>OX038877.1:15463779-16917668 GCA_943789525.1 Agriphila geniculea | reverse complement strand
CTATGGGCTTAGGGCCTGGGGCCGTACCGGCTAACGAATCGATTATCGAAAAGTCTGCTGGGTTTCAAATTAAAACAGATAAATCGAGCCCCAATTAATAATAATAATAATAATAATAAATAAATCATTTATTTCCTCATCACACAGTAGGTTTCTTAAGACTAGAACATTAATTCAGTGAAATACATGTAGACCTGAAGTGTGAGAAGCTGGTGCCCGCAATAGGTTTTAAAAGAAAACCGGTTACACAGGTCACCAGGCCACCCCCGCAAAAGGATACAATTGTTCTTATTAATTGTAATTGTAGACCTATGTGAATAGATAGTAGATAGCATAGATGGTATTAATTATTGCATGAAAAAATAATAAAGATAACTTATAGAACTAGTACATACTAAACATTTTAAATAGTAGCAGAATTTTGTGGTTGTGTGTGTATGAGTGCTTGTGTGTGAAAGTGAGCGTGAGTGTGTGTAATGTAATGTAATGTGTGAGTGTATATGAGCCAATGTTATTATATTTGCCGATATTACTCGAGTCGAAAGGAGAAGCCAATGTTATTCATAAAGTTTTAATTGGGCGAAAATGGCGAACCCCATTTCATGATGTCACATGAACATCGTTATCTTCCAAATTACGTCAACAGAAAGTACAAGACGAAATTCCTTACTTTGATTTTTCAGTTCTAAGTTGAAACCGATTCAGATTTTTCGATAATCGATTCGTTAGCCGGTACGGCCCCAGATGTTTCTTATTTGCTGATGGTAAGCCCCCAGACGCCCTACCGCCTAACTCAAAGCTTTAGCTAGAGCGATAGCAATGCTCTGTCCGTCCTTGTTATATCATAACACGATGACAAGGACGGACAGTGCACTGACGTCATAAACCAAAGCCTGAGTCAAAGCGATAGAGTTAGGCGGTAGACCCGCAGGTAGGCAGGCAGATTAATTAATACCTAAAATTGATACGCTCAAGTCAAAAATAGACCAGATCGGTAGTATTTTATAAAATCTACAGGCCTAATATATAAAACCAACCAAAAATCGAAAATTCGACTAAAGTCAAAAACAGACAATGTTTCGGTTAGATGGGCGGTTTTTGTCTTGAATTCTATTGAAGAATAAAGAATAATAATTCCGAGTCTGATGAAAATGATAGGAATGAGACTGGCTATGAATAAATATAAAATTTTGTATATTGTGTGTATTGTAAGAGTTAGTCCTTACAAGTAAGTAGGTTTAGTATGTTCAGAGATGTGAATTATTTGAAATACATGTATTTAAAATACAAATACAAAATACGTATTTGTATTTTGTATTTAAAATACTTTTTTTCAAAATGTATTTTGTATTTTATTTGAAATACTTTTTATGAGGTATTTAGTATTTTTAAAATACAAATTACTTTTTTTTGTGTATTGGTATATGTATTCTGTGGTATGGGTATGTCATGTCAAGGTCAAACAAAACAAAACAACCAATTACAGAGCTCGATAATTTGTCATGACACTTCGTTTAATTTTTATCTATACCAATGGGTTCTAATGGGTGCATTTCAGCAGACTAATCGCTGTAGAGTTCTACACTAGGCAGAAATGGGCCACGTATGCCGATCTGCGTATAATATTAAGGATGATCTCTTTGAACAAATGCTAGTGTTAAAAATCAGTGAAATAATATGAAGTTATTTTATACCATATTTTATTTCTTTGACCAGTTTTAACACTAATATTTTTTAAAGCTACAAAGATCCCAAGTTAGAGTGTTTGTAAAAATTAGTCTGCCGTTATTGGCCCAATTTAAAAAAAGTATGGTACAGAAACGAAACTTGTTTCGTAGTATAAAGTCTGGCCAACGAGTCGTGTAATCTCAAACCCGCGACAAATTTAAAATTTTCTTTCTCTAGATATTATTATCATTAGGGCTGACTAATATGGCACCAAAAAAATGTATCCTAGTGAAAAAAAGTTATAACCTCCTTCAAAAACCTAAAAATAAAAACAAAAATCGGTAAACATAGTTCTAAAAACCATGAAATAATATTGTAATCACAAATACGCATATAAATTTTAATAAAACAAGTGCGTGTCGGGCCTCACGCCATAGGGTTCCGTAGTTACCTTATACCATACCATATTTAATACCACCTATCATTTTTCGTCTGCAAAAATAACTTTGTTTTTCACAGTGTTGGTATGAATGACAAAGTTATATTTGCGGTTTTGGAAAATGTGCTATATCTCGAAAACTAATTACTACATCTCGTTCAAACCAATTTTAGTTAAAAGTGTTTATTAAGATCTACAGCATATATTTTTTTTTATTTTTCATTCTCTTATTTCAAAAGTTAAAGGGCGGGGGGACATACATTTTACCACTTTAGCGGTGAATATCTTTCAAACGGTTGACCTTGAGAAAAAGTTGTCTTAGGAACCTTAATGTCATTTTTAAAGACCTATCTATAAACACCCAACACGTGTTGGTTTGAAGAAAAATTTTTTTATCAGTTTCAGTTCCATGTATGGAGAGCCCCCCCTTAATCTTTTATTTTTCTTATTTTTGTATTAAATTCGTTAAGCGGTTAACAGAATACATCTACTTACCAAGTTTCAACTGTGTAGTCTTAATACTTTCGGAATAAAGTGGCTGTGACATACGGACAGACAGACAGACAGACATGACGAATTTGACGAGTTTTTTGCCATTTAGGCTACGGAACCCTAAAAACGTCTATTGAAGTCGGTTGGGCCTCGATGGAGGAAAAATTTTTTTATTCTAAAATCCCTATCCGACTTCATTAGACGTTATTTTTTATTAAAATTGATATGCGTATTGGTGATTTTAATATTACTTCTTGCCTTTTAGAGCTATGTGAAGCTGTTTTTGTTTTTTATTTTTAGGTTTTTGAAGGTATTTATTTTTTTAAAAACCTTTTTTATTTTTAACTTTTTTGTGGTAAGTGTCTAAGCATGTAATATTTTTTTAATTTTATATATTTTCAAAATGCCCGTAACTCAATTTCTTAATTTACGCTGTTTGTTTTAAAAGAATTGTTGTGCTTTTGTAGTCCAAGTCTATTCCAGAACGTCGCAGACCATAACTTGATTTGTTTTGGATTGTCACAAATCTACCAATATCACAATCACTATACATATCCTATTTGAGTTTGAGGAGTTCCCTTGAATATCTTCGAAGTCCAAGGTCCAATGTCAATTAAATTAAAAGGACACTTAAGGGTATCCCTTTTCCAACAAAAAATCGGTTCATAATAACCAAGTCGTCAAGGTAGTTAACGCAAAATCATAGTATTTTCAGGATTATTTGAAAAGTACTGGGACGTTTTAAAAAATAATAAAAATTGGGACCATCTCGCAAGAAAACTCAATCAAACAAAAAAGAACCACGAAAATCGGTCTATAGGTATAAATATCGAAGATACGCGCGAACAACTATAAAAAAATACAATCGAATTGAGAACCTCCTCCTTTTTTGAAGTCTGTTGAAAAAAGACAACCCGAATGATATTGATAATATCTATATTTGGAAACAAGTTTCATTTCTGTATCATACTTTATTAAAAATCGGGTTACAGGTCAAGGGAACAGAGTGGAACAGTTGCATTGTCTAATTGCGTTGTTTTTTGGAAACTGTATTTTTTTGCGGTTAATTATTGTTACTTTAGAAGAAAGTTCATGAAATGATCTAGTGTCGTCACGGTCATGCTCTTTGTTTTCTTATGTTTATGTATGAGGGAGGCAGTTGTTTTCATAACAATATACCTAATTTTATCGACAAAAACACCCACATGTTGGGGTCTATCCCCACTCCTGTTGGAATGGCCGCCATTTTAAGGGTCATAATTCAAACAAAAATAACTCTCAAAAAATGCAACGTAGAGCAATAAATTTTGAAGTCGTTTTGTAGATAATATCCCTGTGTATTTGAATAATGCAAATGTCCTAGTTTTTGAGAAATGTAATAAAAACTCAAAAAAAGTACACAAATTTCGTATAAAATTTTACTTCAGTAATTTTGTATGTCATATTTGAGTTGAAAGTTCACACATTATTTTTTTCGGTTGATAAGTGGTATTATTAGCATGCGAACAGTATTTTTGTTATAACTCTAGGACTTCTAAATCCGGAGAAATTTATATTTTTCCGCAAGGTCATCTAAAAAAAAAGTCAAATTTAAATTGGCGGCCATTCCAACAGGAGTGGGGATAGACCCCAACATGTGGGTGTTTTTGTCAATAAAATTAGGTATATTTCACACCTTTAAATTATCGTTAGTTCAAGACCAAAGGCACTGTATAAACATTTATAACGCTTTCTGAAACTAGCCCCCTTACTAATAAAGATTGAATAGCAGATGTATAGTTACACAATGGTTACTCTCTGTCAAACTATTTGAATTTGACATTAAAAAGAAAGTGACAAAACACTGTGTAACTATGCAGCTGCTATACAATCTTTATTAGTAAGGGGGTTTGTGTTTTTTGTTAATTGCAAAAGATAAAGATAACGTCTTCTAATTAATTATTATGGACTGACTGTGTAGTACCTAGTGTGATAGTACACTTGTAACTGTTAATAAAAATAATAACAATGATAAAAAATAAGATACGAAAAAAGGTATTTTATTTGAAAAAAGTATTTTGAAAATACGTATTTTGTATTTAAATACTTTTTTTGAAAACTATTTTGTATTTTTATTTGAAATACAAAAAATAGCCAAGTATTTGTATTTTATATTTAAATACTTTTAATAAAGTATTTTGCACATCTCTGAGTATGTTTAGATGATAAGTTTAGTTATGAGTATGTAAGTTAGGTTTTTACTATAGTAGGTATGAACCTCTATACTAAAAAAAGTTGGGAGTTACAAGTCGTGATAAAGTTTGGCCACATGATAGAAACTGATCTGTAGGCTGTTTCTAACTAATATTGAGCTGGGCCAAACTATCCTTACATACAGTTCCATACGGCGGCGGGTTGAATAGCGCACTTTTCCCGGCTTCATTCTAAAAACTATAACAATTCAGGTTTAGCTAATAGATCAAATGTGGTATCATTTTCAGATAAATCAATAACGTAGAACTTATTTCTGAAATAAAAAAAAATCAATTTATTAAGCAGTTTCTGAAAAATTACACAATAACCAACATTTTTAAGCTTCATTTTTTTAGTTTAGGTATTAGCACTTGTTTCAGTATTTTCAAAAAAACTACTATAAAGAAGCGTTTTCAAGTTAATTTGTTTTTTGCTTTTGTTATGTTAACTATATTTTATACAATTTGAGCCTAACCCAAGTAGTTTAAGTCCATTGTTTTCGGACATACAGCTAGTCAAAAATATGCATTTTTTCACGAAATAAAAAAGGTTTCCGTTTCGTTCAGAAACATTTTTTAGTTTTTTTGTTTGTATTTCTGTAAAGTTAATTAAATTTTCTACAATTTGAACTTAATTTGAGTAGTCTAGGTCTATTGGTTGCAGAGACATAGCTGGTTAAAAATGGGCTTTTTATTGAAATTAATTGAAAAATTCTTATTTTTGACTAGCTGTGTCTTTGCAACTAGTAAACCTAGACTACTCAAGTTAGGCTCAAATTGTAGAAAATTTATTTAACTTTACTGAAATATAAACATAAAAACTGAGAAATGCTTCCGAACGAAACGGAAACCCCTTTTATTTCGTGAAAAAATGCATATTTTTGACTAGCTGTGTCTCCGCAAACAATGGACCTCAACTACTTGGGTTAGGCGCAAATTGTATAAAATATAGTTAGCATTACAAAAGCATATAACAAATTAACCTGAAAAACGCTTCTTTAAAGTAGTTTTTTTGAAAATACTGAAACAAGTGCCAATACCTAAACTAAAAAAATGAAGTTTAAAAATGTTGGTTATTGTAATTTTTTCAGAAACTGCGTAATAAATTGCATTTTTTTATACCAGAAATAAATTCTACGTTATTGATTTATTCGAAAATGATACCACATTTGACCTATTAGTTAAACCTGAATTGTTATAGCTTTTAGAATGGAGCCGGGAAAAGTGCGCTATTCAACCCGCCGCCGCCGTATGGAACTGTATGAAAGGATAGTTTGGCCCAGCTCAATATTAGTTAGAAACAGCCTACAGATCAGTTTCTATCATGTGGCCAAACTTTATCACGACTTGTAACTCCCAACTTTTTTTTGTATAGAGGTTCATACCTACTACTACGGGAGCAGGATGTTAATTAAAGCGGCCGTCACCGAGTATAACGTTTATTGTACGACTGAATTAAATTACAATTCATAAGTATCGAAGTGATCAAGTGACGTAAAATGTCTACTTAACAAAATATAATAAATGTCGAGCGTGCTCGTTACATGTATCATTTTACTGAGCCAAACTAGACCTCAACTCAAAAACAGACCATATAAATAATTTCGTCTTAATTTGTAAAATATAAAGAGATTATCTTTGTATTTTGATAACGTAAAAGTGTGACTAAAGAATGAAATTACTTTATTATAATTTTTATTCGAGGAGCTCGGTGGCGCAGTGGTTTAGCGCCTGGCCCAGCGATTGCGGAGGTTAAGCAACGTTCGCAACGGTCGGTCATGGGATGGGTGACCAAAAAGTTATTATCTCGAGCTCCTCCGTGCTTCGGAAGGCACGTTAAGCCGTTGGTCCCGGCTGCATTTGCAGTCGTTAACACCCACCAATCCGCATTGGGCCCGCGTGGTGGGTTAATGGCCCGTCCTCCTTATCCACCCATGAGGAAGGCCTGTGTCATCATCATCAGCCATTTTAATGTCCCCACGGACATTAAAATGGCTGATGATGATGAATTTTTATTTCCGATGTTTGATATTTTAAAACCAGAGTTATTTTGTAATTCCCAAAATTTCTCCCGCCGCCCGCGCCCCTCACCGCTACGCATACCCATTCCGCGCAATCCCCATTCCCCACCCGATTTCAATCAAGATAAATAAATAAATAAATGCTTGAATAATTTCACACAGCACCATCTAGCCCCAAACTAAGCAAAGCTTGTAATATGGGTGCTAAACAACTGATATACTACTTATATACTTTTTGAATATATACATAATAACACCCAGAAATTAAAATTCATCATTTCAATTTCTGCCCTGCTGGGAATCGAACCCGGGACCTCTTGCGTGGTAGGCGGCATGTTGACCACTGCACCACTCAGGTCGTCAAATATATTTGCCTCGTACTGTACTAACCGTATTCCAATCTTTGATTATACGTGACGACAAATAGGATAGATGAGGGTTTCCAGCACCTGAGACGTATTGAAATTTGAAATGATCAACGCGTGTTTACCGTCTTGATAAGTACCTAATATGTTTACTCAGTTCATCAGTTTCATCACACAACCTGCGGCATAGTAGAACCAAATAAGTAAGTCATCTTACTCATTATACGCACGAACGCGGTTTGTATGTGAGCGCGCCCGTACGTATGCGTCGTCGCACGCACACACTGACAAAATTTAAAGGTGTTAAAGGTGCAACAGTCGTGGCTGCACCGTACGTAATCCCGCCCGCGCTCACGCACGCTTCACGCCGCTGTGCTGCCGCTCGTAATAATTTGAACGTTTACCTACTTACAGTACACATATCATGCTTTCCAAAGATATTATTGCAAAAAAGATTTGTAAGAATGAGGATATATTTTACATTAACTTTAAATAATAAGGCATTTCGTACTTGTCGAAACAGATAAAATTTTATTTATGTCAATTGTTTAATTTCGTTAAAAAATCACAAATTCCTACAGGAAAAGGTACTTTTAATGCCTTTTATTTAAGGTTATGGAAAGTATTCAATTTCAGAATTCAAAGATTATTATTTTGAGAAGTGTAGGTAAATAAAAAAGAAAAGAACAGTTAATAGTGTAAAAAATATTTTTTAATAATATGAAATAAAACACTTTTTAACGGATACTAGCGCGGTTTTATTGAATGTACTTTGGTATTTGGTTTGATTTTTTATTTTTTTGATTTTTATAATATTTTTTTATTTGAATAAATAAATTATTTAGTAAAGCCACATTTTAATTAATCCTATTTCGACCGTAAGTTTTCAAATCACATAACATGACGTACACAATAAAAAATTGTAGTCAATTCCTGAAAACAGTTAGGTTAATGTAAACTGTAATTTGACAGATAGATGTGATACCTACATTGCTACTTTTCTTTAGTAAGTTTTTATTGGTGTCAAAACGAAAGTGCCAATGTATCACCTACATCAGTCAAATTACAATTAACATTAACTTCATTATTTTAGTCGATAGACGCGCTGGTCTACCTACAAAAAAATATTTAAAAAAAAATTGTATCATAGATCCCTGATGCTAACCCTACAAGGAAAAAATATTTTGTATAGAGATTGACTATGCATTTTTTGACGACCGAATAAACTAGCGATGTGACAGCCCTTCGTGTTTAAGCTGTATCGCTCGCTCGAGGTTCGAGTTGGCCTACTTATTTGGTTCTACTATGCCTGCGGTGACGTATTGAACTCCTCCTCCTATCGTTCACTCTTGACTTGACAACTCTGTCAGCGAGCTTACCGCCGTCAGACTGCTCGGTAGTTGAGGCCTCGCCAGGCTAGGCGCACTCCGCGCTTTAGGTACGAAGCTACAAGTAGCCGGCGGGTCCGTCCGGACGGACTAATTTCAGAGGGCCGCCGCGTGCCGGCTGGGACGCACGTTAGCAATTCGATTTCGATACTCACTCACGCACCGCATTCACGTATTGTCGCGTCGTTCGTTCGTACATTTATGATATTTAACCCAAATGAAGGCATATTGCATCGCACTTTCGAAATAAACTTAATTATTAATGACAATTTGATTTCGTAAGAAAGCAAATTGCCCTTAAATCAGTATGTATAGTGTGATGTGGCGTTGACTGTATTTAAGTACACATTTTATTTCACAAACACATAACTTGTAATAAAGTATTGTAAGCTATTATTTCATTATTATTTAAAAGAAGAAACCCTAATGTCGTTAGAAGAGATAAGAGCTACGCGATAGAAAGAGAGGTAACTTGTAGGTGAATATAACTGTAGCGAAGGGAGCGGTGTGCGACCTGAATTGCGCTTTATTGTGTCTGTAATAGAGTCGCTATTTATTTAAATGACTTTGAGGAGTGGATCTTCTGTACTTGTACTATTATGTATTCTGTGGCCTCGCTTATACCGCCCGGCACGTAACTTGGCAAGATAAAAACGAGACAAAAGATGCGCAGTAGCTACAAACACTAAACTAAGCGCATGTTTTGTCTCATCTTTGTCTTGCCAAGTTATATACCTATACCACGCGTTGCAAGCAAGCGGTCTGCGCGGTGTCCGGCGCGCTGACTGCTAGCGGTCGCCGCGCCGGTCAGTGGACGGTGCCCGCGCACCGAGGGGGCACTGCTGGGTGCCTGGGTGTCTGCTAGCTGTCGCCGCGGGGACTGCTGGGTGCCTGCTAGCTGTCACTGCGTGGTCGGTGTTGGGTGGGAGCGGTGTTGGAGCAGAGGCGTGTAAGTGGGTTAAGCTAAGAGGCCTTAAAACAACCCCCGCGATGCGCCTCCACGTGTTGTGGTTTTCAACGTCTCGGCACGGTAAAGAACTCGGGAACTCTGGACTATGGAGGTTTGTGTCGCAGCTTTAATTAGGTCTGTCCAATGCGTAGGTGATCGACCGACGACCGCGTGGCCGCTTGCCTTCTACCTGCCCCTGGACAACGAGTCGTTACATGTTCTGTTCGGACTCCAGCGGTCATCAAAGCAGTGAAGGCGCGAATCCAACGAAATCCTGACCGCAAGCAAAAAATGTTGGCTCTGCAGATGGGACTAAGCAAAATCACTGTTAAAAGGGTGTTCAATGAAGGCCTAGGACTGCATGCTTATAGAATCATATTCAAAAGATCGGCATCTTTCGAATATGATGAATATTATGGTTTTGTTAGGGTGGTACGCGGGAAAAAACCGCGAAATAACGGTACCTACTTTTTTGGAAAAAAAATTTTTTATGATTGTTTCAACCAACTAAATGATAGTGTATGCACACTCTGGTGAAGAAGCGATCAGACGTCTGCCACGTGTTCAACGTGGTCATCACTCTTCAGCATTCATGGTTTGGCTTGGGTCTCCTATTTGGGTCCAACCAACGGAGGTGGTTTTTTTTGTGAAAAAGGAGTGAAAACCAGTATCCTCGTATACCAAACACAGTTCTAACAAACATTGTGGAACCTCTTTCACAAACAAGGTTCGAAAACAGGCACTGGGTTTTCCAGCAGGATTCTGCGCCGGCTCATAAGGCGAAAAGTACAAAAAACTGGCTCACGAACCGTTATTATTCACGATTTCTCGATATTTCGTTAATATTATTACTTATGTAGGTACTCTCGATATATATTTCTGTGGTAGGTACACACGGTCGGTCGCAAGCATCTATAGACTTATTATACTCGTATTACTAGTCGCCAAGAGGTTTTAAGGTCAATCGCCAAGGGTAACAGATTTGACACTTTGCATCCAATGTAGTTTTAAATGGTCGAAATGTCGATCTCTAATAGAGAACATAGTAGTCTTTTGATTATCATTCTAGCACCAGTCTTAAACACCCAAGGTCTACCTACTTATTTAAAATAGCTGTGTTAAATGGAAAGATTCGAACATATGATTTAAAAACGATTTACTTAAGTTTTTTACATACACATATGTACATGAGGTAAATATACATGCAGCCGCAGTCTGTATCAATCAGAAAAACAGAGAAGAAATATGAAATTCAGATAAGAAGTGGAGCCAAACTATATGTGCCGTTTACCCAGTTTAACAAGTCTAAAGCAAAAATTATAATACCAATGTTAGGCCATAACTACAACAAAAAATATGAAAAAGAATATTAGTACGCCAAAAACCTTAAACATGAGAGCTCTGTTTCCAGTAACACTCTGAAAGTACTTCATAATTTCTCTGTGACCAGCTTCAACGTTCATCTCTGCTTCTTGTATATTAGCATCAATTCTGCCAATAGCTTCATCTTGTTCCTTAACCATATGTGCCAACTGTTGAAATATGCCTCCCAACTCAACAATTGTGCTCTCAATGTTATGCATTGTCTCCGCTCTTTGCTGGACATATGAATCTGTGTCATCTCTCAATGTCAGCTGCTGCATTTGAAGACTGGAACCAGCATCGCCAAAGTCAATACTAACTTCATTTTGTTGTAAAAGTGAAGGAACTTCTGATACTACAGGAGCTACTCTTGAAAATTGTTCACGTCTAGTATTTTGTTGCTTTAAGTTTTCAGATCTCACTTCTAGTACCTAAAACAAATAAAAGCAAAGTCAAATATTTTCTACCTCCAGCACAGAATACATAATAGCCTCCAACTTGAGAGTGGCAAATTTAAAAACAAAAATACACAAAAATAACGCTTTAAAGAATTAGTTAAATACTTCTATCAGCCTCCCTACCATGACCACCGAAACACAATATGATATTGTGATTAATCACATTTATTTGTCAAAAGACAATAGATTTTGACAGTTGATTGTCGATAAAACATCATATCACACAATATAATATTGTTTCGATGGTCAAGCTAGGAGTAGGGAGGCTGTAATCTGTTTACCGTGTGCATTGAGTGCTTAGTAAGTTATGTTACAATGTACTATATCTATGGTGCTTGGCCTATGCTATATGGCTATGGTGAAAAAAATGTTTCTTTTTGGAAATCTTGTTTTAAAAGGGAGCACCCTAAAGATGACTCTCCGACCAGAAGTTCTAGTGGTTCTACCAGAAAAGTGTCACATGACAGGTGTAGAAAAATAAAATAATGACCCATAATAAATCTCTTATGTACCCTGAAACCCTGATTTATTACTTTTTTTTATCAATTCTGCAAACAGAAAGCTGAATGTTTGTAATTAGAGATGAAACAGATATCTGGTATACTGCCCGGCATTTATATTGGCAAGAAAAAGATGAGACAAAAGATGCGCAGTAGCCATAAACTTAGTTTTTATGGCTACTGCGCATCTTCTGTCTCATCTTTCTCTTGCCAATTTATATGCCGGCATCTGTAACTATCCGGTATCCGGCCTATCTGGCGGCCTTAATACTATCTGGCCGAATGCCAGATGGGCATCCGACCGAATAGTAGCTATCCGGTTTAAGTAGGTTTAATAATCTGGTTTTAGACTCGAATCGAACCAAATCCACCCGATCGTTCGCGCGCTGCCTGCGCAAGCGTGTGTGTGTGCGATGCACCAAACGGCTAAGTTCTGCCAGATATCCGGCTATCCGGCCACATGGTTGGCTGAATATCCAGTATCTGGTAACTGGCCAAACTGCTATCCTTTTCATCTCTATTTGTAATATTATACCTGTTTAAACTGGTTACTCATAGAAGCCAGCCGAGATTGCAGGGCGACGACAACACTGGATGAATGGCTATGCATACTGCGTCTACCTCTTGGCATTTCTCCCAAACGAGCAATTTGTTGATTTAGAGAGCTCAAATCTCCTTTAATGATATATGTTAGCTCTTGTATTTCAGTGGGACGGTCATCAAATAAAGATTTCTTTTTAGCCACTGAAAATATACAATAACTGGTAATAAAATTAGAAAAGCTGGTCTAAAAATGTCACCATTTCCCACACTTATTTATTGTTAATTTATTGTCATATAACAATGAAAAATTATGACAAAGGTTAAGTTATGAACAGTAACAGTATACTGCCCGGCATATATATTGGCAAGAGAATGAAAGAGACAAAAGATGCGCTGACTGTGCATCTTTTGTCCTTTTCTTTCTCTTGCCAATATACATATATGCCGGCATCTGTACTCATCTAGAAATGTTACAACTATAATGAGATGCATGCATGCGGTGACACATCATAGGTGTCAGGTGTGTAACTTATGATATAGCTTATGATCTTATATCTTCAGCTTCAGATAAAAACTACTGGGCTGATAGCAGATGGACAAATAATCTAAAAGCACAAAAACTTAACTGTAAGCTAAACAGATCCTGTCTAAGTGGTCATGTTAGGGTGATTAGCAGAAGAAAACTATTTAACTTACATAAGGCCAATTTTTCCAATTTAGCATAAGTGCTAGTAATATTTTTGCTTATAACTTTAGCCATACTCATGAATTGTGAGTAGGTCTCAAGGACAGCTGCCTTTTTCTCATCCCTTATCACTGGACGTGCTAAAGTTCTGCCTTGCAAACTTCGCACAGTAGAAATAAATTCATTCGTACGGTCTCTCGCTGCCATTACGGTTTCGAACACAAATTCTTCAAGAAATTCAAATTTAAAATCTTCTTCTAATCGAATCTCTTGTGGTCGAAGATTCGTTTGATAAGGTCCCGAAGTTTCGACTGGTTTTATAGTTTGATATCCTTTCTTGTCCAATTTATCGTATGTATCTCCAGAGTTATCAGGCAAAGCACGTTCACTCAAAATTCCTATGTTCCGGCGGCGAGGTAGCATTGCATGCTAATTGAAAGTTTCCAGACAGTGGTAAATAAGATAAAATAAAATAATTTGATGGATTTACGAAATTAGTAAAAGCAACCAAACCCAATAATGTGACGTGTGACGCACAGACTAAATTGAACAAAATGTCAATTCAAGTCGTGTACGTGTGTGACGTAGTTGGTCTGTGCTACGTACCTAGAAGTGCGTTCCGTCACAGAATACATAATAGTACAAAGTACAGAACATTCACTCCGCATCGTCATTTAAATAAATAGCGACTCTTGCTCAGACACAATAAAGTGCAATTCAGGTCGCACACCGCTTCCTTGCGTACAGTTATATTCACCTACAGGTTGCCTCTCTTTCTATCGCGTAGCTCTTAGCTCTTCTAACAACTTTAGGGTTGTCTTCTTCTAATCCTTCAATGCTCGAGCGGCCCCATCGGGCCGCACAACACAACAATGGAAAATCTATTGTCTCATTTTCTGTGCTTGAAGGATTAAATACTTTATTACAAGTTTTGTGTTTATAATGTGTACCTACCTACTTAAATGTGAAAAAATTACGTTTCAAATAAACCTAGGCTAGATGTACAGTTAACGCCACATTAGACTATATGTTAAATTTGAGGCAGTCTTTATGCCACCGCCACCATACCATAGTAGAACCAAATAAGTAGGCCAACTCGAGCCTCGAGCGAGCGATACAGCTTAAACACGTAGGGCTGTCACATCGCTAGTTTATTCAATCGTCAACAAATGCAAAGTCAATCTCTATACAAAATATTTTTTTCCTTGTAGGGTAAGTATCAGGGAACTATAATACAAAGTTTTTTTTATATTTTTTTGTACGTAAGCCAGCGGGTCTATCGACTAAAATAATGAAGTTAATGTTAATTGTAATTTGACAGATTTATGTGATACATTGGCACTTTCGTTTTGACACCAATAAAAACTTACTAAAGAAAAGTAGCAATGTATCACATCTATCTGTCAAATTACAGTTTACATTAAATCCATTGTTTTCAGGAACTGACTACAATGTTTTCATTGCCTACGTCATGTTTGTGATTTGAAAACTTACAGTAGAAATAGGATTAATTAAAACGTGGCTTTACTAAATAATGTTTATTCAAATAAAATAAAATTATTATGAAATTTTATTTTTTACACTATTAACTGTTTCTTACTTATTTACCTACACTTATCAAAATAATAAATCTTTAAATTCGGAAATTGAATACTTTCCATAATAGGCATTAAAAGTACTTTTTCCTGTAGGAATTTATGATTTTTTAACAAAATTACACAATTGATATAAAAAAAATTCGTCTGTTTCGACAAGTACGAAATGCCTTATTATTTAAAGTTATTGTAAAATATATCCTCATTCTTACAAATCGTTTTGCAATAATATCTTTGGAAAGCATGGTATGTACCTACTGTAGGCGGCGTGAAGCGTGCGTGAGCGCGAGCGGGATTACGTACGGCGCAGCCATGACTGTTGCACCTTTATCACCTTTAAATTTTGTCAGTGTGTGCGTGCGACGACGCATACGTACGGGCGCGCTCACATACAAACCGCGTTCGTGCGTATAATGAGTAAGATGACTTACTTATTTGGTTCTACTATGACCATACTGTTGCCGGTTACGGAATCCTTAAATCCAGAAATGTAGGTATTTAGTTAAGTAGGTATAATTCGCACAAAAAAAAAGAATTAAGTAGGTGGGTACCTTAGGAAATTTGATCGAGAAAAATAGTCACGACCCGCCTCTGAATATAAGTACCTATAACTACACGCTTTCCTACCTATAGTATAGGTTACACCTACTATCAAAAATAGGTATGTACCTACCTACTCATAAAAATTACGAGAAAAATAAACAAAATATAAATTTTTCTTATACATTTTAGAATCTTTCGGTAAAGCGAATAAACCGGTCAAGATCGAGTTGGACTCGCGCACCGAGGGTTCCGTACCATCATAATTGCACCATCAAACCACACTGCAGAGTAGAATAATTTAATTATTAATTATTTAATTGCAGCTTTAGGTCAGCGCCATCTCTTGACCGATAGTGGAACTAATGTTAACTTTTTTAGAAATTTGATAATTGTTAAAAAAGTGTGCTACCTATATTGAGACATTGTTTTATTTTTCCTGTAATCTTTATATAAACTGCTATCACATAGAATGATTTCTAATTTTTCTCTTTGCAAACTTCGGAGATAAGGGGGGGGGGACGGTAATTTTTTTTATATTTTTCATCATAAGTTGAAAACTATGTGGCCTAAAACAAAAAGAAAAAATGATTAACAAGGTGCAAACGGCGTTCTATCATATGATATTCCACATGCCCTAGTAGAACCCACTTCAAATTTTTCAGACCCTTTTTCAGTCCCTGTTGTAAAAAAGATATTTATTTTTTTATTAATTTCTTATTTACAAAATAGTTGGGCGAATGTCATCTAAAACTATTCCGAATTTCAAGTTGATACCATTAGTAGTTCTCGAGATATCCAGCTGTGACAGACAGACCGAGTCACACCATAAGGGTTCCTTTTTTACCATTTTGGTACGGAACCCTAAAAATGAAAACTTTGAATCCTTCTGTTTATTGCGACAGCCGTCCACGCAACAATTATTAGTATTACGATTCTCCATCCTTACTAATCCTTACTATCCTTACTAATATTATAAATGCGAAAGTCCGTTTGTTTGTTTATTTGTTTGTTTGTTTGTTACGCCTTCACGTCTTAACTACTGAACCGATCATCATGAAATTTTGCATACACGTTCTTAGGGGTACAGAGAAGGACATAGGATACCTTTCATCCCGAAAAAAAATATTATTCCCGAGGGATGGCAAAAAATATTTCCACGCAGACGAAGTCGCGGGCGGCCGCTAGTTATTTATAAATTATAATAGTGTACGGTACAGTGCTGGGAGCAATAAATAATGATCGATTGACCGTCATAGAGGCACAGAATAACGCACGCGTGTACTCACAAGCGCGGCGGCAACCCTGACTGATTTTGCAACTCCGAGTTGTCGCGCGCTGTAGGTACTTATCGCGGTAGGTATGGGCGAGTGACGGATGCCTGGTTCCGTGCAAAGTATTTATAAGTACTTCGTACCAATGACGCTTTTCGTACCCAAGAATCTTTTTGTGTTTACGCCGTTAGTACACCGACGCATTCGCATGCGGCGACGAATCTCTGCGAAACCAATGCGGTAGCGAAACCTTTGCGAAACGCTAGTACACTGCGGTTTTTTTGCAAAGAGATGTCATTGTAGATTTCGTCCATCCGAGTAGACATAGGGCAGACATAGCGGCGTTTAATGTTAGAACACAAATTGTAAACTATTTTATGGAAAATTAAAACAAAAATAAGTAATAATCAGTAAGCAATAAAATCTACCCACGTGTTTTCTTGAAATTTTTTCCATGCCACTTCTTTTTTGAAGACCTTTTTGTAATCCTGATGTCCAACTGCATATATTTCGGGATAATTTCGAATAAAATTTAACATTAAATCTATATTTTCGGCATCCATTATGCGAAAATCTGTCCTCCCGGACAGAACGCTTGCATTCGCATTGCGAAACGAAACACCACTTGCGAAAGGTCTGCGTCTGTGTAACGAGCATTTCGCAGTTATCTGCGGAACAGGAACGACAAGGACGCGACTATCTCATATCGCTAATAGTAGAGTGAGACATAAGCATATGCGAAATGCTGCCTACAACCTACAATTTTGTCGTTGTTTCGTCGCCGCATGCGAATGCGTCGGTGTACTAACCGCGTTAGTCAGAAATTTTGTACTGTGTAGGGCTGCCATCCGTCCGGCGGGCTGATTATCTAATTAGAAACCACCTAGCGACCGGTTACAGTTCATAGATGATAGTGATCCATTGCTACTTCTTTTTGGATTAAAAAAAAACATACCAAAGAAAAGTAGCAATGTATGTGGAATGAAACCGGTCGCTAAATAGTTTCTTTTTAGATAATCAGGGTGCAGGTTTCCCGGGGTTTGTCCTAGTTTGGAGGGCGTCCGGGGAGCGTCCGGGCGGAGTTCTGATTATAGTCCGGGTAAAACCCGGACTATAATTAAAGTCCGGGTTTTGGATCAAACTCCTCTCAAAAAATAGGTACTATTTATATTCAGCGTACGCGCTACTGGGCGCCTCACTTCACTACGCGTGGCGCACCACGCACCCTTCAAAAATCGGCCCATTTTTTTTACTATAAACAAGCACCGCGCACCCCGCAAAATGTCCGGGGTCAAGGCTCCAAAGTCCGGGGTTTTTACGCTTCCGGTCCGGGGCGGCAGATTTTAGAGATGGCAGCCCTAGTCCTGTATTTGAGAGGCCGAGTCGAGAGGGAAGTCTGTAAAAAAAGTTATTCAATCAAAAATTAAAAAAATACCTCAAAAACAACGTTTTGACTTTTGATTGAGCTGAATCAATCAATCAATTTTGATGAAATTGATATAGGCAAACGTCAGTGCTGCCAACTTAGCGCGTTTCGCGCCAGATCTAGCGCTTTTTTTGTTTCGAAGCGCATTTTGGCGCCTAGCGCTAAATCTAGCGCTTTTTTATATTTCAATAGATTAAGTATTTACCTGCTGGCCTGCTGCATTTATTTGGTTGAATGCTTGGTGAATCTATTAAAATTATACAAATTCTATACTAAATTAGTATTTTTATGATACACCAAGCATTCTAATAGATAATTCTCATTTTTCTCTTTCACCTACTTCAATTTTTTTTAACTTCTAGCGGGGGGGGGGGGGGGGGGGGGTTGGCGACGCTCTTGCAAAGAGCAAATAAATAGTATAACCATTCGTGGTTAGCGCGAAATCTGGCGCTTTTTTAAAAATGCCATTTTAGCGCAATCTAGCGCTTTTTTACAGCGTTGACAGCGCGTTTTCGCTCAGATTAGTTGGCAGCACTGGCAAACGTAGTGATTATATTTTCTTTGATATTATAGGCCAAAATTCCCACTATAGAGTAACTTATATTATACCACGAGTGCGGGTGCTATGTATCTAGCTTTCCTAGTTTTGGGTGGATAAGGAAACGAGTGGAGAATATAGACAATAATACAATTAAAGTTTAAATTTTCATCATGGATACACCTGCAGAAAAACAGGACAATAAAAATTCACTGCTTAATAGCTGTAGTAGCATGTCGAACCACTTCCAACATACTCCAGTGCAAAGGAATCAGGTTGCAAGAAATGATACAATGTTATCAAGTAATTCATCACAATCGCGGGTTACTGGGGAAGTGGCCCTCACTCCTACTCACAGCTCGTATACCCCACATTCTAACCCACATAGTTCTATGACTGCTCTAACACCTATGGCAAGTGGGTCAAATCAAGCCAAGAACAGTATAAAGATTCAGTAAGACAAGTTCTTTTATCTATGTATAATAACATGCATGTACCATGTGAAAAATATTAAAATCAATAACAATAATTATATGCTAAGATAGTCAAATTAACCTTTTATTTTTCAGAAACTGTGTTTCTTCATTTGCTCTTGGCTGCGAGTTAAAGTTATTAGACATTTATTGTAGGACAAGATTTTCTGAATATAATCCAGCTAGATTTCAAGGTGTAGTGATGAGAATTTTAGAACCTCGAGTTACAGCCTTAGTATTTCGGTGAGTAGCTAGTTTTGTTGTTTATGAAATACTTAACCTTTAATGCTGGCCACATACAGATGGAATTCCATTTATTCCAAAATTCGGCTCACTTTTCCATTATCAGACCACGAGTTTGGAATTCATATTTTTTTCAAGTAAAGAACTCATGATTTGGAACACGAATACGAGATTTTATGTTTAGGAGCCAAATAATATGCGAGAAATAAATTGTTGAAAATTAAATTTTTAGGTTAAAAAGTGTTTTAGTTTGGAATCAAATCTGCTTTACCCCTGTAGGTCCCGAATATAGGTTAGAAATTTCGAGGTATTTTTTTTTTTAACAGATAACAGAAACAACTTCTTAAACCCCTATTTAGTTTGGAATTGAATCTGATTTACCCCTGTAGGTCTCGGGTTAGGTTAGAAATTTAAGGCGAGCGCGAAGCGCAGCGCTGCGTGAGCCTTAAATTTCGTGGTTATTTTTTTTTCAACCGACAACAGATACCACTTATTAGGGTTCCGTACCAAAATGGTAAAAAAGGAACCCTTATGGTGTGACTCAGTCTGTCTGTCTGTCTGTCTGTCACAGCTGAATATCTCGGGAACTACTAATGGTATCAACTTGAAATTTGGAATAGTTTTAAGATGACATTTGCCCAACTATTTTGCAAATAAAAAATAAATAAAAAAAATAATGTCTTTTTTACAACAGGGATTGAAAAGGGGTCTTAAAATTTTTAAGTGGGGTTACTAGGGCATGTTGGGTATCATATGAAAGAGCGCCGTTTGCACGTTTTCAATCATTTTTTCTTTTTGTTTTAGGCCGCATAGTTTTCGACTTATGATGAAAAATGTAAAAAAAATGACCGTTCCCCCCCCCTTATCTCCGAAGTTTGCAAAGAGAAAAATCTGAAATAATTCTATGTTATAGCAGTTTATATAAAGATTACAGGAAAAATAAAACGATGTCTCAATATACATAGCATACTTTTTTAGAAATTAACAAATTTATAAAAAAGTTAATATTAGTTCCACTATCGGTCAAGAGATAGCGCTGACCTAAATCTGCAATACTAATTTAATTATTCTACTCTGCAGTGTGGTTTGATGGTGCAATTATGATGGTACGGAACCCTCGGTGCGCGAGTCCGACTCGCTCTTGACCGGTTTTTTTTTTAATACCATATTGGCGAAAAATAACACAATTTGGCTGAAATTAGTTGTATTAGGCAAAATTGTATATTCATTAAAAAAAAAGTATCCAATTCCTAACTTTCAAACTTTAGGGGGGGGTTGCCCCCCTCCACCCCTTCCCCCCCAACTCCCGCCGTACCCAAAATCGAGGTCTGATAATGGAAAGTAGAACCCAAAATTCCGTACATACGTAATTCCGAATGCAGCAAACCCATACAAATCTATGGACCTACCACACACATGGGGAATTTTTCCGTACAAAATTTTCATACATTATCGATATTCATTCTGAATCAGGATTCCGTCTATATGTGGCCAGTTTAAACATTTAGAACTGCAATTTGGATTTATGTTTGAAAAGGTCTGGCAAAATAGTCTTGACTGGAGCAAGAACAGAACATGAGTCGTATATAGCTGCAAGGAAATTTGCAAGAATCATTCAAAGATTGGGTTTCCCTGTGAGTATTCATGGTTTATTAATGGTTACAATCTTCATTATGAAATTTCTTTGTACCGTAAAACCCTATAACTTCGTCTACTAAACTAAGCTTCGCCTAAAAAAAAGAAACTTCCATATCTCGGGAAATTAAATGTCAAAGTCACTTTTTTTAATTTGGTAATAATCTCTCGTTTGTTGTGGCAAAACTGCATTCTACTGTCTATGGAAACTAGCTGTCAATTTGAAGCAGTTGCAGAAAAAGTCGAGATTTGTATTTTTATTGGTGAAATGCAACGCATGCATGAAAGATGTTCATCAAGAGATGTTGGCGCCAGCTAATGTATGATATTTATTTTTTAAACTGGTAGTGGAAAAACTTCGTTCAGCCAATGTAAATATTTTACTAATGTTTTAATTACCTATAATATATAAATTTTATAATACATAAAGAATTTTAAAAAGGTTATAGAACTACTTTTTAATGAATATTTAGGTTAGTTAATTTGTTACAAATCTGACACACAACTTCAACTATAGGATGTGACAATAATATTGCTAGAGTTTGGTCAACGAAAGATGAGACTCGGTTGGAAATGGAACTAATTTTGCGCCTTATTTACCCGACTACGGCGAAGCCAAAACGGAGGGTATATGATTTTGACCTGTATGTATGTATGTATGTATGTATGTTTGTAAATTCATCTGTTCCCTCATAACTTCCAAACTACTTGTTATAATTTGACAAATGAGGTATCGTTAGAAGCGTCTTAATCGTCCAATGAACATAGGCTACGTGACGTCACATTAAATTGAATGTGGCGCCCTCTAGAGGAGTTAAAGACATGAACTAAAAAAAAAATATTTTTGAATGATGCCGTGTTGGGTACCAAATGAAAGGGCTTAATGAGCACTTTTCAAATATGTATATATTGTTAGCGTTTGCCCGTGGCTTTGCTTGCTTTCACCCTATTAATAACTCCAAAATATTTCAAATAAAAAAGAAGTTTTAAAACTAAAACCCGACTACGGAAAAATCGTGCTCTAAAAAGTAAGAAACAAGAAAATATTCGAGTCCAAAATTCAATAAAAAGGATAACCGTAGTCGCATGCCACATTGTCCTAGACACGCACGACACGAACAACAGGCTGGAGGTGGCATGCGACTACGGTTATCCTTTTTATTGAATTTTGGACTCGAATATTTTCTTGTTTCTTACTTTTTAGAGCACGATTTTTCCGTAGTCGGGTTTTTTTAAGGTTTAGTTTCCAATAACTTAACCTCTAAACGTTAATTTAACAGGGAAAGTGGCGCCACCATTTCATCCCATCTTTTTTTTTCGTTGACCAGACTATAATATAATATATCATCAAAATATACAGGGTTATTTGTAAAACACCAACAACCTCACAGCGAGTAGACTGCCAACATCATAAACAACAACGTTTGTTCTACGACTTTTATCATAACTCAATACATTCGACAAAAATGAATTTTCAAGTTTTTATTTTACTGTTCGACACTTTTTACGTCTATGGATGGCGGCGGGGCGAGCGGGCGGGGTGGGTCGCGCGCACCGGTGCTCCGCGGGCTGATTATCTAATTAGAAACCACCTAGCGACCGGTTGCAGTTCATAGATGATAGTGATCCATTGCTACTTCTTTTTGGATTAAAAAAAAACATACCAAAGAAAAGTAGCAATGTATGTGGAATGAAACCGGTCGCTAAATAGTTTCTTTTTAGATAATCAGGATGCGGAGCGCCGCGCGTAGAGTTATGAACATACGAACGGTAAATTAAAATGATATTTTTTTTGTATGACAGTAAAATCTAACGAATTATAAAAGTCGTAGAACAAATGTTGTTGTTTATGATGTTGGTAATCTACTCCTGAGGGTTATTGGTGTTTTACAAATAACCCTGTATATACCAGCAACAATTTCGAGGTGCCATTGTGCGCTCCTGCCTGTACAGCTCTTCAGGCAGCATGCAAACAAACTTAGCAAGCATGTAGCATTCAATCAACAGCGCTTTGCCGACCGCTGCAACACCTTATACTGAATGAACAATTTGCAAAATTTGACATTGTAGTACAGAATGAAGTAGTGTGGGGCGTTAAAAACTTGAAAGAAAAAAAAAGCTAGTTTCTTTGTTGTAGAACTTGTTTTGTGTGGTTTCGCTGCGTAACCACTGAAAAAATGGAAAATATCCTGCTGTGACTTCAAAGGACATTTTTTAATATTGATATGCGTATCTGTCTACCTATTAATTATGCAGATTTGCATACTATTTCTTGCTTTTTAGATTTGAGCAGTTTTTGTTAAAAATTTTGAAGAAGGTTTTGTTTTATAAAGCTTTAAAAGCATTAGGTACTAATTATGGATTAGTATGCATTAGGTTATAAAGCTTTAAAAGCGTTAGGTACGTGTGATAAATATAGTTTTGATGTATTTTGCATTAAATATCTTTAATTGTTACAGGCAAAATTTTTGGATTTCAAGATCCAGAATTTTATAGCATCAGCTGATCTACGATTTCCTATTCGACTAGAAGCACTTCAGCAAGCACATGGTCAATTCACATCATATGAACCAGAACTTTTCCCTGGTTTAGTTTATAGGATGGTCAGGCCAAGAGTGGTTTTATTGATATTTGTTAATGGGAAAATAGTTTTAACAGGTAGTGTATGAGTTACTTAAGGTGCTGCCACATTTGTCTAATGTTACGTGTTAACACGCCTATCAGATGACATCAGTTTTCATAGTAAATATGAACTAGAAGCAAGCACACTTATCTTAAAACACGTCCATACAAAATACGGCGTGTTAACTTGTACGTCAGACAAATGTGCCAGCCATAAACTTAGGATCCCGCTACTAATTCTATGGTGTCAGCATCTTTTAAGGCCCTTCTTACATGGCGCTACTCAAACTAAACTAGTTTCATACTCTAATCACCAATGAGTTTCTAAAATGTCACAGCACTCTAGTATTTCAATGCCGGTTCCTACATGACCGACGACGCTACCAACCACAAACTGGGGGTCGAGTCTGCTAATGTTTTCGTCAAAATCGTATTTCAATGGTGTTCTAATGGTAATGCTTTTTGACTCAGTTCTTGTTTCTTAAACCCAAAATCAAGACAATATGTTCCCGTGTTGGGTTTAAAAAACACAATGTGTTTCAGTTTTGAGTTTAAGAAACAAGAACTGTGTCAAAAAGCATTACCATTCAAACACCATTGAACTACGATTTTGACGAAAACATTAGCAGACTTGACCCCCAGCCCGCCTAGCATGACCGACGAAACACTATATATATCGCGTGATATAGCATTTTCGACACTCAGCAGTCAAAATCCATTGTCTTTTGACGGTTAAACGTGATAAAACGCAATACCACGTGATATATACCGTGTTTTGGTGGTCAGGTCATGCAGCCTGCCTAGCATGATCGATTTATATCGCGTGATATAGCATTTTATCGACACAACTGTCAGCCTGCCTAGCATGACCGATTTATATCGCGTGATATAGCGTTTTATCACGTTTAACTGTCAAAAAGACAAAGGAATTTGACAGTTAAGTGTCGATAAAATGATATATCACGCGATATAAAATTCAAAATTCAAAATAATTTATTCAGTCTAGGCTGTTACAAGCACTTGTGAATGTCATAGAAGCTACGCCATCGGTTCGCAAACCCTAAGCGGGAGACCTTAGAACCGGCAAGAAACTCGTCAAGGGCTGCTTTTTTCTCCCTGTATATTTCATACAGAGTCGTCAACATTGAAAAATCGTAAATCCACGTTTAAAGTGAGGTCATTTTCCATCACAATAATTAACAAAAGTTTGCACACAATGGGTAGGTAGGTTAAAATTAAATATCTACTACATTCAGATAGGTAAATGTGAGAGTAACTAACTTTCAACTAGTTGAGAAATCACTCTGTCTACTACTCGAACCAAAAAACACTTGATGCAAGACATAAAAAATAAAAACGCAATTTTTACAATTCAATATGCGTTAAGATAGGTACTCAGAAGTAGACCCATTCTCACTGGCAGCACCCGTTCACGAGCATGACGCATGGACCAGCCATCGCTTCGCTCAACCATATTTGAGGGAACGTAACGACCCGCCCCACACGACACCACCGCAGAAATGATTAAAGAGAGCATGACATACTTAGGCTACTTTTTTTGCCGTTTTTTTGTACGGAACCCTTCGTGCGCGAGTCCGACTCGCACTTGGCCGGTTTTTAAACTTAAATACGTAACGCACATTTTTTTACTGGCGTACTATAGGCAACAGCGTCGCTTAACCAGTTTGCAACAAAATTCGTGTGCGCGCGTATCGCCCCTACACGAACTAAACGTATGGTTGTGACGAGCGATTTTGACCTTAGCAGTGGTTAAGCGACGCTGTTGCCCATGGTACTTACGAACAATTCTTGAACATTTTTTTTAAACAGGAATTGCACTTATTTGGTTGGTGACATGGTACCGCGACGGAGGATGACACCATATTTTTGGCAGTTTCGTTAATGTAAATTCAAAATACAAAAATGCATGGCTTAGGTATTATTATAATATTCCACAGAATATACAGGGTGTCCCAAAATTTTGCCACATGGAGGGAAAGTACCATACATATAGAAGACAAGAAATTTTACAGAAAGAATAATTCATTTTGTTTTTAAAAAAATGAAACTGCGTTTAAAGATTAAAAAAAAATTGCATACGATTCCATACAAATTGATACAATCTGTAATAAATAAAAAATTAAATGTTAAATTACAAGGTCTTCCTTTTGTTTAAGATGTCACTTAAGAAAAAATAATCCTTATGAGTACCCTTTCAAATTGTATCATAAAAATAAACATAATTTTTTGCTTTTTTGGTGGGTTCGATTCCTGGTTAAGGCAGGCGATTTTTCAAAAATCTTTGAATCCAGTTCCTATAATTTTTAAAATCGAAGTGAAGTTTTCTTTCACTAAAATTTCATACCCTTAAATTTAAGGTACTTTCCTTCCGTGTGGCAATGTTTTGGGACACCTGTATGATAGTACCTGCGCCATGCATGCCATGCCACAGCATGGCATAGGCATTCACTGTTAGAAATCCTACGCAACCCCGTAATTGAGTTTTTTTAAATATCTCCTGCAAGGAATAAATATTATTATTATTATAATCTACTTCTGTTTCAGGTGGAAAAACAAGGAATGAAATTTATGAAGCATTAGATATAATATACCCAATTCTGAGAAGTTACAGAAAGAGTTAATTTTTATAAAGGCTTATACAAGTGACTCACGGCCAAATACACCAACGAATCTTAAAGGCCACCTTAAATTAAAAAAAGTTGTCAGATTTGATAGAAACTATGAAACTGACAGCTTTCTTAAAGCTAATAAGACCTTAACTAAAGATTTTAACTAAGAAGCTAGTATTCGGCTGTCAACCCCCCTAGCATGACCACCGAAACACGTCAAAAACAATGGATTTTGACAGTTGAATGATAATAGATCTCGCTTTAGAATACATATACCGTGTTTCGGTCGTCATGCAGGGCAGGCAGTGTGTGTATGTATGTATACAGGCTGTCCCAAAACTTTGTCACACGATGGAAAAGTAGGCACCTTAAGGGCGTCCGCTGCGTTAAGCGGGATCCCGGCGCGGGAATATAGATTGCTGGTTTTCTGACGGACAGATGCTTGCAGCTTGCAGTGCATGAGTAAGCTCTAATTATTTTATCATCACTTACCCATCTGCGCCGGCCGTATACCCCCCTAATGATAATGATTTATTTGCTTTAAACATGGTACAGAAAATGGTGGACAATAAGTTATAAGTTCTCACATTTAGTCAATTCAGACATGCAAAATAAAAATAATTAATTACATTTAAAGAAAAGTTACATTTCAAATTCTATTTATCAAGTCAAAATGTTAGTTTAATTTGTGCCAATGTCAATTCAATAATAATAAATTCTAAATAACTACCTATTCTAATTTGTCAGTTAAGTACTCTTTTATACTATAAGTAGTAACATTTTTCTAAGAGAAGATGGTGCAGTCTTCTCCTAAACAAGTTTAAAGGTAAAGTTTTTATGTACTTTGGCAATTTATTATAAATTTTTATCGACATCGGTAGGCAATTTTCTCTATATAAAGCTGTTGACACTTGTGGATAAACAAGTTTATCTTGGAATCTTCTATTATTATTAAGGATCATGTCATTATTCTTAACAAAAAGGTTTTCATTGGATTTGACAAAATTACATATTTCATATACATACATGGATGGCAATGATAACAATTTCAATTTGATGAAATAGGGTTTGTAACTTGTCGTACGGGAAATGTTGCAGATGGAGCGTATGCAATGTTTCTGGGCGATAAATGCTCGATCCCGATCTACCGAGTTGTCCCAGACTATGATCCCATATCTAAGGTTGGAAGCCACATAACCATGGTATGCTAACAAGGCTGTTTGTAAATCAGCAATGTTTACGAGCCGATATAAGGCATATGCGAAGCTATTTATTTTACTACAAACACGTTGTATATGTGCCTTCCAAGTAAGATTCTTATCCATTAGAATTCCCAAAAAATTAACCTCATTACTTTCACCAATCGTCTGACCTTCGTGACATTTGAAAGTTCAGCATAGGTACTTGTTATTGCGTTGATTGTGAAATTGCACATATTTAGTTTTGTTTACATTAATTTTTAAATTATTATTACGTAGCCAATTAATTATATTAGACACGGTCTCATTAATTTCATTATTATAGTCAATTGTGGAATCATAAGTGTTTGGTATCACTACGGAAACGTCATCAGCAAAAAGTGTGCATAAATGTCGGGTTGCTCTAGGAAGATCATTAATGTACAACAGGAAAAGTAGTGGGCCCAGAATACTTCCTTGTGGGACTCCGGAACTATTTTTTTTTTCTTGGATGTGTATGACGTTTCATTAAATTCCTAAAAATAATTTGCACCAGAGAAGATAGGAGAACAAAAGAAGAAAACGTAAGCAAATGGCCGGCCTCGTGCGGCCGGCTCGGCGTCGACGGAATGGCTTAAGCTATTTTTAGCCGGCCTCATACAACCACGTCGGCGTCAAGTCAAAATTTTTGAACCTATATAGAAATGAAAAATTCTCAATACATAAAGGTGCTCCCTCACCGGGAGCATTCACGTGTAATGTAACGTTACAGATTTGAGCATTACATCAGTGAAGGAGGAGAACCGAGCATTACAATACGCACCTTGTAATGATACAAAACGGGCATACATCAGTGAAGCTCGCGAATGCTCGTCAGTCAGGGAGGTATTATTGTAATGTAATGCTCAAAGACGAATCTATAATGTTACAGTACACGTGAATGCTCCCGGTGAAGGAGCACCTTTAAATGCAATATTTTTGTCCAAATATTTCTAAAACGTGACGTTTTAGACCCATATATTCATAACAATTTTGCTCGTCTTTATGTCCGCAATCACAAGTTTCATCCCGGTTTTTTTTTAAAATGAAACTTAAATGTCACTCATTTAAGTTTCATTTAAAAAAAACGGTCAAGAGCGAGTCGGACTCGCGCACCGAGGGTTCCGTACAATCATAAATATATTTGGATATGTTCCTTTAGTACAGTCTTGAAAAAAGTAGGATAAACGGCAGACAGGTGGAAGGGCGAACAGGCGGACAGTTAATTTACAAATCTTAACCACAGCTGCTTTTTGGTGACTGAAAAACGTTTCAGCCACTCCACATTGCAAACTGTTTATATTACTAAGTCCCGCGGATCCAGCCCTCAAAAAAGGTTGTGGGCACAGCCGTCCGAAAATCACGAAAAAAGTGCGTGTGGGAATGGAGTACTAACTCGCTCATGAACAATCATGACTCATGAACAGTGCAGCCTTTTCTGCGCCCTGTGCGAGCTTCTATAACTGCGCACTTGTTTTTTTTTATATTAACGGGTACCCTAGATCAGGGGTGTCCAACACAATTTTTTGAAGGGCCAGGTTTACTACTTTTGTAAACCGTAGCGGCCCAAAATAAATACCCAATTGCCAGGGATAGCCCGAGGCAAGTCTATAGTAAAGAAAACGGCCGCGCAGCGCGATTTTTAGTCAGTTTCATCCAGTGATCTTGTAATCTTGCCTTTTTATAGTAAACAAAAATGTCCGCGCAGCGCGATTTTTAGTCAGTTTCATCCACTAATCTTGCTTGTATAAACAAGCTGTGCGGCCGTTTTCTTTACTATAAAGTAAAGAAAACGGCCGCACAGCTCGATTTTTAGTCAGTTTCATCCAGGTTGTAATCTTGCCTGTTTATATTAAAAAAACGGCCGCGCAACGCGAGTTTTAGTCAGTTTCATCCACCAATCTTGTAATCTTGCTTGCTTATACAGGGTGTTTGGTAATAGCCTTATAAAGCCGAATATGGTAGATAGGGACCATCAAACTGAACAACTTTTACTATGGGACCAACTCTGAAATCGCGAAAAAAACAGCTGTTTCATACATTTTGATATTTTTGTTATTAATTTTTGTATGAAACAGCAGATTTTTTTTTCGTGATTTCTGAGTTGGTCCCATAGTAAAAGTTGTTCAGTTTGATAGTCCCTATCTACTATATACCATATCAAACACCCTGTAGTAAATAAAACGGCCGCGCAGCGCGATTTTTAGTTAGTTTCATCCAGAAAACCTTCGAATCTTGCCTGTTTATAGCAAATAAAACTGCCGCCCAGCACGATTTTTAGTCAGTTGCATCCACTAATCTTGTTAGTTGTTTATTTATAGTGAATAATAGTACATTACTGACGCGGTCAATAATGACTGCATTGCTGGCAGCGCGATGATGATGGCCGATAGCGTAGCTTAACGCAGGTCCAGGCCGTCACAGCGCGGTCATCGTTGCAGCCCTTGATGGCCAAGCTGGAATAAAGGCCGAGACCGGAGGTCGAGGCCTTTATAGCGCGGACAGCAAGGGCAGCAATGATGACCAAGCTTGAAGGCCGAGACCGTAGTTAAGCTCAGCTTGAGGCCATCATAGCGTGGCCAGCAGTGCAGTCATTGTGGACCAAGTCTTGTATAGTGCTTTACTCAAAAATGTCAAATAAGTAAAATGTCAAAAATGACAAAATTACCAAAACTACCAAAATAACCATTTTTGACATTTTGTCATTATTTACTTTTGACTTTTTTGATTTTTTTGACAAATTTGAGAAATTTGTCATTTTTGACAATTTTTGACATTTTTGTCATTTTTGACATTTTTGAGCAAAGCACTATACAAGACTTGGTCCAAAATTACAAAAATGATTAAAATGACAAAAAAAGGGTAAAAAGTCAAAAAAGTCAAAAAGTAAAAAAATCAAAAAGGAAAAATACTAAAAAAGTTAAAAAAAAGTACAAAAACATCATTTTCAACAATATAACACCCGCGCAAATAAAGAATGGGTTCGAAAATGGCGGCTCACGGCGCTTACCACAACGAGTGTGACTGAGAGAGCGATAGGTGTGGCGTTTAATGTGTGAGCGAGAAGTGAATATGAACGCGCCACTTTTAATCCCATTCTTTATCTGCGCGGGTTGTACAATGTACTTTTTTCACCTAACTAAGTTTGAAACAAAACTCGACAATAATGGATTCTCAAAGGAAATTGCTGGTGGCTAAAACTCGACAATAATGAAATCCCATACAACTTTGTTGCGTCACCATCGGAGAAGCTCGGCAACCTTGACTTTGTTCAAAGAAGGTTGTCGAAATAATGATCATATTACAAGCATTTTTGAGTAAATACAATTATTCATGTGCCAAAAAGAAATGTCAGAAATGTGACATAACGTGTCAGCATTATCGACTATAGTTCTTTGCTACGTTCCAAATCACACACGATTCACCATTCATTCTACTTATTTTTATTTTTTACGACGACGATGACGACGACGTGACGTCACAAGTCAATTAGTGTTGTGGGCATGCCCATAGTGCCCATAACGGTGGATCCGCGCCTGAATATAGGTAATTATACTAGAACCAGCCACCAATTTATTATTGTGGAGTTAGGTTGCGCCATCTCTTAACCGATAGTGGAACTATAAATTTTCTTCTTAGGTTAGCATGCTTAGGACAGCGCCATCTGTTGACTGGTAGTGAAACTAAAGAATTTTTCTTTGTTTTTTGAATTTCTAAAAAAGTGTGTTATATTGAGACATCTTTTTATTTTTCCTGTAATCTTTACATAAACTACTGTCACATAGAATTATTTCAGATTTTTCTCTTTGCAAACTTCGGAGATAAGGGGGGAACGGTTTTTTTTTACATTTTTCATCATAAGTCGAAAACTATGCGGCCTAAGAAAAAAGAAAAAAATGTTTTAAAATGTGCAAACAGCGCTCTTTCATGATACCCCACATGCCCTAGTCACCTCACTTCAAATTTTTAAGACCCCTTTTCAGTCCCTTTTGTAAAAAAAACATTATTTTTTTTATTTGCAAAATAGTTGGGCAAATGTCATCTTAAACTATTCCAAATTTCAAGTTGATACCATTAGTAGTTCTTGAGACATCCAGCTGTGACAGACAGACAGACAGACTGAGTCTCACCATAAGGGTTCCTTTTTTACCATTTTGGTACGGAACCCTAAAAATGGCGGACTAGGACGTGCCAGTGCCAAGCTCCATACTAAAATGTTCAAACCCTTTCTATCTTTAATTTCTACATTGAAAAACAGTATTTGCCCATCGCTAGCAGCTTGCAGTTGTCGTCCGTCTTTTAAACTTAAATGATTATTAAAAAAAATAGTCATTAATAATTACTTGTAATTTCTTTTGTAATCTATGTATGTGTGAAAAACCACTTGTATTTTAAAATGGTTTTTTTTTTTGCAAAAATTTGAAGATTCGTTTACAGTAAGTCATTAATAATTACTTGTAATTTCTTTTGTAATCTATGTATGTGTGAAAAACCACTTGTATTTTAAAATGGTTTTTTTTTGCAAAAATTTGAAGATTCGTTTACAGTAGGAGGCATATATCTTGAATTTTTTTCGACGGAGTGGGGATAAGTTCGCGCATGTGCTCTTGTGAACGACCAATAGCGCGCGCCCCTCTCCCGTCGCCCGCGCCCTTCATAGTACAGTAGCCCGTAGAACATTTAAATCACGAAAAAGGTTACCGTTTGCCGTTGTGATATAGTTATTTATTACGAAATTATAGATACTTTAACCCAAGTTTTACAGATCGCAACCCGCCGTAACCTATATTTGTATGTCGGAGCGTGGGCACCGTACTGCTCAAGATTATTTGATCCCCTAGCGCCATCTATTGAGTGTAGTTGTAACTATCAAGTCGGAAACGTCAAGTGGCTCACTTGGGTAAGGTCGATACAGCGAGTGTGTGATCTGTGCAGCAAGCGATGTCTTTGTCAATGACACAGTTTGACAGTTTGACGTGTGACAGTTGACAGATTTGATGTTTGTCAGTTTGACAGTTGACAGTCTTGACGTTTCCGGAGGCGGGAAAATGTGAGGAGTGCGATCTCTGGATAGTCTGTGGGACATTCTGTTACCGGCAGCCGTAGTGAACGGTCGTTGATTTGAATTCGCCTCACTGTGTCGAACTTGCCGCGTTTACCGACTTGAATCCGTGTGAATCTGTTCGATCATCCTTTATTTTCTGCTAACTTGATGTTGATTGTAAGAATAGAGGTTGTGCATTGTAAAGAGACTATTATTTCATGCTCGGCGAGGAATAATCTTATCCTCACGACACCCAGCTCCTCCCCTTCGCCGTCATCAGAAGTTGGGATGCAATCCAAATGTCCCACGTGGTGAAAAAAGTGAATCAAATGATATGAGGTGTGATAACGAGACACGTGCAACAGAAAATCAATGTGATTGACGAAAAATGGCGTCTATTATGGAGCAGTAAAATCGCAATTTTATGGCTTTGGAACAAGTTATGCGTGCGTTTACTTCGAGTGCCGATGTTCGTTCCTGATTTTGACCCCGACATGGAGCGATTTCAAGGAGCTGTTCATGCAAAGGTGACGCATAGCAGGACAGCGCAGCATCGACTGATTTCAAGGATAACAGGTCATGTGATCGTTCTACTTTTTCTAGTGCTTATTCTCATGTCAAACAACAACCAAATGCGCCTGTGTTTATCTGCTTCAGGTGCTTCACCAGACAACAGTTGTGCAATGCAACTGCAGTGGCAACAGTTGTGGAGCTGAGCAAAGCAAATCAGCGCAAGCAAGGTGATGGAATGGCGGCAGTGAGGCAACGGTGGCAGTACGATGGCGACGCATTGGTGGGTGCAGCCAGCGTGGCGAATCTACAAGGTCACTTTATAAGGGTCAGTCGTAACAATTTTATTTGGATTTTGTTTTACAACTTAAAAGTCACTAAGTAATTCTGTTGGTTATGATTATGACAAAAAAGAATTGATTGGCTTAGAAATAGAAAAATTACCAAGAAAACGGTCCATATTGAGTCTCAATCTGTTTCAAAAGTATTCAAGGGAGTTAATTTAACTAAAATTAAAAGAGCTAAGTAATTTGTTGTTGGTGACATTATTCACCAGAATTGATATTGGAATTTAGAGCAAAAATAAGGAAATAGAATAAAATCTTTCTGTAGTAACGTCATATTCTGTGGTAATGTAATGTTAGTACTTTTCTGTTGTAATGTAACCACTTTTCTGTTCGAATTCACTGCTAACAGTTGGTAGATGCATCAATGTTTCTGAATATGTTTACTATTGGTGTAGTGTTACTGCAGTGTTGGTACAGTGTTGATACTGTGTTGGTACAGTGTAGGTACAGTGTTGATACTGTGTTGGTACTGTGTTGGTACAGTGTTGGTACAGTGTCGGTACAGTGTAAGTACAGTGTAAGCACAGTGTTAGTACAGTGTTAGTACAGTGTTAGTACAGTGTTAGTACAGTGTTAGTACAGTGTTAGTACAGTGTTAGTACACTGTAAGTGCACTGTTGGTAGTGTTGGTACACTGTTAGTACACTGTTAGTACACTGTTAATGCACTGTTAGTACACTGTTGTACATTGTTAGTACACTGCTAGTACACTTGGTAAACTGATAGTACGCTGTTAGTACATTGTTAGTATACTGCATGTACACTATTAGTAAACTGATAGTACACTGTTAATACACTGTTAGTACACTGTTAGTACACCGTTAGTACACTGTCAGTACACTTTTAGTCATAGTGTGGTGAATTTGAGTAAGCAGCTGTTGCTAGGTAGGAATATGAATTCAGTTTAGTCACTAGTGTTCATAATCATGAAATTAATTAGTTCCTGATTTAACAAAGTTTGACCCAAGTTCAGGGGGCCGTTTAAATTCTAGAAATACTTGATAACGATCGTTGTTTTAAAAGCCCTAAACTCAAAGCGTACTTACAAGTACGCACATGATAGGTTAAGAAAGATGCCTGAGGGACAAGTACCTGATGACATCAGTGATTCGGAGTGTTCTGAAAATTTTGAGTCTTAACTGATTATTTTATTGTGTCCTCTTAAGTCATTTTTGTTGTGTAAGATCACAGGGATGATCTTATGTGTGAGATCACAGGGATGATCAAATGTGTAAGAGCCACAGGGATGGTTCTGAGAAGTCACAAGGATGACTTCATTTATGAGCTACAGGGATAGCCGGACTAAAGATCACAGGGATGATCTTATGTGTGAGATCACAGGGATGATCAAATGTGTAAGAGCCACAGGGATGGTTCTGAGAAGTCACAGGGATGACTTAATTTATGAGCTACAGGGATAGCCGGACTAAAGTGGTACACAGTAAATTGATAATTCAGTTGTTTGAAAATAAAAAAAAACCGGTCAAGAGCGAGTCGGACTCGCGCACCGAGGGTTCCGTACCATCATAAATATAAATATTTGGACATGTTATTGTAGAACAGTCTTTCAAAAGTAGGATAGACGGGGGACAGGCAAAAAGGTGGATGGGCGACCAAGCGGAAAGGTGAAAGGGCGAATAGGCGGACAGTTAATTTACAAATCTTAACCACAGCTGCTTGTGGTGACAGAAAAACGAGTGGCTGACACTCCACATTGCAAACTGTTTATATTCATTGATGTACTATGGGCAACAGCGTCGCTTAACCAGTTTGCAACAAAATTCGTGTGGGCGCGTATCACCCCAGCCCCTAACTAAACGTATGTGACAGCGGGCGGCGCGGCGTGCAAGCGATTTTAACCTTAGCAGTGGTTAAGCGACGCTGTTGCCTATGGTACATTTGACTTTCGCTTCCAGTTCAGCTTCCGCTTCCACTTCAACTTCCGCGTCCTCGTCCACTTACAGTTACCGTCACCGTAACCGTCAATCTTTTTATTTATCTATACATCGCCATCCTCCGTCCCAGTCCCTCCTCCCCTCCCCTTTCCCCTTATAATTTTTAATCGTCATCGTCAGCCTAAACACAAAATTTGAACATCCTACTTTTGAAACTAAGAGACTTCCATACAAACTTTCATCCCCTTAGGAGGTGAAACTTCCAAAATCCTATCTTAGTGCTCACTTACACCATGAAAGGTATCTACCCTCCGGTGTCTTTAATTTCAGCCGTTAAAGCTCTAGACATATCCCAACAATCAATCACCAATCAATCTCCATTCAATCACGTGAGAAACGCGCTGATGGTTAAACTCTTAGGTGATCGATTAACGATTGGTCTGCTGGAATGCACTCTGGGTCAAAGAGTAAAACACGCGGCGTGACATACCGCCATGTTGCGGAAATATTTAGAGCCAATTTTATTCCTTTTTAATTATTTTTAAAAGTAATTAACTGTAACAATATTTGAAAGGGTCTAATTAATTAAAAATAATAAATATTGATATTTTAAAAATAATTAGTGGCGCTATTATCACAAACGTCAATAAGAAGTTAAACTATGACCGCGCATACCGTTGTTTCACCAAGATGATTAATAATTACGTATTTTAATGACCATATTTTATTATGATTTAATTACAAATATACAGTTTTCAGATTTATTCCTGTAAGTGTAGTATAAGACGCTATTACCTGCCAAATTTCATAGTTCTAGGTCAACGGGAAGTACCCTATGAATTTTGATTCCTTTGAGAGTATCGAAAATGCGTTTTTTGCGCCCTAAACGGCAGTATCTTTTTTTTACGTTAACTTAGAAGTTTGATTTTTTTACAGCTTCAAGGGCCCGTAGACCTTAGTATATGGTTTAAATTTCAATTCGATACCTCCACGCGTTCCTGAGATAAAGGGTCTTGACAGACAGACGGACGGACAGACAGACAGACGGACAACAAAGTGATCCTATAAGGGTTCCGTTTTTTCCTTTTGAGGTACGGAACCCTAAAAAAAGGAAAAAAAACAATTGGGTACTTGGCCCTCCAGCATATTTGGCTGTAAATTCTGTAAAAAGTTATCATTAGTTATTATGGTGATGATGGGGAATATGGTGATGATGATGATAGTGATGATAGTAATCGAAGTGGCTGGACCTTCAACTAGTTTTAATTAGTTCAAACAATACTCATTTTTTGTGATTGTTTATTCAATAGTATGCAAGTTGCTCAGATTGGTTACATCTTTCGTGCATTCGTAGTCGTAGGCGTAAATCGGGCCTGATTTCCCGTCGCATTGCGGCCACGCTTGCGAGTGGCGTGCGTTTAGCTCAAAGATGTAAGCGATCGCTGTTGAGTCGCCGGATAGAGGCGCTGTGTTGTTAAGGGTACCGGATGGAGGTAGCCCTTGTTTTGGGTGATGACCGGATAGAGGTTGTCATTGCTGGATGGAAGCATCTGAATTGTAGAGTATTGCATACTACACTGATTACACAATCTATTTACCTAGTTTGATTTGGAAAGATTGGGTTGATGAGTTTTGTTGAATTTTATGTGAATAGTTATTTTGATTTGTTTACTTTCATCACTGTTATTTCATTAGTACCTATGGATTTTGAGTAAGCAATGTTGTAATTTTGAATAAAGAGTTGTGGTATACAAATTGTGGTGTTACAAGACCTGACCCTTTTGGTCAGGAAGGCCGAGCGATTGAACATTTTACTGTTCAGGTATTATCTCTCTTTGCAGGATCTTCACCAGCAACCTCACACGAGGACGTGTGAAATGTCAAGATGGCCGTGTCGGAGCGTGGGCACCGTACTGCTCAAGATTATTTGATCCCCTAGCGCAGGGATGGCGAACCTTATTGTACCAACGTGCCATTTTTCTAAAGAAATCTTTAACGAGGTCCTAGACGTGACATCAAAAAATAATGTTGACTTTGTGATTATTGGGAAAATAAGTAATAATAATAAATACTATCAACTCAAAAGTCTTTATTTACTACAAAAAATAGGTACATTTTGCAGTGTTTTAATTATACACGTAATTTAAATTAATTACTTACTTCGTAATTTTTTCGTAGTGCATAATGAATTTTGTGATTGGTGACGTGCCCAAAATATTGTGTCGCGTGCCAATAATGGCACGCGTGCCAATAATGGCACGCGTGCCATTGGTTTGCCATCCCTGCCCTAGCGCCATCTATTGAGTGTAGTTGTAACTATCAAGTCGGAAACGTCAAGTGGCTCACTTGGGTAAGGTCGATACAGCGAGTGTGTGATCTGTGCAGCAAGCGATGTCTTTGTCAATGACACAGTTTGACAGTTTGACGTGTGACAGTTGACAGATTTGATGTTTGTCAGTTTGACAGTTGACAGTCTTGACGTTTCCGGAGGCGGGAAAATGTGAGGAGTGCGATCTCTGGATAGTCTGTGGGACATTCTGTTACCGGCAGCCGTAGTGAACGGTCGTTGATTTGAATTCGCCTCACTGTGTCGAACTTGCCGCGTTTACCGACTTGAATCCGTGTGAATCTGTTCGATCATCCTTTATTTTCTGCTAACTTGATGTTGATTGTAAGAATAGAGGTTGTGCATTGTAAAGAGACTATTATTTCATGCTCGGCGAGGAATAATCTTATCCTCACGACACCCAGCTCCTCCCCTTCGCCGTCATGTATATCTCCAAAAATTAGATATTTTTATTTTTCGAGGTTTACCACATAGTTTAGCTATTGTCGTGTTCTACAGCTTAGTTTGATTGCCACAGATAAAAGTAAGACTATAAAAAGTAGCCATACACAGATTTAAGACCTGATGAAAATGGTTGGACTTTATCTGGTCTTAAATCTGTGTATGATCACTTTCCATAGTCTTACTATTATCAGTGGCAATCAAACAAAGCTCTAGAACACGACAATAGCTAAACTATGTGGTAAACCTTGAAAAATAAAAAAATCTAATTTTTGGAGATATACAAATATAGGTTACGGCGGGTTGCGATCTGTAAAACTTGGGTTAAAGTATCTATAATTTCGTAATAAATAACTATATCACAACGGCAACCGGTAACCTTTTTGGTGATTTAAATGTTCTACGGGCTACTGTACTATCACGGCTACGCATGTCCATAATATGCGTTTCGCGTAATCCCCACCCGATTTCAAGATATATGCCTCTTACTGTACCAATAAAAAAAATTAAGATAAACAGACTTGAAATAAAAAAGCAATATTCGAAATACTTATTATTTATTTTTAATTTATAATAACTTGTGAATTTATCATTAATTCTAAACAAAAATTATAAGTGCGATGACAATCAATTATAAATAAATGCAAATAGAAAAATAATGCAGTGTTTTTATTAACTTACACAAAATAAAGCTAGAACATTAAAAAGGGTTGATTTTTCAATCCTCAGTTAACAGGGGGGGGGGGGGGCTGATTATGTAACTTTGTTGCAATCAACTCTGACAAATCGCAGTTACGTTGCTGCTTTAGAAAGAACCAATGTGACAACTATCTTACTTAAAGCAGCAATGTAACTGCGCTTTCAATCGAGAATTGTTAGCAACAGACTTACGTAATCAACGGGCAGATATCAGTCGGTTTCAATATTAACATAACTAAATATATTTAGTCATTCTAAAAATATGGCAGACCAATGAACGACAAACATATTCAATTTGGCGGCATAATACGCTACCAAACGGATATATAACTTGATCTAGGTATTGAAAAATCAGTCCTAAATATACTAGGTTTGACATAGGATCTGCATTACATACTCGTACTCTAAATAGAAAGAGCACTTCGTCAAATACGCTTCACAAAATGAGAAATTAGATGGTTGTAGGTGTTCTAAAAATGTGCATATCTTGCGAATCCTTAATTACCTACAGATTAGTTGCATTGAATGCATTATGGGCCTCGATTCTGCATATGGTAATGTAATAATCGTATCTCAATGGTGTTTCAATAGTATCACTGATTTAATTATGGTGGTTTGGTGAATATCATAATTAGAACGTTTGGATTTTTTGCGCTTTTGTCGTTTTGTTCCTTGGAAATTGTGTGCCTTGGATGTTTCACTATTTTGACATTGATCTTTTGACGTATTGCGATGGCTTGTCATTTTTCGCTACGTTCTGCGCCTAAAGGCAAAAAACGCAACCCATTGAGACAGGTGTTGTTCTGGCGAGATACGTTGCCGCTCTTTAAGCTCTTTCAAAAAGTGAGAACTAAACCAGGTACGCGATGTATTTCTCTATCTCAAAATGACAACCGCTCGCAAAACGACAACTTCGCACAACGACAACATCGCAGTGTCAACTTCTTACAATGCCAACTTCTCGTTATGACAATTCTCACAACAAAGCAACTCTCGAACAAAATACGAATTAAAAACAAGGAATTTATTTATTATAGTATGCAAAATATGCAATTAATAACAACCTCGCGGCCTGGGCAGAAAGAAACGGTATAATGGTATATTTACGGGTTCAGAGTTTAATACAAAAATTGGAGTATTGTATAAGTTGATTTATGATGCTGTAGGTTTTAAATAAATTAACAAATAAGTAACAAAATTAGGTAACATTTTTTGTTTTTATTACATTATGTACTTATTTAAAGCAAAGATAAAGTTGTCATTTTGCGAAGTACCTAACCAATGTGGATAACAAAATCCTGAATACATACATCCATAATTGTATAAGATAACACACTTTTTATTGTTGGCCGCATAATGCCATAAACACTACACAATGCGATAAAATTATGCAAAAAAAAAGGGGTACAATACAAATGATTATGATTTTACTATAAACTCTACTCTTAAACATAAACGTTGAATTATCTCATGAACATTTGCTGTCGTAAAAATGATACGCGGCGCAGCTGTGCCGTGTATTGCACAATTTGCTATGCCAATCAATGGATGCATTCTTTTCCATAATCTAAGCTCAGATATTTTTTACAAATATTTCAAGGCACTTATTATTACATGCATGACATACAAAAGCAACAGTATGTTTTTACTTCATGATCCACAGCTCATGCAAGCATCCTTATTCTGCAAAGAGCATGTGATTGCCGCCATGTCTGCTTCATCGTTATCAGTCGTGCCATTTGTAACTTTCCCTCTCACTTTAGATTTATCAACAGTGAACTGTATGGCATTAGCTGCGGGCTTTGTTCTTAAATAGTACATACCAGTTTTAAGACCCATTTTCCACGCATAAAAATGAATTGATGTTAATTTCCCATAATTTGGTTCAGCAACATGAATGTTAAAAGATTGACTTTGATCAATAAATGCACCTCTATCAGCAGCCATTTGAATCGTCGTTTTCACAGACACTTCCCAAACCGTCTTATATAAATCTCTTATTTCTTTGGGGATCTTCTCGATATTTTGAATTGAACCATTATTATGAATTATTAAATTTTTCATGTCTTCATCCCATAAATCTGCTTCAGTCAAATCACGAAGTAAGTGATGATTAACAACTTGGAACTCACCTGACAATACTCTCCTTTGGTAAATATTTGATGTGAAAGGTTCGAATGACTCGTTGTTACCGAGAATTTGAGCTGTCGATGCAGTTGGCATGGGAGCTAATAATAGGGAATTGCGCAAACCATGTTTAGCGATTTTTTCTTTCAAGACACTCCAATCCCACAGATCAGTTGGAGTTTTGTTCCACATATCGTATTGTAATATACCCTGATTTGCTGGACTACCTGCATATGTTTCATATACTCCATTTTTTTCTGCCAATTCACAACTAGCTTCTAACGCGCCATAGTAAATAGTTTCAAAAATTTGTTGATTCAATTTCATTGCCGGCTCACTTTCATATGCAATACGCATTAAAACAAAGGTGTCTGCCAACCCTTGAACGCCTATCCCGATAGGTCTATGTCTCATATTTGAATTTCTCGCCTCTGGTATTGGATAGAAATTGACATCAATAATTTTGTTCAAGTTTTGGGTAATGATTTTTGTAACTTCTTTTAACTTGTGGAAATTGTATGTTTTGTCTTCGTTAACAAACATATTCAAGGCTATAGATGCTAAATTACAAACTGCAACTTCATCCTCTGATGTATATTCGACAATCTCGGTGCACAAATTACTACATTTGATAGTTCCCAAATTCTTTTGGTTACTTTTGTTGTTACAAGCATCTTTGTACAGCATGTAGGGTGTGCCCGTTTCAACCTGTGCCTCAATGATAGCTTTCCACAACACCTGGGCTCGGACTTGTTTAATAAAACGCTTCTCTTTTTCATACTGCTCATATAATTTTTCAAATTCGTCTCCCCAGCAGTCTGCTAATCCAGGACAATCATGCGGGCACATCAGACTCCAATCTTCGTTGTTCTCCACTCTTTTCATAAAGAGATCTGGTATCCATAGAGCATAAAACAATTCACGAGCCCGCACTTCTTCTTTGCCAGTGTTCTTTTTGAGATCTAGGAATTCAAAAACATCAGCGTGCCAAGGCTCTAAATAAACGGCAAAAGCTCCGGGACGCTTATTTCCACCTTGGTCTACATATCTTGCAGTATTATTGTAAACTCGGAGCATGGGCACTAATCCGTTTGAGACGCCGTTAGTGCCAGCAATGTAGGATCCCTTAGCTCTGATGCAATGGACATGAACGCCAATGCCACCAGCAGATTTGGATATAAGTGCACACTGTTTAAGAGTATCATATATGCCCTCGATACTGTCATCCTTCATAGCTATGAGGAAACATGATGAAAGTTGGGGGCGTGGTGTAGCTGCCGAAAACAGCGTGGGACTGGCATGAGTGAAATATTTTTCAGAGAGCAGATTGTAAGTATTTATGGCAGCATCTATATCTTCACCATGTATACCAATAGATACTCTCATCAGCATGTGCTGTGGACGTTCAGCAACCTGAAACACAAATGTAGGTACTTGTTAATCCATAATGATCATTATTTAAATAGCTCGTCTTTATTTTTTCAGATATTCATTTCATTCATTGGATCACGATTTCCCTACACACTACAGTTGTAGACAATTCACATATTTTGGAGAAAAAATATCAATCAGAACAGAAGTGACTTATTCAATGCTGATTTGACGCTGACATACTTAAGAAGGTGGACAGAATCTCTCTTTTAATACCTATTGATAAGAAAAAAATAGTTTACCTTGTTATTGATTTTCAGCAAATATGATCTTTCAAGTGTTTTGAAACCAAAATAGTTGTATTTAAAGTCTCTATCGTAGACAATAGCTGAGTCTAATCTTTCTTTATTCTGCATTATTATATTATAATGAAAGTCCGATATCATGGGAGACCTCTTTTGTGTATGTGGGTTGACAATGTTGTATAAACTTGTCATTACCTCTGAAATAAAAAAAAAACATAAATGATCATTAAGTAAGGCTGTGTTGGCACTTGAGTAAAAAAACGTAAGTGGTGTTTAGTGCTCGACTGGCGGTGAGCGCGTAGTTATGCCATCAGCGCTAACCGTACGCTAACACCGTTCGTCGGTTGTGATGACGTGTTTTGTGTTCGATTGACGGCTTTGATCGCCGCCCAACGGGTTATATAGAGATCCCGGCAAACATCTGAAATGTCTTTTGGTGAAGTGGGGGGAAAAAATCGCGCATATCCACTTGTAACTTGTGAGAAACCAATAGCGCGCTCAAACGACCTAGAACATGGCGACGCCATTATTCAAGAAGTTTGCCGTCATCTGTACCACGTAAAAAAAATATTACTCAGTATGGAACACTCGGAGATTCAACAGTCCTATAAGGCCGTAGCGTGGGTAGTGGTAATACCCGAGAGCGATATCCCGCCGGACATTTGGTATGGCATTTTCACAGCTGTCGCGGTACGCGATACGTACCGCGTACCCATTGGGATATCGCGACCAGAGCCTGTAGCCAATGTCACATTTACAAGTTTTCGCTATCACTTCGCTCCGAAAAATGTATGGATTTGACGTTTTAAAATTCGATAGTTTACGAAACCTTATGTCAATCCCATACATGTTTCGAAAGCGAAGCGATAACGAAGGTTTGCAAATGTTACTTTGGCTAAGGGGTCTGATTTGAAAAAGCCTTTAATCGGTAGCTAAACGTCGTTATCAACATCACAAGACTGTGATGGAATGAGACATTTTCTGTTCTCTGCCTGATATTGATAGCGTAGGGATCTTTAATACGGATGTACTATCCCCGTCAATTGGTAATGCGCCTGGCTGCCATGATTTTAACCTCAAAAACGAAAAACAATCGTAAAATTTTTAGACCCTATCTTATTGAAAGTAATAATTCAATAATTAATACATTAGATTAGGTATTAGAATTTTCTGGTTTCATGACATTTATAGTTGCGGATCACGTCAACGTGGATGTTAATGTGACAAGGTTCCAGCGCATTACCAATTGACGGGGATAATAGAACTATTGCGCGCGCCAATGCCAATTCACTCTAGTTTAAGGGAAAACGAAAGACGACGAAAGTTCTATTTTTGGCAGGCTTTATTGTAATCAGTAAAAAGTTTTTAAAATGTTGTATGGCGATATTATGATTGTATGCAGCTGGCCAGGCGGACTTGAAAAAGCCTTACCACCAACCAAACCGAGTTCAAAATCGGAATCGAAACCGGCTTTCTTGCGTCTCACGGGTGGGCGAACCACCCGACAACAGAGGCGGTGGTTAGCGTGCCCATATTGTTATTTCTTACCTGAAAAATGCTTTTTAGTTTCTTTGTGCAAGTTGGAAATGGCTAATCGGGCGGCCAAGACAGCGTAGTCGGGGTGGTCAGTGGTCATTGTTGCGGCGGTCTCTGCTGCTAAGTTGTCTAATTCAACAGTAGTTACACCTGAGTATATTCCACTTATTACTTTTAGAGTTATGGATACCTGTGAAAAAATAAAAAAATGGGTTTGATTTAATTAAGCTAACTTTAATGTAGTTTCAATAACCTAACTAATAAGATCTGTCTCCAAAATAGATCTGTTGACAAAATCAAATACCTATTCAAAGTAAATATTACAATACAAAAATGTAGTTTCTGGCGCCTCCTGGCGGCGGCCGCTGCCGTTGCACGCACGCTCGCTAGGTTCGCTTATTTTTGGTTGCAGTTCTTCTAACTTTACCTAACATAATAAACTCAGACATTTTCATGCAAAATTTGCCATGCCATGCAAAATCGCTGGGGGTAAAGCCCCAAGCAGTGAACTGCTCTCCCTTTATTTAACGTCTACCCCTTTTTAACAGGAGGTTCTCAATTTGATTGTATTTTTTTAATTGTTGTTTGTGCATAACTTCGACATTTTTATAATTCTTATTTTGTTTAATTGAGTTTTCTTGCGCGATGATCCCATTTTTTTAAAGCTTTAAAACAGCAAAATTTAAAAAAAAACAGCTAAAGCTTTGTCCAGACTAGTCCATTGATTTTGGCGTATCAGATCACCGTATCTTTAACATACGTCGCTTGTTTGCTTGTTGCGTGCGTTGATATTACTTCAACGCACGCCCAACCAAACTAACGATGTATGGTAAAGATACGGTGATCTGATACGCCAAAATGATACAAGTCTGGACAAAGCTTAAGGTGAGGCTGGACTGGATTACTTTTATAATGGTGTCGTTTTCTTAAGTAGGTACCTATTGTAATTTATTATTATATTATTTCCTGCTTATTTTAGAGCTGTTTTTTTAAGGTTTTTGAAGGAGGTTTTGCTTTTTCTTAAAAGCTTTTTTATTTTCAACTTTTTTGTGGTGGATTGTATTATAAATGAATCGTTTTAATATTTCACAATTAAATTAAATTTTCAATAATAAAACTTGTCTAGTAGTTATACTGCAAAAAAAAACAAGTAAAAAGCTATTATAATAAAAAGAAATAACTTACAGGATCTACAAAATCCATGTTTAGTCCATAGCAAAGTTTCTTGATTCGTGATGTTATTTTGTCAATATGGACCTCTTCCATTCTCCCTCCTGCACAAAATAAACAGAATATAGTTTTCCAAAGGATATGTATAAAAAAAAGAAGTTTTAAAACTAAAACCCGACTACGGAAAAATCGTGGTCTAAAAAGTAAGAAACAAGAAAATATTCGAGTCCAAAATTCAATAAAAAGGATAACCGTAGTCGCATGCCACTTTGTCCTAGACACGTACGATACGAACAACAGGCTGGAGGTGGCATGCGACTACGGTTATCCTTTTTATTGAATTTTGGACTCGAATATTTTCTTGTTTCTTACTTTTTAGACCACGATTTTTCCGTAGTCGGGTTTTAGTTTTAAAACTTCTTTTTTATTTTAAATATTTTGGAGTTGTCAAAAGGGTGAAAGCAAGCAAAGCCACAGGCAAAAGCTAACAATATATACATATTTGAAAAGTGCTCATTAAGCCCTTTCATTTGGTACCCAACCCAACACGGCATTATTAAAAAATATTTTTTTTTTAGTTCATGTCTTTAACTCCTCTAGAGGGCGCCACATTCAATTTAATGTGACGTCATATAGCCTATGTTCATTGGACGATTAAGACGCTTCTAACGATACCTCATTTGTCAAATTATAACAAGTAGTTTAGAAGTTATGACGGAACAGATGAATTTACAAACATACATACATACATACAGGTCAAAATCATATACCCTCCGTTTTGGCTTCGCCGTAGTCGGGTAAATGACCTAGCTAGACCCAGGGTTTGAATTATACACGGTTGATTTTTAACTATATCTAAAAATGAAATGGGGATTTCAGATCACGTAAATGAACAACTTTTACTATGGGGCCAACCACGAAATCGCGAAAAAAAAATCTGCTGTTCCTTAGAAAAGTACAACATCGACTCGACTATAATGTATGGAACAGCTGACTTTTTTTTTCGCGATTTCGTGGTTAGCCCCATAGTAAGAGTTGTTCATTTACGTGGTCTGAAAACCCCATTTCATTTTTAGATATACTTAAAAATTAACCGTGTATAGTGTATTATGTATGACCCAGGGGGCTAATTGTCTAATTTCAAAATCTATCGCAATCGCTTTAATTTGAAAGATGGATGGGACACATTGCTACATTTCTTTGGTAAGTTTTTATTTGTGCCAAAAAGAAGTATTAATTAGAGTTACGGCCCGGCCCCAGCAAAGATTCGGTACCCGGCAGGTTCGGCACTTTTTACGAGGTTCGGCCGGGAACCGAACCTTGACCCGCGGTTCGGCCAAACCTCCGAACCTTTCTAAAATGATGGTCTTTCTAAATTTGGTCGTAAAATTAAGGCCAAAATTTCGAAATAATACGAAATATTTATTTATTATTAAACCACATTTCATTAACACGATTTTATTCGGTTGCTTTCTTGCTTGTTTGTGTTGGCAAACGATTTAATGTAGCTTCCCGATGTGCTAGAGACTTGAAATTTTGAACATAGGTCAGAACTGAAAGGCAATGCAATATTAGTGTTATTGAGCTGATCTGATGATGGAGCCGGAAGAAGGCCACAGGAACTCTGTGATAAAACCATACAACCCAATCGAGATGGCTCGTTAGAATCGTCTTGACAAGTACTTTGATGGAAGATGAGGTCCAGGGTCTGATGATGAAGCCAGAAGAATGCTACAGGAACCATGCAACCCCATCGAGTTTGGGCTCGTTTGAATCATCTTGATGAGTACTCTGTTGGGAAATAGTGTCCAAGGGTCTGATGATGGAGCCGGAAGAATGCCATAGGCTGTAATAAAAACCATTCAACCCCATTGAGTTTAGGCTCGTTTTAGTCGTCTTGACGAGTACTCTGTTGGGAAATAGTGTCCATGGTCTGATGATGGAGCAGGAAGAGGGCCACAGGAACTCTGTAATAAAAACATGCACCCCATCGAGTTTGAGATCGTCTGCTCCGTCCTTGACGAGTACTCTGATAGGACATGGTGTATTTTTATTTAAGTTTTAGCTTGTTGACTAAAAAGTAGAAAATAGTAATTTACTGAAAAATAAGTTTTTGTTACAATAAAAATGTTTTTTAAACTGACTAAAAAGTATAAAAATCGGACTAAAAACATTCTGCGCGATTGGGATTAAGCCAACGAACCCAGCTTCTGAAAACCGACGTTCCGAATATACGGACTAGCGCGCCAACGATCTAAATGAATACCGAGTCAGTTCGGCCACGAACGCGAACGGTTCGCGACCTGGCGCTCCGGTATAATTAAGGTTCGCTGCATCACTAGTATATCCCGAAAGCGATTGCGATAGATTTTGAAATTAGATAGGCTGGTCCAACATGAAAGAGACCTATTTCAGTGTTATTAGTTCAGCCAAAGATGTTTGAGTACTACAATCAAATGTTACAAAAACATCATTTTCATATTCAGTATCAATAAATCTCTTATCATCTCTCTCTTTAGTATCATATCAAACTCAATCAAACTTATGAGAGTTTCTTTAGTAAACACTTTCTGTGAACCTACAATAATCACTGCTACATCTAAAACTTGCCAAGACAATATTTTTAGCAAAATGCATCAACAGTCTTATTAATAAACTATTAGTAAGTTCACACCTAATTAAGGGTCCATAATAGGAAAGCATAGTTTGCGGGGGCCATTATGGTGTGACTTAGTCTGTCTGTCAGTCTGTCACAGCTGGATATCTCGAGAACTACTAATGGTATCAACTTGAAATTTGGAATAGTTTAAGATGATATTTGCCCAACTATTTTGCAAATAAGAAAGAAATAAAAAAATCAATATTTTTTTTACAACAGGGACTGAAAAGGGGTCTTAAAAATTTGAAGTGAGGTGACTAGGGCATGTGGGGTATCATATGAAAGAGCGCTGTTTGCACGTTTTAAAACATTTTTTCTTTTTTCTTAGGCCGCATAGTTTTCGACTTATGATGAAAAATGTAAAAAAAATACCATTCCCCCCCCTTATCTCCGAAGTTTACAAAGAGAAAAATCTGAAATAATTCTATGTGATAGTAGTTTATGTAAAGATAACAGAAAAAATAAAACGATGTCTCAATATAACACACTTTTCTAGAAATAAAAAAAACAAACATAAATTCTTTAGTTTCACTACCAGTCAACAGATGGCGCTGTCCTAAGAATGCTGACCAAAGAAAAAAAAATAGTTCCACTATCGGTCAAGAGATGGCGCAACCTAATACTACAATAATAATTGGTGGCTGGTTCTAATATAATTAAATTACCTACTATTTGCCATACGAATAAACGAAGAATAAGTTACTACTTAGTAATATAAACAGTTTGCAATCAGGAGTGGCTGAAACGTTTTTCAGTCACCATAAGCAGCTGTGGTTAAGATTTGTAAATTAACTGTCCGCCTGTTCCCCCTTCCACCTGTCTGCCGTTTATCCTACTTTTTTAAAGACTGTACTAAAGTAACATATCCAAATATAATATTTATGATTGTACGGAACCCTCGGTGCGCGAGTCCGACTCGCTCTTGACTGGTTTTATTTAATATAGAAAATGTAAAGTTGTAGCCACATAAAAAAATCATACGACAAACTTAAGAGATTCTCTAGTTTCTATAAGTCAAATAAACCTCAAAGATGATTGGAAAAAAATTAGAATAACATCAAAAGCCCTTGGGTAGGGCCATATTTTTGGTGTAAATAATAGCAGTAATGTATTGAATTCTACATCAAATACACTTTAACGTACTGTGCAGTAGTTCAGATAATGGTGAAGGAACAACGAAAAACATAAAAAAGTGCAGAAGTGAGGTTATTTTCCATACTCTTTACACCTAAAGAAAAAGACAGACAAATGTTTTCGCATAACCAATCCTTAAGCCAAAAATATTGCTGAGCAATATTACTCCTTACTTTTGACGTCTCAAAGCTTCATATTCCTTAACAAACTTATGGTGAAACTAGGTGTACTCTTCGTATATAAATGTGGGGGAGAAGTATTCTATATCACTACTTGTATTTTTGAATCCTTCGGCTGGTGTTGAGCACTCTTTTCACAGTGTAATGTCACAATTGACAACAGGCACTCGAACAGTACAAACTTATCTGGTCCCGGTGCTGGCATCGCTGTTGTCCATAAAAGACAGGGTAACCGTAACAATATGTAGTAACAAGGTTTTAATGCCCATTTTGGCCACCGGGTCAGATAAGTTTATAACAAGCAATTCGAAAATATGGATTTTGCCTATCTCTAATGAAAATCTGTAAAAACGAGCGGACGCCAGCCGAAGGAATCAAAAATAGGGCCCCCGATTAGTTGCACTATGAAAATCATGACAATATCTTTATTGAAATAATGAATTAATGGTAGTTATTGTATTATCTAAGTTTAGGATTTTTTTTTAAGAATATAGTTTGGTTTGAACAATGGACAATGCAACTGTGGGCTTGACCCATTGCCCATTTTATAAACATTATAGTTCATGAATGAACCTTGTTAGAAAAAATATGATCAGCGATAAATACATGGTGATGGTATTTTTTTTGTACCATACTTTTTCAGATAAATTACACTATTTTATAAGGCTTAATCCCATGAACACATAGGGGCCTTGGACTCTTTTAAAATGCAGCCTAGGTACATAAGTTCACATTTAACTTAAAACTAGTATAAAATAAGGAGGTGTTCATGACGTTTTTAATGGGAATTGTGAAAATTATTACTCACCTCTTTTCAGGACATATAACCTGTTCGTTTTGCCAACCATGTTAACGAAAATTTAATGTACCCAAAGAGATTACTTGGGGGATCAAAACAGAACAAGCTGTAGCTTTTCTTATAGTCTGCAAATGAAAATAATTAAGAGATAATAAATTGAGAAAAAGCGCTTGCTTGCACTACTTGCGTTGACAGTTGGTTGACATCGAAAAACGCGGGACGGGAATTGACAGTGGTGTTCTTCTTCTTCTTCTTTTTTTGATGTGGCAATCCACTCCGTTTTACGTCAGGGTGATGTTCCCCAACGAGGAATACTTCTGCCAGTTTCGGGTGTTGGAGGGGGAAGGATGGGTTTGGAGTTGGGCATAGGTCACGTACGAAAATATATATAATAAAAATGGGTAAATAGGGAGTATAGATAGGCCGGATTATAAATAAATATTATGGTGAGATAAAAACTTAATTAAACATCTTACATAAACTCTATTAGATAAAGAGAGGATAGAGGACAGGTTATAGGGAAGAGGAGCTTTGTATTTTAAAAGGATGTCATAGAAGGACAAAGAGTTATAGAGGGGGCACTGGAATAGGATATGTAGGATATTACCATCGTCAAGTCCACATTCACAAAGCGAGGAGTCTCGAACGCGTAGTTTAGAAAGATGGGATGGGGAGCTGCAATGACCAAAACGTAAACGGGAAAGAGTGGATGTTAGTTTTTTGGCAAAGCGTAGTTTTGAGAACCAAGGTTTCAGTGTTATATTAGGCTGATTTTCTCGATAAAATTTGCCTTTAAGCCGAGTCGACTTCTCCCAATCACGACACCAGCTTTTTTCCAATAAATATCTAGGAAGAGAGGCCAAGTCCTGTGAGAAAATACGTTGCGAAGAAGAGTCACCTTGTCTGGCTGCCAGTTTGGCTAAGTAATCAGCAGCTTCATTACCCTCAATGCCCGCATGACCAGGAATCCAAGCTAAAGTAATAAATAAATTTAAAGTAGCACATTCTTTCAACAATGATTTAACTTCTAACACTAGGGGGCTCATTGAATTACTGTAAAATGGACACGACAGTAAAGATTGCAAAAAACTCAAAGAATCTGAGAATATGAGAGCCTTAGCAATTCTGTGACACATAATAAACTTTATGCATTCCAAAATTGCAAACCCTTCTCCATTGTAATTTGAAGTTAGACTTGAATATTGAAAAAGTTTAAAAAATCCATTTGACTGTCTTAAGAAAACGGCGCCTACATTATCAGTATTACTTGTATCAGGAGATTTAGAGGAATCAGTGAAGAATATTTCACTATCTGAAGCTTTTTCATGAATATAGGATAAAAGTTTAGAATTAGGATCTTTCGTTTGTTTGTCTATACCGATTGAAAGTAAAACACTAGGAATGAAAGTAAGACAGGAGTAATCGAAGGAGAACAAAGGGTGAGTGGGAAATTTAGATATATTATTACTCGAGCTGATATTATCAGCTTCTCTCAAACTGTTGACTAAATAAGGAATAGTTTTTTTTTCTGGAAATAATTTGATTTAATTCCTCTAATCTGGGGATTAGGGGATGAGAATTTAGTTGACATAATTTAAAAAGGTATCTATTCGATAAATATTGTCTTCTTAAATCTAAAGGAGGATCTGCATTTTCTACTTGAAGAGCATTTGTAGGAGTACTTTTCATTGCACCGATAACAATACGCAAACATTTAAATTGAATTGAGTCTAATTTTTTTGCAGCAGTTTTACTTAGGGGAGCCATAGTGAATGAACCATAATCTAAAAGGCTCCTAATTAGGGCATTATATACTAATTTCAGCGTGAAGGGATGTGAACCCCACCAGACGCCAGCAAGAGCTCTTAAAATATTAATATTTTTTTCACATTTATTTACTACATAATCAATGTGCGCAGCCTCGGTGTTTTTACTATCAAACTTCTTGCCTAAAAATATTGCTTCTTTGGAAACCGATAAATTGGCATCGTTAACAATAATGTTAATGTCTGGGATTACCCTCTTTTTTGAAAATATGACTACTGTACTTTTAGAAGTTGAAAGTTGCAAATTGTTATTATCTAACCAAAGTGACAGATTATTTAAAGATCTTTCAAGGCTAGATGCTGAAGAATCTAAAGAGCTATTTGCAGAATATACTAAAACATCATCTGCGTATTGCAGAACGTTACAATCAGGCTTTATACTACTTTCCAAATCGATAGTATATACATCATAAAGAAGTGGACTTAAGATTGAACCTTGAGGAACACCTTTCCACAGAGTTCGAGGCACAGGAGTTGCGCCTGGAACTCTTAAGGTAACAGATCTTTCACAAAAAAGATTGAAAATAAAATTTGAAATTTTTAGTGGAACCCCAAGATCTATAAGTTTTTGCTTAAGCAGACAAAGGTCAACGTTGTCATAAGCTGAGGAAATATCGAGAAAGGCAGCAGCTACACTCTGGTTCTTAGAAAAGGCAAGTAGTATGTCTGTTGAAAATATACTGAGACTGTCTTGAGTACTGCGGCCTTTTCTAAATCCAAATTGTGAACGAGCTAACAGGTTATTATGTTCTAAAAACCATTCTAGCCTGATTTTAATAAGATGTTCAGCTAATTTTGAAATAACTGATGCTAATGCAATAGGTCTATAGGAAGCCGGATCCGTAGGATCTTTACCAGGTTTTAAAATTGGAATCACTAAATGTTGTTTCCAGGAAGGTGGAATAATACCAGATTCTACAGTTACATTAATGATATTTAATAAAAAAGAAAGGGTTGAAGATTTAGCATTAGCAAGGAACGAATAAGGTATACCGTCTAGGCCAGGGGAGGAATCTGAAACATGATTTAATACAGATTTCAGCTCTTCTATTGTAAATGGAGAGTTAAGATCTGAATGATCGTTAATGCCAGCATAGCTGTAACTATTTGGTATTTCATAACGATTAGGAACGTAACACGGAGCTAATTTATTGTTAAAGGGGTCTATCCAATCTAAGTTAAAACTAGAAACATTGCTAACTGCTTTTTGGGAACATCGAAATCGTTTAATATTGTTCCAAACAACCGTTGAGGGCGTGTCTGGCGATAAAGATAAACAGAATTTTTTCCAACCTTCTTTCTTTTTCTTTCGAAATAAACGTTTAGTTGCAGCCGTAACATTTTTGAATTGTAAATAGTTTTCATTATTTAGAAAAGAATTACAATTTTCTTCGATATTATTTCGAGACGTAATAGCTGCCGTACACTCTTGATCCCACCAAGGCGGAGAGGAGATTTTTCCCTTGACAGAGTTTTTTTTCTTAAAAACTTTGTCAGCGACAGAGATAATAGATGAAACAAAAGAATTGTAGCAATCGTTGAGGTTATGAGGTTATCTTTATTTACTTTGGGAAGAGGTTTTATAAGATCGTCTAATAAATTACTATATTCATCCCAATCAGCGTTTGCGATATTATACTTAAGTAAAGGAGGAAGAGGAGGCACAGATTGACTTTTTGAAGGCAATGATATCAAGATTGGAAAATGGTCACTACCATGAGTTAATGGTAAACGTTTCCAAGAGAGAAGGGAAGACAGTGATGATGCACTCATTGAAATATCAACATAACTTGGTCGTTGACCAGGACGGCCTCTACGCGTTGGAGAACCATCATTTAAAACGCACAAAGAAAAATCGTCGATTATTTCTATTAGCTCATTTCCAAGCGGGTCATTGTTAGGGGCCCACAGTTGCAAAACTTCTGAAAGATTCCGAATAATTCTGGAATACTTCTCGGAATGTTTCTTTCAATCAGAAGTTTTCAAAATAAAGATATTTTTTTTATTATTAATAGGCTCCGATCAATTTTAGTCTTAGATCATAGGATTCATATGTCAATCTTGCTAGTAAATATACCCGCCGACCGACCGAGGCGACGACTAACGGACGAACACGGTACGAACGAACAACTCGTGCGTGGTGCGTGGTGCCATTTAGTGGCGGGTGGCGGCAGCGCGAGCGCGGCGAGCGGGGAGTGGCGGGCGGCGCGGCTCCCCCCGGGGAAGTATTCGCCCGCTCACCGCGCCCCGCAGAGAAGTTTTCAGAATATTTCGGAATAATTCGCGCTCGAAGGGAATATTTCAATCTGGTTGATTTTAAAAAGTAATTAAGTATGTTTTTAAGTGAATCATTGATGGTGATGGTGAATTGTTTTTTATTAAGGGTAAGTATAGTTTAAATGTTCATTTTATTACCTATGTAAAGCAAAATTATAACCAATATTCTATTTTTCAAGGTTTTTCTAGGTAGGTACTCAATTTGTTAGTAATGATTTAAAAATAAAAGGCTGAAGAGTAGTTACCTAGTCCTTCTACCTTAATAGGTACATTATAAATAAAATAAAGTAGGTACCTACCTACCTACACTTTATAAAAAAAGACATTAAAAACTATGATAGGTAGGTATCTAAAAGTAAATTTTTAGAGTTCCGTACCCAAAGGGTAAAAACGGAACCCCATTACTAAGACTCCGCTATCCGTCTGTCTGTCCGTCTGCTTGTCACCAGGCTGTAGGTATATCATGAACCGTGGTGATAGCTAGACAGTTGAAAATTTCACAGATGATGTATTTCTGTTGCCGCTATAACAAATGCTAAAAACAGAATAAAATACGTATTTAGGGGCGCCTTCCATACAGCAAACGTGTTTTTTTTTTGCCATTTTTGGTACTCTTCGTGCGCGAGACCGACTCATACTTGGCCGGTTTTTAAAATTATCATAGATTAAGAAAACACTTACCTACTTATGTTGACATCCGTTCCAAGACTTTCAAGCAATTCAAGAACATTAAAAATTCGCTAAAATACTTAGTTTAGTAGGTACTTCTTAGGTAGGTACCTACTTACGTACTCAGAAATTGTATTTAAGAGCTAGATATTACGATATCTATCCATACCTACTTTACTACTTTTACTATGATCAGAGAATGATTGAGTTTTTTCTTGCTAGGAAGGCTAGGTAGGTATTTAAAAATGTGTCAACTAATTTCTGCTGCTTTTTAGGGTTCCGTACCCAAAGAGTAAAAACGGGACCCTATTACTAAGACTCCGCTGTCCGTCTGTCTGTCGGTCTGTCTGTCTGTCTATCACCAGGCTGTACTTATCTCATAAACCGTGATAGCTAGACAGTTGAAATTTTTACAGATGATGTACTTCTGTTGCCGATTTAAACGGAAAATACTAAAAACAGAATAAAATAAATATCTAAGGGGGGCTTCTATACAACAAACGTGAATTTTTTGCCGTTTTTTGCTCGATATTATTAACGATAACAGGTAGACCGTTCAAATTTTCGCAATGATGTATTTCTGTTGCCGCTATATTAACAAATACTAAAAACAGTATAAAATAAATATTTAAGGGGGGCTCCCATACAACAAACGTCTTTTTTTTTTTTTTTGCCGTTTTTTGGTACGGAACCCTTCGTGTGCGAGTCCGACTCGCACTTGGCCGGTTTTTTTACCGATCTTGCTTTTTTTATCGTTACTCCTGTTTTTCGATAATCGAAATATTCCGAATGTTTCCGAATAATTCAGAATATTTCCGAAGTATTCCAAGGGAATTATTCGGAATGTTTCCCGCTAGCAACTGTATTAGGGGCACCCCAAAGTGCATGGTGCGCATTGAAATCACCTAACACTATAATAGGAGACGGAAGAGACTGAAGAAAATTCTTCAATATGGGAATAATGGAAGAGTCTTTACATGATATATATAATGAAAGCACTGTAATATTACCCAGTCTAGCGGCTACTGCATTGATGTGGCTGTTATTGTGGGATGGCAAAGGTAACTGTGTAAACAAGTAACGTTTTTTGATGAAGAGGGCTGCGCCTCCACAGCCATCAGGCCTGTCATCTCGAAGTATATGGTAACCAGGAAATTTGTACATTGAACCCGGTTCTAGCCAAGATTCAGAAATAGCTAGCAAGAAAGGTTTATATTTATTTACAAGATATATTAAATCAGTGTGTTTGGATTTCACACTCCTACAATTCCACTGAAGCATCTGGTCCATTTTTTATTATTTTAAATATTGAGATAGACAAGTTTTGTATTAGAGAAACAGCAACGGGGTACGGTAGGGATGAATTGACTATGATATTTACAAGAGAAGAAAGAAGATTATTAAGATCATCTTGTGTAACTGAATCTGAATTATTATCTGAGGATTTATAGCCACAACCATTGCTGGGGGCAGGAATAGCATATTCATTAATAATATTATTGTGAGCTTTCTTATCATATCCACTTGAAGTTATGGTTGGTTGCTTTTTATTAATAAAAACTGTTTTTTTATAACTTTGTTTCATTGTGGAGGGAGTGACAGGTGAAACAGAAGGATTAGGTTGATGATTTTGGTTAGCGCTTGCAACTTCAGAATAAGATTTCTTAAGTGGAGGAACCATTTTGATAGCCTCTTGATAGGAAATAGAACTATATGACATATGATATTTAATGTTTGACTGTCTTACATACTCTGGACATTTCTTGTCTGTGGCTTCATGGGCACCTGAACAATTAATGCACTGGAAAGTTTCACTATGGCAATTAAACCCTGAGTGATCCTGAGAGCATTTAAAACATCTAGGTTGGCTCCTGCATTGGGTTCGTGTATGTCCAAACCGACAACACTGAAAGCATTGAACTGTTGGGTAAATGTATTGCTCAATGGGAATGGAAGAAAAATATGAAAATATCTTTGGTGGCAGAGATTGCCCATCAAAAGTTAATACTACTGTTTGTGTTGGCACCCAAGAGGCACCCTCTGAATTAACCAACTTTCTATGTAAGCGCCGAGATCTAATAATTGGTCCAAAGCCATCTGGTATACGAGTATTCGCTACAATTTCGTCGTGTGTCCATTCCACAGGAATCCCTTTTGCTATTCCCATTTTGCAAATATTAAATGTTGGGATGGTTACTTTGTAAGTGCTAGATGTAAACAAGCTGCTGTTAAGAAATTCATTGGCATCAGACGAGGTTTTAAAATTTATTGCCAGCCGATTGCGACCAACGCGTTTAATGCCATCTTCCAAAATATTTTTATAGTTATTTTTATACAAAAAGTTTCCAAATTTAATGGGGTGCAAAGTGGTGCCGGCAGAGGGAGAAGCGTCGTCTAACTGGACATGGACCACATATGGACCTGTATCGGTGGGTTTGTAGAAAGTTCTATAAGTGAAATCCGAGCTATTGTTGTCTGTGGAAATAGGAGTAGGAGTAGGGGTCGGAGTAGGGGTAGGGGTTGGTTTCGGGGTCACAACTTTAACATTATTACTATCCTTTAAGGATTCAGTAAGGGCCTGTTGTTGGTGTGGGAATAAACGAGTTTGTTTCGGTTTTGAAATCAGGGAACCTAGTTTTCTTTTTTGTTTTTTCGGTGACCTAGTTTTATGGGCTGTTTCCGAAATAAAATTATCTGCAGCGATCAAGGTCAATAAAGGATTAAACCTATTACCATCTGGTAGAGGTGGAGGGTCCGGATCGGGTTCGAGCTCCATGTTGTCCAAGTGGCGAGAATAAGTAGACTAAATAGAGTTATTGACTTACCAATATGAAGAATATATACACAAACGAAAATAAATAAACTGTACACTTAAATTTACACAAATAACTTAATATTTACAATAAAACAAGAGAAAATAAAATTTTATAGACCGCCCTTTTCAACTTCCCGCCAGAAAAAAACGACAGTGGTGTTGCCGATTAGACAAGGCCATAAGTCCGGCCACACACAGACGTAATCACGTAACGGAATTCCGAACGTAATTTCGACAATGTATGAAGATTCCGTACGGAAAAAACACGCTTGTGTGTGGCAGCCCATAGATTTTGTATGCAGCTGCTGCATTCGGAATCACGTACGTACGGAATTCCGTAACGAGATTCCGTCTGTGTGTAGCCGGCCTAATACCCGAATGCCAAGTCAAAAATTCCCGATTTCGGGAAAAGATAATTATGAAATACCCTATTTTTCCCCGCTCAAGTTAAATAGGTATTAAAATGAAAAAGTGTTAAAAAAAACAACCATTTATTCATTTAATTAAAATGCTTAACTATATATTTCTATTCGGCCAAACTTTGCTGCCCACTATTAGTTATATTGCGATTTAAAATGACGGAAAAGAAAAAAAATAGATTTTTACGTCTTTCCATATTTTTTTCAAAATTATCTTTTATGCAATCCTTGTTCTGATAATAACAAACACAATAAACAAAGATTAATAAATAAACTCACCCTTTATTCCTTTTCTTTGGCAGGACCATATTATATCATATCCATTTTACAACAGAAGACTAATGAATCACCAAGACAAAGACCGCAAAGACGCTAAATCACTGTTCGGATTCGGATTTATACAAATAATAGGATAAAGTCTGGATATAATGCTTTTGTATGTATAATAAAATTATGTATAGAGGAAGAAGAAAGAAAGAAAGAGCAGAGAAATAAAATAAACCATTTAATATTTGATTATAATTTTTATTTATTACTTATACGTTCAAAATTCCGAAAAGTCCCGAATTTAATCAATTCCCGTTTTAATCGCGACTAAGGTCCGTAATTCCCGAAACGGGAGAAATCCCGCCAATCGGCAACACTGAATTGACGGGAAGCAAAGCAACAATGTTTTGTGTGTGTGGCCGGCCTAACAGTGTGACCGGCAGGCTGATTATCTAATTAAAAACCACCTAGCGACTGGTTGCAATTCATAGATGATAGTGATCCATTGCTATTTCTTTTTGGATTAAAAAAAAACATACCAAAGAAAAGTAGCAATGTATGTGGAATGAAACCGGTCGCTAAATAGTTTCTTTTTAGATAATCAGCGATCTTGTCAGCGTATCATCAACGCGTGTCGTGAATGTAGACGCGTACATTTTCCTCGTATCTTTCCCTTGTCAACAAAAAAACGCGAGCAACAAAAATGTATGTCATCAATGTATGTCATGATACAGTATTAAAATGCGTCTATAGTACGTAATTCTGCCTATCATGACATGAATCATGATACACGAATCCGATACACAAGTGTAAACAAGGCGCAAAGCCTTGTTCTGATTCGCGGTTACATACGGAACGGGGTGTATCAGCTACGGTGCGTGGCATGATCGCGTATCGTTTTGAGCTTTGTCCAGACTTGTATTACTATCATCTTGTCGATCAAAATCAGCCGTATCGTATCAAGTATTCGTATCCTAAGTGTGGACGCTCATTTCGACTGCATCGTATCACTATCTCCATTAGCCCAAAATGGGCTTAATAACCACGTCCACACCTAGGATACTGTATCTTGTCAGCGTATCAACAACGTGTGTCGTGAATGTGGACGCGTACATTTTCCTCGTATCTTTCCCTAGTCAACAAAAACACGCGAGCAACAAAAATGTATGTCATCAACCAGCGGAAGAGAGTGCGAAAATATATATAAACCAAGCGAAATTTTTCTATGTCTATGATATAAACACGTACATACGAACTTGTCAAAATCGTGTAGCGGCATTGCGTATCCCCTTTGATGATCGGGCAAAGACCGCCTCGAGATGGATCGCGGTGTATCATCGTATCAATTCACATAGTCATATCATGTCATGATACAGTATCAAAATGCGTCTACACTATGTAATACTGCCGATCATGATACACGACTTCGATACGCAAGTGTAAACAAGGCGGAAAGCCTTGTTTGATACGTGGTTACATACGGATCGGGGTGTATCAGATACGGTGCGTAGCATGATCGCGTATCGTTTTGCGTCCACACTAGCCAAATGATACACGTCGATGATACGCGACGGTGATCTGTGGGGCTACCGCCCAAGTAGCGTCGACTTCGCCGTCGGCTTCATTTGACAGATGATTGTAATACATTGCTTTTTGTCTTTGCTAAGTTTTTATTTGTACCAAGAAGAAGTAGCAATGTATCTCATCCATCTGTCAAATGAAGCCGACGGCGAAGTCGACGACACTTGGGCGGTAGGGCCCCTGATACACTCAAATTATACTAGTCTGGACAAAGCTCAAACTAGCCAAATGATACACGTCGATGATACGCGATGGAGATCTGATACACTCAAATTTTACTTGTCTGGACAAAGCTTTAGGAGGTTATAACAAATTTGGTAACGATCCCGTAAGTGGCTGACTCTGGGTTCACAGGATGGAGAGGCACTCTCTGATGCTAAATATGTCAGTCTGTTTGCGTGAAGTGGTTGCGTTCTTTTTATATGCAGGGTGAAAAATGTGTTATCTTTACCAGAAAAAAAAACGATAAGGTAAATGGCTGACAATAGTACAGCAAGTAAGTCCTAGTTGTGCTCACGTGAACTGTGTAAGGACTGACTGACCAAAATTCGGTTCCGTTTCGTCGGTAATAGCGATTAACTTTTTGTTTGTTTATAATTTATAAACTCAAAAAGTACTGTAGCTCTACCATGAGTTGGTATAGTAAACTACAATAGTTTACTATACTCGCTAGCGAGCATCGAGTAACGTTTTGGCCTTTTTCATAGCAATTCGGTACCATGAGTTACTAATTGACAGATGGTATCGAGAAATACCATAACGATAGTAGTAAAGTTACTCACTTGCGTTTTGAGGCGTGAAATCAATGAGTATACCTTTTACTATCCTCTATGGCATAGAGGAATGTAAAAAATAGGTACAACAAAAGAGAATGTAATCAAACCGCGGTACAACATAGTCATTGGCGTGAATACGTCTATTTTAATTTAATTTAGTATTTTTTGTGTCTAAAATAGTCTAAATAATGTCTTTCAGAGCTTATTTAGCATAAAATATATGCGCCACAGCTGCATAATGCGACGAAATCAAGGGCAAATTATAAAGCGATAAATATGAAAACCCGTGTTAGAAATCCTCTAGTCAGAGGGTGGGTCAGGTTGTGCCCAACGCTGAATAGTGGCCCTTCAAGGTGGGCCCTCCATTCAGTGGGCTTACTAAGGTCACCATTCAAATACGCCGTAACGTAATGCATTCCTCCACTTTGAAACTAATATAAAAAAGTTTAATTAAGTACTTTCATATCAAGCATATTACAAAATTAGAAAATATTGTGTTAAATCTAAATAATAATCTACTTAGTTGCAAATATGTTAGTTCCGTCCGTATCAAGGTAATAAGTACTTGATACAAATAAGGCCTATTTAATTTTAAGTCTTTAAATATTATTTAATTTATTATTTAACAGTAGGAATATAAGAAAACAGTTCTAAATGTAATTGTGTGTGTAATGTAATTTTCCAAAAACTTGACTTTGACCGTAATAAATCGATTACACTTATTAAATTAAGGCCTATAACTTTTTTATGTTAAATTGAGGTTAAATATGAAACCATATTAAATAAAAACTTCTTATCAATAAATTTGAATATTTATTATAACAAAGTAAAGATTCATGTTATAATATATTCTAAAAAAAAAGATCTCACTTTAACTCATAGATTTGTATCATTTTGGGCCTTATTTGTTTATTTAATATCATATTTGAATAAGGCACAAAAAAACGTAGGTATCTGCCGCATGTCGCTCTGCCAGGTTGAATTTCGTCCAATTTGTATATTTTGGATATTTTGTCGATTGTTGGATGATACACACATTATCTGTAATGAAATAAATAAACCATAAGTTGTATAAGTTGCGGGATTCTCATTAAGCTCTACCGTGTTGAAATAAGACCTAGGCTATTATCGTAATCACGCTCTGTCCCCCTACTCAAATGGCCAACATTCTATGCGTTTGAACGCTACGTTATTACGTGCCGTAAGCTTGTCACACAATATCAAAGTCTGAGATTTACATAAGCTTGCGACACGTTATTTAATCGTCTATTGCTCATATTTTAAGCTTTAAAAGTATGGTTGGCCATTGGAGCATGGGGGCAGGTCGTCTTTAAAAAATTGCAATAAATGCATCTATAGCCAATAGTAAAAACAAATCAAGGTCATGGATAGCTAATCTTAAATATTAAGAAACAATTATTAAGAGAAGCTTAAACTAAAATAGCGTAAGTTTTATAAAAACTTTCATAAATGTATTTTCCTGGTTGGATTTAGGTTTATCTGAGTTTTCTTCTGTACTTGGACGAATCGTCCAAGGATTTGTATCAAGTACCAACCTTTTATTTCACCTTTCCATAAACTCCTCTAATCGACTGCTTCTAATTTTATTCTTATCAATCTTAACAAGCTAGCTATTGCACAACAAAATACGCAAAGAAAACACAAAATAAATAATTATTAAAACGTGAAAATTACATTTGACATCTTCGATTTGACATAAATAGTAACCATAGAGGAAAGTAAAAAGATAGTAACCAACATAAATTCAAAATTCACTTACATTCGGTATACACGCACTAACTAGTGTTTTTTTACTTAGTCGGATTATAATTGAAACCTACACCAACTAAGGTAAACGACCAATATTTCGTGTTAGTACGTTATTTCGTTTAGTTTTTTTTCTGTCGCAAATTATTAATTATTACAACTGCATTAGTACAAAATCTATACCACATAAACTGTCTAAAAATCAAGTACCAACATTTTGGTAACTGAACTGAGACACGGTTACGGTATCTATCCATTACCGTGACTGAGGGCAATGCGACGTTAAAACTCTCAGTCGTCGGCACAGACAGCTTTATGGCGTGTATTCCTTGTCACCACCATAAGATTAGCGCTCGTATGTACCTACTTCTTAAGCTCACAGAAAGTCAATTTGAATAAAACTTTAAATAGTACAACTGATCCCGTATGCCCGTAGTAACTTCCAAACGAAAGGTCCGATTAGAATAATTTAAATAAGAATTAATAGTTTAAATAAGAATAAATAGTTGGATAAGGATTAACATCATGAAACAAAATATGTAATCATTTTTCGATTCTACTCCAGTTTTGACTAATTTGAACAAAAAGTGGTCATTGCGACTACACTATAAAAAATAGATAAACAGGGTGTCCCAAAACTTTGCCACATAGAGGGAAAGTACCTTAAATATTTAAGATAGGAAAATTTATTGAAAGAAACTTTGAACAACCCTCGAGTAAGGGTTGCAGCCAAGGCCTGATTTCGATAAAGGGGTGTACTATTCAATAAAAATCCACTTCGTACACGACAGGTGTATTGAAATAATTAATTTTAACAAAATTGTCTCATGCCTTATACTTCTAACAATACAACTTAATAGCACGATTAATCTAACAGTGCCATCTTGCCATTTTGTTTTTAAAAAGAAACCGAACTGCATTTAAAGATTTTTTAAAATCGATACAAATTGATACAAATTTGTAATAATGATAATTTAAATGTTAAATTTCAAGAAAAAATAATACTTATGAGTAACCCTTTTGATTGGTATCGTTAAAATTAATAAAAAAAAAGTTTTTGTTGGGTTCGATTCCTGGTTAAGGCAGGTGATTTTCCAAAAATCTTTGAATGCAGTTCCAATTATTTTTAAAAATAAAATGAAGTCTTCTTTTAGTAAAATTTCCCATCTTCAATATTTACGTACTTTCCCTCCGTGTGGCAAAGTTTTGGGATACCCTGTATAGCCGCGCGGATTTTATTGTGGGAAAACTATATTGGGGAATTCTCGATCCAAGTCGGCGAAAAGAATTTGCAATTTTCGAAAATTTTGGAAAATCTCAAAAAGTTACTGACCTATTTTAGGAATTCAAATTTCACTTTGAAGCCCTCTGGCAGACGTACAATTTGTCATATAGCCCATCTGCGTACCTTTTATATCAGCGAAACTACAGGCAAATGTCACAATTTCATAAATCGGGGCACAATACTCGATCACGTAAACATAAACCTAACCTAAGATGGCATTTTTTAAATCAAAAATTAATTCTACGTTATTGATTTTTCCGAAAATGATACCAAACTTGGCTTAGTACTATACTTAGGCAGTTATTAACATCAGACTTCATGAAGGCTGAACTCTCCCCTCCCCCCCACCTACATGTAAAATCCAGGTGGCTCCACTTCGTAAACCCATCTTAGGAACACAAAGATCAATCCTGGTGAAGGAAACCTTTGGTTAAGCAATAGCCGGATTTTTATTATTTTTGTCGTGTACAGTCACTACCATAAACTTTGACACACCATAGCTTGGAAACTATAACTTGTATCAAAATGAATAGTAATACTTATTTGTAGGTAATTTATTAATAAATAATTTAATTCTTGACCATTTTGTCCTAGCTTGTATGGTTTTTCTGAAAATTCAGAAAATCTGTAAAACGGGTCACATTTCTAGGAGGGATGGGTGACGTGGTAGAGGGGAGAGGGGGCGAGTTATTTTTATAATGTACTCACCTAAAGGTATAACATAGCCACATTAAAACTTAACTATTAATTTCGCCATCTTCCCCATACATTTAGAATGAATATCCTAAGTCTTAACATGCCGAAATATGGGACATTTACCCCGTATCGAGTCACATTAGCAAGGATAGTAAACTCGTGAATGGTGAGCACATTTACTATAGATTTTAGTTCTTCGCGTATCCGCTAGAGGCTCTGCTTCAATTTCCCATACAAATTGCTAACGCGGTCGATATCGAGAATGGTTTTTGTAAACTCATGGTAGTGCTACTGATCCGATTTTGAAAATTTTTCACCTTTAAAAGCTACATTATCAGCGAGTAACATGGACTATAATTTATTTTCAAAAAAATTATAGCCTTTTTTCAGCCTGCATATAAAAAGAACGCAACCACTTCATAGAAACAGCAGACTGACATATTTAGCACACCTCGGCGCCCTGTTTCAGCAGAGGATAAACGATATTTTCGGTGCAGGTTCGCGGAGCGCGGAGGTTCGCGAACCTAAGTTGGTACCCACCCTAACAGTTAAAAATAACAGATAATTAAATGTAACTGTTTCGCCCTGTTACGAGCGCTATGAAATAACTGTTGTTCAAAGGAACAGGCGAAACAGACTGTTCTCCGCCGTCTTTACTGTTCCCTGTACCGAGCTGTTATCAGAGTAACAAAACAACCTGTTGCCACTGTTTCGCCTGTTACGTGGAACAAGCGCTTTCTTACTCTAACATATATAGAAAGAAAAGAGACAAAGCTTGTTATTTTTATCTGTTATATAAACCGACCATATCAAAAATACATTCGACTTTGTAAATTAGTCGTGTCATCTGTTCCTGTGTTTGCTTATAGCATTTTTTGTTTTTTGTGGCAATAGAGTTTGGCTGTTTTGCCAATGTTATGTTAAAAGGTAGGTAAACAGGCTGAATTAAATAAAACTATTTTAATTTTATTGAGATTCTAAAGGATGTTTAAGCATTTTATTATTTACGTGGAATGGATGCATTCTTAAAGCAAATTAGGATATGCGGATAGGAAATGGGACATCTAGTGCTGCCAGGGAGTTAAGGAAAAGATCAGGGTTCCCAGATTGGGGGTTTTTTGTAGTAAAAATTTCCTTGAAAATTTTCCTGCAGTCGACTTAATTCACCTGGTATTTCATCATCACCATTAATTATGTCTCCACTGCTGGGGCACAGGCAATGACCGGAAGAACAAAATGATGTAGAGAAGGTAGGAAAACATTTAACTAGTGATCATTAGTTAAAAAACACGGGTGCAAGCGATTTTCAACCTTACTGACTTTCCAACGTCAATATGGTCGAAAATCGCATGCACTAGTTTTTAACAACAATCTATTTTTCTTTTTATTATTTGAACCTATTTAGTAAATTTATGATAATTACTGCCATCTATCGCAATTTAAGTAAAATGCTTAGTGAAAGTAATACTGAAAGCAACTTCATTAGGTGACATGATGGTTCACTCAATTACAAACAAGATGTCGCATGTGTGCCGTAACTGCCGTAATGGAAAAAAATATTCTAAAAGATTAGATTTTACATAATTGTAATAAAGTTTAGTCTTGCTTAACAGAAAAAATAACAGTTTATGATCATTATAGATAAAAACAACAAGCTTCGTCTCTTTTCTTTATGTAAGTAGTCCTAAGGTTAGAGTAAAGAAGCGTTTGTTCCACGGACGGAACAGGAGGAACAATGGAAGCTTATTGTTACGACTGTTATTTTTGTAACAGGGTGTTGGAACTGTTATTTTAGTGTAACAGGAACAGTTGTAACAGGTAGGCAATTTACCCTGTTACAACCCATGTCTAATTGCCGCTAATCGATCTTAAAAAAGATCACTCAGATCCAAGGAAAGTGTAAGTACCTACTTCGTACAACGAAGTTTACAATTTCCTTGGATCCTAAGCTTGGATCGCATCCTTAATATCAATGTCAATGCAGAGTAAAGTAGGTATTAAACGGGTAGACGCAAGACAAGACAACACCACAGATTAGGAATTAAGACTTCCTCACTCAACAACAAAACAACGTCAACAACAAGTAAAATAGATAGTTGCGCGATGAAGATAAGAATTGAAATAACCTGAATTAAACTGTGTTTTACTTGTAAAACAATGAAGAATTCTCCATTGATAGTAGATGGACATAACTATGACACAACCTCTTTTACTATTGGTTTAGTTCTTGCTATATCATCTAGTCTATTCATTGGATCAAGTTTCATTATCAAGAAACTAGCACTAAGAAAAATAAGTGCTTCTGGTAATATCAGGGCTTCGGCAGGAGGGTATGGATATTTGAAACAATGGATGTGGTGGCTAGGACTGATAACAAGTTAGTAGTAACTATTCAATTTTAAATTTCATTTAAAAATCGTTGATACTTTATTTTCATTGTTTGTATTTTTAGTGGGTGTTGGCGAGATGACTAATCTCTTAGCATATGCATTTGCTCCTGCAGCTCTAGTAACACCGTTAGGTGCTTTAAGTGTCATAGTAACAGCAGTGCTATCTTCAAAGTTTTTGAAAGAGAAATTAAACATCATAGGAAAGGTAATGTTTTACTGATGTAATATTATTATCATTAGTAATGCAACGAATACGAATCAAACAATACATAATACTAAACAAAAACCAACTAAATGAACAAACAAACAAAAACCAGCCCAATGAAACTTTTTAGATGAAAGAACTTGTGTTATGCTATGAATCAAACTTAGTGACTATTGACAACTGAATTCAACAAAATTCCATTCATTTAATTCATCAATGCCCAAGCAAGTAGCCACATGCGGCCGGACAACAATAGAAAATCTATTGTCTCATTTTTTGGGCCTTGATGGGTTAATGTAAGGGAATCCCAGTTAATAGATTCAAACAGTATAGGTTTATTACATATAATATTGCATTCAGACATACAGTGAACAGCCAAACCATAAATTTGCATTGCTTTCGGATTTAAATAGTTTATTTTTTAATATTATTAAATATTATTCGGTATATTCGTATTCATTGCATCACTTGTTATCATACAAAATGTGATGAAATTCTATTAATATGTATGTTTTTTTGCAGATTGGTTGTTTCTTGTGTATCATGGGATCTATAATTTTCATTATTCATTCACCAAAATCGGAGGAAATCAAATCATTTTCTGAAGTAGTAGAGAAATTGAGTGACTATTTGTTTTTATCATATGTGGCTTCAATATTTGTGATGAGCCTTATAGTAAAGATATTTTTTGTGCCAAGGTTCGGTAATACAAATATAGTTGTTTACTTATTAATGTGTTCAACAATTGGTAGTTTAACTGTAGTTTTCTGCAAAGCTGTAGCTTTGGGTATAAAGGAGACTCTTGGTGGTAGAGTCAATGTTTTTTCACATTATGTATTTTGGTTGTTATTAATGACTTCAATATTTTGTATTATGGTCCAGATGAATTATTTGAACAAGTCATTAGATAGTTTTAACACCAGTGTTGTCACTCCAGTCTATTATGTAATGTTTACTGTTTTGGTTATATTAGCTTCTAGTATTTTATTTAGAGAATGGGAACATATGCCTGTTGATGACATAATTGGTTGTTTTTGTGGATTTATAGTAGTTACTACAGCAGTATTCATGTTAAATATTTTTAAAGATATACAAGTCTCTTTTAAAGATTTGAATTTGAACTCTAGAATAAGGAGGGTAAGTAACAATAATGATTTAGAGACCAATACCTATATATTAAACACAACACAAAATCGATAGTCAAAATTATATTTCAACCCCATAAAGTGTTACTTTGTACAAATAATGTTAAGTTAAATTATTAAAAGAACAAATAATTAAAAGTATAGACAAAAGTAAGTGTTAAGTACCTAATTAAATAATAGTGACACAAACAGTTATACACAAGCAGGTTTCCACTTAATGCAATGGAGACCCTTACTTACACCTTTTCTATTTGTAAGGGCCACAATGTGTCTAGTCCATTTCAGTTATTCGAAATATTCAAAAAGACTATCTTTGGTAGGTAAGATGTTCATATAATTTTCTTTGTATTATGTACTTATTTGAATATATGGTAAAAAACAAGAAAACATCGCTAACTATTTAGTAATCTATGACAACATCGCTTTTATAGAATATTTTGGATTGAAATGGACTATAAATAATAAGTACAAGCTGTGTTTATTTTGTAACAAACTACTTATCAATTAGAGGCAATGATAGTGTATGAAAAAAGGTAGGCAAGTGATTCGCTCATATTGAGCCATTTGACACAATTTCAACTTAGTTGTTGAGTAAGAATGTATTGTTCGCCAAAACCAATTCTAATCGCCGCACAGTAAGAACATGCCTTAGTTATCTACCTTTTTTATAAACAGTGTATATTATCACAGTATAAATTCATATATTAGGTATACACTATCACTGTTAATAGGTACCTATATTAAATTCCAATCATGAATAGTTTTACTTTAGCATAATAAAGAAATGGGAGGTTCTATATATATAATATAATAATTTATTTAAAGTTTTGTATGACAAGATAATATAATTTCAATACATTAATAACAACATACCTATAAAATTTAAACATGACTATCATTGGTATTTATATGAAGCCTATTCAAAAATTATTTAGTAATTTAAAATATTATGATTCACTATACCTATTTTAAATTAATCAATATCCCATAGTGTGGTTGGAAACCTGAACAGTAGTTTTTTTTATAATCACAAATAATGAAATCCAAAAAATATAAAAAACTTAATTAAATAACAGTTTCAAGTTATAAGAAAAAAAAATGCCATCAAAAACATTCTTCTCATTCCATCCATTGTTTTCTAAAGTCTGTTTATCCTTACTTGTCAATCCTATACAGGGTGTGTGGTAATAGCCTTATAAAGCCGAATATGGTGGATAGGGACCATGAAACTGAACAACTTTTATTTCGGAACCAACTCTGAAATCGCGAAAAAAAAAATCTGCTGTTTCATACAAAAATTAATAACAAAAATATCAAAAATGTATGAAACAGTAGATTTTTTTTCGCAATTTCAGAGTTGGTTCCATAGTAAAAGTTGTTCAGTTTCATGGTCCCTATCCACCATATTCGGCTTTATAAGGCTATTACCACACACCCTGTATCCACTATATTCGGCTTTATAAGGCTATTACCAAACACCCTGTATAGTAAACAGTTCTTGACAGTTGTGATAATAAGTATGTTTTAAATTTTAATCATTAAATAATTAAAAATATATTGCCTTACTATATCTTATTGTCATTAAATCATTAACAGTTTCTTTTGTAATCTATGTGTGGAAATTGTTTTATCTAAATGTAGTCATTTTCAATAAAGAGTTGGGTGAAGATTGTTTACCAAATAAGACAAGTAAATATAAACAGACTATAGGCAAATCCTGGCAATGAAATGAAGATTTGATTTGGATATTGTTTCAGATAAAAATTACTGTTAACCTGTAAAGACAGATTACATATTTTGAAACTGCAGTGTTAAGTAAAAAAATATTAAATGCTTTTACAAATACATGGAATGTGAATCATGTGAAAGATAATAAAAGTTTCTTGAATCATAAATAAACAGTAACAGAGTGATATATAAATGTTCTACAAATTGGACATGTTCTTTGATACCCATAGAGTCGCCTACAACATTCAGCACACAAGCAAACATGGCGACAAGGTAGAGTCAAAACACATTTCTGACGTTCCTGACATATAATACAAAGAGTATCAGCATTACTTCCATCGTCTAACTGATTTGAAACTAAGTTAATTTCCTGCGCTGCGATATCATGACCACTTGCCATATTCCTAATCACTCTAACCTCAGAGTCCATTATATAATTATAAATTGTATAATACAAATACAACGTTTTTCTAATGAATAACCAATACATTTCTGATATATGAATAAATATTAAAACTCGAAAATGAACACAAAGACGCCCAATAATAATGGCAATTATAATTCCTATAAACGACTCCAAAGGCACGTCCGTCAAAAAGTTTGTGAATTCTAATAATGCCATATAAGAATCTACAATAACCCCAGATAATATATTTCCAATATAATTGAAACTTACTTGTAAAATATGAGGCAACTGAACAGGCAAAAAAGTTAGAATTAACCATATTGTATTTCCTGATAACACAAAAGCACCTTTCAGTAATAGTAGTAATTCACTCAGTATGAACAGTACTGTATTTAAAACAGACTTTATTGAACCGAACAAGGCGTCAAATCCAAATGTTGTTTCTGAATAAATTAATATTATCCCTTTACGTATAAAACGCAGCTGATTAATGATCGTGTCCACAAAGTCATTCATAAAGGCTGGTATTTCTTCTGAGAATATTCGTATGTTATCTTCGTAAACGATTTGTATAAATATTAAGAAATTTTCAAATACACTTAGCACAGCATTTGAGATTCCCGCTACGCTTGCAACAATAACTTTTCCTATAAATGATGCCACTACTAGAACTCGTTGAATAAGTAAAGCGAATAGATTTAGAACTTTCGCTACTATTCCAATCATAATTAATTCTCATGTTTCAGATCTCTATAAATCGACGATGTTTGAAATAATATAATTTTGGTTTTTCGTCTTTTGTTTGTTGATTAACCGAATCGCAGGCAGAACTCGGCAGAAAGACTGAAGACAACAAAGTGTCAGTCAACTGTCAAATCAAATCAAAATCAAATTAAGCAAAGCAAGGAACCAGTAAAAGTTTGACAATGGGTGCATTCCAATAGACAAATCTCTGAGTCATCGATCGCCCTAGTGTAAAATATTGAATACAATGAGCGGTTTTCTGACAGCAGAGAATTTTAGTATAATTTTATATCGATAGATGGCGCTACTTCAACTAGGTAGATTTTTTAAATATAATTTCCCACTAATGGTCATATTGGTCATAGAAAAGTTGCGTTTATATGTTACACTTTCGACTCTATGCAGTTTACATAAGGTGTATGTACACTAAGCTAAGCCGCCATGTTTGGTTGCGTTTAAATGGAGAACAATGAAGTAGGTATCCACGCTTTTTTCGTAGGTATGTCGGGTCCTTATGTCATTGAAATAAACAGCCTGTACCAAAATGGTAAGTAAGCGATCGCTGGCTGCCAGATGACAGAGACAGATACCCGAAGAGAAACATTTCAGTGTTAAGGTGCGGGTTGGGTGCGGGCACATTTGTCTGACGCCACGCGTTAACATTTGTTAACACGCCGTCAGATGACATCGGTTTTCATAGTAAATGTATGCACTAGGGTCACACCTAACTTATAACACGTCTGTATAAATACGTTAACACGTGGCGTCAGACAAGACAAAATGTGCCCGCACCTTTACATGTGCATGCCTACCAGGGCCTGATATAATAAACGTGACAATTTGTCACTTGTCATGACATTTTTATATCCATTGCGTCAATCGATTTGAAAATAGAATAAACTACTCATAGCTACACCGCAATGTAAACCAAATTGTCGCGACAATTTACAAATTGTCACGTTATTAAATAGGGCCCAGCTAGGTGATTGTGTAAAGTCAATCGTATTAATTTGACAGTTCATATTGTATCATATTTCAAGTCATCCCATACAAATTGCATCCTATGGAATACGATATGAACTGTCAAATGAATACGATTAACTTATGCAAACACACCCCTGAGTTGAGTACCTATTCTTCGAAGCTTAGTAAAAAAAAGTCACATTGTCACATACATTTTTATCAACGCCATCTATCGAGCCTACAGTTTTTGTCATTTTGAAAAGCCCTCATTCTTGATAAAAATGTCAAAATATGATCATTGTCTAACTTGAAAGCCCTGAGCAAGTAAAAAGTTTTTTTGCTTGAGAAATATGCGGCCTCTAGACGATCAAAGTCTTCGTTTTCCATTTGGAATACGAATAATTTAAACTTTCCTATAATCTAAATCAAATGAAAACTGATTTTTTTAAGCTACCATGAACTTTAAAGTTCCTGGTCATTCCGAACCTTAGAGTGAGTTAAAAAAATATCACACGAGGCTACAAAGGGTTAATGCTATAACGCTAGAACATACTATTGTGTTGTGTTGTGTCGTGTCGCGATTTGTCGCGTTTCGGTTTCATACATTTAGTATGGTTAGAAACACATCACTACAATGTGTCGTGTCGACACAACACAACACAATAGTGTGTTTCTAGTCATACTAAATGTATGAAACCGATACGCGACAGATCGCAACAGGACACAACACAACACAATAGTATGTTTCTAGCGTTATTGTGTCGTCTAGGGGCCACCCTTGGACGAATTAACCACTGCCGCCGGACCGCCTAACTCTATCGCTTTGACTCTGGCTTTGGTTTATGACGTCAGTGCACTGTCCGTCCTTGTCATTGTGTTATGATATGACAAGGACGGACAAAGCATTGCTATCGCTCTGGCTAAAGCTTTGAGTTAGGCGGTAGGGCCTCTGGACGCGAAATGACAGCCATATTCGCCTATACCCCTCTGCCACTTACTGTGACCGATAGCCTCAGTAAACGATATCGCGTTGTCAGTGTGATGCTAGAGCTCGTGGCGAAACATTGGTACAAAAATTGGAATAATGATCCGTATTGTTCAGCAAAAAAAAAAAATAGCGGGCAATCAAGAAATGTTTCTTTTCACGCGTAAGCACAATTTCAACCTATTATAGTAGCTAAAATAAATAAAATTTGGTATGTAAACAAAGTACCTCTAACATTGTCATTATTTGACAAGTGTAATCCCCCCTTCACCCGCAAAAATTGGTCGATCTTGATTTCATACAATTTTCTTACGTTACGTTTTCTTACGTTTCGTCCAAGGGGCCGCCTTACGCTAGAAACATACTATCACAGTTTAACTCCATACAGTTGAAAAACGAATGTACTTGCGCAGAGCAACGGAGGGGGTCTCGAGGTGGGGTCGGGCAGCTCGGCTCGGAGTGCCCAAACTCGCCGAGTTTGGGCACTCGAACGCCTACTCGACCGAATAAATCACGCATTACGAGCGACCATTTTAAAAATCTTGTTGTCGCTATCGTTTATTAGGTATAATTTTATTATAGTACCTTCTGTGTACTAAGTATCGGGAATTTGTCAATAAAACAAAAAATACAAATTATTCATCTAAATTTATTTTATCACCTTCAAAGTAGGCCTCATCGCTTGCAATACAACATCTCCACTGCTTCACCCAGTCTTCCATACATTTTTCATAGGCTATTTGCGGTATGGCCTTTAGCTCATTCAGCGAATTTTCTTTTATGGCTTCTATCGACTCAAAACGTTTTCCTTGAAGTGGTAATTTTAACTTGGGAAATAAAAAAAAGTCAGACGGAGCCATATCAGGTGAATACGGTGCTTGGTCGAGAACTTTTGTTGAATTTTTCGCTAAAAACTCTTTCACTATAATGGCTGTGTGTGATGGTGTATTATCATTTTCCATTGTCAAAATCGCCGAGGACTCAAAACTATCACCAAAAAAAGTGTAGTTTAAAACAAATTAAATGACAGATCCCGCTAGGGTTACCAACCCTACTGTATAATATAGTATCCTACTATATTGAGGGCTCGCTTCTATATTTTTTGAAAAAATATATAGTAGGCAAAACTACTATATTTTAACAAGTGAAAAATTAAACAAAAGCAGGGAAAAAATACTTAAACTTATGCACATAAGTAATTGCATAGTAATTTTTGTGTTTAAATACCTACTTGTGTTAAACACTTGTGTTTATGGTTGTTGATAAATTATGAAAATGTTAGTGTGAAAAATGCAACTTCTTTGAAATCCTCCATACAAAACGATAACCTACTAGATTTTCGAACATTTTCGCCATCTACTATATTTTTACATGTAATAATCTTGAAACTACTATATTTGATGCAAAAAAAGTTGGCAACCCTAGATCCCGCTTATGCGCGCCATAGTAGAACCAAATAAGTAGGCCAACTCGAGCCTCGAGCGAGCGATACAGCTTAAACACGTAGGGCTGTCACATCGCTAGTTTATTCAATCGTCAAAAAATGCATAGTCAATCTCTATACAAAATATTTTTTTCCTTGTCGGGTAAGCATCAGGAAACTATAATACAAAGATTTTTTTATATTTTTTTGTACGTAAACCAGCGGGTCTATCGACTAAAATAATGAAGTTAATGTTAATTGTAATTTGACAGATGTATGTGATACATCATGGCACTTTCGTTTTGCCACCAATAAAAACTTACTAAAGATAAGTAGCAATGTATCATTTCTATCTGTCAAATTACAGTTTACATTAAATTCATTGTTTTCAGGAACTGACTACAATGTTTTCATTGCCTACGTTTATGTGATTTGAAAACTTATAGTCAAAATAGGATAAATTAAAACGTGGCTTTACTAAATAATGTTTATTCAAATAAAATAAAATGATAATGAAATTTTATTTTTTACACTATTAACTATTTCTTATTTTTTCATTTACCTACACTTATCAAAATAATAAATCTTTAAATTCGGAAATTGAAAACTTTCCATAATAGGCATTAAAAGTACTTTTTCCTGTAGGAATTTGTTTTTTTTACAAAATTACACAATTGATATAAAAAAAATTCGTCTGTTTCGGCAAGTACGAAATGCCTTATTATTTAAAGTTAATGTAAAATATATCCTCATTTTTACAAATCTTTTTGCAATAATATCTTTGGAAAGCATGGTATGTACTGTAGGCGGCGTAAAGCGTGCGTGAGCGCGAGCGAGCGGGATTACGTACGGCGCAGCCATGACTGTTGCACCTTTATCACCTTTAAATTTTGTCAGTGTGTGCGTGCGACGACGCATACGTACGGGCGCGCCCACATACAAACCGCGTTCGTGCGTATAATGAGTAAGATGACTTACTTATTTGGTTCTACTATGTGCGCGCTTAATCAGTACAGTGCTACCAACATGCAGTTAAAAAATTAGAACTACCACTTTTACGCGGGTCTTTGACATATTCCCGATACTTTTTACACAGAGTAGTACATAATTATAATGATGCACACTTGTTCCGTATACGGATGTGCCTAGACGGCGACATACAACAAGGACTTAAAATTTCATAGATTTCCCCGTGATGCGAGGTAATTTCGTATTACTTACCTACTTAACCAATTATCATCTCGTGCTGTATGTATGTATTGTATGTATTTTGTATAATTCAAAAATACCTGTCGTGTGCAGTTTTATAGTAAAATTTAATTGTTGCTAATAAAATATAATTAAATAAAATAACTTCAAATAGATTTGTGAAATAAATGATTATATATTTGGTAGGTATGTAGGAACTAGGTACATAAGCATATCGTGCGTGTTGCTATGATCACAAAATAGCTAGGTATCTAGTACCTACGACCTTGTGTGAACCAGAGTTTTACGTACCTATTACACTGGTGGTACCTACCTACATAGGTACTTACTAATTTATTTTCTGTGCTACTAGGTACTCGAACACTATTAATTAGTTAATCACGCCGTGGCCGTTCTGTTAAAGTAAATACCTACTTAAAAGCAAGCTGGTTACCACTTTTTAAGTTTATTTGATATAGGTAAGTACCTACCGACTTACCTACTACATACCTACGCTTTGCGCACGGTCTATAGGCACTTGAACACTGATCGCGTACCTAGTACCTAATGTTAGATTATTTATATCCTTGTTTTACTAATCAGTTATCCTATACTTTCTACTAATACCTACCTACTATAATAAATGTGAAAGTTTGTGTGTATGTGTGTTTGTTACTTCTTTACGCCTAAACGGCTGGCTGGATTTGGATGCAATTTGGCACACAGATAGGTAGTTTATAACAAATAGGATTAAAAAATAGGATAGGTACTTTTTATCTTGGTCAAAGGTGTCCTAGGGTACGTGGGAGGACGGCAGGTGGCATTATAAACAACTAATGACCGCTCGCGACTTCGTCTGCGTGAAGTTATTTTTCTACCCCTCAGGAACCAATTTTCTTTTGTAAAGTGCCACTTAATCTTCTGTTATGTTCGCTTCTTCACAATAAATTATGTTGCTTTTATGTTACTTTTATGATACCGTAACATAAAAATGCCTATGTTACTTTATGTTATAAAGTAGAAAAATCTACGGTCTTACCCAAGTTCTTGTAAATAAATAATTAGGTACTTATTAATCACATTTATTTTCTATTTTGACAACCCTTGCACATCTGCGTAAGTACCTACACGGGCGGCGGCACGCGGTGGCATCGTACAACATCAAAGGCGTTTTACAACTGTATGGAGTTAAACTGTGATACTATTGTGTTGTGTTGTGTCGCGATCTGTCGCGTATCGGTTTCATACATTTAGTTTGACTAGAAACACACTATTGTGTTGTGTTGTGTCGACACGACACACTGTAGTAATGTGTTTCTAACCATACTAAATGTATGAAACCGATACGCGACAGATCGCGACACGACACAACACAACACAATAGTATATTGCGTTAAAGAAAGATTTACTCTATGGCGACAGATGACTCAGCTATCTGTCTGTTGGAACGCACCCAGTGACATGACATCCAGCCGTCATTCTTTACCTTTCTCTATGGTCTGTCTTGTGTGTGATTTTTTTTGATATCGGGCGACGAATTTAATGAGTTTGAATATAAAGAAAATTTAAATCTAGATTCATCGTAAAGTTGTGTTGTTATTGATTTGTATTAAGTGAAATAATAATGGCTCCCAAAGCTGGTGGTGATTCTGCTAAAGTTAATTCGGCGGTTTATAAAGATAAAAGTAAACCCGCAGATATTCGCCTGAGCAACATAAATGCCGCTAAAGGTATAAAATCATCTGTTTCTATTATCACATACAGACGTAACATTAACACTGTACATATAGAAGTAATTCAATTCTTATGGTGAAAAATTGCATTCTATGACTTTAACCGTGACTCGTCGACCTTAAATTTGTAACGATTTTAGTTGGAAAAATTTTAATATAGCTAGATGTCCTATTATTTCGTAAACTCTAAGAACTTTTAGTATGTAGCTAATTGCAAGCTGTTCTAGGCCTCTGTCGTTTGCAACACTTGCTTGCCATGCCTGCTAGGTTGTTTTACCTTACCTTAGGCTGAAAATAACCAATTTGTTTGGGACCGAAGACGTTTGAAGTTTTAGTCTTAGATTATTTATATGTCCAGATAGAGTCTCACGCTTTTGACGTACTAAACAAAACAGGCCAACTTTTTGAGGTTGGTGTGCATTTTTAGCATCATTGCACCCAAAGAGTATTGTAATAAAAACTATGGCTGGGTCACACTACTGACAATGTGTGCGTGTTTTGGTCACCCAACTGTTGGGTGATATTTTTTTAGACGCTTTCGTTGCTTCGACTGTCTATCTTGACATATAAATAATCTAAGGTTTTAGTATGAATTGCTAGTAACAAAATAAATTTAAGAATGCTAATAACAAAACAACATAATAACATGACAAACTAGCGACAGCCCGCTACTTCGTCTTCGTGAGCAGTTGTTTTTCTATCCCTCGGAAACAGTACTTTTTTGGGATGAAAAGTACCCTATATTTTCTGTACCCCTGAAAATGTGTATGCAAAGTTTCATGACGATTTGTCGAGTAGTTAGGATGAGAAAATGTAACAAATAAACTTTCGCCTTTATCGTTTTTACCGTTTCCTCGGGAACAGTACTTTTTTTCTGGATGAAAAGGTTGAGTAGTTATAACATGAATGCGTAACAAACAAAAAAAGAAACAGACTTTTGCATTTATAATATTAATAAGGACAAGGATTACTAGTGATCGCCTGTGAATTCTTTGTGTAGACAGTTATATCCCTAGTTCTATCCCTCTTGTACGTGCCTAGCCCTACACGCACAGGTGGAGAGGCACAGGGCGAGTCAACGCCGACAACCCTTACGAACGCAGCCGAAAAGCGTAGCGGGCAGCTCATTCATAATTTCATCTCATACAAGACGCACATACGTGCGTCTCTCTCGCCAAACCACCATTTTTAATATCATTTTATAATTGTATTTTTTGCAATATACTAGTGTATTCCAAAACATTAGTTTCAATTGTCACCAACATAGACACCTCTGAAACAGTGCTTTTTTCCTGGATGAAAGGTACAGATGCTGGCATATATATTGGCAAGAGAAAGATGAGACAAAAGATCCGCAGCAGCCATTAACACTGTTAATGGCTACTGCGCATCTTTTGTTTTGTTTTTATCTTGCCAATTTATATGCCGGGCAGTATACCCTATGTCCTTTTCTGTGGCCTTTACAAAGTGAATGTAAAATATCATGATGATCAGTTGAGTAGGTAACAAACAAACTTACTTTCACATTTATAATATTAAATTATGTTTATATTATTCAGGATTAAGATTAGGATAGTATAGTGGTTTTAACATTATTTTAATCCATAAGAATAATGTTGATTTATGATGCTGGTTCAGATTAAATTCAATTTTAATTACTAAAGCATGATACTTGCAAAGGAACGAAATGTGCAATTATGAAAAATGTGAAACATCATTTTATCTCGGAGAGTAAAGAACAGACTTAAATTTCTTTGGGTGGGTACAGTCAGCATCAAAAAGATCAAAGCTTGTGCCAAAATCATCTGATGAGATTAATCAACCACATAATAAATAATAGTCCAAATTTTTACTGCTATAACTGCAAAGATATCTCTATAGGCTCATAGTATCTAACTTGTACAACAGGACAACTAATAGCTTTGCGAAAGTGCAATAGTCTGGCCACAGCAAAAGCGTATGTAAACAAGTTAATAGCATAAGGACAAAATAATCAGTACTTACATACAAGTTTTATTTACAGCTGTCTCGGATGCTATCAGAACAAGCCTTGGTCCTCGTGGAATGGATAAAATGGTAAATATCAACTTTAATTTTATGGAAAGAAATATGACTTACAACTTGTTATTTCATAACTGAATAATTATGTCTGTAGACTGTATTTCATTATTATACATTGCTAATGCATAATTTCAGATACAAGCTGCGAATGGAGAGGTTACCATAACAAATGACGGTGCTACTATCTTAAAACAAATGAGTGTAATTCATCCAGCTGCAAAAATGGTAAATGATAGTTATAATTTTTTAAGGCCATGGCAAAATAGCTTTATGCAATGCAGCCTAGAATAATAACACCTAGAAGCCGAGTACTTGTGAGTGAGGCAAAAAAACAGGCAAAATGGCTTAGTTTTCAGATTTATATCCTTCAAATGTTACCTGATTGTAACTAAAATCCAATAACATAGTAACTAATCCCCCAAAGGTAACATATGAAGGATGATTTATTAATTGCCTCACTTTTGAGCTTTTGACAGTGCACTTTGTAGGGAACTATTGTTCTAGGTTGTTACTCACATGAGTAAATAAACATTTATTCTAACCCCCTTCCTAATAAAGATTATATAGCAGCTGCATAGTTACACAGTGTTCTGTCACTTTTTTATGTCAAATTCAAATAGTTTGACAGAGAGTAACCATTGTGCAACTATTCATCTGCTATTCAATCTTTATTAGTAAGGGGGTAAGAATGCAGCAGTGATTATCTGTCAGAATTTATATTTAGAAGTAGTTATTATAGTTTGTCAGGTTAATCATGCTATGCCTGTTGGGGCTTCTAATTCTAAGCTGTTAGTGATTTAATAATCTTAACATTATTCCAGTTGGTAGAACTATCTCGTGCTCAGGACATAGAGGCTGGTGATGGAACCACATCAGTTGTTGTTATTGCTGGTGCCTTATTAGATGCCGCTGAGAAACTGCTGCAGAAGGGTATACACCCAACAGTGATTTCTGATGGTTTCCAGAAAGCTTTGCAACTATCTTTACAGGTAATTAGCAACAAAAAAATTAGCGCGCTGTCTTTGGATTTTACACACCTTTACTCAAGGTGCATCGACACGGAGCGGCGCGGCAGGAGCGGACGGATCTGTCATTTTGTATGGATTTCTATGGCGCGTAAATGCCGATGTCGGTGCGATGGCGCAAAATCCATACAAGTGACAGACACGGCCTCTCCATCCGCTCCGATTCAGATTTCAGATGTAGTGGACGCGCCACTTTAAAGTGATCGATTGGTCATTACGATCTGTCATTTCAAACAGATCGAGATTACGTATCGCGACGTGTCAGTCGATTTATCGGAGATCGCAAACAATAGAGCAAGACCCCTGCTACATATGAAATGAAAAAGAAAACTAATATTACTCCTTGTCTATAACTGGTTCCTCCACCCTCTACATTGGGGTTTCCCCTATTAATAATTAATATGGGAATACCTACAAGGTAAGGTGTACGTAAAGCGTTCAGTATTGATTAGAGATAAAAAATAAATGTATGTCTACTGATCGATTTTTGTAAATATTTATTAAGGATTCTAACGCAAATTTGAAAAGAGTCTAGAAATTAAATATTATAGGTCTAACTAATTGATTTAAAATTGATGGTTTAAAGTAAAAACAACATAAAAAACAAGCAATAAAACACTTGGTGAAAACATTTTAAGAAGAAAAAGAACTGATTGTTGTATAAAATAAAATAACCTTTTTTGTCAACCCTGCCTGCCTAGCATGACCACCGAAACACGTTATGCTATAGTGATTTATCACGTTTAACTGTCAAAAGACAATGGCTTTTGACAGTTTGGTGTCAATAAACACTATATCACGCGATATATATCGTGTTTCGTCGGTCATGCTTGGGGGATGGGCATTTTGCTGCGATCAATTGTAGATAACGTAACTGTCTTAAACTGCCACTGGTCACATCACAGCCAAGCAAAAACTATTGTTGTTATGTTATTCTACCAATCTATTAAAACAGTTTTATATTACTAGGTGGTGGAAGGTATGTCTACACCTGTGGATCTCGCTAATGAAGATGCACTATTGAAGGCTGCTGCTACATCTCTTAATTCCAAAGTGGTGTCACAGCATTCTACTATTTTGGCTCCCATTGCAGTTCAAGCAATTCGTGCTGGTATGTGCTTTTTGTCTATTTATTTATTTAATCTTTGGAAAGACTAACAACGTAGCTTAAAGCTTCGTACAGACTGAGGCGAATTCCGCGCGAAATTCGCGAGTGCGATCACGTAACTCAAAGCGATAGCCATAGCCATAGCCATTGTCAAAGAAATTGCTATGGCAATGGCTATGGCTATGGCTATTGCTTTGAGTTACGTGATCAAAATCTGTCAAAATGAGCGACGCGCGCGATTCGCTCGCGTCAGTCTGTACGAAGCTTAAAGCTTCGTACAGACTGAGGCGAATTCCGCGCGAAATTCGCGAGTACGACCACGTAACTCAAAGCGATAGCCATAGCCATAGCCATTGTCAAAGAAATTGCTATGGCAATGGCCTATGGCTATTGCTTTGAGTTACGCGATCAAAATCTGTCAAAATGAGCGACGCGCGCGATTCGCTCGCCTCAGTCTGTACGAAGCTTAAAACCAAATACCACTGCCCCTCTGATTTTATAACTTTGTTGCAATCAGCTCTGACAGAAATCGCAGTTACATTGCTGCTTTATTAAAAACCAATGTGACAACTATCTTACTTAGAGCAGCAATGTAACTGCGCTTTCAATCGATTTCAATCGAGAATTGTTAGAAACAGAGTTAGAGAGGGCCGGTGATAACAGTAGAAAGTCATTTACAGGTCCTCACATATATAAAAGTTTAGTATTGAAATAAGTAAATAGTGATTTTCTAGGGGTTTATTCAATGGACATGTTTCATGATGTTAAAAAGAACTTCATTTAACTACATAGAATTAAAATATAGGTTAAAAATAATACATAGCAGAATAATAAACATTTTAAGGCCCATATTTATAAACCACTTTCAACATAAAGAGGTATCTCGATATCATACCTGAGATGCTGTTCCTATAAGAAGAGCATCTCAAGTATTATCTCAAGATAGCTCTCAATGTTGAGAGCGGTTTATAAATACGGGCCTAAAAGTCTGATGCACATTGAGCATACAAACGTAATACCAAAATGAATTGCGATTTGAGCATTAAAAGTAACTCTTCTTGTGATGTTATTCGGATTAAGACAATATCCAACCTCCCTCCGGTGCCATTTACTTACACAAAGTCTATCAATCAATCATTTATTTATTTGCGAAGACATGGTGAATACAGGCATAAGTGTGATTCTCAGTTTTTAATTATTAATTATTGTTTCAGTGATGGAACCTAATTCTAACGGAGTAGGTGCTAGAGTGGACTTACGAGACGTGAAAGTGATCGAGCGTATCGGTGGAACTGTTGAGGACACGGAACTAATCCAAGGCCTCGTCATCGCGCACCGCGCCGCTAACGTGAACGGGCCGCATCGCATTGAAAAAGCTAAAGTTGGACTGATACAGTTCTGTATTTCACCACCAAAAACTGATGTGAGTACTACATGCAGGAATTTAATATTACACAATACCACAGAATACATAATGGTACAAGTACAGAAGATGCACTCCACAAGATCATTTAAATACTCTTGCTCCAACACAATAAAGTGCAATTCACAAGGGCGTAGCCAGGATTGTATATGAGGGGGGGGGGGGGGAGGGGGGGGCAGACACAGAAAATCCTAAATTATATTGTTTTGATCGTTGTTTTGTTGCATTTCACGAGCCAGCCTTCAAGCCTGTTAGTTTCTTAGGTCTTATAAGAAGCGTCGCAAGCTTTGAGACTCGTCAGAATTACAGTTTACCAGCAAACGATCGCTCTTCTAAGGGGGGCAGCTGCCCCCCCTTGCCCGTACCTCGCTACGCCCATGGCAACTAAGGTTGCACAGCACTCCATACCCTACAATTATATTCAACTATGGCTTATGGTTGCCTCTCTTTATATCGCATAGTTCTTATCTTTTCTGACGTATGAAATTGTTCCGCCGGACTTGTAGCTGCATGCCTAAAGCGCGGAGTGCACTTGGCTATACTACATTTTTGTCAAAACTCTTAGCAGTACCTAGGTCAAATTAACCCTTATCACGTATTTTTTTTCAGATGGATCACAACGTCATCGTATCAGACTATGCAGCTATGGACCGCGTTTTAAAAGAGGAAAGACAATATATTTTGAATATTGTAAAACAGATCAAGAAAGCTGGATGTAATGTTCTTCTGGTGCAGAAATCTATTTTGAGGTAAGTATTGAAAACTTTTTTATTACAAAAAGAAAAATATCCTGTAAGGAGGAATGAAGAACACTCTACACTCTACACCCGACCAAAGACTGGAACTCATTTGCTCATAGTGGAAAGCATTAATTGCAGAGTTCAAAACAAAAAAATGTTAACTATGGAAACAGGGCTACCCCTTTTTTTTTGTAGGAGGAAACGCGGTTTTATCGCCTTCCGACCCACCCCATCAAAATCGTTACCCGATCTGACAGGAGGGGGCCGGCGAGTTCTGAGCTCTCCGTTGCGTGTCACTTCGACGAGCAGAGTCGCTCAAGTCGAAGTGACGCCCAATGGCATATCAGTTAAAAACCTCCTAATGCCCCGCTGTAACACACAAGGCTTTCGGGACCGGGGTGTCAAGCACCGTGAAACAGGGCTACCCTGTATTAGCACGGTGACTCTGTTTTACTCTGGTCAAACTCTTGTTGAATTTCATTTGAGCTACACGAAGCCGAAATCAATAGATTGATCTTAGCAAAAACTAAGCAATAATATTGAGTGAATCTCTGCCCCCCTAGCATTATTACCGAAACACGATATTATATCGCGTGATAGCGATCGCAATGCTAGGGATGTAAATTTTTATTTCAAAATTTTAGCAATAATTTATTATTTCAGGGATGCTTTAAGCGACTTGGCTGTACATTTCTTGGATAAAATAAAAACCATGGTCATCAAAGATATAGAACGCGAAGATATCGAGTTTGTTTGCAAGACTTTAGGATGTCGGCCCATAGCATCGCTGGATCATTTTACTGCTGAGAATTTAGTCAACGTCGACTTGGTAGAAGAGATCAATGAACCTGGAGGCAAACATATTAAGGTAAAAAATATATGTAAATGCAATTTTATTTTTGAAAAAAACCTACCTTCTTGAATCAATGTATTGAAGGTGTTTCTGCCATCTTATAAGCTTATTTTTTTCTTCATGTTAATGGTGTTCCAGTATATCATTGTGTTTTTAAATTTCAAATCATAATTCCAAGAGACTTATGCTAACTAAAGATTTCTCTATCACTAAATAGTATAAAACAAAGTTACTATTTGTCTGTTTGTCACACTTAGTTCTTATAAAATACGCAACGGATTTTAATACGGTTTTCGCTACCATTTAGAGCTATTTCGAGTGGTTTACTTATGTGTATTACGCCGCTAGCGACCCGACGACACGTTTTAGCATTATTAAATTTAAACAATTGTGAGTTGCTTCACTGTTGATTTTCGCTGAAGTTACAAAATAGAGAGACCACAGAAGTTAATGTTTAGTATCACGCGCGCTCGAGCAACGCACCCACACAGTCATGTAAAGCTCTCACCGACCGACCATCGACACAGCGTCACGCCACAGTATACAGGGTGTCCCAAAACATTGCCACACGAAGGGAAAGTACCTTAAATATTGAAGATAGGAAATTTTACTGGAAGAAGACTTCATTTTGTTTTTAAAAATTATTGGAACTGCATTCAAAGATTTTGAAAAATCGCCTGCCTTAACCAGGAATCGAAACCACCAAAATTAAAAAAAAAAAAAAAATTACAATACCAATCGAAAGGGTAACTTTTTAATTAAAGGGTTATTTTTTCTTAAGTGACACACCATCTAAAACAAAAGGAAGACCATGAAATTTAACATTAAATTATTACGGATTGTATTAATTTATATCGAATCGAATAGTATGTGATTTTGAAAAAATTTTTGAATGCAGTTCCGTTTCTTTTTAAAAATAAAATGAAGTCTTCTTTCAGTGAAATTTCCTATCTTCAATGTTTAAGGTACTTTCCCACCGTGTGGCAAAGTTTTGGGACTCCCTGTATATAAAACTTATATTTATACTGTGGTCACACACTCAAACGCGTTTGAGATTTCGCTTATACAGTGTCGGTGAGAAGTGTCTAGTGTGCGTTGTTGGAGCGCGCGTAGTACTATACTAAGCTTAACTACTTTCTCTGCAGATTGCTAAAGGACCTAGTAACTTCGAAAACGAAAAAAATTGTATTTTTTTATATTTATCTTGACCCTATTTTATTGAAAATAATAATTTAATATTAAATGCATTAAATTATCTATTAGAATTTTATTGTTACATGTCATTTTTAGTTGCGGATGACGTCAATATGGATGTTAACGTGGCAAGGTTCTATCGTATTAGCAATTTGCGAGGATATTAGGCTGCGTGTCCATCGACACGAAGCTAGGCGCTCGGAGGAGAGATGCGAGGAAATATTAACTAATGGGATTATCCTATCGGTTAAGCTAGGGTTTCCTAGGACAGCGGTGTCGTCATATTACGGCCGTAATTTAGCGGTGTAGTAGAACGTTGTCTATGTAAAAAATACGGCGACATCGTAACGTCAGAAACCGCGCCGTATTTTTTACATAGACAACGTTCTACGCCGCTAAATTACGGCTGTAATATGACGGCGACGTCATCCTCGGAAACCGTAGCTTTAATGTTTCCTCGTTTCTCCGCTCCGCCGCCGCCGTCTCGCTATACATGTATCGTGCCGAAGTTGACGTGCAGTGTGTTGTGTGGTGCAGATGACGGGGTGCGGTCAGGGCGGGCGCACGGTGTGCGTGGCGGTGCGCGGCACGTCGGGCGCGGTGGTGGCGGAGGCGGCGCGCTCGCTGCACGACGCGCTGTGCGTGGTGCGGTGCGTGGCGCGCCGGCCCGCGCTGCTGCCGGGCGGGGGCGCGCCCGAGGCGGCCGCCGCCGCCGCCCTGGCGCGCGCCGCCATCGCCGCGCCCGGCGCCGACCACTACTGCCTGCGCGCCTACGCCGACGCCCTAGAGGTCGTGCCCTCCACGCTCGCAGAGAACGCCGGTACGTATGTCACTGTGACGCCGGCCCGCGCTGCTGCCGGGCGGGGGCGCGCCCGAGGCGGCCGCCGCCGCCGCCCTGGCGCGCGCCGCCATCGCCGCGCCCGGCGCCGACCACTACTGCCTGCGCGCCTACGCCGACGCCCTAGAGGTCGTGCCCTCCACGCTCGCAGAGAACGCCGGTACGTATGTCACTGTGACGCCGGCCCGCGCTGCTGCCGGGCGGGGGCGCGCCCGAGGCGGCCGCCGCCGCCGCCCTGGCGCGCGCCGCCATCGCCGCGCCCGGCGCCGACCACTACTGCCTGCGCGCCTACGCCGACGCCCTAGAGGTCGTGCCCTCCACGCTCGCAGAGAACGCCGGTACGTATGTCACTGTGACGCCGGCCCGCGCTGCTGCCGGGCGGGGGCGCGCCCGAGGCGGCCGCCGCCGCCGCCCTGGCGCGCGCCGCCATCGCCGCGCCCGGCGCCGACCACTACTGCCTGCGCGCCTACGCCGACGCCCTAGAGGTCGTGCCCTCCACGCTCGCAGAGAACGCCGGTACGTATGTCACTGTGACGCCGGCCCGCGCTGCTGCCGGGCGGGGGCGCGCCCGAGGCGGCCGCCGCCGCCGCCCTGGCGCGCGCCGCCATCGCCGCCCCCGGCGCCGACCACTACTGCCTGCGCGCCTACGCCGACGCCCTAGAGGTCGTGCCCTCCACGCTCGCAGAGAACGCCGGTACGTATGTCACTGTAACGCCGGCCCGCGCTGCTGCCGGGCGGAGGCGCGCTCGAGGCGGCCTCCGCCGCCGCGCTGGCACGCGCTGCAGAAGGTGCACAAGATTTCTTCACCAAATATTGAGTGAAAAGGGAAGTACTTCCACCAAACTAGGTGTCTGTGCTCGGGGACCGCGGGCCAACTGCTTGATGTGGGAATTTGTATTCATGCGAAGTGCTTAGAAAATTTCGATATCGTAAGTCAAGTCTCCATACATTTTTACTCCATATTAGCTTGACGTAGTACAACGTTACGTCTTCGTAATGTTTACATATTGTATTGCATTTCTTCGTCATTCGTCGATTGCTTAGGTATGATCACATCGCTACACGATACAATATGAAGATACATCCGAGTACAGTGTGTGTACTTACAGGTCTGAATCCGATCGAGACGGTGACGGAGCTGCGCGCGGCGCACGCGGCGGGCGCGGAGTCGGGCGCGTGGTCGGGCGCGGGCGTGAACGTGCGCCGCGGCCGCGTCACCGACATGCGCCACGAGCACGTGCTGCAGCCGCTGCACGTGACCGCCTCCGCGCTCGCGCTCTCCACCGAGACCGTGCGCGCCATACTCAAGATTGACGACATCGTGAGTAATACTTTATCCGACACGACAACGACATAGTGTCGGCGACACTTGCCTATATACGACAAAATATTGTAGTTATCTCTAAAATGCGGTGTGACACGTACTGTCGAATCGAAGTGAACGTTACTAGTGATTTATTGACCAAGCAAGCGAAGCCTCTCTGTTTCAGCTTAGGCAAAAATGATGTCGTTCCGGCTGTCCGTGCATTTCTCGACTGATTGTCGTGCCTGAGCAGGTTCTATAATTATATAGTTTTTTTTTTGAGGATCAATTTTTTTTTAAATGGCGGTGATAAGGGGAAAAATCATAATTCAGCCATTTCGGAATATGTTCAAAAATGTCGAAGGTCAAACGCTCTACAGAGCCGCTACCGCTAATTAATATTCTATTTTCTATTTTTACCCGACTGCAAGAGGGTTTTTCGCGCGTATCTTGTGTTTGTATGTAATATTCTTTATTACCTCATATCTTTCAAACGGCTGAACGGATTTCTATGATTAAGATATCGTTAGATTTGTCTTGTCAGCCCAAGTGTTCGTCAGCCCAAGTGTTCTTAAGAAGGTGGCGTCATAAAAAAGCCAACATGGCGGCTGTACTGTGCTATACGTAGTGGGAAAAAATATTTTTTTTGGAATACTGCAATATGGGTGTCAAATTAAAGGGCTTATTAAAAGGATTTCAAAAAAGTATATCATGACCCTAATATATAATAACTCAAAAGAAATAAATAAAATAATAAATATTAAAAAAAACCCGCCTGCATAAAAAGACAAGTCAACTGAAAATATGGAAACAAGATTAAATATAAAAGGCAACACAATAACATGCAGTCTGAGGCATATAATTCAAATCGTTCATAATGTCACGTTCTTTTTGCATGCCTCCGACTGCATGTTATTATGTTGCATTTTATATTTAATCTTGTTTCCATCTTTTCAGTTGACTTCTCTTTTTATGCAGGCGGGTTTTTTAATATTTTTTAATTAATTTTTTTCCATACATATTTCCATGACATTTATTTTCACCAATTTTGTTTCAGGTAAATACGATGAACTGATATGGCCGATAATTCGCAAATAAAAACTTAATGAGTATTAAAAACCTTCTAATTCTTTTAACTGCATTAGAACAATTTTTTTATCCTCTGAGAAACTTATCTGTCAGATAAATTAATACTGAATAAAGAAAATGCTACTTATAAAACAAGAAAACATAATTACAAGTTTTCTGTACCTGTGATATATCGGTTCAGATAAGTTTTTCCTGGCTTCTAAAAAAATGTTTTTATTAGTGCTTATTTTAATGTATTTAGTGCATTAGGTCTTTTGTCACAATGTTAGTATTGCTGAAGTAAGAAAGTATGGGCAAAATATTTTTACTTCAGGCTAGCCACGCCCCGTGGTTAACCGCCCCAGTGCCCTAGTCAGGTAGTTAACTTATATGAAGAAAATTTGAAAAAGGCTTGCTTATACATATTATGTATGTCTTTTTACCTGTCATTGATTATGTTATTGAAGTCCTAATGTTCCCATTTCACCAATTTATGTTATGAAATAAATTATTAATACAAACTAATTGTTGTTTCATTTGAATAAAACATTGGTGTCGATTCGGATGGCACGATGTAACTAAATTGACAGGACTAAACTTAATTTTAGCATTCTGTTCTCGTCTTTTCGATACAGAAAGAAAAGGATGTAAAACTGTTTAGTTTAAATAGTTTAGTCCTGTCAATTTAGTCAAGACGGTACCAACTGAATCGACACCATTATCTTACTATACTAATTAAAAAACCGCATCTAAATCGGTCAAACCGTTCTCGAGATATGTAAATGAAAAAATGATTACTGCAGCGCCCTTTAGCGGCTTAACACCATGACACCGAGTACCATCGCCGACAAACTACAAACCCATATTACAGAAAACCGCATCTTTAATAACGTCAAACCGCTCTGGAGATAAATGACGGGCCGGACTACCAGCTGCACCACAAAAAAAGTTGGAAATCTGACTTTTTGACTATGCCATTGATGATGACGATATCAGTTTGTCGGAATTTGTCGCCGAAAACCATGGGAAAATGATTACTGCAGCGCCCCCTAGCGGTTAAAAACCATCATAACACATCTAACAACCATTTTCGATAACCTATAAACCCATTAGGGGCCCATCCATAAATTACGTCACACGTTAAGGGGTGGGAGGGGGTCGACGAAATGTGACAAGGGGGTGGGAGGGGTCCTTAATTTCGTGACGTCACATTTCAAAATCATTTAAATTGAAATAAAACAAATTTCTGAACTGCTTTTTAATTCAATAATTATTTCTAGGTATAAAGGAAAGGGACTGTAATTAAGGTAAATAGTTAAAACAACGCGACTGTTCGGCCGAGATATATATATTTTTTTATACAATTTTCTCAATTGACAGAAGGAAAAACAAAGTAAGGTAGAAAATAGACAAGAGAAGAAACAGAGTAGAAATATAAAACCTATACAAACTATTTACATTAAGCTACAATCCACCACATCATCCCCCCCGTGTAGCGTAGCTACACAACTTGCAACCGAGCCAGCTTCCTGACAGGCCTTCTCATTGTGCCCCCTTTGGTTGCTACGTCAGCCACTCTGACAACTCCATCTCTGCCCGGGAATACTTCCAATATGCGTCCCATCGGCCATACTCCTCTTGGCAAATCTGAATCAACCACCAATACAACGTCACCTACTTTCAGATTTATGTGTTGGCTCCTGGTCTTTGTCTTTGGCCTCAGACTAGGTAAGTATTCTTTGAGCCACTTGGACCAAAAATGCTCAGACAACCGAAGAACCTTTTGCCATTCTTTTCTCATCGAGAAGGCTCCATCGTCTAACTGGGCTGGCGTCTGCTGGTTTGAGGAGGTGCCGATCAAGAAATGAAACGGAGTCAAGCTTTCGCACTCTCCATTTTCAGTGACGTATACCAAAGGACGTGAGTTCACAAGAGCTTCTGCTTCTAGGAGTAAGGTGTGCAGCAGCTCTTCTCTTGGAGATCGTTCTTTTAGTGTTGCAAGAAGGGCAGTCTTTACGGTTTTAACAAGTCTTTCCCAGCAACCTCCCATAAATGGTGCCGCAGGAGGAATATAGCACCATTCTACGCATTTACTAGCGGCAAAGTCCTGCACGGCATCGCTGTAGAACTCGCAGAGTTGTCTGTTAGCTCCGACAAAAGACGTGCCGTTATCAGAGAGGATTTTACTTGGAAGTCCTCGACGTGCAGCAAAACGACGTATACTCATGATGGCGGAGTCGGCTGAGAGGCTCGTGACAATCTCGAGGTGGACTGCTCGTGTCGTCATGCAGGTAAAAAGAGCTATCCATCGCTTTTCTCTGCGTCGACCAACTGAGACCTCGACGGGACCAAAATAATCTAGGCCAGTGTTCGTAAACGGGCGCTGGTGGTGTTCCAGGCGCACATCTGGCAGGTCGCCGGTTGGTGGGATCTGCGGTGTTGCCTTTCTTCTGATACAGTAAGCGCATCTTCTTGCGGCCATGCGAACTTCACTGCGACACCGAAAAATCCAATACCGCTGTTTGAGCTCATTAATGACCAATTCGTTGAAGGCATGGGCAGCTTTCACATGATAGTGGCGCACAAGCAGACGGACAGCAGGGTGTCGGCCATCCAGAATAATGGGAGAAGTATTGGCGTAATTGGCGTTCTTCATATGTTTTATGCGACTATCAAGTCTGAGTAGGCCATCTTCATCGAATACCGGGCAGAGAGTCTTCAACTTGGTGGACTTCGGCAAAGGCTTGCTATCACGGAGCAAGGGGAGTTCTTCGCTGAATGACTCTGACTGGGCTTTTCGGAGAATGGCAATTTCAGCCTTCCGTATCTCCATAGCAGATAGTGGTGGAAGCTTAAGTGGAGAATTGGTATTCGTGGTTCTAGAATTTGGGTTGTTACGTACCAAAAGAGATCTAAATTTATTCACGCACTGAAAAACACGTGCAGTTGCACAAAGCAGGCGTAGCCACTCACTGAAACGTGAGGGATCTGGCACAACCGATGAAGGTTTATCCAGATGGGTTAATCCTACATGCACCTTAGAAGGTTTTAGCTCTTCCAAGATGGATGTAGCTTCGGGTATCGATGGTTCTTTGGGCCATTCACTGGATGGCAATAATAAGAAATCAGGTCCAGAGAACCAACGTGATAGGTCGATGTCACGACCCCTAAGTCTTGTCGCATCATCTGCGACATTCAAAACACCTGGAACAAATTTCCAACTATTGACATTTGTAATCTCGGTGATTTCCCCCACACGATTTGCTACAAATGGTTTGAAAGTCCGCGCATCGCTGCGTATCCAGCTCAGAACTGTGGTGGAGTCAGACCAAAGATAAATTGAATCTGGGCAAACGTCGTGACCGGTACACACGGTATTCGCAAAACGAGCAGCAATCAGGCTGGCTTGGAGCTCGAGTCGTGGTATGGATGTAGGTTTAAGAGGGCTAAGACGTGCCTTTCCACCAATGAGAGACAGCTTCACCGAACCATCCACAAATGTAAAACGCCAATATGCGACGCATGAGTATGCTTCCTCACTAGCGTCGGCAAACACATGGAGCTGTCTGTCAATGATGACCTCATTTTGGAACCCATACCTATACCAACGAGGAATTTTGATGTCTACAATTGTAGCCAGTTGCCGAGACCAAGACAGCCATCTTTGAATTGTATCTGGCTGCAGCTCGGTGTCCCAATCAAGACCAGTTCGCCACGTTTGCTGGAATAATATGCGTCCTTGAATGACCAGCGGAGTCAAAAGCCCAAGAGGGTCATATACGCACATAAGATAAGACAATACCTTGCGCTTAGTTAGTTTTTCTTTTTCAGGGATTGGAGACCCAATCCTAAACCCAAAAGCGTCACTCAAGGGATGCCAGATAAGTCCTAAAGTCCTAACAAAGGCTTCAGGGCCTACGTGAACGTTGTCGGGTGGAGAGGCTCGTAGGTCTTCAGGCACAGCTGCAAGAGCGGCAGGTATGTTAGAAACCCAACCTCGCATCTCCATACCGGCCGCCTTGTGCACTGTGACTATGTCAGCTGCAAGTTGAGAGGCTTCGTGCACATCGTCCAGACTACCTAGGAAGTCGTCCATATAATGGTCGTAGATAATAGTGTCGCGAATTACGGTATCGCGATGTCTCTAACTATCAAAGTAAATACATTGATTAAACATAATAACAATTAAATGGCAACACTAAATCAGACAGACAACTCACCACTTTCGCCCTTCCCTAGCGCGTATGCGCTTGAACTAATCTGTCATTCTAACCTCATAAAATGAATGTGATGATCTTCTTCAACACCAGTGTAATCGTAGTTAAAGGAGGCCGAGTTTGCAGTAGCACCGAGGATTTCACAGCTAAGTCACATACTTACTTGATCTAGATTTATAGAGTATCGAAAGCAATACTACTGAGCCAAATGTTCGATCCTGGTCGTGATAGGATCGACTGAACGTGGCCAGGCCTGATCACGTAGTTCGCCGGTGGTGGATGCCTTAGGCAAGCAGAAACCATCGGCGGCGAGATGTATGCAGTCCCAAGAATAAGCCTTTACCTAAATGTGTTCACCGACGGGTGGCCAGGTCCGGACACTTAAGAGGGAATGAACAACTGCATACTGGAGGCTAAGGCGAATGAGGAACGCAGGGTCCTGATTCGATTAGCTCCTTGATGTAATAAACATATTAGTAAAGTTTGATAAAGTGAAACAATGAAAGAACAGCGCTGGAAGGGGGCTGCCTGTCACAGGCAGCCATCTTCCAGGCTTGATAAGAAAGATTGGCAGTAGTACATGTTTATAAAGTAATATCATAAAGAATAAAAGACATAACAGCGTTGAATGATTTAATAATACATATTAAAGTTAACAGTATAAAGTAAATTGTCTTATTAGTATCTGATAAACTAGAGAAAGTAGGTGTGTGCTTAGCCCAGATAAATATGGGACATTATACTTACAGGTGGGACATAAATAAGATGAAGAGAAGGAAACAGTAACGGATAATACAAGTATACCACTTCAGTGCCCCCGGGACTGGAGAATATGGAAAGGTTGGTTGAGAGGACGACATCCTGAAGGTATGTGTCTACACAGTGTCGCGCTGGATACCCTTTATAACCTTAATGACAATGCGAAGCACCCCATAATAATAAATTACTAAACTATATATTGACTAATTATAAATATGTAAGTAGTTCACTGAGAGAGATTATAAAGGGTCCCGGTCTGGTCGCGACAATGGTGGAGGTGCTGGGATATAGAAGAATCCCGATCAAGCAACCCAAAGCGAAATCTCAACCAAACTTTCCATTGGTAAAATTCTCAGAAACAATTAAATCCTATTCCATTTCTGTAAAACTGAATAGTAGTGACATCTATGAGATATTTTTGGTACTGGTTCCTTATAAGCAAAACCACATGAAAGCTACTTAAAGGCGCCAAAGTTAAATTATACCATCATTGTAAAAGCATGGTATAATTATTCATGTACGGCGCACAAATAAATGCTAAATTGAAAGTTTCTTAAAGATACCTTAAATTGAAAGATTATAAAACGAGTACACATAGAATGTATAGCGTTTGGAATTAATTGAAATGTCCACCTCGTAGTTTGGTGTGTATTTGACTTCGCGCTAACAGCGCTGTCAGCGTGATTCGGAACGCGGCCTTTATTTGTCAAATGAAAATGAACCTTAACCGGAAGTGATGTAAAAGACGTCATCCGTCATGTAAGAGGGCAAATGAACGCACTCTTAATAGATTTCAATTGGAAACTGTATTTGATTTAAGAAATAAACTATGTAAAATTCGGCAACTAATTTACTTAATGATGTTGTAAACAATTACACTGGATAGGTTGAAGTAAACAAGTTACGCGTGGTCTCTTTGAAGACAGGGAAGTTCTTTCGTACTTTGAAGATGGCGTCTTGGGAAGGTGTTGAGAAGTCTGCCTGAAAAGGATAAAATCCTAAATAGTACTGTTTATTTTCCACAGGAGCGTCATAATTCAGTAATAAAATTGTGATTAAACGACAAATTAGTCTCAGGTAGACTACATAACTAAGTACTGGTGAGTTTAAGCAATATTTACTTTGCCAAAATTTGCATAGGGCATTTTGTTTGGAAACATCTAATAAGTAAATGTAACTAAGGTTTCTTGTGAAATATGACTCATTAGTGAGAAAAGCAAGTAAGGCGATTGAGTTTTAATGTCTACAATACAATTCACTAACGAGCATAAATAAATATTATACAGAAATAGTTGGATGACAAAATGCATCATCCACCCACAATTGTGAGGAAAATTCGATGAATCTTATAAGAAAGTAGCTCATAGCTTTCCTAACACACAAAACGTATGGAAATTACAGGTTGACGTTGGAAAGGTCACAGTTGTGGCAAAGAAGTAAGAAGATTCCTATGAGAAAATTACCTACCTTTAAGTGCATATTTCCAAATTGAATGAAAGGTCTGATTGAATTGATGATCAGGATCGACAAGGAAGATAGCAAGGTAAACTATTGACATTTTAAGCTGTGGTAGTTACCAAGTCAACTCATATTCTGTCAAGTCTGACAGTAAAATTATTCTAAGGGTTCTGTAGGCAAGCGATTGTGGCATGAGGTGAGATACTCATGTATACCTAACAATAAGGTTGTATCATCTGAGTTTATGTAAAGATTACTAACCTAAAGGTTGATATTTCTAAATAGGTGATCGAATAAATATTAAATCAAGTCGCTGATGACTACATAGGTACTTAAAATTCATAAATAATAAACTAATAGAAAGAACTAAGGTACACATTTTCTTATGTTCATGATAGGTATAGTAAACACAAACTAAATAATATTTGCAAAACAAAATTAAACCAACGGATAAACATGTTTCTAAATGAATATATTCAATTTGATTGTATTTCATGCAAAACAATAGTCCCATTTGACCAAAGTACCTCTAATCTGATTTGGTACTCGTTTAGATAAATATTATGTTAATACATGGGGAACGTAACATTCTTTGTGGATGCATACACAAATAATGTTGGTTCTTCACATGTGTAAGTATGAGTTACAAAAATAATACCAATATTTTCATATGATCTGAAAGGGTATACTGGGGTAAATTGCAGAGCATGAAACACTTTTAGAAATTTAAAGTTTTGAAACTAAACTGATGAAATGAACCTGCTTATCCGTCAATAAGGATGATAACTGATGAAATAAAATCTGAATTCAATTGAATTCTAAAACAATTATAGAAATAATTTTAAATGAAGGAATTTATATTACAATTACAAGTTTATGGATGTGTTCGACTCAGAGAACACACCGCTTTATAGAAAATAACTTATTTCTCACATCTTGATGAAAATTAAAAAATATACAGGGTGTCAGTTTTTGGTATGCTACTTATTAGGGAGGGTACCGACAGCTGACACGCCACAGTGTATACAGGGTGTCAATTGTTGAAATGTTATTTGTTTGTGTGGTTGGTCGACGGTTGGCAGACGGCTCATTTTTGAGGTGCAAACTTTCGACTCGTGTTTTTAACATACAGGGTGATAAATAAAAAACTTTTTTTTCTAAGAAATATTACATTACGTGTATTAGGCGATTTGAAACTAACACTATATAGGGTGTAGGGTTTTAGAAAATCAAATTATATGGTATAAATTTAAAATTTTTTGATTTCCAGAAACATGGAAAAAATTATTCTAAATAGGCTAGAGTCTATAGCTAACGCCATAGAAAAGCTTACCTTAGAGGCTCTCGAGTACAAAGATAATATTAACCTAAAAGATGCTGAAAACGTAGAAATATTGCTCACAAAACTAGACAATGCGGTAAAGAGGTTTGGTACAGAATTAAATCAGTGTTTGTCGATAAATGAACTAGGATCCTTCGTGGAAGAGATCACTTCGTTCAGTGAGATACAACTACGGGGCGAAGAAACTTTCGCAGAATTAAATATCAAGCTGAAAAGAGTAAAAGAAAGTGCTACACCTGCAGCAACGCCTGGTAGAAGTATCGCATTGACCGGAAAGTTACCTAAACTACAATTAGCAGAATTCTCAGGAGATATACTAGAATGGTACCAGTTTTGGGATCAGTTCAGTTCCAACATAGGGAACCGAGATCTGTCTGATGTGGATAAACTATCCTATCTCAAGGGTTCTTTGAGAGGCGATGCGAAGAGGATCATCGATGGACTTGAAATTACCAACAAGAACTACGAGGTAGCTGTATCTATTTTAAAGGGGAGGTACGGCAAGGAGAGTCACATAGTGGACGCACACTACGCAGCTCTACATAAGATTCCTAAGGCTTCTAAGGGTAGCATAAAGGACCTGAGGGAGACCTTTAGCCAAGTTGAGAAGCACCTTAGAATTCTAAATTCATTAAACCAAAATATCAACCATGATCATCTGAGATTTCTCATCTTGGAGAAGATGCCTTCGGACGTAGTCTACGAGCTAAAGTTGAGAGCGAATACTGAATCTATTGAGGAGATCCGGCAACATTTGGAAGTGATCATTTCGGCAAGAGAAGATGCGCAGAGAATTACTTCTGAAAATGTAGAAGAGTACACTACTCAATCTCTACACGTGAATACGTACGTAAAAGGAGGGAAACCAGGAAAACCCAACCGAAGCCAAAGAGATTTCAAGAGACACAAATTTATACAACAAAGGCAAGATATTAAGAAGGAAGATAGATTCAACGAACCTGGATCATCTCACAAATACAATAACTACAACAGACTTCCATTGAAAAGGAAGCTTCAAGAACGAGAAAATAATAGGGATGCTCCACCGGGAAAGAAAAGGAGAGGGCAATGCGTTTTCTGTCAAGGATCACATTTTAATGATCAATGCGATAAATTCAAAACCATAAAAGAAAGGAAAGGAAGATTAAAGAACAGATGTTATCGTTGCTTAGGCCTCGGCCATAAAGGAAATAATTGCAAGAGATCTACTTTCTGCGTTCACTGTAAAGAAACTAATCTTCACAATAGAGCACTTTGTTTAAAAGGACAAACATCTAACTCTGAAAGTGTCACAACTCTTCACGCCAATTCCATTAACTCCACTATACTGCAAACAGCAATAGTCAAAGCCCGACGTGAAAACGATGATACCAAAGAAGAAACTTGTCGAGTTTTGTTAGACTCTGGCAGCCAGCGTACCTACATCACACAAGAAATAGCTTCTAAACTAAAACTGCCCATAGAAGAAGAAAATACTCTATCAGTTTTCACATTCGGTGCTAAAACTCCTCAAATCATTGAAAGTCCAATAGTTAGGCTACAAATGAAAACCAGAACAAACGATATTCTGGAAATAGAAGCAAACGTTGTCACACACATATCACATGGAGTTCCTTATTCAAATATAGACTTAAGCAGAAGAGAAGAAAATCTAATTTTGGCTGATGACGGCTCACTGTCACCGAAAGTAGATATTCTAATTGGAAACGACTTCTATTTTTCATTCATACTAGGAAACAAAATCCAACTGGAAAATAATTTATACTTGATTGAATCAAGATTTGGTTACATATTGACCGGAAGAACCACGGCTAAGGATGTGGACCCATTATCGGTGATAACGTACTTCCAAGGAGTAGAGAACAAATTAACTCCGCCTGACTTACCATTATACAATGGAAGCATCAAATGTTTATGGGAATTGGAATCTATAGGGATATGCGATTCACCAAATCTAACTAGAGACGAAGAAGTCATCAATCAATTTAATGAAACAATAGAATTAATAGATGACCGATATACGATCAGCTGGCCATGGATCGATTATCCACCTGAACTAGAAACCAATTATGGTCTTGCAATCGGTAGACTAGTAAATTTATTGAAGAAACTAGATTCAGAAGCATTAAAGTCATATAACGCCACGTTACAAGAGCAGTTAGAGAAAGAAATTATAGAACGCGTACCCGATCAAGAAAGGTGTGATATTGGTATAGACCATCCTATCCATTACCTGCCACATCATGGAGTAAGTCATCCAGGAAAACCTACACGTATCGTATACGACGCGTCAGCGAAAACAAAGAACAGCAAAAGTTTAAATGAATGCTTACACTGTGGTCCACTCATGTTGGGAGACCTGACAGGAATGTTGTTAAGATTTAGGTCACATCAAGTGGGAATAACCGCGGACGTAGAGAAGGCATTTTTGCAGATCGCGTTACACAAAAAAGACAAGGACGTGACTAGATTCCTATGGCTAAAAGACATAGAAAAGGCAGCCACGGAAGATAATATTCTACATTTACGGTTTTGTCGTGTTCCGTTCGGAGTGATATCGAGCCCATTCCTGTTAAACGCTACTTTGAAACACCATCTACTGCGTTCCAATGAAGAAATCCTGAAAAGGATAATGAACGACATTTATGTGGATAACTTAGTTACGGGAACGGACTCCATCCATGAAGCAATTGAAATGTATGAGTCATGCAAATTTGCGTTCAAAGAAATTTCGATGAATCTTCGGGAATGGAGTTCTAACTCCAGACAATTCTCAAAGGAAATAGATCCAACTGACGTTTGCCAAGACATAGAAGTGAAAGTACTAGGTCTGAATTGGAATACAGAAGAGGACACTATCAGTTTAAGGCCAAAGAAAATAACAGAGGCTAATACGAAAAGGGAAATATTAAAAAACGTAGCTTCAGTATATGATCCATGCGGATATGCTGCGCCAGATCTGCTGCCAGCAAAACTTCTACTTCAAGATCTATGGGTAAACAAATTTAAATGGGACACTCCTTTACCAGAAGAGATAACTAAAGAATGGCAAATTATTAGAGAACGACTAGAAAGAACAAAGAATATTGTCTTACCTAGAAGATATTTCAAACAAAAGGGCAATGAAGACATTCAGCTACATGCCTTTACAGATGCGTCGACCAAAGCATACGCAGCTGTAGTATACATTTCTAACGGAAGAGAGTTAAGTTTCGTGATAGGGAAATCAAGACTAGTACCCATCAAAGATCAAGACAATCTCAAAATTCCAAGACTTGAATTATTAGGACTTCTGATTGGTAGCAGGCTACTGAAGTATGTAAACAAATTTCTGAATTTCGAATCCAAAAAGAATACTATATGGACGGACAGTCAAATAATAATCGATTGGTACTACGGCGGTAAGCTATTACCACCATTCGTAGCGAAAAGAATAGAAGAAATAAAGGGAAATGTGTCAGCAACGATAAGGTATGTACCAACAGAGCTAAATCCAGCTGATGTAGCGACTAGACCCACAGATTCTGAAAAATTCAAGCACAAATGGTTATCCGGACCAGATTACCTGCTAGAAGACTGCAAGAAATGGCCAAAGAGTCGTAGGAGGGAAGTTTCTCCGCTTACTCAAGATGAAAGTGTACTGATTGCCACGCATTCCTCTGTGGATCGTCAATTTTCTTTTCCCATTGGGGAGGGTCTCACGAGTGGAGAACCAAGCTCACAAAATCAGAGACAACAATTAAATGAAGAATTGCAAAAGAATCCCTCAGAGAAATGCGAGGACGATACACTGTCATACGTACAAAAAATCAAAAGAATCCAAGCAAAACATTTTCCTGAAGAAGTAGTAGGTAAAGATACAAATTTAAAGAGAAATTTAAACGTGTTCACTGACGTTGACGGAATCCTACGTTGCAAAGGAAGACTACAAAATGCTGACTGGTCTTATGACAAAAGATATCCAATACTGATTCCAAAGGACTGTGAATTTACTAACACCGTGATCTTAGAAACACATAAAAAGAACTATCACGTAGGTGTTAACCACACTCTAAGTCTGATCAGATTGTTATATTGGATTCCTCAAGGAAGAAGTCAAGTTAAGAAAATACTTAAAAAATGCACAAATTGCGTTAAGCATGGAGGAGGTCCATTTAAACTACCACCACCTCCTGCGCTTCCAAAGGAAAGGGTAAATTATAGCTCACCATTTACATACACCGGCATGGATTACTTAGGTCCTCTCCAAGTAAGGACCGACGGTAAAACAGCAAAACGATGGATATGCCTGTACACTTGTTTGGTAGTACGCGCTGTACACCTAGAAGTTGTCAAAGATCTTACAGCAGAAGAATGCTTATTAGCACTACGAAGATTTATATCTTGTAGAGGCGTACCGGATAGAATAGTTTCAGATAATGCACTACAATTCAAACTGACTGCAGAAATACTGTCAAGCAATTACTGCATCACTAACGAAATAGACTGGAAATTTATTCCACAACTAGCTCCTTGGCATGGAGGATTCTACGAAAGACTAGTTGGACTAGTTAAACATTGTCTCAAGAGAACACTCACAAAGAATCTATTGAAAGATAATCAACTTAACACCATTATAAAAGAAATAGAAGCGGTGATAAATACGAGACCATTAACTTGTGTAGGATCTGATCTGGAAGACATTCTTAGGCCTTCAGATTTTCTAACCTTGAACAAATGCATCACGACAACACCTTCGGATGCTGAATTTCCACAAGAAGGCACGGTGACAAAACAAAACCTAGTAGACGGTTGGAAAATAGGACAAAACATGTTAAAGGAATTTAAAAGGATGTTCATCGAGCAATACCTGCCGAGTTTAAGGGAAAGATATCGTCACGCTCTGAAAGAACCAAGGATTACTAAGTCAGAAATCCCAAAAATAGGAGACATAGTACAAATTAAAGGAGATACGAAAAATAGAGAAAACTGGAAAGTTGGAAGGATCACATCTCTGCTTAAGGGAGCAGACGGTCAATGCAGGGTGGCACGAATAAAGGTGAACGACACGGAATTCACGCGCTCCATCGCTCATCTTTACCCATTGGAAGTTGATGAAGAAGTACCTGGAAGAGAAGAGGTTATGTTTGAATTCGAAAGAGAAGACGTAACAGCAACGTTAGACGACTTACCTCTGTTAGAAGAATTAGACATAACTAGTCTCACCAAAGATATCTCTTCAGCTCCAAGAACCACAGAAGAACTCGTCGACAAACCTGAAACAGAAAGCAGACAAACAAGTATAATAGAAACAGTAGACCAAATACCTCATAGAATACTTACCACAGAAGATGATATCCAATCAGTACATGATGAAGGACGTGATGATAAGAGCACACCTAAAAGCATCAACATTAATGAAAACACACAACCCGAAGAAGTGAGAGAAGTAAGAGATGCGTCTTTAAAGGCTCGTGAAAAGATACGCGAGTGGACGCGTAGATTAATGGAGAACATGTAACTTCTGTCGTCGTCGGGAGTGTCGCGAATTACGGTATCGCGATGTCTCTAACTATCAAAGTAAATACATTGATTAAACATAATAACAATTAAATGGCAACACTAAATCAGACAGACAACTCACCACTTTCGCCCTTCCCTAGCGCGTATGCGCTTGAACTAATCTGTCATTCTAACCTCATAAAATGAATGTGATGATCTTCTTCAACACCAGTGTAATCGTAGTTAAAGGAGGCCGAGTTTGCAGTAGCACCGAGGATTTCACAGCTAAGTCACATACTTACTTGATCTAGATTTATAGAGTATCGAAAGCAATACTACTGAGCCAAATGTTCGATCCTGGTCGTGATAGGATCGACTGAACGTGGCCAGGCCTGATCACGTAGTTCGCCGGTGGTGGATGCCTTAGGCAAGCAGAAACCATCGGCGGCGAGATGTATGCAGTCCCAAGAATAAGCCTTTACCTAAATGTGTTCACCGACGGGTGGCCAGGTCCGGACACTTAAGAGGGAATGAACAACTGCATACTGGAGGCTAAGGCGAATGAGGAACGCAGGGTCCTGATTCGATTAGCTCCTTGATGTAATAAACATATTAGTAAAGTTTGATAAAGTGAAACAATGAAAGAACAGCGCTGGAAGGGGGCTGCCTGTCACAGGCAGCCATCTTCCAGGCTTGATAAGAAAGATTGGCAGTAGTACATGTTTATAAAGTAATATCATAAAGAATAAAAGACATAACAGCGTTGAATGATTTAATAATACATATTAAAGTTAACAGTATAAAGTAAATTGTCTTATTAGTATCTGATAAACTAGAGAAAGTAGGTGTGTGCTTAGCCCAGATAAATATGGGACATTATACTTACAGGTGGGACATAAATAAGATGAAGAGAAGGAAACAGTAACGGATAATACAAGTATACCACTTCAGTGCCCCCGGGACTGGAGAATATGGAAAGGTTGGTTGAGAGGACGACATCCTGAAGGTATGTGTCTACACAGTGTCGCGCTGGATACCCTTTATAACCTTAATGACAATGCGAAGCACCCCATAATAATAAATTACTAAACTATATATTGACTAATTATAAATATGTAAGTAGTTCACTGAGAGAGATTATAAAGGGTCCCGGTCTGGTCGCGACAAATAGCTTTTGCTGCCGCGGGGTATGACTTCTGCAATTCTTGGGCGTTACGATTTTTAATGTATAGAGCAATACACGGGCTGCTAGCCGCACCGAAAATGACAGAAGTCATCCTGTACTCCTTCAACTCACAGCTAGGATCCTCCCTCCAAATATATCGCAAGGCATCACGGTCTTCCACTCTTATCCTAATCTGCGGAAACATTTCCTTAACGTCAGCAGTCATCGCGACGTAACCTTCGCGAAAACGGAACAAAATGTGCAGCAATGATTGCAAAAGATCAGGCCCAGGGAGCAGAAGTGAGTTCAAACTGACTCCCGAGGTCTTCGCTGCTGCATCATGGACTACTCTCAGTTTACGTTTTTGAGGGTGTATAACAGGAAAGTGTGGCAAATACCAGCGCAACTGTGTGTGTATTTCGTTTAGTTTGACACTATCATGGTATGTATTTTTCGGACACTCTTCTGCATAACCTTTTGTCATCATATTGTCAATAAAAGCACAATAGTTTCTTTTTAAGTCTGCATCTCGAGCCATGCGCCTCTCTAAACCAAGAAACCTCGAATACGCCTGAGGATAGCTGTCAGGTGTATTTGGATTATCTTTACGCCACAATAGACCAACTTCGAACCTGCCTGACGGTAAACGTTTGGCAGTAGACTCCAAAATCTCTAAAGCGTGTTTGTCCTCCCTAGAGCATGTGTTTTCAAGTTTTGTGATACCTATAGCATCCAGGCGAAAATATTCTTTTACGAGATCATCCAGGTTAGAGTTTTGGTCGTCCTTGACCGTTGTGTGGTTTATAAAATGCACAGGCTTAGTCCAGCTGCTGGATCTGCCATGTAATACCCAACCTAAAAGTGTGCGAGTGGCAACCGGTTGACTTTTGGAGCTTGCCCTAACTTCCCGACTTATAGTTAAATACCAATGTTCAGCTCCAAGCAATATCTTAGGAGTTGCATTGGTTAGCGTAAGATCAGCAACCAAATCTGTCAAATGTGGGTATTGTGAGATGTCACATGGTTTGATAGTTTGTGTAAACAAAGACAGCGAATCCATGGCCTTAGCGTTACTCACTGTGTATATATCAGGACAATGTCTACCCTTAATAGAAAAGCTGACATGTTGAATTGGTTTCTGTGTTGACATGCCAGCGACTCCGTCAACCTTGATGGACTCCATGGGGCCAGACACACCAATGTGACGTGCCACCTCCGAGTCAATCAAAGTTGCCGAGGACCCGCAGTCAAGCAGTGCAAAAGTGTCATATTTTCCATGTGGACCGCTCACTTGAACAGGAACTATTTTCAAAAACACTTGTGACATATGTGTAGACATTTCGTCGCTTGTGTGCGATTCAGTAACATTAGTAACGGTTACAGTTTTATCAGTGTTTTGGTGCTCAGTCACAACATTGTAGGAAGTAGATGGAGGCTCATCGGCGGCGCGGGACACGTGGGGCGTCGTCGCCACATGTAGTAGCGGGTGATGGAAACGCACGCACCCGTCCACACCACAACGACCAATCTTGCAAGTCCTCCAACGGTGTGATTTAGATTTCAGACACTTGTAGCATATTTTAGCGTCACGCAACCAAAGCCACTTATCCTCTATCGATAGGGATATAAAAACCTTACAATCAGTCAGTTTGTGTTTATTATTGCAATAACGACACAGTTCAGCATTTGTGTTACGTGCAGATGTGGCATTAATATTTTCACGTCGTGCAAAATTGTGTGAAAGGTTGTTGCTGACTGTACCAGGCCGCCTACCTATATCGGACATGAGACTGCCAGTACGCCTACCTATATCTGACATTAAAGTGCCAGGCCGCTTTGTGTAGTCAGGTATTAAACCGAATCGATTGTGTTTGACAGCTTCAATATCCAGAAACTCAGACAAAAGTATTATTTTCGGTACAGACCGATCGCCGCGGTATGCATAATCTTTCCACTGACTGTACAATATCGGTGTCAGTTTGCTCAATACGGAATGAAATAATTCTACAGAATATATATGTTCAATTTGGTCTAAATTTCTAATTACTGCTATACAATTGCGCAATCTACAAGCAAACTGATTCAACTCTTTTTGATCAAAGCTTATCTTTGGGAGATTCCGCACGAGAGCAATCTCGTTCAGCACGATCATCTCGGGGAGCGCGAACGTCTGCTCCAGCATGTCGAGCACTTCTTCAGGTCGCTCGGCTGTGTACAGCAAAGACGACACGCTCTCAAGGGCTTGGCCGCGCAGCGCGCCGCTCAATCGCACAAGATTCTCTGCAGATGAAAATAAATGTTGGGTATCACGATAAACACGCTTGAACATTAACCACTCTGTCGTCTTTCCGCTGAAAGGAGTAAGCTCGAGTTTATGTGAACATTTGAACGAATGCGAATTGAAGTCGTCCTTCTTTGAGTTGACTGACGGCCAATTTTTTCTTTGTTCTGTTGACGGCCGTGTAGATGGCAGCGCCTTATTTGACGTTGTCGTTTGGAGTAAATCAGTTTTGTCAATTGGAATATGAAAATTCACAGGTTTTTTGTAAATACTAGTACTAGTCTTATCCTGAATTTCACAGTTTTCATGATTTTTAGCTTTGCGATCGATTTTTTTGGCGACCGAGCAGCTGCTATGATTACCATCATGAACCCATGATGCGGTACGTGAGAAAGTTTGACTGACCGTATGGGTAGATCGTTCCTCTGCTTCCTCTGCTGCGAGCGAGGCCTCAACTTCGAGTTCTTCCACTCGTTGCATTTCTTCTAAAAGCTTACGTTCGTGGTTCAGGCGTTGGCTGGACAGCTCTTGTTCTCGTTCGTACAACTGCATTCTACGCTCCATGTTGCGACGAGCCAATTGGGCCTCCGCGGACAGTCGACGAGCCTTTACCGTGGCAGACGACCGCGAAGACGACGCGTGCGACCTGGAACTTAGAGAAACGTTACTGTGTTCGACACTGGACCCGCCGGGCGTCTCAGGACTCTTAGGAATATCGGCTGCGGGAATATCAGTGGCTACGGTCACAATGGGGTCCAATTTTGGGGACCGACCGAGCCCACCCGCCGCGGGTGCTCCAGAGTCCGAGCGCGATACGCGAACCGATTTTGCCGGTGTCAGCAGCCGCATTGTTTTTGATCGCGTGTTCATTATCACGGGAGATGGACCAAAATATAAAGGAAAGGGACTGTAATTAAGGTAAATAGTTAAAACAACGCGACTGTTCGGCCGAGATATATATATTTTTTTATACAATTTTCTCAATTGACAGAAGGAAAAACAAAGTAAGGTAGAAAATAGACAAGAGAAGAAACAGAGTAGAAATATAAAACCTATACAAACTATTTACATTAAGCTACAATCCACCACACTAGGTGTAAAATATGTGACGTCACACTAGGGAGGGGGGGTCTCACAAATGTGACCAGCTGTGACAAGGACGGGGGAGGGGGTCAAAAACCATGAAATTCGTGTGACGTAATTTATGTATGGCCCCTTAAAGAAAACCGTATCGAAATCAGTTTAGTAGTTTTTTAGAACTTTTCAAGCGCGACTTTTCTGGTTGCTGCAGCGCCCCCTAGTAATCTACCACCATGAACCATGCCTAAAAACCTGCTCTAAAATGAAACCTTTCGAATGCAAAAAAAACCGCATCGAAATCGGCCCTGTAGTTTCCGAGGAAAATAGTAACAGACACACAAACAACCTCTAACCCCAAAGGCTAGAAATTCCGCATCTTGGCAAAAAGGTAATTTTACAGATTAAAATACGTCGCGACGTATTTTTACCAAACGACGCGTCGTTTGGTTTGGCAAGCGCTCTGAAGTTAGTCAAAGTTGTTGGTACTATGGGATATGAATATAAGATTCTTGACTGGGCAACAGCGTCGCTTAATCAGCCCGTTGATTACGAAGTCTGTTACTAACAATTGTCGATCACGACCGACCCGTGGTCACAACGTTTTACCACACCGGTGTGTCTACGGGGAATTTTTTCCCCCTATAGTCACACCGGTGTGACTACGGGGAATTTATCCCGACCCGTGGTCACACTCTTGACCTTTGCTCCTATAACCCTAATTAATAAGTGATTTCAATATTTATAAGTAGGAAGCTTGCGCATGCGTACAGACAAAAACGCGCCATTTTCATAAAATCTTGTACCATTTTTTAAAATAATACAACCGATTAGAAAGGGCGGCGTGTACATATTCTCTTCTCGCTTACTCACTCACTTCTCACTGACTTTTGTGGGAAGTGCTGTGAGCCACCATTTACATTTTGACTGAATAAAAAATATTTATCTTCTTTAAATTGCTTTACTAAAGTACCAGGGTAGCATAGATTTAGAGGAGGTTAACGCGAAGCTGAAGGAATTTTGTAGGCCCATTTATACTTTATCTCTGTCGCTCTCGCGCTAATTTATCTCAAATCTCAAGTCGCAGAAAATTTATTTGTTAGTATAACGAAAATAAAAATAAAAAGCTGCTCTAAAAATATAGAAGCTAACCTTCTCCATATTTATGTGATCCTGGTCCTTTGATGACGTATTGTTTTACGAAAAAAAGTCTTCTTTTCATGTCAAGGGTGAGTCGGTGTGACCACGGGTAAAAAAAAATCCCCGTAGTCACACGGGTGGTAAAACGGTGTGACCACGGGTCGGTCGCCTATTCGATTGAAATCGATTGCAAGCGCAGTTACATTGTTGCTTAAAGTAAGATTATATTATTTTTGCTTTAATAAAAGAAATGTAATTACAATTTTGTATTATTAAAATCTTAATAGGACGTTTATAAAATATGTTGTTTTATAAAAGACATATAACAGGTTTACCGAAACTGTATGTATTGACAAAGTTTTTGTTTTACCTTAACAAAACCAACTGTTGAATAAAAGGTATATAATAGTTAGACTAATAACTTTATGTTATAATGAAGTCATCCATAATTCCACTATATAATCATTATATTAAGGTTTTTCAAAAACGTTTATAGACCAACAAGTTGTTTAGATGTTATAGTAATGGCCCTATTTCAACAATATAGTCTTTACAAAAACCTTTATATGACTGAAACGTATTTACGAGTTATCATTATATTACTGTTGTATAATTTAGTTGAAGAAACGTTTATTCAAAGTTGTAATAAGACTATTTAGTTAGACGACTTAATTGTCAGGTGTACTACGTCTATACGATAACAGAGTTGTTAATAACCGATATAAAACTTTTATATGATTAAAAGTCGTATAAGCCTTAATTTATACGACTTGTTTGCTAGTTGGGATAGTTGTCACATTGGTTTTTACCTAAAGCAGCAATGTAATACAGGGTTGATTGCAACGTTGTGAGACGCGGCGCGCCATGCAAGCGATTTTAAACTTAGGTGTGGTTAATTGACGCCGTTGCCCATGGTACTTTGCTATATTAATAGTATTGTTATAATTATCAATCGGCGAGTAGCAGGCTATAAGTTTTATGTGCGTGCCGGACTACAGCTGCGCCAGCCTTTTATTTCCATCTGCTCCTTTCGAGTTTTGCCACCGGGCGGGGTGGTGGTTGGCTCTAATAATTGGCGTTTACCTCCCCGGTGGCCAATAGCACCTATTTATTCCCATCTGTCACCTTCGAGCTTGCCATCGGGTGGCACTTATAGGTAGCGTTTACCACCCCGGTGGGTAAACGCTACCTATTAGTGCCGACCACCAACACCCCGGTGGCGAAGCTCGAAGGGGGCAGATGAGAATAAAAGCTGTGCAACCACAAAAATAAAGCCGACCACCACCACCCCGGTGGCAAAGCTCGAAGAGGACTGATTAGAATAAAGGCTGCGCCATCACAAAAATAAAGGTTGGAAATCTGACTTTTTGACTATACCATGATGAAGTCGATAGTTTGTTTGTCGGAATTTGTCGCACAAAAACCACAATTTGGTCTTGCGTTTAGGTGATACGTGTGGCGCAGCTCTGTAGAGACGTCTCTACAGCTGCGCCAAACAGATCTCGAAAATGGAAGGTCGTGGCGAAAATCTGATTACTCGTCGTAAGTGTAGCCGTTAATTTGTAGGAATTTGTCGCACGAAAACCAGAATTTGTCGGTCGTGCGTTTAGAAGATACGTGTGGCGCAGCTGTAGAGACGTCTCTACAGTTGAGGCGCGTTCCGTACCTACGCTCCGAGTGCAACCGGAAGCTCTAACGGCGTTCCAAACTACGAACAAAGAATACTAAGGAAACCTAACTCCTAACAAATATTGCTTAAAAAATGGCACCTTCATATATTCTGTAATACAAAAAGGTCGCGAACTCAACAATGAACTAGTAAAAACATACCTTATTACAATGCACGCATAATCGGTATTAGGTTGTATTCTAACGCATATCACGTTTTCTATTGGCTGGGGTTTGAACGCAGATCAAACATGATTGGATATTTAGCTGGCGTCGTGTTTGTGTGTGTGTCATTGGGCCGTTGTCGTGCCTTTGTCATTGAAGCGAGGACGGTGTAATGTAGAATGCAGTCAGTACACCTAACCTGCTAAGGGCACTACGGCCGGCGCGGTGGGCGGCATCAAAAAATTGTTTTATGAAATTAGTACATTATTATTTGTTAGATATAATGTTTGTTTTATTATGTAGACAGACGACTTGGTAAAGACCGCTCGAATACGCAGACTGTAAGTCGTCTGTAACTAGTCGCTCTGGAAAACTAACGCCCGATTGCACTAAACTTAAGGATCGCCTAAGTCTTTTCCTAACTACAACACGACCAAATTAAAACGGTGTCATAAACTTAGCCGTCATGTAGCTGTCATTCGCCTAGTTAACTTGGTCGAGTTATAGATAAGAAAAGACTTAGGCGATTCTTAAGTTTAGTGCAAATGAGTGTTAAGGAGACATAATGTCAGCCGTGGACGTCTTTCGGCTGTGATGATTTTATTGTTATTTTATTTTATGAAAATTATAAAATGATGATGTTGATGAATGATGATCAATGATCATGATCATATTAATTGGATCATATTATTACACTTGATTTCAAGAAGGACTAAAATTAGGTAAGGTATTGGAATAAAATAGGTATGCTTAATAAAAGAGAATGTATTATGTAGATTTTTTTTTCATAACATGTAAGTACATAATGTAGATAATTATCACATTGGCGCGAGCAACGCCTTAATACGTCTTTTAGAGGTGTGACTGATAAAGAAAAACGTATTAATACGTGGCTTTATTTTTATTTTTTACATAAAAAAGCATGCTTTAATTGGCAGTACAAAATTCTTATAGCGACACCTTTTTAAACGGCTTCAAAAAAGGAGGAGGTTCTCAGTTCGTCGGAATGTATTTTTTTATAGCAGCGTATTCCACCAAGTCAAAGTTTATACTTGTCAAAAATCTTTTTCAAATGCTATGATAATGACTATTTTAACATGATTATTGACCGGTGCGCGAATACCTACTTAAGCTAGCAATAAGGGAGACAGTGGATTGGGAGAGGTGGACCAACTCCGTAGAGCCAGCGCGATCGCCAGATTTGACACCCCTTGAATTTTATTTGTGAGGTCATGTTAACAGTTGATGTTTAAAAACATTTTTGAGTGAAGCCGTAATGCGTTTGCGAATAATAGCCACTTTTGTACTTATTAAGTCGAATACAGGTGTGCTGCAAAGTGTTCGGGAAAATTTAGTGCACTGTTGTTGGGCATGTATTGCTATTGGTGGTGGACATATGGAGTAGCATCTTCGCAGCAGATCTCACATTGGGGTTCCAGCAGAACGATCCGCGAATCAAACTCCATATTAAAAAGCTGTTTTCAGATCTGCATAAAAATTATAGTTTCTGCAAATTGTCATTACTTTGTGTCCTGAGTGTCCTGACGGTCATGACCTCATGACGTCACTACTTGTCGTGCCGCTGCCTTCGGTGTTGCAATGTGAGTTCCCCATTTTTTGTTTATTCTATATTAACCAAGGATTTCTTTACTGGTTAATAAAAGAGGATTGCGTGAATAGAATCGAAACTTTGTAGGTACCTACCTAATCATCCCTTCACGGATTGGACAGAGTTTTCATAACACCCTGCATAATAATAAAAAAACAAGGAGATTACATCAGATTACTCGTTTTCTATGGATTGCATATTGCAGGACGCGCCATTTTTATAGCATTACAAAATTTTGATTTCAATTTTCCTTTTTTTCTGTTGTACTGAATTTCATGAGAGAGTTTTATTCATGTTTAAAAATGTGTGATAACAGTGTACGTGAAGATTTGACTCTGCCCCCACAAAGTGACTGAACACTTGTTGCATAATAGCTACCATAGTTTGTATGTATACGCTCATAGATATTTCTAAATAACGAAAAATATTTTACTTACCAATGATATGATATGTCCGTATTTGTTTTGATGTCTTCTATTGGTCCTTTATACCACTTGACCACACATGACGTCATTTTTTACCACTTTTTAATGATTTTTTTGTCGTAACGTTAACGACTGTCACCGAGCGCGTGGCAGACATGACTAAACAGTGCTTCGGTTGTACTTTTTTAGCCCCGCCCACTCGGTTGTAGTTTGCATGGTGCTATTTTGTTAGCAGAATTACAATTCCTTAGTATCTTTGTTCGTAGGTTCCAAACATTAGAGCGTGACGTTCGACGACACAACTTTTCCGTTCCAAACGTCAGAGCGTTGCAACTTTTTAACCATCAAAATCGGTGGTTGGTCGCTCTGACGTTTGTTTATACAAAAAATGACAATGTAATTTGACATATTATTTTGTATTTTGATGTTTTTGTGTCTAATTTTCAAATAAATTATGGTAGCTTCGCAAAAAACAGTTTTTATTTGATTTTGAGTAAAGGAAAGTTTAAATTATTCGTGTTCCAAATGGAAAGTGAAGACCACAGGTGAAGACTTTGTATTGACATTGACAAGTAATTGGTCGTTCCTAACCTTAGTTAAAAAACAACCAAACAACCGCACTCTAAGCCACTGAACGAAACCCTGCGCTACACAGATCTCGAAAACGGAAGGTCGTAGAACTGATTATTCGTGTGTAGCCGTAGCCGTTATTTTGCCGCACGCGACGAGCAACGCCCCGCGTCTCCAACGACCTTTATTCTCATCTGCCCCCTTCGAGCTTTGCCACCGGGGTGGTGGGGTGGCAGATGGGAATAAATAGGTGCCTTTGACCACCGGGGAGGTAAACGCCAACTATTAGTGCCGCCCACCACCCCGGAGGCAAAGCTCGTAGGGGTCATAGGGGAATAAAGGCCCAACGAGCTGTGTGCAGTATTGGATGCGACTAGGGTTACCATCTGACCGGATAAATCCGGTCTTGACCGGATTTTAAGAGCTCAGACCGGACTCCGCCCGGATTTCATTCGAGACCGGATTTTCAACCATGCTTGGTTAAAATCATTACACCATCATTGATTGTTATGATTTTGTCTAAACCATCATCGCCGCACAGCTGGGAGCGCGTGGCGACTAGGCTCTATGAATGGTGGTTTTCTGAAAGATGCTCATTTCTTATAAAAAACAACCCACTTGTGTAAAATTTTACATAAAAATAAGGTAAAGCTGTTGCCAGCAGATAATAATATAAGTTGTGCATTGTAAATGACGTACATTTTTTAAATTTCAATTAAAGACCGGACTTTTGTAAAAAATCAGGATTTTCAACCTCTTGCGACCGGATTTCCGAATTTTGGTCCTGGTAACCCTAGATGCGACTAAAAATGACATCCGAAGTGCCTCTGAACCTTTTCGCCGAGCCGCGAATCATTTCTCTGTTTCGTGCGTGCGTGCGGGAGTGTAGGTAGAGTACCCATATGCCATCGACAGAGCTTAATGAAATAATACACGATGATTTTTATAATGCTTTATTTCTTATCGATAAGGATGAATTTGATTTGCGGATTTAATATTAGTCTTAATAGCAGAGGGAGCTTTGGGCATGGTAGGTGCTGAGGGTCCCATTGGTGGCGCGGCGCCGCGCGACGGGCCCATGCCGGGCGCGCCGATGCCCGCCGGCACTATCGAGGGCATGCCCGGGCGCAGGCCCTTGCCCGTGCCCACGGCAGTCACGAGGGCGTGGGTGTCCGCGAGTATGTGAGTTGGCTGTATTCCTGTAATATATAATAGGTAGGTAATTGAATATTATTATACACACATCAACTTTGTCTAGGGATACAGGTGCTATTTTCATACAAACGAGGTAACTTTGAAGCCTTGGTTTCCTGCCAGGGATGTACTGTGCTGTGATCTGATGATGGCTATCCAGGGAGTGAATGGAGGAGATTCAGATCGCTATACACACCCAACTAATCTGATCAGCATTCTAAAAGATTAAAGGATTTATGTTTAAAAAAACCGCGAAAATAGCATGAAAATGTATGGAAATCCTGAACACAGAACTCCGAGCCATTAATCTTTTAGAATGCTGATCAGATCAGTTGGTCGTGTAAAGCGATCTGAATCTCCTCCATTCCCTCCCTGGATGGCCATCATCAGATCACAGCACGGTACTTCCCTGGCAGAAAACCAAGGCTTCAAAGTTACCACGTTTGTATGAAAATAACACCGTATCCCTTGACAAAGTTGATGAGTATAGTTAGGCTTCATGAAAGACCACTGATAGATAAGTGCCTTAAAGGTGAGCTAAAATGTATCATGTCTTTGAAAAACAGTATAGATTCCTCCATCATTTTTGCTTGTTGTTCAGCGCTCTTTTTCGTAACACGATAAATATTGATACTCATTAATTAAGGATATTACATAAGCTAGAATTAGCAGCGTTAGAAGTTATATCGAAAAAGCGACATTATTATATGCAACACTAGCGCCCCTCCCGCAAAAAAAAAATACCGCGTAAATACAAATTTTACTAAAAATCCAAGCTGATGGTCCCCTCGCAAAATATTGTTCTATTGTTCTTTACAAGTGATTATATTCTCTTTGGTTCTTTAGATAACACACAAACTCAGTGACAAACAATGGGGAATGTCCGAAAAAATCAAATTAGGTGAATATTTTTTTATAGGTAGGAATAAGCTCCCTTAGTAATAGAAAAAACTTTCAGAATTTTCGGTTACGTAAAAAATCTTTAAAAAATGATAGTCTCTTCGACTTCACAAATGTACGAAAGTAACAGCAGAATGGAGATTATACCTTTGCCACCACCTGCCACAACAACAACAAGTTTTAAGAAAATAAAGTTTTGACATTTCTTTTTTTTTAATACCGTGTTGTGGTTGTGGCAGGTGGTGGCAAAGGTATAATTTCCATTCTGCTCAATGATTTCAAAAGGAGGATGCGCCCATTTGAGTATTTTGCCTTACAATTCCTTCATACTATCAAAATCAGCGACATCTGTTAGAACCCACTCGAACTACTACGGTATTAGAGGTGGGCAAAAAAGATTACTGAAGTGTACTTTAGTTCAATTGTAGTTGAAAACTAGTTCACTCATCTAGTTCAATTGGGTCGCTAGTAAAATTTTATTATGGTTATTACTTAGATTATTTATATGTCTAGATAGAGTCTTAGGCTTTTGACGTATTAAACAAAACAGGCCAACTTTTTTAAGGTGGTGTGCATTTTTAGCATCATCGCGTCCAAAGAGTATTGTAATAAAAACTATGGCTGGCTCACACTACTGACAATGTGTGCGTGTTTTGGTCACCCAACTGTTGGGTGATATTTTTTTCGACGCTGTCGTAGCTTCGACTGTCTATCTTGACATATAAATATTCTAAGGGTTATTATAACAGTTTTTCGATGGTCATAAATAAAACGTCAATCATAATAAAATCTCAATCAGGTTTATTTCAAATTAGATATTTTTGATACTAATATTATAGTCTATTAACTAGTGTATTATTTAATATAAAGAAGATAGATTTGTTTTAAGATTATTAATACATTAATACAAATAGCATTGTGAATGCATAAAAATCTAAAAGTTTAAAAATAGATTTGTTTGTTGGTTTGATTGTTTGTAATGAATAAACTCAAAAACTAACTGATCCGATTTTAAAATTCTTTCACCTTCATCAGCGACTAACATTTAGCTCTTAGATAATCTAAGCATTAGCTGTATTTTATTTAAAAAAAATTAGAGATCCCTATAAAAATTGGAATAATGAAACCCACAGTATCATATTTTTTTCTATAAAAGTGATTATTGATCGGAATACATTTCGTATCATGATATTTATCCTTGTCCAACTAAATATACTTTGTCAAGGGGCGCCTACTGTCGGACTTAGCTGGCAAATTATCCCTAAAATATAAGTATTAATTTACCTAAAGCTTTTTTAAAGGTATATAAACTTATTATCAATTTATTTTTTGGTACAAAATCTATAGTTTACACCAAAGTGAAGCGAGGGCGGGTCGCTAGTTGATTATATAAATATAATCTGTTTCACACTCACTTTTCATTCACTTTACATGAGTAAATTTAATTAAAACTACCTATCAATCGTCCATTTAATCAACATTTTTGAGTAATTTGTGCATAGTTTTTTGTACTAAAATTATCAAAATTATCGTTTGGTGTTGTAAACAAAAAACATTTTTATTATTTTGTAAATTACCAACATCTAAATCAAATCAAAATATAAAAACTTTATTCAAATAAACTTTTAGAAGTTAAATGCTTTTGAGTTGTTTTTATTTTTTCTACCACCCGTCTGCTGATTTTTTTACTGATAAGAAAAGCGGGCGCAAGAAAAATCTGCTTTATCAGAAATCAGAAGAAATACGTAAACTGACTTATGGAACAGACTTTACCTATTTACATAAACTTCTGCGTTTGCGCAAGCTTGTTAATAAAAATGAAAAGCGGTAAAAAGCGGTAAATACTTCAATCTCAATTCGCGGTATTGCCATTGCTTTCAGCCTTCGTAGTCCAGCTCTTGAAATATCAACTTGAAGCATATTCTTGCGTTTTTAGGAGGCTTGAAATAGGGCTTTTCGGTATTTTGGAATTATGTGACTACATATTTCTTTACGCACTGGATCATTAGGAAATCTGTAATTAATTGAAATATAATGTATATAATTATTTTTGCAGCGAATATGTTTCATAGGAGACGTTAATAATAGCATATGTATATGAGAAATTTCTGTACGCAGTGTTCGTAATCTATCCTTTCTCTTTATTTTCGTTCTTCGAGTTAATTAGCTATAGAACTAAATGAACTAAAGATTTAACCTTTGTTGCCCGTGGTACTACCAGTATTACTACCAGTAGTACCAATGTACTCAAGTGAACTAGTACATTTGAATCATGATGGATGACCCATCTCTAGTGCCTCGAACAATAACTTGTAATAGTAATATTTTAAACTCAATTAAAATTGTTAGACATGCAATAAAAATAATGTAAAGCTACTTACGGATGATTCAATATTCCATGCAACTTTTTAACTTTTGCAGCAAAATTTTTGCAATCTACAAATGCACATTTCGGCATTTTTATGTCACGTCAATCACCGTCTGTCTACCATAGTCTCCCGCGGATGACTGAATCGCGTTGGCCCTAAAACTGTAATTTTAGGGCCAACCAACTGGCGTCATTTCGTAGCGACGTTGACCGTGTCCTTACGCTAGTAATATAATAAGTCTATGATTCTGCTGTTACTTTCGTACATTTGTGAAGTCGAAGAGATTTTCATTTTTTTAAATTTTTTTACGGTACCGAAAATTCTGAAACTTTTTTCTATTACTAAGGGAGTTTATTCCTACTTAAAAAAAAATATTCAGGCAATTTCATTTTTATCGGACATTCCCCATTGTTTGCACAGTTTTTTTGGTGAAATAGCTACAAACGGCCGTCGTTTTGTTTTTCGTCAAGAAAACCACAATAATTTATCTGTCATTAAGTTTGTGTTTATATAAATAATTATTGACATTTTACGAGGGGGTCCCCTCGTCAGCATAGATTTTTAATAAATTGTGTATTTACATGGTAATTTTGGCGCCAGAGTTCCGTATAATGTCATCTTGGGGAGCGTCTCGCGTTCGTTAATTATGTTACGTGAGGCATTTAGGGGAGGTTTGGGGGTTTTTCTTGTACTTATTCTTAAAACTTACTTTTAACTTAAAATATGATACTACTATTTCTACTATCACGAAAACCTATTTTTAGAAACAATAATAATAGTCAAATAACTTTCGAGGTATTTGGGTCAAAATCTTAAAAATCAGCTAAACAGGTTATTTGTAATTTAGTACAAGTAGATCAAGAGATAGTGATTTTTAGAAAGCTAGACTTTGCAGTTAACAGATATGAGTCAGTTTACCAATATAACCAAGTATAATAAAAATCATTCTGAAAATGTGACAGACAAATGAATGACAAACATTTTCAATTTGGCAGTATAGTAAAGCCCGATTCACACTTATCAGTGAAGTCACAGTTCAGTAGGCTGATTATCTAACTTTGTTGCAATCAACTTTGACAGAAATCGCAGTGACATTGCTGCTTTAGTAAGAACCAATGTGATAACTATCTTACTTAAGATAGCAATGCAACTGCGATTTCAATCGAGAATTGTTAGCAACAGAGATACGTAATCGGTGGGCCGGTCAGTGATGAAATAGTGCTCTCAGTGTCAGTGAATAGAATAAATGAAATGTATGAAATAATAATTATCACGGTACTGTGCTGCAACTGTAACTTCACTGATATGTATGAATCAGGCTAAATACGCTATCAATAGCATTACCTGCAGATCTCATTGATTCACCTTCCCAATCTTCCCGACCTTTAGAGATGATCTCCCAAACATGGCTCACAACTTTAGCAAATTGGGCCACTTGTTTCTGTTGACAATCAGATTCATATTATAGGTAATAGATTATTGATATCCTAACGCATCCTATTTGAAAGTGTTTACTGTTACACCCGTTACATAGAATGGAATGACCCCTAACTAATATTGTAAATACGAAAGTAAGTTTTTTTGTTTGTTATACCTTGATCTGAAATGAAATGTATACACGGGGTACAGAAAAGGACATGTGTACAGGGGATTACGTGTACAGGGGTACACACTACACATGTGTACTTTTCCTCCAGAAAAAGGACTGTTCCCTGAAGGATAGAAAATTAACTTATTTGCCATCTGCATAACTTAGATAATAAAATTATTTAAATTCAATTTAACATGACGATATGACAATTTTTTTTTAACAAACTTATGTTCATATTCATACCTGAGCAGTGTCATAGCTAAGAGTGCTGGCCTTTTGATTGAACTGCTGAAGCCTTTGCTCAGCTTGTGGTTCAGGCTTGGTCCTAAGTAGATCCGGTACTAAATCATGAGTACACGCAGGAACTCTGCCTTCTGTTAGTCGTGCTAGTGCTTCATCACGTTCACAGCCAAGCTGCAGTGGCAATACAATACGAGATCGCAAAGAAGACGCTAATTCTGCTTGCAAGAATTTACTTAGAGCAGTCAACTGAAAATAACAAAATATTTTATCAATACTGCTGTAAGTTTAGAGAGGTAAAGATGGAATGGATTGGAGAAGGGAACAATCTAAACAAAAATACTAAGTCTTTTTGTCCTTACTTGTCCTATTTAGTAAACAGTTTTTGATTCGAGTAAATGCATTTTTTCTCGGTATAAAAAAAGGTACTGGGTATTGGGATACAGTAGTAAGTAACCAATAAGGGTTAAGTTCTTGTGGCTTGGCTTTAATGTGCTAGCTCAAGGTGTGTGTCCTGGACTACAGCCAAACCACAAAAAAGGTTGGAAATCTGACTTTTTATACCATGACGAAGTTGATAGTCAAGGGCTGTGGAAATGAGACGAGCCCCTAGATTACGTAAGTCTGTTGCAAACAATTCTCGATTGAAAGCACAGTTACATTGCTGCTTTAAGTAAGATAGTTGTTACTTTGGTTCTTAACTTAAAGCACTAATGTAACTGCGATTTCTGTCAGAGTTGATTGCGACAAAGTTAGATAATTATCGCCCAGGAGATTTTGGTTCACACATTTATTGCTTTAACACAACACTTTAAATATTTCAACAGATAGCTAAATACATAAACACCACACGACTTGACGGCTACATAACGAGTGTGTCACAAACACACAATTGTTGCGCATGTGCAAGAAGCTTATATCTCCAATGGAGATTGCACGGCCAGTGTCATAGTGAAGATTGAAAAAAGGTCCTTAAGTGATGTGACGGCTTATTGCTACCTCTTTCTTTAGTGTTACAATACATTTTCGTTTCTCACGAACGAACGAACGACGAACACGTATTGTAACACTAAAGAAAGAGGTAGCAATAAGCTGTCATGTCACTTAAGGACCTTTTTTCAATCTTCACTATGACACTGGCCGTGCAATCTCCATTGGGGGTATAAGCTTCTTGCGCATGTGCAAGGATTGACAAAATCAAACTACCTTAAACTTGGAATGTACCATAAAGCATAACATTGAGGTCGGATACCTCCCTCAACAGATAGCTTGTTGCTAAGAAACTTGCGTTTAGGAGGTACTTTGGCCACCTGGATCGCAAGAACGGAGTTGTAGTGAAAATCTAAGTACAGTGGAGCGTCGATTATCCGAACGTCGCTCAACCGAACGACCGCTTATCCGAACGTAGTAACGCGCGGGTCAATGCTAACCTCCCATCACGCGGGTCTCGCGCGCGCCGCCCGCGCTTCAGTTTTCGCCCACTTGTCGCGACTTGTTCACTTGTTACTGTACTCGTATGTCACTTAAGATGTGCACGCGTCATTAAAGATATTCATAAATGTAAATAATATGGTTTTCATTTACCTGTACGTAAATTTGTATGGCTAAATCAATATATGTACATACATACATACATTAGTTCGATTATCCGAAAATACCGGTTTTCCGAACACCCACATCCCCCAATTAGTTTGGATAATCGACGCTCTACTTTACCTACTTGTGCGTGTAGCCCAGTGATTCCAGATTCACTGTAATTACAGTAAATGTATGAAAATTCCTAAAATTCATTACAGTAGACGACAGTGACGACTCAAAAATACAGTAAATCTATTTGACTTTCATACATCTACTGTAATTTTCAAACTACTGTATTTTGCATTTTTTAATTTGGAAGCACTGGTGTAGCCAGTAGTTTCACAGAGTTTTTAATATATTTATGTTTTTCCTATTCATATTATATTGTAATAAAACTGATGATGATGATTGTGATGCTTGGTTTTAATTTGTAGTAGGTAGGCCAGAAGTTTCGCAATCACAAACTTCATGATTTAACGAATTAAATTATTATCTTTTAGTACTTACATGTCCAGACAAAATAGCATAATTATCTAAAAACGTAGGCCAGTTGATGGTTTCATATTCCGTTTCCAGTTTTGTAATAAGTGCTTGTATAGCACCTTTTAAATCGTTAACTCTGATCAATATTGCTTGTATTGTATTTTCCAGTTGTTTTTCCTCTCGTTGTTGCATATTCATTGTCTTTTTAACAAAATTATATCTTATATAATTGCATGGCGGACATGGCGGTGCATGGCATTTGCAATTTTGCACTTGACACTGACAGTTGATTGACTTGACAGTAGGGTTGCGTTCCGCAGGCTGATTATCTAAATAAAAACCACTTAGCGACCAGTGCTAATTACGAAATCGTCGCTGTCAAACTCAAATTCGTACCAACGATCGAGTTTCTACGAGTGCTGCCTCCAACGGACAACTAAAGAACTAAAATATACAAGCACTTGCAAGGAAATGCTCCGAAATTCGTATTATCTAACTCAGAAACCGCGACGCGACCGCGACGATTTCGCGATTTCTTCTGTCAAACAGAAACCAGACAAAACGTAATTTCTGATTAGTTTTCGTTAAATTCTAGCCTTACCTTTAACCAAAATTAAATAAAATTGCTATAATGTAAAAAACAAAAGGCCTGACCTTCAATACCTACACGGAATTTGCAATTTTGAAGACGAAAAAATGTAAACAAAATTCGAAGCGAAAACAAAAAGGTTATGTTCACAGAGCACATATGGTCAGACACATACACAGTCACACACTACTTTCGATAAAAAGACTTTTCAGTCGCTCCCACCGGTTGCCAGTGGCGCTAGTTTCTATGGAGATCTTCACGAGCATAAACCGAGCATAAACTAAAGTCGCATTACTCATCTCCCAGCAAAAATGTAAACAAAGAAACGTCACTGTCAAATTGACAAACTGACCCTGAGAGTGACATTTTCAGATATTGAAAACCCTTGGTCACTTTTATAACTTTTTAATTTGTTTATTATATTTTGAGTCATAATAAATATAATATTATCCAGGGTAATTTTAAAGTATGATGGTAATTAGAAATTTTATCTTTATAAACTATCATAGCCATTTTTGATGTTAAAAATTCTGATTTCATTCATTTTTGATGTTAGAACTGATAAGAAAACTAAACTTAGATATTGACTGTATGTACCTAAACTATCAAAAATACGTAGGTAACAGGACATTGCAATCAATGGGGTTGGCAACGCAAAGCTAATTGTAGATGTCGCTGCGTACGCTTGTTCCTAAGGCAGTAGACGTTCTCCGACCCCGAATTACGTAACTCTGTTGCTAACAATTCTCGATTGAAATCGATTGACATCGCAGTTGCATTGCTGCTTGGTGTAAGATAGTTGTCACATTGGTTCTTACTAAAGCAGTAATGTTACTGTGATTTCTGTCAGAGTTGATTGCAACAAAGTTACGTAATCAAGCCAGCAGAACAAAATGTATGGGAATTTTTTTTTTTTTTTTTACCGAAAAAGACCCATTGACCCAAAATGGATATAAAAGGCTATTCTGCAATGCAAATGCCGGTATTGAAAGCCAAATTAAGACATTTTTTTCTTACAGAACTTATGCATTTTTTCTGTATCCAGATTTACATCACAGAATTGAATCATATCAAAGCTAAAAAAAATATTTTTTTAAGTAAAAGTCCTTTGTTTTCATAGGTCTCCTGCGACAAGCGTATGCAGCGCCATTTTGACAGTTGCCTTCCCTATTATAATTGTTTCAACTAATACCTTATTTACAATAAAAGTCAAAGTCGAAATCAAAATAATATTTATTCAAATAAACTAAAAAACTTAGAGAAATTGAATCGTCTATATTTTCCTACCACCCGTTCTAGGCTTTTTTAACTGACAAGAAGAATGGGCGCAAGAAACTTATCAGCTTTAACAGGGATAAGTAACGATATTACAAACTTAAATATATCGTTACCAAATATACATTGGCCTATCTAGAGATTTTCCGGGGGGGGGGGCAGTTCGGAGGTAAAACTAATGGGGGAGGGGGGTGCGTGCTAGAGCCTCGTTGCAGTATAGAAGGGCAATATATCAGGTTAATCAGGTTTTTTGTCTGGGGTGGCACCACACTGTTATGCGGTGCGCACGCTCCCCCCTTCCTACACAAATGCAAATAAATTACAACAAAATTAGTAACCAAATACTTAAAGGTGCATCGTGCGTCCACTAGCGCCGCCTCAAGAAAAAATAATTACAACGAATAACTATCTATTTCAAATTGAACAACTTTTACTATAGGACCAACTCTGAAATCACGGAAAAAATCAAAATGTATAAAACAGCTGATTTTTTTATCGCGATTTCAGATGAATAAGAAATAAAATATGTAAATATTATTTAGGTATTCTTATTAAAATGTTGGATCCAAGTTAAACTGAAGTTAATTACTATTTTTTTTATGAAATTTTATAAAATGAACCAAAGGTTGATGTACACGGTTTGCAGTTGATGTGTGCACAGCATGATGAATATCTTTTCTACTATAAAACTGTTATTATGAAATATTAAATTATATTACGCTTTTTGCCGCAAAACTCATGATTCAGAATATTTATCTAATCTATTTTTATTAGGTACGTGATGAAAAAACATGTAGGTGTGTTTATTTCTTGACTTAGCAATATACTATTTCCTCTTGAGTTGTTTTGTTCTGGCAACACCTTTGTTTACATTTTTGCTGGGAGATGAGTAATGCGACTTTAATCAGCGATCGCATACATAATACCAAATCAGTGACTCGGTCGCGCGACGATTTCGAAATAATTCAGGAATCGAGTTCGGTCGCTCATTTTAGATAATCAGCCTGCCGAACCTACGCTCCAGGTTGATTATCTAAAATGAGCGCCCGAAATCGATTCCTGAATTATTTCGAAATCGTCGCGCGATCGAGTCACTGATTTGGTATTATGTATGCGATCGCTGATTAGTTTATGCTCCAGTTTATGCTCGTTAAGATCTCCATAGAAACTAGCGCCACTAGCAACCGGTGGCAGTGACTGAAAAGTCCTTTTACCGAAAGTAGTCTGTATCTGTGTATGTGTCTGACTGTATGTAATCTGTGAACATAACCTTTTTGTTTTCGCTTCGAATTTCGTTTACATTTTTTCGTCTTCAAAATGGCAAATTCCGTGTAGGCATTGAAGGACAGGCCTTTTGTTTTACATAATAGCAATTTTATTTAATTTTGGTCAAAGGTAAGGCTAAGAATTTAACGAAAACTAATCAGAAATTACGTTTTGTCTGGTTTCTGTTTGACAGAAGAAATCGCGAAATCGTCGCGGTTGCGTCGCGGTTTCTGATTTAGATAATACGAATTTCGGAGCATTTCCTTGCAAGTGCTCGTATATTTTAGTACTTTAGTTGTCCGTTGGAGGCAGCACTCGTAGAAACTCGATCGGTGGTACGAAATCGAGTTTGACAGCGACTATTTCGTAATTATCACCGGTCGCTAGGTGGTTTTAAATTAGATAATCAGCCTGCGGAGCATTTCCTTGCAAGTGCTCGTATATTTTAGTACTTTAGTTGTCCGTTGGAGGCAGCACTTGTAGAAACTTGATCGGTGGTACGAAATTGAGTTTGACAGCGACTATTTCGTAATTATCACCGGTCGCTAGGTGGTTTTAAATTAGATAATCAGCCTGCGTGCAACCCATAGACTAAAGATAGAAATATACTATTGTGTTGTGTCATGTCGTGGCGGTGGGTGTTCACACTATTCTGTCGTGACAGAGAGCGATCTGTCGTTTTTTCTCCACAGTATCAATCGAAGCTTTGCAGCGCTTGCACGTTCATAATGCTTTCATCAGGTTCTGAGAGTAATTTAAAAGAGGACATTAAATTTTAATAAAATTGATGACACTTCTTCAGAAAAATAAAAAGAAACCACTGAATTGCACCTAACATTAAGAAATAAAAAAATACTTACGTAATCTAAATAAGTAGGTATTTCGTTTACGTATTGTATCCCCGCAAATTGGTAATGAACCTGGCGGCCATGTTTTTAAACTCAAAAGCGAAAAACAATCATTGTAATATTTTTATATGCCTAGACCCTATCTTATTGAAAATAATAATTCAATAATTAATACTTTAAATTACCTATAAGAACTTTATTGCTCATATCATTTTTAGTTTCGGAGGACGTCAACGTGTATGTTATGTGACAAGGTTCTATCGCATTACCAATTCGCGGGCATAGTATTTATTTACTTACCATCTAATATTCTGGCAATCTTTTTAATTTTTGCATTTGGTATCATGACAGTAGTTTATGAAACTGATGCATAATGAGTAAATGAGTAACATAACTAGTTATTAAAACACTCGTTTTAATAACTAGTTATGTGCAGTTTCATACACTACTTTATCTACTCTCATACAATTGGGACTGAGCCTACTTAATAAAAGATCAACGTTAGAAAAGAGTGAGAAACTTTGCTTGTATTTAGTTATCTTGATTATGAGTCATTTCCGTCGCTGAATCTAAAATATCGGGTGGAATCATTCTTTAATACATTCACTGCTATTAGACATTTTAAATCAAATTCAGTACGATAATAATACCTACAACGAATAAAATCAGCTGTTTCATACAAAAAATAATAACAAAAATATCTAAATGTATGAAACAGCAGATTTTTTTTTCGCAATTTCAGAGTTGGTCCCATAGTAAAAGTTGTTCAGTTTGATGGTTCCTAGGTATCTACTATATACGGCATTAGGGTTTATTTTGTAAGACGTTGTATATCTATTTGTTTACTTATAAAAAAAACCTACAAACTATTCCCAAGCAGCAGCTCTGATAAACTGATGTTTATAATTTTTGCATTTGGTATCATACAACACTTTACGTTGACGCACAAGTTCTATTAAATCTTCATATTTTGAGTTAAATCAAAATTACAATGCGCGTATTGCGAGCGTCCGCCGCCAGCGACAGATGCCAATACAATGCTAGAAACATATTATTGTGTTGTGTTGTGTCGCGACGGGTATGTATCAGAATGTCTAAAGTTAGAATGTCTAAAGTTAAAATGACAAAGTTCAAAATGTCAAAAATTAAAATTTCAATGGTTTAAAATGTCGAAAATCATTATATCTAACTTCAAAATAGCAAAATTCAAAGTATCAAACGTATCAAACACTTGAAAGTTAAAATATCAAATGGTCATTAAGTCTAAGTTCACAATGATTTATTTGAATTGGGTTGGATCTTAAAACGAATCGCCTTCTTTGAGGTTAATTGAGTCTGTGGAGGTGTCTTTGGGCTTCGCCTAAAATGCTTTATAGCAAATTTAGCTGTCGGAAACGAGTCTAAACTAGTCTACTGGGACTTAGAAACCCTAGACCGCAGGTCGCGAGATAGGTGCGAGGAGCGTAGCGACGAGCATGTTAGGTTGTCGCGTTACGGAAGGTAACGGAGCAGAATTTGGAAGAAAGCTAAATAAAAAAATAAAGTTGAAGTTCAAGAATTTATTTTATAATGACACGTCCCTGCACAGAAGAATACCTAGCAACGAAGAAATTTGGATAACAACTAAGGCGGTTAAAAACTAGGTAGGACTAACAAAGTATGACTAGGGTGGGACGTAGACGGGAACAGGACAGGCACGCAGAGACGTGGATCCAGGTAGCAGGGGTAACAGGAGGCAGGCACGAAGCAGGCACGAAGCAGGAAAGAAGCAGGCGGGCAGATATGGAGTCCCGGCGGAACACAGGAGGGCACGTGGTTCAGCACGGACGTGGTTCAACGTGACGGCGCAGGGGTGGCACGCAGTCAGACCCCCCGACGTAGCACCGTAGCGTAGTCCCAGCGGGACGCGCTGATGGGCCCGGGCGCGTGTCCGTGTAGACCGACGTCGATGGTGGCGCGGATAGTGCAAGGGCCCAGGGGAGAGCTCCCTCTGCAGGTCAGGCGGAAAGGTGCACGACGTCCAGGTGGGTCGAGGACACGTCCGGGATTTATTGACGTTGTTCGTGCCGAAGGTCGAAGGTCGAGGACCGTGCCCCGAAGAAGCCGCTATTTACAATTATAGAATAATAGGACGTATATTTTTTTTACAGTTATAGCACGGCAGCTATAATAAAAATAATTGGACAAGCTCGTGGAAAGACTGACTCACCTGAGCTGCCGACCGCGCTTTTATACCGTCGGTATTTATTTTTTTAAAATTCTACTCTACATTCAAATATGAGAACACAGAACAATATTGTACAAAGGTTCTTATCTATAGCTAGGCTGAAGACAAGCTGGAAATCTATGGCTTTGACATTGAATTAAAAAATTAGCGCGTTGCTATGGCAATTATAGTGACAGACATATGTTTACAAATAAATAATTTTCTCAGCAAAGAATAAAAATTGTGTTAAATACGATTCCAACCGACATAAGAATACAAAATGCAAAATACAAAATGCATGGAAAAAATCTCACGGCCCTATAATGGGCCGTTCCTATGATACAAGCCCTTTAAGGTACATATTCTTCCTCACACCGTTTCTTAGCTTTATTTACACTAGATTACCTATTTATCCTATTTATACGTATGGTTTTATAGTTTCCTTCAGTTTACGTTCTTGGGAACGTTTGCAAAGGACCTCCTAAAAGTAATAACATTACATTTCTCCCATGGCCCCTGAAAAATTTTCGACTTAGAGAAAATTTCTTTGAAGGTTAAAAGATGTGGTATACCAACTCCCACTTCCATTACAGTCTGTCATACCTTACATACAATCACGCAAGCTCAGCTCAATCAGAAGGTCATATCCTCAAGCATTCAGCTCAAACAATGGTGGAGTAAGGTTCACATTCAATGACGCGAACTCCAGAGAAGGTAACCTAATACGTGACTTTAGGGCTTATTTATAAGGAGTTGTCATCCGCTCCTCTATGACTGTAGGCTTATTTTTAAGGAGTTGTCAGCCGCTCCCCTATGACTATAAGGCTTATTTATAAGGAGTTGTCAGCCGCTCCATTAAAAGTGACACTATGGCTTATTTTTATGGAGTAGTCAACCGCTCCTAAGTTTAACATAAAAAATAAGAAATGAACTTGTTAGTTAAGTTAACGCAAGTAGAGCGTTAGTCTAACAACTAAGATTGCCCTTAGAGTAGGCATAGTTAAGAGATAGTTATCTCCCAAGTAGTAAGTAGTAGAGTACCTAATGCAGTAGGCAGTTAACGTACTGTAGAGACGTTAACGGTAGAGTACCTAAAGTATTAGTTAAGAAATAGGTATATACATATATACATAGTATGTACATAGTAAAAAAATCATAGTAGAATTCATCAATTTGATGAAATGAGAAAAGAAAACAAAACAAGACTGAAAGAGCCAAAATTCAGTCAGATAGATCTTAAGTCGAAGAAGATTTCTAGGCCAAGGGAGTTGCCTAAATTGATAAGTTATCATTAAAATAATAAGTAAGTGTAGTTAGTTATCATTAAGGAGTAGCTAAGTGTTGTAAGTTATCGTTAAGTAAAAGTTATGTTGGAGAGTAGTTAAGTTAACTAACAAGGCATTTTTTTAAGTGTAAAGAATTTGCAAAGTTACTTAATTTGGTCTAGGAATCATTAAGGAGTGGCTGAGTTATTTGAAGTTAAATTCTTTTTGTAGTTAAGTTCTTGCCTAAAGTCATTTAGGAATTTTTAAAATTATTTTACAAATTAAATATCATCATAGAAAATCTAAGCATCAAATAAAGTTAAAGATCTAGTACAAGTTACATCTCAGTAGAAAAGCTAAACATCGTAGAAAGCTAAATATAAGATTATAAAGTTAAAGATAGAGTAAAATTAACATTAGTTAAAAATAAATTAGGACGTGCCATTATTTTGTTTCAGGGAAATTTTTCTAGAGTTAAGAAACGAAACGGCGAAATTAAACTGGAATTAAAGTAAAATTAAATTTTGAAGGTAAAGTTAAATTTCAAAGGTCGCCCAATCAAAATGAATGGATGAGGTGTTAGATAGATGAGTGGTAGTTGGTAGTGAGTGTAGTGGTTCGACACCTCTTAGTCGGACTCTAGATCCTCGAAGCGTCTGGTCGAATGTTTGTCATTCCAGGATATTCTCCTAGAAGACAAGTTGTGTGGTATTCTCAGGTACAAGAATAACTATATAATTATTTAAAATAATTATACAGTTTAAACTCCTGTGCCCAAGTATACTGTGCTACTATCCGAAGGACAGCGTGATCGTATTAGTGTCTGTTTATGCGTGTAACGATTTGATTAGTGTCCTGTATAGTAGGGTATAGTGTATTTAAATGTTTCTAGCTACAGGATGAAGTGCACTACCGAGGAGTTGCCTCGGCCAAGTGCTGCGAGTGAAGTATGAAGTTAGCCTAAAGTACACCTAAAGATAACTATCTACCTTGGGTAAGGTTGTTTTAGAATTTGGAAAAGTGGGTTATTTCCGTGGGCGCCAAAACTGTCGCGTTACGGAAGGTAACGGAGCAGAATTTGGAAGAAAGCTAAATAAAAAAATAAAGTTGAAGTTCAAGAATTTATTTTATAATGACACGTCCCTGCACAGAAGAATACCTAGCAACGAAGAAATTTGGATAACAACTAAGGCGGTTAAAAACTAGGTAGGACTAACAAAGTATGACTAGGGTGGGACGTAGACGGGAACAGGACAGGCACGCAGAGACGTGGATCCAGGTAGCAGGGGTAACAGGAGGCAGGCACGAAGCAGGCACGAAGCAGGCACGAAGCAGGCGGGCAGATATGGAGTCCCGGCGGAACACAGGAGGGCACGTGGTTCAGCACGGACGTGGTTCAACGTGACGGCGCAGGGGTGGCACGCAGTCAGACCCCCCGACGTAGCACCGTAGCGTAGTCCCAGCGGGACGCGCTGATGGGCCCGGGCGCGTGTCCGTGTAGACCGACGTCGATGGTGGCGCGGATAGTGCAAGGGCCCAGGGGAGAGCTCCCTCTGCAGGTCAGGCGGAAAGGTGCACGACGTCCAGGTGGGTCGAGGACACGTCCGGGATTTATTGACGTTGTTCGTGCCGAAGGTCGAAGGTCGAGGACCGTGCCCCGAAGAAGCCGCTATTTACAATTATAGAATAATAGGACGTATATTTTTTTTACAGTTATAGCACGGCAGCTATAATAAAAATAACTGGACAAGCTCGTGGAAAGACTGACTCACCTGAGCTGCCGACCGCGCTTTTATACCGTCGGTATTTATTTTTTTAAAATTCTACTCTACATTCAAATATGAGAACACAGAACAATATTGTACAAAGGTTCTTATCTATAGCTAGGCTGAAGACAAGCTGGAAATCTATGGCTTTGACATTGAATTAAAAAATTAGCGCGTTGCTATGGCAATTATAGTGACAGACATATGTTTACAAATAAATAATTTTCTCAGCAAAGAATAAAAATTGTGTTAAATACGATTCCAACCGACATAAGAATACAAAATGCAAAATACAAAATGCATGGGAAAAATCTCACGGCCCTATAATGGGCCGTTCCTATGATACAAGCCCTTTAAGGTACATATTCTTCCTCACACCGTTTCTTAGCTTTATTTACACTAGATTACCTATTTATCCTATTTATACGTATGGTTTTATAGTTTCCTTCAGTTTACGTTCTTGGGAACGTTTGCAAAGGACCTCCTAAAAGTAATAACATTACAAGGTTGACATGAACCCAGCGCGCGAGTCGAGCGAGCGAAGCGAGCGTGCCTCGGCAGCGGCCGGCGAAGCGCCAGAAAAAAATCTATTTCAAAGTCAATTGGTGGATTTTGTTCGCCGGCTACTAAATCAGTGACTGGCACCGGCTACCGAATCAGGAAGTGGCGCGGCTATGTTGATGTGCGGCGGAGGCACAGAGGTTAACACGAAGTTATTTAACCTAATTAATAAGATACGTAAATGAAATAAAATAAGTAAATTCTATACGTCATTATATGTATTTGGACTATTAGACATTTTAAGTTTTGATCATTTGAACTTAGACATTTTAATTTAGGACTATCTGACCGTTTGACATTTTCGTTTTTGACATTTTGAACTTTTTACATTTTAATCGTTAGACATTCAAATTTTTGACATTTTGAACTTTGCCATTTTAAGTTTAGGCATTCTAACTTTAGACATTCTGATACGTACCCGTCGCGACAGATAGGTGGTGGGGGTTCTGTTGCAATCGCAGCCGAGCGGTCCGCGCCACGACACAACACAACACAATAGTGTGTCTCTAGTCATACTAAATGTATAGCTTGACCATAAAGAGTTGACATAAATTGAGGGCGCCACTTTCTATGTAAATACGTCAAAATCACGAATAATTTGGCAACACTGACTACATTTAGTACTGAAAATTTTTAGTTCCATTTTATTTAATTTCAACTTTTTATGGTCAAGCTGTATGAAACCGATAGCGACAGATTGCGACACGACACAACACAACACAATAGTATGCTTCTAGCGTTACGCTAGACTGGGGCCCTATTTTTGAATCGCTCGCCTAGCGTCGAGCGCTCTTTTCGAGTGATTTTCGTTCGACATATGACTAAAAACAATGGGATGTCGAACGAAAATCAGTAGAAACGAGCGCTCGACGCCAGTGGAGTGACTCAAAAATAGGGCGCCAGAACGCTCTCTGTCGCGACAGAATAGTGTGCTTTCTATCTTAATGATTTCTATCTTAATATGTCGGCAGTATTAGTTCGCCACCGCGCACGCGGACGCGGACGCGGACGCAAGATGAACGCGTTGGTTTGCCCGCAGCTTAAGAAAAAAAGTAGTACATAAAAAAGAACTAGATGTCGTTGAACTAAGTAGGTAGCTTTTTATGAAATGTAGGTAATTACTTTTTTATTATACGTTTGTTGAGTACGTGGTTGGTAGCGTTGTGCGTTGGTTGTCCGTTGGCGTATTACGAAGAACTTTTCCATGACCAATATGACCATTAGTGAGAGAGAAATAATATTTTAAAAATCTACTTAGTTGAAGTATGTAGCGCCATCTATCGACATAAAATTATACTAAAATTCTCTGCTGTCAGTGCCTGCCAGAAAACCGCCAAAATTACAATAATTTTTAGTTTGGCAGCACCATAATTTCGTAAGTACCCATGGAAATAGTACTATAAACCGGAATGAGCGCTTCGCCCCAAAACGAGCCGACAGAGAGGTCAAGTAGATGTATGTGTCCTTTTCTTCATTAGGGTGACCAAACCGTATGGTTGGCCGGAGACATACATAATACTTTAAACTGTTTAATATAAACTTAAATACCTAGGTAGTTCTTTATTTATAATTAACACTTTTAACCGCGTTTTTATTAGGTTGCTTGCTCGTTTGTTTGTTTGAGCACAAATTTTGCAAACGATTTTATACTGAATTCCCGATGAGCTAGAGACTTGAAACTTTGAACACAGGTCAGAAATGGAAGGAAATGCAATATTACAATGTCATTGAGCTGATCTGATGATGGAGCCGGAAGAACGCCACAGGAACTCTATGATGAATAAAACTATACAACCCCATCGTGTTTGGGCTTGTTAGAATTGTCTTGACAAGTCCTCTGACGGGAGACGAGGTTCAAGGTTGGATGATGAAGTCTGGAGGCCATGCCATAGGAACTCAATATTGAAATCATGCAACCCCATCTAGTTTGGATCGTCTTGACGAGTGCTCTGTTGGGTAATAGTACCCAAGAGTCTGATGAAGGAAGCCGGAAGAAGGCCACAGGAACTTTGTAATAAAACCTTTCAACCCCATCGAGTTTGGACTCGTTTGAATGGTCTTGACGAGTGCTCTGATAGGCGGTGGTATATTTTTAATTTAGCTCGTTAACTAAAAAACAGAAAATAATTATTTATTAAAAAAAAATTTGGAACAATTTATTTATCACGTTTTTATTAAATTGCTTTTTTGTTTTTATTTTTTAAATATGGTAGTTCAACCAATACAAAATCTAGTTTATTCAATTCAATTTAAGTTCAAGTGTAAATAATTACGCAACTTTAAAGTTTATTCCATTTTTTTATAAAAATACAATGTGCGTGAACTTCGGAAAAACAAATGAATGTTGGAAAAACAAGTAAAAGTAGGAAAACATTGTCTAGTGATCTGTAGTCAAAAAAAGATGCAAACGATTTTCCACTTTATTGACCTTTGAAATTCGGTTGCTTTTTCCCATAATTATACTTGTTCATTTACTTTGCTGTTTCATTAAAAACTGTTATTTTGGTAAATACGTCAATAAGGTCTAAAATTCTTGCACCAATTTCTTTACTTGTGAAGTTAATAAAATGGGTGCATGAGATTTACGACGACACAATGTTAAAAATATAAAAAGAAACCAAGATGGCGGCCAACTATATTGTTCGTGGGCCGATTTTGATGTAACTCGATTTTGTTACTATTTTGATAAAAATAACAACGAAATGTTAAAAATATAAACAAATATGGCAGCCAACTCTTTTATTTGTGATTGGGGCTGATTTAAATGAAACTCGGTTTTAGGACTAATTTGACAAGAAAACAATAACACAATATTGAAAAAATTAAAAATCCAAGATGGCAGCCAACTTTTTTGTTTTTAGGCCGATTTCGATGAAACTCGGTTTTTGGTAATATTTTGACAAAATAATAACAACGCAATTTTTTAAAATACTTAAAATCTTAGGCGGCGGCCAACTTTTTTGTTTTTTGGGCCGATTTCGATAAAACTCGGTTTTTGGTACTATTTTGACAAGAAAAAACAACTCTATGTAAACTGATGGAAAATTAAAAAAAAAGATCAAAATGGCTGCTAATTTGTTTTTGAAATCGGCCCAAGAACAAAAAAGTTGGCCACCATCTTGAATTTTGTAAGTTTTCAACATTGCGTTGTTATTTTCTTGTCAAAATCGTACCAAAAACAGAGTTTCATCAAAATCGACCCTAAAACAAAAAAGTTGGCCGCCATCTTGGATTTTCAGTTTTTTAAAAATTGCGTTGTTATTTTCTTGTCAAAATAGTACCGAAAACCGAGTTTCATCGAAATCGGCCCAAAAACAAAAAAGTTGGCCGCCATCTTGGATTTTTAGTTTTTTTAAAATTGCGTTGTTATTTTCTTGTCAAAATAGTACCGAAAACCGAGTTTCATCGAAATCGGCCCAAAAACAAAAAAGTTGGCCGCCATCTTGGATTTTTAGTTTTTTAAAAATTGCGTTGTTATTTTCTTCTCAAAATAGTTCCAAAAACCAAGTTTCATCAAAATCGGCCCATAAATAAAAAAGTTAGCCGCCATCTTGTATTTTTAGTTTTTTAAAAATTGCGTTGTTATTTTCTTGTCAAAATAGTTCCAAAAACCGAGTTTCATCGAAATCGGCCCAAAATCAAAAAAAGTTGGCCGCCATCTTGGATTTTTAGTTTTTTAAAAATTGCGTTGTTATTTTCTTGTCAAAATCGTACCAAAAACCAAGTTTCATCAAAATCGGCCCTAAAACAAAAAAGTTGGCCGCCATCTTGGATTTTCAGTTTTTTAAAAATTGCGTTGTTATTTTCTTGTCAAAATAGTACCGAAAACCGAGTTTCATCGAAATCAGCCCAAAAACAAAAAAGTTGGCCGCCATCTTGGATTTGCAGTATTTAAAAATTGCGTTGTTATTTTCTTCTCAAAATAGTTCCAAAAACCAAGTTTCATCGAAATCGGCCCATAAATAAAAAAGTTGGCCGCCATCTTGGATTTTTAGTTTTTTTAAAATTGCGTTGTTATTTTCTTGTCAAAATAGTTCCAAAAACCGAGTTTCATCAAAATCGGCCCAAAAACAAAAAAGTTGGCCGCCATCTTGGATTTTTAGTTTTTTTAAAATTGCGTTGTTATTTTCTTGTCAAAATTGTTCCAAAAACCGAGTTTCATCGAAATCGGCCCAAAAACAAAAAAGTTGGCCGCCATCTTGGATTTTTTATTTTCAACATTGCGTTGTTATTTTCTTGTCAAAATAGTACCGAAACCCGAGTTTCATCGAAATCGGCCCAAAAACAAAAAAGTTGGCCGCCATCTTGGATTTTTAGTTTTTTAAAAATTGCGTTGTTATTTTCTTGTCAAAATAGTTCCAAAAACCGAGTTTCATCGAAATCGGCCCAAAAACAAAAAAAGTTGGCCGCCATCTTGGATTTTTAAAATTTTCAACATTGCGTTGTTATTTTCATGTTGAAATAGTACCAGAAACCGAGTTTCATCGAAATAGGCGCACAAACATGAATTTGATTATTATTATTAATTTTACCGTCTCACCTGCGACCTCTAGCCATTTCAATAGAACAATTTCGTTTTTCTGGAAATCTGAAATGGTGAAGTATTTATGGTCACACTAGTTTTGTAAAGTAACATTTCCTATAGATTGAAATTCTTAAATTGAAATTCAAGGTCAACATCGGAGTTGCCAGGATTGACACTTCTATTTATTACCACCTCACCGATGATTGCTGATTAGCATTATTGTAGATATTAATTAAACAAAAAAGTTCTGTTTTATATTACAATTATTATGTGTCATTCTAAAATTAATATTTAAATAGTATATATTCGACTTCCCACTCCGAATCCTTAATTTTGATACACTACTTGATTGGTAACGTACATATTTTTAGTCCTACTATCGTGGTATTATTGTTTAGTAATGGCAATTGTGCGAACAAGACACCGACCTCCACCTGGTGTTGTCTCATTCACACAGTAGTGCCTTCAGTCAATGTCGTCGATAGAATTTCAACTCTATGAGCAATGCAATAAAGTTGAATTTCTTTTAAACGATAGGTGAAAATTTTTGTAGACTACTCACTCCCTTTTATAGACCTCCTTGTAAGTACCCAATATTTCCCAACACTGGATTTGAGATTGAGATTAGGGATGGTCGATGTTGAGAAAACATCGATGTTAGCATCGATGTTGACATCGGTAGCATATTATCGATGTCCGATAAAAATCGATCCTTAAACATCGATGTTGGCTAACATCGATCGATATTTTTAATAATAAAACAATACAGTATTTATATTTTAAGTTTGCCTTTTAATCTATTACGTTGTTGGCAAAGAGATGACCCAGCTTTGGAAAAGAGATTTTCTGATGGCGACCGTCGATGTGGTTACAACACTTAAGTAGCGGATCGTAACAGTTTTCAATAAGGGTTAGGTAGATCCTATGACTTTATTTCAAACTTGGATTGGATGCTGTTTGAGATAACTCAATGGATTTTTAAATGTTTGTTTTTTAAAGGGGTTATTTAAGGTTACGGCTTTGGTTACACTGTCCTTTTGAGCCGGGAATGAAAGAATGATCAATCAGTGTTTCCAGCACTTGATAGTCTAAAGTATTACACTCAAGATCAAGACAAAAAACATCGCGACATGACGATATCGATGTCACGATGTTACGTCGACGTGTTTATCGATGTTAAAACATCGATGTTTTCACCGTTAACATCGATGTTAATGCAAAATCGATGAACATCGAACATACCTGATAGAGATCTGTCAATGTCATGTCAAACAAAACAAAGTGTCAAGTTATAGGTATTTTTTTTATTTAATTAATATAAATTAATAAGTCTATGCCTTAATTAATATTTGCGTGTAAATAGGTTAGGACTAGGTAAAGTCTGTTCATCGTTACTTGTCTTATTTAGTAAACAGTTTTTGACAGTTGTCATACGTCTTCTATACTGAAATCGTTATTTAAAAATATGTTAGTAACTTTATGAAATTGTTGTTAATTTATTAACAATTTATTTCGTAATCTATGTGTGTAAAACCATTTGTTGTATTTTATAAATGATTATTTCAATAAAGAGTTGGGTGAAGATTGTTTACCATATAAGACAAGTAAGGATGGACAGACTTTACCTACTCTTTCTTTGATTTGAGGTCTTGTGAATTTACATTAAATACTACAAAAAATAACAAACAAATTAAATAAATGCGTGCATGGTACATGGCAACAAGCGAGACAAACAAACAGGCAAAAAGTGTACTTACAAAAGTTTGTTTATTCAGTATTCTGTTTGTGCAAAAACTTTAAATCATGAGTTCTATGGATGAAATAGAAGATGAAGCAAAGTCTGCTGCTGAAAAAATGGTAATGAATATGATGCAAAGACCTGGACAACTGGAAAAAGTAAGTACCTACTTATCTCATGAACTACTCCATACATACATCCATACATATAGAAAATACAAAATTATTTATTCAGTAACAGGAAAGGACAAACTTAAAATTAATAATGGGATCGCCAGTTAAGTGCAGAGCACTTGTGTTAGGAATCCCGCTCCTCCATAACGAATATGGTACACAATTAGTTCTCCAGGGTAAGTATTAAATAAAATACATGACAAAAGAGGAAAGAATAATAAAAATTAAATGAATAAATACAAAGTAAAAACGTGTGTGTGTGTGTGTGTGTGTGTGTGTGTGTGTGTGTGTGTGTGTGTGCGTGTGTGTGCGTGTGCGTGTTTGCTTGTTTGTGTATGCCTGTTCTATGTTTCATTATGCATAACTAATATTCAATAATATAAATAATATGTTTTTTTGGTAAATTTTGCTTAAATTACTATCTTTACAATCAGCAAAAATTAACTATTCAATCTCACAAGTTTCAGGTACCCTAGGAAATTTAACAATCAAACAAAGCCTCAGTTTCATCATAAGTCATTGTTCGTAACAGCTCTTTAATTGTAAATTTGCATTCCCTTTTATTCATAGGATAGATTACTAGTTTTTTATTTAATACATTATATAAGTTAGCCGATTGGCGGGGGAATTGTCTCCTAGCAAAGACAGAATTAGCTCTGTCTAGTGGAGCCACAGCAAAGTTACGTCTCTTAGCTAGATTTTGGGGGTCGTATTTTAAGTTTTTGTGTAATCTTAGAATAAAGTTAAGGATATATAATTGTCTAACCGAAAGAAGACATACATTCTCATCCCTGTTTCCTAAGGGGGTGGGCAGAGACTATGAAAACGCCACCTGCTAAGATCCTTGCTTCTTGCATTTCTTTCGCTTCATTCACATTCATCAATATTTTCATACATGCCCATCGCTTTTGTCATCCACATTATGTCATGACTCCACTCCTATTTATTTATAGTGAACCTGTGATCCTATACTCTAGCCAACTTATGCCGGGTCCATCAACATTCAACAAAAAAAAAAATGTGGGTTTTGTTTCACGAAACAATGTTTTGTTGATTATGTAGGGCAAAACAAATGTGCTATGGACCCGGCCTTAGGAAAAAAATGTTTGTGAACAAAACTTTGTTTTTTACGTAATTGCTCCACAAATATGTAAAATTTCGGTTGTGTAATAATAAGTACTCTTGAGGTTAAGTAGGGGGCGGTTTGTTTACAAACATACTTTCCATAAGTTGGCTGGAGTAACTGTCTCCCTAATTATATTAGTATCAACTACATTATTCATACAGGGCCCACACAAGGCTTAATGCCAATAATCATAGTGCTAATGGGCCTTGAAATTGACCAATGGCAATACTAATCAAATGTGAAAAAAAGATTTTTGTTTTAATTATCAGGTGGAGCAGTACAAGAAGAGGATAACTCATAAAAAAGCTTCAATAGAAGCCCAACTAAAGTCCGCAGTTCAGGGCAAATTGGATGGAGTCAGTGTAGGCCTCAAGCAACTACAGGAATGCCTAGATGATGTGCAAGAAATTAGTGTAAAGTAAGAAATTAAAGTATACTATTTAACTAGTACTAGTGCAGCCTCTCGCCATATGATTATAGTGATTTATCACATTTAATTGTCAAAAGACAATGGATTTTAACAGTTCGGTGTCGATAAAACACTATATCACACGTTATACATATACCATGTTTCGTTGGTCGTGCTAGGGCAGGGATGGGGAAATGGCAGCTGTAACCCACCATCATCTGTATCAAATCAGCCCGTAAATAACAATGGACACTGAACCGATTTTCATCTTATTTGGTACTGATATAAATGAGACCTTGGGTAAGGAAGGATAGGTTACTTTTTGTCCCACTACTGAGCACGGGTCTCCACCCGCATGATAGTCCACACGGGCGAAGCTGCGTGCGGAAAGCTAGTATTGAATATTTGCCCTAAAAATTAAATGACTGACCAATGGACCAACTAAATTTGGACTAAATTAAATTTGACCAATTTAATTTTGGGTATTTCTTCAAGTAACTTGGAGAATGTATTCTGTACTTGAGGGCAAAGTTCTTTAACAAACAGTCAAAATTTTATCTGGCATACCCACCCGGCACGTCAAAACAATAAATAAATGCTTCTTGGTTAGGCAAACATTTTGAAATCGGGTGGGGATTATGCAGGAACGCGTATTTTGGGTATGCGTAGCGGTGAGGTACGCGGGCGGCGGGAGAGGGGCGCGCGCTATAACCCCACTCCGTCGAAAGAGCGTCCAGATGTTTGCCGGAATCTGTACATCATGTTTTTATTGAATGCATTTTCAGAATGGACGAACTAGAAGAACTTTTGAAAGGTGTCCCTCCTTTAGTGGCATCACTACAAGCAGTGAGGGAAGAAGATTCACGGCACTCCCAGTATGTCACGGCAATGGACAGTTTGAAGCACATATTTACTGTGCCTGAAAGTGTGGCCAAGACTAAGCAGTGGATTGGGGAGGGTAAATTGTTACATGCACATCAGGTAAGAAAAAGATTAAAGAAAATAACATAATAACTTTGTGTTATACCATAGCCTTCTCTGTTGTTACACAAGCCGTAGGGGGGTCACAGGGGACATAACCCCCTCCCCCCCAAATCGTACACGTCGCATAGAAAAAGCTTCTAAAAATTTACAGAAAAGCAATTATTATTATTATTAGTGACCCCCCAAAATTTCAGGCTGCGACCGCGCTTGCACGCACTCGAACTCATTTGGATTCGTCTGAGATTCCAGTTATTCCGTGTCTGTGAGAGGTGGCTATGTGTGTGTTGCTCGAGCGCGCGTAGTTACTACTCTTGACTGCTGTCCTCTCTCTATTTTGTGGTTAAGGACATTGCCAAACTTATGTTCATGGCTTGTGTAAAAAGAAAGCTATGGTTATACTCTGAAAATAGATTTTTACATAAGAATACTTACACATTTTTCAGTGTCTCAACGACTTGGAAAATTCCAGGGATGATTTACTATACGAACTGCACAGATTACCAAATCAATCATCACACGATAAAATAATGCTGAAAGCTTACTTTGAGGATGTTGAAATTGTTTCAAATGTTCTTGAAAAACAAATTAAACTTATTTTGGCAAGAACATTGAACACAGTTCGCAAGGAACCCACAGTGATTGTTACTGCCCTACGAATCATAGAAAGGGAGGAAAAAAGAGATGAAATGGCATTGCAGGTAATTATGAAATCTAATGTGAGATTAAGCCCTCTTACGTACTATATATTTATTCTGTGTTCTTACGCACTAGCGGTCAACCGCGGGGCGCGGAGCGGCCAACAGCGTGGTTCCATTTTAAGAGGGTTTATGCGCTACACTATCGCCGCCATTGGAAAAAAATAGTGCTTAATAAAGACGAAATTGTGAATTGTGTTCTTATAGTGCAATCCTGTCCTTTAATGGAGTTTTATTGCTAAAAGTGACCATTTTAGCAATAAACTAAACGATAACAAAAGACAGGCTAGAAAATATTATTTAAGTGATAAAAGTTTCCCAAATCTTCTTCGGACTGCACAATTAAGAACACAATTCACAATTTCGTCTTTATTTAAGCACTATGTTTTTTTTTCATTGGCGGCGCCAGTATAGCGCATAAACCCTCTTATTAAGAAATTTCGTGGCGATTACTTAACCGCAAGTGCGTACGATCACGAGCGGTTGCATATTAAAATGGAAAAGTGGCTAGTCGCGCGGCCAGCTGCCTTCGCGGTCAAACGCCGCCAGTGCGAAAGCTTACAAGGGTGACTAAATATTGTTAGGCCATCGATTAGGTAGACGACAGCGATGCCGTCACCGATGTGTCACCTGTGACGACTGTGACCCAGAATCTGGCATATCTCCCAGAAGCTTCCTACTTCGCAACCCAAACGATGATATTTGATAACACCAAGCTAATGGCTATCTTGCCGATTTGGTCTGGGGGCTAATTGTCTAATTCAAAAAATCTATCGCAATCGCTTTCGTTTGACAGATGGATGTGACACATTGCTGCATTTCTTTGGTAAGTTTTTATTTGTCCCAAAAAGAAGCTTCAATCTGTTACATCCTGAAAGCGATTGCGATAGATTTTTAAATTAGACAATAGAAAGGCTGGTCCCAATATGCGATAGATTGAAAATGACCCTGGTTGGCCGACGGTCCAGTACTGAAATACTAAGTGGGCGACGGACTGAGGGCGACTACAAATCTTGAAAACGGGTGACTTTAAAATTCAAATTGAGTAACTAGTTATTCAGAACGGGCGACCAAATATTCGGCTACACAAAGCATTTAAAATTTGACATATATTTTATTTAAAAAAGGTGACTATTATCCTAATCGAGATGACAAAAATACTATGTTGGGCAGCTTAAATCAGTTATATAGTTACCTACTTGGTATAATAGTTGCCTTCTCAGTATTTTTGCCACTCATTCAGAATTTTTAAATTGTTGTTATGGCGGCAGACTTAGGTAAGATGGTGGTAGCTAGCCAGGCGGACTTGAAATGAGCCCTACCACCAACCAAACCGAGTCCAAATTGTACTCCCCTGGGAATCGAACCCGGGACCCCTCCGTCTTACACCGGTGGGTGAACCACTAGACCACAGAGGCGGTTACGGCGGTTATTTCCGCCGTTCATATAAAATTGAGATTAGTTATAGGTAGGTATATTAAAATGTAATCAATCTTACAGCAACAACAACAATCTGGCTTTTTACCTCCTGGTCGGCCCAAGAACTGGCGCACGAAAGCATTTGAAGTGTTGGAGTGTGCTGTAGCCCAAAGAATAGAAGGGACACGAGTGGACGAGCGCGAGGACAATAAGTTGTGGCTGGTCCGCTATTTGGAGCTGACCAGGCAACTCATCTTAGAAGATTTAAGAGTTGTCAAAACACTCTGTGTGCCATGCTTTCCACCGCACTATGATATAGTTAACAAGTATGTCAACATGTACCATACATGTTTATCTTCCAGTGTAAGTATATTTTTTTAAGCAAATATAAGGTGGAACCAAATTTTTTAACAATACTGAAACAGATACTGTTGCTAAAGGCCGGGTCCATAGCGCGTGTTTTGCCCTACACAATCAACAAAACAAAATCCTCATACGTTTTTTTTGTTGAATGTTGAGATGTTTTTGTTGATTGTGTAGACTGTAGACCAAAACACGCGCTATGGACCCGGCATAAAATGAACAACTTTCTCCTAGGAACATAGGTCGAACATTTTTTTTCGCCTTTCGGTCAGCTGACCAATACATCTTGTATGGTATGGGAGTGTTATTTTTTTTTTATATTTCGACCTATGTTCCTTGGAGCAAATTGTTCAGTTAAAGCAACACCTGTTTCAGTATTGTTACATAATTTGGTTTCACCTTATATTGTACTTTTGAAATGTTTTCGTAATTTGATAAATAATTATGCTTTTTAGTTACAAGACGTTGTTCAAACTGGCGTTGAAGGGAATGAATATGTTACACTGTTGTCATGGATCCTTAACACCTACCCTGGGGAAGAGCTGATGGGCAGTTTGCAGCTCGGGATAGACGTTTCGAAGCTACCACCACTCCTCACTGAAGATATGATGCAAAAACTTCAAGATGAATATTTACAGGTATGGTTTTTAAAAACAGTATTTTTATCTGTACGTGTGTGTGTGTTCCACACTGCGAGCACAAGTATGTACGATCGGCATCTCACGACGACGTCGCTCCGTGGGTAGGCCCCAAGGTGGACCGACGATCTGGTGAAGGTTACCGGAAGCCACTGGATGTGGGAAGCGCAGGACCGATCGTCGTGGAAATCCTTGGGGGAGGCCTATACCCAGCAGTGGGTGTCGTGCGGCTGATATGATGATGATGACATCGATTTGCGTGTGGCATCTTTCATAGTATTCGATACTTTATCGGCCCTCACGAATTGCGTTTGCACACACGGACTGCACTTGTATTTACTGACTTCCGGTAGGGGGGTCTCACTCCGCGCTTAATTTTTTATATTATTCTAATGCTCGTGGCTGACTCAGTCGAGCCAGCGCACGAGGGATGTCATGTGTCGGTTGAGACAGAGCTATGCGACAGAAAGAAGCGATTTGGAGGTGTTTAGTGGGTTCACACACTGGCTCCGCGCTCCGCGACGGGGCAACGAACATTAATCATTTCTTCCGCGACGACGGGGCGCGGAGCCAGTGTGTGGTGCCGCGCGTGTTTTCTATACAAACTGACGTACTAGCATGCAACGTCAAATCTGCCGCTCCGTGATCGCCTTATACGTGATAGGCACGCTACGCTGTGCAATTTGAAATTGTACTTTATTGCCGTGCAGAGACCTTATTATTTAATTGTCCTCGCGCGGATGAGCTACTGTATGTTAGTACTATTGTATATTCTGTGCTTCCAGTCTTAAGTCTGCTGGACTGGTACCATTTTTATCGCCAGGGGAACACAACATTGACATTATTATTTTTAATCGATATTTTATTGTGTCTTTAATGTCCTTTGTATTGTTTCACAGAAAATGGAGTCCAATTATGTGGAATGGATGGAGAAGACGCTAGAATCGGAGCGAGCAGAGTGGAACGGGCAGCAGCTGCCGGAAGTGGAGCCCCACTCTAACGCGTACCACACACATGCGCCGGTCATCATATTCCAGATGATCGATCAGAATTTGCAGGTGTGTTATTTAAATAAAACTATTAAATTTATTTAAAAAAAAGCATTGTTTTTGTATTTATAGCATTGAGATGAAAAAAATATCACATACCTACAATGGGGGCTAAAAAATGACATCCTGCACAGCATTTATTCGGGCCAGCCACGCGCCCTGTGACAGATGTTAGCGTTCTTTACAATAATTGCAGTTAGTATTTTAAAGAAAAGAGAGAGTTTATTAGAAATGACGTCCGGTGGAGTCAAATGGTGCAAAAGACGCAAAGAAGGCAAAAAGATGCAGATACACTCTTCCTTTGCCGTGGTACCATTAGACAGTACCATTGATGGTAACAACGTATCATAATGTTTTTTGTTTAAGTATAGAAATTGTCTATGAGTATACAGATTATCGTCACAGTGTTTAGTCGCTTTATGCGGCATAACCAAATGCTGCATTTGCCCACTTGGTTGTCATTTTGCGTTGTGCTATTTTTTGAGCGGTATACTTGTTCCATAGATTTTAGTTCCCTGCCTAAAGGTAGGCAGGTAGACAAAATTTTCTTAAGCTTGAATTAATTTTTGATTCCGACTAATACTAATGGTGGGTGTGCACAAGTTATTGATTTTAATTTTTATTTATTAGGTCACTGAAACCATAAGCAAAGAAATAACTTTCAAGGCCTTGCTGCTTAGCATAGATCAAGTCACTCGCTATGGCAATATGTACAGGGAAGGTGTCATTCAATTTAAGGTTAGTATTTTTATTTTCAATTATGAATGCTTAAATAAATTTAACAAATGCAAACTGATGACGTTGTTATTTATCATCAATCTTAATTTAGTGTAATTTAGCATGACTTACATTAGCCAATCTATTATCTTATTATACAACTATCTTCCGCCCGCGACTTTGTTCGCGTGGATATTCGAGGTAATCCTTAGGGAACCTTTAACCAGGCTAAAAAGTATTATATTGTTTTAACGTCCTGCCTCGCTAGGCGGTACGCTTGGTGTGGACGTACTTGGCTTGCGAGGCAGGGCGTTTGCCGTTTGTGGCAGGCCTCGCGTGGTCCGACATAGTGATGTACAAGACTCGAGTCGTCGAGTTCTAATTTTGAAGACTCGAGGCAGATTGGCAGGACTCGGTGAGCTCGGTAGGCTCATAAACCCGAGCCTAGCCGAGACACGAGCTCTCTGAGCCACGCCAGAGTACTTTGTACTATTATGTATTCTGTGGCCACGCCTCGAGGCTTCAAAAAGTTCAAGCCTTCAAAAGAGCTTAAACCTATAAAGAGACCTTAAAGAGCTCGAGGCTTCAAAAAAGCTCGTGTCTTAAAATGAACGCGAGCCTCATAAAAGCTTAGAGTTTATGTTTATGACTTTAATATCTTCGTAAATAATAATATTGTCAATATTATTATTTACTGCTTGATGCTTAATCTATTGTGCTTTAGCTCTACTTATCCTCATTCATCAGCAGCCCATCACAACTAGTGCGCCGAAAAAAAACTCGAGCCGCGAAAAATCCTCGAGATCGACCAAGCTCTCAAAAAGGCTCGAGCCGTGAAAATCGCTCGAAATCGGCCGAGCTCTGAAAAAGACTCCTGAGTCGTCGAGCTACATACGAACGGGGCGAGCCCTATAAAACGACTCCGAGCTCTAGACAAAAGGACTCTGAGGCCTCGAGTCTTGTACATCACTACCCGACATCGCACTCAGTCGCGTACGCGCTCGCCCGAGGCCAGCCGCGCGCGAGCTTTATTATACAGCGTCATTTTAAACTTACCATCCAAATTTCAAGGATCCAAAAGGAGAAACCGGTTAAAAAACCAGGGGCAGAGAATAATAATGTAGCATTGTATACAATAGTGATCGTAATGCGCACGCACTCTGTCCAGAACGGGCACTTCTCGGACCGGTCGCGCGTGGCGTACTTCACGCACCACATGATCACCATAGTGAACAACAGCGAGCAGATGGCGCGCATGGCGCAGCAGACGCAGGCGCGCCACTGGCCGCCCGCGCGCCACGACCCGCCCGCCGAGGCCAAGTTCGACAAGATGCTGGCCACATTCCAGGTACAGTACGAGCCATATACTACTCTGTGTAAAAAGTATCGGGAATATGTCAATAAAAAGACCCGCGTAAAAGAGGTCGTTCTAATTTTTTTACTGCATGTTGGTAGCACTGTACTGATTAAGCGCGCAAAATTTGAGCGGGATCTGTCATTTAATTTGTTTTAAACTACACTTTTTGTTGGTAATAGTTTTGAGTCCTCGGCGATTTTTACAATGGAAAAGATAATGCACCATCACACACAGCCATTATAGTGAAAGAGTTTTTAGCGAAAAATTCAACAAAAGTTCTCGACCAAGCACCGTATTCACCTGATATGGCTCCGTCTGACTTTTTTTTATTTCCCAAGTTAAAATTACCACTTCGAGGAAAACGTTTTGAGTCGATAGAAGCCATAAAAGAAAATTCGCTGAATGAGCTAAAGGCCATACCGCAAATAGCCTATGAAAAATGTATGGAAGACTGGGTGAAGCGGTGGAGATGTTGTATTGCAAGCGATGGGGCCTACTTTGAAGGCGATAAAATAAATTTAGATGAATAATTTGTATTTTTTGTTTTATTGGCAAATTCCCGATACTTAGTACACAGAATGTATCTTGAAATTTTTGCGACGGAGTGGGGATAAGTTCGCGCATGCGCTCTTGTGAGCGACCAATAGCGCGCGCCCCTCTCCCGCCGCCCGCGCCCCTCACCGCTACGCATGCCCAAAATACGCATTCCGCGCAATCCCCACCCGATTTCAAGATATATGCCTCGTACTATACACGCACATACACTTGAATCTTAACTAGAGATCGGCAGGCTGATTATCTAACTGAAATCCATCCAGCGACCAGTAATCATTACGGAATCGTCGCTGTCAAACTTGATTTCATACCAGCAATCGAGTTTCTAATAGTGTTGCCTCCAACGAAAAACCAAAGAACTAACAAAATTCGTATTATCTAACTCGGTAACTGCGATGCGAACGCAACGAATTCCAATTCCGTAATTATTAGGTACTGGTCGCGAGATGCTTTTTATTAGGGTTCTGTACCCAAAGGGTAAAAACGGGACCCTATTACTAAGACTCCGCTGTCGGTCTGTCTGTCTGTCTGTCACAGGCTGTATTTCATGAACCGTGATATTATTCATTTTCACAGATGATGTATTTCTATTGCCGCTATAACAACAAATACTAAAATCAGAACAAAAATAATATTTAAGGGGGGCTCCCATACAATCAACGTGTTTTTTGGTACGGAACCCTTCGTGCGCGAGTCCGAGTCGCACTTGGCCGGTTTTTAGTTAGATAATCAGCCTGCGGATATTCTGATGCATATTTACCTAAAGTTCAGATGTTGAGTACTATGGAAAGCACTTTTTCTATCGAAAAATCCAAGGATTTTGGAAAAATCTAAGGATCTCTCTGCCTTTAATTTAAAATACTGTTATTTAGAAGAAATTGACCCTTATCGATTGGAATCATAATGAAGACAGTTAAAAAGTATATGATGTTATTTTTTCGGATTTTAGCCCATCATTTCCCGGTTGAGACAAGCGATTTATCAAAAATTTTCGAATTAAGTTTTACTTACTTTTTAAAATAAAGGAATGTTTCCTTTCAGTAAAATTTCTCATCATCAATATTTAGGGTAATTTTCCTCCAACTGTCGTCTTTTTTCCATTCTGTATAGGTACATGATGTTTACGTCTTCGTGCAATTCGAGTACTTATACACATCAACTTTGTCTAGGGATACAGGTGTTATTTTCATACAAACGAGGTAACTTTGATGCCTTGGTTTTCTGCCAGGGATGTACCGTGCTGTAATCTGATGATGGCCATCCAGGGAGTGAATGGAGCAGATTCAGATCGCTATACACACCCAACTGATCTGATCAGCATTCTAAAAGATTAATGGGTCAGTGTTCTCAGTTTGAGGATTTCCATACATTTTCATGCTATTTTCGCGGTTTTTTTAAACATGTCCATTACGTTTTTAGAATGCTGGTCAGATCAGTTGCGTGTGTATAGCGATCTGAATCTCCTCCATTCACTCCCTGGATAGCCGTCATTAGATCACAGCACAGTACATCCCTGGCAAGAAACCAAGGCTTCAAACTTACCTCGTTTGTATGAAAATAGCACCTGTATCCCTAGACAAAGTTGATGTTTGTATGTGTTGCGAACGCTTGATGCATGTCGGTGATTTCTAAACTATACGATACCAACTGCTCCCCGAAATTCAGAAAAGCTAGAGACAAAAATTGTATTGGTTACTAGATTTAACACATCACAAGAAAGCTAATGAGTCGACAGTTAAATATGGATTTATTTCAGAATTTACGAAACGAAGCGGCACGATTTCTACTGGAAGAAGCATTCTTAGATCTCGAAGTTCATTTTGACGCTCTATTCACATCAAAATGGCTGCCTTCAACCATTCCAGTCGACACCATCTGTATAACCCTCGATGACTACTTCCAAGATTATAATCATTTGAGAGACAAAAATTTTGAATATGTAATAAATGAAGCTCAAAACTTGGTGTATAAGAAATATATAACAGCTATGTTGTCGAAGAAAGTGTCTTTTAAGACGGTCGAAGAAGCACAACAAGCTGCTACTAAGATAGTGAAGGAAGCAAATCAGATAAGGGCATTTTTCAAGAAGATTGCCCCAGAAGGAGTTAATGTTGATTGGCCTTTTGAAGTGATTAGCATGCTGGCGGAGGTGATTATAACTATTTTATTTATCAAATGTTTTAGTATCAGTTTAGTACGAGTAAACGTCAAGACAGTAGAAACCATTTTCAATGTACCAAAATAACAGATTTTGACGTTTATTTGGTCCTGATGTGAACTCGATCTCGTCCAGTGTAACGTTACAAATAATTTTAGTACAGTCAGCACCATAATTATGTTATAAAACACTGTAACTCCAGTTGATTTTAAACCTTAATGTGTGGACTTTAAGTTCAAAATCGATTAAGTTAAGACCTGTGGGGCTATTGGCTAAAAACAATGAAGTTAATGTTAACTGTAAAGTCCATTCGCTTAGATAGTGTCGGTACACCCGCAAGCACTTGTATTCAGAGACAGGAATACCGGTAACAAACACAACCTTTTACTAAGTCACTCTGTGTAAATTGCCAAAATCCAAATTGTCTTGCGGGTGTACGTCGCACGCGGTATCCTTTGTTTATGCGGCGGCATCCTTTGACAAGAAGCGGCACGTGCAAAGGCGGCGCGATAAAAGGGCGACACTATCTGAGCGAACGGGCTTTAATTTGACAGATGTATGTGATACATTGCTGCTTCATTTTGACACAAATAAAAACTTACCAAAAGAATCAGCAATGTATCACATACATCTGTCAATTAACAGTTGACATTAACTTCATTGTTTTTTAGCCGATAGCCCCGTAGGCACTTAAGCAGACCCGCCGGAGTTGGAAAAGATAAGTACGGCCCCAGATTGGTGACTGAAAATGCAGCAGAGATTAAGCTCGCTTGGTTAGGTATTCCACTTCCCCTGCGGCATCGAGCCCTTAATTAGAGAGTTGAATACTTGAATGGGGCACAGGCACAGCGGCGACACTCCCTTGTAGGTGTGAGCTCTGGCGCCGGTGACCTTGTGCTGCGCAGGGGACTAGTTTTGTCTCTATTTTGTGGTTACGTGTATGTTGTTCTCATCACGCGCGACTCCGCGGAGTCAATTCCTCGCTCTGATGCCTTCGCGGCATCCCCGCGCTTGCCCGCGCTACTCACACATAGCCGCGAGCACTTTTACAGCACACATGCGTAAGTGTCGGTTCTTTAGCGTAGTGGCGGTGTTCTACAGGTTACTTCAGAGAGTGTGCTCTTCAGCTGCATGAGCTCATTCCGCCATCCCCGTTCTACCACCGGTCGTCCAGATCCACGGCGGGGTTTTACCCCTATTTGGTTGACATTCCACGCATGCGTACGAAGCGTTTTTCGTCTCACTTTTTAATGCGCACAGCTAAGGAGTGGAATTCCCTGCCTGCGTCTGTATTCTCGCAAGCATACAACCCAGCGATGTTTAAAGCCCGAGTGAATAGGCTTCTTCTGGGCAAGCTCTCTCCATCTTCGGCATTTTCTTAGCTTTAGCCTTATGACACACCCCGGGCACTCCATACAAGCGCCGCGTTTCAACTACCTCCCAAGTAACACAACGAGGCTGCTTAACAGCCGAATAACGGATTTCCATCACGCTTAAAGCTGAATACGGAACCTGCATAAAGGCTGTATACGACCTTATACAGCTCTTATAGCTCTTAAATGGGCACAAATTATTCAGCCTTAAGTTCACATAGCTGCTTAAGAGCTATGTAGCAGCAACTTAACAGTGTAATAAAGGGTAACAGGCTGTGTAGCAGAAATTTAAGAGTGTTATAAAGGGTAACGACAGTACTATGCGCTGAAATTCGACTGACTAAGAGATCACAAGTTACTCTTTATTCAGAAAATATGTCACATGTACGCTTTAATACATATTTTAAACCGCGCAAGGCTGCTTGCGGCCTGTGTAAAATTAAGTGAACTAATATTTGAAGTGTAAACGTTTAAGCATATATAAGGCTAACAATTGAACACTTTATGTTACGTGAATGAATTAGAGTTAACGATACATTGGTGGATAATATTTATATTCATACTCTGTTTGACATATTATAAAGGGAAAATGACTGGGAACGTAATTTTACTGACATTATACATATATATTATCAAACAAAATTTTAGTGCGCCACGAAAATATTCTGTTTTGAATTAGTTTTGTGATATAAATAAGCTGTGATGTAATCTTGACAAAAAAAATGTAGTGCTTTGAAAAGAATTATAAGATAAAAAATTATTATTAAGATATTTCGAAGTTAAAACTAATGCATTACATTCCTATTTCTTGCACTAAACATCGTAAAGGTTGAAAAATCAATCAGAATTTTTATAGGTTATACAAAAAATGGTGGATTATGTTACTAATTACATTGACTGATTACAGTACCAAATATGTTCTTTTATTCAGATAACATCTGTTTTAAGGTACTTATGTGAACCATTATAAGGTAAAGGTCGTTAATTCGATACACTAGTGAGTCTCTAAGCAGCTGCGAGGCATCTAGTGAATGAATAAACAGCCGCTATGCAGATACTATCAATGGCAGTATAAAGGCTGATTAGCGGTAGACATATTCAGCTATAAGTTGAAATATGGGCCACATATCATCCATTATACAGCTATTCCCTTCATAATAGTTCACACGTGCCTCTTTAATAAGTTAGTGTAATAGGAGTTCACAAATACCTTCTTATTCAGTATTTGGCGAAATTTTATCCACTAAACAGTCCTTACTAGGCTTTAGGCTTTAGAATATGTTAGAAGCTGAATAGAGTCGAGAAAATATACCTTTAAAGCACTCTTAGCGTAATAATGGTGGTTTTGTCAGTCTTAATAAGACTTAATGCAGCTCTTAATTAGCCTAAGCTGTTTAAATATCACTGACCGCTATTATGCAGATTAAGGGTCACCAGTGTACTCTTAGAAGATTCTTAATAAGCACAGAGTTTTAAATAAGTCTAAAAGTGAGTAGTTATACAGCTATCTGTGTTACTTGGGCTATTACACAGACGCTACACAGTGACGTTTTTGCACACGCGCAACTGTATGCGAGCTATTGAATGAGCACACGATTCGGCACACGAACTCGCGCGGTGGGCGCCGGTGGGGTGAGGTAATTGATTGTGGGGCGGGGCGGAGTCCTTTCTGTACGGTAGTACAGAAAGGAAACTCCGCCCTTATATGTATTCTTATATGTATTCTGTGGCGTAAGTGTTCTTTTCGCGTAGTGTATATTTTGTTTGGCGCAGGTGCTGCGTTGCCAAGACGTGGAGATGCTGTCGCTGGACCTGCACGGCGTGGTGGCCAAGTGCCCCGACATGACGGAGGAGCAGCTGTGCCGGCTGCTGGCGCTGCGCGCGGACGTGCCGCGCGCGCACGTGCGCGACACCGTCGCCATCGCGCTCGCCTCGCGCCCGCCCGCGCGCGCCTCCTCCCACCCCTCGCTCTTCGCCAACATTACCTTCAGCGATAAACTACTGTCGCACTTTGCCTTGTAAATTCAGTCACAATCGAAATACATTCAATGGTTACGCCAACATACTATTTAGCACCCTCAAACTCAAACTAATTTATTCAGTCTAGGCTGTTACGAGCACTTGTGAATGTCATAAAAGCTATACGCCATCGGTTCGCAAACCCTAAGCGATATGAACGAGAAGAACCGGTAAGAAACTCGTCAAGGGCTGCTTTTTTCTCCCTGTATATTTCATACAAAGTCGTCAACACCATTTTGGGAACATTGTTCTTTTGCAAACAATGAAATGCAAAACATGATTTTGATGAGGATGCTGATGGGAAGCACAGTTAGAGGGAGATTAAATTATCAGTCTCGCGCCAGTCCTCCATCAGTCTGGTTAGGTGGAATCCTACGGAGCGCGATTCTGCAAACCACCGCGTTCTTAAAATTATTTTATTTCTCTTTTAATTTCTGTATTTGGCGTCATTGTTCACACGGTAGTTTCGTTTGTTCTCGGACAACGATAAGGTTGATTTTTGTCAAAAGTTCAGGTATTTTTGGTAAGATTGAATATTCATATCACTTCAGTGCTAATTTTATCCGACAAATACTGAATCAATTATAATTTTTGTATCTTGTAAATAGTAAAATTTCGTCAACATGATAAAGCTAGGTTAAGTTACACATGTATTGTAATAATATGCAATTTCTTCTACCTTTGTATTCTGTGCCTTAGATCCGTACAAGTTGTTTCCGGTTGTTGATTTACCCAACTTAACTCTTTGAAGGTGCTAAACATCATTTCTGGGCAATATATTTAGTATCATTTTATCGTTATTCAGTTTCAAATCTTTAGGCCGTGCGCACATTGTTTGCGAGTGCGTTCCCATAGTAAAAAAAATCGTACGAACAAAATTCGTACGAAAACGCATCCAAAGTGCGCACGGCCTGACACTTTTATATGGTTTGTGCCAATTATACTTATTTTAAGTCACCACAGACATCAAAGCTAATAAGCTGGCTACAGACAGATGTTATTCAAAATATTCTGCTCTACTTAATTTTAATGCTAGCAATGTCTCCAGCAAAGTTATAAAAATCTATTTATATAAATTATTTGCATACCTATATAAAATTGGTTCACATATTATTAAGATTAAACCACTTTAGTTAAGTTATTTTAAAAATTAATTCACTTGTATGAAAGCTATTTAGGCATAGAATTACATATTATGAATATTTTTAAGGACAATAATAATAATCACAAGTAAAGTTGTAATTTATGTATAATAAAATATTTAACGTATCTAGGTATGTAATGGAATCTTTTTAAATAGAATGCTTTAGCATTTATAAATATCGAAAAGTTTTTATCTCATTTTTTTCTATATTTGTCTTTTTTATTTTATTTATAAGGGACAGTTCACAGCACGATGTCATTTAGAATTACAAACATATTAACAATTTTGTAGGCCAATTACGACTATCCAACGGTTTAACATTTTGCGCTCGAATTAGCGTGATAAGATACATCTCCTTATTTATATTATTTCTTATATCAGTACCAAACTCTTTAACAAAAGGATGTTGACTAAAAAGTACAATAGTTCCATTGGGTATGGCCGGCATAGAGCAATAATCGCTGGCGAAATCAAGGCCAATTTGTGTATCGAAGCGAAGGGCGGGCGGGAGTCACAGTGTGGCGCGTGGTCTGTGGGCCAGTCGCGCCGCGCCCGAGCACGCCTGAGCTCGTCGCCGCGAGCGCCATGCCCGCTACTTCGCCCGCTAGTCTGCTTCTGCTGCTGTGCGCCGTGGCAGGTGAGCGCACTTGTTTATAAACAAATTCTGACATTACGTGATAAACAAACTTGCCCTAGAAAGTGTTTTCTACTCATAAAGTCTAAGGTATTTTTTAAATTTTTTTGTGAATCTGTTTTTTTTAATTGTTTAGAATTATTTCGGATAATTTTAATTTTTTATAGTCGTCTGCGATGGTGATGATGATATTTGGCAAACGGTTTATAGGATAGATCAAAATGTTAAAAGGATGATGAAATAAGCAGTTTTTGACTAAAAACATTTGTTCATGAAAAACATTTTCAAAGTTTAATAAAAAAATCTGAAAATCACCTGTACCTACATACAGTTGGCAAAATCTTGGGTTACCAAAACTTCAGGGTCCGATCCAGCGGTTGCACCGTCCTATGCCAATCAAAATCAGTATTTTCTGCACTCTGTAACAAACCGAAAGCCATCGACTTGGATAGTTTTTTGTTGTTGACGCCAACGGTGCCGGCCGGCGGGCGCTGTAACGCCATCCGACGCGGTATTTAAGTACACACATCAGGTAATGCTTCTTCAAGATGCTTACATTACAGTGACTGATGGCTTCAGACTGTTAATAAGAGCCTGTTCCAAAGTTCCGGATAGCACTTATATCGTGACATCACAATGCCATCTATAAGAGCGCCCACTGCTGGGCATAGGCATCCCCTAAGAAGCTCCACGGCGATCGGTCCTGGGCTGCCCGCATCCGATGGTTTTTCGAGACTAGACTTTCATCAGATTGGCGGACTCAACAGCGGCGGACTCAAATGGCGGGACAACGGACTCCCGAAGCGTCGTCCAGTGTACGTTCGCCATTCCAGAATGTTTCCGTCCCAACGGATTTCCTCGCCCACTGCCATTTTAGCTGTGAAATTTTTCGAGCGATGTCTTCTATTTCTGAATAGATCATGCAGGTAAACACCGACCATTGCTTCTCTAATCATTGTTAATACCAACAATGCAGACTTCTAATTTAGAGCCTACTTATCAGAGGAAGTTAAGATATTCCTGCCCTTGTAACTGTAATCATGTCGAAAATGACATTTCGATATCATTGAAAAATATATCGGGTTCGTCATACATGATGGCTTGCTGCTGGAAAGGAATACTTAAGTATATCAATTTACATTATGAAAAATGTCTTCCCGTCATTTGTTTTTTTTTTCATTTGCGTTTGATGTGATTAAACGTTTCGTCGTTCGTTTTATTGTTGGTGCCCTTGGATTGGACCTTGACCATCCTTGACTGAACAACTTGCCCTCCCTAAATCGGGCCCTGTACTTGTACTCAGTGCATCGGCGAGTTAACTCGACTCGTGTGAGTTAGGCCGCGGTATTTTTAACATTCCCGGCCGCCTCAAGGTTGGCCGAGATAGTCGCGTATTCATTGAGATATGACCTAATTTTCTACAAAGATTTATAAATAGCACCCCGAGTCCAAGAGGTTTACGTCTTTAGTGGCATTTGATGAATTTACGTCGTCGGCAACATCCGACATTTCGCTACAGAGCGTCGCAAGTTCATTGTCGCTCGCTTGCTCGCTATTCATGATAGTTTAATTTTCCAATCGCATAATACCACCACAATACCACCAACAGACCTATTTATAAGTGGATAGTCTTGTGAGTAGTTAAAGAAACCGAAGGTAAACGTAGTGATTATATTCTCTTTGACCGAAGGGTCGAGAAAAAACGTTTTAAATCGCAGCCGTGGAACTATTATTGCAAAATGTTATTTTTAGTTTTTACGTATACTTTAACAGAAATATGGCACATTATGGGCTGCCTACATGTACACATACCATCCGACGCGTGTGAGTCAACACGAATAGATTTGTTTCCAGGCTTACATGTCAAACAATATTTTGGTAATTGTATTGTTAAAACAAACAAGGTGATAATTGAGTGGTGAGATGTGAAACTTCAATCTTTGTGATGAAGTTAATGGGTAATTACTTGGGTTTGGTCTTGGCTTGGATTGCTTTTATTGCGACGATGTTTCGAAATGATTCAAAATAGATGTTCGTAAGTGGTCCGCAGGAGTCATCTAGAATGATTTCCGACACTAGCGCTCCCTGCCTCCCACAATGCCGGTCTGATGTCGGATTTGTCTTTTAATTTAACAATTGCTTTCGTGGGTGGACTTGAGATCCTGGGACAGCAACACGTAAAATATCAAGCGTTCTCAACCATCTTCCTGTTTGTTCTAGCGTGATTGTTAATGGCACATATATATTATTAAACGTGAGGGGACCAGCTAGTATTTAATATAGGTCTTAGAATTTCATTGCTCCTTGGAGTAAGAATATATTATACGGGGTGGATTTTTAAAACGGTACATTAAGGGCAGGTACCTTAACCGTTATAGTTACAGGAAAACGTTTCTAGGAGACCATCCATAACTTTTTAAGATATTCTGAACTGCATTCACAGATTTTGGAAAAAAATTACCGTTAGCAAAAAAAATGCTTAAATACCTAAAAAAATTTTTTTATGCCAATCGATCCTATTTCGTGTGGGGATCAAAAGACTCTATGTGATCATTTAAGGTATGAGTACTAGAAACGACAGAAATCGCCAAAAACTTTTCCCATACATTTTGTACTGCAAAATGGTAAACCATATCGAAATATTTTTTATTGCCAAATGATCCTATTTCGTACTGTGATCAAAATGCTCTTTAAGGCCAACTGAAATTTGAGTACAGAAACTACAATAAGTGACAACACCGGCTTCACACGCAAGCACAATCTTCTACAACATTAGATAAAAAAAAACTTTTTCTGTATTCAAAATTCAGATATCCTCAAAGAGTATTTTGATCACAGTAAGAAATAGGATCGTTTGGCAATAAAAAATATTTCGAGTTGATTTATCGTTTTTCAGTACAAAATGTATGGGAAAAGTTTTTGGCGATTTCTGTCGTTTCTAGTAGTCATACCTTAAATGATCCAATAGAGTCTTTTGATCCCCACACGAAATATGATCGATTAGCATAAAAACTTTTTTTGTATTTTAGCATTTTTTTTGCTAACGGTAATTTTTTTCCAAAATCTGTGAATGCAGTTCAGAATATCTTAAAAAGTTATGGATGGTCTCCTAGGAACGTTTTCCTGTAACTATAACGGTTAAGGTACCTGCCCTTAATGTACCGTTTTAAAAATCCACTCTGTATACCTACCTATTTTAGTAATTAGGTAGTCCCAAACTAAGCAAAGTAAATGGATAGAAATACAAAGGTATGTATAAAAATACCTACATACCTTTAGTATGTATAAAACCAGGGAACAAAATAATGCTTGTGCTCAAACCACAAACATAGGTCTGCCACTTCCAGGATTTGATTGAACCCAAGACCTTAGAATATTTTATAGTGTAGGTACACTATAAAATATTCTAAGGTCTTGGGTCTTCGTAGGTACGAAGGCAATTCATAAATTTCCGAAACGATAAACTTGAAAAAAATATACGCAAAAAAATAATCACACTTATATTCTGACATCTTTTCAAACTTATAACGCCACTAATCGAACTGATGGAATAACTACGAGAGGACCTAGAACTTACTGTGTCGTGAAAAAATATTGTTCTACCATCATGACAACGCCCTTAAGGGCCCGTGGACCTACTGATTTGACCTACTGCCTACTGGTAGGACCACGGAACGCGCCTGTTCACATCAGTGGTTGCGGTTGCCAAACTATGAATTGTGGTTCAATTTGGTTCCGTATCCACCCTTCCGCAGATCAGGGGCCCAAGTCTGCTAATGTAAACGTCATAATTGTGTTTCGGTTTTGGTTTTAGTAAACAAGAACTGCGTCAAAAAGCATTACAACGATTATGACGTTAACAATAGCAGTTTTGGACCCCTGGACCTGTGCAACTTCCACTTGTTCCCAAATCTGAAGAAATGGTTGGATGGCCAGAGATTTTCTTTAAATTATGAAGTCATTGTTGCTGCCTAAACGAGTATTTCGAGGGGTTGGAGAAATCATTTTTTCAAACTGGTGAAACGGCATTGGAGAGCGTTAAACTAAATGCATCGAGGTTTAAGGAAACTACGTTGAGAAATTATTATTTTAAATAGATTATTAAAGTATTTCTTAGTCGTTTCGGAAACTTATCAATCTGCCCTCGTAGTTCATACCTACCAAAACTTTAACTCGATGGCGCAGTGGTTTAGCGCCTAGCCCAGCGATTGCGGAGGTTAAGCAACTTTCGCAAGGGTCGGTCATAGGATGGGTGACCAAAAATTTATTATCTCGTGCTCCTCCGTGTTTCGGAAGGCACGTTAAGCCGTTGGTCCCGGGTGCATTTGCAGTTGTTAACACCCACCAATCCGCATTGGGCCCGCGTGGTAGGTTCTGGCCCATCCTCATCTTGCAGTGGGGACAACAAAAAATGGCTAAAGGTTTGACTTAAGAGGAAACACCACGGTCAAGAGAATTGAAAAATTCCTATACAAAGTTGACAAAATCAACGTTTCCTTCTCCAAAACCATTTTCTATAAAAATTTAAAGAAAGGGTTTGGCTGTGTTCCTATGTTTTCCTTTTTTTCATAAATTAATTATTAAAAGAGATATTAATCTTCAAAACCCTAAAAATTGTCACTGTTTAAACATCCAGCAATCAAATTTGACGCGATTATACAAAAAAAAACATAGGAACACAGCCAAAGCATTCCTTAAAATTTTAATGAAAAAGTATTTAAATCGTTCTGGTTTGGAGGAGGAAACAGGGGATTTTGTCAACTTTGTATAGGAATTTTTCAATTCTCGACCGTGGTGTTTCCTCTAAACTCAGTCATTTTTAAATTGTCATTAAATTATGTTCTTACCATTGTACTCATACATAGGTAGTCGTCAGTTGTCTATAACCGAGTTCGCCGTGCCGAGCGCGGTGGAAGCCGGCCAGAATGCGGAGCTGCAGTGCCGGCACAGCGAGGCCGAGCGCGTGGACTACGTCAAGTGGTGGTGGACGCCGCTGTACGCAGACAGCGACGACCAGAACCGCGTGCTCCTCTACCAGAGGCTCACCGGACACCCCGCGGAGATACCACGGAGGAATGTTGGTGAGTACGCTCCTTCTTCGGATGAGTTGTCAGGGCTGGTTTACATTATCTTAACTATTGGTAGAGAGTAGAAGTACATTGCCTGCTGTGTTTGACGTTCTTTTAAAATCAACGAACATGCCAGGCAATGTACGCACGACAGCACGGTTAGTTAAACAGTTGAACTACGAAAACATTTCTTATTACGTACCACATAAGGTTTCAAGATCAACATGTATAGTCTGATTAGTCTCACATGCTATTGACTGTACCTACGTACTCTATCTCTACTCTCTACTAACAGCTGCTAAGATAATGTAAACCAGCCATTAACAAATTAGGGAAAGGACAGTAGCGGACGCTTTGCTAAAGTTTATTCATTATCACGTCGCGTCACGACGGACTTTGCAAGACCTCTATCGTTATTACATAGGGCTCTGGCCGTTGCGTACGGTTTATAAAACTGAACAGATTACGTCTTAGTTGGTTGGTCGTAATTTAGGACCAACCAAACCAACTAAGACGGAATCTGTTCAGTTTTATAAACCGTACACAACGGCCAGAGCCCTATGTAATGACGTGACAATTTATTTGGTTTACTTTGCGGTATAGCTAGGAGTAGTTTGTTCTATTTTCTAATTAGTTGACGCATGGATATGAAACTGTCATGACAGGTGACAAATTGTCACGTTTATAATTTAGGGCCCAGTAAACACAAACGCATGCTGTTCATATTTATTATACCTGTGCGTCACAGGCACAATAAATAACGCTTTACATTTTTTACGTATCGTCGGCGAAGAGTGAAAACCTCGTAAATCTAATTTATAACATATTTGCTCGTAAAGGGTCTTTTATTACACCAATTTCAATATCGTATTGTATCTCATTACGAACTTGTGCGGTAATGTAAAGTAAAACGCACGGTTTCCTTGATAAGCCGTGCGTTTTACTTTACATTACCGCACGGTTTATCAAGATACTTCGTCTAAAACGAACGGTACTTTTTTAAATCTTAGCAAAGAGTTTTTATGTCAGAAAAGAGGTCAACATTTTATGGATAAAATTGACTTTGGGAGATAAAATGTAATAAATAAACATTTAATTATTCAATTTAATTAATGTTGACAATAAATTACAACCATTTATCTGTAACAAAAACACAAAAATATTAATTTACTTTACTCAAAAATGCTTGTAATATGATCATTATTTCGACAACCTTCTTTGAACAAAGTCAAGGTTGCCGCGCTACTCCGATGGTGACGCAACAAAGTTGTATGGGATTTCATTATTGTCGAGTTTTAGCCACCAGCAATTTCCTTTGAGAATCCATTATTGTCGAGTTTTGTTTCAAACTTAGTTAGGTGAAAAAAGTACATTGTACAACCCGCGCAGATAAAGAATGGAATTAAAAGTGGCGCGTTCATATTCACTTCTCGCTCACACATTAAACGCCACACCTATCGCTCTCTCAGTCACACTCGTTGTGGTAAGCGCCGTGAGCCGCCATTTTCAATCCCATTCTTTATTTGCGCGGGTGTTATATTGTTGAAAATTATGTTTTTGTACTTTTTTTTAACTTTTTTACTATTTTTCCTTTTTGATATTTTTTACTTTTTGACTTTTTTGACTTTTTACCCTTTTTTTGTCATTTTAATCATTTTCGTAATTTTGGACCAAGTCTTGTATAGTGCTTTGCTCAAAAATGTCAAAAATGTCAATAATGTCAAAAATGACAAAAATTTCAAAAATGTCAAAAAATGTCAAAAATGTCAAAATGTCAAAATTGTCAAAAATAAAAAATTTCTCAAATTTGTCAAAAAAATCAAAAAAGTCAAAAGTAAATAATGACAAAATGTCAAAAATGGTCATTTTGGTATTTTTGGTAATTTTGTCATTTTTTACATTTTTGACATTTTTTACTTATTTGACATTTTTGAGTAAAGCACTATACAAGACTTGGTCCACAATGACTGCACTGCTGGCCACGCTATGATGGCCTCAAGCTGAGCTTAACTACGGTCTCGGCCTTCAAGCTTGGTCATCATTGCTGCCCTTGCTGTCCGCGCTATAAAGGCCTCGACCTCCGGTCTCGGCCTTTATTCCAGCTTGGCCATCAAGGGCTGCAACGATGACCGCGCTGTGACGGCCTGGACCTGCGTTAAGCTACGCTATCGGCCATCATCATCGCGCTGCCAGCAATGCAGTCATTATTGACCGCGTCAGTAATGTACTATTATTAGTAATACTGGCTGTTTTTATGCCTTTGCCTTAAAAACAACGCTGATGCGCGCGCATTGCTAATTTAATTTTTTTTTTTGCTGTATTGTTTTTATTTGAAAATGTCGTCAAGTACTGATGAATTTATTAATTCAACACCGCCAGAAGTGTCAGAGGCAGCGAAAAAGGCTACTCTAAGCCTCTTGCCCGAAAAATTGACCGATAAGATACTTACAAGCGTATCAAAATTTAATCATATGGAAAACAAGCAAAGGTGCAAAGTCCGAGTTTTATTTATTTCCTCGCAAATATGTTATAAAACGTCGTATGACATACGTGCGCTTTGATAATTACAGCCTCTGCTTTCTTGTAGCCCTCGCCTGCGGCTCGGGCTAGCAATATCGCCTCGGCTGTAATTTTCAACGTACCGCACTTATATCATAATGTACTATTTTGTCTAGAACATTTTTTTTGCAGTTTTTGACAGAAAACCTCTTATCTCACGACTCTACCTCACTCATATTCCATTCAAACGTACAACGCTATCTATTGCATTTTATGAAAACCTCGTCAACGACAGAAGCTGGTCACGAGTAGGGTTACCATCTGACCGGATAAATCCGGTCTTGACCGGATTTTAAGAGCTTAGACCGGACTCCGCCCGGATTTCATTCAAGACCGGATTTTTCAATCGTGCTTGGTCAAAATCATTACACCATCATTGATTGAATTATTTTGTTTAACCTATCATCGCCGCACAGCTCGGAGCGCGCGCGCGCCGCGACTAGGATAAATGGGTAATTTCCTGAAAGATGACCATAATTTTCTTATTAGAAATCTTGTGTAAATTTTTTACAAAAAGAAAAAGATAAATTTAAAGCTTCAGCAGATAATAATAATAAGTTGTGCCTATTGTTTCTTTTTATTTCTTGGCCAACTTTTTTTTAAATTTGTGCCTAAGACCGGACTTTTGTCCAAAAATCAGGATTTTCAACCTTTTGCGACCGGATTTCCTAATTTCGGTCCTGGTAACCCTTGTCACGAGTGACGAAAAACTCGGCAAAAGTGTTTTTTACGAGGTTTTCACTCTTCGCCGACGGTATGGGGCTCCAAATCCAAACAAATCGCAATAGTTGAACCAGCAGCGTAATGAAGGTAGTGTTGTCGTGTTAACAATATGAACTGATGTGTATGTTAAAAATTATCCAATAATAAATTTTTCAACACACTTGCTCGTAAAGTGAGCCCTAATACATCGCTTTTAGGGCCATAAACCGAGCTATAACAAACGCGTGCAATAATATATAAAACACTAGGTTGTTATAGAATTATCCCTACAATGTTAAATTAGTACCTTACTGCAAGTTCTATGCGAGTATACAGAGCATTCCCAATTTAACTGGGTTATACAGTTATTTTTTTTAGTAACAACAAAGGGGTTTTATGCCGCTGAAAGTTCATATTCATTTTTGAAATAAATAAATGTGTAAGTCTTTAATTAAGTAAAACAAATATTTATTATTATAAAATTATTCATAATTCATAATATTTTGTTATAAAATATTAAAATATTTGCATTTTATCACTTAAAATTATAGTTTTAAAGTAGGCTGTATGCTCACTCACCCCTTTGTTTGCAAAATATTCTTGCATTGGGCGTGTGAAAAAAAACAAATAAAAAGTTACGCGCCTTTTCCCATAATCGTATTTGTTTCTGTGTGGTAAATTACTTTGTATTTTCCTCGCAAATGTGTTGAAAAACGTCGTATGAAACTCGTGAGCTTTTACTCATTGCACACTCGGCTGAGTTACGCCCTCGCCTGCGGCTCGGGCTGCAACCCACAGCCTTGTGTGCAATGACCAACCTAAGCTAACTTGTCTCATAATGTACTATAAAAAAATCCTTTGAATTTTACAGAGGCAAGAGAAAATGACACCATTGTTGTAATGGACCTGCGGTCGAACGACTCAGGCGTTTACGAGTGCGAAGTGTCCAATGTCGCCGAAGTACGGCGGCATCAAGAACTGATAGTTTTTTGTAAGTATTACCTACTAGCGGCCGCCCGCGACTTCGTCTGCGTTGACAGTTTTTCCGCTATCCCTTTCCGGATGAAAGGTACCCTATGTCCTTTTCTGTACCCCTGACAACGTGTATGCAAAACTTCATGATGATCGGTTCAGTAGTTGGGACGTGAAGGCGTAACAAATAAACAAACAAACGGACTTTCGCATTTATAATACTAGCGGCCGCCCGCGACTTCGTCTGCGTGGAAAGGTTTTTTACTATCCCTCGGGAACAATACTTTTTTTCGGGATGAAAGGTACCCTATGTCCTTCTCTATACCCCTGACAACGTGTATGCAAAATTTCATGATGATCGGTTCAGTAGTTAGGACGTGAAGGCGTAACAAACAAACAAACAAACAAACGGACTTTCGCATTTATAATATTAAGTAAGGATGGGTCCTACCATGAGTTGATGCAAACTGTTTTTTTGGCTTAGCAATATTACTCCTTACGTCTCAAAGCGTCATATTTTCTTTTAGGAATATGAATACGCTTTGAGACGTCAAACGTATTAAGAAGTAATTGCTAAGCCTAATTGTTGGTTAAACCAGCCCCCTAATTAGTAAGAACCAATGTGACAACTATCTTACTTAAAGCTGCAATGTAACTGCGCTTTCTTGAAGTTGATTGCAACAAAGTTAGACAATCAGCCTACAGGGGACAGGTGTAAACTTTCTCTTTGTTTATTAATAATGCCGTTAGGGTTTCTATTGTGGCTAAGAGTAAGCCTATAATATGATGAAAAATTAGATTGTAATATAAATCTTTTAACTTGTCAGCTAACGGGACAGGAATAAAGTTGAATGTGTCGAGAGTAGAAGATGGGCCCAACGAAGACGACGAGGACGATGTGTTGATACAGTGCGAGGCGCTCGACGTCACGCCGCAGCCGGAGCTCTCGCTGTCCCTCGACGGGTGAGTCACAACATAACGCTTCGCTACATTTCAACTTGTCAGCTAAGGGGACGGGGTAACGTTGAATGTGGAGAGTGGAGGACGGACCCGACGACGAGGACGATGTGTTGATACAGTGCGAGGCGCTCGACGTCACGCCGCAGCCGGAGCTCTCGCTGTCCCTCGACGGGTGAGTCACAACATAACGCCTCGCTACATTTCAACTTGTCAGCTAAGGGGACGGGGTAACGTTGAATGTGGAGAGTGGAGGACGGACCCGACGACGAGGACGATGTGTTGATACAGTGCGAGGCGCTCTACGTCACGCCGCAGCCGGAGCTCTCGCTGTCCCTCGACGGGTGAGTCACAACATAACGCCTCGCTACATTTCAACTGTCAGCTAAGGGGACGGGGTAACGTTGAATGTGGAGAGTGGAGGACGGACCCGACGACGAGGACGATGTGTTGATACAGTGCGAGGCGCTCGACGTCACGCCGCAGCCGGAGCTCTCGCTGGCCCTCGACGGGTGAGTCACAACATAACGCCTCGCTACATTTCAACTTGTCAGCTAAGGGGACGGGGTAACGTTGAATGTGGAGAGTGGAGGACGGACCCGACGACGAGGACGATGTGTTGATACAGTGCGAGGCGCTCGACGTCACGCCGCAGCCGGAGCTCTCGCTGTCCCTCGACGGGTGAGTCACAACATAACGCCTCGCTACATTTCAACTTGTCAGCTAAGGGGACGGGGTAACGTTGAATGTGGAGAGTGGAGGACGGACCCGACGACGAGGACGATGTGTTGATACAGTGCGAGGCGCTCGACGTCACGCCGCAGCCGGAGCTCTCGCTGTCCCTCGACGGGTGAGTCACAACATAACGCCTCGCTACATTTCAACTTGTCAGCTAAGGGGACGGGGTAACGTTGAATGTGGAGAGTGGAGGACGGACCCGACGACGAGGACGATGTGTTGATACAGTGCGAGGCGCTCTACGTCACGCCGCAGCCGGAGCTCTCGCTGTCCCTCGACGGGTGAGTCACAACATAACGCCTCGCTACATTTCAACTTGTCAGCTAAGAGGACGGGGTAACGTTGAATGTGGAGAGTGGAGGACGGACCCGACGACGAGGACGATGTGTTGATACAGTGCGAGGCGCTCTACGTCACGCCGCAGCCGGAGCTCTCGCTGTCCCTCGACGGGTGAGTCACAACATAACGCCTCGCTACATTTCAACTTGTCAGCTAAGGGGACGGGGTAACGTTGAATGTGGAGAGTGGAGGACGGACCCGACGACGAGGACGATGTGTTGATACAGTGCGAGGCGCTCTACGTCACGCCGCAGCCGGAGCTCTCGCTGTCCCTCGACGGGTGAGTCACAACATAACGCCTCGCTACATTTCAACTTGTCAGCTAAGGGGACGGGGTAACGTTGAATGTGGAGAGTGGAGGACGGACCCGACGACGAGGACGATGTGTTGATACAGTGCGAGGCGCTCGACGTCACGCCGCAGCCGGAGCTCTCGCTGGCCCTTGACGGGTGAGTCAACACAACGCCTCGCTACCTTTTAACTTGTTAGTTAAGGGGACAAGGTAACGTATAACGTGAGAGTGGAGGACGGGCCCGACGAAGAAAATATATTAAAATATGCCCCCTAGTATGGCCACCGAAACATGATATGTATCGCGTGATATAGCGTTTTATCGACAATCAACTTTCGGTGGTCATGCTTCATGCTAGGGGATGAACACGTTACATTACACGACATTTATGTTTTACAAGCATTTCTAAAAGCCCCCCCCCCCCCCACCCACCCACCGAATACGAATCCTGAATTCCTGACTACGGGCCTGTGCGTTAAAGAAAGACAAGGCCTTTTTGCATCTCGCAGTCCTCTCAATCTGTTAGCCTCTTCAAAGCCATTGACTGATATAAGCCCGCCAACGACCTATATCGGTCATCAGAAAGCTTCAGAAAGATATTAATAAAAACATTTCTTCGGACCATCAAATTGGACATATGTACCGTCTGTCCATCCTTACTTGTCTTATTTAGTAAACAGTTTTTGACAGTTGTCATACGTCTTTTAAACTTAAATCGTTATTTAAAAATATGTTAGTAACTTTTATGAAATTGTTGTTAATTTATTAACCATTTATTTCGTAATCTATGTATGGAAAACCATTTGTTGTATTTTATAAATGATTATTTCAATAAAGAGTTGGGTGAAGATTGTTTACCATATAAGACAAGTAAGGATGGACAGACTTTACTTTACTATGGGACCAACTCTGATATCGCGAAAAAAACATACATTTTGATTTTTTCGTGTATTAATTTTTGTATGAAACAGCTTTTTTTTTCGTATTCAGAGTTGTCAGTTGGTCCCATAGTAAAAGTTGTTCAGTTTGAGACTGCCTGGCCATTAAGGCGGAGCGAAGCGGAGAAGAAAGGAAATATTAACCAATAGGATTGCGGAGCGGAGATTTTATGCAATCCTATTGGTTAATATTCGCTCGTTTATCCGCGTCAATGGAAAAACAGCCTATCTACCATATTCGGCATTGCTGATTTTTTTATAACATCCTGTATTTGATTTGCAATAATGATTTCAGCGAAGAAATCGACAACATAACCCAGTACGTGAGCGGAGGCGGCTACGGGCTTTATGATGTGTTCGTCAACATCACAGTTTCGGCGGACGCCGTGGAGGGCCGGACCGTGCGCTGCGAGCTCATGTTCGAGAACCGAAACGTCAGTCAGCCACACTATGCGAGCGAATTACTCTACACTTCAGGTAATACCATATGCCAATATCAGATGCTCATTTTTTTTACTTTCGGAATAAAGTTCTAATAAAAGTAGTTTCTAAAAGTTCTTGATCGTATACAGGGTTATTCGTAAAACACCAACAACCTCGTAGGAGTCGATTTCTAACATCATAAACAACAACATTTGTTCTGCGACTTTTCCGAAAACAGCCATAAAAATTTCGACTTTTCATACAAAACTCGATCTGCTAGGAAATTTTGTATGGAACGTAGATTTTTTTTTTGTTTATTTTCGGAAAAGTCGTAGAACAAATGTTGTCGTTTATGATGTTAGTAATCTACTCCTGCGAGGTTGCTGGTGTTTTACAAATAACTCTGTATACTAAAGTGAGGAAGATGTAATAAATAACCTAGGGGTATTGGCTCCGTGCACGCTTTTAGCGCCACCTGGCGTGTTGCAACTTTGTTGGCTCTGACCTGACCGTTTTGACGTTTTAATATGTAATGGCGGCATTGTGACAAAATGTTAAAAAATACTATACATATTGTGTTATTAATGTAAATTTCAAAATTACTATGATTTGGGTGGACAAAGTGTTGTGAAAACATTTTTGGTCATTTAAATTAAATATGGCAAGTAAGATCTATTCAAAAAGAGTGTTTTATTTTGGTAATATCAGGGTTTGCTTACTTCTTTTTTAGTTGTAGATTTTGTTAAACAAGAGGATAAAGCTACTTTAATAATTTTACTAAGTGATAATAAACATATATAATTATTCCTGTATCGCTAGTAATAAATTAAATATCGTTTCAAGCAGATTACAGAGCCTTCTTTATTTCTACTTTTTGTCACCATGAGCGCTGCGATCGATTATTATACCTTCGCACCCTCCCAATAAGAAGCTTTTAAACTTGTCAGGTTTATGAATTGCTATAGTTACATCTCTTTTTCACTGTGTAACAAATAATAGAGACACATTGATAGCCATTCAGAAAACTGACAATTTTTAAGAGCTTGTAATACGGGGGCTGATCGTCGAAAAGTAAGGATATTGATTTTTGAAAACGCAGAGATGTTACTTAGGACTTGATCTCTGTAATTTTCCATAAAATAACCTCTATTTGGTGAATGAAATACAAATTCATTAAATATTGTAGAATTAGATGACAGTAATCGCTACGTAGCGAACATTGACCAACTCACTGTTGTTTTTATGTCCTTTTACATGGCTCTAGTAGGTACGCAACATTGGAACGGCGAAAATTAATTTTATAAAGTTTATAATCATGCTGATAGTTGGGTGGCGTTGTATAATAGGTATTTTATTGCATATTCAACCGTTTGCAATAGCATGAGGTAAGGCGCGTTTAATTAACGTGAAAGTTTTCGTGCGCGCGGCGGCGGAGTGGCGATCGCATTGGCACCGCGCACTTATGTTTAAACTTGCATGGTATTGCTTAGAAAATAAAATTCACATGTGTCTTACGTTGCAACCCGGCTACGGTGCTAAAAAGGCGGTGGTGGATACGTCAGTAGACTGTACGGGTGAGTAATTTGAGGTACTCAAAAGGAAAAACGTGTACTGCGGTATTTCATGTGTTATTGCACCTTTCTTGTGGCCGGGCTGCAACGTATGCGGCCGGGCTGCAACGTATGCGGCCGGGCTCGGCCACACTTCTATCAACATAAATCGATAACTTTATGGCATTATTTATGTGGGAGGTGACTGTACGAGTTGAGACCACAGAAAAAACGTCTTCTCGACTTAAAAATGTAGTTAAATGCAGTTTCAAATAAAGAAAAAGAAAAATATTGCGCCCATGTACTTGTTATCGGCAACTCGCGTGCTTTATGGGCGTGTTACGCTCCTGCAAGAATTAAATGTATGTATGTTAGCGATGGCGCGGCGTGCAAGCGATTTTAACCTTAGGAGTGGTAAAGCGGAATTGTTCTCGTCTTCGTTGTAAATTTGTGAAATACTGCGGTACACGTTTTTCCTTTAGAGAAGTACGCACCCTTACGTATAGTCTATTGACGTAACCACCGCCCTTTCTTGGCACCGTGGTCGGGCTGCAACGTAACACACAATTGACATTTACCATTGATGTACGCGATAGCGCGGCCTCTAGAAAACTTTCGCGTCATCTAACTGCCGCCTTACTTACTGGGTGGGAACTGGTTGATTGAGCGGAAATAGACAGCTGAAGTGATTCGCTTTTGTTTTTGCACTATAGCATGATCCAGAAACCATTAGTACGAAACGAATTTTCAGTCCTTCAATATCACGAAGTACCTACTTAAGCCCAATTCACATATATCAGTGAAGTCCCAGTTCCGTCATAGTACCGCCCACCGTAATAATATAATTATTCTTTCATACATTCTCTATGAACGTGTCCACACCTGTCAGTGACGAGACAGTGCTCTCAGTGTCAGTGAACGCGTGTTCATAGAGAATGTATGAAAGAATAATTTTATCAGGGTGGCGGCGGTACTGTGCCGGAACTGTGACTTCACTGACATGTGGGAATCGGGCTTTATTATGACAGGAAGGATTCTGAGAATAAAGTTATTGCTACATATTGATTTCTAGCAAAAAAAAACTGTTTGCGATGGAACATATTTGTTATGCATGCATGCATGCATTTTTACTTAAACACAATATTCAATATTTTATTTTAGCACTTAACACAGTCGACTCGAGATAATGACCATTATGAAAATATCACAACTCGTTTACACCTAGCGAATATTTTAAATGACGGTGTACCTTATTTAGTTAAGCTAGTTGCCATATGCCATTCACTTCTCAGCCATAATATGACGTGAACATGTAGTGCCATGTTAATTACTTACCCGTTTCTGTGATATTATGCTGATATTCGCTAGAGGAAACGCTTTTATTCAAGATCTCCCACTAAGTGCTCGGGCCATGAAAATCACCCTATTTCATTTGAGCTACTTTTCGGTTTCTCGCCATATATAAAGTGTATGGGAATGTTTTTAAAGCATTGCATTAGCTATGTACCTATGCTATGCTAGTAAGCAGCGAACTAAAATCTATAGAAGTGTTATTGCAAACAAATTCTGCTTAAAAATGGCACCACGGGGCTAAAAAATTACAACTCGCACAGCATTTAGTCGGGCCAGCCACGCGCTCGGTGACAGACGTTGGCGTTCTTTACAATAATTGCAGTTTGTATTGTAAAGAAAAGAGAGAGTTTATTCGAAATGACGTCATGTGTAGTCAAATGGTGTAAAATACTCAAAGAAGGCAGTAAAAAGGTGCAGAAATAACGTATCATATTTTTTCATTCAAGGTGGCACTCTGACCGAAAGTGGCGCGGCGCGCCGCGGTGAATTTATTTAATATTGTAATTCTAATGCACAATATTAATAAAACTTTACGTGGAATTTTTAAGGCCCATAGTCTAGTATTTTTAGACGGTATCATTACATTAAAGTGGCCGTTTTTGACACATTTGCTATCTACTTCTGCGAATAACTACGAGGGAATGTAGTGATACCTTTTAAAAATACTAGACCATGGGCCCTAAAAATTCCACGTAAAGTATTAAAATCGATTTCTATTAACAACTTATTAAATAAAACCTCTGAGGGCGCGGCCCTTTCGGTGGTATAGCCACCATAAGTACAGAAAATATCTATGAGTATTAAATTAAATTATGGTCGCTATTATGCAACCAGTGTACAGGCACTTTGTGCTGCATAAATTAAATATTTTTAGCTTCACCCACTTAGTTGTAATTTCCGTTGTCGTGTGGTGCCATTATTTGAGCGGAATGCTTGTTCCATAAATTGTAGTTCGCTGCTAGTAGGTATGTGGCACTAACGAGGTTGGTTGTGGTCGCGCCAGGCCCCGCCACGTCCACCACGGAGGCGCCTGCGGACACTACCGAGTCGGAACTCGCATCCGAATTGAAAAATACGAGTAAGTCTAGATTCCCTGAGAACATTACCCTATCTTTACAAACATCATTCATTTGATTTGAACACTAGGTATATTCATCTGACGGATTTTTCTAATTCCTATTTACATTAAAAATATATATAAATAATACAATATAAATATTTCACACATTTACTACATCTTTTTATGATATTAAAATTGTCCAGTTCATGTTCCTCGCGATTTTGTTATCGTTATATTGTGTATATTACTTTATTATTTTATTGTAAGTTATTTAATTAAAATAATCGGAGTAATGTTGCCGCTGATTATGTAGGTAACTTTTTTATTTCGGATATATTGCATCAATAATCTGTCAAAATATATTTTGGTTTAACATATACATTTGAGATAAATGTTTTGGAAAGTATACAATTTATTTTCCCAGATACAAAGATCTATATTCGGGTCAAACCTTGCTTATCACCGGGTTAAACAGTGCTATTGAAATGCGAGTTCACGAGAGTAGTATTCTATTTTTTAACCTTATCATTTAACCCGGACTGTTCGTAATTTTGTCTGCGTAGTTGGTCGTGTTGTCGTTTCGTTGTTATCATGAGTGGCCAGATTTAATTACTGCATAAACACAGTATAATATGTAGTCTTCAGGATCGTTAACACCCATCAGTCGCCTATTAGTCGAATCACCGGTTATTTAAAAATCTTTAAATAGAAAGATTAATAAAAATGATTTTGTCTATTGAAAATGCGAGGTTGATGCGGCGGTGCGGTGGTGAGAGGCAAGACAAAGTGACTGTTGCGTGCTAGTGATTCTTTACTTCTAGCTCAGTTTATAAAATTAACCTGAAGTATTTTAAAAATGTGATACACTGATTTAAACAATAAATTAATATATTTTGTTAAGTATATGGCGTTTGAGTATTAAAATAACAAATAACATTACGTTCACTGCCATACTAATGCTTTTATTTAATAAAGTAAGTACATTGTGTGACAAGTCAAAGTCTGGATTGATTGAACCCCTCATGAGAGCGATGTCTAATGGCCTGCGCGCACTGACGGCATGGCTGGACGGCGCGGTACGGCACGCTTCGGTATACCGAATCATCCTGCGGCATACACGACAGGCTCTTCTGCTGGGCGCTCGCGCTAGCCCACCCCGATGGACCAGATTCAACCTTGTATTTAACTACTTTAGCACTCGCATTCCTTTAACAAATGAAGTGACATACGTGTCACGTGATGCAGCGGCGTGCCGTGCACCGAAATTCTTTTGTTTTGTACACGAATAGGTCGTGACTACTCGTGACATCTTGTGGAATGTCGCGACGTGCTGCAGCATCCCGCGGCGCGTCGCTTTCACAGGATGCCACGGCACGACGCTGCATCACGTGACACGCATATGACACTTCATATTGTTAAAGGCATGTAAATAAGTGCTAAGTAATTAAAATAAGGTTGAATATGGCCCGTCGTCGGGGCGGTAATCTCAGCAGCTAGCGGGAGCGCCCGGTAGACGAGGCTGTCGTGTATGCCGCAGGATGCCACAGGATGGTTTAGTATGCCGAAGCGTGCTGTGCCACGCCGCTGTTCTGCGCCATGCAGTCAGTGGGCGCAGGCCATAAAATGCAAAATACCTTAGTATCAAAATGTCTAAACATACTCGATGGAAGAGATTGTTTGAATGCGGGACGGCAAGAGAGTTACATTTAATTTTTATATTACTACTATATTTGCAATAGGTTATAACAATGTTTTGTTGACTGATTGTTAAGTACCTACATTATTTATTTTATTATACAAATTATAATATACAGTAGGTACAGTACGAGGCAAACATCTTGACACTTTTTCGACGGAGTGGGGATAAGTTCGCGAATGTGCACTTGTGAGTGACCAATAGCGCGCGCCCCTCTCCCGCCGGCCGCCCGCGTACTTCACCGATACGCATACCCAAGATACGCGTTCTGTTCTGCGCAATCCCCACCCAATTTCAAGACGTTTGCCTCGTATTGTTTGTATGTACAATAGAATCTGTTAGTTAGTTCGTATATACCATACCCCTTCATTATTCGTTTTACAATAAATGATTACAATTAATTTGAAAATGAATAACTCGGATATCGGTTTTCAGGTGGCGTTGTTTGTCACGGAAGCCGGTGGATGCTGTTCGCTGGTACTATAGTTCTTGCTGTTATAAACAAATTATATTTAATGCACTATTAATTGTAATAAAATTTATGTTTTTAATCATTATTTTATTATATTTCCTATTTTTATATTCATAATGTTCTGTTCTACTAGATCAGGGGGGTTATTCACGATTGTCGGAACCCAACTTTCCGAATCGAATCGAAAAGTCTATAGTCTTCGATCTTATATTCTACTTCATGCTACCAAACTTTGTAAATGCATTGGGCTTTCCCGTCGGAAAGTGAATCGATGCCAGTCGAGTATATTGTAACGTTATGGGTTATTTTTTAAATAAAATCTACATTTTTACTAAATTAAAAAAAATGAAAACAAATAATTTTTTTTAATACTTTAATTAATCTAATCTTATTTTTATCTTAAACTAATAACTACAATCAAAATAATAATGCACATTAAACTGCAGATCATATGTATTGTTTATTAAAAACGTTTTACCACTGCGCGAGCGGTACCCTAACCTACCTTTGTTTCGCGTATCGACCTGAAGGTAGCGGTTGCGAATCACACAATGCGTGAGCGCAACTAACATCGCGATGCAGTGGTTTGCTGCGTCATTGACACACACCGCTTTCTGAGCTCCCGCGTACGACACGAACCTATTTCGTCTTAAAGTCGCCGCCTTAGAGTAAGACGCGCTTCTGTCCCAGAAAGAGAAGCCATACGAAGCTTTCCCCTCTGCCGAAGTACAAGCCCAAATGGGCATATGCAGTTGATAAAACCAGTTGCGCCCGGATTTCTTTCTAGACCGAGTCCAGTCGTGCATGTGAACGCTGCAGTGTTTAAAATGCCGAATTGATGAGTTTTTTACTGTTAAAAGAGGTCTGGAACATCAAAGTTTACAAAAAGTCGGTGTTACATTTCACATGAAAGTAATTTTTTGTCGTATTATTGCTATTTGTTTACATTTAAACATTAAATTCGTATATTTTATTCTTCAATAGTTGTCAAATTTATTCAGTGACATCGGGTCTGCTCGTCCATGGCTCCTCCGTACAAATTTCAGATCTGTCGCTAGATAAATCCGAGTTCTCGCCGATGAGCAACTTAGTGATGTTACCGTATCACAATGTTTGTCGATAAAGGATATGGCCTGGTCCTGCTCCAGACATTCTCATAAATGTGATATACCTAAAAATTCTTAAATATTTATTAATTCTTTTTAACTTCTGACAGACTCAATTTGGTCTTTGCAGTTTTGCACTGTTACATTCTGCGTCAAAGAGTAAAATAAAATCACAGCATAAATTAATTGGTTCTCTCACAGAATAAATAATCTTTTTGATACATCTTATATTATTATATAAAAATGAATGGAATAAGATCATTTATAATAGAAAAACGTCATAAAATGCTCTTAATACGGATATGAGACTTGACAATGTCATCATTGGTGATGAATTAGGGATAAATTGCTCCCAATTCACCTCCAGTGGTCAGATGAGAAATTCATTTCTCAACTGACCACTGGTGATGAGATTTAGTGGTCAGTTGGTCCAAAAGGTTTTTGCTTGTTGGGCTTTGTTGTTATTCACCCCATGTAAAATGTTTGAGTTTGTTACCTTTATTCCTTTTTCCGTATCGATATTGCTGCAACGACAATTGAGCCCAGCCCTTTATGTCAAAAACGTGTCATATTTTGATGTGTGACTCATCCGTACACAAATTTTAGCTGTTTTGTTTTATTTTTTATGTGTTGGTGTCGTCTTTACAGTGTTGTTTTTGTATGTGAGTATGCGGCACTGCACTTGTGTGCACTTTCCCCCCCCGCAAAAAATGCCAGAAAAAATTGAATAGAGTAATAATCGCTAAGGCTGCTCCCTTCCGCGATGCTCTAAGGTCGCCGCGCCCCTTGGAAATCATTTTTTCATAATACTTAGAAAAGAAAGATCACATATTGATCAGAGTGTCGTCACTTTATTTAAAAATAAATTCAGTGCAATCCCCGAAAGGGTAAGTGTTGAACATCATTGTGTAGTAGTTATTAGTTAGTAATTTTAGCTTGTGTTTTAAAATAATTGTTTCATGTAAAATTTAGTGCACGCGAATGATTATACATTCCTTTGTGTAAGAATCTCGGCGTTATCTTTTAAATAGCTTAAACGACCAAATCAAAATTGCTAAATCATTCGCCTTTGTGTACCCTCATATTTCAATATTATTAATTTTACAATTTTATTGAACGTAATTTAATTTTTTTTATATAATCATCTTGTAAGCAATCAGCATAATGCTTTTATGCACAATTTAATTAGTTTTATGTATGTAAACTCCGCTCTGATTGCGATAATTTGCCACTTCACCTGCTACATACTTTCTTTTCTCCCAACTTTTCTTGGCTTGGCTTAGGTGAATTGGCTATCGCAATCGGCGGCTGCTAAACGTGAAGCTTATGCAGTTCGATGGGAATTTCAGGGACCCAGGTTCACCCAGGTTGACCCAGTTGACCCCTGCAACTTTGGCCCAACCAACTTTGGCCGACATACTTTGGCCGCTCGGCGGTTTCTTCGGTCGCCATTTGCGACGCGCCTCACACCCTCCGCTGCATCCTTCCACGCCACGTCGGGCCATCTACCACCTCAAGGCCCCCTTAAGATAAGTTGGGACACGCAGAGTAAATACCAGTCGGGCCCTTACACTTACGACCCTATGCTCAAGCCATAAATAAATATTGTGAACGTAAGTTGTGGTTTTGCTCCTTAAGTAACCCGCTACGCGACACTGGCGCCTCAACTTGGTTTTGGTATGGGCTGGTATTTGCTTTCGCAGTGAGTTGTAGTTAGTGTGTTGTGTGCTTTTTTGTGTTTTTTTTTTCTTTTTAGTTCTGTGTTTGTCTTTTTTTTTAGTTGCAAACCTGTGTATTTTGTTTTTTTTTATTTTGCAAATCTGTGTTTGCTTATTTGTGTAACTTTTTTCTTTTATTTCTGTTGCCGTAGTTTTTTTTTGTAACAGACGGAGTTAGGTGGTTATTTTTTTTTTAGTTTTAAGTAGTTGTAAGTAGATAGTAAACGTTCAACATTTACCCTATCTTACGGATATTTTTTTGGTTTTTTTCTTTTGCGTCATCTTCCGAAGTTCCGTATATTTTTTTAAATTGTTTAATATGGCGTTTGCAATAAAATTTCTGTCTCTGCAAAAGTCGGAGCTAGAATACGAGGTGACCATTAGAGGTTCCACACCTTGTGCTACTGTGCAAGACCTACGCAAGCAGATCGCGAAGTTAGCACCATTATTTCCTTCTGAGGACATTTTGGACAGTCCATTGGAGGCTGCAGTAGATTTAGTTGGGGTTAGTGATACCCTCACTAAAATAAAAACAAATTTAGATTCGGGTACCGACAAAAACACATTGTTACGTACGCAAAACCTGTTGCATCATTTATATCATCGGATCAACCGAATTATTGCCGACGAGTCTGTCAAGCCTCAATATGATACGTGCGTTTTGCAGTTTAAGACTTATTTTGAAGCTTTTAATTCTGTTAAGGATAAAGGTATTGATACTTTAATTTCTGCCAGCAATAGCGAGTCATCTACTCCTGCATTGCCATTGAACATCTCAGTCACTTGCGATCGTGGTGGTTCTAGTGATTTGACTAAGCTTAAGTACGATGGAAAGACCTGCGTCAGGGCGTTCATTCAACGCGTAACGGAATTTTGTGACGCAAGGAACATTTCAGGACCTAAAGCGCTTTCATTCGCAACTGAAATTTTCACAGGTGATGCTTTGCATTGGTATAGGAGTGTAAAGAGTCGAGTTTCCTCTTGGAGTGAACTCATTATTCTGCTGAGGCAAGATTTTGATCAGTCTGACTTTGATTACAGACTGCTTTCAGAAATCCGTGCAAGAACACAAGGTGAAACAGAGAACATAACAATTTATTTATCAATTATGTCTGGTTTGTTTTCACGCTTAGCGAAAACATTGTCCGATGACGAAAAATTGGAAATAATTCTCCATAACATTAGGCCTTGTTATGCTAGTACATTAGCCTCAGTTAGTGAAGTTAAAACGATCGAATCTTTACAAGCCTTATGTCGAAATTATGAAAGCGTACAGTCACGTCTTGCAAACTTTCATGAGCCTAGTACAGCGACTTCTAATACTCTGGCTCCAGAATTTGCGTACAATGGTAATCGTAATAAAACCAGTAGTAATTCATCAAATACATATAATCAAAATTTTAATACACCTTTTAATAAAAATCAATCTTTTACAAAATATAAAAATAATTCCAACTATAACTACACTTATAATAATAGTAAAACAAATTATCCTAATAACAATAATAATAAAACAAATAATGAAAAGTATTTACATGCTATCGAAGCTCCTAAAGCTCGTTATTGTCCTAGATGTCGTGTAGATACTCATAATTTGAGACAGTGTACAGAAAATAAAGACAACATTTACTGTTTTAAATGTGGTCGAAAGGATGTTAAGACTCCTCAATGTCCTTACTGTAATCTAGGTAAACCATCCAGTTCAAAAAAACTAGTAGAATTGAATTGTGGTAGTTCAAATCACAATTACTTTGATAAAGATGATTGGCAGAAGTGGCTTAAAACTTTAAGTGTTTTCTTTCAAGCATATCGAACTGCCACAATTCATAATAAACCCAATAATGATATTAGACCTTATGTCACTATTAATATTAACAGTCTCTCTTTTACTGGCTTACTCGATTCAGGTTCCGCAGTCACCATTTTAGGCAACAATTCACATTTAGTTTTAGAATCTCAAGGATTTAAATTAATTAAGGACCGCTGTGTTTCAGTTACTGCTGCAGGTGGTCAGTCTTTAAGTAGTATTGGCTATATTAATATACCTGTGCACTTTGAAAACCAGTTTCACATTATTGAAGCTGTTGTTGTACCTGGTATTGATACGTCTCTTATACTAGGCGTTGATTTTTGGCGTAAATTTAATATATGCCCTAAATATTTAGGAAGCATTTCAATTGATTCTATTAATACACCCGTAGACGTCTCATCCGAAATCCTATTACATAGTTATGACAATTTAAGCGAATCAGAAAAAATGATTGCGGACAATATTACTGATCAATTTAAAGAAATTTCTTTCGAACAAAAGGGTCTAGGTAAAACTAGCTTAATAACGCACAGAATCGATACCGGCGATGCTCAACCAATCCGGCAACGATACTATCGCATGTCACCGGAAAAACAGCGTACTCTGATGGAGCAGGTCGATGAAATGCTAGCATTAGATGTAGTCGAACCTTGCGAAAGCGCTTGGTCTTCCCCAGTTTTGCTCGTGACCAAGAAAAACGGACAGCCTAGGTTTTGCCTCGATAGCCGTAAGCTAAACTCAGTCACCAAACGCGATGCATACAATTTACCCTACATATCTGAGATTTTGGATAACCTCCGTGATGCGCGTTATCTTAGTAGCATCGATTTATCCAAATCTTTCTGGCAGATAGAGATTGCGCCCGAAGACCGAGATAAGACCGCTTTTTACGTCCCAGGCAGAGGTACACTTCGTTTTAAAAGAACCGCCTTTGGTTTGACCAATGCTCCGGCAACCCAACAACGGTTAGTTGACCTTCTGTTTGGCGAGTTTGGCTCTAATGTTTTCGCGTATATCGATGACGTCATCATCATCAGTAATGACTACCAAACTCATGTCACGCTCTTGTTAAAGGTTTTAGAAAAACTTAGAAATGCTAACCTCACCGTAAATTTAGAAAAATGTAACTTCTTTCGTAGTGAGCTGAAATATTTAGGATATGTCGTCGATAGTCGTGGACTACGGACCGATCCCGAGAAGGTGGAGGCCATATTAAACTATCCGACACCTACTTGTCGGAAGGACGTCAAACGGTTTCTCGGGACAGCTACATGGTACCGTCGTTTTGTCCCCAATTTCAGCACTATTGCCGGTCCCTTAAATAGACTCACTTCCAACAAAAAGGGCGCACCCCCCTTCAAGTGGTCTGCTGAAGCTGATGCTTCCTTTCAGAAGCTGAAAGAATGTTTGGTTTCCGCGCCGGTTCTGACTTGCCCCGACTACAACCAACCATTCGAGGTACACACAGACGCGAGCAGTTATGGCGTCGGCGCTATGCTCACGCAGACCAGGGACGGAAAAGAGCACCCTATTGCTTATATGAGCCGTTCGTTAGCTCCTTCAGAGCGTAATTACGGCATTACAGAGCGTGAAACTCTGGCTGTGATTACTGCCTTAGAGCATTGGCGATGTTATTTAGAGAACGGAAAAACCTTAACCGTATATACTGATCATAGTGCTTTAAAATGGTTCCTTACTCTAAATAACCCTACAGGCCGGTTAGCTCGATGGGGAGTACGGTTATCATCGTTTAATTTCGAAATCAAACATCGTCGCGGGGTTGATAATGTTATTCCCGACGCTCTTTCGCGTGCATTTCCAGTTAGTGCCATTAGTTCTTCCGACATATTGGACTCTAAAGACCAGTGGTACAAGACACTTCGCAACGGTTGTTTGAATAGTCCTCAACAGTATCCAAACTATTTAATTAAAGATGATATTTTATATAGATTGACTAAAAGTAAATGTAGCCTTAATGACGAATTTTTATGGAAAATTGTTGTTCCTTCCGAGTTGCGGGAGAAAGTAATTTCGGAAAATCATTCTCAGCCTTCTGCTGGACATTTAGGTATATTTAAAACATATCATCGCCTTATGCTTCGTTATTTTTGGCCGGGCATGCATAAAGACGTCGTAAAATTTGTTAGCTCTTGTGATAAGTGTCTTGAGTACAAGTCACATAACCATCAAACGTTAGGTGAAATGGGTCGTCCTAAACAGTGTTCACGTCCTTGGCAAATAATTTCAATTGACCTTATGGGACCGTTGCCTACAACTCGTAAACAGAACAGCTACATTTTAGTTGTGACGTGTGTTTTTTCAAAATTTTGTTTAATTTACGCTATCAAAAAAGCTACTTCGGACGTAATTATTAAAATCTTAGAGGACAACGTTTTTCTTGTTCATGGAGTTCCACAGACAATTTTTCTAGATAATGGTACTCAGTTTATTAGCCGTGACACAACTGCTTTTTTCCAAAAATATAACGTACCTAATGTATATTTCTCTCCAAAGTATACACCGCAAGTAAACACTGTAGAGCGCTACAATAGAACGATCATTACCTGCATATCAATTTTTGTCGAGAATGACCACAGAACCTGGGATATTTTTATACCCAAGGTGCAGTTTGCCATTAATAACGCTGTGAATGAAGCAACTGGTTTCACGCCTTCATTTTTAATTTTCGGCAGAGAGCTCGTTACCTGTGGTACTCATTACACAGACACAGATTTAGGCGATGAGGTCTTATTCCTACCGCGCGATATTTATGCGGATAACTTAGGTTGCTTGTCAAGTATCTTTGACGACGTACAAGCAAAACTTTGGCATGCTCATGAAAAGAATACCGCACATTACAATTTGCGTCGTAAAGCAGCCGAATTTCAGGTGGGCGATATCGTCATGAAACGAGCCTATGTACTAAGTGACAAAGATAAATATATTAGCAAGAAGTTGGCACCGAAATTCATAAAATGTCGTGTCACTGCTAAAAAATCACCTTTAGTTTACGTTTTAGAGGATATGAATGGTAAGGATTTGGGAACATGGCATATAAAAGATTTAAAACTAGCTGGTTTTAATAAGTAAATATTTTTTAAATAAATTAGTTTTTTTAACTGTAACATGAACATTACATTTTTATAACATGAACATTTTAAATATTTTTGAATATATCGTTACAAAGCTAAAAACTTCGCACGTTTACCATCTATGTAAAGTAATCACGTTTGTATGGGTTTACCAGTTCATATGTAACAGGAACCTACCATATTGTCAGGATGCGTCAATATTCGATAATATTGTTTATTGTTGCCTTTTGAAAGCGTGAAGTATGAAATGCATGAATGATGAAGAATGAAAGTGTTAATACGAACCATTAACTTAGTTACTAAGTGCGGATTTTATTAAGAGGAATAAAATCCTTGATCGCGCGAGGGGGTATTGTAACGTTATGGGTTATTTTTTAAATAAAATCTACATTTTTACTAAATTAAAAAAAATGAAAACAAATAATTTTTTTTAATACTTTAATTAATCTAATCTTATTTTTATCTTAAACTAATAACTACAATCAAAATAATAATGCACATTAAACTGCAGATCATATGTATTGTTTATTAAAAACGTTTTACCACTGCGCGAGCGGTACCCTAACCTACCTTTGTTTCGCGTATCGACCTGAAGGTAGCGGTTGCGAATCACACAATGCGTGAGCGCAACTAACATCGCGATGCAGTGGTTTGCTGCGTCATTGACACACACCGCTTTCTGAGCTCCCGCGTACGACACGAACCTATTTCGTCTTAAAGTCGCCGCGCCCCTTGGAAATCATTTTTTCATAATACTTAGAAAAGAAAGATCACATATTGATCAGAGTGTCGTCACTTTATTTAAAAATAAATTCAGTGCAATCCCCGAAAGGGTAAGTGTTGAACATCATTGTGTAGTAGTTATTAGTTAGTAATTTTAGCTTGTGTTTTAAAATAATTGTTTCATGTAAAATTTAGTGCACGCGAATGATTATACATTCCTTTGTGTAAGAATCTCGGCGTTATCTTTTAAATAGCTTAAACGACCAAATCAAAATTGCTAAATCATTCGCCTTTGTGTACCCTCATATTTCAATATTATTAATTTTACAATTTTATTGAACGTAATTTAATTTTTTTTATATAATCATCTTGTAAGCAATCAGCATAATGCTTTTATGCACAATTTAATTAGTTTTATGTATGTAAACTCCGCTCTGATTGCGATAATTTGCCACTTCACCTGCTACATACTTTCTTTTCTCCCAACTTTTCTTGGCTTGGCTTAGGTGAATTGGCTATCGCAATCGGCGGCTGCTAAACGTGAAGCTTATGCAGTTCGATGGGAATTTCAGGGACCCAGGTTCACCCAGGTTGACCCAGTTGACCCCTGCAACTTTGGCCCAACCAACTTTGGCCGACATACTTTGGCCGCTCGGCGGTTTCTTCGGTCGCCATTTGCGACGCGCCTCACACCCTCCGCTGCATCCTTCCACGCCACGTCGGGCCATCTACCACCTCAAGGCCCCCTTAAGATAAGTTGGGACACGCAGAGTAAATACCAGTCGGGCCCTTACACTTACGACCCTATGCTCAAGCCATAAATAAATATTGTGAACGTAAGTTGTGGTTTTGCTCCTTAAGTAACCCGCTACGCGACATTTCCTATTTTTATATTCATAATGTTCTGTTCTACTAGATCAGGGGGGTTATTCACGATTGTCGGAACCCAACTTTCCGAATCGAATCGAAAAGTCTATAGTCTTCGATCTTATATTCTACTTCATGCTACCAAACTTTGTAAATGCATTGGGCTTTCCCGTCGGAAAGTGAATCGATGCCAGTCGAGTATATTGATGAATATATCGCACATCTAGTTATCTAAAGTCATAAATGTCATTTTCTTAATTGTACAGTACGTTACGAATAGGACGTCGTTGCACTTAAGGCGCGTAATTTTTTGCACTAATGCTAAGTGGCGCCGTCTACCGCACAGTTGTTGAATTAAAAAAAACTATCTTTAAGCACTCAATAGATTCGTATAAAAGGAAAGTTGTGGCATTTAACTCAATTTTAGATTTTTTGACATTTATGACTTTAAAGAACTAGATGTGCGATATAGCTATATTTTTGTAATATCGGAGGATACGGATTCGAATCGAATGCTTTCATACATAAGACTGACATAAGGTTTCGTTAACAATCGAATTTTAAAACGTCAAATCCATGTTTCGAAATGCGATAATGAAAATTTTGCAATTGTTACTCTGCCTAGGGAGGCTGAACAGACGGATTAATATTCGTCACACACTTGGCGAGTGACAAGTGGTAGATTTTGTATTGCATTCTAGCCTTCCTATTTCAATTCTTTGCTGTTCTGTTCTCAGAACAGTCTAGTCAAGCGTGTGTGACCGCGCTAACTTAATCATCTATCGGCCGAATACTCAAAGGCTTCTTAGCTAAAATCTTAAGTTAAGGTCTCCTTGACTTTAATGAAGCTGTCATTTTCATAGTTTCTGTCAAATTTGGCAACTTTTATGAATTTAAGGTGGCCTTAACTTAAAGATTCGTTTGAGTATTAGGCCATAAGACAGCTATTGAGGTTTTGATTATGTTAATGTTCTAAATACAGCTTGACCATAAAGAGTTGACAAAAATTGAGGGCGCCACTTTTTGATTTCAACTCTTTATGGCCAAGCTGTAAGTAAGTACACATCTATGAAATCGACCTCAACTCCATGGTTGCCAGACATGAAAGGACATCAGGCACATGAGACCCAAAAGTGTATAAACATAATTCTGTTATCTATAAACACTTAATGTTACTAGAATCATAAAACAGTAGCAACATTATTTTTATTTAGCGTTAATTAATTATTGAAAAAAAAAAACAAAAGCATATCAATGAAACGGATCTTTGTTAGCGATTTCACAAATCTCCCCTGAGTATATTTGTTCTGCGGCACAAGTGATTGCGCATTAAACAAAATATGCCGGATGTCAGTCAACTCAACTGTCAAAAGCGTTTTGTTACGTGCGACATATGCACAGATTTTCCGTTTGATCGGTTCCAACTCGTACATTGTGGTGCTAATCTGTATCACTAACGCAGCTAACGAATCGTGTTGTTGTGAAACTGGTGTTGCTATTTAGTGTCGGGGTTACCAAAAAATAAAACTTTCAAACGTAAATAACTCTTATAACATAAATCTTCGTAAAAATCTGAATATTTTCTATGACTTACTAATTACATGCCTACATTTTGAAAAAAACATAAACGTTATACATTCTTTGGTTTTTTTCTATGGGACTCTGCCTGATGTCCTTTTTATTTTCCCCAAAATGATCCATTTGTATGAAGAGAAGATATCCATCCCCCCCCCAATAATTAATTGGCGCTTTATAAACCATACAAAATTAACAATAATAATGATGATTGTTTGTGGACAGCTACCCTTTCCACAATCAGAAATTGAAGGCTGTAGGTAGCCAATATTCGTTATCTTTCTTTTTTATTTAAGTGATGTATATCGTGATTTATGACTTACCTAGTGTAACGTACTCTGTAACATTACAAGGTTAAAAAGTTTGATTTGATTTTGATTTGATTCGTGTTCCGAACACTCAATGAATATTCCTGTTTGCGGAGACGCATTAATTTTTCTCCAGCATACAGTTTATTTTTGAAACAAAGTTGTTTCTATAATATCATTAATAGTAATTCGAAATTACTGTAATTGCTGTTAAAATATACAAATTTGCTGGTTTCTGGATCCATGCTACATTGCAATTTTTAGCTGTAACAATGAACACACACTTTAGTAAGCATCAGTGCAGTGCAGCAGATGCACAGTCCTATTGTAGTTACCTAACGTATTGTATCGTTACGGAATTTAAAAAAAAATACTAACCCAAACGCAGGAACCTCTTCTTTATAGCAGTATAATCAACTTGTGGTAGACATAACCGACATTTTATTTCTAGGGGAACTTTGCATTTAGACACTGCTAACTGTGCTCTACTCTCAGCGTTGAACAGTTCCATGTCATGCCATACTCGCTGGTACTGCTGAGCAATGGGTTCACTAAAATTATCAACCATGAATTTAATTGGCAACTAGGTAGAATTTATTATGAGAGGTAACCGCTGCTCCGGCAAATTTTACTTACTTGTTGTATTCAACAATCAAATCCGGTTGAGGAAATACTCCACGAGCAATACATGTAATGTTAATACAACTTTCAGGTTGATCGTAAACGATGAGGTCGATTTCTTGCTCAGGCGCTGTAATCAATTATATTCTGAAGTCCAGGAAAGGTAGTAACACTAATGACCCAATTTGAAAGTATAACTCGCGCCAATAAAGAAAGGAATCTAAAATGGCGGCAATTATCGTGCCATCTCATCGTTTATCATTGGTTTTTTGTCGTATGACTGAGAGAGCACGATGACTGCTGCCCTATATTGCGCCGCCAATTCTTCCTTCCTTTAATGGCGCCTTTCTTTAAATTTTCCTTTTTTTAATGGCGCGAGTTATAACTACGAATATTACAATTAAGTACTTACTTCACCTTCTAATGTATTTTAGGCACATTTAATGGCGTGGTACAAAATAAAATTTAAAATTGAAAAGCATACTCAAGAGAATCAATTATCTATTATTATTATTTTGTAACTTACTGTACACTTGCATTCTCTTTGTCTGTCTGGATTCGTTGCCGTTGCTTATAAGGACACACGTGTAATCGCCGCTCATTCGCGGGCCCACTTGAATTATACGCAGAGCTCGGCCTTCTTTTGTTGGTACTCCTTTTTAATAAAAATATAATGATTGGCGCTTTTATACTGATTGAGTCTTCTTGACGCATAATTTAAGTTTAATACTAAGTGTACGTAAGTAATAACTCGCGCCATTAAAGAAAGGAATCTAAAATGGCGGCAATTATCGTGCCATCTCACGCGTTTTATCATTGATTTTTAGTTGTTAATCTTAGTCAAGATGGCATGATAACTGCTGCCCTTATATTGCCGCCATTTTAGATTCCTTTCTTTAATGGTGCAAGTTATAAATTATAATAAAATGCCGTCAGTCATGTGAGGGTTATTATTATTACCTACATGTTATTTTGCAGTGTCCAGTTATACTGCCCGGCATTTAAATAGGCAAGATAAAAACGAGACAAAAGATGCGCAGTAGCCACAATTTTTAGTGTTTGTTGCTACTGCGCATCTTTTGTCTCATCTTTTTCTTGCCAATTTATATGCTAGCATCTGTACCAGCACCTACAAAAGGCATAGATTCCGAAGTTTCTTACCTAGTTCAGGGGGCTAATTGTCTAATTCAAAAAATCTATCGCAATCGCTTTCGTTTGACAGATGGATGTAACACATTGCTGCATTTCTTCGGTAAGTTTTTATTTGTGCCAAAAAGAAGCTTCAATGTGATACATCCTGAAAGCGATTGCGATAGATTTTAAATTAGACAATAGAAAGGCGGATTCGATTCGGACATATTAAAGGTAGAGCGCCGGCCAAGAGGCTAATCTATCGCATATTGGGACCAGCCTTTCTATTGTCTAATTTAAAAATCTATCGCAATCGCTTTCAGGATGTAACACATTGAAGCTTCTTTTTGGCATAAATAAAAACTTACCAAAGAAATGCAGCAATGTGTCACATCCTTCTGTCAAACGAAAACGATTGCGATTGATTTTTAAATTAGACAATTAGCCCCTAGCAGACTACATTGGCAAAATAGCCATTAGCTTTATCAAATATCGTCGTCTAAGTTGCGAAGTAGGAAGCTTTTGGGAGATATGCCACCCACCCTGAACTCCGATCGCAAAAAATAAATCGATTATGATATAAATGGTGTCGTAGGTGGCATCATTACCTAAACTATTTTTTGTATTTTAATATCGATCGAATAAGGAACAATAAAGCTCACAAGAGCATATACATCATGTATCAAAAATCCCTGTCAGATCACAGGTGAGTGTTGCTAAAACTGAATAACGTTCCCCAAGGAACATAGGTCGAAAATCGATTTTTTCTTTCGCCACAGTAAGTCGGTCAGCTGACCACATTTTCTAAGGGAGTATGAAAATTTTTATTCGTTTTTCAACCTATGTTCCGTGGAGAATGTTGTTCAGTTTCAGCAACACTATCAGCTGTTTCAGGATCTGACAGGCTTTTTTGATACATGATGTATGTGAAATGTAATTACGTTCCCTGAATTCCTAGAGGCTTTCTGAAAGCGACGCAAGACTACGGTTTTATATACACCGGGACCTGCCCCACCCTCTGAATGTACTTAATCAAACCTATGTTACTTACGTGACGCTTTATAGTGAAGATCAAGATGTCCTTCAAGCACACCGGCAACTTCGGGAATCGAACGGGGGCTCCATTTGTAGACCGGTGATCTGTTGCCATTGAACAACCATAGCAGCACAAAGTTATCGTCAGGTGCATAATATTGGCAGTCCAGTGTCACATCTGTGCCACTTTGTGCCACCTCTGGTACGACTACGTTGTCTATTTTAGCAGTGCTTAATATGTCTGCAGAGAGTATTATTTCACAAGTAATCTTTATAAATCCTTAGTGTAGTACAGACGACGGCACATTACATAGGACCACAATGCGATTAATTCAACAATGTGTACAACTGAAGTGGCTAACTTCGGAGCGCTGCGCTGCGGTACAAAATAAATGACGTATTTTAATTTTTATAACGTATTTTAACTCTTTAACATACATTAACGAGTGAAGTTGCAGCGGATCACTGTCTATTGTTAATTTAATCGCATGTGTGTTGATCTTGAAATTAGAGACTGTTGCCCTACGTAATAAAAGCTATTTTTGCAGTTTAACTGTTAAACTTGATGTGCTTTCTTGAGTACAATAATTAACCAATTTTACAATATTTGAAGGATTTGTTAGTAAAAATGTGGACCATACTTACTAGCGAGTAATAAATATCCTTTTGACACAGAGCTTAAATCATTAGAATCCATCACTGTTTGTTATAATGGTCAAAATATTACTGAGATTTACGTCGATGAAGGAGTTTTATTATTTATATTCACACGGGCCGCGAAACGAACCCAACTCATGCATTGCTAGTAAACGTAAGAAATGAGAAGTAAAGCGACCGTGAAGCTACATAGGAATGCATGATTTTCTACACGCAACAATCGAGAGTTTTGAACCACTCAGCTCAGTTAGTGTCGCCAAGATGGTTTTCAGTATCTTATTCAACTTAAGTATATTAATATACAAGGTCATTTTGAATGAATGAATGATTTATTCGGCAACATGAATAACATACATTAAAATAAATTTAAAAGAAATGGCACCGAAAAGGCATTTACTCAGCATAATGTCGCAGCATTCAAGAACGCCACGACGCTGGTCTTCTGCAAATGCCTAAAATGAATGAGAGAAACACTGCTACGCATAGACTGCTATTAACCAATCTATAACTGCATTACAATACAGCATCATTTTTAGAATGATATATTGATATATATATCATTCTAAAAATGTTATATATTGTATATTAAATGTTGATATATATACAGCGCCGTATATCGAAATCTGTTTGATTTAAAAAAAAAAACAAGGCACGCCGGGGACAGCTACTATTAAATAAAATGAAACTTAACACACTTAACTTCTCTCTCTTTATTTATGTCGATACATAAATGCGATTGCAGTCTATTAAAAATAATATATTTGCCTAATATTTGTATATGTACATGCATAACTATTTAATGGGTAACAGAATTAATCAGAAAAATCTATCTCATCATGGCCGGTGGCGCAGCAACCCAAAGTGTGTCTTGGCCTCCGATACTATAGCTCTCAATCTTAGCATATTAAAAACTTCTCTGGTCAATTCTGTTAAATACCTACACTAAATTTAGGTACTAAGAAATACAGCTAGGTATACTTAATAAATTATCGATGTAGTGAAACTATAATAACTATTCCCTAAGACAACTTATTTGGTTTGGTTTACTTCATTGGGATCTATTAAATTTTAAATAATAAAAATAAAAATATTGCACCTAGAAAAATCATAACATAATTTATTATTATTGCTTAAACTTGATAGGTACCTATCACACCAGCTATTGCCCGTTTAGATGGTAATTATAGCATTATTTTTCACACAAGCACATGAGGCCCGATAGAAAAGGTCCTAGCCTGACTGACTTGAAGGGAACATTATATCATTTTCAAAGTACCCTCATATTTTGCTACAGTCCCTCAACAGTCGATGAGAAAACTTTGAAATGTATAGCTCAAGAAACATTTTTTTACGATTATTTTTGTGCCAGTATCCGCAGTATTTCTACAAAATGGACAAAACTAGGTAAGTCTAAGCCTAAGAAAGGTCTCTCCCAAACATGCGTTTGTGCATAAACAAACAAACAACCTCTCACCCTAAACGCATACCTTCTCCATTCCGTCGCGAGTTAGAAAAGAAGATCAAAAATTTTTACTCTAACGCGATAGTAGTAAAGTCACCTCATTGGCAACGCGGTCGTTAAGCAGTACCTACATTTATTTTACTTTAAATTTTGATTGTTGGTATCTCTATTTCAGTTCTTGGTATTTTTCAATCAATGGTTCAAAATGATTTAGTAACATAAATAAAGCCTGCTCAGTGCTCCACATTCCCGGCAAAATTACGAAACTTGCCGAATACGGAAGTGTAGAGAGAGTATTCGTGTTATCTCGAATTCGTCTTCTATCCATACCGTGTTGGTAAGGTACATCAAAGGGTTCTGTGTTTATGCAAAACTTTATCTCTAGATTCCTGCTGTATCTCGCCATTGGGAGCGCGCGTAAACTAAATAAAAGCTTTTAATGTCGGTAAATTGGACACACGAACTTGAGTCATCGTTTTTAGAACTTTATCAAAGTCACCCTATAATATGGAGCCCAAAGGATCGCGACCATAAAGATCATGCAGATATTCTTGTGACGTCCATCTCGTAAGAGCCTCTATTTTAATCAAACTAAACCAAAACGGGAATGTAGAGAGCCGCTTTCGTGTGCTCTCGCCAATGCTCGTTCTTCGACAAAAGTTTTGCCTCTCGGCAAACTCCGGGAATGTGGAGCCGGCTTTATTTGCAGATTTAGATTGTTTGCAACGTGTGCTCATTATCATCACGTATGTTTTTACAAAGACTGCAGGTGTATGTCAGCATGTAGTAAATATTTCGATAAATAGATAAACCTCCGCCCCCTAGCATGACCACCGAAACACGATATATATCGCGTGATATAGCGTTTTATCGTCACTCAACTGTCAAAATCCATTATCTTTTGACAGTTAAGCGTGCCCGCAGACTTCAAACTTTCCGTCTCGGCTGATAGTTGGTTTTTAATGAAGAATCGGCCGATACCAAATCGTTGTAGTGTAATAGTCCAATAAAACTAGCTTTATCGGGACATAATAAGATAACTGAAATTTTCTTTTTCTATGTCATAAATTAGTGTTAGTTATACTTAAAATAAAAGGAATTAAACATTTAGAAACTTCACATAAAACTGAAAAAACTTAACTACTGAGAAATACATTATTATTAAAACGTAAAAAATAAATGTTTAATTTTTGTCTAAAATGTCTAAAAAAAACGCATCAATAGCATCGCAGCTTAAATACAAGCATCATAGTTACCATTTTGGCTTATCTAGATATTGAGATCAGATGAATACTGTGAAAAAAAAACGAACATGCGAATTTGGATTCAGTTTAACTTTGCTATTAGGAGATAGTATTTTAATGCACCAGAAAATTATACTAACAAGGTATTTGGTTAACTATTTTGCTTTTAGGAAAAAGCTAGGTAATGTACGAAATCTCATGATTTTTATATGAAACGGTTACCCACCCCGGATTTCTTAAATCACATATCTAATTAATATTGGACACTTAATATCAATATCCGATAAACTAATAAAAACAACGAGTTTATTAATTATGTCCAGATAAAGCTAGTTTTATTGGACTATAAGTGCGCACACTACAACGATTTGGTATCGGGCGATTTTTCGTTATACTGATTAAAGACCCGACAGCCGACAGTTTAGTCTGTAGTTGGCGGGAACTCTAAACGTGATTAATCGCTATATCATATCGCGTTTTGGTAGTCATGCTAGAGCCAGTACTTGTTCCTAAGAAAATTCGCTGTAACTATTTATCTCAAAAATTAGAAATGATTACGTCTTCCAAAAAATATACATTCTGTGTACTAAGTATCGGGAATTTGTCAATAAAACAAAAAATACAAATTATTCATCTAAATTTATTTTATCGCCTTCAAAGTAGGCCCCATCGCTTGCAATACAACATCTCCACCGCTTCACCCAGTCTGCCATACATTTTTCATAGGCTATTTGCGGTATGGCCTTTAGCTCATTCAGCGAATTTTCTTTTATGGCTTCTATCGACTCAAAACGTTTTCCTCGAAGTGGTAATTTTAACTTGTGAAATAAAAAAAAGTCAGACGGAGCCATATCAGGTGAATACGGTGCTTGGTCGAGAACTTTTGTTGAATTTTTCGCTAAAAACTCTTTCACTTTAATGGCTGTGTGTGATGGTGCATTATCATTTTCCATTGTAAAAATCGCCGAGGACTCAAAACTATCACCAACAAAAAGTGTAGTTTAAAACAAATTAAATGACAGATCCCGCTCAAATTTTGCGCGCTTAATCAGTACAGTGCTACCAACATGCAGTAAAAAAATTAGAACGACCTCTTTTACGCGGGTCTTTTTATTGACATATTCCCGATACTTTTTACACAGAGTAGTATGATATTGATTATATCTTTTACTAAGAAATATTTAGTACCTATACCTAGTATTTAATTTTATTAAATTAATTATAAAAGTACTACCTAAACATTATTTTTTCGAAACGTCTTTTTAGCATTGAGTTTGCCATCGATTTTTGTTTAATAACTTATCCAATAGCTTGTAAAAATGAAAAGAAATTTTCGCGACATCTCTTAAAATAGAAAAGTTATATGGTTTAGAAAACTTATTTTGACTCGCGTTATGACGTCATAACGCCGGTGGTCAACCATACGTCGTGCATAATAATGCACGTATATTTCAGTGTGCTTGGCATTTTCTTCAAACCCTTATCTTCTTACTTGAAAACTACTCGATTGATTTAAATAAAACAAAAACAGGTAGACATTAAGCTTCAAGGGTTTCAAGTTACTTAACAGACACATTCAGACGCTTTCTCTATTATCACGAAAGTTATTTAACCAAATTCATATATTATTGTTTTTCTAAATATAGGTTTTCGTGATTAAGTTTTTTTTTTGTTTTTTTAGTTGAATGTAATGTTTGAACATAAAACCTTAAATTTTATTGATCACGGGCAACGCGACGCGGTGCAACCATCACGCTAGAGCACGGGCTGATTTGTACTAATGTTAAAGCTTTTAGTTCGATATTACTTCGAACATTATAAAGCTGCTAATTGGTGTACTTTCTTTGGCAATATTAAGATACCTACCTATTCTATGTACAAAATATATATTATCATATAATTAGTTAATTCTATGCTATCAATAATATTTGGCACATACCTTATCAAGTAAAGTTTTGGATAACTAGTGATTTTAATTATTACTCAGCTTGCCCTTGTCAAAATTCGAACTTCCAGGGAATAATATATTGCATGAGTTATGTCTTGTTCTCCGTGAATTCTCCATTTCTGCTTCATTTACAGCAGCCACTGAAGTCAAAGCTACAGTTTTCTCAAAATCAATAGTTGTATAACCAATAGCTGCCAGGGGAGTAGATACTGGTCCTGTTGATGGCTTTTCTACGCTAGTTTGAGAGATCAGCCTGGCTCGTGGCTGCGAAGAGCATGAGGCAGTACTTTCATTTCTAGAGCTAGCATAGGACTGGCTTTCAGGTGACATAACATCCCTCGAACTCATAATAGTATCTTTGTTACTATCTATATCTAATATAGCATAGTTCACTTCCAACTCTTCAACTGGTGACATTGAGGTAAAAGTATCTGATTCAGAAAATTTTGGGTTATATTCAGATGTGGCATTGTAATTTAGAATTTGTTTTACATTTTTAACACTATCTCCCATATTGCCCAGAGTTAAATTGGCATATGTATTCATCTCGGGCTTGACTCCAACAGGTAAATTACAATATTCCATTTGTTTGGGAGTTGATGGTGTTAAGGGCACTTGTTCAGTTTTGCTTTTATCTGCCTTCTGTTGTAAGTTTGTCTCGTTAGGAGCAACATTCACATATAAACGAGCTGCTTCTTGTTGCTCTACACTTAATTGTGCATAATGTTCACTGCTATTACTTAAAGTAGGAGACAGTGGGTTTGCAACTTGATTATTGTTATTATTGTTGGGGACATTTTCATTTAAGTACCTTCCTTCAAGAAAGCGTGTTTCATCTTCTATATCTCTCATTGTATTTAAAGCTGTTTCTTGCCGTAATGTATTTCTAAGGATTGCTAAGTCCCTTGTGAGATCGTTACTATAAACATGGTTAGTCTCCACAGCAACAGGTGTTTCAGATGGCTGATTATTATTATTGTGTTCTCGTTTAAAATCCCTGACCTGATATAAATTGGTAACATGATTTCCATTTGTTTGAGGACGGGGATACAAAGGCATCACTTCCAAAATATCTGCACTCGATGGAGATCTTGATGCCTGGGTGACAGTTCTTGGTATAATATTGGGTGTCAAACTTGATACATTGTTATTATTAGTAGACCTTGCATTATTATCAGGTTGACCATTGTCTATTGAGGATCTATGAACAACACTTGCTTGTAATGTTTGTCTGCCTTGTGGAGGTGGAGTCATACGGGACACTGAATAGGATACAGAGTCATGAATGGCATTTCGAAGTTGGATTTGCTGTTGTAAAGTATGAAATAATAGGGAAGCCCTTCGACATCTGAATGCATATATACCTTCACCAGTTTCACATCTTCTACCTGAAATAGACACAACTAGTTATTATTAAATATTATTTAATTAAAATATTCCTAGAATTGATATGAAATTGATTGACTATAATTGACTAATTTAATCTCAAATTAAAACAAAGCTATCAGTCATGGTTTTACATATGCAGAATTAATAATACAATATGACAAAAAGCCAAATAAGCATACACTGTATCTTGGCATGTTTAACTTCTCTGCGCCTGCCGCATTGTATAAAAAAAGAACCAGCCAGTGGCTGGCAACATGGAAATAAAAGGGATAGTTTTTAATTGGGTGACTGGAAATAATAAAGGCATCTGTTAATGGGATACTTTAATACTAAATCCGGCAGCGGTTTATTTTGTTGGCGACAAAGTAACTAAACAGGCGACAAACTGTGGATTACAAAAAATATGTAAAAAGAGCAACTACATGTGGGAGATAAATAATTTAAATGAGTGACAAAAATACTGAGTGGGCAATTATTATACCAAGCAGGGTTACAACTGATTTAAGCTGCCCAACATGGTATTTTTGTCTCCTCCATTAGGTTCCTTTTTTAAGTGAAATATATAACAAATTTTAAATGTTTTGTATGCCTTAAGGTAGTCAACCAAATGGAAGGGTCGCCTGTTCTGAATAACTAGTTACTCGATTTGTATTTTAAAGTCACCCATTTTCAATATTTGTAGTCACCCTCAGTCCGTCGCCCGCTTAGTACTTCAGTATACTATATTCAGCATTTTTGATACCCAAATTGGGAATCTATTGTTACCCAATTAAATACTATCTGAAATAAAATGCAGTCTTTCACGAAAAACCCGATAATTTCGCAATCAGTCACAGAGTATTACAAGGTAATTGGGCATTTTTACCGACTTCAAAAGGAGGGAGGTACTCAATTCGTCCCGTTTTTTTATTTATTTTTTTTTTTTTTTTGTTTTTTGTATGTACACCGATTACTCGAAGACGGCTGGACCGATTGAAGTGATTCAAACGTTATTACATTAGGTAAACTTTCAAGTTGGTCCCATTTTTTAAAATTTTGAAATCGGTTCAGTACTTTTCAAGTAATCTTGAAAAAAGCACGAAAATATTATGATTTTGTGTGAACTACCACGATGATCAGTCGTATAACTTCTTTGTTTATGAATAAGATAATTATTTTTTTGTTGGAAAAGGGATATCTTATTCTTAAGTGTAGTTCTTTAACCGACTTAAAAAAGGAGGTTCTCAGTTTGACCCGCATGTATGTATGTTTCTCCGCGATTAACTCACGTTTGGCTGAGCCGATTTTAATTTCTACCTAAATAATATACCTACACTAACACTACCTAATACAAAAGGTACCACTAAAAATAAAAAAATAAAAAATTGTTTAAAAAAACAAAAAACCGACTTCAAAAAACCTACCTCTAAAAAGCAATAAATAATATTCGTAATAATAAAACACGTCTATTGAAGTCGGGTGGGGCTTTTAGAATAAAAAAAGGGATTTGTACTCCAGCCCCACCCGACTTCAATAGACGTGTTTTATTATTACGAATATTATTTATTGCTTTTTAGAGGTAGGTTTTTTGAAGTCGGTTTTTTGTTTTTTTAAACAATTTTTTGACCTACTTGATGAAAGTTCACGTTATAGAAACCAGTTTTAAATTGAAGAATTCAATCCCACTTTCCAAAATATGTATCATTTTCTATGTACCAACCGGCAGAAAAAAGTTATTTTACTGTGTGAGTATATATTTAATGTTATTAAACTCTTGTTAATAAAACAGAAGTTTTTTACTTTCAGCATTGTGACACTCATAAGTAAATTCCCTCAACAGTGATGTCCTTACGTATTGCCACCTGGAATATCAATGGGATTGCGCCAAACAAACAAGAATTAGAAATCCTGCTGAAAAGTAATAAAATAGATATAGCTCTGATATCAGAAACTCACCTTAATGATTCTAAGAAGATTAAGATAGACAACTATTGCATATATAATACAAACCACCCAGATGGCACATCAGGTGGATGGTGGATCAGCAGTTATCATCAAAAATAATATAAAACATTACCTGCACAGTGAATTCAAAGAGGAATGGCTGCAAGCTACAACTATAACAATAGACGAAAAAATGGGTCCTATTAATATAAGCGCTGTCTACTGCCCACCGAAACATGATTTGAAACAAGACATGCTCAATCGCTACTTCTGCACCCTAGGAAACAAGTTTATTAGTGGGGGAGACTGGAACTGTAAACAAACTTACTGGGGTTCGCGAGTAACAGCCACCAGAGGGAGGGAATTAAAGAAAAGCGTAAACCAGAAAAACTTAAAGGCCTTATCAACAGGTGAACCAACCCAACTTACTGGCCAACAGATATGAACAAGCTTCCTGATCTTGTCGATTTCTTTATTATTAAAGGACTACCAGATGTGTACTTCGACCTTAAATCATCACTACTCATTATCAGATCACACTGCGGTTATTGCAACATTTAGCATCTCACCAATACAAAGGGTACAAAAACCGGTATCTATATATATAAAAGAGTAAATCACTCACTGACTCATCACGAAATCTCAGAAACTACAAGTGCTAGGAGTCTCAAATTTTGCATGGGGGTTCCTTTTAGGGTGAAGGTGCTCACTAAGACGGGATTTTGCGAAATTCAACCCCTAAGAGGGTAAAACAGGGTGGCAAAGTTTGTATGGGAGAAAGCCATTCCTTGGCCCGATTGACTTGAAATTTGGCATAGACATTCTTTAACAAAATTAATTGAATACGTGTTTCGTATTTTCTTGAAATGTATCCCCTAACAGGGTTGAAAAGGGGTAGAAAGCTATTTTTAGGGAGGTTGACTTCGATATCGGAATCAAAACTTCTTAGTGCATTTGTACGATTAAGAAAAATAAATGTCAGTTGTCAGGTTGTCACCTCCGCTGAGATTGTAATTATGTCACCGCACGAGATGACATTTCATGTTGTATAAGATTTTATACTGATTTTCAGTACATAATTTACGAAATATTAGTCTACTTATAAAACGTGGCAAAATCTAGCAAATATCAGATATCTAACGTGACAAGGAATGTGGTGTAAAGTGTTGAAATTGAGAGCCGGATAATAATGCACAACATAAGTTGCACCTGACATAATTTGCAATGTCACGTTATTTTAGCCAGGAACCAGGAACAAATAAACATACATAGATTTTTATTTAAAAAGAAGATACCTACCAAACTAATTAAGTATGAGTATTAAATGTTACATAATATTATTATACTTATTTTGTTATATTACTGCTAAGAAATTTTATTAAGTACCTACCTACCTACCTAATACAAAGTCGTGAACAGTAGGGCGTCGGTTCTGTAACCAAACTCGAACCCCACTTCGAATCTCACTTCACTGCACGGGACGGGAACTTTAAATTATAAATAAGATAATGATAAGATTTTTTTTTCATCACAAAATATTTTAGATAGCTACCTAAATTTATTGTAATCGGTAAAATTGCTCATTTAGTTAGCTAATTTCTAATAACAATTCACGCGAAGTGAAGTGAGGTTCGAAGTGAGATGCGAGTTTGGTTACAGAATCAACAGATTGCGCAGGTAAAACCGCGGGGTGCAGCTATTACCTACATATCACAAAATTGTAAAAATGTGAAATTTTTGATGTTTGGATGTTATTCATTTTGTTACTCAATCACGTCTGAACGGGTGAACGGATTTAGACGAAATTTGGCACAGGGATAGATTATAGTCTGGAATACTTAACACAGGCTTCTTTTCATGCCGATCATTGGTTTCCAAGAGAAGACTTACAACGATTACCGACTCCCACGCGGGCGGAGCCACGGGCAAAAGCTAAACATAGTATAAAACAAAGTCGCTTCCCACCGTCTGTACGCTTCTCTTAAACTATACATAAAAATCGCAATAAAATTGATCTTTAAGTTTGGGAGCTAGGTGGCCTCAGACAGACACACACACACACTTCAATTATATTTTAACACCCCTTGCGTACATCGTATATATGTAGATATCCTATAGTATAATCAAATAACTTCACACTGACACCACATTAGCACAGTTTTACATTAGTAACTACATTGCACTGCACCCGTGCGAAGCCGGGGCGGGCCGCTAGTTATATAATAATAAAACAGATTGGAACGCTTTTTCTGAATATCTGGAAAATGAAATCAATTTGAAGGTAAAGCTTAAGACGGAAGAGGATATAGATGAGGAAACATTTTACATTACGAACCTCATACAGGTAGCTGCCTGGCGCTCTACTCCTTCACTGAGCTATAGCTCCGAAAACAACATACCACTGGACATACGAAATAAGTTCCAAGAAAAGCGAAAGCAAAGAAGAATACTACACATGACAAGATCTAGTCAGGACCGAACAGAATTTAACAGAATTTCGAGAGAACTAAAAGACCTAATTAACGAAACCAATAACGCAACGTTTCAGCATCAAATACCGAGTCTATCAGCTTATAAAAAAAGACAATTATTCCCTATGGAAAATAACCAAAAACTTCAAAAGACCGCATAACCACATTCCACCCATTAGAAAATCCCCTACTGACCCCTGGGCAAGGAGTGAAAATGAAAAGGCAGAACTATTTGCAAATCATCTAAGCGAAATATTTACACCCAACCAGTCGAGCATGGACGGTTTCGAAAAGGAAATTGATGAAGTAATTAATAGTGACCAGCAGCTGACTCCACCACTTGTACCGGTAACTCCGAAAGAACTTGCACGAACGATTCAGCTCCTAGAAAATAAGAAGGCACCTGGATTCGACTTAATAACTGGCGAAGTGCTTAAAAATTTACCCAAAAAAGCCTTGGTCTTTCTCACAATGCTGTTTAACGCAACCCTTAGAATACAGTACTATCCAAAACTTTGGAAAATATCACAAATCTGCATGATTGCGAAACCAGGAAAACCGCCAAATGATCCCGGTTCGTATAGATAGACCAATAAGTCTCCTGCCGATACTGTCCAAATTATTTGAAAAAATTCTCCTAAAACGACTAAAACCAGTACTCGAAGAAAGCAAAATCATACCAGATCATCAATTTGGCTTTCGGGAAAGACATTCAACCGTGGAACAAGTACATAGAGTGGTTCACAAAATCAGACAATCGCTAGAGAAGAAAGAGTACTGCTCAGCTGTATTTTTAGATATACAACAAGCTTTTGACAAAGTCTGGCATAATAGCGGAAGATCCTGGGGACATCACCTTGCATTTTGGAGACAAAGCAAACCGCTTGGAACGGGTGTTCCTTGGGGTGATCTGAGCTGATTTAGCCCGGTTGCCACGCGGTTCCCCCCAGCAGGTGGGCAGGGGAGGGGGGAGAACGGTGCGTCCGGCGGGCCTCACTCTAAGCTTCATATCTGCATACATGTAGCAACTATATCAAGTTTGGTATCTTTTTCTTATAATTCAAAGACAAGGAATTCATTTTTGGAACTAAATTTTCACTCACCCATACAAAAAAACCGCGAAATTCAAAAATGAATTTTTTTCTCTACAATTTTTTTTTCGAAAATCCTCTGCATAATTGAAACTATGAAAATTTTCCCTAGAAAAAAAATACTAGTGAATAGCCCAGTTATTCTACTTTATATAATGATAAACTTGTTAAACATTTTTGTAAAAAAACTGTGTTAAAAAAATGATTTTTGTCGCACGGCAGAATTTCCTCTGCCATTTTTTTTTCGAAAATTTTCTATAGAATTAAAACTATGTAGATTTGCACCAGAAACAAATAATCAAAAAATAGCTCAGTTAATCTACTAAATAAATAAATACATTTATTAAACATTTTTGTCTAGTAACTGTGTTAAAAAAATGTTTTAAACCTTTTTTTCGGACATCCTCTAGAGAATTAAAACTATGAAGAATTTCCCCAGAAAATAAATACTGGTAAATAGCCCAGCTATCTTACTATATAAAAAAATAAATTTGTCAAACATTTTTGTCTAGAAACTGCGTTAAAAAAATATTTTTTGTCGCGCGGCGCAATTTTCTCAATTTTTTTTTATTTTCGAATATTTTCTACAAAATTAAAACTATGAAAATTAGCCTCAGAAAAAAAATTGGTGAATAGCCCAGTTATTTTACTATATAGAATAAGACATTTGTTAAACATTTTTGTCTAGTAACTGTATTAAAAAATGTTTTGTGTCGCGTGGCGTAAATTTCTATACCATTTTTTTCGATAATCCTCTACAGAATTAAAACTATGAGGATTTGCCCAAAGAAACAAAAATACTAGTGAATAGCCCAGTTATCCTACTATAAAGAATAATAAACTTGTCAAACATTTTTGTCTAGTAACGGCGTTAAAAAAATGTTCTAAAGATGTTGGGGAAACGTTCGCCATTAGAATTATTATAAATGTGATAAAATTAACATACCTAGTTATGAGATGTTAAAAAAATGCAGGTTAAAATAAATTAATTTAATTGTTCGCAGTTGCCACTACATGCACATAGGTCTGTGTATTTTAGATTTCATTTAATGCAGTTGCACCTCCCTGCGCATTTTGTTTTGCAGCGGCAATGAATTAATTCTAAACAAGCAGCAGATGCAGCAGGTAGTCTTGTTCAAATAGGCTCCCAATAGCCATTTTGTTTGGACCAGCCCCAGTCAGCAGGGCATGACAGCTGTTGCTGAGGGACTATAATCTGTCCCCAAACACAGCCTTCTTGGTAAAGTGCACGGAGAATATGGTTACGAGGTGCATCTTCCGTTGGAGGCAGATTTTCCAGCTGGAGATCTTTTTTTGTAAAAAGACTAAAGAGTACTTTTCGGCACTCATTTACACTCGAACTTGTACCTGATCTGAAATCAGTAACAAATTAAAATTCATAATGTTAAAATAATGTCTAGGAACCAATTCACATCTCGTAATTCAAATCTCTTCAGACTTAATATTGTAAGGTTCTTACTTGTCATACAAGACAATAATATTTTTTTATAATATAAGCAATGCCTGCTCAATATAGCCTTATTTGGCGTATTTAAACCCTTCAGATACTACAAGATTTGTGCTCCAAGCTTAAAATGCGTTTTTTTTACCCTTTCCACACAAAAAAGACACAGTGTCGCAACCTTAAAGGCGTGGAAGAATGGCAAGACTTCAGTCTTTTCTGGTCCTGTAAAATAAATTATAATCAATGCGTTACAACTGAAATCATATATTTAACAAAAGTTTGTAGCACGTGACCAATCGCTCAGATGACCTGTCTCGTACTGCGGTAACCTTACAATATTAAGTTTGAAGTGAAGAGATTTGAATTACGAGATGTGGATGGGTTCCTAGACATTATTTTAAAATAATGAATTTTTATTTGTTACCGATTTTAGATCAGGCACAAGTTCGAGTGTAAATGAGTGCCGAAAAGTCCTCTTTACAATAAAAGATCTCTAGCCACATGAGTTATTTACTCATGTGCTCTAGCTGGAAAATCTGCCTCCAACGGAAGATGCACTTCGTAACCATATTCTACGTGCAGTTTACCAAGGAGGCTGTGTTTGGGAACAGATTATAGCCCCTCAGCGACAGCTGCCATGCTCTGCTGACTGGGCTGGTCCAAACAAAATGGCTATTGGGAGCCTATTTGGGCAAGCCTACCTGTTGCATCTGCTGCTTGTTTAGAATTAATTTGTTGCCGCTGCAACACAAAATACGCAGGGAGGTGTAACTGCATTAAAAGAAATCTAAAATGCACAGACCTATGTACATGTAGTGGCAACTGCGAGAAATAAAATTGTTTTATTTTAACTCGCATTTTTTTAACATCTCATAACTATGTTAATTTTATCACATTCATAATAATTCTAATGGCGAAAGTTTGCCCAACATCTTTATTAATATATTTAATTTGTAATATAATATATTTGTCACGTCCAGAAGTAATTTATCAATGTAATGTAATGTAAATTATCAATGTAACCAGAAAAATAACAACTTATCAGAACATAACTTTGCAGGTCCGCCGCGCGACACAGAACATTTTTTTTAACACAGTTACTAGACAAAAATGTTTGACAAGTTTATTATTCTATATAGTAGGATAACTGGGCTATTCACTAGTATTTTTGTTTCTTTAAGAAAATCCTCATAGTTTTAATTCTGTAGAGGGTTTTCGAAAAAAAATGGTAGAGAAATTTCCGTCACGCGACACAAAACATTTTTTTAATAGAGTTACTAAACAAAAATGTTTAACAAATGTCTTATTATATATAGTAAAATAACTGGACTATTCACATATTTTTTTTTCTGGGGTAAATTATCATAGTTTTAATTTTGTAGAAAACATTCTAAAATAAAAAAAAGTAGAGAAAACTCCGCCGTGCGACAAAAAATATTTTGTAACGCAGTTTCTAGAAAAAACTGATAATCAAATTTATTTTTGTATATAGTAAGATAACTGGGCTATTCATCAGTATTTTTTTTCTTGGGAAAATCTTCACAGTTTTAATTCTCTAGAGGATTTTCGAAAAAAAATGGCAGAAAAAATTCCGCCGCGCGACTTAAAACATTTTTTAACACAGTTATTAGACAAAAATGTTTAAAAAATGTATTATTTTATATAGTAAATTAACTGAGCTATTTTTTCATTATTTTTTTCTGGTGCAAATCTACATAGTTTTAATTCTATAGAAAATATCCGAAAAATAAATTGGCAGAGAAAATTCCGCTGCGTGACAAAAAACATTTTTTTACACACAGTTTTTACGCATAAACATTTGACAAATTTATTATTATATATAGTGGAATAATTGGGCTATTCACTAGGTATTTTTTTTCTGGGGAAAATTTTCATAGTTTTAATTCTGCAGAGGAATTTCGAAAAAAAATTGTAGAGAAAAAAAATCATTTTTGAATTTCGCGGTTTTTTTGTATGGGTGAGTGAACATTTATTTCCAAAAATGAATTCCTTGTCCTCGAATTATAAGAAAAAGACACCAAACTTGATATAGTTGCTACATGTATGCAGATATGAAGCTTAGAGTGAGGCCCGCCGGACGCACCGTTCTCCCCCCTCCCCTGCCCACCTGCTGGGGGGAACCGCGTGGCAACCGGGCTAAATCAGCTCAGATTACCCCCAGGAACACCTGTTCCAAGCGGTTTGCTTTGTCTCAAAAATGCAAGGTAGTAGGGTATAGTAGGAGATTGTGGGGATCGATTTGTATGGGGACAAATCGATCCCCACAATCTCCTACTATACATTTTGTACTGAAAAATTATAAATCAACTCGAAATATTTTTTTTTGCCAAACGATCCTATTTCTTACTGTGATTTCAGTTGACTTTAAAGAGTATTTGATTCGTGCCACGGCAGCGGCCGGCGAAGCGCCAGAAACGACTTTTTTTACGTGCGAAATTTTGTATGTACGTCCCCTCCCCTCTCCCCATCTCTTTTTAGCCTCCCCTGCTTAATTTCCATATTTTTTGTTTTGAGGTTATGTTTACACAAAAAAATACTTCTCGAATCACCGGCAGATGGGGATTGGAGGAGGCAGTTGTTTCCCTTCCCCCTCCCCTTCCCTTTCTTTAATTGCCGAAAAATAACAGTAATTTGGCTGTTATCATTACTTTAAGTCTATGACGGGGAAATTGATAATTCAAGTATCCATTTCCTAACTCCCAAATTTTAGGAGGGGGTAAGGGAGCCCCCCCCCCTTCCCCCTCACTCTCACCCCCAAATTCGAGGCCAACTAATGGAAAGTAGAACCCGTTTTCCTGTAACTATGACGGTTAGAGTACCTGCCCTTAATGTACCGTCTCAAAAATCCACCCTGTATTTAGAGTAACCCAACCTCAAAATTTCATTTTAATTTTTCTCAAAAACTATTGGGCTCTGCAACTCCCCCTTCGGAGGGGGGCTTCCCCTCTCTCCCCACCCCTCCCCCCCAACCCCTAATTCAACGCTCCACACAGTAAATTTTTACCAAGCTCTCCAAGGCAGTAAATTTGACATGGCACTTAAAAATATCCTTCTTAACAAAGCAAAAATAGACTGCATTTTATTTAATATTGTAGGTTCCTACATAATAATAATGTAAATGCTAAATGTAAAATAGATAGAATGTAAAGTACTACCTATCTACAAGAATGCAATAAATGACTATGAATAAAATAAAAATTGACAACCTGATTCAAAACTGAATATTTCTCCTTCGAATCCATATCTTCTTAGAGAATGTAAAGGCCATACAGTAGATTCTCTTCCTTCGCGATATAATAATATATCAGATTCTGTAATCTCGAGCTGTCCTGTACATAATTCTGCACCATTTTCGTCAATATTCATTACCCGATAAACATTGGGATGCGAGTCCGTAGACTCCTTTTTACTGTGAAAGCAACCCATTAGTCCATTATGCGATTTCAACGCATTATTATTTATCCTAATTCATAGTAGTAAATAATAAAATAATTATTAAAAACTCCCAACGTAACGAAACGAAGGTAAAAAATACAACATTGTTTTTTTTTTTGATAAGAAGTCAACTGTCAGTGTCAAACCACAGAGAAGAGAACAATAAACAAGAAGTTTGTAGGTAAAGTATGGAGTTCAAACTCTGAATACCTACTTAAGGCAAAAACCTACATATCGTTTTTATCGTTTTCTCCCTCTACTGGAGACCCCCTCCTCTCTTTCTAAATAGGGTGACCGTATATTTTGTTTTCCTAAGGAAGATCGGAAAACTATTGTTTTCCTAAGAAAGGAGGATTCGAATGGGGAATATCCGAAAAAAATCAAATCGGTTGAATATTTTTTTATAGGTAGGAATAAGGTCTCATAGTAAAAGAAAAAAGTTTCAGAATTTTCGGTTGCGTGAAAAAATTTAAAAACATTAAAGCCCCTTCCACTTCACAAATGTGCGAAAGTAAGAGCAGAATGGAGATTATACCTTTGCTGCTAACTGCCACAACCACAACACAACACGTATTAAAAAAAAGTTTTGACATTTTGTATTGAAACTTTTTTTAATACCATGTTGTGGTTGTGGTTTTTTAATACCATGGCAGGTGGTGGCAAATGTATAATCTCCATTCTGCTGTTGCTTTCGTATATTTGTAAAGTTAAATTATAGCACTAAATTATAGCAATTACAAGCGAATTCAATATTCATTATGCGCTATCTCGATGTCGGCCTCTCGGCTGAGACCGGCACCGAGATAGCGTGCAGGGAATATTGCATTCGCTGAGCGGTCGTGACGATGAGCTCAACATTAGTGATGAGCCGTGCCGCCACGCCACGGCGGGCTGTGGCCGAACCGTTACACCTTTTTTTTCTTACTTCTCAATTAAAAGTCAAACTTTATTAATTTATAAAGAGGAATATTGCTTATATTTTGGACTTACTTAACTCTTCGTCTCTGGCTCTGCAGTGATGAGGACATTAAATGATTGATGATAATGATGATGACTTACTATGTGAGATATACCACGTAGGTAGGTAGTTGGAATAAAAACATCAGAGGTAGGTATTTTTTTTATTGAAATTATTATTCTGACTACTTATCACATTTCAATCATTGTTTAGAAACAACATTTTTAATGTTGTTGTTGCTAGAGACCAAATTTTCCAGCCCATATACCTTGAAAACACGCCTTTTGGAGGGCTACCATACCACACCATATAATTCCCTTGATCGTACCGAGACTCGTTTTTGAGTTTAAGCTGTACGCACATTTTTTACACTTTCTTTTATAATCATATTTTTATTTATGATAAAATGAATACAACCATTGCAGGAGATGATGATGGACCACCATATGACAAAGATAGAATCGGTGCAAGACAACGACGACTATCGGAAGATTAACTGGTGGCGCATCTAATGCTGTCATTGATTGTTCCATCTGAAAATAAATTTGTATGTGATTTCAGTATCAATATCTCTCCTACATTTACACTAGACAAGCACGAGAAGCTTCTACCTATATTTTATCTATAGATAAACTTCGCCCTCTCATCCCTCTTTTTAAGCGCAGGCGCCATATTGAAAAAAAATATAGCCTATGTCACTCCCGTAAAATCGGTCAATAAACAATTAGTCATCTTTTAATTTCTCTCATACTTGTAAAGATAAATCAAATAAGCTTTAGCTCAATGATGTTGCTTTGTTTTATTACAGAATCACTCTATTGTTATGCCAGCCTAACTTTTACATAATTTTGCATTTAATATGACTTACAAACATAAAAAAACTTCAATGCAATTGAATACTTTAGAAACACTCTGAGAATTTCACTTGGTAAAACTAAAAATTTACAAGTTTCTAGGCAATATCACTGAACGAAAAATTAATTTATTTTATATTTGTCTAGTTGGACAATATTAATGATTTGATTTATGTAAACCATTCAACTTTAAGCTAAGCTAAGCATGTAACAATCAGTTATATGTAGTCCTCAACAAAATACGTAACGGAATCAAACAAAATATGTAGGTAATGTGCAATAAAAATAACATTCAATTATTATCAGGCACCAAAACAAATCACTATGTTCCACAAACAATTTTTTTAATCCAACTTAGTATTGTCTACTATTATGTGAGAAAATCCTACGGAAAACAAAATTCGTGGTCACATCAGTACAGTTTCAATGGTATTAAAAATCGAGTGAATTTAACAAAAACGTAATGTAATTAGCACAAAAAACTATCATTTATTTGATAAAAGGCACTGTTAGCTTCTTTTAATTAAGATTTAGTAACGAATTTCGATGAAAACCTCATAAAACCGAAATAATGGGAAATCGTCGTTTAACACTTACAGGTGAAAGGATACGTAGAATCCTGGATACCATGTACTTCCGCAACCACGAACAACACATTTATCAATAATTTTTATTGTTTTCCTCATACAATTTTCTTAAAATCACACTTAAAATCACGAGTCGACATGTAAACAAACAATAAGCAAGACTCAGTGTTGCCGCGTTATTATACTTATTATTACCCTAGAAGTGGGTATTTTCTATAACTGTCTTATTCAGGGTGCGTTCGTTAAACTAGGGCCAAAGTTAACATGGCGTTAGACTGCGCACTAACGCCATTTTAGCGCAAATCGTATTCAGAGTGACAGTTTAACGTCTAGTCCCACCGTTTAAGGATTAAAAGGTGCATCGTGATTGGTTTACAAGCAATAAACCAGGTTTTGTTAGAACAGTCTTGCACCCCAGTTTTGTGAAACATCTCTGAATAAGACAGTAAGAGTTCCGTCCCATAAGCGTCCCCGCTGAAGGGCGATTAATCGCTGAGCGATTTTTGTCTCTGAGAATAGAAAATATGGAGTTTTAATAAAATAAAATAATGTGAAAATATTGATAAACACGGCGTTAATCGCGGCGATAGTCGCGACGCTTTTTTTGTCGCTGGTTAAGTAAAACCATTGTCGTGTCATTTCGCGGGTGATTAACGCCGCTAATTATCGCAGCTACAAAAAGTCGCCCGTGATCATGAGCGTTTACGCTTATAGCCTCATCATAGGTACGTATTGACTGACTGACCGCCGCCGTGATTATTTATTTAATAATCGCATATTATGTTTACTTAAGTACTAGGATTTTACCAGTTCCCATTGTTATTGTTTATGTTTGATTTTAAGTCTGTTTATTTGTGTGAGGAAATAAAATTTTCTCAGTAAAAATGTAATTTTTAAATTGATTCATGTGACCGACTGGTTCTGGTAACCTGAATCAATTTCAATATTTGCTGCATGACTATGCCACAAAGTTTCGAAAAAAAAACGCTTGCTGATGAGTTCTACTGTACACTCTAAACAAGCATGGCTTGTCAATCATTTACATTGCATTACCACCACAACTATTATTTGTGGGCCTGGCTTACCTTTGATAGGCCACGATAATCAAGTGAAGCCGCCTTCACACGCTAGCCAAACAATGGTAAACAGCAAACAACAAACGCAAAAATGTGGATAGGTGTTTATGTTTGCCTGTTTTTGTTTGTTGGCCAGTGTTAAGCCATAGAATATTAAGCCGGGTCCATAGCGCATGTTTTGCGCTACACAATCAACAAAACATCTCAACATTCAACAAAATCCTCATGTTTTGTTTTTTTGTTGAATGTTGAGATGTTTTTGTTGATTGTGAAGAGTAAAACACGCGCTATGGACCCGGCATTCAGGCAAACATTTTGTGAAATCTCCACACGCTTGGTAAGCCATCAGTTATTATTAATTAAAATCATTAATAAATCATTAGTTACGCCTATGAAGACTTTAATTTAATTACTGTGAAAAATGAATTAGTAAATATAATTAATGAAAAAAAAAAAATTTACGGTTTTTTCGTTCCTTGTTCTCGACCGCCATATTTGCCAATCCGGAATAAACTAGCACGTTCGCCAAGCTTCAGGACACCTGTTTGTGTTGGGTGATTGTGGTTGATGTTTGGTAAGGGCGGGTCCATAGCACATGTTTTGCTCTACACAATCAACAAAAACGTCTACACAAAACATCGTTTGCGAAACATGTTTCTCTACACACGCCGTCCACAGCGATTGCGTGGCTTGTGTAGACAAAACTTCAGTGTTGCCAATTTAGCATTTTATGTTAGCCTATAACAGCTTGACCATAAAGAGTTGACAAAAATTTAGGTCACCACTTTGTATGTAAACACGTCAAAACTACGAATAATTTGGCAAGACTGACTATATTTTGTACTGATAAAATTTAGTTCCATTTTTACACGACTGCCCAAAAAGGAGTGTATTTACACGACTGCCCAAAAAAGAGTGTATATGTGTTTAGGGTTCATGTATGTTTGTGGGTATGTGAGTTTATTTATTCCACCGTAACTTCTAAATGGCTTAATGGATTTGGATGTATAGTATTAGTATATCGTTAGAATATTTACATCATTCTAAGTGACACTGGCTATATTTTTTTTGAAAAAAGTCACTATAGCGACTGTACCACGCCATTTTCAAACGTGAAAAAACATTTTTTTCTTCAATTATTACAAGATGGGCATCAAATGAAAGGCCTTAATGAGTTCATTTCAAAACTATATAATTTGTCACTAAAATGTGTAATATAAAAATAAATGAATTTAAAAAATATTGAAAACACGACTGCCCTGCCAAAAACGACGTAAAAAGTTAAATAACAAGCGTCTTGGCAGTCGGGGGACCTCTTTGATTAAAAATTGTACCACAAAACGGTCCCCTGACTGCAAAGACACTTGTTATTTAACTTTTTAGTTCGTTTTTGGCAGGGCAGTCGTGTTTTTAATATTTTTTCTATTTTATTTTATTTCTTTATGCCAAGCTGTAAGTACAGTTTGGCCATAAAGAAATTAAATAAAATGATAATGACTCGAAAATGTATGAAATTTTATAAGTGACCAAAGGTTTAGGTATATCTGAAAATGTAACTATCAAGCTCAGTTTGAGAGCGACATTTTTTTGTTTCCATTTTTGCTAGGAGATTAGTAATCGGATTGTAATACCGCCTTCAAACGTTCGCCAACCTCGTTATAGTTAGTTGATGTTTTTGGTAAGGTCCTCTTTGACACATTTGTTACAAAAGCGGCAATGTACGCCACCGACTTAAAAAACACCCCAAAAAACGTATTCCACATAATGAATCGATTAAAATATTCGGTCAGGTGATCGATGACCTAGCGGCTTGTCTGGCAGAATGCGCCCAATATGACCACAGACTATGACAATACCCTGCCCCTCGACCCGCGCAAAATGTTTTGTGTGCGTGTTTTCCACCGGGCATGGAAAGCAAAAACAAAAAAAGCGCGGGAAACCTTCAACTAGGCGGGCGTGTTTTTTGGCTTTTTTAGAAATTTTCTCTTAATTATTTGTAAATAACAGGATTAGATAGTGTAAATATTGTTTATATAGTGTATATATTTAGTATTAGTGTTATTGTATCATATTAGCAGCGATCTGGTGAGTTCTTAAATCTCTATTTGTATGAACGATCCAGAGGACCCTGGGGGGACAATCCCCCAGGTCTCTCATAATGTAACAATACCATTTAATGAAAGTTTGGGAGGTATGGACACTGATGGTTCTCTTTTTGACTCGGACACTTCTGTTAATAACCCAACAAAACGTAAAAGAGTAGCGTCACGTAAAGTTTGCAAACACTGCAACAAAAAGAGGAGGCATCACAAATCTGCTTCTAATGTTTTGACTGAAGTTGACTGTCATTGCGAGATTAGTGAAAATAATTCACCAAATACTTTTAAGACTCCTACTACGTCCTCAGCACCAGAAACACAAACTATTAATCCAACTCTTGATTCATCAAACAAGTCTATGTCGCGCCCTGTAGTAGGTAGGGATATATATGAAGCAACTGATGCATCTCCATACATTGTTCACATCCAAAAAATACAATCTACACCAGATGAAAATGTATCTTTGCATCCAATCTCTTTTGGTCGATTCTTAAAAAAGCATAATATCCAAAACATTGTAAATGGGTCGCTCAAAAAAATTGGTAGAAATAGACTGGTAATTTCATTTGTTAAATATGACGATGCAAATAAATTTATCACTAACGAAGCCTTAAAGATTAGTAGTTTCAGAGCATTTATACCGACTTTCTCTGTTACTCGTATGGGTGTCGTAAGAGGGGTTCCGATAGATTGGTCTGAAGAAGAAATCTTACAAAACATTTCTGTACCTATGGGCTGCGGAAATATTTTAAAAGTTAGGCGCATCAACAGGAAAAATTCAGTAAATGGTAAGGTCAATTTCACTCCTGTAGAGACAGTAGTACTCACTTTTGATGGTCAGGTGCTACCGAAAAGAGTGTTCCTGTGTTATAACTCTCTTCCTGTAGACCTTTATATCTTTCCCACTGTCCAATGCTTCAATTGCTGCCGCTTTGGCCATATAAGAAGTCAATGTAGATCAAAGCCTAAATGTTTTAAGTGTGGAAATGACCACTCAGGTGAGAGTTGCCAAATTGATGAAGATGACGTTACTTGCTGCCTATGCTCTGGATCTCACTATGCCACCAACCGGAAGTGTCCCGAATTTTCCAGACAAAAATCAATAAAAGAGTCTATGGCCAATAATTGCATTTCTTATGCTGAAGCCCTTAAGCTTCACCCTCCTATCACAAAATCATATTCTGATGTTCTTACATCCTCCGTTGCTCCCCAATCACAAAGTCATAACTCTAATTCCAATAAAACTACATCTTACAGAAAAACAGTCTTTATTCAACCTAAATTACACAAAATTAGTTCTAAGGGCTATGACAAGGAGGCTCATGACGTTTTAACTAAATATTATAATATTCCATTGCCAACAGTGGACACCTTAAATGAAAATAACCCTTTCTCCAATATGTCGACCAGGGATCTCATCATTACCCTGATAAAGTTTTTATCCCAAACAGAAAATATAATGTCTGAACCGTCCAACGCTGCATCTGAAAATATAAATAGTGTAAATAAAAATCAAAATGGATCATATCTCATCAATTCTTCAGTGGAATTGCCAAAGTATAAATAATAAGAAAAGTGATTTATTTCACCTAATTAATTTATATAAACCTGTAATTATAGCATTACAAGAAACTTGGATTAAGCCAAACAGTATTTTTAATGTTTCTCATTATTTTCCTCTAAGAGAAGACCGTTCTGATTCCCACGGTGGTGTAGCTCTACTAATTAATGATTCTATTTCCTTTCAGCATATTCCTATTACTCATAGTGTTAACCTATCAATCATAGCCGCTTCCATTAATAATATCTGTTTTGTTTCACTATACATACCTCATCCAACATCCTCTGTGTACAATGAATTAGATACCATCATCTCTCAACTCCCAAAACCCATTTTCATGATGGGAGATTTTAACGCTCAACACCAGGCATGGGGCAGTGCCAAATCTAACTGGTGCGGTTCCAGAATTTTAGATTTTTCAGATCTGAATAACTTTTGCATCCTAAATACAGGACTTCCAACACGGCGAACATTGCCTCATGAAGGAGACAGTGCGCCCGACCTTACAATTTGTAGTCCCAATCTAGCTTCCTCCTCCTTGACTTGGAGTCCACTATCTTCCACGTTTGGTAGTGACCACTTTCCTATTTTAATTGAATTTCCTTCAACTTTATTAAAAAATCAAAGTAGACGCCCACCTCGTTTGAAATATAAACTTGACCAAAATGACAGTGACAGATGGGAAATATTTAGGGAGCAAGTTGAACTGAGGATTTCCTCACTTCCTTCTATACAAGAAAACAACCGGACACAGAGTGCCGAGGCTTTTGCCTCAGTTTTGTTAGAAGCAGCTGACGAAGTTTTTCCAAAGAAAAAAACAAATGGGTATATTCCTTCCCCCCCGTGGTGGGACAGTGAATGTACAAAAGTAATAAAAGAGAGAAAAGAGGCTGAAATAAATTATAAAGATAATAGCTCATCCGAAAATTTTGATAAATTGATACAAATAATGAATCAAACCCGCAGTCTATTTAAAAAAAAGAAATGGGAAGGTTGGAGGACCTTTTGTTTATCTATATCACCTAACATTTCTCCTTCTGAGGTTTGGAATAATATTCGTAGGTTTAGATCTGCCTTTAAAGAACGAGTCCCTAAATGTATTGATGAAGGTGTAGCTGAAAGATTTCTGGACAAATTAGCTCCGCCATTTGTTCCTCAAGAACTAATATTAACATCACCTCAGTTGTCCTGTTGCCATAGAATAAAAGACTTAAACAATCTTAACTCACCTTTTAGTTTGACTGAGTTGAAAGGAGTGCTGTCCTATGTTAAAGATTCAGCTCCTGGTATTGATGGTATTCCATACTCTTTTCTAACTCATTTAAATGATAATATTTTAATTTATTTGTTAAATCTCATTAATTCTGTTGTGTTGTCCGGTGAAGTCCCTCCCTCATGGAAAATCCAGGAAATTATTCCTATTTTGAAATTCAATAAGCCTCCATTAGACCCTAATTCATATAGACCTATAGCTCTCTCATCAGTCCTATCTAAGTTGGCTGAACACCTGGCCAAGAACAGGTTGGAGTGGTATGTAGAAAGTCAGGAGCTGCTGGCTCCGAGCCAATACGGGTTCAGAAAAGGGAAGAGCACTATGGACAGTTTAGGCATTATCACGACTGATATAAGATTAGCCTTTTCAAATAACGAATTTCTACTTGCAGCTTTCTTAGATATTTCTGCAGCATATGACAATGTTGATCTAGAACTTCTCAAAGTTAAATTAGATAAGCTGCAGGTTCCCCACCTATTGAGTAATTTTATCATTAATCTCCTTTCAGAAAGGCAAATACAAATTAATTTTGGTGATTCAAAGGTAAAATCTAGACTGACGTGGAAGGGCCTGCCACAGGGATCGGTACTCAGCCCAATTCTATATGCCATATATACTCATGACCTTGAATTTTCTATCGCTAATAACGTGAATGTGTTACAATATGCAGACGATTTAGCTATTTACGTATCTGGCCGATCTATATTTAAATTAACATATTTGTTAAACAACGCTCTGGAGCTTTTAAAATCTTGGTTGGATAAAAACGCATTAAGTCTCTCTGTAAATAAAAGCTGTACAGTTTTATTCACTAAAATGCGCAGTCCACCTACATTTTCGATTTCTTTTGATGGTCAATTAATTCCCTCAGAAAATGAATTCAAATTTTTAGGTTTAATATTAGATTCGAAATTAACAGGTTTACCACACTGCTATTATGCTTCAGCACGTTGTGAACGACAACTTAATATTTTGCGATGTCTTTCGGGTGTTTGGTGGGGCGCCCACCCTTTTAATCTTAAGCTTTTGTATAACGCTATTATCAGAAGCATCCTGGATTATGGGACTTTCTTTTTAGAGCCGTGTAGCTTAGCTGCCATAAGTAAATTAGATGATATCCAATCTAAATCACTACGACTCATAGGTGGAGCTATGAAATCTAGCCCGCTAAATGCTCTTCAGGTTGAATGTGCTGAACCTCCACTAAAGTTAAGAAGGTGTCGTCACCCTGATTCTTTGATCATCTCACATTAATGTCCAACATGAATTGAACCAATACAAACCAAAGTATGAATACATACTTCTCCATAAACTATCTGCTTCGCATAAAGTTGTCATAGCTGGCTATTTGGAACAAAGTGATATTACCTTCAGTTGCCAACTATTAGTCATTTACCAAGGTGACGAAAATCATGGGGTCTAAAGGCACCTCCCAACTCCCCTTATAGTGCCCCCAAAGCCCAGCATAGCTAAAGTCCGTGACTTTCCACAGAACCCCCTTTTCATCAACTTAGTTTATGGCTGTTATAGTAAGTTAAATCAGACAAGTAAAACTTACATGAATCCATCGTGTGTGCATCTCCCGAGTCCTGCTAAACTCTCTCTCATCACACCACGAGCCCATTTCCACTTCAGCCCTTAGATTCATAAAAATAATCTAAACTTCAATTCAGCCATCTACAATTTTCATCATAACAATGGTGACACCTAATGTCACCGTCAGTCCACAGATACAGACTCTACATACTACTTGGTGTTGCCATCCCTATAGTGTGCGGTTTTACTACAACTCAGTTTCGCCTTTGGCGACACTCCCAACACAAGGCTGGAGTCTAAACTTAATTAATATTGCTTGGCTATAAGCCATGCAGTCCATATTTTAAATAAATGCTTAGCCACTTTCAGCAGATCTTCCTTAAAAAGCCACTTTCAGCAAATCGTCAAATTACTAGGTATATCTACTTCGGCACTGTCTACCTCATCTAACTGCTGGTCATTATTAACTAGCCGTGACTGGTCGTTATTGCTGCTCTGTAACAGATTTACCTTAGTTAAAATCCTTGATATCATCAAATACCCTAGAACTTTCCAGTTCTAGTAGACAAAGGTAAGATATTGACCTGATGGCAACCCTTGTTACCATCAGCTGTGCCGACTATTAAATCCTTGATTTTCCCAACTTTCCACGTGGCTTTATTTTCTTCAGCTTTGATTTGTACTAAATTTTCTACTTTTAGGATTCTTTCACATTTCACATGTGGTTCCTTACGTACTGACTGAGTGCTTTTCCCTCAGCTGGGTAAGTATTATCCTGCAAACATCCTTATACATTCTTGTAATATTACTTGACCCCTGTCCAACATTCTATTAATTTTTATTTTGTTTCTTTACAGGTTGCTGAACTTCAACATCGGAGGCGTTCATCACCAACGGAACACCTAGATGATGAAAGTCTACAGGCGTCAAAACATGCTCCAGCTCACTATCTACTTAGGTTAATGGGCACATATTTAATACACATTTTATTTCCTTCGTTACTGTAATAAGTTGTTGATAATGATAATTTAATAAATGCTTTTCTAATGTTCCTTTCATGCAGTGTTTTATTAATCGCATAAGTTGATCATAAAAACCACCGAACTATGGCGCCAATTCGGGTATAACTTCCACTTTGTTGTATTGTCAATACAATATTTGCTTTGCATTACCTCAACTAATAATTTAAAATAAAGAGCATTATCAGACATCATTTGAATCGAACAAAAAATTCTTGACACAAATCTTCTTAGAGTTAAAATAAACTCTTCTGTAGCTAGTTAGGTTATATACCACCTCTAAGTGAACTGCTCTAACTGATAAAAAAAAATACAAAGCTACAACGCTTCTCTCTCTTCTAATGTTATGTTTTCTTTCTTTCATATATTCTCTATTTCCATCATCACTATCTTCCGAATTATTATATTCCTTTAGTATATTTCTGTTCACCAACTCCGTATGTTCCTCATTATTCGGAAGACCCTCCACACTAGCAGCGTTAGTCGTGGTGGTGACTTCATTCTCTTCTAGGAACATGGGTTTTGATATTCAAATGGTATCTTTAAATTTTACCCTCCATGGCCCCTACATCGACCGGATCAAGTTCAGAAGATAGGTACATATTTAATTTTCAAACATTTATTTTAACTTACTTCACCCATTTTGTCTACTCACAAATAGCGGTAGTAACCTGTCAGTTTTCATCCAACTACACACAACTTGGCTGATCTTCCATCATCATCAGCCTATCATCGTCCACTACTGAACGTAGGCCTCTGCGAGTGCACGCCACTGTGCACGATCCGCGGCTATACTCATCCAGTTTATGTCAGTCACCTTGCGAAGATAGTCGCTTCACCTTGTCTGAGAGCGTCCTTCATAATGTTTGCCAATACGCGGTCTCCAGTCAAGAGCTCGTCTGCCCCAGCGGCCATCGGTTCCATGGCTAATATGGCCGGCCCACTGCCACTTCAGCTTGCTAACCTCTATATATATATATATATTTCAAGTTCTTCCATAGTACTTGCCTCTCAATATTAATTTGTAAGATTTTACTAGAATTTAGTGACATGTTTTCATTGCTTTCAACCATAAGAGCCAACAGCTTTTGTATATCTCTGTTTTAATATAATATATAATGTGTTACTCGTAAGATTTCAATTAATACCCAATACACCGTCTTAGTAGGGACCTCCTTCTGTAGTCCCCTCCACTGTCATAAATGGACTCAATATTATACCAATTGAAAGTGATTTTCGCTTTGTAGAACAACTTGTAGAAAAGCCTTTTCAACATCTAGTCACACCATACTTGCACTTACAGCGTTTAAGTCTCAATAACATTCTGTTAATAATCAGTGGTAAGACTTCTTCAACAATGCCTAATGTTATGCTTAAATTAAGCTCCCACAGCTTTCTTACATTATCATCCCTTAACAGTGGATCTGAATTTACATTATTGTAAATGTGTCACTTGTTCTACATAAGTAATAAAACAAACTGTTTCATTTCCATGTTCAAATATACAGCCAAGGTCAGTATTTTCTATATGTAAATTATCATGTAATTGCTTTTCATTGTGTACAAAAGAATAATAATAATCATTATGTATCTATTAATAAGTCTATTCTGTTTCCTAAACTATTATCATCTGTAATAATTATCTTCTCACTTACTGAAATCAGCCGCAGGATGGAATTCTGTATTACTGTTACTCCCTCTGTAGTAATATCAATAACATTAGCTTGAATACGTTTGTTCTTTTGTCTTTGTCTCTATATATAAATCAACAACTGTGGTATGGAATTCTCTCAGAGAATTGTCCCCAAATGTTTAAGCTATTAAATAATTGTCTTCAACACTAGGTAAATTTAACAGTTTTTTAATTCTAGTAATTGAAACATAGCCTTTTTGGCTCTCGCAGTCCAAAAGGGTTCCACATGTAACATGATTAAAATCAGTTTTGTTTCCACGGACTAGCTATGACTGTTTGTAACAATTATTGGTTGCCTATTTGGACTTATCGTGGAAATAACAGTAATTTCAGTGAATGTAGTAACAGACGCAGGAACGTCATTTGAAATTTTCTTTAAATTTTTCTTATAATATGGTGTGCACATTACTCTATTATGCATTTCCCCTAATGTATAAATTTTTTCTTAATTCAACAATATTTAAGCTTATTTTCCTTTTCTTGTTAGGTACTGAGTATTTGTTACTTGGTGTGTATGAGTTCGGTCTCTTGAATAGTTCTCTCCTTTTATGTGTTACGTTACATAAAGTTTCAACTGTAAATTTCCTCCCCTTTAACTTTCAGATATCAAACGGCTAGATGATTCTTTTGCATTAATTATGGTATGGTTTTTTCTAATTGTTTCTACAGATTCTGCAGTGGCATTCATTTTGGTATCAGTCTTCATCCACCGTAGACATAAAATCTCGGATGTGGATAAATTAATTTATCTCCAATCGGTGTTGAGGGGGGAGGCCAGGAAGCAATAAACGGCTATAAAAATTACAAAATAGTCTGAACCATAAGAAAGGTATGGCAAGCTTAGCATAGTTATAGATGCTCACTGTATGGTTTTGTACCGGCGGCACAAGAGTTTTAATCTCATCCACTTTTATTTGTAATAATATGAATAACCTCCTCTGGTGAGGCAGACATCACTAATTGAAAATAATTATAGGTTTCACTTTCATAAATGAATCTGTCATTCATGTTCTTTAGTTTGGAGGCTACTATTACATACTATACATTTTAAAAGGGTGCCTTCTTTCTTAAGGCCCTTTACAGCGTTTTGCCCCCTTGGCAATTAATGATTTCATTGAGTTACTTATCAAGTTTATTCGGATTTATATAGCTTTCTCCATTGTAATGGTATATATGAAAGTTTACAATTATGTAAAGTAGGTATGTGTGATGAGAAACATTGCTTTTGACTAACTCTGACTTGCAGTTAATTAATTAGCGTCAAATCCAATAAAGATTAATCATGATTTATCAAACGATATCACATTCGTACAATGTGCACGTTTACCAAAAAAAAATACTAAAATAATACTCACATTACATCTAATTGCTGTTTGTACTTAAGTACACAATAACTTAACATTGCACTCAATATAGGCAATAATAGAACTCCATATATAATTTAGTGCAATATTTCTTAATTTTTCACAATATTTATTTACCAACGTAAAAAGCTAACATCAAAAATAATAACAAAGGAAGAAACTTTTGACGTTTTATTTACAAGCAAAATCTATATTCATACAGTCTTGTGTAAACGATCGTCTTGCTTGATCGATCAGTCCGCTTAGTATCAAACCATCCGTACCGTCATCGTTTCGTGGGACATCCGGTAGGTAACTAATATTGAACTCTTTTCTTCCCATGCAAGCTCCGCCTGCGCTAAGGCAATACTATTTAATAAATCAGCCCACAACAACCAAACATGCCGAACTTAACCCAAGACGGTTCACACACTGGCTCTGCGCGGTTTTAACATTGTACAGTCAGCAGCACTTCAGGTCATACAAAAATGTTTTGAACCTTTATCATATTTGCCTTCAAGTAAAAAAAATTATTGAATATGAATATTCTGTTGTGGAAGTCCAGCGTGTCATTAACTGTACCTAAGCAAGTATATCAATTAGCATAGAAAATCGCCTCATCCAACTCACCGAAAAGGCGACGCGGCGCGGTAGCGCGTGCCGCCGCGCTTCGTAAGCAGATTCCGTTAGTAGGTGCGGAAACCGCGGGGTACGACACACTAAGCTCCGTAGTATCGTGCCGGTTCCTGTACGTGAGCGCGAGGTCGTCGTACAAGTACAACGCCGTCCGCCGCGAAGGCGCGCAGAAAACTTCTCGAATAAGCGGATCCGCCGCCGTTCCGTCACCGCGCGCGATATCCGCCACTCCGCGCCCCGCGACGGGGCGCAGAGATACGTAAGAATCGCCATAAAACGCTCCCATATGCAATATTTATCAGCAGAAAGGACAGAGATACCTATTCATACAACTTTCAACAAAAAAATTCAAAGGACTACAAAAGTATCACTCTTTTTACAAAATATTATCATACAGCTGACAGCTCGCGCAATACAACCTGAAGCAAACCATAGATAGTATGGCTTGCGCACTAAACACATTTGTACCTAGATAGAATTGCTACTGAGCAAGTCACGCGGTACCTACCAAGATCTGGGCCAAACTGTTCCGCGTAAACTGTACCTTTAATACTTCCACTTGCCGCGACGTGACGTCGCACGTCCCGCCGCCGCCGCAAGCGTCAGTGCACGGGCTACACACTACTATATGGATGGCAACGTCAAAATACCTTACTGCTTACCTTTTTATTGTGAAATGTACTAAATAAATAACCTTTGCCTTTGGTATGATAATTTCAAATGCTAGAATGCAGTAATTGTATCGAAATACGGCAATTTTTGCTATTTTCCACCGATATAAGTACGGTATTTCCCCGACAAAACGCGGCAACTGCCAAATTTACATTAGCCACACTGATAACAATGTATTCTTAATTATTACTTAATTGCTCAGTGAAATATCATGCGATTCAATTGATAACAGACAGTGACTCACTTGGTCACTTTCTGTTGCCAACTGTCAAATCAATCGCACCTTTATTGCACCGCATGCACAAGTTGCATTGCCTTCATACTTACTCAAGAGTCTCGGGACACTAAACAGAACAAAAATAATCAAAAATATTTTGATAGATGACACGGTCACAAATCACAAATACACTTAATGATTTAATGCTATTTATTTTCCTTTCCTTACCAAATTGTAGGTAATTATTCAACAATCTAATTATCCTTGTAACTGACTGAGATTTATAACTCACCTAATGCACGATACTGGCAAGCAAACTTCTTTGCTTCATCATACACTTCTATCTACTATATAGAATATTATAACTCACATGTTCACCAGATGGGCATAAACTTATATTGAATTTATAAATCAAAAATACTGTATTATATCATGGGGTTAATACACTGTTGATAAACTGAAACAGTACCTAGGTACCCCAACAAGGAATATTATCAACTTTCTTCATTACAAGTGGAAGTCTACACTGTCATCTTCCTTGGTCAAATAACCCAACACATTGGCCTTAATGCCATAAGGATATTTCTGTATGCCATAGTAAAAGGGAATTTATTTCATCTCATCAGTGTTTTAATTTATATAACATCTCAAAGTTTAACTGCTTAAAAAAACTAAAATCATTGCTGTGAGGCTACTTACTGCGTCCCAGGTAAAGGGACCATACTCACTGGTTCAAAAAACTCACTTAAGGAACCAAACTAGTGGTGTAGAACACCTTACTGTGTCCCACTTTAAGGAACTAAACTAGTGGTGTAGGACACCTCACTGCGTCCCGTATAAGGAACTTAACTATAGGTGCAGAACACTTTTAAGGAACTAAACTAGTGGTGTAGAACACCTTACTGCGTCCCACTTTAAGGAACTAAACTAGTGGTGTAGGACACCTCACTGCGTCCCGTATAAGGAACTTAACTATAGGTGCAGAACACTTTACTGCGTCCCACTTAAGTAACTAAACTAGTGGTGTAGAACACCTTACTGCGTCCCACTTTAAGGAACTAAACTAGTGGTGTAGGACACCTCACTGCGTCCCGTATAAGGAACTTAACTATAGGTGCAGAACACTTTACTGCGTCCCACTTAAGTAACTAAACTAGTGGTGTAGAACACCTTACTGCGTCCCACTTTAAGGAACTAAACTAGTGGTGTAGGACACCTCACTGCGTCCCGTATAAGGAACTTAACTATAGGTGCAGAACACTTTACTGCGTCCCACTTAAGTAACTAAACTAGTGGTGTAGAACACCTTACTGCGTCCCACTTTAAGGAACTAAACTAGTGGTGTAGGACACCTCACTGCGTCCCGTATAAGGAACTTAACTATAGGTGCAGAACACTTTACTGCGTCCCACTTAAGTAACTAAACTAGTGGTGTAGAACACCTTACTGCGTTCCAATAAAGAAACCTCTAGGCAGGTGCGAAGCACCTCACTGCGTCCCAGCTAAGGGACTTCTATGCAGGTGTCAAACACCTCACTGCGTTCCAATAAAGGAACTTCTAGGCAGGTGCGTAGCACCTCACTGCGTCCCGACTAAGGGACTTCTATGCAGGTATTAAACACCTCACTGCGTTCCACTAAAAGGAACTTCTAGGCAGGTGCATGGCACCTCACTGCGTCCCAACTAGGGGACTTCTATGCAGGTGTTAAACACCTCACTGCGTTCCACTAAAAGGAACTTCTAGGCAGGTGCATGGCACCTCACTGCGTCCCAACTAGGGGACTTCTATGCAGGTGTTAAACACCTCACTGCGTTCCACTAAAAGGAACTTCTAGGCAGGTGCATGGCACCTCACTGCGTCCCAACTAGGGGACTTCTATGCAGGTGTTAAACACCTCACTGCGTTCCACTAAAGGAACTTCTAGGCAGGTGCATGGCACCTCACTGCGTCCCAACTAGGGGACTTCTATGCAGGTGTTAAACACCTCACTGCGTTCCACTAAAGGAACTTCTAGGCAGGTGCATGGCACCTCACTGCGTCCCAACTAGGGGACTTCTATGCAGGTGTTAAACACCTCACTGCGTTCCACTAAAGGAACTTCTAGGCAGGTGCATGGCACCTCACTGCGTCCCAACTAGGGGACTTCTATGCAGGTGTTAAACACCTCACTGCGTTCCAATAAAGGAACTTCTAGGCAGGTGCGTGGCACCTCACTGCGTCCCAACTAGGGGACTTCTATGCAGGTGTTAAACACCTCACTGCGTTCCACTAAAAGGAACTTTTCATCGCTACAACACACTTAAAGAGTAAACATGAACTTAAGTATTGGACTTAAGCGCACTAACTCACCGGAGCAAACCAACAGATTCTAATGTCATATTGTAAAATAACATTGCCTTCATTTATTGTAGGCCTACCAATGCTGCGTTTCTTTAATTGTGATTCAATTCACTCACACAAAGTCAGTACCGTTCATGTTTATAACTGGGTCATATTTAAACAAGCTTTAAACGGTCTTGGTTACAAAAATATAGGCAATTAGTAACAATCGCTAATCAGTGGGATAAACACAAATAAAGTACACAACACTTTTTATTTATTTTATTTATATCAAAGATTAACTTTATCAGATCTTATTCTTTTATGATCATCAGAACTTTAGTAGCAATGAACAAGAAGAAAGAAAAATATAAGTATTTCTTTAGAACTATTGTATACCTAGGATTCTTAGAATCCCAGCACAACTCCACCATGTCGTCACCCTGATTCTTTGATCATCTCACATTAATGTCCAACATGAATTGAACCAATACAAACCAAAGTATGAATACATACTTCTCCATAAACTATCTGCTTCGCATAAAGTTGTCATAGCTGGCTATTTGGAACAAAGTGATATTACCTTCAGTTGCCAACTATTAGTCATTTACCAAGGTGACGAAAATCATGGGGTCTAAAGGCACCTCCCAACTCCCCTTATAGTGCCCCCAAAGCCCAGCATAGCTAAAGTCCGTGACTTTCCACAGAACCCCCTTTTCATCAACTTAGTTTATGGCTGTTATAGTAAGTTAAATCAGACAAGTAAAACTTACATGAATCCATCGTGTGTGCATCTCCCGAGTCCTGCTAAACTCTCTCTCATCACACCACGAGCCCATTTCCACTTCAGCCCTTAGATTCATAAAAATAATCTAAACTTCAATTCAGCCATCTACAATTTTCATCATAACAATGGTGACACCTAATGTCACCGTCAGTCCACAGATACAGACTCTACATACTACTTGGTGTTGCCATCCCTATAGTGTGCGGTTTTACTACAACTCAGTTTCGCCTTTGGCGACAGAAGGCAAATGTTGTGTGATAAATTTCTCTTCCGCGCTTTTCAATTTTCTAACCATCCTCTATACAGCAAATTACAAGAATTATCAGAAAAAATTGAGACCTCTTCTTTCTGGACCAATAAACCCCCTCCCTGTCTAGTCGTCAGTTTTCGTAAATTTATCTCCCTGCAAGCCCCTACTCACAGATCACAGTACCTTCCTTTGTTTTCTACAAACTTCCCAGCTTTAGTTCTTGAACCTAATGTCCTCTTTAGTTTAGACTTTTTGAAGAATGACCAGAATCCTGATGCATCTTTAAGACATCTTATTGATAGTGATTGGCCAGACTGGCATTATTTATACTGTGATGCATCTAAACATTCCGGTTCTGGTTTGGTTGGAATTGGTGTCTTCCATCAGCAATATAACATCCATCAAAAAATTAAACTTCCGCCTGAGACATCAGTTTTCACTGGGGAATGCTTTGGAATCCTAAAGTCACTAGAATATGTCCTAATAGCAAAACTTCAAAAAGCCATTATATTTTCGGATTCCAAGAGCGCTCTTCAATCTCTCCAAAGATTTCCATTTAAATCCTGCTTAGCTTCTGTTTATGTTACACAGTGTAGACAGCTGTTATTAACCTGTAAAGAAAATAGATATGACATTCTTTTCGCGTGGATACCTGGCCATCATAACATAAAAGGAAATGAAATTGCCGACAAGCTTGCCAAGGACGCAATAAATTCTGGTGATATCTTCCCTTATAAAAATATAGTGCCGGATCTCATTTCTCTTCCCAAGCAGCATTTACATGTCTGTTGGGAAGATAAATGGAATACTACGAGTCTTACTAAAGGAAGAGCTTATAAAAGAATTCAACAAACAATTCCTCTTAAGCCTTGGTTCTCTAAAATACAGTTAAGTAAATTTGCTACATCCAGTCTTATCAGAATGCGCTTAGATCATGTTTGTACTGCATCACATCTTACTAGGATAGGAATCTGCAACAACAGTGTATGTGCTTGTGGTGCTGGTGACGAGGACCTGAATCACATTTTCTTTCAATGTTCGCTTCATGATTGCTCCTCTTTTTTAGATTCCCTCGTATCTCTCCGTGTTCCTCTCCCTACATCAATCCCAACTCTACTGAGCTGCATTAATCCAGACTTGTATAATTTAATTTCTAAATTTTTAACTGAAAATAATATTAAATTATAACCTTAATATATATTAACTACCCTTATTTATTTTATTAATCATTATTATTTATTATCTATCTATTTCACTAAATTATCCTTACCTTGATCCTATTATTTTCTCCTAAATTTCGATCATCTCCTATATTATTAAAATTCCTTGGTTTCCCTACCTTTACCTACTTGACATTGGCTAATGCACAAACCGTGCGAGCCAAAGTTAAAAAAAAAAAAAAAAAAAAAAAGAAAGCAAAAACATTGTTTCGCGAAACATTTTTGTGTAGATGTTTTTGTTGATTGTGTAGAGCAAACACGAGCTATGGACCCGCCTTAATGAGGGCTTTTCAAAGTGACATTTAAAAAATAAAAATAGTAACTATTCGTCTCACTAGATGGTGTTGATACTCTTCGAAGCTTAGTAAAAAAATCACATCGACACACATTTTTATCAACGCCATCTACCAAGCCTACAGTTTTTTATCATTGTGAAAAGCCCTCATTGCGGCAAACCCCTACGTGCTTGTCGAGCATCGCTCCTAAACGATCAAGATGTGATTGACAAGCCGATGCAATGTAAATGATTGACAAGCGGTTTTGATCTTTGGAGTATGTATTTTTTTTTGCCACAAAATTGCCAACATTTTACAGAATAAAATATGTCATTTTGTAAAATGAATTATTTTATTCTGTAAAACGCTGTCTATTATCAATTTAATTACATTGTATTGAAATTAATTCTCCGCACTGAATTTAAAATTTTGGACTGATGACAAAATGCCGATCTTTGATTTATTTTGTTTGAACAAGGCGTTTGATTTATATTAAATGGAACGGGAACGGGGCTAAAAAGTTATGTATGACTGTCCTGTAACCTGTAACTTAATAAATTCGGATTGAAATGGACTATAGGTAAAAGAAGGTCTACCACCCAATTGCACTAACATTAAGAATCGCCTAAGTCTTTTCTTAACTACAACTCGACCAAAATAACTAGGCGAATGACAGCTACATGACCACTAAGTTTGACACCGTTTTAATTTGGTCGTGTTGTAGTTAGGAACAGACTTAGGCGATCCTTAAGTTTAGTGCAATCGGGTGTACATTTTATTTCCTATCAATATCAATTTGTGGGTACATTTTGTTTCATGCTGTTATCCCCAGAGTCACCAGAGAGTAAGTGAAAAGAAAGATATGAGTGAGATAGCGATAAGTAGGTATTTGCCTTAAATAGGTATTTAGAGTTTGAACTCCATACTTTACCTATAATCTTCTTGACAATAAAATACTTTTGTAATGTAACCCAACAGATTTACGCTAGAAACATACTATTGTGTTGTGTTTGTGTCGTGTCGCAATCTGACGCGTATCTTTCATATTTTGTACATTTAGTATGACTAGAAACACACTATTGTGTTGTGTTGTGTCGACACGACACGACACACTGTAGTATGTGCGCTTTTATAATTTCCAACGGCACGGCCCGGCACGGCCCGGCACGGCCCGGCACGGCTCGGCACGGCAGCGGCGACGCCGAAAGATGCTTTTATAATTGCTGCCGTGCAGGGCCGTTGGATGTTCAACACAGAACACTCATAGCGAAGAAGTTACCAATTGTACATTGTAGTGTCGTGGTTTTTTGTACCTATTTGTTACACGACTGTCCAAAAAGGAGTGTATTTACTTTAGAATAATATAAAAAATAAAAGTTTACCTTCTCTCTCTAGATTTTTGTTATCTTTATAATTATTTCATAAAATAATAGTTCACAACTTATTATATTGACAATAGGTAGTTTTTCTATAGTAACGTGTGTTTATGTACAATTTGATTAAAAATTCTGTAATGAAATTACAATGTAGGTAGGTAGTAGGTACTTACTTAAATGATAAATTAATCTTTTAAAATCAAAGAATATAGATAAGTACTTAGGTACGTACATGCAGCTGGTTTTCATTACGTACCTACTTACCAAGATAGGTAGGTACCTACACAACACATTATTTAATTAAGTAGGTAACTACCTACTTAAGTAATATCTAGGTAATTATTTGTTGAGATATGTAACAATATATAACTTTGGTAAGTACTTAGATACCTACCTTCCGATCAGTACCGAAATAACTGTTTGTCGGAATTTTAATTATTTGTTGAATTTTGATGTTGTTTGTTTCCACAATCATACATACTTCTAATAGTGTACCAACAACACAGTCAATATTCTGGTTGTGCCCTTTATACACGCTGTATATTTTTTGCTCCAGACTCACACTCACACATATGAATCCTTGTAGCTACGCACTACATCGTAAAAGTTCGACGGCAGCGTAGGATGTGGCCGGCACGGCCCGGCCCGGCACGGTTTGCCGGTGCCGTCGAGGAAATATAAAAGCGTCTCCATATAATTCCATACATTTCACTTCCCTGTTGTGCCGTTGGACGGCTGCCGGGCGGTGCCGTGCCGGGCCGTTGGAAATTATAAAAGCGAACAATGTGTTTCTAACCTTACTAAATGTATGAAACCATAAAACCGATACGCGACGCGACAGATCGCGACACGACACAACACAACACATTAGTATGTTCTAGCGTTAGTCTGCTCTGCTAAAATATAGAATGCTTAGAAATGCATCCGAAAAGCGCGGGAAACCTTCAACTAAGCGGTTGTGTCTTTTGGCTTTTTTAGATATTTTCACTTAATTCTTTGTAAATAGTAGGATCAAATAGTGTAAATATTGTTTATATAGTGTATATATTTAGTATTAGTGTTTTTATATCTTATTAGCAGCGATCTGGTGAGTAATTAGATCTGTACTTTTATGACTGATCCGGAGGACCCTGGGGGGACAGTCCCCCAGGTTTCTCATAATGTAATTATTCCATTTGATGAAAGTGTGGGAGGCATGGACACTGATGGTTCTCTTTTTGACTCGGACACTTCTGTTAATAACCCAACAAAACGCAAAAGAGTGGCGTCACGTAAAGTTTGCAAACACTGCAACAAAAAGAGGAGGCATCATAAATCTGCTTCTAATGCTTTGACTGAAGTTGACTGCCATTGCGAGATCAGTGAAAATAATTCACCAAAAACTTTTAAGATTCCTACTATGTCCCCAGCACCACAAACACAAACAATTAATGCAACTCTTGATACATCAAACAAGTCTATGACGCGCCCTGTAGTTGGTAGGGAAATATATGAAGCAACTGATGCATCTCCATACAACGTGCACATTCAAAAAATACAGTCTACACCAGATGAAAATGTGTCTTTGCATCCAATCTCTTTTGGTCGCTTCTTAAAAAAACATAATATCCAAAACATTTTAAATGGATCTTTGAAAAAAATTGGTAGAAACAGACTGGTAATTTCATTTGTTAAATATGACGATGCAAATAAATTTCTCACTAACCAAGCCTTAAAGGATAGTAATTTCAAAGTGTTTATACCCACTTTTTCTGTTACTCGTATGGGTGTTGTAAGAGGGGTTCCGATAGATTGGTCTGAAGAAGATATCTTACAAAACATTTCTGTACCTATGGGCTGTGGAAATATTCTGAAAGTTAGGCGCATTAACAGGAAAAATTCATTAAATGGTAATGTCAGTTTTACTCCAGTAGAGACAGTAGTACTCACTTTTGATGGACAGGTGCTACCGAAAAGAGTGTTTCTGTGTTATAACTCTCTCCCTGTAGACCTCTATATTTTTCCCACTGTCCAATGTTTTAATTGTTGCCGCTTTGGCCATATAAAAACTCAATGTAGATCAAAGCCCAAATGTTTTAAGTGTGGAAATGACCACTCAGGTGAGAGTTGCCAAATTGATGAAGATGACGTTACTTGCTGTCTATGCTCTGGATCTCACTATGCCACCAACCGGAAGTGTCCTGAATTTTCCAGACAAAAAGCAATAAAAGAGTCCATGGCCAATAACTGCATTTCTTATGCTGAAGCCCTTAAGCTTCACCCTCCAATCACAAAATCATATTCTGAAGTTCTTACATCCTCCGTTGCTCCCCAACCACAAAGTAATAACTCTAATCCCAGTAAAACTACATCTTACAGAAAAACAGTCTTTATTCAACCTAAATTACACAAAATTAGTTCTAAGGGCTATGACAAAGAAACTCATGACGCTTTAACTAAAGATTATAATATTCCATTGCCAACAGTGGGTACCTTGAATGAAAATAACCCATTCTCCAATATGTCGACTAGGGATCTCATCATTACCCTGATAAAGTTTTTGTGTCAAACAGAAAATATAATGTCTGAACCGTCCAACGCTGCATCTGAAAATATAAATAGTGTAAATAAAAATCAAAATGGATCATATCTCGTCAATCCTTCAGTGGAATTGCCAAAGTATAAATAATAAGAAAAGTGATTTATTTCACCTAATTAATGTATATAAACCTGTAATTATAGCATTACAAGAAACTTGGATTAAGCCAAACAGTATTTTTAATGTTTCTCATTATTTTCCTCTAAGAGAAGACCGTTCTGATTCCCACGGTGGTGTAGCTCTTCTAATTAATGATTCTATTTCCTTTCAGCATATTCCTATTACTCATAGTGTTAACCTATCAATCATAGCCGCTTCCATTAATAATATCTGTTTTGTTTCACTATACATACCTCATCCAACATCCTCTGTGTACAATGAATTAGATACCATCATCTCTCAACTCCCAAAACCCATTTTCATGATGGGAGATTTTAACGCTCAACACCAGGCATGGGGCAGTGCCAAATCTAACTGGTGCGGTTCCAGAATTTTAGATTTTTCAGATCTGAATAACTTTTGCATCCTAAATACAGGACTTCCAACACGGCGAACATTGCCTCATGAAGGAGACAGTGCGCCCGACCTTACAATTTGTAGTCCCAATCTAGCTTCCTCCTCCTTGACTTGGAGTCCACTATCTTCCACGTTTGGTAGTGACCACTTTCCTATTTTAATTGAATTTCTTTCAACTTTATTAAAAAATCAAAGTAGACGCCCACCTCGTTTGAAATATAAACTTAACCAAAATGACAGTGACAGATGGGAAATGTTTAGGGAGCAAGTTGAACTGAGGATTTCCTCACTTCCTTCTATACAAGAAAACAACCGGACACAGAGTGCCGAGGCTTTTGCCTCAGTTTTGTTAGAAGCAGCTGACGAAGTTTTTCCAAAGAAAAAAACAAATGGGTATATTCCTTCCCCCCCGTGGTGGGACAGTGAATGTACAAAAGTAATAAAAGAGAGAAAAGAGGCTGAAATAAATTATAAAGATAATAGCTCATCCGAAAATTTTGATAAATTGATACAAATAATGAATCAAACCCGCAGTCTATTTAAAAAAAAGAAATGGGAAGGTTGGAGGACCTTTTGTTTATCTATATCACCTAACATTTCTCCTTCTGAGGTTTGGAATAATATTCGTAGGTTTAGATCTGCCTTTAAAGAACGAGTCCCTAAATGTATTGATGAAGGTGTAGCTGAAAGATTTCTGGACAAATTAGCTCCGCCATTTGTTCCTCAAGAACTAATATTAACATCACCTCAGTTGTCCTGTTGCCATAGAATAAAAGACTTAAACAATCTTAACTCACCTTTTAGTTTGACTGAGTTGAAAGGAGTGCTGTCCTATGTTAAAGATTCAGCTCCTGGTATTGATGGTATTCCATACTCTTTTCTTACTCATTTAAATGATAATAGTTTAATTTATTTGTTAAATCTCATTAATTCTGTTGTGTTGTCCGGTGAAGTCCCTCCCTCATGGAAAATCCAGGAAATTATTCCTATTTTGAAATTCAATAAGCCTCCATTAGACCCTAATTCATATAGACCTATAGCTCTCTCATCAGTCCTATCTAAGTTGGCTGAACACCTGGCCAAGAACAGGTTAGAGTGGTATGTAGAAAGTCAGGAGCTGCTGGCTCCGAGCCAATACGGGTTCAGAAAAGGGAAGAGCACTATGGACAGTTTAGGCATTATCACGACTGATATAAGATTAGCCTTTTCAAATAACGAATTTCTACTTGCAGCTTTCTTAGATATTTCTGCAGCATATGACAATGTTGATCTAGAACTTCTCAAAGTTAAATTAGATAAGCTCCAGGTTCCCCACCTATTGAGTAATTTTATCATTAATCTCCTTTCAGAAAGGCAAATACAAATGAATTTTGGTGATTCAAAGGTAAAATCTAGACTGACGTGGAAAGGCCTGCCACAGGGATCGGTACTCAGCCCAATTCTATATGCCATATATACTCATGACCTTGAATTTTCTATCGCTAATAACGTGAATGTGTTACAATATGCAGACGATTTAGCTATTTACGTATCTGGCTGATCTATATTTAAATTAACATATTCGTTAAACAACGCTCTGGAGCTTTTAAAATCTTGGTTGGATAAAAACGCATTAAGTCTCTCTGTAAATAAAAGCTGTACAGTTTTATTAACTAAAATGCGCAGTCCACCTACATTTTCGATTTCTTATGATGGTCAATTAATTCCCTCAGAAAATGAATTCAAATTTTTAGGTTTAATATTAGATTCGAAATTAACAGGTTTACCACACTGCTATTATGCTTCAGCACGTTGTGAACGACAACTTAATATTTTGCGATGTCTTTCGGGTGTTTGGTGGGGCGCCCACCCTTTTAATCTTAAGCTTTTGTATAACGCTATTATCAGAAGCATCCTGGATTATGGGACTTTCTTTTTAGAGCCGTGTAGCTTAGCTGCCATAAGTAAATTAGATGATATCCAATCTAAATCACTACGACTCATAGGTGGAGCTATGAAATCTAGCCCGCTAAATGCTCTTCAGGTTGAATGTGCTGAACCTCCACTAAAGTTAAGAAGGCAAATGTTGTGTGATAAATTTCTCTTCCGCGCTTTTCAATTTTCTAACCATCCTCTATACAGCAAATTACAAGAATTATCAGAAAAAATTGAGACCTCTTCTTTCTGGACCAATAAACCCCCTCCCTGTCTAGTCGTCAGTTTTCGTAAATTTATCTCCCTGCAAGCCCCTACTCACAGATCACAGTACCTTCCTTTGTTTTCTACAAACTTCCCAGCTTTAGTTCTTGAACCTAATGTCCTCTTTAGTTTAGACTTTTTGAAGAATGACCAGAATCCTGATGCATCTTTAAGACATCTTATTGATAGTGATTGGCCAGACTGGCATTATTTATACTGTGATGCATCTAAACATTCCGGTTCTGGTTTGGTTGGAATTGGTGTCTTCCATCAGCAATATAACATCCATCAAAAAATTAAACTTCCGCCTGAGACATCAGTTTTCACTGGGGAATGCTTTGGAATCCTAAAGTCACTAGAATATGTCCTAATAGCAAAACTTCAAAAAGCCATTATATTTTCGGATTCCAAGAGCGCTCTTCAATCTCTCCAAAGATTTCCATTTAAATCCTGCTTAGCTTCTGTTTATCTTACACAGTGTAGACAGCTGTTATTAACCTGTAAAGAAAATAGATATGACATTCTTTTCGCGTGGATACCTGGCCATCATAACATAAAAGGAAATGAAATTGCCGACAAGCTTGCCAAGGACGCAATAAATTCTGGTGATATCTTCCCTTATAAAAATATAGTGCCGGATCTCATTTCTCTTCCCAAGCAGCATTTACATGTCTGTTGGGAAGATAAATGGAATACTACGAGTCTTACTAAAGGAAGAGCTTATAAAAGAATTCAACAAACAATTCCTCTTAAGCCTTGGTTCTCTAAAATACAGTTAAGTAAATTTGCTACATCCAGTCTTATCAGAATGCGCTTAGATCATGTTTGTACTGCATCACATCTTACTAGGATAGGAATCTGCAACAACAGTGTATGTGCTTGTGGTGCTGGTGACGAGGACCTGAATCACATTTTCTTTCAATGTTCGCTTCATGATTGCTCCTCTTTTTTAGATTCCCTCGTATCCCTCCGTGTTCCTCTCCCTACATCAATCCCAACTCTACTGAGCTGCATTAATCCAGACTTGTATAATTTAATTTCTAAATTTTTAACTGAAAATAATATTAAATTATAACCTTAATATATATTAACTACCCTTATTTATTTTATTAATCATTATTATTTATTATCTATCTATTTCACTAAATTATCCTTACCTTGATCCTATTATTTTCTCCTAAATTTCGATCATCTCCTATATTATTAAAATTCCTTGGTTTCCCTACCTTTACCTACTTGACATTGGCTAATGCACAAACCGTGCGAGCCAAAGAAAAAAAAAAAAAAAAAAAAAAAAAAAAAAAAGAAATGCATCCGAAAAAAAGCGCGGGAAACCTTCAACTAAGCGGTTGTGTCTTTTGGCTTTTTTAGATTTTTTCACTTAATTCTTTGTAAATAGTAGGATCAAATAGTGTATATATTGTTTATATAGTGTATATATTTAGTATTAGTGTTTTTATATCTTACTAGCAGCGATCTGGTGAGTAATTAGATTTGTACTTTTATGACTGATCCGGAGGACCCTGGGGGGACAGTCCCCCAGGTTTCTCATAATGTAATTATTCCATTTGATGAAAGTGTGGGAGGCATGGACACTGATGGTTCTCTTTTTGACTCGGACACTTCTGTTAATAACCCAACAAAACGCAAAAGAGTAGCGTCACGTAAAGTTTGCAAACACTGCAACAAAAAGAGGAGGCATCATAAATCTGCTTCTAATGCTATGACTGAAGTTGACTGCCATTGCGAGATCAGTGAAAATAATTCACCAAAAACTTTTAAGATTCCTACTATGTCCCCAGCACCACAAACACAAACAATTAATCCAACTCTTGATACATCAAACAAGTCTATGACGCGCCCTGTAGTTGGTAGGGAAATATATGAAGCAACTGATGCATCTCCATACAACGTGCACATTCAAAAAATACAGTCTACGCCAGATGAAAATGTATCTTTGCATCCAATCTCTTTTGGTCGCTTCTTAAAAAAACATAATATCCAAAACATTGTAAATGGATCTTTGAAAAAAATTGGTAGAAACAGACTGGTAATTTCATTTGTTAAATATGACGATGCAAATAAATTTCTCACAAACCAAGCCTTAAAGGATAGCAATTTCAAAGTGTTTATACCCACTTTTTCTGTTACTCGTATGGGTGTTGTAAGAGGGGTTCCGATAGATTGGTCTGAAGAAGATATCTTACAAAACATTTCTGTACCTATGGGCTGTGGAAATATTCTAAAAGTTAGGCGCATTAACAGGAAAAATTCATTAAATGGTAATGTCAGTTTTACTCCAGTAGAGACAGTAGTACTCACTTTTGATGGACAGGTGCTACCGAAAAGAGTGTTTCTGTGTTATAACTCTCTCCCTGTAGACCTTTATATCTTTCCCACTGTCCAATGTTTTAATTGTTGCCGCTTTGGCCATATAAAAACTCAATGTAGATCAAAGCCCAAATGTTTTAAGTGTGGAAATGACCACTCAGGTGAGAGTTGCCAAATTGATGAAGATGACGTTACTTGCTGCCTATGCTCTGGATCTCACTATGCCACCAACCGGAAGTGTCCTGAATTTTCCAGACAAAAAGCAATAAAAGAGTCCATGGCCAATAACTGCATTTCTTATGCTGAAGCCCTTAAGCTTCACCCTCCAATCACAAAATCATATTCTGAAGTTCTTACATCCTCCGTTGCTCCCCAATCACAAAGTTATAACTCTAATTCCAGTAAAACTACATCTTACAGAAAAACAGTCTTTATTCAACCTAAATTACACAAAATTAGTTCTAAGGGCTATGACAAAGAAACTCATGACGCTTTAACTAAAGATTATAATATTCCATTGCCAACAGTGGGTACCTTAAATGAAAATAATCCATTCTCCAATATGTCGACTAGGGATCTCATCATTACCCTGATAAAGTTTTTGTCTCAAACAGAAAATATAATGTCTGAACCGTCCAACGCTGCATCTGAAAATATAAATAGTGTAAATAAAAATCAAAATGGATCATATCTCATCAATCCTTCAGTGGAATTGCCAAAGTATAAATAATAAGAAAAGCGATTTATTTCACCTAATTAATGTATATAAACCTGTAATTATAGCATTACAAGAAACTTGGATTAAGCCAAACAGTATTTTTAATGTTTCTCATTATTTTCCTCTAAGAGAAGACCGTTCTGATTCCCACGGTGGTGTAGCTCTTCTAATTAATGATTCTGTTTCCTTTCAGCATATTCCTATTACTCATAGTGTTAACCTATCAATCATAGCCGCTTCCATTAATAATATCTGTTTTGTTTCACTATACATACCTCATCCAACATCCTCTGTGTACAATGAACTAGATACCATCATCTCTCAACTCCCAAAACCCATTTTCATGATGGGAGATTTTAACGCTCAACACCAGGCATGGGGCAGTGCCAAATCTAACTGGTGTGGTTCCAGAATTTTAGATTTTTCAGATCTGAATAACTTTTGCATCCTAAATACAGGACTTCCAACACGGCGAACATTGCCTCATGAAGGAGACAGTGCGCCCGACCTTACAATTTGTAGTCCCAATCTAGCTTCCTCCTCCTTGACTTGGAGTCCACTATCTTCCACGTTTGGTAGTGACCACTTTCCTATTTTAATTGAATTTCCTTCAACTTTATTAAAAAATCAAAGTAGACGCCCACCTCGTTTGAAATATAAACTTAACCAAAATGACAGTGACAGATGGGAAATGTTTAGGGAGCAAGTTGAACTGAGGATTTCCTCACTTCCTTCTATACAAGAAAACAACCGGACACATAGTGCCGAGGCTTTTGCCTCAGTTTTGTTAGAAGCAGCTGACGAAGTTTTTCCAAAGAAAAAAACAAATGGGTATATTCCTTCCCCCCCGTGGTGGGACAGTGAATGTACAAAAGTAATAAAAGAGAGAAAAGAGGCTGAAATAAATTATAAAGATAATAGCTCATCCGAAAATTTTGATAAATTGATACAAATAATGAATCAAACCCGCAGTCTATTTAAAAAAAAGAAATGGGAAGGTTGGAGGACCTTTTGTTTATCTATATCACCTAACATTTCTCCTTCTGAGGTTTGGAATAATATTCGTAGGTTTAGATCTGCCTTTAAAGAACGAGTCCCTAAATGTATTGATGAAGGTGTAGCTGAAAGATTTCTGGACAAATTAGCTCCGCCATTTGTTCCTCAAGAACTAATATTAACATCACCTCAGTTGTCCTGTTGCCATAGAATAAAAGACTTAAACAATCTTAACTCACCTTTTAGTTTGACTGAATTGAAAGGAGTGCTGTACTATGTTAAAGATTCAGCTCCTGGTATTGATGGTATTCCATACTCTTTTCTAACTCATTTAAATGATAATAGTTTAATTTATTTGTTAAATCTCATTAATTCTGTTGTGATGTTCGGTGAAGTCCCTCCCTCATGGAAAATCCAGGAAATTATTCCTATTTTGAAATTCAATAAGCCTCCATTAGACCCTAATTCATATAGACCTATAGCTCTCTCATCAGTCCTATCTAAGTTGGCTGAACACCTGGCCAAGAACAGGTTGGAGTGGTATGTAGAAAGTCAGGAGCTGCTGGCTCCGAGCCAATACGGGTTCAGAAAAGGGAAGAGCACTATGGACAGTTTAGGCATTATCACGACTGATATAAGATTAGCCTTTTCAAATAACGAATTTTTACTTGCAGCTTTCTTAGATATTTCTGCAGCATATGACAATGTTGATCTAGAACTTCTCAAAGTTAAATTAGATAAGCTCCAGGTTCCCCACCTATTGAGTAATTTTATCATTAATCTCCTTTCAGAAAGGCAAATACAAATTAATTTTGGTGATTCAAAGGTAAAATCTAGACTGACGTGGAAAGGCCTGCCACAGGGATCGGTACTCAGCCCAATTCTATATGCCATATATACTCATGACCTTGAATTTTCTATCGCTAATAACGTGAATGTGTTACAATATGCAGACGATTTAGCTATTTACGTATCTGGCCGATCTATATTTAAATTAAAATATTCGTTAAACAACGCTCTGGAGCTTTTAAAATCTTGGTTGGATAAAAACGCATTAAGTCTCTCTGTAAATAAAAGCTGTACAGTTTTATTCACTAAAATGCGCAGTCCACCTACATTTTCGATTTCTTATGATGGACAATTAATTCCCTCAGAAAATGAATTTAAATTTTTAGGTTTAATATTAGATTCGAAATTAACAGGTTTACCACACTGCTATTATGCTTCAGCACGTTGTGAACGACAACTTAATATTTTGCGATGTCTTTCGGGTGTTTGGTGGGGCGCCCACCCTTTTAATCTTAAGCTTTTGTATAACGCTATTATCAGAAGCATCCTGGATTATGGGACTTTCTTTTTAGAGCCGTGTAGCTTAGCTGCCATAAGTAAATTAGATGATATCCAATCTAAATCACTACGACTCATAGGTGGAGCTATGAAATCTAGCCCGCTAAATGCTCTTCAGGTTGAATGTGCTGAACCTCCACTAAAGTTAAGAAGGCAAATGTTGTGTGATAAATTTCTCTTCCGCGCTTTTCAATTTTCTAACCATCCTCTATACAGCAAATTACAAGAATTATCAGAAAAAATTGAGACCTCTTCTTTCTGGACCAATAAACCCCCTCCCTGTCTAGTCGTCAGTTTTCGTAAATTTATCTCCCTGCAAGCCCCTACTCACAGATCACAATACCTTCCTTTGTTTTCAACAAACTTCCCAGCTTTAGTTCTTGAACCTAATGTCCTCTTTAGTTTAGACTTTTTAAAGAATGACCAAAATCCTGATGCATCTTTAAGACATCTTATTGATAGTGATTGGCCAGACTGGCATTATTTATACTGTGATGCATCTAAACACTCCGGTTCTGGTTTGGTTGGAATTGGTGTCTTCCATCAGCAATATAACATCCATCAAAAAATTAAACTTCCGCCTGAGACATCAGTTTTCACTGGGGAATGCTTTGGAATCCTAAAGTCACTAGAATATGTCCTAATAGCAAAACTTCAAAAAGCCATTATATTTTCGGATTCCAAGAGCGCTCTTCAATCTCTCCAAAGATTTCCATTTAAATCCTGCTTAGCTTCTGTTTATGTTACACAGTGTAGACAGCTGTTATTAACCTGTAAAGAAAATAGATATGACATTCTTTTCGCGTGGATACCTGGCCATCATAACATAAAAGGAAATGAAATTGCCGACAAGCTTGCCAAGGACGCAATAAATTCTGGTGATATCTTCCCTTATAAAAATATAGTGCCGGATCTCATTTCTCTTCCCAAGCAGCATTTACATGTCTGTTGGGAAGATAAATGGAATACTACAAGTCTTACTAAAGGAAGAGCTTATAAAAGAATTCAACAAACAATTCCTCTTAAGCCTTGGTTCTCTAAAATACAGTTAAGTAAATTTGCTACATCCAGTCTTATCAGAATGCGCTTAGATCATGTTTGTACTGCATCACATCTTACTAGAATAGGAATCTGCAACAACAGTGTATGTGCTTGTGGTGCTGGTGACGAGGACCTGAATCACATTTTCTTTCAATGTTCGCTTCATGATTGCTCCTCTTTTTTAGATTCCCTCGTATCCCTCCGTGTTCCTCTCCCTACATCAATCCCAACTCTACTGAGCTGCATTAATCCAGACTTGTATAATTTAATTTATAAATTTTTAACTGAAAATAATATTAAATTATAACCTTAATATATATTAACTACCCTTATTTATTTTATTAATCATTATTATTTATTATCTATCTATTTCACTAAATTATCCTTACCTTGATCCTATTATTTTCTCCGAAATTTCGATCATCTCCTATATTATTAAAATTCCTTGGTTTCCCTACCTTTACCTACTTGACATTGGCTAATGCACAAACCGTGCGAGCCAAAAAAAAAAAAAAAAAAAAAAAAAAAAAAAGAAATGCATCCTATCACAGATTACAGTCTGTTCATCCTTACTTGTCTTATATGGTAAACAATCTTCACCCAACTCTTTATTGAAATAATCATTTATAAAATACTACAAATGGTTTTCCACACATAGATTACAAAATAAATTGTTAATAAAGTAACAACAATTTCATAAACTTACTAACATATTTTTAAATAAAGATTTAAGTTTAAAAGACGTATGACAACTGTCAAAAACTGTTTACTAAATAAGACAAGTAAGGATGAACAGACTTTTAGGTACTTGGGTACTAATTTGTGGCAAGCCAAGCTAATCCTATATGACATTGATAGCTAAGCAAGTGACAGACTGACAGATATTTATTTATTCTTTGATTGGATTGGATTGGATTTACTATTTTCCGGAATTTTTATTATTATCTTTACCACGCACGGGTCTCAAAAGATGAGAAAATACTGAGATCCTTGAAAATGTCCTGTGAAGTAGAACAAATTGGTGACTGTGGAGACACATCAACATTAGGAAGAGCTCTTTTTATAGCGGACAAAGAAGGTATCTATTTATTTTGAATAATTTCATGATTATCATAATTTTATATTTAGCACTGGTCTTGTTTTGATATCTTAATTCTAATACTTTCAGACTCTAACTGGCTTGCACAATGTTCAGTTTCCTTATCACCTTGCGGTAACTTACTGGCTGTAGGATATAAAAGTCGACTTTGCTTGCTCACGAGTCAATGGATCAGTTCCACTGACAGTAACACTTACTTAATTTCATGGAATGGTACATTGTCCTCGGATATAGCAGTTGTCTTAGTGTTACCAATATGCCCATCACAACAATCATCACAGGTAAGTTATACTTTTATTACATTACTATAACAAACTTATCATAGTATTGTATTGTTTATCTACACCCATGCTTTAAATTCGTAAAAGGTTCTGAAACAGCCCATTGCCAACATTATAACAACCAGTGTCACAGTAATCGTAATATCTGAGCGAGAGGATGTTGCACTACCCGCGCCCATGCCCCATGAGTTAAGTTATTAAATTCAGAAAAACATTATAACACTTGTTCGGATGATATAATGACAATGAGGAGAAGGAAAGTCAAAGTCAAAACCCTTTATAGAGGATTCATAATATCATGTGTTACTGAGCATTGGTTGAAAAAGCACGAATTCGTTTTAAGTTTGGATAATTACAAAGTTGCTAGCTCGTTTAATAGGAAATCTGCTATAAGAGGGGGGTCACTTATTATTCTACATGATAGTTTACAATATAAAGAACGCAAAGATGTAGTATCCCTCTCAATTGAACGAACCATTGAGCTGTCTTGTGTGGAACTTGATCAAATAATTATAGTATGCGTATACAGACCCCCCACCGCAAATTACTCTGAGTTTGAGTCCACTATGAAGGAAGTCTTAAAAATGACCTGTAGGAAGAATAAAAAAGTCGCGATTTGCGGAGATTTTAATGTCGACATCTTAGACCCTAAATTAGCCAAACTGTCGAGTAGGTTCATAAACTTATTTAAATCATTTAATTTGCTACATATTTTTAATGAACCAACGTGTATCACACCCACATCGGCAACCTGCTTAGATAATATTTTCTGTAACTGTAATGTCATTGAAAAATCAATTTTAAATTGTATTAAATCCGACCATAGTGGACAATTAGCCTCCATTGAGCACCATCATGTTCCACCTAAACGGGAAATAATGTGTAGGCCAATAAAAAAACACTGTATTGAAAAATTCAGAATCAATGTCACAAGTAAAATTGAAACATTACCAGAACCAAATTTTGAAGCCAATAACCTATATAATCATTTATTTAGCATAGTTCAAACTGAATTTAGTGAAACTTTTAAACAAAAAGTGATCAAATGTAATGATAGTACGAAATTTAGTGACTGGGCCACACCCGGTATATATAAGAGCAGAAGGAAATTATACGAACTTTATGCAGAGAAAGCTACTTCTTGTGATCCTAACTTCATTGAATTTGTCAAGAAGTATTCACAAACATTCAGAGAAGTTTGTATCTTAGCAAAGTCCAAGTACTTTTCAAATAAAATTAAATTAGCTGATAATAAAATTAAGGCTACTTGGAATATTATTAATAAAGAAACGGGCAAATCAAAATCCAATATAAATTCCTTCTGTTTAAAAACTGGTGATCAAACTTTTGAATCTGACAATGAGGTCGCTAAAGTTTTTGAAGATTTCTTTGCTAGAATACCTGCAGAAACTACCAGTACTCTTAGTGCTTGTCCCAACATCGCTGTCTCCCTTCTGGAGTCTAGTGTTGATAAGTGCAATGAAAGTTTTTCCTTTAAATATATAAATAGTGCAGATATCATTAAAGCTTTTAAAACAATTAATGTTAAAAAAAACAGAAGATCTTTGGGGCATGTCAACAAGCATTATTAAATCAATAATTGATATACTAGCCCCTTACTTGGCTTTTATTTTTAACAAATGTATTGACGAAGGGGTCTTTCCTGATCTAATGAAAAATAGTAAATTGATTCCTCTTTTTAAATCTGGGGATAAAAGTGACCCAGCTAACTTTAGGCCAATATCTATACTACCAGCACTTAGTAAAATATTTGAAAAAATTCTATATTCCCAATTATTAGATTACTTCACATAGAATAATATACTTCATAAAAATCAGTTTGGATTTTCCAAGGGTAAAAGTACTACTGATGCTGGAATTGCACTTCTCAAACATATTCTTGACGCTTGGGAAGAAAAGCAAGATGTAATTGGCATTTTCTGTGACCTTTCTAAGGCATTCGATTGTGTTGATCATCAAACACTATTAAAGAAGCTAGAACATTATGGTGTCTCTGATAAATCAGTTAGTCTTATGAAATCGTATTTGTACAATAGAACTCAGAAAGTAGTGATTAATAGAACTGAATCTACCGGAGCCCCCATTAATATGGGTGTGCCACAGGGATCAATATTGGGCCCATTGTTGTTTCTAATTTATATAAATGACCTTCCCAACTACGCGAATAATTTATGTGAGACAGTACTATTTGCGGATGATACTTCTTTAGTTTTTAAAGTAAACAGAGGTAATAACTGTTCGGACGAAGTAAATAGTGCCCTCTCTAAAGTTTCATACTGGTTTAATAGTAATAATTTAGCACTTAACCCCAAAAAAACTAAATGTGTTAAATTCTCATTACCTAATGTTGAGCAGACAAAATTAAATATTAATTTGAATGACGATGAAGTCGAGTTTATTGAGAGTACAAAATTTCTAGGTATCACACTAGATTATCGACTGCAATGGGATCCACATATTGAGGCCTTGTCAAGTAGACTTAGTTCAGCGGCATTCGCTGTTAAGAAAATAAGGCTTTTAACTGATATTGAAACGGCAAGGTTAGTATACTTTACTTATTTTCATAGTGTAATGTCATATGGACTGCTATTGTGGGGCTCAGCTGCCAGTATTGAAAATATTTTTGTACTCCAAAAAAGAGCTGTTCGCGCCATATACAATCTACGGCGAAGAGATACCTTGAGAGAATTGTTCAAAGAAATAAATATTTTAACTTTGGCAGGCCAATACATTTATGAAAATTTAGTTTATGTAAGGAAACACTATGATTCATTTGCTAAGAACAGCAATATTCACCAGTTTAATACAAGAAATAAAGATAAACTTGCCGTTCCAAGATTTAGGCTTGCAAAAACTAGAGGTTCATTTATGGGGAAAGGCATAGCCTTTATTAATAAAGTTCCACAACAAGTGACTGATCTTCCTTTGCATGAATTTAAAAACCATGTTAAAAAAACGCTCATGGGTAAAGGTTATTATAAAGTAGACGATTATCTTAAAGATCAAAATGCGTGGAAATGATGTAACACATAACTTGCTACTATAAGTACTTTGTTGAAGTAATATAACAATAAGTCTATGTTGTTGCCAATAATCCTGTCACCCTGTTGTAATTATTTGGTAACGATATATTAAAGTTTGTAAATATCGTTACTTATGGCTGTTACAGCTGATAAGTTTCTTGCGCCCGTTCTTCTTGTCAGCTAAAAAAGTCTGGAACGGGTGGTAGGAAAATATAGACGATTCAAAAGTACTTAATAATTAAGTTTATTTGAATAAAGCTTATTTGACTTTGACTTTTTTGACATGGGTGTAGATTAAGTCTTGTATGCAACTGTACATAATTAGGTATTAAAACACTCATGTGATACTATTATCACACTCTGCTTTACCTGTGTTTTAATACCCCTCATTATAGTACAGTTGCATATAATTAATACAGTCTAGAAAATCGGTACATAATATCTATAAAAAACCATAAAACTTAAAAAAGAAATAATGGTAAATCTGTCTACAATAAACTATACCTGTGAATATTTTATGCCAGTTAAAGTGGCTTAATTATTATTTATTATAATAAATTTCATTATTTCCTTTTAGTTAATTTTTTCTTTCTCCCTATAATTTACAACTTATTTATTCTCTACCTACTCAGTTTTTATTAAATTAACAAAATGTAAATGTAGTTAAAATTTTCTGTGAGTGAATGTACTAAGTACAATCACTTCTCTTTAAGTTGTGTACAAAGTGTTTATCCTGGGTTACCTACGCCATATCAAATACCAAATGATCGAAAATCAAAACTCAAACACTTTAGAAAAACTAAAAAAAGCACACTCATTTTGGATTAAAATTTACTTTAGTAATTTTTTATGACGTATTAAACTAAAGTTAAAAATTTACATAAATATTTTTTTACTTAATAAGGTGATATTATTAGCTTTCGAAAAGTATTTTTTTTTTATAACTGTAGACTTTTAAATCCGGAGAAATTAATATTTTTTGGCAGGGCCACCTAAAAATAAAAAGTCAAATTTAAAATGCCGGTCATTCCAACAGGAGAAGGAATAGACCCCAACATGTGGGGGGGTTCTTTTGATAAAATTGATCATATTATCTGCCTTTAAAAGCTACGACATCGCTAACCAAACATATTGTATAGATAGGTAATGATTAAGTTAAAAGACATGACAAGGACAAGTAAGGATAAACAGACTTTGAGCAAATCGTTTCTTAAAACTTTATTTATAGGTACCTAACATATATTTGACTTATTAAGCTAACATTACACAATGATTTCAGAATGGTCCTGATTGGTTTTGTATAATAGTGGGTTTTAAAAATGGCAATGTTGCATTTTACACTGATACAGGGCATTTACTTTTGTGTGATAAACTGGATGAAAAACCTGTTACAAAAATCACTTGTCACACAGGAACATATGGCACTCTACCGGACGATATACACATCTTGTATCCAACATGTCAATGTATCATTTCTGGGCCAAATTTGTTCCAAACATTAAGAAATGCTAAGTCACAATTAGCCAAAGGTAATATTAGTTTATTATGTTGTAGAATTAAGATCCAGTTCTTCATTAGAAGAATTTTGATAAAATTAAATTACAATAATTTCCAAAGCATTTATGTATAGACCACAGCAAATGCCTTTCTCTTGTCTAATTTAAAAATCTATCGCAATCGCTTTCAGGATGTAACACATTAAAGCTTCTTTTTGGGACAACTAAAAACTTACCAAAGAAATGCAGCAATGTGTCAAACGAAAGCGATTGCGATAGATTTTGAAATTAGATAATTAGCCCTGAGTTATCAAAAACTATATTCCTCTAAAATTATTTTAAGTTAGATTGAAGAAATTGAACCTAAGTGCTGCTGTGTACAAATTTAGAAATCTTGACATGAATTTAAACCTAGTTCCGAAGTATTAAAGATTAATTTGGCCTGTCATAAATAGATTCAGAAGGTTGACTTTGGCCACCACGCCAGTGTTGCTAGTTTGAGAAATATCCAGAAAATATTATTTAATGTTTAAGCGCATCACAAAAGCGTGAAGTTAACTGCACTCGACTGTACTTTCAATGTGCTCAATTATTATGTTTCAATCTTTTTGCCCAAATATATTTTAAGTGTTGCGTTCTAGACCCTTATGTTACATAATTTTTTTGTTCATCTATTTATGTTAACAATCTAAATACATATTCGTCCAAGGTTGCGATTAAAAATAAACAAAATGGTGGATGGTGGTTCCCAAAAAATTTTAGAATCCTATACAAATTCTTCAAATAACAACATACAGCTAGTATCTACCTCCTATATTGAATTTTCCACAGTCACATAGTTTATATAAAGGATAATTTATTACATTACATCTTTTAGTTCAAGCTGGCATTCAAGATGAGTACAGTGTTGATAGCCGCAATATCAATATACGAAGATGGTGTTTTACTGACCAAGAAGTAATTCATGATGCTTCAGTTGTGGGGTTGGAACTGAAGAACTCATATGATCATTTGCTAGCGGCATCAACATACGGCGGATATGACACATGGTTAGATATGCAACTTTTTACAAATATGCCACAACATGTAGTGTAGGTACTGTCAAACAATTTGATTACTCAGAACCTTAATATAGTTAATTTCTTTATCTAAAGAAGAGTTGTCTCAATTGAATGACGTAAGTTAAAGCGACAAGGTTCTATATAGTTTAGTGACTTAGGAATCAACTAAGTTGCCTTTGACTCAACAAGGGAATCTAGCAAAGATCCCTCAAGTCCAGAGAAGCCTTTTTGTGCATAATGGAGGAGAAGTAGGAGTACCCACCATAATCCAATTGTCTACTAGGCACAGGGGTGCATAACTGCCTTCTTACTAACTAGGTTAGGTACCTACTATAAAAAAAGTAAATCAAATTAATTGTACTTACAGTCAGCGCCAAAATGATCTGAGCATTTAATTCAAACCTACCCAAAATACCTTATCTAATTTTACAAAAATCAATCTTATCAAGACATTATATAATTTATATTAATTACTTTCATATGTTTTCAGACAACAAATGAAAGTGTCTTAATAACTTGAGATAAGGTTGATTTTTGGCAAATGATAACTAGCTATTTTGGTAGGTTTGAATGCTCTGCCCGACTTTCGGTATCTCGGTTCACTTCTCAGATCAAATAAATAAAACCGGTCAAGAGCGAGTCGAACTCGCGTACCGAGGGTTCCGTACCATCATTGCACCATTAAACCACACTGCAGAGTAGAATAATAAAATTAGAATTGCAGTTTTAGGTCAGCGCCATCTCTTGACCGATAGTGGAACTAATGTTAACTTTTTTAGAAATTTGATCATTTCTAAAGAAGTGTGCTATATTGAGACATCGTTTTATTTTTCCTGTAATCTTTATATAAACTGCTATCACATAGAATTATTTCAGATTTTTCTCTTTGCAAACTAAAATACCGTTCCCCCCCTTATCTCCAAATAAGGGGGGAACGGTATTTTTTTTACATTTTTCATCATAAGTCGAAAACTATGCAGTCTGGAAAAAAAAGAAAAAATGATTGAAAACGTGCAAACGGCGCTCTTTCATATGGTACCCCACATGCCTTAGTAGCCCCACTTCAAATTTTTAAGACCCCTTTTCAGGCCCTGTAGTAAAAAAGATATTTATTTTTTTATTTATTTCTTATTTGCAAAATAGTTGGGCAAATGTCATCTTAAACTATTCCAAATTTCAAGTTGATACATTAGTAGTTCTCGAGATATCCAGCTGTGACAGACAGGCAGACAAACAGACTGAGTCACACCATAAGGGTTCCTTTTTTGCCATTTTGGTACGGAACCCTAAAAAGGAAGATGGAGCATTGCGCAGTGGTTGCGAACAACTAAGTGAGGCCGGTTTTTGATGGTACATGTGTGCGTACTAGAGGGCGGGCGGGGGCCGGGCGGCAGGGTTCGATATGGAATGCCCAATGACGAACGAAAGCCAAGGCGTAGTTTCGGTACATATGTGTGCGTATACTGTGTATGTACACAGCCAAGGCGTAGTTTTACTGGCTTCACCGCTTTGTCGGAAGACTCCGTCTTTACTTTTTATTTGGTCTGAGGTTCACTTATGGTATCTCGGTTCACTATTTTGGTAGCTTTGAATGCTCTGCTCCGACTTTCGGTATCTCGGTTCACTTATGCAAGGCGATGGCGAAGTAGATCGGACTGTCAAACAAAGAATAAACACAGGGTGGATGATATGGCGACAGGTCACGGGAACTATTTACGACTCCCGAATCTCCCTTAAACTTAAAGGGAAGGTATACAAAACAAAGATAAGACCTGGGCCCTATTTCAGCAATTCGACATTTGTCAGTGATATATGTCGGTTAATTTTACAATTGTCATTACTTTAATGAGAGACTTTCCAGGCAACGTTCCTCAAAAATTTACTAGATGGCGCTGTCCAATTCCCAACAACCTTACTTGATACTATGGTATATGAATGTAAAACGTAGTGATTATTTCCTCTATGTATGAATGTGCTATCTATAGTAATAAAGAGTACCATCGTAAAAACATATGATTTTGACAATTTGGTTTCATTGTAATCTTTATGTAATATTGTTGTGAATATTGAAAATGATTAATATTATTTATTATAATATTATTCACTAGTACCTATATTTTGCTTTGAGGTATCTATGTATTATTACTATGCGTGAAGACCTTGTAACTTTCTTGGACTCCGATAACCGTCGACCAATGAATAAAGACTACGGTTCTTGGACTCCAGCAGCGCCATAATGTACCCCTTAAACGGTCAAGCATGGATTTTAGCATGTACACGTAATTACCACCACCACTACTATTTGGGGGCGTGGCCTACCTTTGATACAGTAGCCGGCAAACATCTTGAAATCGGGTAAGGGTTGCGCAGAACACGTATTTTGGGTATGCGTAGCGGTGAGGTACGCGGGCGGTGGGCGCGCGCGCGCTATGGGCCGTTCGTAAGTGCACATGCGCGAACTCGTCGCCACTCCGCTCCGTCGAAGAGCGTCAAGATGTTTGCCGGAATCTAGGCCACAGTAATCACGTGATACCTACGTGCTTGATGTCAAGCCATCAAGCATCGCCCCTAGACGATCAAAATTTGATTAAACTGCCAAAAAATTTACATGCTTGACAAGCTATGCCTGATCGTCGCGTAAATGCAGGAAGGAGGCTCCGTCGCAATGTCCCTTTCGCAGAATGTCCCCCTTGTACCCCTCTGAAAATCGCATAAAAGACAACTTTTTGATGTGATATTTTTTTATTAAGTACCAGCCCCCCTAGCATGACCGACGAAACACGAATATCGCGTGATATAGCGTTATATCGACACCCAACTGTCAAAATCCATTGTCTTTTGACAGCTAAACGCGATAAATCACTGTATCATATCGTGTTTCGATGGTCATGCTAGGTAGGCTAGGCAGGGGACATTCTGCGAAAGGGACATTTTGCGAAAGGGACATTCTGCGACGGAAGGAGTTGAAGAAGCGCAACCATAGAAATTAAGCGCAGCGAAAATTTTTCTATGTCTATGAGTGCAACGAACCGGAAAAAACCGGCCAAGTGCATGTCGGGCCACGCGCAGTAGGGTTCCGTAGGTACATTATACCATACCATATTTTAATACCATTTTTCGTCTGAAAAAATAACTTTGTTTTTCACAGTGTTTGTATGAATGACAAAGTTATATTTGCGGTTTTGGAAAATGTACTATATCTTGAAAACTAATTACTATATCTCGTTCAAACCAATTTTCGTTGAAAGTGTTTATTAAGATCTATAGCTTATATTTTTTTTAGATTTTTCACCCTCTTACTTTAAAAGTTAAAGGGGGGGACACACAATTTACCACTTTGGCGGCATATATTTTTCAAGCGGTTGACTTTGAAAAAAAATAGTCTTAGAAACCTCAATGTAATATTTAAAGACCTATCTATAGACACCCCACAAGTATTGGTTTGATGAAAAAAAATATTTTCAGTTTCAGTTCCATGTATAGGGAGCCCCCCCTTAATCTTTTATTTTTTTTATTTTTGTGTAAAAATCGTAAAGCGGTTCACAGAATACACCTACGTACCAAGTTTCAACTATGTAGTCCTAATACTTTTGGAATAAAGTGGCTGTGACATACGGACAGACAGACAGACAGACAGACAGACATGACGAATCTATAAGGGTTCCGTTTTTTGCCATTTTGGCTACGGAACCCTAAAAACCGGCTAACTGCATGTCGAGCCACGTATAGAGAATAAGGTTCCGTCCGTAGTCTCTCACTCATTTGCACTAAACTTAAGAATCGCCTAAGTCTTTTCTTATCTATAACTCGACCAAGTTAACTAGGCGAATGACAGCTACATGACGGCTAAGTTTATGACACCGTTTTAATTTGGTCGTTTTGTAGTTAGGAAAAGACTTAGGCGATCCTTAAGTTTAGTGCAATCGGGCGTTAGTCTCTGATCCAACTCAGAATGTTTCGGACAGATTGAGGCGAATTCGCCGCGCGATGCGGCATTTTGACCACCGAACTCAAAGCGATAGCCATAGCGTATAGCCATAGCGTATAGCCAAAGCAATACTCTAGCAATTGTTATGGCTATGGCTATCGCTTTGAGTTAGGTGGTCAATATCCGTCAAAAGACCGCATCGCGCGCGTAATACGCCTCATCTGTACGAAGTTTTATAGGTAGGTACTGTTCATTAATACGTACTTATTAGGTTTATTGAGCTGTATTTTCCCTTATCCAATAAAATAAAATAAAGACAGACAGGGACTGACGTACGGACGGACGGATGGACTGAACGATCTTATGGGTAATCATCGTATAAGTTATTTCCTTGTTTTACTACGGAACCCTAAAAAAACGGTCATTCAAAGGCAAGTACAACTGTATACACTACGCTAAGCTAACCATATTACATTAATATTATCTTCAACATAAGTTTTGTCGCCGCAAAACGATTATAAAGAAAAAACACAGTTGATACTGTCAAAATCATATACGTATTTTTACGATGCTTCTCTTTGGTTAGACTATTTGTACCACGTTCATTCATACTATACTCAACTGCCAGGTGCCAGGAATTGGACAGCGCCATCTAGTATATTTTCAAGGAACGTTGCCTGGAAAATCCCTCATTAGGGACAAGTATGTTGTGAAACAGCGATATTTTTTACAAGTCGACATATTTGTAGATTTGTCAGTAATTCTTGATATGAGATTGGAGCTGAGTCAAGTTTGCGTGACAATTGTGGACTTGTTAAAAATATCCCCTGTTTTACAACACAAATTGTCCCCTATTAAAATAAGGAAAGTACTGTAAAAATTGCCGACATATGTCACTGACAAATGTCAATTTGGTGAAATAGGGGCCTGCTGTCATGTATGGATCGGGATGGAGGAATGAGGAGCATGTTACGCGAAAGGTTTTAAGTATGAAGGTGGATGGATACACGGGTAGAAGAAGACCAACGAAAAGATGGATGGACTGTATAAGAGAGGATATGGCTAGAAAGGAAGTTAACTTTGAGATGACGAGTGATAGAGATGTATGGAAGAAACAGACATGCTGCGCCGACCCCAAATAAATTGGGATAAGAACAGGAGAATGATGATGAATGCTCTGCCCCCTAATTTTGTAACTCTGTTGCAATCAACTTCCCATTGAAACTGACAGAAATCGCAGTTACATTGTTGCTTTAAGTAACATACTTGCTTCATTGATTTTTACTATAGCAGCAATGTAGCTGTCTGTGTCATTTTGGCGCCGACTGTACATGTAGAAGTTGTATTATTATTTAGTTAGTTTTAGCAGGTTTAGGGTTATATCACACCTACCAATCTACCAATGGATCGTGTCCGGGGCGCGCATCAGATGATTGACGACAAGATTGTCGTCAACTTGTGCACATAATGGTGGATCCACACAGCCCGGCGGCACTGCCGGCGGCTTACCACAAGCAAAGCCGCCACGCCATTGCGATTGCTGAGCACAGAGCCGGCGGCGGCTAGGCCGACAGCACGGCCGACGGCCCATGCCGCTGGGCTGTGTGGATCCATCATAATAACTGCAGCGGATTAGCACTTCTGTCTGGCATAATATTTGAAAATTTCACTCATGTATACTATACCCCAATTTGAATAACGGCCGGCCGAATACACAAACGCTACTTAACTTTGAGCGGCTCTCAAACAGCATACTGTCTTTGTCATATCTTCGACATTTAATGCGACAGGACGACGTTTGAGAGCTCCTCAAAGTTAATTAGCGTTTGAGTACCTATTCGGCCATAAACCACAGAAATATCAAAATAGAAATCTAATGAATTCATATCAGGTGACTTGTCGTTAAATTACATTACAAATCTCTTGTTTTACTGCATATCTTGTTTCACTCATTATCCTTCTTATTAAATTACATAAACCAGTTCGAGAGTACCACAACCACTAACAAGCACTTTTAAATTACTTACCTATTTTCAGGTATCGATCAGTACCTCCAGTTAATTCCCTTATACTCGGAACAGGCGTTAAACCATACATAGGATTCCATTATGCACTAGAAGGAGGAACAACCCCTCCCCTTCAAGATGTAGCAAGAGCGGTTGCGAACAAAATCAAGTTGGCTCTACCGTAAGATACTAAAGCAAATTACGATATAAAACTAGCCGCTGTCGCTGTATTTCATTCAATTTATTTTGATTGCAGAGGCTGGCTAGGCGGGGGTAGCTCTGAAAGTACGACTGCAAATACGGAGCCGCTCATTCGAGCAGAATCTCTGTCTCTGCGTAATGGGTTACCTGACTCCCAGAGACAGGGAGCATCAGTGGCTGTTTCACCTGATCGACGTTTGGCTGCTTTCACCGACAATTTAGGGCGCGTTGCAGTCTTAGATATCAAAAAAGGGCATTTGATTAGAATGTTTAAAGGGTATAGAGATGCACAATGCGCATTTCTTCAGGTACATTTAAGAATAATTTAAACATATCGTGTAGTTATTAAACTCCAAAAAGTAAATCTAATCTACTCTTTATAATATTTCAGATTTTCGATGTGGATAAAAAAGTACCCCACATGGATGTCGTGAAAGATATTAAAAGAGCTATATTTTTAATAATATATAATCCAAAAAAAGGCCTCATAGATATCAGATTAATGCAAAGAGGTAATCGGGTCGCTGTATTCACAGCTACTAAAAATGGAAAACTCATTTACAATACCTGCGGGTTAGTGGGAGCTGAAAAAAACTACACCCACAAAAAACTTAATTTACCTGAATTTCAGTGTGTATTGATTGATCCTGATGGAAAACTGAAAAAAATTAACATTCCCTTCTTTTACGCTTTGGAAGGCGAACATTCAGAACGATCAAAAGATTTACATACTCTACGAGATTTACGTGACTATATAAAGAAAACACCTAAAGAAACAGAGGGCTATGATGAAGAAATTGTCAATAAAGCTGCTGAAATAAAAACGTTAGATCTAAAAAAACATTGTTTAGAAATGTTAATAAAAAAGTATGAAATACCTATTAAAGTTATAATGTCTTGCTTATCAATATTTTGGCAGAGTATTGAAGATGTTCATGACGACGCACAAGTGCAAGAAATGAAATGGTATTTTGCGAACTTAGCACTTTTGACACTTTTTTTCCAGAATATAAATAATGAAATCACTGATGACATGCAAACACTATGTGTTAAAATACACGAAGAAAAGAAATGTGAAATAAATAATATGAAACAGTTGTCTGAAAATTCTCAAGAAGAACCTTTAAGTTTTAATCTCATAGAAGATGATGGTTGTATTTTAGAAAGGCTGCTGCTTTTGGTCCAAGAAAGTAACTACAAAGAACAACCACAGTCAAAAGTTACTTTTGCTGATAACCGAGAAGGCTCTTATAAAGAATTTGTGTCCTGTTTTATTTTAGATGGAACTTCTAAATATATTTCACTTAAACATGATATACCTACAGAAAAATTGAAGAGCCTGGCTTCCGATACCTTTGAATCCATATTCATAATGAAAGAAAAGAAGTTGATCGGCGATTTTGTTAAAGCCAGTAACATCGATCCGAAAGACTTGGTGAAGCTTATAATAATTCATTTGATGGACATGCCCTTAGAAAAAATGACTATAGACATGATTGAAAAAATTATAGAAATATTATTCTTTTTGTGTTGTGTCGACGAAGAAGCTACAAACATCTCATATAATGAAGTATCAATTTGGTGGCAAAATATCCGCGATCTATTGGTTGATATGTCGTGTCCGTTGCGAAGTTTGATTGTTGCAATGGCTTGTAAGGCCGTGGGAAGAATATTCGAGAGCAAATATAACGAAAAGGAGGATGAAGAGGCGTGGGAATCTGTTACAGCCGAAAACGCCAAATGGGGATTACTTATAGGAAAATTAGAGGATATATCGATATTGAGTGTTATTTTAATGTTTAAGGACGAGTTCAAAGGGAAGGAAATGCCTAAATTGCAGTTTAATGATATTAATATTAATCTCAGATTTATCTATACAAGAGGTAAAGGTTCAGTCACAGAATTAATAGCAAAATGGCTGTGTAGTATGGGAGTGCCACCGGAAGCTATAGTTGCAAATGAATTAATGGAAATACAGGCTTCTAAACATTTTGATTCCCCTGATAACGTCGATGATGATAGTACGGACTTCGTGCTATTAGAAAACTATCGTTACTTAGTTGACGATAATCCAAAAATATTTAAATGGATTTCTTTACTACGTCGCCAGTTCCCATTAAGTACAACAGCTGATTATTTAGTAGCCAACATGTGTTGGGAATATGCTATTGCTTGGCAAAAAAATATCCAGAACTCTGATGAATTCCAATCAGTAGTTTATTGTTTGAGTAATATATCGCATTTGCATTTAAGATTGGGTTTATTTTCTATTATTTGGTCTACATATATTAAACATATGTTTGTATCAGTATGTCGATTGGTAAATAAAGTAGGACGATTACCAAAGGATTCACTATGCATTCAAGATGTTGGATTAAATAATGCTAATATGACATGTTTTTTACAAATTGTTGCTGACTTTCTGAGTAATTTTTTGAAATGTTCATCCATGTCCACTAATGAAGAAAAGAAGGAAGTCAAATATGAGAAAATTTGGGAAGAAAGTATGCCCTCTCTAGTGGAAGTAGCGCAGGAGGTTCAAAACGTAAAATGTGATATACTTAACCTGAACTATCAAGTTGCCTGTACGATATATTATATATGCCACTTCAATATAAAGTGCTCTAAGCCACTTGACACATTATATGACGTTGACTACCAATATATACTTGAAGCACTTGCAGGCAATACTGTTCACAGGGAAGTAAGTTTAAAAGCTTCTGAAAAAATAAGGAATCCCAGAATGAAATTTATCACCAAACTAATTCGTGCCGCTATTGAGACCATAACGCAAATTGACACTGAAAGTCCTTTAAAGAAATATAATAATGAAGAATGTAGTGTTTGGATGGAGAAAATATTAATATTAGCAGAACTTTGGAATATGGAAGTTGATTTTGTGAAGAGGCAGCAGGTTAGTGAAGTGCGATGCAAATAACTTTAGCAGACCTTAATTAAAAGTAGTAGTTACTTAGTTACTAGTCGGCGTGTTCAGATATATATCTCGCAAGCGCGCCGGCGCCGATTGGCCGGGTCAGTCGGTCTGTATCTTTTCGTCTTGTAACCCTACTAGTGTAAGAAAGAAATAATAAATAAATAAAAGGAAGGTAGTGGACCCCCACAGTAAATCCTCAGTAGACGAAACTTTATAGTATGATAAAGTATCATAAATGAAACATATTTTTTTAATTATCTAAATTGTTTTTTTTTGTTTTTGGATATTTGTACAAAGGTTTTGGTTCATACTATATGACATCCCTGCACAGTTTCATCGACTGAAGATTTAATGTTGGGGTCTCCATACAAAAGATCGCTTAATTTCCTACACTATACTAAAATGGCTATTATTTCTATGGGCTGTTTGCTAATACCCTTATAAAAGCCGAATATGGTAAATATGGTACAATACATACAACCCCGGAAAATTATAAACCCTCTTATTACCGAACACCCTGTATTTAAACTAGTATAGGAATATCTATCCAAGCGCGTGTAATAGTCTGCATAACCTTATCAGTTAGTTGACTAAAATCATGTTTTCAGATCATTGCTTTGTACCACTTGGGATACGACACGTTAACGGAAACCGAACTGAGCTACGTCCAGGAGCCAGAGCTAGTACTGCCTCCACTGCTGGCCATCAGTATACAGCGGATGAAGCGCAGTCTAGAGCAGTCCACCAATCAGCCGGAATGGATAGTGTCTGTGTCACCTAATCTCTATAAACGCCTTCAAAACACTGTAAGTCAAATCTTAATACTAATCCTTACTAATATTATAAACGTGAAAGTCCGTTTGTTTGTCACATCTTAACTTACGGAACCGATCATCATGAAAGACCATGTAACGTTTTTGGCATACCCACCATTTAGAAAAAATCTAAAATCTTCGCAACTGATAAAACTAGTGTTAATCCATAGGAAATGTCAAAATAAACACAAATAATTGATGGTTAAATATTGTCGTAAAATGTATAGTTTCGGAAATATATGAAGAAGAGGAAATTGAAGTGTTTCTTTCTATGACGATGATTGTTGTTGTCTCAATATCTCTGAAAAGTGAAAGTATACATTTAAGAACAATTATCAATAATTCATGTTTATTTTGACGTGTATCGATTAAAACAAGTTTCATCAGTTGCGATGAATTTCCGTTTTTTTTTCGAATCGGTATACCAGGAGGGTCTATACCAAAACGTCACATGCCTTTTAACATGCACGTTGTCAGAGGTAAAAAGAAGGACATTGGGTAACTTTTATCCAGAAAAAAGTATTGTTGCCGAGGGATAGCAAAAAAACTTTCCACGCAGACGAAGTCGCGGGTGACTACTAGTATTATATAAATTGAACTAGCTATGCCCGCGACTTCGTTCGCGAGGACATTTTAGAAAACCTTTAGAATTCTTAAAATGCTGTAGAAGGCGTTCTCGTCCCCGTCCCCGTTCAGAATTGGGTCCAGAGTTAAGCTTCGTACAGACTGACGCGAGCGAATCGCGCGCGTCGCTCATTTTGACAGATTTTGATCACGTAACTCAAAGCAATTGCCATAGCCATAGCCATTGCCATAGCAATTTCTTTGACAATGGCTATTGCTATGGCTATCGCTTTGAGTTACGTGATCGCACTCGCGAATTTCGCGCGGAATTCGCCTCAGTCTGTACGAAGCTTTATTAGTATCCCGCTCCCGTTCCTCTTCCCGTTGCCGTCACAGTCATCGTCACTGTCTCCGTCCCCGTCCCGTCCGCGTCTGCGTCCCCATCCCCGTCCCCATCCCCTTCTCTTTTAATTTTTATCGTCGGCCTAAATACACTCGGTGTCAGAAAAATCGCACCTTTGCAAAAATTTATTCAAAGTTAATTTAATCCTATCTAATTTAATGGAAATTTTGTTAATTGTTATATACTTCTTCCCCTTCGGACATAGCCAACAGTCTCTAGAAACCGTTGGAATGCTCGTCGAACGGAATCAATTACTGAGATTCAGTTTCCGAGCAACATTACATTGCCTCATTTTTTGCAATATTTGAGCAACTTCATGGGCAATAGTATCCATCTTGGGTATTCCTTTTTTTAATTGAACTGTTGAAGTGTGTTTTCTCCGTCATCTCGATAACGAATTTACCCGCATTTCCTGAATTGACCCCTTTTATTTCCCTTTTAAGGCGGCGCATGCAATAACGCTTTAAGTGTTTAATTATGGTAACTGTTATGTTAATTAAATCAAAAAAATATTAATTGAAAGCTCATTAAATGTACTTTCAATAGATATCAACATTTACACAGTAAAACGTTAGCTAGCAATAGCAGGTGGCCAAGTCTAAAGTTATTTTCGAAGAGGTGCTATTTTTCTGACGTCGAGTGTACATAATTTAAACATCCTGGCTTTGAAACTGAGGGACTTCCATAGTTCCATACCAACTTTCATCCCCTATTTCATCCCGTTAGGGGTTAATTTTCCTAAATCCTTTCTTAGTGCTCACCTACACAATGAAAGGTATCTACCCCACAAAAATGGTGTCTCTACCTTCAGCCGTTAGGGCTCTACGCGTATCCCAACAATCAATCAATCAATTTAGAGTTTTATAGGCTAATACCCGAAGTGCGGCTAAACCTAGTTTTAGCCGGCTAAAACTAGGTGTAGCCGATAGCTATTGGCTAAAACTAGGTGAACCGATCTGCTTTACTCCTGTAGGTCCCGAATATAGGTAAGAAATTTAACAGACAACAGAAATAATTTTCTTAATACCCCATGCTACACCTAGTTTTAGCCGGCTACACCTAGTATTAGCCGCGAGCAAATCGGCTACACCTAGTTTTAGCCAACAGCTATCGGCTACACCTAGTTTTAGCCGGCTAAAACAAGGTTTAGCCGCACTTCGGGTATTAGCCGTAACATATAGATGATGCCCTTTCGTCAATTCTGTTTGAACATAACATCCCACACGTTCATCATTTGAAGAATTAGCTTTAACTTTTTTACTCTGGCCTTAAACGTTTTAAACATCTACAAAAGATTTAGATAGTTAAATCAATAAAGGCCAAGCCACACAGCGGGCGTGGCGTGACGGGACGGGACGGCGACGCGACGCTGAGCAGTTGTAATGTACTAGATACTATGGATGACGTCACACAGGCCAGCGTGGCGCGACGTGTCGCGTCCCGTCGCGCCGAGCGTGAATACAGATCTGGGGCCCTACCGCCTAACTCAAAGCTTTAGCCAGAGCGATAGCTTGACTATATCCATCCTTGTCATATCATAACACGATGACAAGGACGGACAGTGCACTGACGTCATAAACCAAAGCCAGAGTCAAAGCGAGAGAGTTAGGCGGTCCGGGGGCAGAAGCGCAGCGGGGCGGAGCGTAGGCGAGGTCACGCCCGCAGTGTGAACTCTACCGTCGCGCCGGCCGTCCCGTCACGCCGCGGCCCGTCGCGCCACGCCCGCTGTGTGGTTTGAGCTTTAACGCAAGAATACCTAGATTATCTAGTTATGTACGCCTGTAATTATTTGCAGATACTCGACACGTCCATTCCAGCTCATCCCTCGTTACCGACAACAAAATCAGTACTTCAGAAGATAATTTCACAAATAGATAAGAAAACAATGGGCACAGCATCAAATCTACAAAACATCAAAATGGCAGAACTCATTATTGAAAACTGTGAGGTGTTAGAAACACGTAAACTGTAAACTTTTTGGGCCGCAGCAGACGATCGATACTTTCAGAAGCTAATTGCAGCGACCAAACGCTACACCGCACACATAAAATCAATGATCGCGGCAATCGTGTTGTTCAACACCGCACCCTGATTATCTAAAAAGAAACTATTTAGCGACCGGTTTCATTCCACATACATTGCTACTTTTCTTTGGTATGTTTTTTTTAATCCAAAAAGAAGTAGCAATGGATCACTATCATCTATGAACTGCAACCGGTCGCTAGGTAGTTTCTAATTAGATAATCAGCCCGCCGTTCATACAGATGTCGGCATATATATTGGCAAGAAAATGAAAGAGACAATAGATGCGCAGTAGCCATAAACTTAGTGTTTGTGGCTACTGCGCATCTTTTGTCCCTTTCTTTCTCTTGCCAATATATATGCCGGGCAGTATACCGTGGTATTTACCGATTGTCTAGTCTAGTGCAGGGGTGTCAAAGTTACGGCCCGCAAGCTATCTAAATACGCCCTGCAACCAGAATCTTTCCAGTGCAGTGAGGATTTTAGACGGCATTCGATGCCACTACGTATTGTAAGATAATAAACTATGAGACTGGTATCTGGGGGCTAAGTGTCTAACTTTAAAATCTATCGCAATCGCTTTCATTTGACAGATAGATGTGATACATTGCTGCATTTCTTTGGTAAGTTTTTATTCATTCCAAAAAAAGCATCAATGTGTGACATCTTGAAAGCGATTGCGATAGATTTTGAAATTAGACAATAGAAAGGCTGGATCCTCAAGTTCAACATAACCATTTTTTTAATACCTTTGTATGAAAATAAAGATTTTAATTTAGTATGTGTTTGAGTTTTAAATTTTGAGTCTGGCCCGCTAACACGCTCTTAACTAAAAAATGGCCCTTTTGAAAAATCAGTTTGACACCCCTGCGGCGGGACCGCCTATCTCTATCGCTTTGACTCTGGCTTTGTTTAATGTCTATTACGTCAGTGCACTGTCCGTCCTTGTCATCGTGTTATGATATGACAAGGACGGACAGAGCATTGCTATCGCTCTGGCTAAAGCTTTGAGTTAGGCGGTGGGCCCCTGGTCTAGTGTACTGACAGATTTCAGTAATACAAACTCATTCAGGAATTCAGAAATCTACTACGGGACATTGTTGGCAGCATTCCTGTGGAAAACAGAATAGGCCAGTCAGAATAAAAATCCTTGGAAAAACAATGAAATCCATCAATATACTAGCCTACACGATCAGTAAATGCCACTGAATTTGGTAAATACTGACACCGACATATGTTGGTTGGCACCGACACATCAGCCCGGAAAGGCCACACACAGACAGAATCACGTAACGGAATCTCGAACGGAATTTCGACAATGTATGAAGATTCCGTACGGAAAAATCCCGCATGTGTGTGGCAGGCCCATAGATTTTGTATGCAGTTTGTGCGTTCGGAATCACGTAAGTATGTACAGAATTCCGTAACGGGATTCCGTCTGTGTGTGGCCGGCCTAAATCCGCAACGTACGGCAGGCTGATTGTCTAAATAGAAACTACTAGCGGCCATTGCTACTTCTTTTTGGGGTGAAAAAAAAAATGCCAAAGAAAAGTAGCAATGTATGTCGAATGAAACCGGTCGCTAAATAGTTTCTTTTTAGATAATCAGGGTGCCGCTGATATGTCGGGATAGAACCAACCCTGCCCCCCTAGCATGACCACCGAAACACGATATACCGTAAAATGGGGTGGATAGGGTTTCGGGGGGGGGGGGGGGGGGGGGAATAGAGTGACAGACAGTCGAGTATTTTAGTTCAACAGACTATAAAAATGTGCCTATTTTGATGAATGCGATACGGCAATATTTTTTTAAAAGCCAAAGAAATGATTTTTTGTTCTGGCAATAACAATATGCTCTCACCATAGACAAAATTAAGAAAAAATCCATTTGAAATATGACGTTGCAACCGGCAGGCTGATTATCTAATTAGAAACCACCTAGCGACCGGTTGCAGTTCATAGATGATAGTGATCCATTGCTACTTCTTTTTGGATTAAAAAAAAAACATACTAAAGAAAAGTAGCAATGTATGTGGAATGAAACCGGTCACTAAATAGTTACTTTTTAGATAATCAGGGTGCCGCACCCTTAAAAAAAACATACTAAAGAAAAGTAGCAATGTATGTGGAATGAAACCGGTCACTAAATAGTTTCTTTTTAGATAATCAGGGTGCCGCACCCTGATTATCTAAAAGGAAACTATTTAGCGACCGGTTTCATTCCACATACATTGCTACTTTTCTTTGGTATGTTTTTTTTTAATCCAAAAAGAAGTAGCAATGGATCACTATCATCTATGAACTGCAACCGGTCGCTAGGTGGTTTCTAATTAGATAATCAGCCCGCGGTACGTTTTTTGATCTTCCGAAACTTTACTTTTTCTTGGTCAGTTTATAAATTTCAAGTGTTTTTATAAGTTTTTGCTGTCGCTAGTTTTGAAAGGAATCCCATAAAACCAAAAGTTACTTGAAAATAATCTGTTTTAATCGTCTAATCAGAAAATTAGTTGCAGGCAAGGTTTAGCAGCATTTTTGGGATTTTTTTAGGCGATTTTCTTAGAAAACTTGATAAATATTATAAAGTAGTTCGGTAAAATGGACAGGCGGAAGAATTATGAAGTATTCAAATGCCATTTACTTGATATTTAAATAGATTAAATATGGCAACAAAGTTGAAAAGTTACCCTATTTACCCCATTTTACGGTACATCGCGTGATTAATCGTTTAATCGACACTCAACTACTGTCAAAATCCATTGTGTTTTGACAGTTATACATAATATTTAACATATCGCGTTTCGGTGGTCATGCTAGGGCTGATTATCATCAGTGCAATAAGCTATAAATTAAGTAAATAATTTATTTCCTAATAAGTGTTTCATTTAGTACCTATTAAGATCTTCCTATTTATTAAACTTAAATTAGAGTACCTATGTATAACCAGAGAATAAATAAATGTGTAGGTAGGTAAGGTTCTCGGTCATTAAAAAGAAAGGGATTGACAATGGTGGCATCTGACAGATTTGAGAGTGCAAGCGAGAAATATTATTGAGAGCGTGTACGCAAGCGCGTTGAAGGTTAGCCACAGCAGCAACACATCAAGTTACGCTAGGAACATACTATTGTGTTGTGTTGTGTCGTGTCGCGATCTGTCGCGTATCGGTTTCATACATTTAGTATGACTAGAGACACACTATTGTGTTGTGTGTTGTGTTATGTCGACACGACGCACTAGTACCGGCGTTAGGGGGGGGCGAGCACGGGCGACCGCCCGGGGCGCCGGATATAAAGGGGCGCCGCAGGCGTCCCTTTATAGCCGCAGGCGTCCCTTTATACACACTCGCTCATTGAGCGAGTCTTACAATTACTATCGTGAATTCCCTTTTTGGCGACTAAATCGTTATGGTGGCAACACATAATCAGAACAACTTGGCAATATCTCGCCGAAATTTCATCGCTGGCTACAATGTGCCGTTTAAGTAAGATTTGGTCATTGTAAAATCCAGGAGCGGCCCTAGGACGGTGCAAGCGGTGCGACTGCACTGGGCGCCCCCGTGTGTAGGGCGTTGAAAACGCCCGATCACCGGTCGACTATCAATCGTATTGTTGCCTGCGGACGGAGCGACGACGCGACGAATGAAATTGACCAAAAGTCGCACTGCGCGGCTATTTTTAGTAAAAACAAGCAAGATTAGTGGATTAACTGACTAAAAATCGCGCTGGACGGCTGTTTTTTTTAGTATAAACAAGCAAGATTAGACCATGAAACTGACTAAAAATCGCGCTGCGCGGCGGCTGTCCTTTATTATAAACAAGCAAGATTACAGGATTAGTAGGTAAAACTGACTAAAAATTGCGCTGCACGGCCGTATTTTTTACTGTCATAAGCAAAATTAGAAGATTAGTAGATGCAACTGACTAAAAATCGCGCTGCGCGGCCGATTACTTTTTACTATAAACAAGCAAGTTTACAAGATTTGTAGATGAAACTGACTAAAAATCGCGCTGCGCAGCCGTTTAATTACTGTAAACAAGCAAGATTACAGGATTAGTAGGTGAAACTGACTAAAAATCGCGCTGCGCGGCCGTTGTTTTTACTGTAATATGCAAAATTAGAAGATTAGTAGATGAAACTGACTAAAAATCGCGCTGCGCGGCCGTTTTTTTACTTTAAACAAGCAAGATTTTATAATCTTTTTTTTACTAACGGGCAAAACTGAAAATCATGGAATCGCAGATAGGGGGCGCCCCGTAGAAATGTCGGCCAGGGGCGCTGGTAGTGCTAAAACCGGCACTGCGACGCACTGTAGTAATGTGTTTCTAACCATACAATGTATGAAACCGATACGCGACAGATCGGGACACGCACGACACAACACAACACAATAGTATATTCTAGCGTTATACAAAACTGTCAAAATCTCCAATGAATGAACCTTAAGTTGCTTGTTTTTAAGTTTAAAATTGATTGGGAAAATTTGACACTGGAAGCCCAGCGTGCCGCTTTCTCTGTGGTCATTGCCGTCCACGATATAATTATTACACGTTGAATCAAGAATAGAATAAGAATTTAAGATTCTTGCGTTGAATCAAGTCGCTGTGGCCGTAAATACAATGAAATTTGATAAATACTGATGGATCACAGTATTTACCATGCGTGTAACCGTCGCCTAACTGTGATTTTCTTTTTGGTTTATTTATCTTTCTCTGAGATTTCTGTTAGCGTTGATTGCAAAAAAGCTTAGAGCAAAAAAGTTACAAAATCAGCCCCCTGGGGCCCTATTTTTGAATCGCTCGATGATCGTCACCTCGTATGTGCCTTACTCCTTCTGGCTTGTGAGCTATAAAAACCTTCAGTGACGGATAAACAATTTCTTATTTTGGTATTCAGAACAAACGTGACGCAAGGGTTTATGAATGATTGACGTTTGAACATGGCACAGACGAGATGACGCTGAAGGTTATGTATGCTGGAAATAACAAAAACTAGCAAACGAAAGTCAAATTTTACTTCGTAGATGCTCAGTGACGCAAAAATAAATAAGATTTAACACTCGAACATCATAAAAAACAGAACAGATCTCATAAAATTGTTGTTTAAACAAGGCACATACAGAACCGTCTGTACCAGTTTTCATTTGTCAAAATATCGACAACTAAACCGTTTGGAGCCAAATGAAGCAGTCTAGCAGCGTCACGTTTGATAAGTGACAGTATATAACACTTCAAATCCGTTCGCGGAACGACACATCAATAGAAAAAGCGAAAACAATATTTCGACCCGTCACACTGTCTGGCCCATACTTAAAACTGTCACGTTACGTGAATTTTGCCTCACGCATATTGTAAAGCAATTAATATTAAAAAGAATTTCCGTCACTGAGGTTCTAGCTTTATCTGAAACCGATCACTGCAGTACTTACGATGCAATTCGAGGTTAAAATTTGTATGAGATTTTTAAGATAGGGTGACAACAATGTACGTACGTTGATGGACAGAAAGGCTAATAATATAATGAAATTGTCCTGTTAGCACTATTATCTATTTTGTGCTGTTAGTAAGTTTTACCACGGACTTTGCATTCTAGCGACTTTAGTTACCTAGATATTGATAAGATTGATTAAAAAAATACATCGTTTTTACACGATTTTTTATATTGGATATAATTTTGTATAGATAAAGCGGATGAAAATATTTTATTGGCTAAAAATATAGATATATCGAATTAAACATATTGATATATCGTATTTTTGCAGCAAGCTTAAACATCGTTGCCAGATAGAACATACAAAAAAATCGGCCAAGTGCGTGTCGGGCCACGCGCCGTAGGGTTCCGTAGTTACCTTATACCAGACCATATTTAATACCATAATTTTCGTCTGCAATAATAACTTTGTTTTTCACAGTGTTGGTATGAATGACAAAGTTATATTTGCGGTTTTGGAAAATGTACTATATCTCAAAAACTAAAGACTATATCTCGCTCATCCTAATTTTTGTTGAAAGCTTTTATTAAAATCCACAGCATTATTTTTTTTTTATTTTTCACTATCTTATTTCAAAAGTTAAAGGGGGGGGACGGACACACATTTTACCACTTTGGCGGTGTATATCTTTCAAACGGTTGACTTTGAGAAAAAAATGACTTAAGAATCTCAATGTCATTTTTAAAGACCTATCTACAGACACGTATTGGTTTGAAGAAAAAATTTTTTTTCAGTTTTAGTTCCATATATGGGGAGCCCCTCCTAAAATATTTTTTTTGTGTTAAATTCGTTAAGCGGTTAACAGAATACATCTAACTACCAAGTTTCAACTATGTTATCTTAGAAATTAAAGGTCTTGATGAGATCTTCATTTTAGATGACAACTGTCAAATTTAAGTTTGACAAATTTAAATTTGACATCTGTCACCTAAAATAAATATCTTACCAAAACCTGAATTTTGTAACTGAATTGACAAAAGAGGTCAGCATCCCTTCAGTGACAGCCCTTACACTTTTAGTCGTTGCGCCAACTATCTATCTAGATTCTAGACGAACGTCGCGCGGCGGCTTTTTCGCCAATACAACAGGTGATGGCTGAATGTATAAACTAAATACTCTATCTATAATAATAACTAAAACTCTTTCTAAGTTATTCAGATATGTTTCACAAAACTGGGGTGCAAGACAGTTCTAACAAAACCTGCCTGCCTAGCATGACCGATTTATATCGCGTGATATAGCATTTTATCGACACTCAACTGTCAAATTCCTTTGTCTTATTGACAGTTAAACGTGATAAAACGCTATATCACGCGATATAAATCGGTCATGCTAGGCAGGCTGGTTTAATGTTTGTAAACCAATCACAATGCACCTTTTAATCCTTAAACGGTGGGACTAAATGTTAAACTGTCACTCTGAATAAGATTTGCGCTAAAATGGCGTTAGTCCGCTGTTTAACGCCATGTTAACTTTGGCCCTAGTTTAACGAACGCACACTGAATAAGCCAGTATAGGTTGTGGTACTAGTCTGTTTTTAACAAATTAATAATCGTAGTTTAAAAATTATATGGCTATTTCATCTTAATTGATTTGTCTAGCACCTGCAAGGGTGTTGCTTTCAAATGTCGAAGTAATTCACTTCACATTGATGAGATGGCGCTGGCCTACAGCGGAGACGTGGAAAGTATTAGAAAATTTCGTCAATCCTGCTAGCGACTCGGTAGCATAATTGGTTAGTGCATTGGGCCGGAATCCTAAGGGTGCGAGTTCGAGTCCCGTCTGAGCTGCTATGGGTAAGTCGATTTTTTCTAATATTTTTCAATTGTATTAATAATCTTAAAATTAATAATTATTGTACATATTGTGATTAAACTGTGATATTTTTATGACAATCTTATTGTTAACAAATGTCCCGCCTGCACCATACTACCACAGCGTAGGACGTGATCGAGTACATAAAGAAGAAATCCAACTTATGTTTGAGAGTTCAGCCACTGGAGTCACGCCATAATACCAGTTTGTGGTGCGCATCCCAACAGCGAGGCTTTTCATAAAGGAGCACTTCTGGCCGCAGGGTATGGTATACAGGCGCTTCAGAGGAACGCTGCCTTGTGCCACCGATTCGACAAACAAAGTGTCAAATTGATAAATTTTTTATTAACATATTTTTAAGTTATGTACTAACAACATTATTTTATAAATTATAAATCTTTAGTTTTAAGGTATATATCTATGGGCCATCGTTTCCTGAATATAAATAACTAAATAAAAAAAATAAAAGTAAAATCACACCAAACTGAGGCTTTTTGGCTTGGTGTTTGCATCTTGTAAGTATCATTATGATGATGTCCTCTTATCCCTACATAGGGCTCTCAGAAGGGACCTCCACTTCTTCCGGTCTTGTGCGGCCACCTCAAGATCTGTCCAGCCTTGACTGATTGAAGCAGCCTTTTTTCAACTGAGCGCCTCCAGGTGGTACGAGGGCGGCCGGGTTTTCTCCTGGCATGCGCTTGCCACTTTAGACCCTGTTTCGGGATGTGGTTGTCAGGCCTCCGTAACACATGACCAATCCAACGCCACTTCCTTAAAAGAACCACCTTGTCGATAGGCATCTGCGGGGCTACCGGCTAAAAACAATGAAGTTAATGTTAACTGTAATTTGACAGATGTATGTGATACATTGCTGCTTCGTTTTGGGACAAATAAAAACCTACCAAAGAAAAGCAGCAATGTATTACATCCATCTGTCAAATTACAGTTAAAATGAACTTCATTGTTTTTAGCCGGTAGCCCCGCTGGTCAGTTAACTCCCACAGCCTTGCATTGGAGATGGTTCGTGGCCACCAGATTCCCAGTATCCGCCTAAGACATTTGTTGACCAATATCTGTAGCCTAGCGGTGACTTCATTTTTGACAAGCCAGGTATCGCATCCATAAAGAAGAACTGATTTGACGTTGGTGTTAAATATTTTTATTTTCGTGCGGCGTGTTATTATTGAGGACGTCCATACAGGGTCCGTACCGGCTAACGCATCGAACTTCGATAAGTTCTCTATGTTGCATATTTCGAGAGCTATTGTTGTTTGAATATGACCCTTACAAGTACTAAATGGTTATTTTCGAAAATAAAAAAAATCAAAATTCCTAAAAACTAGATTTTATCATTTGATGAAATTAGTATTCAGATAATATTATCAACCTAATTTAAAATATGTTCAAAATGCTTGTAATTATGTCCATTTTCGAAAATAATCATTTTTTGGTTACGTAAGGGTCATATTTCAAACAAAAATAACTCTCGAAATATGCAACATAGAGCAATAAATTTTGAAATCGTTTTGTAGATAATATTCCTGTGTATTTGAATAGTCTAAAAAAAGTGGACATTAATGTCCTAGTTTTTGAGAAATGTAATAAAAACTCAAAAAAATCGCCCAAATTTCGTATAAAATTTTATTTCAGTAATTTTTTATGACGTATTTAAACCAAAAATTTTAAACATTTTATTTTTTAAGTTACTAGGTGATATTATTGGCTTTCGAACAATATTTTTGTTATAACTGTAAAACTTCTAAATCCGGAGAAATTAATATTTTTCTGCAGGGTCATCTAAAATAAAAAGTCAAATTTAAAATGGCGGCCAATCCAACAGGAGTGGGGATAGACCCCAACATGTGGGTGTTTTTGTCGATAAAATTAGGTGTATTACACGCCTTTAAATTATCGCTAGTTCAAGACCAAAGGCACTGTATAATCATTATTTATTTCACAAATCTACTTGAAGTTATTCTTTAGCTACAATTAAATTTTACTATAAAACTGGACAGCACACCACAGGTATTATTATACAAAATAAGTACCTACCTAACAGCACGAGATGATGATTGGTTAAGTAGGTAAGTAATACGAAATTACTTATAGGAATAAATAAACTTACCTCGCATCACGGGGAAATCTATGAAATTTTAAGTCCTTGTTGTATTTCGCCGTCGAGGCACATCCGTATACGGAACAAGTGTGCACCATTATAACTAGTGGCTCCGTGAGCTGAAGACCTCGCGTTAAAAAGTAGCTCAAATTGTATGTTGTTTAAAAAATGAATCGGTTATTTGACTAACCCCTCATGTCCATTGAAGCAAATTTTACAGGAGAAACATTTTTTAAATTTCTGGATATATTATGTTGAATTGGATATCGTTTAGAATCAAATTATAAAAGTATACACATAGGTAATTAAAAAATATATCAGACACAAAAATACGAATAGACTATAGTATAAAAAAATAACAATAAACTTCAAGGACATGAGGGGTTAGTCAAATACATGTAAATAGAAGAAAGACTTAACTTTAAATGATATTTTATTGAAATAAAGTATTATTTTTCATTTCAAAATGTGCCTCATCGTCATCATTGCCAGTACTTGGAGGCTCCTTGAATAATTTTTGATAAAAATTTCCTGATTTTGTGGTTGGTGAGGTTCAAATTTATTTAAATCGTATTTTTTTTATAATTTATTGTAATTTAATCACTCCTGTGGGTTAATGTTGTCGAAAATAGCAATAGTGCTGGGTGAGACTCAGTTACAAGCTAAATGTTGGTATGTTTTGAGAGGCATTAAAAATTCTATCAAGTCTCACCTTACACTACCAGCAGCCCCCCTAGCATGAACACCGAAACGCAATATGATATAGGCATATAGCAATTTATCACGTTTAACTGTCAAAAGACAATGGAATTTGACAGTTGAGTGTCAATCAAATGCAATATTCACGCGATATATATCGTGTTTCGGTGGTCATGCTAGGGTGGCAAGAACTCTTTAGAATAGTGAAATAGCATATTTTTTTTATGTTAAAATTTTGTTTTTATTTACGAGGAACTCCCCTTTCTTGAATTAAATAAAGAAACAATTTTTTAAGTATAGATTAGGCCACCATGATGTTTTATATTTATTACAGTAACCCCTGATGTCCCTGGACTTGAGGGGTTATTCAAATAAAGTCAAATTATGACACTCGAAATTTTAATGGAAGGAAATGGATTTAAAGAATTTCCTTTAATACCATGATGTGTCTTGGGTCAAAGGTTGCAATAAGCAAAAAAAACGAAATAACCCAAAAAGTGGACTTGAGGGGTTAGTCAAATAACCGATTCAAATAATCTAAAAGATGTCGCCACCCCTTTTTCCCCACACACCACGAGCTTTTCAAAGCACATAGTAGGTATGTACGTGCTGTTTGGTATATTATTTGGTAGGTATATTCACTGCTAGATGGCGCTTCTAATTTTAATAATTTTTCGAAATAAGTGATTTTTGGTAAATTTAAAAAAATGGATAGTTTAAAAAAATATATAATATTGTCGAACCTGCCCACAAAATTTCATCAGAATCGGTTGGGAAATGCGACCTGTAGAGGAGATCAAACAGCCGGAAAGCTGGACTGAAATATGTTTTTTTACATATCTCCGTCATTTTAATAAATTTCGAAAAATTGCCTCTACAATAAATTATATATATTTATCAAATCTGCTCACAAAATTTCACCGGGATCGGTTGAGAAATGCGACCTGTAGAGGAGAACAGACTGCACCGGAGATCCGTACTGAAATAGGTTTTTTAGGGTTCCGTAGCCTAAATGGCAAAAAACGGAACCCTTATAGATTCGTCATGTCTGTCTGTCTGTCTGTCTGTCTGTCTGTCTGTCTGTCCGTATGTCACAGCCATTTTATTCCGAAAGTATTAAGACTACACAATTGAAACTTGGTAGGTAAGTGTATTTTGTTAACCGCTTACTGAATTTATTACAAAAATAAGAAAAATAAAAGATTAAGGGGGGGCTCCCCATACATGGAACTGAAAAAGAAAAAAATTTTTTTCTCCAAACCAACACGTGTTGGGTGTCTATAGATAGGTCTTTAAAAATGACATTGAGGTTTCTAAGACAACTTTTTCTCAAAGTCAACCGTTTGAAAGATATACACCGCCAAAGTGGTAAAATGTGTGTCCCCCCCCCCCCCCCTTTAACTTTTGAAATAAGAGAGTGAAAAATCTAAAAAAAATATATACTGTAGATCTTAATAAACACTTTCAACCAAAATTAGTTTGAACGAGATATAGTAATTAGTTTTAGAGATATAGCACATTTTCCAAAACCGCAAATATAACTTTGTCATTCATACCAACACTGTGAAAAACAAAGTTATTTTTGCATACGAAAAATGATAGGTGGTATTAAATATGGTATGGTATAAGGTAACTACGGAACCCTATGGCACGTGGCCCGACACGCACTTGGCCGGTTTTTTTTAACATATCTCCGCTATTTTGAAAAATTTCAAAAAACTGGTTTGACAAAAAAAAATCTACTTGCTTCTACATGCTTACAAAATTTTACTAGAATCGGTTGAAAAATGCGACCTGTAGAGGAAAACAGGCAGAGCTGGAAAACGGACTGAAATCTGTTTTTAACATATCTCCGCCATTTTGAAAAATTTCAAAAAACTGGCTCAAAAAAAAAATTCTGTATAATTTTCAAACCTGCTTACAAAATTTCACGAGAATCGGTGGAGAAATGCGACCTGTAGAAGAAAACAGACAGAACTGGAAAGCCCGACTGAAATATGTATTTTTAACATTTCTCCGTCATTTTAAAAAAATTCAAAAAACTGGCGTGGCAAAAAAAATCTATATTGTTTTCGAACCTGCTCACAAAATTTCACGAGAATCGGTTGAGAAATGCGACCTGTAGAGGAGAACAGACAGCGCCGGAAATCCGGACTGAAATAGGTTTTTTTTAACATATCTCCGCTATTTTTAAAAATTTCAAAAAACTGGTTTGACAAAAAAATATCTACATGCTTCTACATGCTTACAAAATTTTACTAGAATCGGTTGAAAAATGCGACCTGTAGAGGAAAACAAGCAGAGCTGGAAAACGGACTGAAATCTGTTTTTTAACATATCTCCGCCATTTTGAAAAATTTCAAAAAACTGGCTCAACAAAAAAATTCTGTATAATTTTCGAACCTGCTTACAAAATTTCACAAGAATCGGTTGAGAAATGCGACATGTAGGCTGGAACAGACAGCCGGACATACGAAAGAATTTTTGCCCAAGCTGAAGCAGAGACGCTTCGCTCGCACTTCGTGCTCGCTCGGTCAATTATGTACGATAGTAAAATTGTACCTAATAAACGATAGCGACATATTTTTTTTTTAAAATGGTCGCTCGCAATGCTTGATTTATTCGGTCGCGTCACTCGCGCCGGCCTTCCGCGTTCGAGTGCCCAAACTCGGCGAGTTTGGGTACTCCGAGCCGCGCCGCCCGACCCCCTCGAGACCCCCTCCGTTGCTCTGCGCAAGTACATTCATTTTTCAACTGTGTGGAGTTAAACTGTGCTAATACGAACAACAGCGGTGATAGTAGGCATTCTTATTTTACTCCGGCAGTCACTGGTATCGGCTCTAAAAGTTGCCCGTTGTGCATCACTCGGCAAGAGGAACCCAAATAAAGGCATCTAATTACTTTTGTGACCTTGTCTGGTATACCTCTTCAAGTATGCGCCATATACTGGACCACTTTACCCTATCAAACGCTTTTTCGAAGTCAACGAACAAAGTGTTGCTGCATTTCGTTATATTGCTCCAAAATCATACGCAAAACGTTGATCTGCCTTTCTATTGTCTAATTTCAAAATCTATCGCAATCGCTTTCAAGGATGTAACACATTGAAGCTTCTTCTTGACACAAATAAAAACTTACCAAAGAAATGCAGCAATGTGTCACATCCATCTGTCAAACGAAAGCGATTGCGATAGATTTTAAAATTAGACAATTAGCCCAAAAGAAAAAAGAAAGGAAAAATTATTTTTAATTTAAACTGTGTACAAATAAATTGATATACTTTATATAATGTGTTTTATTAATAAGATACTTATTTTTAAGAATTATTATTATTTGAGAAAATGCGCAGCAATGGCGAGGAAGAGACATCAAGTTGATTGTTAAGTATGGCTCCATCAACATTGTGTTTGATAATTTCTAGGTTTTCCAACACGCTCAGTCGTAGACCTTTACTACAAGTATGTAAAACTTCATAGGAATGACCATCAGATAGCTGATGTCCGGTATTTAATAAATGTTCCGTGTCTAATTTGACTTTAAAAGAAAAACTTTTAAAGATATTAATATTTATTTAGTTAAAACAAAAAGATAACTTAACTCTTAAATTTTTCGGAACCCCTGAGAGCCTCTTATGGAACCCCATGGTTCCACTAAACAATATTCGGGAACCGCTGCCTTAAACTATGCCCAGGATTAACAGCTATTTAACAAAAAAAGTTTCATTCGAATCCGTACAGTATTTCCAGAGATAGCGTGTTCAAACTTACAAACAAACAGATACACTTTTTTTAATTCTTTCTCTATTACTATGTCTCCATCGCCCCAAAAATTTTCTTTTCAAATATATTCAATGTACAGACACTTTTTAGGGTTCCGTACCAAAATGGTAAAAAAGGAACCCTTATGGTGTGACTCAGTCTGTCTGTCTGTCTGTCACAGCTGGCTATCTCGAGAACTACTAATGATATCACTACAAATTTGGAACAGTTTAAAATGACATTTGCCCAACTATTTTGCAAATAAGAAAGAAATAAAAAATAAATATCTTTTTTACAACGGGGACTGAAAAGGGGTCTCAAAAATTTGAAGTGAGGTGACTAGGGCATGTGGGGTATCATATGAAAGAGCGTCGTTTGCACGTTTTTAATCATTTTTTAGGCCGCATAGTTTTCGACTTATGATGAAAAAAGTAAAAAATGACCGTTCCCCCTTATCTCCAAAGTTTGCAAAGAGAAAAATATGAAATAATTCTATGTAATAGCAGTTTATATAAAGATTACAGGAAAAATAAAACGATTTCTCAATATAGTATACTTTTTTTGAAATTATCAAATTTCTAAAAAGTTAACATTAGTTCCACTATAGGTCAAGAGATGGCGCTGACCTAAAACTGCAATAATAATTTTATTATTCTACTCTGCTGTGTATTTATTATGATAGTACGGAACCCTCGGTGCGCGAGTCCGACTCGCTCTTGACCGGTTTTTTTTACAGTTTTATTACTTATATGTATGGATAAAAGAACTAACCTGTGATGTTTAACACTATAACATTTTAGAATACCTAGTAAGTAGAATTACTTATATTAGTACTAGTATTATATTATTATCTATGGTACTAGTCTGTTTTTCAACAAGTCATTAATATGTACATTAATGTGATTGAACTGTGATATTTGATATTATTATTGTTATCAAAATAACTTTTTAGTGTCATACCTTAAGCGTTAATAAATCACAACTTGTTGAATTGATTTCCTGAAGTTTTATTTGATTAAAAAAAATAAAAATATTAAAAACATTATTGCCCTGCCAAAAACTAACTAAAAAGTTAATTAAAAAAACAAGTGTCATTGCAATCAGGGGACCGTTTTGTGAAACAATTTTTAATCAAAGAGGTCCCCCGACTGCAATGACACTTGTTATTTAGTTAACTTTTTAGTTCGTTTTTGGCAGGGCAGTCGTATTTTTAATATTTTTTAAATTTATTTAATTTATTTTACACATTTTAGGGACAAATGATATAGTTTTGGAATGTGCGCCTTTCATTTGATGCCCATATTGTAATAAATGAAGAAACAATATTTTTTTTTCATTTAAAAGTGGCGTCGTACAGTCGCCATATTGACTTAAAAAAAATATAGCCAGTGTCTTTCGGAATGATGTAAGGATTCTAACGATACCCCATACATCTAAATCCGTTAAGCCATTTAGAAGTTATGGTGGAATAAAGAAACTCACATACCTACAAACATACATGAACCCTGAACACATATACACTCCTTTTTTGAGCAGTCGTGTAAAAACCTAAAAGTAATGTGCTACGATACGCTACAAACAATCTCAGTAAACTTCAATACGATGTCCGCAAAAATAATACTTCATGGTCAGTATGGTCACCCTAGTTTATTTACATACAAATTTTAACCTCGAATTGCATCGTAAATACTGCAGTGATTGGTTTCAGATAAAGCTAGAACCTCAGTGACGGAAATTCTTTTTAATATTAATTGCTTTACAATATGCGTGAGGCAAAATTCACGTAACGTGACAGTTTTAAGTATGGGCCAGACAGTGTGACGGGTCGAAATATTGTTTTCGCTTTTTCTATTGATGTGTCGTTCCGCGAACGGATTTGAAGTGTTATATACTGTCACTTATCAAACGTGACGCTGCTAGACTGCTTCATTTTGCTCCAAACGGTTTAGTTGTCGATATTTTGACAAATGAAAACTGGTACAGACGGTTCTGTATGTGCCTTGTTTAAACCACAATTTTATGAGATCTGTTCTGTTTTGTATGATGTTCGAGTGTTAAATCTTATTTATTTTTGCGTCACTGAGCATCTACGAAGTAAAATTTGACTTTCGTTTGCTAGTTTTTGTTATTTCCAGCATACATAACCTTCAGCGTCATCTCGTCTGTGCCATGTTCAAACGTCAATCATTCATAAACCCTTGCGTCACGTTTGTTCTGAATACCAAAATAAGAAATTGTTTATCCGTCACTGAAGGTTTTTATAGCTCACAAGCCAGAAGGAGTAAGGCACATACGAGGTGACGATCATATCGCTCGGCCGGCAGGCGTCGAGCGCTCTTTTCGACCGATTTTCGTTCGACATATGACTCAAAACAATGAGATATCGAACGAAAATCAGTAGAAAAGAGCGCTCGACAGCGATTCAAAAATAGGGCCCCTGGCCCCCTGCCGACGATACACGATATATATCGCGTGATATACCTAGCATTTTATCGACACTCAACTGTCAAAATTAGGGTTGGGTAAATTTCACGAAAAATTTCGGTCTGTGAAATATTTAGAATAAATTTCATTTTGGTTTGAAATATTTCAGTTTAGAGTGAAATTTATTTTTAAGTTTCATCTGACCTAAATAAAACAAAATTACATGCATTTTGTCAATATATCAACATAATTATAGAACAAAACAATAAACAAATAAGTTGGCTTAAATTACGAATAGCTTTGGCTATTTTACAACTTTTAATAACAAAATATTCAATGTCTGTTTCGATTTTCGGCCACGATGGCGTAGAAGAAAAACGACTTCATCAACATTACGAAGGAATATGTAGAAAACTAACAATAAAAGTCGCAAAGTAGGACCAATATTCAGAAAATTGTAAGTTTAGCCGTGGCGCCCGTGGCCGCGCAGTCGAAACGTGGAGAACCGAGCGGCCACACAGTTCTCTTAAATGGAGCTTAGTAGGGGTCCCATTCTTTTTGCCTAAAAAAATATAGAAAGTATAAAAAAACCCTAATGTTTGGATTTCACGACCTACATAGCTTAAATTAAATGCTATGACCGCGCTATAGTCCGCGCGGTCACGCAGTTCTCTTAAACGGAGCTTAGTAGGGGTCCTATTATTTTTGCTAATCGCTGATACGATTATGTAGAAAATATAGACAGTATAAATAAAGCCCTAATGTTTGGACTTCACGACCTGCTACAGAAATTAAATGCTTTGGCCACGCGGTCGAAACGTGGAGAACCGCGCGGCCACGCAGTTCTCTCAAACGGAGCTTAATAGAGGTCCCATTCTCTTTTATAATCCCTGATACGATTAGGTAAAAATAGTAGACAGTATAAATAAAGCCCTAAGGTTTGGATTTCACGACCTACAGAAAAACGTGGTCGTAAAGTCCAAACATTAGGGCTTTACTTATACTGTCTTAGTTATCTACGAAATCGTATCTGCGATTAGCAAAAATAATGGAACCTCTACTAAGCTCCGTTTGAGAGAACTGCGTGGCCGCGAGGTCCTCCACGTTTCGACCGCGCGGTCATGGTTAAAGGACATCAGGCAGAGTCCCATAGAAAAAAACCAAAGAATGTATAATGTTTCTGTTTTTTCAAAATGTAGGCATGTAATTAGTAAGTCATAGAAAATATTCAGATTTTTACGAAGATTTATGTTTTAAGAGTTATTTACGTTTGAAAGTTTTTTTTTGGTAACCCCGACACTAAATAGCATCACCAGTTTCACGACAACACGTTTCGTTAGCTGCGTTAGTGATACAGATTAGCACCACAATGTACGAGTTGGAACCGATCAAACGGAAAATCTGTGCATATGTCGCACGTAACAAAACGCTTTTGACAGTTGAGTTGACTGACATCCGCGGGCTGATTATCTAATTAGAAACCACCTAGCGACCGGTTGCAGTTCATGGATGATAGTGATCCATTGCTACTTCTTTTTGGATTAAAAAAAAACATACCAAAGAAAAGTAGCAATGTATGTGGAATGAAACCGGTCGCTAAATAGTTTCTTTTTAGATAATCAGGGTGCCGGCAGACTTTTTTTTTAATGCGCAATCACTTGTGCCACAGAACAAATATACTCAGAGGAGAATTGTGAAATCGCTAACAAAGATGTCCGTTTCATTGATATGCTTTTGTTTTTTTCAATAATTCATTAACGCTAAATGAAGGAGTTCAAAAATTATGTTGCTACTGTTTTATGATTATAGTAACACAAAGTGTTAATAGATAACAGAATTATATTTATACACTTTTGGGTCTCATGTGCCTGATGTCCTTTCTGAATATTGAACCTACAAATTTGCGACTTTCATTGTTAGTTTTCTGCATATTCCTTCGTAATGTTGACGTAGTCGTTTTTCTTCCACGACACCGTGGCCGAGCAATCGAAACCCCTTATTCCTCACTGCTCACGAGATCTTCCAAAGCACATAGTAGGTAAGATATATTATTTGGTTACGTGCTGTTTGGTTTATTATTTGGTAGCTATGCGCAGCTAGATGGCGCTTCTAATTTTGAATACTTATTTTTGGAAATGGGTGATATTTTTGATAAATTTCAACTAGCTCGACTTAAAAAATCTACAATATTATCTAACTGCTGGCAAAATTTCACGAGAATCGGTTGAGAAATGGGACCTGTAGAGGAGAACAGACAGCTAGAAAGTCAGACTAAAATATGTTTATATATCTCCGCCATTTTGAAGAATTAAAAAAACTGGCTCGACAGTAGAATTCTATATAATTTTCGAACCTGTCCACAAAAATGCGACCTGTACAGGAGAACAACAGCGCCGGAAAGCCGGACTGAAATATGTTCTTTTACATATCTCCGCCATTTTGAAAAATTTCGAAAAACTGTCTCGACCATAAAATTCTATATAATTTTCGAACCTGCTCACAGAATTTCACGGGAATCGGTTGAGAAATGCGACCTGTAGAGGAGAACACACGGACAGCAGGAAGGACATACGAAAGAATTGTTGCCCAAGCTGAAGCCAGGGATTGGTTGCGGTTGTTAAATTTCGGTATGTTTTACGGTTAATATAGCGGTACCGAAATATTCTACCCTTACTTAGGATACCGATAAATTTTATTTCGGTATAAAACCACCGAAATATAGAGGTACCGAAATTACGGAACCTATGTTGAAGTACCGAAAAATTAAGGTATCAAAATATGAAGGTATAGTTTTAAATAGGTATGACGTCATACCGATATAAAAAGGTACCGCAATTTTCCGGTATATCTGTTTTTCGGTACCTCATCAAAGCGGTACCGCAATTTTTAATTACTCAACCCAAACCCAAATATAACGGTACCGTTATATTTGGGTTAGCTTAACCTCTTATAAAGGTATTATATCGTGTTTTGTCGTTCATCTTCATGCTAGGGAGGCTGGGGGCGGTATTACAAGCTCTTAAAACTTCAATTTTCTGAATGGCTATCATTGCGTCTCTTTTATTACTGATAAAACAGACGCAGACGATGATTGATGATTACTCCTTACAATATTAATTACAGCCCAATCCTCAAATTTTTATAGGTACCCTTAAAAAATATACCTACCAAAATAAAAATAAAAATGTGTAGTACATATTTCACATACACGGTCATTTGATTTACTAGCTAGGCGAAGCCTGTACTATGGGTGATAGATACTGATATAACCTGACTGATATATAATATCTGACTGACAGATATCCGTCGCGTCGGGGCTTCCATTACCTGCGTCGAAATGAACTAATATTTGTATTGGGAACAATATTGGGAATATAGGTACTTTTGAAGAACAGAGAGATGGCAATTGCAGACCCGATGATTTTTTTTTGAATAGGTGTGTATGTATAGGTTAATACTACAGTACTAGGCACGTATCTTGAAATTTTTTCGACGGAGTGGGGATAAGTTCGCGCATGTGCTCTTGTGAGCGACCAATGGCGCGCGCCCCTCGCCCACCGCCCGCGCCCCTCACCGCTACGCATACCCAAAATACGCGTTTCGCACAATCCCCACCCGATTTCAAGTTATATGCCTCGTACTGTACATTAATGTGAGTCAGGAGATATTTTCGTAAAAATTATTTAACCTTTTTAGGGTTCCGTACCAAAATGGAGTCCGTTACGCCAGCAAGAAAGTAGCTTCTAGAGGGAAGCGAGTTTGATGAATAATTTGTGCGCAATTCGGTGTAAATGTGCGCCAAATAAAAAAATTGTGGGCCTTATAGTTTTGGAATAAAACGGGAAAAACGAATTCTGCTGGGGTAACGATACTCCAGCAGGAAGATTCTAAACTAATGATCGGAGAAAAATAAAAGATATATAGGCGGGTAGCTTGATACTAGCAAGAAATGTGCGCCAAATATATAATTTGTGGGCCTTATAGTTTTGGAGATATTTGATTTCCTGCTGGCGTAACGTTTTGCCAGATCCCAGATCTCGGAAACTACTAAATGTGCGATCTTACAGTAAACATATAGAAGTAGCCCCTAATTTGTGCTATTGGTGCGGTAGAAAACATTTCAAAAATATTCACAAATTTTGAAGTAATCGGGCATTTTCTGAAACAGAAAAAAATATCTAGCGCCTTAACTACCACATAAATAAAGAAACTAAAAACGGTGTTCTATTCTTCTTATTATTTCTCATTACCATAAAAATTTTGAAAACCGCACACATACACGTTTTTGAATAATACCCACATGAAGGTGAGACCGTCCATGTCATGACTTTGACGGTCAGCAGGATAAAAATATCAGAGATTATTTAGATCTTGGCCCAATGAATAATCTGTGCGGTTACTGAAGTACATGCTCTGAAATTTTCAGCTTCAAATTCTTCGTATTAAAGGAAATATCAATTAAAATCCAAAACAACTCTCAGTATTCCGATTAACCGACCAAATTCGATAGACCACAAAAAAGCGACGCGTTCATACATATTGATGACTTTCTTTAATGTGTCGTATTATACAGAAACATTGTTTGTACAGTTGCGTTCATAACTTCTTATTGGCAAATGTGGGTAAATAGTGTTTTAACATTTAAATGGTTAGTTAGAGCCTGCATTTATACCAATACAATGTGGCGTTGATCTGTTACATTACACCCAGATTATATATTTTGCGGACGGCACTCTTCGAACACGTGACTATGAAACCAGCTAAATTTCTTAAGTTACTAGAAGATCTGTTTACTTCTTAGTGAAATATACCAGAATCATTGTTGTCTAAACATCAATAGCATAGCTGTTTTTATTTTCAATAACAGAAAACAACTACCTAGCTGTCTTAGGTAGGTATATGTTTATAACTTCATTCGAACCGGAAAGAAGTACTAAAATCAGTTAAACGGGCACTTCACTCGCGTATTATTATTAAGGTAGGTATTTAGTTTTGGTGTAACAAGTAGGTATTTATTGTAATAACATTTTATTAAGGTACCTAAGTACTTACTTAAAATGCAATTAATTTTACAACAGTAGATAGTGACCAACTTCATAGCGCTTGTGCTATAAAACGACGTTTTTTAATCTGTAACATTTTATCTTTTCCATAGAGACCACTGACGTCCATTATACAACTTGTATAATGGACGTCAGAGGGCCTAGTACTAGTTGTGTTTCTCACCTCACTTTACAAATAGTATCGAGTGAAAGAGAGGAAATCATGCGAGTGAGTGAACGAGTGAAAGAATGAAAACGATAGTTAACTATTCGTAAAGTGAAGTGAGAACAAAAAACCAACTCGTACTAGGCCCTCTGTGAAGAGACCTACATCCAAGTAGAAGTTGCATGCAAGGGATCACTGTACTATATTAACTGCACAGATTATTCATTGGGCCAGGATCTAAATAATCTCTCATATTTTTATCCTGCTGACCGTCAAAGTCATGACATGGTCGGTCTCACCTTCATGTGGGTATTATTCAAAAACATGTATGTGTGCGGTTTTCAAAATTTTTATGGTAATGAAAAATAATAAGAAGAATAGAACACCGTTTTTAGTTTCTTTATTTATGTGGTAGTTAAGGCGCTAGAATTTTTTTACTGTTTTCAGAAAATGCCCGATTACAAAAATTCGTGAATATTTTTAAAATGTTTTCTACCGCACAAATAGCACAAATTAGGGGCTACTTCTATATGTTTACTGTAAGATCGCACATTTAGTAGTTTCCGAGATCTGGGATCCGGCAAAACGTTACGCCAGCAGGAAATCAAATATCTCCAAAACTATAAGGCCCACAAATTATATATTTGGCGCACATTTCTTGCTAGTATCAAGCTACCCGCCCATATATCATTTATTTCTCTCCGATCATTAGTTTAGAATCTTCCTGCTGGAGTACCGTTACCCCAGCAGAATTCGTTTTTCCCGTTTTATTCCAAAACTATAAGGCCCACAAATTGCGCACAAATTATTCATCAAACTCGCTTCCCTCTAGAAGCTACTTTCTTACTGGCGTAACGGACTCACCAAAATGGTAAAAAAAAGGAACCCTTATGGTGTGACTCAGTCTGTCTGTCTGTCACAGCTGGATATCTCGAAAACTACTAATGGTATCAACTTGAAATTTAGAATAGTTTAAGATGATATTTGTCCAACTATTTTGCAAATAAGAAAAAATAAAAAAAAAAAATTTACAACAGGTAGGTACTGAAAAGGAGTCTTAAAAATTTGAAGTGAGGTGACTAGGTAATGTGGGGTATCATATGAATGTAAAAAAAACCGTCCCCCCCCTTATCTCCGAAGTTTGCAAAGAGAAAAATCTGAAATAATTCTATGTGATAGTAGTTTATGTAAGGATTACAGGAAAAACAAAACGATGCCTCAATATAACACAATTTTTTAGAAATTCAAAAAACAAACAAGAAAATATTAGTGCCACTACCAGTCAACAGATGGCGCTGACCTTAGAAGAAAAAAATAGTTCCACTATTGGTCAAGAGATGGCGCTGACCATCCATAATACTACAATAATAATTGGTGGCTGGTTCTAATATAATTACCTACGACTGTCATTCTGAATTTCGACAGTCAATTATTTCGACAGGGTCTGAATTTCTAAAAACAATAGTGCGACTACTCACTGCTTTGACAGAACATATTTCGACACACACTACTTCGAATAACACTACTTCGACGGAACATACCTTCGAAAAAATACTACTCTGAAATGTGACAAGAATTATTGAATTCCGCTTTTTGGTTTAAGGTACTTACAAAATAAAAACATAAATAATAATCAATTATGTTTTTAATAATTATAACAATCATATCTTCAGATAATATAGAGAATTTAAATTATTAATAATTGTAATAAGTCTTCTTGATTTTTTTAGTACACATGTTAGTATTAATAGGTCTTTCTTATGCTAATAATAAAGTGGAATTCAATTAATATTGTCACATTTCAGAGCAGAATTTTGTCGAAGGTATGTTCCGTCGAAATAGAGATCCGTCGAACAAGTGCATTTCGAAGAAGGGTTCTGTCGAAGTAGTGTTATTCGAAGTTGTGTGTGTCGAAATCGAAATATGTTCTGACGAAGCAGTGAGTTGTCGCACTATTGTTTTTCGAAATTCACCCTGTCGAAAATTCGAAATAATTGATTGTCGAAATTCAGAATGGTTTATCATTACCTACTATCTGCCGTACGAATAAAGAAAAATAAGTTCCTACTTAGAATAACCAATAATATTGCTTAGCAATATTATTCCTTACGTTTAATTCATGAACGCCCGAGCGGCCTCCTGGTCCCGGATAACAATGGTATATCTATTGTGTCTCTTTTTCCGGGCGTTGAAAGGTTAAATCGATAACATTTCATCAGTTTGTGGAGTGGCTGAAACGTTTTTCAGTCACCATAAGCAGCTGTGGTTAAGATTTGTAAATTAACTGTCCGCCTGTTCGCCCTTCCACCTGTCCGCCGTCTATCCTACTTTTTTAAAGACTGTAGGTACTAAAGTAACATATCAAAATATATTCATGATTGTACGGAACCCTCGGTGCGCGAGTCCGACTCACTCTTGACCGCTTTTTTTAATTAAGAATACCTACCTATTCCCGGAAAATTAGAGTAGTGAGACACAAAAGATGTCCCATTGTTGAGCGGCCCGATCGGGCCGCTCAGGGATTGAAAGATTAAGAATAACTATTTTAAGTGACGTGGGTTTTATTTATTTTTTTATTTTGCTTTTTATTTTAAACTTTTTAAATAATTCATACTTTATCTATTTAATAACCGCTTCCAAATCGGTCAAACCGATTTATATACATAAGTATAGATAAACATACAGATTTATTTCCATAAAATTTTTTTCTTTCTTACATTAATTTTTATTTAAACTTATGATAAATGTATTTTTTGTAATAAAAACGAACTGTAATTTTAGCCTCGGTATAACATTAAAAATGAAAAGAACATAAAAAATTTATTCAGAGCCCAAAGTGCACATGCGCGAACTTTCCCCCACTCCGTCGAAAAAATTTCAAGATTAATGAAATGCCTCGTACTGTACTGAAGTGTACACTGTACACCGGAGTCTCTCTCTACCGTCTGTACCTACTCGCGAAATGCACGGAACTTGTCGGTTCGTGTTCAATACAGTGCATTTCGGTACCGAAATAAAATAACGGTTAAATAGCGGTACCTCAAAATAAAGGTTGTCATATTTCGGTACCAATATTGAAGTACCGAAAAATTAAGGTATCGAAATTCGAAGGAATAGTTTTTAATGGGTATGACGTCATACCGATAAATAAAGGTACCGAAAAATTAAGGTATCAAAATATGAAGGGACAGTTGTTTTAATAGGTATGACGTCATACCGATAAATAAAGGTACCGAAAAATTAAGGTATCAAAATAATGAAGGAACCGTTTTTAATAGGTATGACGTCATACCGATAAATAAAAGTACCGTAATTTTCCGGTAAATCAGTCCCTGGCTGAAGCAGAGACGCTTCGCTCGCGCTTCGCGCTCGCTCGGTCAATTACCTAAGCCTTTAAATTTCATTTAATACGTTAAAATAGTAAACTAATTCAGAAAATAAGGGATTTCTAATACTGGAAATAAATTTCACTCAAAAGTGAAATATTTCAACCCTTTTTGAAAGATTTCATAAATTTCATATAAATTTAATTTTCATTTCATTGAAATTTTCACTGGACCCATCCCTAGTCAAAATCCTTTGTCTTTTTGACATTTAAACGTGATGATAAAACGCTTTAGCACCTTTCGAAGTATATCACGCGATATCATAGATGTAGAACATCCCTTCGGTATAAACCAGATTGAGCTCTTCGCCCCAAAACGAGCCGACAGAGAGGTCGAGTAGATAATTGTATCTCTTTCTTCATTAGGGTGACCAAACTGTATGGTTGGTCGGAGACATACTTATTACTTTAAACTGTTTAATATAAATTTAGGTACTTAGGTAGTTCTATATTTACAATTAATACTTTTGCCACGTTTTTATAAGGTTGCTTGCTCGTTTGTTTGTGTTTTCGTTTGTTTGTTTGAGCACAAATTTTGCAAACGATTTTATACTAACTTCCCGATGAACTAGAGACTTGAAACTTTGAACACAGAATTAGAAGGTAGTGTAATATTATGGTATCATTGAGCTGATCTGACGATGGAGCCGGAAGAACGCCAGAGGAACACTATGATGAAAACATATAACCCCATCGTGTTTGGGTTCGTTAGAATCGTCTTGGCAAGTACTCTGTTGGGGAATAATATCCAAGGGGCTGATGAAGGAGCCGGAAGAAGGCCATTGGAACTTTGTAAAAAAATCATGCAACCCCATCGAGTTTGGGCTTGTTTGAATGGTCTTGACGAGTACTCTGATAGGAAATAGTTTCCAGGGTCTGATGATGAAGCCGAAAAAAGGCTACTGGAATTCTGTGATAAAACCATGCAACCCCATTGAGTTTGAGCTCGTTTGATTCCTCTTGACGAGAGCTCTGATAGGAGGTGGTATATTTTCAGTTTAGCTCGTTAACTAAAAAGCAGAAACTAATTATTTATTAAAAAATATTTTTTATAAACAAGTTATTTATCGCGTTTTTATTAATTTTTTTTTGTTTTGATTTATAAATATGGTAATATGCAACGTGAACAATGTCAAAAGGTCAAAATAGCTGCTAATTTTGTTTTTGGATTGATTTTGATATTACTGGGTTGAAAGAAAAAAGAAGAACAAGAAAAGAATTTGGCCGCCACCTTGGATTCAGGGGCGTGCATTGATTTTCCGGCTAGGTAAGCAGTGAGACACTAAAGATTTTTTTTATAGCGAGAATGTTTTTCTAACTAATCGCATTTATGACCCGTTTTAATAATGCTAAAAGTAGTTTGTAATACTGTTATATGAGCACTGTTTTTATTTTATTTAAAAAAAATGGGAAAGGGTAAGAGGTGGGTAAGAATAATTTCTCTAAACAAACGGAATTATCAACACAATTGGACCACTCTTTCTAAAATTAAATTCAGAATATATCATTCAAATTTCAAAACTATTTCTCCATTATTTAATAAGATAATTAGGTAAGTAGTAAACATTTTAAACACAACACTATAAATAAACACAGTAATATTTTTTCTTACATTTCATAATTTCATATTACTAAACAATAAACAAACATGTAATAGCGAAAGTGAATTGGGAGTCGGGACTTAAATAGAAACAAAAAACATGGCCAGCCAGCACTTGCATTATTTTATTTTTATTTCCGCAAGCGAGCGAAACAGACCTTACTCTAATGTGGCATGGGACCACATGGGACGTATTGCTATCGGCCTGTCGGCTGGTCGGCTATTCTCGGCAAAAACCGTCCAGCCGATTAACGTTGATTACGTAGCGCTGTTAAATTGCGAAGGTCATGTTTTAGAACGTAATGCTTACAAATAGCGCATTTCTTTCTGTGGTCGTATAACTTTGCCGGATTATTTTCCTAAAACTCGTTGTATGAAACGCTCCTAGCTTCGAATATGCATTCCAAAGACTGCCTAACCGGGCATACCGTAGTACTTATTAGCGTAAGGAAAAAGGTTACACAGTGTTCAATAGAAGTTTGGCAATAGAATAACGTACTTGTTTTACCAAATTAGACTAAATTATTTTAATGTAGTGATATATTTAGAGTGCCAATTTAATAGGTTCGTAGGTATAATGATTAAGGTAAGCACTGCCTTACTGCCTATATGGTATGCACGCCTCTGCTTGGATTTTTAATACTTATAACATTGTGTTGCTGTTTTCTTGTCAAAATAGTACCAAAACCCGAGTTTCATCGAAATCGGTGCCCACAAACAAAAAAGTTGGCAACCATCTTAGACTTGTAGCTACAGCCGCAAGCTGCAATACATTTCATGAAGATTTCATCCACACGACGCGCCACGCTACGCGCGCGTCGGGACGTCCGCTCGCTCCGGTGACCGCTGGCCAGTGCTGCCAACTATTTTGAGCGAAAACGCGCTGTCAACGCTGTAAAAAAGCGCTAGATTGCGCTAAAATGGCATTTTAAAAAAAAGCGCCAGATTCCGCGCTAACCACAAATGGTTTTACTATTTTTTTGCTCTTCGTAAGAGCGTCGCCTACCCCCCCCCCTAGATTTAAAAAAAGAAAAATAAGAATTATCTATTAGAAATTTAGAATGCTTGGTATACCATAAAAATACTAATTAAATATAGAATTTGTATAATTTTAATATTCACCAAGCATTTAACTAAATAAATGCAGCAGGCCAGCAGGTAAATACTTAATCTATTAAAATCTAAAAAAGCGCTAGATTTAGCGCTAGGCGCTAAAACGCGCTTCGAGACAAAAAAAGCGCTAGATCTGGCGCGAAACGCGCTAAGTTGGCAGCACTGCCGCTGGCAACTGAAATGTGCGCTGTGCGCCGCCGCGCGCGCCTGTTTTATCTGCGCGCGGGGCAGGGTCCCTCCGCTGAGCCGTGCGCGATCGCGATCGCCGCTGCGCCGGCCGATCCGATTGAATTCTTTAATATTTAAAAAATGCGTTGTTATTTACTTATCAAAATAGTGCCAAAAACCGAGTTTCATCGAAATCGGCCCATAAACAAAAAAGTTGGCCGCCATCTTGAATTTTTTTATATTTTAAAAATGCGTTGTTATTTTCTTATCAAAATAGTGCCAAAAACCGAGTTTCATCGAAATTGGCCCATAAACAAAAAAGTTGGCCGCCATCTTGAATTTTTCAATATTTAAAAAATGCGTTATTTTCTTATCAAAATAGTGCCAAAAACCAAATTTCATCGAAATCGGACCATAAACAAAAAAGTTGGCCGCCATCTTGAATTTTTTTATATTTAAAAATGCGTTGTTATTTTCTTATCAAAATAGTGCCAAAAACCGAGTTTCATCGAAATCGGCCCATAAACAAAAAAGTTGGCCGCCATCTTGAATTTTTTTATATTTTAAAAATGCGTTGTTATTTTCTTATCAAAATAGCCAAAAACCGAGTTTCATCGAAATTGGCCCATAAACAAAGAAGTTGGCCGCCATCTTGAATTTTTCAATATTTAAAAAATGCATTGTTATTTTCTTATCAAAATAGTGCCAAAAACCAAATTTCATCGAAATCGGACCATAAACAAATAATTTGGCCGCCATCTTGAATTTTTTAATATTTAAAAAATGCGTTGTTATTTTCTTATCAAAATAGTGCCAAAAACCGAGTTTCATCGAAATCGGCCCATAAACAAATAAGTTGGCCGCCATCTTGAATTTTTTAATATTTTAAAAATGCGTTGTTATTTTCTTATCAAAATAGTGCCAAAACCGAGTTTCATCGAAATCGGCCCATAAACAGAAAAGTTGGCCGCCATCTTGAATTTTTTAATATTTTAAAAATGCGTTGTTATTTTCTTCTCAAAATAGTACCAAAAACCGAAATTCATCGAAATCGGCCCACAAACAAAAAAGTTGGCCGCCATTTTGAATTTTATATACTTTAAAAATTACTTTGTTATTTTCTTGTCAAAATAGCACCAAAAACCGAATTTCATCAAAATCGGCCTACAAACTTAAAAGTTGGCCGCCATCTTGGATTTTTTAATATTTTCAATGCGTTATTATTTTCTTGTCGAAATAGTACCATAAACCGAGTTTCATCGAAATCGGCGCATAAACGTGAATATGATTTGTAGTAAGCGTCAGAACCCCTAGACCAAGTACGATATTTTATGTTTGGAGACTATCAAGGTTCAATACCTTTTTGGTACTATTTGATACCTACATTAAATTATCTAGTACCTCGACGAGCAGTGAAAAAACATGAAAAGAAAGTGGCCAGACATTCTGACGTCAGTTTGTCTGGACCACATTTTTTTCACATAGTTGGAGACAATATATCCTAATTATTTATTTGTAAATATTCAATACCTCTTTAATACCTTAACATATATTTTTTTTCAAGCTGTATGGCGTCCCAGGAAAAAGTTACGGATGAATGTAATTATCTCTTAAAAGTGAAGGGGTGACTTGACATATCAACGTCCAGCCCAAACCACTGGACCTAGAGACTTGAAATTTTGTACGTAGATATTTTATACAGTGTAGGCATCCACTAAGAAAGGAATTTTGGAAACTCCACCCCTAAAGGGGTAAAATGGGGGTTTAAAGTTTGTATGGAAAAAAGTATTAAATAGACATTTCAATTTGGAACTGCGTAAGAGTACTTCTAAAAACAAATAAGCAAACGCGTGTTTCGTTGTTTTCCGAAAATCAACCGTTTAGGTTGTAGATCTAAATATTTAAAAGAAGAAACTGATTGCTGACTGACATATCAACGCACAGCCCAAACCGCTGGGTCTACAGACTCCAAATTTGGCACATAAGTTCCTTATTAGGTATCACGGTGCACTAAGGAAGGATTTTTCAAAACTCACCCCCCAAGGGGGTGAAACGGGGGTCCAAAGTTTGTATGAAAGTCCCTCAGTTTTGAAGCTAGGATCTTCAAATTTTGTGATAAGCTGACCATTAAAAACTAACATATACGTGTCTCAACGTTTTTGAAAATTCTACTCACGAAGGGGTGAAAATGGGGATGAAGTTGTGTAAAGAAAATCTTCATTTTCGGAGTAAAATAACTAATTTTGAATAAAGGTAAATATGTAGCTTACTTCTCTTCTTCTTTTTTACCCCATTTACCCCCTAAAAGGTTGTTTTCCAGAAATCACAAAATATGTGTTTTTATTACGAAACATGTGATTTAACCCCTAAAGGGGTTAAATCATATCCACCGTGTTGGACTTCAAAATAGATGACATTTTCACAATCACCATCCCACAGAACCTCAAGAACGACATCGATATCGATTTTTATGTTTACTTGCGTCATTTTTCAAAATAACAAAATATATGTTTGCCTATTTATTTTTAGACGTGCTCCTACGAAGTTTACGTTGTAATGCCTATTCTGTATTCTTTTTTCATACAAAATTTGAACCTCATTTTCACCCCTTTAGTACTTGCTTCGGCAGTACATATACTACCCCTTTAGGGGTTAAATCATGTCAACCGTGTTGGACTTCAAAATAATCATTTTCGCAATCGTCATCCCAGAAACCCCAATATCGACATCTATATCTATTTTTAGGTTTATTTACCTCATTTCACGCGCATTTCATCTCCATAGGGATCGAAATATTAACAATAATAATAAACGTTGCGTTAGATTTCCATCCATAAGCCTAAATAGTAAATTTAGTTATTTTAAATATTTGCTTGAGTCAGGCGTCACTTGGCGAAAGTTCCAAACCATTTTGAAAAAAGAAAAACATGTAGCTTACTTCCGCAAACAAAGTTGTTTGCGGAAGTAAGCTACATATTTACCTTTTTTCAAAATTAGTTATTTTACTCCGAAAATGAAGATTTTCTATACACAACTTCATCCCCATTTTCACCCCTTCGAGAGTAGAATTTTCAAAAACGTTGAGACACGTATATGTTAGTTTTTAATTGTCAGCTTAAACACACAATTTGAAGATCCTAGCTTCAAAACCGAGGGACTTTCATACAAACTTTGGACCCCCGTTTCACCCCCTTGGGGGGTGAGTTTTGAAAAATCCTTCCTTAGTGCACCGTGACACCTAATAAGGAACCTATGTGCCAAATTTGGAGTCTGTAGACCCAGCGGTTTGGGCTGTGCGTTGATATGTCAGTCAGCAATCAGTTTCTTCTTTTAAATATTTAGATTTACAACCTAAACGGTTGATTTTCGGAAAACAACGAAACACGCGTTTGCTTATTTGTTTTTAGAAGTACTCTTACGCAGTTCCAAATCGAAATGTCTATTTAATACTTTTTTCCATACAAACTTTAAACCCCCATTTCACCCCTTTAGGGGTGGAGTTTCCAAAATTCCTTTCTTAGTGGATGCCTACACTGTATAAAATATCTAGGTACAAAATTTCAAGTCTCTAGGTCCAGTGGTTTGGGCTGGACGTTGATATGTCAAGTCACCCCTTCACTTTTAAGAGATAATTTCATTCATCCGTAACTTTTTCCTGGGACGCCATACAGCTTGAAAAAAAAAATATGTTAAGGTATTAAAGAGGTATTGAATATTTACAAATAAATAATTAAGATATGTTGTCTCCAACTATGTGAAAAAAATGTGGTCCAGACAAACTGACGTCTGAATGTCTGGCCACTTTCTTTTTATGTTTTTTCACTGCTCGTCGAGGTACTAGATAATTTAATGTAGGTATCAAATAGTACCAAAAAGGTATTGAACCTTGATAGTCTCCAAACATAAAATATCGTACTTGGTCCAGGGGTTCTGACGCTTACGATTTGTAGGGTTATTCTTCTAAAGAACACTTATAATAAAATAAGAACACATAAATACCTTTAACATCCTTTATTTTCACAGGACTTGGACACTGTCGTTCACTTTACACGGTAGTTTCACTTTTTAAGTTATTGCGCCGACGGTTGAAACAAGAAGAATCCGAATCTATCGTAGTTCTCTGCTTAAATAGCTCCAGTGTTGCCAATAATCAATTATTGCCAGTAAAATGAATAACGCATATTCGGAAGATATCGTTAACGTTATCGTTAGAAATAGCAAAACGCTAAAAACTAGTGTTATAAACAGCTAAACCTAACAATCGTCCATCCTGACCTCGTGCATGTCCCCATGCACGCGACCAGGATTTCATACCTAACAATCGGCCTGCTTGTTCCAACCTCGAGACATAAGTTTTATTTTATTTCATTTTATTTTATGTATGCATATTATTTATTTAAATACTAAATCCATTCGATAGGTAACAACAAAAATTTTACAGTACATTAAAGCAGGCCATATACGCTAGGTTATGCATGACGGTTTTAACCGAGCTGCAAAACCTTCATGCAAAACCGAGTTCAATAGAGAGCACACACGTAAGGTTACGCATGACAGTTTTAACCGAGCTGCAAAACCTTCATGCAAGCCGCTCATGCACGCCGCTCGGTTATGCCTGTGGTCAAAACCGTCATGCATAACCTAGCGTGTGTGGTGTGGTTGGCATTGGAGCAATTAAAAAAGAACTGTACCCCCACCCCCGGTATTTGCCCTGTCCCTCAGATTTCTTCACTTATATTTTTGGGGTGAATGACTTCTTGCAGAATTAATTCATTTAGATGAAATAAGCATATTATTAAATATACAGGGTGTCCCAAAACTTTGCCACACGAAGGGAAAGTACCTTAAATATTGAAGGTAGGAAATTTTACTGAAAGAAGACTTCATTTTGTTTATAAAAATATATGGAACTGCATTCAAAGATATTTTTTTTAAATGATTGACTGATTCGATACGAATTGATGCAATCCGTAATTATTAAATTTTAAATGTTAAATTTCATGGCCTTCCATTTGTTTAAGATGCAGTGTCACTTAAAAAAAAGTAATCCTTATAACTAACCCTTTCGATTGGTGTTGTAAAAATAAATACAAAAATGTTTTCGTTTTTGGTGGGTTCGATTCCTGGTTAAGGCAGGCGATTTTCCAAAAATCATTGAATGCAGTTCCATATATTTTTATAAACAAAATGAAGTCTTCTTTCAGTAAAATTACCCATCTTCAATGTTTAAGGCTTTAAAAACCATCATGCAAAACCTTCATGCAAAACGCTAGGTTATGCATGACGGTTTTGACCACAGGCATAACCGAGCGGCTTGCATGACAGGCATGCATGACAGGCATGCATGACAGGCATGCAGTTTTATCCCACATACGCTCGGTTATGCATGACGTTTTTGACCTTACAGGCATAACCATCATGCATAACCTAGCGTATATGGCCGGCTTAATTAATTTATGAATCTATCTCTTTTGTTTGTCCCTAGGGGTTCGAGTTGGTTTTAATTGGCATCTTAATATTAAGTCTTAAATAGAAAAATGTTTACTTTGTTTAGGTCATATTTAAAATTGCAACTAAGATTTATATTGATGTAACTAACTTATTTATTTTATGTCTAAGTCTCTCTAAGTTTATGTATAAGTCCTACTCATGCAACACCAAGATCATTTGCTCATGAAGGTGCATAAGCTTTAATCTATTTATAAATGCAGATCATCTCATATCACCGGAATGGTTCTGATGAGGGTGTATCGGTCTAAAATCTCATTCACCGATGTACCACCAAGATCTTTTCTCATGAAAGTACATAAGCTATAATCTTTTTATGAATGAGATCAACTCATATCACCTCCATACTTCTCATGAGGGTGTATCAGTCTAAAATCTCATTCACCGATGTACCACCAAGATCTTTTCTCATGAAAGTACATAAGCTATAATCTTTTTATGAATGAGATCAACTCATATCACCTCCATACTTCTCATGAGGGTGTATCAGTCTAAAATCTCATTCACCGATGTACCACCAAGATCCTTTCTCATGAAAGTACATAAGCTATAATCTATTTATGAATGAGATCAACCCATATCACCTCCATACTTCTCATGAGGGTGTATCAGTCTAAAATCTCATTCACTGATGTACCACCAAGATTCCTATTTCATGAAGGTACATAAGCTATAATCTATTTATGAATGTAGATCAACCCATATCACCTCCATGCTTCTCATTACGGTGTATCAGTCTAAAATCCCATTCACACTCAATCCATATAAGCTAATCACTTCTATTTGCATATTCAAACATCATCAACATCATAAATACCATAAACATAGAAATATAGTTAGGGCTTATTTGTACTTAAAGGTTTCAAACCTACTCTTGTAATCATTAATATTAATCGTTAAAGAGGAACCATTTGCAATTATACAATTACCGATACAATAATTATGATTCAACTCACTGTAATTCCAATGTATGAGACTTATCATTATCATCTGTCATCGTTATTATTTAGTTACTTATTTATTTAGTTTTTTTTTGGTTTTCCAACGCCCCGACACCCCTCCAGGGGCCGCGGTCACGGAAGGACTAAAGCAAAAAGACAGCTCACAATTTTATGAAATCAGAACCACTCCAAACTTTATAAAAACTTATTGAGGTTTTATTTAATTATTTTACAGCTGTGTTACTGGTTAGATTTATTATTACTGAATTATATCGACTAATATTAAATTATTTTACAGCTGTGTTGCTGGTTCGATTTAATATTACTGTATTATATTGATTAAAGTCAATTTAGAAAACAAGATCTTGCTACTGAATCTACCACCAGTTCACAAATTGGGAGGCCTCCTAGAGAAAGAACTGGCGAAGAAAACTCAGAGAGGTTGTGTCCACCTCCCTTATAATTCCTATCTACATAACGAACTAACCGTATCTGTAGATCCTGCATACAGTTGCTGGCGGGAAACATTCCGAATAATTCCCTTGGAATACTTCGGAAATATTCTGAATTATTCGGAAACATTCGGAATATTTCGATTATCAAAAAACAGGAGTAACAATAAAAAAAGCAAGATCGGTAAAAAACCGGCCAAGTGCGAGTCGGACTCGCGCACGAAGAGTTCCGTACCAAAAAACGGCAAAAAAAATCACGTTTGTTGTATGGGAGCCCCCCTTAAATATTTATTTTATAATGTTTTTAGTATTTGTTAATATAGCGGCAACAGAAATACATCATTGCGAAAATTTGAACGGTCTACCTGTTATCGTTAATAAGATCGAGCAAAAACGGCAAAAAATTAACGTTTGTTGTATGGAAGCCCCCCTTAGATATTTATTTTATTCTGTTTTTAGTATTTGTTGTTATAGCGGCAACAGAAGTACATCATCTGTAAAAATTTCAACTGTTTAGCTATCACGGTTCATGAGATACAGCCTGGTGACAGACAGACCGACAGACAGACGGCCAGCGGAGTCTTAGCAATAGGGTCCCGTTTTTACTCTTTGGGTACGGAACCCTAAAAAGCAGCAGAAATTAGTTGACACATTTTTAAATACCTACCTACCTAGCCTTCCTAGCAAGAAAAAACTCAATTATTCTCTGATCATAGTAAAAGTAGTAAAGTAGGTATGGATAGATATCGTAGTATCTAGCTCTTAAATACAATTTCTGAGTACTTAAGTAGGTACCTACCTAAGAAGTACCTACTAAACTAAGTATTTTAGCGAATTTTTAATGTTCTTGAATTGCTTGAAAGTCTTGGAATTGGAACGGATGTCAACATAATAACTCAACATAAAGTAGGTAAGTATTTTCTTAATCTATGATAATTTTAAAAACCGGCCAAGTATGAGTCGGTCTCGCGCACGAAGAGTACCAAAAATGGCAAAAAAAAAACACGTTTGCTGTATGATAAGAGGCGCCCCTAAATACGTATTTTATTCTGTTTTTAGCATTTGTTGTTATAGCGGCAACAGAAATACATCATCTGTGAAATTTTCAACTGTCTAGCTATCACCACGGTTCATGACATGATATACAGGGTTGCGTTCAGAGGCTTAGAGTGCAGTTAAAAAACAACCAAACGTTGTTTTTTAACTCACTCTAAGGTTAGGAACGACCTAGAACTTTAAATGTCAATGTCAAAACAAAGTCCTCATTTTCCACCTGAAATAGGAATAATTTAAACTTTCCTTTATTCAAAATCAAATAAAAACAGTTTCTTTTGCGAAGCTACCATGATTTATTTGAAAATTAGACACAAAAACATCAAAATACAAAATAATGTCAAATGACATTGACATGTTTTCATAGACAAACGTCAGAGCGTTTTACAACCATCAATTTTGATGGTTGTTTGGTTGCAACGCTCTGACGTTTGGAACGGGAAAGTTGTTACAACCGAACGTCACGCTCTAATGTTTGGAACGGCGTTAGAGCGTTCGGTTGCACTCGGAGCGTAGGTTTGGAACGACCCCCTGCCCTGGTGACAGGCAGACGGACAGACAGACGGATAGCGGAGTCTTAGTAATGGGGTTCCGTTTTTACCCTTTGGGTACGGAACCTTAAAAATGTACTTTTAGATACCTATCATGTAACTACTCTTCAGCCTTTTATTTTTAAATCATTACTAACAAATTGAGTACCTACCTAGAAAAACCTCGAAAAATAGAAAATTGGTTATAATTTTGCTTTACATAGGTAATGAAATAAACATTTAAACTTTACTTACCCTTAATAATAAACAATTCACCATTACCATCAATGATTCACTGAGAACATACTTAATTACTTTTTAAAATCAACCAGATTGAAATATTCCCTCCGAGCGCGAATTATTCCGAAATATTCTGAAAACTTCTCTGCGGGGCGCGGTGAGCGGGCGAATACTTCCCCGGGGGGAGCCGCGCCGCCCGCCACTCCACGCTCGCCGCGCTCGCGCTGCCGCCACCCGCCACTAGATAGCGCCACGCACCGCGCACGAGTTGTTCGTTCGTACCGTGTTCGTCCGTTAGTCGTCGCCTCGGTCGGTCGGCGGGTATATTTTCTAGCAAAATTGACCTATGAATCCTATGATCGAAGACTAAAATTGATATGAGCTTTTAAAAATATATAAATAAATATTGATATAGCTTATAAATATATGTCCTTTTGCAAGGATTTGTGGTTTCTCAAATCTAATGTTATGGTTGGATCCTCATCATAACCATCGTCATCCATCCAAAAACCATCAGTCAGTGACATCAAGGAGTCGTCTGTGGTGCTATCCAGAAGCCACCCGTTCGCGCCATCCGTCGGCACCATCCAGAAAACATTCGTCAGCACTATCCAAAAGCAATCGGTCAGCGCCGTCCAGAGGCAAATAACTTTTCTGAAATTAAACACAAAAGCGACAGCAACCTCTTCCAAGTATTATCATAAGACTATGAAAGCAAAATATCTAGAAGAACATTTCCAATCCAAACGTTTTCAAGAATATCGTAATCAGAAACTCTTCGATTAAGGCCGGCCACACACAGACGTAATCACGCAACGGAATTCCGTACGTACGTGATTCCGAACGCAGCAGCTGCATACAAAATCTATGGGCTGCCACACACAAGCGTGTTTTTTCCGTACGGAATCTTCATACATTGTCGAAATTACGTTCGGAATTCCGTTACGTGATTACGTCTGTGTGTGGCCGGCCTAAACTGCTAGTGTCTCTTAGAGGCCTCTAATGTTCTGGAGTAGATGCAACCGTTGTCATTGTTACATTATCATGTCTATGGTCATTGAAATAGTCTGTGTATACTGTCGATAAGTGTTGGTCACGTAATAAAATGAAGTCTCAATTTTCAAAATGAATTTTATTTTAAATCGCCATCCTGATGAGCTGAAGAAGGATATAACATGGTGTCATAAGTGAAGACCCAAGATGTCAAACAATGAAAAGGTACAGAACTTTAATTTAAGCAATAATTTGAAACCATTAATGCTTCACCCAAATGGCGGGGAAAGCAGTCATGAAGCGTGGCGCTTGTGGAAGCAAAAATTTCATATTTATATCGACGCCAACGACATAGAAACATTGCCTGAAAAGAAAAAAGTCGCAATATTCCTCAATTCAGTAGGCGACCAAGGTATCGACATATTCAATAGCTTCAATATAGAAAGAACAAATATAAAATTAGAAGAACTCATAGCAAAATTCGATAATAAATTTAATCCTTATAAAAACACTACGGTAGAAAGATACAATTTTTTTACAAGATACCAAAGGCAACAAGAATCTCTAGACGAATATTGTACTGTGCTGAATAACTTATCAAGGTCATGTGAACTGGGACAAATTAAGGAATCCTTAGTCAAAGACATGTTTGTTATTGGTATTGCAAACCAACACATTAAGGAAAGACTCCTTCAAGAAAATCATACTAACATAGATGATGCCATACAATTCGCGAAAAATCTGGAACTTTCGCAAGAACGATCTACCCTCCTTCCAAAAAATAAAAATGAAGAAAGTAGCCAAATGAACATGATTTCAAACAAAAATAGAAATAGATCAAGGAGCCAGACAAGAAATTACAATAAAGGTTATCAGTCAAGATCAAAATCGGGACACAGTCAAGATAAGAGGATTCAACGTAGTCATAATAAAAATTTCTCTTTCAGTAATTCCTTTTCAGCTCAGAAATATTATGACAACAATTCAATATGTGGAAAATGTGGTCAGCAACATAGACAAAAATGCCCAGCCGAAGGAAAAATATGTTCATATTGTAAGAAGCCGAACCACTTTGCAAAATTTTGTCGAAATAAAAATAAAGAGTCTAGGGTAAGCACTATAAACAATGATAATTATTCTAAAAGAAATAATAATTCAAATCATTTTATAATTAATTCCATTGAAAATGATAAGAATTCACAAAATTGGACTATTAATATTGATATATTTAATTATACAATTTCATGTCAAATTGATACAGGTGCTGATGTTAATGTAATTTCAAAAGATACTTTGTTAAAAATTGAAAATTCTAGAAACATTCAAATCCCTATTTATAATACTAACAATAGAATATCTACATTTTCTGGTCAATTAATTGAAACTTTAGGCAGTGTTAAGTTGAATTGTAATTTGGAAAATAATATTAATGCAAATATTTATTTTATAGTGGTAAAAAATTCATGTAAAACTATTCTAGGCTGGAGGACATCAGAACATTTAGGAATTGTCAAAAGACTGTTTACATTGACAAAACAGGGAGAGTCAGAGCATGATCAGCAAATACTAACTCAAAAAATGCATGATAATACTAACAAAACACCGCAACAAAGGTCAGTACAATCTATTCTTAACAAATATTCTGAAACATTTGAAGGCTTAGGATGTCTACCTAATAAAATTCATTTAGATGTTGATGAATCTGTCAAACCGAAAATTTGTCCGGTTAGGAGAATACCTTATGCACTTCAGTCAAAGTTAAAAGAAGAATTAGATAGAATGGAAAAATTAAATGTAATTGAAAAGGTAACTGAACCTACTGAATGGGTAAATTCATTTGTTCCAGTCGAGAAACCTGATAAATCATTGAGATTATGTCTTGATCCAAGAAATCTCAATAAAGCCATTAAACGTCCTTACTTTCCATATCCAACATTTGATGACTTACGTTCAAAGGTAGCCGGATCCTCAGTATATTCCAAACTTGATGCTAATTCAGGATACTGGATGCTAAAATTAGATTCAGAAAGCAGTAAACTCACAACCTTTAACACACAATATGGTAGGTATAAATTTTTAAGACTTCCATATGGTATTAATTCAAGTGGAGAAATATTCCATAGAGTAATGTCAGAATTGTTCGAGGATTTGCCAGGAATAATAATTTTTGTTGATGATATTTTAGTATTTGGTAAAACACAACAAGAACATGATAAAAACTTAGAAAATGTTCTAAAAAGAGCACAAGAAATTAATTTAAAGTTTAATAGAAATAAATGTAAATTTAGCCTTTCAGAAATTTCATATGTAGGTCATATTTTTAACCAACATGGTATTTTACCTGACAGATCTAAAGTTCAAGCAATTATGGAAATGCCGACACCAAAGGACATCAAGGAACTTCAAAGATTCTTGGGAATGGTAAACTATTTAGCTTCTTATATTCCAAATTTGTCGGAAGAGACAGCAATTTTGAGAGATTTACTTAAACAAAAAAATATTTGGCAATGGACAGAAAATCATGATATACAATTTAATAAATTAAAGTCATTAATTTGCCAAGCTCCAATTTTAGTTCATTATGATGTAAAAAAGCCAATTAGAATGTCAGTTGATGCTTCCAAAAATGCTGTCGGAGCAGTTATTTTTCATGATAAAAATCCTATTGCATATGCTTCTAAATCATTAACTGAATCTCAAGAACATTATGCTCAAATTGAGAAAGAGCTTTATGCCATAGTTTTTGGCTGTAAAAAGTTCCATCAGTATATTTATGGTAAAACTATACAGGTAGAAACCGACCACCAACCCCTTGTTACTTTATTCAAAAAATCTTTGTCAGACGTACCAGCAAAAATGCAAAGAATGATGATTTCTATTCAATCTTATGATCTTATTGTCTCATATGTAAGAGGTTCAGAAATGTATGTCTCAGATACACTTTCTCGAGCACCAATCCAAAATTCAAAATCTGAATTTGAGATTGACTTTGATTTGCAAGAATTTAACTCAAATGTAGAAAGCCAAGTAAACTTAATCACTTCCAATTTAGCCATATCAAAAGAAAAATTACACAAAATTTTATCTCATACTAAGTCAGATAACACACTTCAAAAATTAGTAGAATACTACAAAGAAGGTTGGCCAAAATCTAAGCAACATTGTGATCCTATTGTATTACCTTATTGGAATATTAGAGATGAAATTCATGTAATTAAAAGTATAATTTTCAAAAATCAATCAGTCATTATTCCAAAGTCATTAAGATCAGAAATACTTTCTATTTTGCACGAAGGTCACATGGGCATGGAAAAAACAAAAAACCTAGCTCGTGGACTAGTATATTGGCCAAATATAAATCAGGACATAGAAACTAAAATAAATAATTGTGAAACTTGCATGTCATATAGACCGAATAAAACAAAGGAAACACTTTTATCTCATGAACAACCTACTTTGCCATGGCAGAAACTAGCTTGTGATCTATTCGATTATAAAAACAAGAAATATATTGTTGTAGTAGATTTTTATTCAAATTACATAGAAGTTGCATGTTTAAATAACGATTCTAGAAGTGAAAAAGTCATATTTCAGCTTAAAAGTATTTTCTCCAGACATGGAATTCCAATGCAACTATTAACCGATGGTGGACCACCTTTCAATTCGTCAAATTTCAAAACTTTTCTCAAAGAATGGGATGTTGAACATATTACTTCAAGTCCTCATTACCCCAGATCGAACGGCTTAGCAGAAATATCTGTAAAAATAATAAAAAACATTTTTAGAAAATGTGATGAGTCAGGAACAGATTATCTGATAGGATTATTACAATATAGAACAACACCACGTGGTGATGGATTAAAAGCACCCTCGGAATTACTAATGTCTAGGAAACTAAGAACTAAATTACCTACAAAACTAACAAATTTAAAACCAAAAGTTGTCAAATTCTCCGATCATTTAAAAAGTAAAAACAAAAATCAATATAAGTCAAGAATGTACTATAATAAAAATGCAAAACAAAATCAAGAATTTTATGACGGTCAAGTAATTTTCTTTAAAAAGAATCCTAAAGACATAACATGGACAAAAGGTTCAATCGTGTCTAAGTCAGATTTTCCGAGGTCATATTGGGTCAAAGATGATCACAATAATACATATCGGAGAACTTCTCAACATATTCAAGCTTTTAAATCTAGCATGTCTAAGTCAAAGTCTAACAATAACATGAAAAGGTCAAGTCTTACTAATACTAATTGTCATATAGAAAATAGTAATTATAATAGTCAACACAGTCATTTGTCAAAGCCTATGTCTGAAAGTCAATCCTCAGAGGAGGAAGATAATTGTATACTTAACAATAAGTTACAAACTTATAACACAGTCAAATAACAGTCTGAATAATAGTAGTCAGTCAGAGTATAGTCATGAAAGTAATCAATGTAGTCAGTCACAGTCAGAATTGTCATTTCAGTCGATTGAGTCAAAACGATCAAATGAACAAAACATTGTTGAAAATGTAGTCGAGTCGGACTCAGATCACAGCTCTAGTACAGAGATAGGTGATCAATTAAGTCAATTATTGTCTCCTGAATTTATAGAAATAGAAACTTTGTCAAATAATGAATTTTGTCAAGAGTCAAATAATAGTGAAATGCAAAGCATGAGTAATATTGATAATGTCTTACCTGAAATGCAGGAAATGTCCTTTAGTTCCAATACTCCTGAAATTAAATATTCCAGTAGAGGAAGACTGTTAAAGAAAACTAAAAAGTTAAACTTATAAATTTATTCTTTCATGTTTTAAAATGTTCACATAGTATAAAAAATATAGTGGTTTACTTATCACAGTCAAATAATGAAATGTATTAACAATAATCATATGTGTCTTTAATTAATTAATTAATTGTAATTTTGTAAAATTTGCAGGTTATTAACTTTGTAAATAAAAGTTAATTAATCATGTGACAAAGCTGTCACTGTCACTATATGTCATGTCACTTTATCTGTCAATGTCATTTACTTGTCAATAGGTCAATGTCAATTTGAAATTGAAGTTTATTAGTATTGCCATCTTTATCTCAAAAAGGGGCATGTTACATTATCATGTCTATGGTCATTGAATATAGTCTGTGTATACTGTCGATAAGTGTTGGTCACGTAATAAAATGAAGTCTCAATTTTCAAAATGAATTTTATTTTAAATCGCCATCCTGATGAGCTGAAGAAGGATATAACAGTCATCTTTTATATAAATACTATATACATATATACCTATATTATCTAAGTGCAAACCCTACTATTATAACCCTATAGCGAACCAATCTTTCCCCATTAATCGGCAATGTTAAAGTAAACAGAACTGTAGTCATACATTTATTTATATTCAGTGCGAAGATCCAGTTAACACTTAGCGAATTCAACTATGAAACTTACTGCCAATTGCACTAAACTTAAGAATCGCCTAAGTCTTTTCTTAACTACAACTCGACCAAGTTAAGTAGGCGAATGACAGCTACATGACCGCTAAGTTTGACACCGTTTTAATTTGGTCGTGTTGTAGTTAGGAACAGACTTAGGCGATCCTTAAGTTTAGTGCAATCGGGTGTTAGAAGTGGTTTTAGTAATGCCTAGTTTCTGTTCTGCCAATACCCGAAAGATACCTTCCTACCGTAGGCCTATGTTAACAATAACAGGTAATTAATTTACCACGCGACACTGTTATCTGTTTTTCAAGGAACTTGATTTGTTACCACTTACTAACCATCTTTATGTGTTTGTGTAACGTTGTACAATGAGCCACCGAAATGACTAAGTACTAAATATAAAACCATTTAAGATAAAGTCATATAACTGACTGTATCAGTATAATTACAATAGTGTTAAACATTTCTCGAACATGAGATACTAATATTAATAATGTGAAAATATTCGATTAAGACCAGCAGACCATTATTTGAAAAGCTGTCTGTATATCTTGGGGGTAGGCTGTTTTGTAAATAAACATCCTCATTTGTTTCCAAAGTCTTTTAGTATGTACTCGCGAGATCAGACTAAGATTAAAGTTCCTAACTGTAGAACCAGTAAGCCGCAAAAACGATGTCATTATTAGTAAATAATATACCGAAAACTATACGAGAGTTACCAATTACCATCAGCTTTATTTATGAAAAGGCTAAAAAGTGGTTAATAGATAAGTGTTTCTATTCAATTAGGGAATATTTTGAAGGTAGAACGTAAAAATGTTAAATATTGACTATTAGTTATGTATATTTATTAGTTAACCTTATGTCATTAAAATCTCTTTTGACAATGTACTTGTGAGAGAAAATAAAAGAAAGGATGGCAATGTGAGATATTTATTAATTTATTTCAATATTGTGGTTATGACTAGGTTACCGAATAAGTTATTGATTCTAAATTTATCACATGTCTTAGATTTATTAGCTTTAACATTACATTAAATATTGTAATTTTATAACACAATTATTACTGTCATAAAAGGAAGTAATACTTAACTACATTACCAGATAGTTCAGAGCACCGATCCGACAGAGTGCCGTGTCCGACAGTTGAACAACGTCTGAGCTATCGACACCTGCGCAAGCCGCTTTTATACACGTGCGCAAACAAGCTCGGTGGCGTGATGTGGCGTGAGGGCGCAGTGGGGAGGCGCACGTGCACACAGTTGTTTTACGAGTCGTTTAGTGACTTTTATTTATAAATTACATTGAATAAACTAATTATTTGCAATAATTATATTAATTGTAATAAAAATCTACTATTTGCATTGTTTTTTTATTTATTTACTAAGAAAAGACGTGCATTCTCCCACATACTTATAAATTGTTACTAAGAATTAGGGATTACTAATGTATGGACAAAAAAAGTTTCCCAAAATATGTCATCGCAAACTATTTTATGCAAATTTTCATTTGGCAAAAAAAACATTTGTCAAAACAACTCATCGCAACTTGTTACTCAGCAAATCCTTTGGCTTAGTAGTTATCGTTTAGCAAATAATTACCCGGTCAAAGTTTCATTTTACCAGGCATCATTTAGTCAAACGTATTGATTGACAAAACATACTCTTCCCAAACTATTGTATGGCTTACGATTCACTATTTCAATTATATTATATTACTAATATGTATTGCAACTAATTTAAAATGTAAGTTAAAGAAATATTTCTTTATTTATGAAAATAAATATAATTTTACGATTATCCGTTAAAATTATCAATAATATTTATTACTGCCATTATTTGTTTCTTTTGTATTTGGAATTGTTAAGTGTGTGAAGTGACAATTTGACCCATTTTTTTTGAACACTTGACTAAGCAAAACATGCCAAACGATAACTTAAAATAAAATGCGAAATGGAAATAGGAGTAATTTGTAGGCTGTGTATTTGTTTGTATACCAGCAAACAACAATTATTGTACCTACCTAATCTGTAGTAATGTTAATAAAAGAATTTTATGGGAGATCACCTTTTTATTTAAGGATGCAAACATTACACTTTGTTATGCACAATCAGCCATAGGACAAAAAAGCCGGCCGTTCGCAGGGTTGCCAGATGCCAGAACCACAAACCAAAACATAGACTATAATATTACATCTATCCCTTTTTACAAATTTTTTTTTTTTAAGTTAATAAATTCAACATACATATTACTTTGTTTTTCTTTCCCCCTTTTACAAACTTTGAGATTGAAACAAATCCTACAAAATTATAGTTATCAAACTAAAAAAAATTTTGCAACTGCACATCCCTGAGATCTAGACGGACTGAAACAAAAAAATCTAGCAAGGTCGAACATGATAAGAGGTTCTTGTGTATCTTACACCATTACTGGCAATAATGTCATATGACCTTAAACCATTCTTATTAGCTATAGTACCAGATAACCACTTATTGATACTAGGATCTTTAAGAAACAATATATTTTGTCCAACATAAAAGTCCTCCTTAACTCTAGTATTTAAATTATAATGCCTTAAATTTCTATTTTGCCCCTTTTCAAATTCTACATTTACATTTTCATTTAGCTTTGGCTTTAAATAATTATAACAAACAGGTAATTTAGTTCTTAAATTTCTGTTCATTGCTAATTGTGCTGGTGAAAATTTTGTACCACACACAGGTGCAGTTCTATAATGTAACAGAGCTACCCTGAAATCAGTCTTATCTTCATAACATTTTTTTAACATTTTCTTAGCAATCTGGACTGCCCTCTCTGCCATTCCATTTGACTGAGGATATTTAGGACTGGAAAATGTTAACTTAAATCCCCATTCTGAAGCAAAGTCCTTACATTCCTTCGAATCAAATGGAATGTGATCAGACACAATCTCATTTGGAGTACCAAAATAACAAAAAATACCAATTAATACATTGTTAATACTTTTTGCGCTCTTACTACTAAGCAACTGTACATCAAGCCATTTTGAGAAATAATCATATATTACTAAATAACTTTTGCTTTTAAACTCCATGATATCAATTCCTAGTTTTGAAAATGGCAATTCTGGAATGTCATGAGACATTAGTGGTTCTTTAACATTTTTATTTTGATACATTTGACAAACAAAACATTTTCTTACAAACTGTTCAATGTGTAAATCAATTTTAGGCCAGTAATATATTTCTCGTGCAAAACTTTTCATTTTGCTGATGCCGAGATGACCCTCATGTAATATTTTCAGAATTTCCATCCTCATACTTTTAGGTATTATTAGCTTATCACGTAAGAATAGCAGATTTTCATCAATTGAAATATCAGATCTTAATTTATAATAATAACGTACCTCATCATGAATATGTTTAACATTATTAGGCCAACCATTTTTGGTATATTCCATTAATTTTTTAAGTTCTGAATCATTGTTAGTTTCCAATATTAATTTTTGTTTGGTCGCCTCTGTACACTGAAGGTATTTTGCCAGACCAACACAGTGGATTACTTCATACATGTAAGATTCATCAACATCATCACATTTTAGAAAGGATCGGGACAACAAGTCTGCAATGAACATAAATTTTCCTTTGAGATATTTAAAGGTCAAGTCATACTTTAACAATTTTAATTTTAATCTTTGTAATCGTGGAGACGGAACATCATGAATAGACTTTTTCAACAGAGATTCTAAAGGTTTATGATCATTTAATATTGTACATTTTTGTCCATAAATGTAATAATGAAATTTTCTAGTCGACCAAACAACACTCAAAAGTTCTTTTTCTATTTGTGAAAAATTTTTTTCACTACTAGTAAGACTTCTAGATGCAAAACAAACCGGCTTATCATTCTGTAACACACAGCAACCTAAACCATCTTTGGAGGCATCACATTGAATTACAATAGGTAATTTAGGGTTAAAATTCTGTAAAACAGGTGCTTCACTTATTTTGCATTTTATGTTTTTAAAAGCTGTGTCATGCACATTAGTCCATAACCAGTCAACATTCTTTTTCAACAGGAGTTGAAGAGGTGATGCAATATTAGCAAGATTAGGAACAAACTGTCTTAGGTAATTCACCATTCCAAGAAATATTTGAAGTTCTTTTTTATCTTTCGGGCAATTAATCTTTAATATAGCTTCTACTCTGTTAGGATCAATTTTCATACCTGCTTCGGAAAAAATGTGTCCAAAATATTTTACTTCTCTTAACTTATATTGAAACTTATTTTTATTAAAGCGAACATTGCATAATTTTGCTCTTTCAAAAACTTTATCTAATATTGCATCATGCTCCGATTCTGTTTCAGCACATATTAGCAAATCATCACAATAAATGATTACTCCAGGTATATCACCAAAAGCATTTTCATTATACTTTTGGAAAATTTCTGGGGCCACAGATAAACCAAAGGGAAGTCTATTAAATTTATAACAACCAAACGGACTATTAAATGTACATAGTTCACTAGAATTATTATCCAGTTTAATATTATAGAATCCTTCAGATAAGTCTAATACGGAGAAAAATTTCTTATTTGATATCTTAGGTAAAATTTCCTCTAAAGTAGGGATCAGATGATATTCTCTAAGTAACACATTATTAAGATCTTTTGGATCGAGACAGATTCTTAATGATCCATCTTTTTTTTCAATAACTACTAGATTACTTACAAAGCTCTTAGGATGTTCGACCTTGGAGATAATTTGTCTATCCTACCGGCTGCGCCATGTAGTAATGTTAATAAAAGAATTTTATGGGAGATCACCTTTTTATTTAAGGATGCAAACATTACACTTTGTTATGCACAATCAGCCATAGGACAAAAAAGCCGGCCGTTCGCAGGGTTGCCAGATGCCAGAACCACAAACCAAAACATAGACTATAATATTACATAATCTGCTTTGCTTTTGCGACCACGAACTGTTTTAGTTCCTTTTATTTATAATGCTCTCAAGCTAGTGCATAAGCAGTAAATATGGCGCCAAAACCTAGCGGCCAGCGATTTTGAAATCCCGTCCTCTCGCAATTAAATCGTTATTAATCTTTCATCATGATCAACTTGTATGTTCGTCACAAATGTTCAACGTATCCAAGACGTTGTAAATGTTATATAAAACACTAATTTATAGTCACATAATGTGACACAAACATGGTGTGTTATCTACCACTGATTACTTTAAATTAGTTACCATGTACCTATGCGTTAACATGATTGAAACCATACATTGTACAGAATAGGTAAGAGCTAATAGCGTTATTGGACCTTAATTTTGGACTAATTACAGCGATGGAGAAAATTTAAAAACTCTTTAAGTACAACATAGGTAATATACTTCAGAGAAACTTTGATCAAGCGCTATCATCAGTCGCTCGGCTCGAACTGGCTCACCGTGTGTAACGTGCGTGTCGAGTGCTACCAATCCAGCAACTGGCGCACCACGCTACCAGAAACCAGAAAGTCGTCCTGATCAAGCGCTATGTGCAAGCAATCAACCCTAGTATCTCCCTGTATGGCATTATAAATAAATATTTAAATATGCACATACGCACTTTTATAACTGTTATGTGGCAATATTAAAATAGGCGTCAGGAGCTATCAGAGAATAGTTACACGTAGTTAGTACAATAGTATATAGGAACCTTAGAGATGAGAACTTATTCAAAACATGACAAACACCAGTACGTGCCCACTATCTGCCAAAGAGTATGTACCATAATAATCACTTTTTATCATTATTATGCAACACCTCAAAAGTGTGAACAGTAAGTAATTATTAAGCAAGCTGAAAGTGTAATTAATTAATTTTGGAAAAAGAAAAAAAACATTAAAGTAAAATATATCATTTTTTTGGCTTTGAGGAAACCATTACCTTAATTATAATTCATGTACAAAGTAGGTATAACAAATGAGAACCAAATATAATTATATTTAATGTTCATACTAAGCGCCCGTTCAAGCTAAACTATTCCTTTTAAATGTAGTATCAACATTATGAAACATTTGTAAATAAGTATAAAGTACCCTACTTTCAATCTCATAACTCATAAAATAGTAAGGTGAAATGTAATTTCTGACCTTTAACCGCTTTGAAGGAGATACCTCAGCATTCCATCCTCGATCTCTTTTCTTCAACTTCATCTTCTTCATTCTCGCATCTCGAACTAGGACTTTTCGACACCTGCCGCAGCGGTAGTCAGTCTCGTTCCAATGAGTATTAAACAGAAAAGAAAGCAAATTTTAGAATAATAAAGCCATGAAGTACGTACCAATTTAGCTTTGTTTTTATCTCCAACACTAAATTTTCTAGAATAGTTGGGAATGACTTTCACTTTTAACTTCAAGAATGGAGAAAATTTCACATTACTGAAGTGATAATAAATAAACAGTTTGCACATGGAAACTGGATGCTACAAAATTATATGATATCAGTTTCTATTAAAACAAAATAATTTAATGAGGCTTCGAAATTATGGTATACACGGTACAGTTTACAAAACAATACAAGTATAAGAATGGAGCGCGGCGTACATTATTATTCGATTTGGACAAAGGGATCCCATTTTACTTTTATCATGCAGCGTGATTAAAGTTCACGTGTTTCACGATTAAATGCAGCAGGATCAAATCATTTATCGCACTACACGGCTACACGCCGATTTTATCGGGGAGTGGCCCCGACTAAGTACCATCGAGCAGTGCCTTTATTACCCTACCCGCCAATTCTATCGGGGAGTAGCCCCGATGAAGGATTAGCGAGCAGCGCTTTCATCACCTTACTCGTCAATGCTATCAGGGAGTGGCCCTGACCAAGCATTAGCGAGCAGCGTTTGAGGCTGGTCTAGAGCAATCAGAGTATGGTTTGCGAGTGTGAAGTATGCACTGTCGAAGTGTAGCCTCGACCAAGTACAATGAGTGTGAAGTGAGTAAGCACGACCAAAGAGTTGCCTCGGCCACGTGCAATGAATGTGTAGTATGTAAGCACGACCGAAGAGTTGCCTCGGCCACGTGCCATGTATGCGAAGTGGCTATGCACTGTCGAAGTGTAGCCTCGACCAAGTGCAATGAGTGTGAAGTGAGTAAGCACGACCGAAGAGTTGCCTCGGCCACGTGCAATGAATGTGAAGTATGTAAGCACGGCCGAAGAGTTGCCTCGGCCACGTGCAATGAATGTGAAGTATGTAAGCACGGCCGAAGAGTTGCCTCGGCCACGTGCAATGAATGTGAAGTATGTAAGCACGGCCGAAGAGTTGCCTCGGCCACGTGCATGAGCGTGAAGTGTCTATGCACTGTCGAAGTGTAGCCTCGACCAAGTGCAATGACAATTTTGTTTAACTGCGTTCAATATTGGTTAGGTACCACTTCTGAATTGTAGGGTTATTCTTCTAAAGAACACTTATAATAAAATAAGAACACATAAATACCTTTAACATCCTTTATTTTCACAGGACTTGGACACTGTCGTTCACTTTACACGGTAGTTTCACTTTTTAAGTTATTGCGCCGACGGTTGAAACAAGAAGAATCCGAATCTATCGTAGTTCTCTGCTTAAATAGCTCCAGTGTTGCCAATAATCAATTATTGCCAGTAAAATGAATAACGCATATTCGGAAGATATCGTTAACGTTATCGTTAGAAATAGCAAAACGCTAAAAACTAGTGTTATAAACAGCTAAACCTAACAGATTATTAATATAAACTTTACCCCTCGCCTGCGACTTCGTTATTTCAATTGATAGAACAATTTCGTTTTTGGGAAATCAGAAATGGTGTAGTATTTATGGTCACCCTAGTTTTGTAAAGGAATATTTCCCGAATATTGAATTTCTAAAATTGAAATTCGGCGCCAAAATAAAAATCGGATCGGAGATGCCAGGATTGACACTTGAATTTATACTAATGCTAATCAGCATTATTGTAGAAATCTAATTAAATCAAAAGAGTATGTTCAGTTTTATTTTACAATTACTATGTGTTATTCTAAATTAATATTTAAGTAGTATATTTTCAATATTCCACTCCGAATCCTTAACTTTGACACATTACCTGATTGGTAACGTACATCTTTTTTTCCTACTATCGTGGTATTATTGTTTAGTAATGGCAATTGTGCGAACGGAACACCGACCTCCACCCATAGACATAGAAAAATTTCGCTACGCTCAAGTAGACGGACAATGGTGCGAGTGAGAAACCGATTCTTACGGCTTATGCGATGTGCGAGAAAGAGTTAAAAGAAAATGACAGCAAAACCTACAACCAACCGAACTCTGTTCCTCTATTCCAGTGGAATATTAACTTTATGCCTCCACCTAGTGTTGTTTCATTCACACAGTAGAGTCTTCAGTCAATGTCATCGATAGAATTTCAACTCTATGACAAAAGCAATACAGTTGAATTTCTTATAAACGATAGTAAAATTTTTTGTATAGTACTCACTCCCTATATAAACCTCCTTGCGTGATATGTATTGTGTTATGCTAGGCACCCTGATTATCTAAAAAGAAACTATTTAGCGACCTGTTTCATTCCACATACATTGCTACGTTTCTTTTGTATGTTTTTTTTTAATCCAAAAAGAAGTAGCAATGGATCACTATCATCTATGAACTGCAACCGGTCGCTAGGTGGTTTCTAATTAGATAATCAGCCCGAGGGGGGCTGCCCACCGATTACGTATCTCTGTTGCTAACAATTCTCGATTGAAATCGCAGTTGCATTGCTGCTTTAAGTAAGATAGTTGTCACATTGGTTCTTACTAAAGCAGCAATGTCACTGTGATTTCTGTCAAAGTTGATTGCAACAAAGTTAGATTAGACAAACAGCCTACTGGTATATTTCTTTCTCTATGATGTATATTGTGGTGACCGATGACTTAGCGATTATTTGCCTGGAATGCATCCACTGTCTGTCTGTCACAAACAAAGTTTATTTTGTTTGTAAATTTTGTACGATTCGAACGTTAATTAATTAATTACCTACCTACCTAAATAATGATAAGTAACAATCCGTTTGGGTCATATTAAGTAAATAACAGTCGAATAAAATGTGTTTATCATACGTCAGCTAAGTGCAAGAAACAGTAGTGTGTTATAAGTCTAAAAACTAGGTTATAATGTGGTCTATCATAATTTTGTTAATTCTATCATGTATTGCATTTTTTGTAACAGATGAATTGATACCTAAACTTAAACACTTATTCATTAATGCTGGTCTTTACGGAATTGATTTATGTAAAGATAATAAAAAGAAAATGTAAGTCTCAAAATATGGTTTACAATACATTATTTTTTGTGTATTTCTTTAGCATATTCATTAGTGTAATTTTTCCACTTTTTTTATCTTTTCAGACCAGAGGCGATCGGTGTTGTATCAGGATGTATTTTTCTAGTAACAAGTTTTATATTTATACCAATTGTCTTTGGAAATGGTCTCATGGACAGAGAATTATTTCCTCATAATGAGGTAAAGCAACCTATCATAAAATAGAGAGAGGACTGAAGTCAGGGTTAGTACCAACTACCCGACGCTCACATACACATAGACTCCTCTCACTGACTGACCACACTGCATCATGCACTTGGAACTCGTTTTGAGATTGGTCTGAGATTATGCTTATTCTGTATCAGTGAGGTGTCTGTGTGCGTGTGGTGCTCTAGCGCACATAGTACCAAGCTTGACTTCTGTCCTTTCTATTTTGTGCTATTATCTATCGGTTCTCATTAGCATGAGATGCGCACTTCCTTCTTCTTTTAATGCTTTGGCAGTTCCTTTGTAGATTTCGCCAGTGTCAAGTGATTTGTTCCTATGTCATAGAATATGAATATAAGATTCTTGGTTCCTACAGTTTCGCACTTTTGTAACAGGACAAATTATAAACAAAGTTAAACAATATTCTGTCGTGAAAGTGTAAATTAATATGTTAAAATTTGCATTTCATTCTGAGGAGTTTTGTGAATGGTATTTGAAGCTGAATAATGGTTGAAATTGCTATTCTTACTTTAGTTTGCAGAATTGCTGGCAGCTCTGCTCTCAATATGCTGTATGTTGCTGCTGGGATTTGCAGATGACGTTCTAGACCTGAAATGGAGATACAAACTACTTCTTCCAACAGTTGCCTCTCTGCCACTGCTTGTTGTATATTATGTAAATTTTAATTCTACCACTTTTGTTATTCCAATACCTTTGAGACAATGGTTGGGAACATCTATTGATATTGGTAATTATTTGTTATTGTATGACTAATAAAATTGTGGTGACAAAAACACGGAATCTGAAATTTATAACTATTTTTCATTGCAGGATGTCTTTACTATTTATACATGGGCATGTTGGCTGTTTTTTGTACAAATGCTATAAATATTTTAGCTGGAATTAATGGACTAGAAGTTGGGCAGTCAGTTATAATTGCTTCGTCAATAATAATATTTAATATTTTTGAATTACAAGGAGATCAGTCCAAGGCTCATACATTTTCATTACACATCATGATACCCTATTTGGCTACAACATTAGCCTTGTTGAAACATAATTGGTAAGTTGGTTAATTCATATTCTAAGCATTGTAGAATTAGAGGATGCATGGGGGTACCCAGGTTCTGGGCCAGGAGGGGGCAAATTTATGTATATCAAATATATGTATGGCAAATAAGAACTTTTATTGATAACAATTGATAGTTAGTTGGAGGTAAACAAATCCAGGGGGGCAGCTGCCCCTCTCTGCCCCCCTCGGTACGACCATGAAAGGATGCCAAACAAGTTGGTTTCATCTATCTTATTTAAAAATTTGCAATAACAGTTAATAAAATTGAGGTAGTGTTTAATAAATCTGAGTCATTTCTATTCTGCATTTGTAAATTTATTTTCTATAATTTCAGGTACCCTTCAAAAGTCTTCGTGGGTGACACATTTTGCTATGTATCTGGAATGACATTTGCAGTTGTTGGGATACTGAGTCATTTTAGTAAAACTGTATTATTATTTTTTGTGCCCCAAATTTTGAACTTCATATATTCTGTTCCTCAATTGTTTCACATGATCCCGTGTCCAAGACACCGGTTACCAAAGTATAGTGCAGAGACTGATTTGCTTCAAGCCAGTAGAACTTTAATAATTAAGAAAGAAATAAGTTTCGTTTCTAAATCTATAGTACAGGTTTTAACATTTCTGCATTTAGTAGATAAAGTTGAAGATAATGAAAGCATTGGCATAAATAATTTGACCTTGATTAACTTTTTTTTAATCAAGCTAGGACCTATTTCTGAGAATAAATTAACTGCATCTTTGTTAATCTTTCAGTGTTGTTGCACTTTTGTAGCTTTCCTGATAAGATATCCTATGGCCGCATATTTTTATGATACATGATTTTATTTAACTATAAGAACCAAAATCTATACATTGTATTGTTAAATAATATTATTTTAAATAAAAAAAGTAAACCTTATTATTAAAAATATGTGTAAGTAGTTATTTTTTACCAAGCTGCCTATCATTGTAAAGTTTTGAAAGAGAGCAACAATGAATTCTATATAGTATCAGTCTTTCTTAGAAGCCAATCTGAACCAAACTAATGCTTGATCTCTACAAAAACTTTCACAAGTAACTAATGAATATGTCCTAAATAATATCATCTACCTATGCCACAGAATATTATATTATAAATAATCCTATGCCCAGATATATGGGAAAATGGAACCTTGAGGCACACACACCATCACCCACTATTATTGATTGCGATTTGCGACGCCCTACAGCAGCAGCTACAACCAAAGATGAAGGAGAACGATAGTGGGATATAAGGCCAATACTGCACGACATTCTGCCTGATGTGAGCGCGCATCGCGAGATGAGTGTCGACAAATAGTCGTATAGTGCACATGCGCAAGTCCCTTGTGTTGATGGTATAGGCTTTTTTTTACCCTTTACATTTTCAAGTGACTGCTTTATGTTTTACTAAGAAAGAACAACCAGATCTATAAATAAATATGAGAACAACACAAATATTGTTCTAAAACCAAAGTAAATAAGTAGCTATAGAACTTGCGTTATGGAAATCAGAGACAGTGGCGGAACTACTAACACCCAGACCTTAACCCATATATAAAAGTTCGTTTTCTAAATTGACCTAGCCGAGGATTGAACCCGGGACCTGAGATGGAGACACCTTGAAAACCGACGTACAATCCACTCAAACACGGTCGTCAGACCATGTTGTCGTCGACTATAGACAGGTAGAAATATGTAATAAAATATATTGCTTTATAAATAACGTTTTCTATGAATAATATCTAGGTACATGTGATGTAATAGTCATTTATTTTTTACACACTGTAATAGTCATTTATTTTTTACACACGGAATCAAATTAATATCTAAGGTATGATTATTATTACAAAAATATTCAATTATTACACTTTTATAAATTATTATTACAAATGCATTTATATCCTTTGATTAATTTAACCAAATATCATACAGTATATTATCTTCAGTATCATTTTCATTTATAACTCTAAGAGTTTTAAGTGTCTGCAAGTAAAAAGTAAGTTCTGAAGTTACTACTCCATGTTGAGGGCTGCCATTTGCTACAATATTCATTTTTGTTAATTGCTCCCTGAGTTTATCCTTAAAATTATCATGCACTCGTTTATAAATTATCCTTATTTGTTCTATGGGAAGTATATCTGTCAGTGCTTCATGCAATTTTACAAGATGCTTAGAAATATTCCGGAATGTTTGCGATGGTACAGGAGGTTTTGCATCCCACCCTGACAGCTGAGAGCAGAGCATATTACTGACTATAAGACAAATTTTATTTTCTATTTCATTTTTATGACTAACTATATCACTTTCCATATTACTAAAACCAACAAGAGAAAGCTCTTTAGAATGTATTTTTCCAAGCAAACTTTTTACAAGAGGTATAAACCATAGAATTACCTGCAGAGATCTAGAAACTAAAGCTAGATTGGATGTGGAAATTGTTTTTAACCCTGCACTTTGTATAGCTCCTGCTCCAAGCACTAACTGACAACATCGAGAATTAAATAGTCTTATTAATTCCAACATGCAGTGAATTAAGTACTGTACAATAACAGGAGATTGCTTAGTGGCATCACAGTATTCTAGTAAAATTTTGATTAAAAGCTGCACAGTTCCAACTACAGCAAAACTCTGATTGTTGATTATTAAGTATTTTGCCTCAGGTTTTCCAGATTCATAGTGAATTGTGGAAGGTATTTCACCATTTTCACATATTTTACTGATTACACTTTGCAGTTCAAATGACACATCTGCTGTTTTCCACCTTTCCGCATTTAAAGTTGCTGTAAGTAGTGATCGTCTCTCAGTGTGTAAAATCTGTATATATTTCATTGCAAAACTTCTTAAAGCCAATTTCATTGCGTTACTAGAATGGCCAGTGATCTTTTCACATTCATCAGAAAAAGACTCGATTAATTCTGATAATCTTGAGAGTTGTGATAAATCAGAAAAAACATAGTCTTTTTCAGTTTTGGTAACAATCAGATTGGCACAGCGTTCATTGCAATAATCTGATAGTGACACTACAAGTTTTCTTAATTTTTCTTCAATAGAAACTAATTCCTGCTGAGTCCATGCTTCTTCACTCTCATTGCCAGTCACATCATCCATCTGGCTGATTTCTAAGATCAAATTATGTAAAGTTAGAATTCTTTCGAATAAGTTTATTAAGTTAGGGGTCACTTTTTCTAGAAACACAATACCTTCATTGCACATCAACCACATATTATCAGCATTTGATCCCCTCAATACAATTTCAGTATTACCTTCTCTCTCAGAGATAATTTCTATAACACACTGTTTTATGGTAGCTTGGATAGAGGTAATAGCTTCTATTTTGAAAGTATCAATAAAATCAAATTCTTTCAATCTAAGTATTCCAGATACTATAGAAACTATTTTGTCCCTCTCTGGAATTTCACTTTCATCCTTTGGATTTCTATTAAAATCTGCTACAATAAACCTTTGAAATTCATTACTTAGCATTTTATGAATAAGTCTTTTCATTTCAGTCAATTGAGGTGACAAATGACGAAATGCTTGAATACCAACTAACTTGGTAGAAAGCACTTTCTGAGTAGAACTAATTAAATCCAAGGCAGCCACATAATCTGAAGTGCTTAGAAGCAACTGAATCATCGGTTGTGTTTGTTGCACTGTTCCCATTAACTTGAGAAGTTCATGGACATTACTGAGATTATGATTGATTCTAGTCAAACTGATTAATTTCAAAGGACAATCTGTCAAATTCTCTTTCACATTTCTTATATTCTGGCGGGTTAATTTAACTGTTTTTGCTGCTCTTTCCATTTGCTCCATTATAGTATCATGTGAAAGCATTGCATGAAAAAATGCATCAGACTTCTGTGCTACTTGTTTAGAAATTTTCATTTCAATAACATCAAGGTATGTACTCAAAGTCTCTTGAAGAGATCTGATGGCAACACTAGAGTCTTCAGACTGACTTAAACTAGGAAATACTTTATAAAAAACTTTTGGATCACTTAAGGGTAGTGATGGTTCGTAGAAAACACCTGGTACCTCGCACACAGTCTCTAATACTGGAGACTTTGACTTTACTGGAATGCTTTCTTTTAGTCTTGTATGTCTACGATAACGTTTGGCTATTTTTTTGCAGTATGATTCAAAGTGTGCTAGAGTGATTTCAGGTAAATATGGACTAGGATAAACATCTATTTTATCTACAAAACTATCACCCCACGTCTTGGTGAAAAAATTACTTTGTTTACCTCTATTCGGATCGTTTAATACTGCTGGAAGATTCTGTGACGATGAGTAGAAAGTCCAATCATCATTTCCATCCTTGGAATACAGATGATACTCTCTTACGTGATATTTAAATCCAGCTTTCCGCAAATCACCGAATTGTAGTGCAGAGCAAATTCCATTCGGACCATATTGACAGAGTATAATAGACCCCTCCTTGATGCTATGCTTGTCTTGTATATGTCTGTAAAACACAGAAATAAACAGGTTATTCCTATTTTTGTTAATAAATATAATTATGAGAAAACCGAATATCGTTTATAGAATTATTAAAGCGTATTAACCTTTCGAATTCCGTGGCAGTAGAGAAGAGTAAATTTGGACAGTGAGTGCAGTTTTGCCATGAAGGCGATTTCGTGGTAGAGGCAGCTTCGTCCTCCATACCATCATCGTCTTGTACCGAAGAAAATAATTAAATCAATAGACTCTAAAATAGGTCCATAGGTAATTAATTAAATACAACGCTAGGTCGAGCGACGAGCTACGCTGTCTTCCATTTCCAGTTCAATCAAAAATTCCAACCAAAATTCAACCTTGATCCAACCCAAGACAAGCACAAGCCCAACAAACCAAAATGACATTGATTGACAGTGACAGTTGACTTGTCATCATAAAGTGTTGCCATGCCAACACTGTATTTGGAAAAAGAGCTAGTTGGTAATAAAAAAAGGACTAATGGGGAAGTCCGAAAAAATTAAAAATTGGCTGAATATTTTTTTATAGGTAGGAATAAGGTACCTTAGTAATAGAAAAAAGTTTTAGAATTTTCGGTTGCGTGAAATAAGTCTCTTCGACTTCACAAATGTACGAAATTAACATTGTGCTTCCTCGCCTTGTCCGGGGAGATGGTGAGAGAGCCATTGCCGATTTTCTTGTTTTAACACGTTTTGTCGTCTGGCAGCACTGGATTCCCGCCTTTTTCCCTGCAACATAGACAATTCCCGCCAAGAATCATCCCTTCCACAAGGGCAAGCTAGCGCCTGAGCGCTCACTTTTTCCTCATTGCGTTGCTGAACTTCGTAGTGATAACACGGTTAAGAGGAAGTCCTGTCGATTAGTGTAAAGTTAACAGTCGATATGGACGCCTCAACGTCTGGTAGCACTGGACGGCGACAGCGAAGGAGCCGGCAGAAAAGGCGGAGATCACCATCAAGCTCCTCTTCTGAAAGGAGTTCAAGTAGCTCGGTGGAACGGGCTAACTGGCGGCGACATTCTTCAAAAAAAGCTAAGTACCAAAATTCTCCAACTTTACTAGATAATTTGTGTAACCAAGTGCAAGTGCTAACTGATTTTATGAACAACATTGTCCAAAATAACACAAATCCAGTTGCACCATGTTTGCCAGAAACGACGAATTCGCAATTAGATAAAGCATCCAGAGGTTCACCTGGACCGGAAAATCAAAAGCAAAGTAATGACTTTTCTTTTAAATCTTTGCAAACTACTTTAAAAGCGTCCGGTTTTGGTAAGACGGATCAGGACCGGTTTGATATTTTAAACTCTTTGCAATTATTTGAGTCTCCAGATTGGGCGAATATCAATTTTATTGATACTCAAAAAACATACTTATCTAAACCAGGCTTTATCGAATTGGAGACAAACGACGATCTAAAGCCGTACGATAAAAATAATTTTCTACCCTCATGTGAACGCACATTGGCTGCTTTATCTAATGCTGTATTATTACAAAGAAGTATGCTACAAAGTAATGTGACTAAGTTATTGTCTTGGGTAAAAGATTTGCAAGCTGTGTCTTATGAGGAATTCAGTACTAAAATTAATGAAATTCTTTGCGAAGATAAAGAGTACAATGATATTTCAAATAATATTATACAAATAATATGTGGAAAGCGAGCTTCTATAATTAATAACCGGCGAACAGAAATCTTGAAATCTATTTCTAATAATTATACGGCTGATAAATTCAAGAAGATTCCACCCTCGTCTGAATTTTTGTTTCAACCTGAACAATTTAGTAAATTGCTAGAAAAAGAGGGTGGTCCATCTAAAGTATTTCAGAAGCCACAACCAATAAAGAAAAATGTTGTCTCTTTTAAAGCACAGACACCTAGATTTGCACCTAAGAGTCAATATTCCTTTCGAGGAAATGCAAACGAGCAATCTTTACCCAATGCAAAACGAGACTTTTCTTCTCGAGGTAAACGAAAATATGATACTCATAAAAAATCTAGTAAACGAAGTCATGGCGGTGACTCCAAGAGACGTCGCTATGATTGACTCGAAATCATTTCAAGCAGGCCGTCTGAAGCATTTTGTAGAAAGATGGAAAGCCATACAAACTCCATCAGTAATTTTAAAGATGATATCAGATTTTCGAATACCGTTTACAAAAAAACCCCCTTTGATTTTACCAAATTTAAATTTTTATCAGACGCCAGATACCCCTCAAAAGTTTCTAGAAGTTCAAAAAATGATAGAATCAAATATAATCGAGCCAGTTCAAATAAGTCCCAGTTTCGTGTCTCCACTATTTCTAATAGAGAAGGCCGATCAAACTTATCGACAAATTTTCAATTTAAGGGCTCTGAACGACTACATATCGATAAAGAAATTTTATCTCATTTCTCATTTCGAAATCCCAAACTTCCTTCAACCGGGCGACTGGTTGACGAAGATAGACATGTCTCAAGCGTACTTTCACGTGAACATAGCTCCAAGTCATCGGCCTTTTCTAAGACTAATTTTCAGACAAAAGCTTTATCAGATGACATGCTTTCCATTCGGTATAGCATGTGCACCAAAATGTTTTGCAATGATAACCAACTTTTTAGCGCAGAAACTTCGAGAAACCGGAATGAGGGTAGTTGTATATTTAGACGATTTTATGTTGGCACATCAGAACAGAGATTTGCTTCAGCAGCAAACCTCTATGGCTGTAACATTACTACAGGCTCTAGGTTGGATCCTAAACCTCGAAAAATCTGTTTTAAATCCCACTCAGAACCTAGAATTTCTAGGGATTCGATGGGACACTGCAAGCAACCGAAAGTACCTTCCTCAGCAGAAGGTATTGAAACTTCGTCAGGAGTTTCAGAGACTCCTGACCAAGAAACGGTGCTCGTTGAGAGAAGCTCAATCGATACTAGGAAGATTAAATTTTGCAAATTTCGTAGTCCCTCAAGGTCGTTTACACTGCCGTCTGTTTCAGGGCCACCTACGAGTTCTACGTCAAGGACACCCGAAACAGCGCCACATCTTGCCCAAGGAGGTGATCGAGGAACTACAGTGGTGGCATCGATCGGTAAGCGAATACTCTCTGATTCATTTACCACAGGTAACACATCACCTCTTATCCGACGCATCCGATCACGGCTGGGGTGCCTTGATCAACGACACATACTTGGCGGGCCAGTGGGCGCCCCATCAGCAGCCCTGGCACAGCAACGTCAAGGAGTTAGTTGCCATCCAAATGGCAATCCAAACACAAGCACACGAACTCCAGGGTGCCAGCCTTCTGATTCAATCGGACAATGTAACAGCACTGGCTTATCTGCGAAATCAAGGTGGGACGAGATCACCTCTACTCATGGAGCAGACTCGCAAGCTATGTCGTCTTATTCAGAACCTGAAGATGTCTGTAACGTACCAACACCTACCCGGATGCTTCAACGGCATCGACGATCGCCTTTCACGAGGAAAACCAATTCCCGAATGGCATCTCTTACCAGAAGCAACTTCGGAGCTATTTCAGACATTCGGTGTGCCGCAGATAGATCTGTTTGCATCTGCTCAGGCTCACGTAGTTCAGCACTACGTATCACTAGACCCGTGGGACGAAGGAGCAGTTTTTCACAATGCCTTCAGCCGGCAGTGGAATGACACCCTAGCATGGGTGTTCCCACCTCCATCTCTCATACCACGGGTATTAATTCACCTGAACAGTTGCAGCGGTCTGTTTGTGGTGATTGCACCTCAATGGCTGAAATCGTTCTGGAGACCAGACCTTCAGAACAGAGCCCTCAGCAGGCCAGTTCGACTACAAAACCTGAACAACACCTTGGTAGATATGAGCACAGGTCACACTCTCCCAAAAGTAGACGATCTGATCCTGGAAGCATGGTTGATTGGAGCTGGGACTCTTTGCTCCAGTGTTAGACAGCAGAAGAAAAAGCCCTTCTACTGAATGGTTGGCGTAAGTCTATTATTTTGTCTTATAAACCCGCCTGGAATCGTTGGTCAAAATAGTGTGCAGAGAACAACATTGCTGCAGCAATCCCTTTAGCCAAGGACCTAGCTAAGTTTCTAGCTCATCTTCATTTAAAAGAAAAACTAGCACCTGCTACAATCCACTTGCACAAATCAGTAATCTCAACTATTTGTGAGCCACATGTCGGTAAGAAATTAAGTGAAGATATTTTCGTAAGACAAGTACTCAAATCCATAACGCTCTCGCGTCCAAAATTAAAGAGATCCTCAATTTGGGATCCTCAACTGGTAGTCCAATGGCTACAAAAGAACGTTCCAAATACTATTACACTGTTCGAGGCAAATCGACGTTGTGCGACTATTTTATTACTTGTGTCAGGCAGACGTGTTCATGATTTGACACTTCTGTGTGTTTCTCCAGATCATCTTGAGGATGATGGTACTAACATAATACTTTGGCCAAAATTTGGCTCTAAAACCGACTCTGCTCGACATCAGCAATCGGGATGGAAGCTGATTCCTCACGAGGATCAAATGTTGAGCCCCGTCTATTGGATTCATAAAGTCATTGAACTGTCTGATGAGAGAAGAGGCTCACTTCAGCAACTTTTTATTACAACTCAGGGAGAACCGAAGCCTGCTTCCAGAACGATAATAGGTAACTGGGTAAGAACAGTTTTTAAGTCTGCTGGCATTAATGACAGTGCAGGAAGTAGTAGATCAGCAGTAGCTTCGTTAAATTGGCTTTGCAATATTCCAATTGACAAAATTCTAAAAAAAGGTAACTGGAATCAGGCTTCAACCTTCCTGAAACACTATTGTAGGGAAATTAATAGAAATAATACAGCGACTGATCAGTTTTCTAACATGTCTAATTTATTTGTTCCTGTAGATGATTAAATTGCCTTAAATGAAAATTAATAACATTTAATAATGCTTGATTATTGTTAATAATACTTGATTAGTAATGCTTGATTTAAATTATTAATTACTCTTAAATAATAAAGTTCACATTGATTAAGTGGATTGTCTTATTTAATCTCATCATCCCTCACCAGGGCAATAACAAACATTTCTCACCATCTCCCCGGACAAGGCGAGGAAGCACAATGCAGAGGTTTTACCTTCTAATAAAACCACCATTGTGCGCTGAGCCTTGTTCGGGGCATTTTACTGGCCCTGGTGAAAACAATGAGGAAAAAGTGAGCGCTCAGGCGCTAGCTTGCCCTAGTGGAAGGGATGATTCTTGGCGGGAATTGTCTATGTTGCAGGGAAAAAGGCGGGAATCCAGTGTTGCCAGACGACAAAACGTGTTAAAACAAGAAAATCGGCAATGGCTCTCTCACCATCTCCCCGGACAAGGCTCAGCGCACAATGGCGGTTTTATTGGAAGGTAAAACCTCTGCATTATTGTTTATCAACATATTGCTTGATTCGATGCGGTTCATATAGTACAGTAGCCCGTAGAACATTTAAATTACCAAAAAGGTTACCGTTTGCCGTTGTGATATAATTATTTCACAGATCAAAAATGATATTTTTTTATTTTTCAAAGTTTACCACATGGTTTAGGTATTGTCGTGTTCTACAGCTTTGTTTGATTTCCACTGATAATAGTAAGACTATGGAAAGTGATCATACACAAATTTAAGACCAGATAAAGTACAACCATTTTCATCAGGTCTTAAATCTGTGTATGGCTACTTATTATAGTCTTATTTTTATCTGTGGCAATCAAACCAAGCTGTAGAACACGACAATAGCTAAAACTATGTGGTAAACCTCGAAAAATAAAAAAATATCAATTTTGGAGATATACAAATATAGGTTACGGCGGGTTGCGATCTGTAAAACTTGGGTTAAAGTATCTATAATTTCGTAATAAATAACTATATCACAACGGCAAACGATAACCTTTTTCGTGATTTAAATGTTCTACGGGTTACTGTACTAATACTTGTTTACTTACTTGACATGAGACAATAAAACATTGTATTAATACGTCACGAAAAGGTTACGAATCTATAAGTAGTTTGTAACCGGTTTTGTTCTGTTAATATTAAATAGCTGTAGCCAAGAACCTTATATTCATTTAAGGTTCTTGGCTGTAGCGAACTCAACTTTTGTAGCACGCCAGACAAATCTCTGTGGTTTATGGTGTGTTGTCTAAATATGTAAATTGTATTTATTGATTAAATAAATAAAAAAAAAACAGCAGAATGGAGATTAGACCTTTGCCGCACTGCCACAACGAACAGAAAATTTGACGTTTTGTATTGAAACTTTTTTAAATACCATTTTGTGTTAATTTATGTATTTTGTGCACTGACATGAAAAAAATTTTTTTATTTAACTGGACTGGCTGTCTGTATGATTTGACAGCTAAGTTTTTGTGCCTATTTGAAACGCCACTAGCGTGCGTCTAAAGAACTAAAACACGTACAATATGAAAATGGTTGTCGTGATGGTCTCTCCAGACTTCAAACTTTAGTACCATGTCCCTCACGCTCAGGCGCGGTCGCAGCCTGAAATTTTGGGGGGGGTCACTAATAATAATAATTGCTGTTCTGTAAATTTTTAGAAGCTTTTTCTATGTGACGTGTATGATTTTGGGGGGGGTCATGTCCCCTGTGACCCCCCCCCTCGGACCGCGCCTGCTCACGCTTTGCTCACGCTACGTCCTACAGCGCCAAAATGGCGGAAATCAAATAGGCACAAAAACAGCTTGACACACATAAGCCTGTCCAGTGTAAATACATACAGGTCAGTGATTTTGTGTTTTTTTTAATACCATGTAGTGGTTGTGGCAGGTGGTGGCAAAGGTTTCTCCCAGTTTCTCCATTCTGCTGTTACTTTGTAGTGAAGTGGAAAATACTTTTTTCTTATTTTTTTCACGCAACCGAAAGATATGTACCTTTTTCTATTACTAACGCTAGAAACATACTATTGTGTTGTGTCGTGTGAGTCGTGTCGCGATCTGTCGCGTATCGGTTTCATACATTTAGTATGACTAGAAACAGACTATTGTATTGTGTTGTGTCGACGCGACACACTGTAGTAATGTGTTTCTATCTAACCATACTAAGGCTGGTATTATAGAATCAAACTCAGACTCCAATCTCTGCTTGAGTACAGTTAGGAAGGGATGGCGCTATATGCGATGAATAGCACCATCCCTTTCTAACTGTACTCAAGCAGCAAGCAGTGCTTGAGTCTCGTTCTGTAATACGAGCCTAAATGTATGAAACCGATACGCGACAGATCGCGACACAACACAACAAAATAGTATATTTCCGACTTAAGGCGATGGCTACACGCATGGTAAATACTGTGATCCATCGCCATAGAGTACATTTTAACCATGGAAAGTAAAATATTGAACATTCCATACAAATTACTTTACATGGTTAAAATTGACTCTATGGTGAGGTGATGGATCACATTATTTACCATGCGTGTAGCCGTTGCCTAAGGGAGCTTATTCCTACCTATAAAAAAATATATAGCCAATTTGTTTTTTTTTCGGACATTCCCCATTTGGCAACATGCTTCGAGCAACAAAGGCTTCGTTTCGCCACGAAGGGAGAAGCCTTAGTGATTATTACTCTATTCAAATTATTCTGGCATTTTTTGCGGGGGGAGGGAAATGCACACAAGTGCAGTTCCGCATACCCACATACAAAAACAACACTGTAATGACGACACTCACACATAAAAAATAAAACAAAACTGAAAAAAATTGTGTACGGATGAGTCACACATCAAAATATGACACGTTTTTGACATAAAGGGCTGGGCTCAACAGTCGATGCAGCAATATCGATACGGAAAAAGGAATAAAGGTTACAAACTCAATCATTTTACGATGGGGTGAATAACAACAAAGAGGTCATTTTTATACGCTTGAGCTTTATACAAAAAGCTCGAGAGTGTGGGTGATTGGGTTGGGATTAATGTCTACCCAGGGAAGTTGGGCTCAGGCTGCTGACACTGAACATCGCTGCATGACAAGTACTGCCATCTGCACACCCAACAATTTGAATTTTGAAAGATACCGACCGGCTGTTGAATAAAAAAATAGCAAACTGATTTTGATAATGTCGTCAATATAGTAAAATAAATCATTATTTTTCTAAGAAACTGTACATTCAATGTCTCAAAAATGGCTTCATCATCCCTGATTTATTATAATATGATACCTCATTCGAGGTGGTAGGTATATTGAAGGAGATATGATTTTTTCTGAAGTGCGGCGGCGCGAAACTTTGAATGCCACCCCCCCTTACCTGCCAAGGGGGGGTACCTACCATCCATCTCTCTCTTAGCGTGGTTGTTTTATGTCATTGGAAAACGTCTAATTTCACGCATGGGTCGGTCATGGGATGGGTGACCAAAAATGTATCATCTCGAGCTCCTCCGTGCCTCGGACGGCACGTTAAGCCGTTGGTCCCGGCTGCATTTGCAGTCGTTATGGGTTATCGCCCATCCTCCCACCTATAAGGAAGGCCTGTGCCCCAGTAGTGGGGACATTAAAAATGGCTGATGGTCAACTATAAATACTAAGTATAAAGTACTGCTAGGTACCTATTTGTTTTCTCGCAGTCAATAGTAAAAAGTAGAGTACACAACTCGTGAAAAAAAAATTTCATCTCGGTTCTTTGTATCCCTCGAACTAAATTCCCTTTTTATTCACTTGTTGTATAATCTACTATTTCGACATTTATTTCGCGATATCTGTCGCGTCGCGCTCACATCAGTGCAGAGCAAATCATGCAAAGATCTCGCAAATGAATTTGACGCATAATCAGGGCCAGATTGACCAACACTTTATCGACAAACATTATTTAACGGTAACATCACTAAGTTGCCCATCGGTGAGAACTCGGATTTATCTAGCGACAGATCTGAAATTTGTACGGACGAGCCATGGACTAGCAGACCCGATGTCACTGAACAAATTTGACAACTAATCAAGAATAAAATATACGAATTTAATGTTTAAATGTAAACAAATAGCAAAAATACGATAAAAATTTACTTTTATGTGAAATATAACACCGTCTTTTTGTATACTTGATGTTCAAGACCTCTTTTAACAGCAAAAAACTCATAAATTCGACATTTTAAACACAGCAGTGTTCACATGCGCGACTAGACTCGGTCTAGAAAGAAATCCGGGCGCAACTGGTTTTACTAATGCGTATGCCCATTTGGGCTTGTACTTCGGCAGAGGGGAACGCTTCGTATGGCTTCTCTTTCTGTAGAAGCCTGTCTTACTCTAAGGCAACATGTATGTAACCCCCATGAATTTAGTACTATAAACCGGATTGAGTGCTTCGCCTCAAAACGAGCCGACAGAGAGGTCAAGTAGATGTATGTGTCCTTTTCTTCATTAGGGTGACCAAACCGTATGGTTGGCCGGAGACATACATAATAATTTAAACTGTTTAATATAAACTTAAATACCTAGGTAGTTCTTTATTTATAATTAACACTTTTTACTGCGTTTTTATTAGGTTGCTTGCTCGTTTGTTTGTTTGAGCACAAATTTTGCAAACGATTTTATACTAAATTCCCGATGAGCTAGAGACGTGAAACTTTGAACACAGGTCAGAAATGGAAGGAAATGCAATATTACAGTGTCATTGAGCTGATCTGATGATGGAGCCGGAAGAACGCCACAGGAACTCTATGATGAATGAAACTATACAACCCCATCTTGTTTGGGCTTGTTAGAATTGTCTTGACAAGTCCTCTGACGGGAGATGAGGTTCAGGGTCAGATGATGAAGTGAGGAGGCCTTGCCATAGGAACTCAATATTGAAATCATGCAACCCCATCTAGTTTGGATCGTCTTGACGAGTGCTCTGTTGGGTAATAGTACCCAAGAGTCTGATGATGGAGCCGGAAGAAGGCCACAGGAACTCATAATAAAATAAAATAATAAAACCTTTCAACTCCATCGAGTTTGGACTCGTTTGAATGGTCTTGACGAGTACTCTGATAGGCGGTGGTATATTTTTAGTTTAGCTCGTTAGCTAAAAAACAGAAAATAAATATTTATTAAAAAAATATTTTTTAAAAACAAGTTATTTATCACGTTTTTATTAAGTTGCTTTTTTGTTTTTATTTTTTAAATATGGTAATCCAACCAATACAAAATATCTAGTTTATTCAATTCAATTTAAGTTCAAGTGTAAGTAATTACGCAACTTTAAAGTTTATTCCAATTTTTAATAAAAATACAATGTGCTTGAACTTCGGAAAAACAAATGAATGTTGGAAAAACAAGTAAAAGTAGGAAAAAATTGTCTAGTGATCTGTAGTTAAAAAAAGGTTCAAACGATTTTCGACTTTATTGACCTTTGAAATTCGGTTGCTTTTCCCATAATTATACTTGTTCATTTACTTTGCTGTTTCATTAAAAACTGTTATTTTGGTAAATATGTAAATAAGGTCAAAAATACTTGCACCAATTTCTTTACTTGTGAAGTCAATAAAATGGGTGCAAGAGATTTACGACGACACAATGTTAAAAATATAAAAAAACCAAGATGGCGGCCAACTATATATAAATATCAATGAAATGTTAAAAATATAAAAAATATGGCAGCCAACTCTTTTATTGATTTTAATAAAACTCGGTTTTTAGAACTAATTCAGTTGCGCGCAGTGCTGCGAAGCGAGCGCACGTACTGTGACCGGTCTGCACGCTCGCGCTGAGTACTTTTCGCGACTACCCACCTTTTAGTCATCAAATGTTTTGAGAATGGCGGAAGTAAACTGGTGTAATGAGGATACTGTGACAAATGAAATGAGTGAAGATGATAGGGAAAATAGTGACATCTTGGGTGACGAACAAGTACATCAAGAATTCGAATGGGATAATATGGGTACTGATATTTTGTCAGGGGATACCCGCCCGGATAAGAGATGTAGGACGGATAGTGACGAAACTGAAGACAGTTTTACAACTGTGATGAGGAGAAAACCTAAGCGCATAGCACGCAGCAACTCAATTGTTCTTCCTGCTGGAAATAATGAGGTCAAGAAGAGAAAAACGCCGTATGAAGGTGATGAGGAGATTTATGAGATTTGTATGAGTTCAAAAGAGTTACTGCCGAAACAAATCGCCATGGCGAAACTATTACAGTCAAATAAAATTGAGAAAATTCTGAGAATTAAATACAAAAATCCATACAAAGTATTAATTCGTTTTGACTCAAAAGAAAGTGCAGAAAAGTTACTTAAGTGCGAAGAAATCACTAAATTAGGCTATAAATGCCAATTTACAGATGAAGTAAGTTTATCCTATGGAATCGTTAAGCAAGTGGAAACTGATATTAATGACACAGAAATTTTGAAGATATTTCAGTGCGACTTTGAAATTGTATCGGCAAGAAGATTGAAAAGATTAGATTCGGACGGAAAATGGATAGACAGCGAGACTATAAGACTGTGTTTCAAAAGCCCCACTTTACCCCCGTATGTTTTTGCACACGGGTGTCGGTTTAAGGTGGAGCCATATACATTTCCAGTCACCCAATGTTCGGGTTGCTGGAAATTTGGGCACCTAATACGTGTTTGTCCATCGAAAAAGATTAAATGTCCTAAGTGCGGCGATGAACATGTTAATTGTGAAACGGATAACTTTCGATGCGTGAATTGTAAAGGAGAACATATGTCTTTTGATAAAAGATGTCCGTTATTCTTAAAAGAAAAAGAGATAAGATCTATTATGTGTAAAGATAACTGTACATACAGAAAGGCACTTTGGACATATTTAGCAAAGAAAAAGGAAAATAAAACCAATACCGATGAAACTTTTGTGCAAAATTCAACCATATCTAATCAGTTTTCAGGAAAATCGTACCGAGATATTTTAGTGTCTAATAAAATTGATAACACACAAGAAAGTCATTTAGAAGATGAATCTTTACAAGGGCACTCAAAAAATGAAAAATCAGCTAAACACAAAATTGATAAACCTAACAAAGAAAAGAAAAAGACAGCCAAAAATAAGCAAAATAGCGATAATGAAGACGAAATACATTGTACAAATAATAAAGAAATTTTGAGCGAAAGAACTAATTTAGAGGAAAATTCAACAGTGAAAGAAAGATTTTCCTTAAAAAAATTTTTTCAAAAAGCAAAAGAAATCATCCTTTCTGATTCAGCACTTGAAGAAAAAATCATACAAATTATTGAAATACTCTATGAAGAAATTACGTTATTTATCAAGAGGTCGGTCTGCACTGGTGACATTATTACTAAAATACTTTCTTTGTTTGTAAATGGATAATACAACTACTAAGCTTTTCGGTGTGAATATACTTCAATGGAATTCTCAAAGTATACGGCCTAAATTGATCGAGTTTGAAGCCTTACTCAACCAGGAGAAAGTACACATAGCTATACTGAGTGAAACGTGGTTAGAGGAAGAGAGCCCATTACGTTTAAAAGATTATAATATTTTTCGGCGGGATAGATGGGATTCCTACGGCGGAGTTGCGGTATTTACACACAAATCTATTATAACTCAGGTAGGATCTTTAAATGTCAATAACCCGGGTATAGAAATTATAGAAATAAAAATTTTAAACTGTTCAAGCTTACATAGGATTATATCGGTTTATTGTCCATCAACTGTTTCCACATCCCTATCAGATTGGGATAATTTATTCTCAAATAATACAAATAAAACCATAATTGCGGGAGATTTCAATGGCCACAATAAATTGTGGACGAATAAAAATGATACTAGAGGGGGTTATATAGCTGATTCTTCCTTTGATTATGGTTTCATATGTATGAATGATGGTAGGCCAACACGAATGAAATGGGTGAATGGGGTCTTGCAGCTCAGTGCCCCTGATATTACATTTGCGTCCTCAGATATAGCTGTTCAACTTAAATGGGATGTAACAAATGAATATTTAGGAAGTGATCATTTGATCATCAAGTGTTCTTTGAATTATCAAGATAATTTACATTTTACTATTAAACGCAATTTTAAAAAAGCCGATTGGGGTGGATACAAACTGTCAGCAGAATATTTATTTTCCCAAAATAATATACCATATAACAACTTACAGGATATGTACAACTTTTTCACTAACCAAATAAACTTAGCGGCAAACCAAAACATCCCGATAACTAAAATCTGTAATAATCCTAATAGTAAATTTACACCTAAGGTCTATTGGTCACAACATATGTCTAAATTAGTAGCTCAACGCAGATTGACATTAAAACAATTAAGACAGAATCCCACCCCTCAGAATTTAGAGCAACTTCAATCTAAAACAACAGAGACTCAGCGGGAACTAAGAAAAGCTAAATCAAAAAGTTGGAGACAATTTTGTGATGATATTGACGATTCTGTCTCATCCGCTGACTTATGGCAACGTATGCGTTGGATCAAAAGTATTAGGAATTCTAAATTGTATATCACTGATCAAAAGAAAGAAGAACTTTTGCGTACGCTGGCTCCAGACTCTGTGCCTAACTCAATGCCTAATTTAACTTCATCTAACAGTACTTTAGAAATACCTATATCTATTGATGAACTTGAGGTAGCTTTGTGTAAAAAGAAAAAAGACACAGCTCCCGGAAGTGATAATATTACTTACTCAATGATTTTCAATCTACCTTTAGTGGCTAAATTATATTTATTAGAGATTTATAACAACATTTTTAATACTGGAAATGTACCTATAGAATGGCGTAATATAAAAATTGTTCCCATTCCTAAAGCTAGTAATACAAATGTTTCATCAGCCAAGCTTAGGCTAATATCATTAATATCTTGCCTTTGTAAAATTTTACATGATATACTAGGAAAAAGACTAGAATGGTTTGTGGAGAAGAACAATATGTTAGCACCTGAATCAACTGGCTTTAGGAAAGCTCAATCGTGTATAGACAGTCTAGCGAGATTAATAACTACAATTCAGATAGGCTTAACAAGAAATATTCCAGTAGTGGCATGTTTTCTCGATATTGAAAATGCATATAATAACGTCATCGTAGAAACAGCAATAAAGATTCTTGATGAATTTAATATTGGCCAAAAATTGTGTAGATACTTGTGGGAATTCCTAAGGGAAAGACATTTAACAATAACAGATGATTTGGATGAAAATAAGACTATTTGTAGGTGGACAGGTATAGGATTGGCACAGGGGGATCCCATCTCTCCCTTACTTTTTAATATAATAACATCAAAAATATGTTTTGCTATAAGAGAGGTTTATATAGCTCAGTATGCTGATGACTTTGTTTTATATGCTAGTTATGACTTGAATGAAAGTTTCTCATTGCTTCAGACTTCTATCAATATTATCATTAATTTACTGAATCAGTTAGGTTTGCAGCTATCTGTTACTAAATCTAAATATTGTACGTTTAGTCGTGGCGGTAGGTTAAAACAAAATACTCTTGAAATTAATGGTGCTCAAGTTGAACCAGCACAGAATATTAAATATTTAGGCTTTTGGCTTGATTCAGCGTTGCGATGGAGAAAACACATAAATGAAATATATGAAAAAGCCAACAAAATTCTGAACATTCTTAAGATTCTTGCTGGTTCAGGATGGGGCGTGCATCCAAAACATCTCCGCCGTTTGTATATTTCTCTGGTACGCAGTCGCCTCGATTATGGGTGCTTCCTCTATGACAACAGTGCGAAAAGTAATGTGTCTAAATTAGATAAGCTCCAAAATAAAGCTTTACGAGTCATTGGGGGTTTTATAAGAACCACGCCTATTCACGTTATGGAGAGTGAGCTTTGTCTCCCTCCATTATTTTTAAGAAGAAAATTTTTGGGTTACAAATATTGTTTCAAGGCCATGTCTTGGTCGGATAATAAAACAATTTATTTGTTACAGGATCTTAGTGCTCTTAGAAACAATAGTTATTGGAATAGGAAAAAAATGCCTCTGTTGAAAATGATATATGATGAAGTTAAACAGGAAAATATTTATAATACACCACGTCTCGAAATCTTTAATCTATCAACCTGGTGTTCACGAATTGAATTAAGACACATTATTATTACTAAATTAGACTGTCTGGAAACCTCTAAATCAAAATTTAACAATAACATATTAAAAGTAGAGACGCTAAAAGAAATAAATGAGAAATACAGTGGATGGTGGAAATTATACACAGATGGTTCTAAGAGCACTGAGGGTGTTGGCGCCTCCTTTTATGACCCTCAATCAAAAAACATTGGCAAATACAAAATTAATAATAATATAAACATTATGACTGGGGAGCTAGTTGCCATAAATGAAGCACTTTCATATGCCAAAAATTTGACCAGCAACAAAATTGTCATTCTGTCAGATAGTAAGAGCGCCCTGCAGCATATAGCTCGTTGCTCCTCTGGACACAGAGGAGTAGCGGTAGCTTATGCTATTTTACAACAGCTGTTTTATTTTCAAAATAGTAATAAATCTATTATTTTGCAGTGGGTTCCAGCCCATATAGGTATTGGGGGAAACGAGGAGGCTGACCGTTTAGCTAAATTGGCAATAAAAGAAGGGATTTTGAAGGATGTAAAACCTAGTGTTTCGGAAATTTTTATTAAATATAAAAAGGAAATTCATATTTTATGGAAGGAGTATTTTAATAAAAGGTCGTGTGAAAAAGGAATCTGGTATAAAACTCTACAGTCAGAACCTCCTCGAGTCCCCTGGTTTTATAATACGTGTCTAAGTAGATTATTTATTGTGACGGCTCATAGGTTACGGTCTGGTCATATTCCGTTAAATAAATTTAAACATTTAATGAAAATATCTGAGTCCCCAAATTGTTCATTGTGCGGAAAATTAGACGATGTCCATCACTTATTAATGGAATGTGAGCGTAATCGTCATCTCAGGGCCGTGGTCTTTAATTCGTTAAATGTACATAAAAACTATGTTGGTTGCATGTCTAACCTCCTAGCTGAACCGTTGTCGGAAGCTGCTAAAATTATTATCAACTTTGTTATTCATAGTCTTAAGTTAGATTAGTTATTAAGATTAGGGTAAGATGGAGCTGGCATGTTCGAACTGTCGATCAAAGCTCCTAAATAAATAAAGAAAAAAAAAAAAAAAAAAAGAACTAATTTGACAAGAAAATAATAACTTTATATTGAAAAAATTAAAAAATCCAAGATGGCAGCCAACTTTTTTTTGGGCCGATTTCGATGAAACTCGGTTTTTGGTAATATTTTGACAAGAAAATAACAACGCAATTTTTTAAACACTAAAAATCTGAGATGGCGGCCAAATTTTTTGTATTTTGGGCCGATTTAGATGAAACTCGGTTTTTGGTACTATTTTGACAAGAAAATAACAACTCAATGTAAACTAATGAAAAAATCGGCAGCCATTTTGGATTTCTAGTTTTTTAAAAATTGCGTTGTTATTTTCTTGTCAAAATAGTTCTAAAAACCGAGTTTCATCGAAATCGGCCCAAAAACAAAAATGTTGGCCACCATCTTGGATTTTAAGTTTTTAAAAAATTGCCTTGTTATTTTCTTGTCAAAGTAGTTCCAAAAACCGAGTTTCATCGAAATCGCCCCAAAAACAAAAAAAGTTGGCCGCCATCTTGGATTTTTAAAATTTTCAATATTGCGTTGTTATTTTCATGTTGAAATAGTACCAAAACCCGAGTTTCATTGAAATAGGCGCACAAACATGAATTTGATTTTTAAATTTGAGATTTTTGCATTTACAATGCTATTTTTAAACAATACTAAATAATATACTAGAAAAAATACGACTCGCACCAGATCAATACTCAGGTAGCTCAGCGGTCAGAGCATTGGACCGGATATCCAAAGGTCGCGGGTTCGATTCCCGTCTGAGTATTGATCTGGTGCGAGTCGTATTTTTTCTAGTATATTATTTAGTATTGTTTAAAAATAGCATTGTAAATGCAAAAATCTCAAACTTAAAAATTATATAGCTATTTCATCTTAATCAATTGTTAAAATATCTGGAAAGATATTTCAATTGAATGTCGAGGTAATTCCTCACATTGGTGAAATAACGCTGGCTTACAGCGTAAGAGTTTAGGATATACTAGGAAAAATTCGACGATGTCACTAGTGACTCGGTAGCTCAGCGGTCAGAGCATTGGACCGGATATCCAAAGGTCGCGGGTTCGATTCCCGTCTGAGTATTGATCTGGTGCGAGTCGTATTTTTTCTAGTATATTATTTAGTAATGAATTTGATTATTATTATTAATTTTACCGTCTCGCTTGCGACCTCTATGCCATTTCAATAGAACAATTTCGTTTTTTTGGCAATCTGAAATGGTGCAGTATTTATAGTCACACTAGTTTTGTAAAGTAACATTTCCTATAGATTGAAATTCTTAAATTGAAATTCGGCGCCAAGGTCAAAATCGGAGTTGCCAGGATTGACACTTCTAATTATTACCACCTCACCGATGAAAGCTGATTAGCATTATTGTAAATATCTAATTAAATCAAAAGAGTAAGTTCTGTTTTATATTACAATTATTATGTGTCATTCTAAATTAATATTTAAATAAAATATATTCGACTTCCCACTCCGAATCCTTAATTTTGATACACTACTTGATTGGTAACGTACATATTTTTTGTCCTACTATCGTGGTATTATTGTTTAGTAATGGCAATTGTGCGAACGAGACACCGACCTCCACTTGGTGTTGTCGCATTCACACAGTAGTACCTTCAGTCAATGTCGTCGATAGAATTTCGACTCTATAACAAATGCTATAAAGTTGAATTTCTTTTAAACGATAAGTGAAAATTTTTGTTGAATACTCACTCCCTATATAAACCTCCTTGGTAACCCCAGACTTGCTACAAATTAGTAATCTGTGCCCCAGACTGCATACTAATGATACAAGATACAGTACGAGGCATATAACTTGAAATCGGGTGGGGATTGCGCGAAACGCGCATTTTGGGTATGCGTAGCGGTGAGGGGCGCGGGCAGCGGGAGAGGGGCGCGCGCTATTGGTCGCTCACAAGAGCACATGCGCAAACTTATCCCCACTCCATCGAAAAAATTTGAAGATACGTGCCTAGTGCTGTATACAGCTTGACAATAATTGAGGGTGCCACTTTGTTTGTAAACACATCAAAATCACGAATAATTTGGCAACACTATATTTTGTACTGAAAAATTTTAGTTCCATTTTATTTAATTTGAACTCTTTATGGCCAAGCTGTATATAATGATTGAATAAAAAGTTCTTGATTACTACTGAACGAACAAGTCCAAGTTATTGTTATACTGTTGTTATTGTTATGCGAACCCAAGAATCTTATATTCATATTCTAAAGGTTCTTGTGCGAACCCAACATGCACTGTGATTGATCAGTATTTTATTAGGGGCCTATTTCATTAAAGAATGGTTAAATTACAGTTATTACCATTGTAGTAGTTTGTTGGGGTAGAATTATGTTTCATATGAAATAAGAAACATAACGCTAGAAACATACTATTGTGTTGTGTTGTGTCGTGTGTCGCGACAGAAGCGTATCGGTTTCATACATTTAGTATAACTAGAAACACAATATTGTGTTGTGTTGTGTTATGTCGGGATGTTGTGTCGCGGACCGCTCGGCTGCGATTGCAACAGAACCCCCACCACCGTACCTTGATTACGTAAGTCTGTTGCTAACAATTCGCGATTGAAATCGCAGTTGCATTGCTGCTTTTAGTAAGATAGTTGTCACATTGGTTCTTACTAAAGCAGAAATGTCACTGCGATTTCTGTCAGAGTTGATTGCAACAAAGTTAGACAATCAGCCTACAGATCTGTCGCGACACAACACAACACAATAGTGTGTTTCTAGCATTATTCTACCCCAATTTATGGTAAATTGTTGTAGTAAATTTACCATTATTTTATGAAATTGGCCCCTAATAAAATACTGATTTCACAATAGCACTGACCTGCATATATATACACTGGACAGGCTTATGTCAATCTGTTTTTGTGCCTATTTGATTTCCGCCATTTTGGCGCTGTAGGACGTAGCGTGAACATAGCGTGCGTACGTGGTACTAAAGTTTGAAGTCTGGACTGGAGAGACCATCACGGCAACTATTTTCATATTGTACGTCAAAATTAGTTCTTTAGACGCACGCTAGTGGCGTTTCAAATAGGCACAAAAACTTAGCTGTCAAATCATGCAGACAGCCAGTCCAGTTAAATAAAAAAATGTCAGTGGACAGTAGGTATTTACCATGCGTGTAGTGTTCGCCTGATGCATTTCAGCTGACTAGCAGGCTTGCATTGTGTAAATGTGGCTTAATTTAATGTAACAATTTACATTAAATTAAGCCACATTTACACAATGCAATATAAAAAAATACGCTTACGTTTACAAAGGGGCAGATCCCAATTTTTGTGTTTTTTTTTCGATATACTCTTTTTTATCACTTTTTTATTAATATTTTTGTTTTATATAAAGAATATTACAAAAATGATAAAATGTATATACATACGAAATCAAATGTAATGTAGTCAGTCCATGCAGGGAAAGCTAGAGTAAATCATAGGTAGGTACGTGCCTAGGTACTTTTACATAATTATTAGATAATTTTAAATTAAATTAACAACAATCGCATTCAACCGGAAACCAATCATTTGCTGGTAGATTCTAATAATCACTGTTTTAATATCAAACCACCCCACCCAACTAGCAAGTGCATAAATATTTGTTGATTTGAATGTCGTTGCTAAGTTACGGGAGCCAGGCGCGCGCTACGTACCTATTCAAGTGACTAAGCGTGTAATTTTTTTGCCTACCTCTTTTATTTCAGGTTTTTACAAGTTTTATGTGCTATCTATGCAATCAATTCTCGTAAGAATGGAAGATGAATATAAATTATTAAATCTATATAAGACAAAAAACTATGACGAATGTATAAAATTATGCTGTTCCGTGCTACAAGGAAAAAATAATCGATTGATAGAGTTCATTCAAATGCGTGCGATGTCTGTACAAGCCAAAATAACTGGCAATGGTTATGAAGAAGTGGAGTACGTCCCACAGCAAGATGATTTGATATCAACGGCTGTAGCGAAGACACCAAGACCGGGTACAACTTTTTTAAGAGAATCTCTAACATCTCGTCAGTTTAAAGTAAGTATTTTAATTTTACCCCCGACGAAAAACAAAGGAGTGTTAATTAGTTAAACTTGTGTATATCTGGTCCATTGATTTCAAAAGGAAGGATGCGCCCATCCGAATGTTTTGCTTTATAATTCCTTCATACCAGCAAAATCAGCGACATCTTTTAGAACCTACTCGAACTACTGCGGTATTAGAGGTGGGCAAAAAAGATTACTGAAGTGAACGATTTAGTTCAATTGGAGTTAAGAACTAGATCACTCATCTTTAGGTCGCTAGAACTTTTAACTATTTTTTAATTATTTTTATTTTTGTAATTATATCAGTTTTTCGATGGTATTAAGGCCGTAAATAAAAAGTAAACATAACAAAATCTCAATCATATTTATTTCAAATTAGATATTTTTGTGATTATTCTCAGCTACACTAAACTAATATTATAAACTATAAATTATTGAATATAAAAAGATTTATTATTAAATATAAAGAGAAACGATTTGTCTGTTATTTTGATTGTTTGTAATGCATAAACTTAAAACTGATCAGATTTTAAAATTCTTTCACATATTGAAAGCTTTTATCAGCGAGTAACATTAGCAGTATTTTATTTAAAAAAATAGAGATCCCTATGAAAATTGGAATAATGAAACGAACCCACAGTATATTTTTTTTTCTATCAAAAGTAATAATTATTGATTGGAAGATGATGACATTCGTATCACAATCCTTATCCAACTAAATAATGACATTGTCAAAATTGATTATTTACATGCAAATTTCTCTTAAAATTTAAGCATCAATATAGGTACCTACCTAAGGTTTTTTTAAAGGTATGTATAAAAAACTTTTTATTGATTAATCTTTATGTATAAAATCTATAAATTACACTGAAGCGAAGCGAGAGCGGGTCGCTAGTTGACTATTATTTTTTTTTTAATTGGACAACCATCAAGTACATACACCCTTACATGCTAAAAATTACATTATTTATTTGATGATAACATGGTGTTGACTTAATTATAGGTTGCCACGGAAAGCATTAACTGATTTATTATCGTTGGGTTGAGGGCAGGAAGCATCCCCTAAATTAGATTGATTATACCTACTTACCTAAATTACTAATCTTATTATAAATATAGTCTGTTTAATATGTCAGAGATACAACAGTGATTATTTTATCCTAGGTTTTTACACAAGGAATAAATCTTAAAGCAAAGCTGCGGCCGGTCACTATACTGCATATCCTTACTATAATATTATAAATGTGAAAGTCTGTTTGTTTGTCTGTTACGCCTCCACGCCTTAACTACTGAACCGATCATCATAAAATTTTACATACACATTGTCAGGAGAAAGACGGTACATTTCATCCCAAAAAAGTATTTTTCTGAGGGAAAGCAAAAAACTTGCCACGCAGACGGATTCGCGGGGCTGCTAGTACTGCATAATTATGGGAGGCAGGAGTTTCATTTTCTGAGTTTAGTTATTTTGTTATACGCGTGAATGCAGTAAATATTTCAATCTCAATTCGCGGTATTGCCATTGCTTTCAGCTTCCGTAGTCCAGCTTTTGACATCTGTGTCATAAAAATTAGCAGAAAATATTCTTGCGTTTTTAGGAGGCTTGAAATAGGGCTCTTTTCGTTATTTTGGAATAATGCGACTCCATATTTCTTTACACACTAGATCATTAGGCAATCTGTAATTATTTGAATTGAAATGTAATGTAGTGTTAAGTGTAGATACTTAATAAAAATATTTTTGCAGCGAATATGTTTCATAGGAGACATTTCGGTACGTAGTGTTCGTAATCTATCCTTACCGTTTACTCTCGTTCTTGGAGTTAATTAGCTATGGAACTAAATGAACTAAAGATCTTATATGGACTCAAGTGAATTAGTTCATTTGAGTCATGATGACCCATCTCTAGTGCCTCGAACAATAACTAGTAATAGTAAAATCTTTTATACTTTATTAAAATTGTTAGACACGTAATAAAAATAATGTAAAGCTACTAACCGATGATACGATATTCCATGAAATTTTTAACCTTTGCATCATGTTTTTTGCAATCTTCAAATGCACAATTCGGCATTTTTATGTTACGTCAATCACCATCTGTCTGCCATAGTCTCCCGCGTATGACTGAAATGCGTTGGCCCTAAAAGTGTATTTTTAGGGCCAACCAACTGGCGTCATTTCATAGTGACTTTGACCGGGTCCTTACGCTAGTAATATAATAAGTCTATGATCTGGTCATTAGTCACTGGTCAGTTGTGTCATCTCCTAAAATCTTTCTGTGGCTTCGTATCTCCAAAGAAATGAACACAATATTATCTACCCACTATTCTAGTTTTTTTTAAAAGAGGTGGTTTGATCGAAAATCCAGTCAGCCGTTAAATTAGTTTAGTTAGAACTTAGTTCTACTATCAGATTTTAGGAGCAGAATCAATCTAATGGTAGAATAAAGCAAGGAATGCAATCAAGAGTAAATTAATTTAGTGGGTGCTCTAGGGGAAAATTAGAGATAAGTATGGCTTATCTCTAATTTTCCCCTGACCTTAATTTTTATTCCCAACTAGCGACCGCCTGCGACTTCGTCTGCGTGGACAGTTATTTTTCTATCGCTCGCGTGCCTATTTACTATGCTTTTTTTCGGAATGAAAGGTACCATAATGTTCTTTTCTGTACCTAACCCTGAAAACTGGTATCATCATGATCGGTTGAGTAGTTAAGACGTGAAAGCGTAACAAACAAACAAACTTACTTTCGCATCTACACGGTTAATTTAAAAATGTAATTAATGTATCTCTTCCCTATTCTAATCGAGTATGTAAGTACAGTTAAATGTTTCAATATTTAATAATTGGTCAAGATATTGAGGTTTGTTTATGTTTCAAAATGTTACGATTTCTGGATTGTAAGCTCATTCATAGAATTATACAAGCATGTAATCAAAAGAGACTATCTTGTTTATCTACTTAAATCATGAAAATAATATGCCTACGCACGCATCTTGCTATTTTTGTGAGTTTGCTGATTAATCAAGATTTTTTTCCCGATATTTTCAAACTATTAATTTTTAAATTTTAACTGCACATTCATATTCGAAAACGTGGTCTGATATCCCCATTTAATTTTTAGATATACCTACTTAAAAATTTACGATGACATAATATTAGTAAAGATTAGGTAGTAGTCCCGAATGCCATTCCTTGCGGTAGATAGGCGGGTGATAACTTTGTCAAATTGTTTTCATTGGGCCCAGTGCCCGTTGCTCCCTACACGTATAGATTTGGCCGGAAGGCCGTGCCTTTACGTTTGATTCTGCAGGCCGGGCCTGTGCATGTGTATTACGTTTATTCCAATCAAGAAAAAACATTACAATGAAATAAATAACTATTTATGTAAAGAAAGTGTAATAAAATTCTGAAAAATATAAAAACTAGTAATTATTTATAAACTATTTTTGTACTTATGCGTTTTATCCTGGTTTAAATGTGTTTGGGTAGTTGTTACAATCTGGATTAACGCCAAAAGTGGTCACTTTAGGTCATAGGTATATATTTATTAACCTAGAGTGTACCAAACACATTTAAACCAGGAAAAAACGCATACTTACAAAAAATTGTATTTAACTAATAACTAGTTTTTATAATTTTATTCAACATAGTTACATATTTTATTGTAATATTTTTTCTTGATTGGCGGTGCTAGTGGAGACTCGGTGCACTCTTAACATGATTATTACGTTGTTAATGCTAGAGTGCAGCACATTCAGCCACAACAACAGCGAAATCACGAGGCTACACGAAGACAGCGCGCGCTCGCAGCGCTAGGAGTGCCCTACACACGGCTGCGCGTGCGTCTCGAGCCGCCACTGCTCTTGCCGGCGGCGGCGGGCCATTCACGTCAAGCACTCCCCTTTCTCTCCGATTCCTGACGAAATCAGATAAACTATTCACTCCAGCTGCTAAAACATTGTTTGAATACGTTTACTATTGTGAAGGTGATATACGAAAGGTATTTTTGTTTTTTTTCGACCGTCTACCGTTACATCGTTACTCTCTATTTAGTTTTTGTTTTCTTATAAATTTTAGGCAATGGATATAGCCTTCGAAGCGCAAAAAGCTACTGATAATATCGATTGGTGGTGGAATTTTTCCTTGGCCCGATGCTATTTAATGTTGGGAATGCATAGGCATAGCGAAGATTGTCTCCGCCAAGCACTCAAACAGAATAAACATATCGCTATATATCTTCGTTTAGTAGCGATATATGTGAGTTTGAATCAACCCCTGTCTGCGCTAGAAGTTTGCAAACAAGGTTTGTCAGTATTTCACGAATATACTCCATTATCATTAGAGAAAGCAAGAATACACGATCAAATGGGCAACACCACTTTGGCGCTACAGGAATATAGAATGGTGGCTTTGGAAGACCCCTCTAATACCGAAGCTATTGCCAATATAGCAATGTACAATTTTTATAATGATCAACCAGAAATTGCTCTTCGGTATTACAGGTAAGTGAAATTATCATCAGAGAAATAATTTAAACATCTACAAAAAAATTTGTTTCGGTAAACCTTTTTTGTTTATACATGTTTTTTTTTGTTCATGTCAACGATGTTTTTCGTCCTTAAAACTATATTACGGCTTTAATTATCTTATTGGAACAAAATAGATGCTTTGTGTAATTAGACCCGACTTTCTGTTTTAGACGATTATTAGCTACGACTTATCCAGGGCCAGAAATATATAACAACCTTGGACTTTGCTGTTTATACTGCAATCAATGGGATTTGATATTGCCTTGTTTTCGACAAGCATTGTACTTTTCCACAAGCCCCGAAAATCGATCCGATATTTGGTTCAATCTAGCTCACATTGCATTGGTATGTATATATTATATAGTGCTATTTATAATAATAAAGCCAACAAAATACGTAATTGTGGCTGGAGAGGCTGAAAGGGGGACGGACGGAGCAATACAAAGGGACATACTGACAACATTCCCTTTTCTTTGTATTGCTCCATCCCTCTCGGCATCTCCGGCCGCCTCTCTGTGTAGTGTTGGCTTAATTAATCCTATAAATAGGCAGTTACATAGGCTTGCGGCAATCAAACCACACACGCAAGCACAGGGTGGCTGGACATACTGAGAGGGATGAAGCTATACAAATAAAAAGAAACATACTAACAACATTCCCTTTCCTTTGTATTGCTCTTTCGCTCTCTGCCTCTCAGTGCGTGGTAGTCGTGGTACACACCGTGTAGACTACACACCTCCATGTGTATTTGTCATTGTACACCGTGTAGACTACACATATCCGTGTGTAGTCTACACGGTGTGTACCACGACTACCACTCACTGAGAGGACCCTTTGCGTGGGTAGTTTGATTGCCGCAAGCCTATGTAACTGCCAATTTATAGGATTAAGCCATAATACACACACACGCACGCTCATGGGATCTACACATGCGCAGGCCCAGCCGAAAAGCCAAAAGGGACAGAGCAATACAAAAGAAAAGGACATAGGACAACTTCCTTTCCTTTGTATTGCTCCGTCCGGTCCCTTTCGGCTTTCCGGCCGGGCCTGCGTGTGTTGAGCCCATTACTGCTAAATTAATTTTAATTGGCACATAATAAGAGATAAATAAATTGGTCCTATAGGAGACGAATTCAGGCAACTTATATTCGAATTTTTTCTGTTAAATTTTCGCAAATTCGGAAGTAATTTTAATCCTTTGCAAGTCTGTTTATAATATAATAACTTTGTCCAAAACAACCATATTAGTATACTATACGTAGGTAGGTTATGAAATTCTCTAAAACCATAATTATATGTATTCAATTAGTTCTACACAGCTCAGTCTTCTTCTTCTTATTTTTGTTATGGCAATCTACTTTCCTCTTGGAAGTAATTTTTGCTAGTGTCATGTTTTGAATAGTTCAGTATTTCTAGATTTTCTAGTAGATTGTTTCAGTTTACATTAAAATGCGGGTGCATCACATTCCAATGCTGCTTGGAGCATTTGGCAGCAAGTATATCAACACAGTTTACTCGGTAAGTTTAGCCGAGGTAGCGACCACTACAATAAAAGTCTCAGCTTCACACAACCAAGATCACGCCTATTTTCATTATCCCACATATTGTTCAGTTGCGTAGACACTTGTACCACAAAACTGCACCAATTTTAAGACACAATATCCACTATGAATCAATTTGCGAATAATTAAAATAGTCACCGAACTGAACTCGACAAAATCCCGCCAAAAACTCCCACAGCTCAGTCATGTCTCAACTCTCACCGACTCTCACGTCAACGGTCAGTCTTTCAATACAAGTTTTGACAGCCACGTGACGCGTCAGTGACCACTGACCGGCAAGCCAAAACTTTTTTTGTTTGACTTGACCGTTGACGTGACTGACACGTGACCTGACGAGACGAGACGTGACTGAACTGAGTGAATGATCCCTAAATAAACTGGTTAACTTGTTATTAATGTATGAACTTTATTCACTGACGTCCATTATACAAGACGTCAGTGACTTTATTGCAATGTCTCGTTCAGTCCACAGGAGATATACCCCTTGCCCGCCGCTGCTTGCAGATGAGTTTAGCCAACAACTCTGAGCATGACGCTGCCAGGCGGGCGTTAAATGCAATTGAAGCAAGAAAGAAGCCTAGATATATTACCACATGATTTTCTTTAAAAGTTATAACAGGAAAATGAACCAATTTAGCACCTTCGTAGTATCAGCACTATGTCGACGAACTGTTTAGAAATGAAATAAACTTACTTAAAACATGTAATTTTTTTATTTATTTTCTTAAGTTACCTATTAATATAAACCAAACAAATAGTCATGTAAAGAAATATCGAGAAATTCTAAATTGCGCAACTCTTCGTAATTTGTAACAACTTTGGAGTCCAATAATGGTTCAGGATGAGACCGGTGAGGTGGTAAGCCTGCTTCAGCCGCTGCGATGCCTGACTCGGATGTTATTCGCGACAGATGTCGAGCCTTCACCTACGATCAGAACATCTGATATAAAATAAATATAGATAAAACGTTTTACCCATTCTGCCGTGCATAAGTAATAATGCCGTTAACTGCAAAAATGACATTTCTAGATATTCGCGTTTGAATTAAAAATCGTCGCTGTTTGAAAACTATGTACTTAACCGATTTCAAACTTTGATGTATCATTAAATAGGTATTTTAAAGAACTTTTAGGTGAACTCATTTTTAAAACTCTATCTAGAGGTATACTTAATACTGATTTAAAAGGAAACTTGACTACAAAACAGTTAAAATATTTTAACCGCATTAAAGTTTGGTAGAATTAGTTAACGGAAATTAAGTTATAACTTAATTATAAATTACAGGGAAGGTTTAGTGCACATTTGTTATAAAATGTTAACGGCGTTATAGCTATGGAAACGTAATTAACGGCATTAAAGCATTGTATTCTACTAAAAGTTGATAAAATAAATAAAATAAATAAATAAAATAAAATAAAATTTATTTCTCCTCACAAAACAACAATTTGGTACATTTTAAAGACATTTGAGCAAATTTGTATGTGAGGAGCTGGTGTCTGAAATGGGAATAACCTGTATTACAGATCACCAGGTCCCCACCCCACGAATACAATCATATAACAAATTATCTTTTATCTATCTAACATAGATATTGTGAGCTGGAAAACTAGAAGGTGTTTGGTTGTGTGTGTATGTGTGTGTATGTGTATATGTGTATGTTTTTGTGTATGTGTGTGTGTGTATGTCAATGTGAGGTGTGTGTGTGAGACTTTTTTTAATCAATCAAAAGAATCGTTTGTATATAGTTACATTTTAATACAAAAAATATATATATTAATTCAGGCAGGAAGCCCTTTAACATTCAGAGTAAGTCTTCTGTTACTATGTAGGTCAATTTTTGCAGCCAATCTTTTATTAAGGACTTACATTTACTTTTAGGCAACGAGTAGATTGACAGAATTCTGTTGACTTTGTCGTATAGACTGGCACCCTGATAGCAGAAAAAACGATGTGAGAATTTGGTATTAAACTTATTCCTGACACAAACTAAGTCCTTTCGCCTTTTATTATTAATCTTGTGTGGTTCGTACTCCATGACAGAATGTTGTTTTAGCAAAATTTGCAAAACAAATAGTTGCCGTACTGTCAAGACCCCACTTCTGTCATACAAGTCAGAGGTCGGGTGTCGGAATGGCAAAAACATACTAATTTTAGAATTGTTCTCTGAGCCCTTTCGAGTTTTAAGAGAGTTGATTTTCCTGCACCACCCCATGCTATTATGCAATAAGAAAGGACAGACTGACAGAGGGCATAATAAACAGACCTTATCAAATTCACATCTGCAACATGCCTAAGATTCTTAAATATAACCATTAATTTACGAACCCTAGATGTGACCATATCGACATGCAACTGGAAATTAAGTCTGTCATCTATCATAACTCCCAGGTACTTGACACTCGAGGATTTCTTTAATTTTGGACAAGAACATGCTGTATCATTAACATTTTTGCAGCTGTGAGATACGATGCAATAGTTAGGGTTGTCAGGACATTTGTCTCTCAAAGAAAAGGTCATAAAGTTAGTCTTATCTACGTTAAGATTTAGGATATTAGCTCTCAACCATTGCGTCACTTGATTGAAACCCCTTTGTGCATGTGAAAAAACTTCCTCCCATGAGTTCACACTAAAAAGTAGAGCTGTGTCATCGGCAAAGGTAACAATTTTAGCATTGGGGATAGTTTGTTGACACAGGTCATTAATATAAAATAGAAAGAGCGTTGGCCCTAATATGCTGCCTTGTGGTACTCCGAAAGAAATAGGAAGCTCTTCACTGATGTGGCTGTCAATTTGGACACACTGTGTGCGATCAGAGAGATAATCTCTGAAAAGTTTCAACTGGAGGTCCCGAACACCAATACATTCGAATTTATCAATTAAGTTATCTGCAGAGACTGTGTCGAAAGCTTTTGCTATATCAAGAAATATTGCTATAGTTTTCTTTTTATTATCTAAGTGATTGACAATAAAGTCAGTAACTTCATGCACGGCGTCAGCTGTTGATTTTCTAGATCTAAAACCAAATTGAGCCCTAGCTAACAGCTTTCTATCTTCAAGATATTTAACCAACCTACTATTGATAATTGGCTCTAGGATTTTGGATAACGTTGGAAGAATGGAAATAGGTCTGTAGTTATTGACACAGTCTCTGGAGCCACTTTTGTGTATCGGAATTATTCTTGATCTCTTTAAAGCTGTTGGGAAGACTCCAGTTGAGTCTTCCCAACGGCGTTTTTCGTGTCAATATCTTAGGTAATTAAAAAGATAGAAAAAAAACGGGTCGGATAGTTCGATGGCGCGTTTTTAGGGTTCCGTAGCCAAAATGGCAAAAAACGGAACCCTTATAGATTCGTCATGTCTGTCTGTCTGTCTGTCTGTCCGTCCGTATGTCACAGCCACTTTATTCCAAAAGTATTAGGACTACATAGTTGAAACTTGGTAGGTAGGTGTATTCTGTGAACCGTTATACGATTTTTACACAAAAATAAAAAAATAAAAGATTAAGGTTTTTTCATCAAACCAATACTTGTGGGGTGTCTGTAGATAGGTCTTTAAAAATGACATTGAGGTTCCTAAAACTATTTTTTTTCAAAGTCAACCGTTTGAAAGATATATGCCGCCAAAGTGGTAAAATGTGTGTCCCCCCCCCCCTTCAACTTTTAAAGTAAGAGGGTGAAAAATCTAAAAAAAATATAAGCTATAGATCTTAATAAACAATTTCAACGAAAATTAGTTTGAACGAGATATAGTAATTAGTTTTCAAGATATAGTACATTTTCCAAAACCGCAAAAATAACTTTGTCATTCATACAAACACTGTGAAAAACAAAGTTATTTTTTCAGACGAAAAATGATAGCGGTATTAAAATATGGTATGGTATAATGTACCTACGGAACCCTACTGCGCGTGGCCTGACACGCACTTGGCCGGTTTTTTCCTGTGTCAAATGGTATTAAAAAGTCGAATTCGGCTTCATGTTGGTTAACAGCATTATAGCTTATGCACGGCAGCATTGTTGTGGTCAACATTGGATATTTTTAGGCACCTTCAGGCCGTTTGTCCATTCCTGCCATCACCGAAAACGAAATTATTTTGGTAAGTTCAACATAAGTGACTGTATAAGTGTATAGTACAGTGAAAATCACTTCTTACTAGGCATCGTACGCACGCACGAGCGCTTTTTCGACGCTTAGAATAGAACTTAGGACTTCTTGACTGTGTGTTCGCACGAGCGATTTTTTACCGTGTGATTTTTTTTTATCCAGAGCGGAAAACGCCGACAAAATTCAACATAGGGGAAACGTATGAGATGTACACACGAGCGCTTTTTTTATTCGATAGAATTCGCTGATTCTCAAAAAATACGTCCAGTGTGTCTAACTAAATACGTCCAATTTGTCTGACGTCACGTGTTAACACGCCCCGTCAGATGACATCGGTTTTAATAGTAAATGTAAGTTCTAGTTCATACATTACGTGATTACGTGCGTAAGATTAATTATAACGATAAGTGTGCTTCTAGTCTAAAAGTACACTTATTTGGACGTGTTATAACTTATAACACGTCCAATTAAGATACGGCGTGTTAACACGTACGTCAGACATATGTGCCAGCCATCGATCTGTTACTACTACGTGTGCCAGCACCCTAAGGGTCCCCCAGACCTACCGGTTTCCGTTCTTTGCTTTGCTGTTCGGCAATGGACCGCCCCGGCCAAGAGGCTCATTTTCATTCTATCGCATATTTTCAATCTAAGTACATTTCACATATAAGAATGTTCTTGTGAGCTTTGTTCCTTAAACGATCGTTATGAAAACACAAAAAAATAGTTCAGAATGATGACACCCACAACCCTGTTCACAATTTATATAAATATGCGATCGATTTATTTTTAGCAATCGGAGACCATGTTCAGGGTGGCATATCTCCCAGAAGCTTCCTACTTCGCAACCCAGACGATGATATTTGATAACACCAAGCTAATGGCTATTTTGCCAAGTTGGTCTGGTCCAAATATGCGATAGATTGAAAATGACCCTGGTTGGCCGGCGGTGTAAACAGCAAGTAGAACAGCAAAGCAAAGAAACGAAACCGGTAGGTCTGGGGGGACCCTAAGCCGGACGGTAAGCTGGCATACAAATGGTGGCGCCACTTGCCCTGTTAAATTAATATGTTATTGGAAACTCACCTTTATAATAAAGGCGCCAATCTGCAAATAAATTTTAAGATTGTCCTTACATACATAGCGCTTATTCACGATACCGACCTGTTCATATGTTGATGGAGTAACACCAATACTTTCCCAAGAGTCTGCTCCCTTTGGGATATTCAATGGTTTTGTAAAATTAAAATTCTTGTCCTTTATCATTACACCATTACCAAAACCCATACTGTGTAACATATCTTTGGCTCTTCTCGTTAATTGTGAATCTTTTGAAGAGTAAAAGATCAAGTGAGCATGGAAGAGTAATGCTACACTCCTCAGAGTAATACAAATAGTCTTTCGTATTTCAGCATCTGAAATAAAAGGAAATGATAGGGTTCCTACTCGTGAAAGTCTATAATAGTACCTACTTATTAGAAAATATTTAATATTTTCTTTTATTCAAGTGTACCAAAACCTTTAAACTAAAATTTTAAAATACGGCTTACCATAATTTTTAAAAAGGTCATATTTGCCACATACGATAACAATTTCAGGCAAATTTGAATCTCCATATGTTTCTTTCACAGCCAGAATACAACTGTTCAATGTACTCCATATTGTTTTAACTTTACTCAAGTCGATCATGATGCAATAATAACATTTTCCATAAATTGGAACCGACGGTAATATATTTTTCAAAATATCTAATTTTCCACCATACTCCCAAATATGACAAATCGTTCTCTCAAGTCCTTGCTTCTGATTTGATTTTCTACCAAAAGAGTATTCTAAGACTAACGTTTCTCGAGGAGCGTCAGTTTTGTCAAGGAACATGTACAGCAAAGTAGTTTTCCCCTGAAAAGTTAAGTGTTTGAGTAACAGCGGCCTACTTCAAACTGAGGAGCTTTGGTACAAATTGGGAAAAAGTTTAGATACACACAGCGCCGGCTCAAGGAAACTAGGCGCCCTAGGCAAAATTCTGGAACGGCGCCCGCGCCCATGGACGCCAGCATTCCTGGCTGGTCTTGGGTCAAATATGGTACCGTAAATTTGTGCCGCCAGAAGTGTGCAGCAAGAATATTGTATTGTGGGTACCTACTTCATGGTGTGCAGGATGGAACCCTAAAGGATCTTTCACACAGCTCACGTTTTTTTACTCATGTGGCTCAGTCATGTTCGTGTCTCAGTCACGTCAACGGTCAGTCAAGTTTTCAATACTAGTTTTGACTTGCTGGTGACGCGATGTGACTGAACTGTGTGGATCTTGATTAAAGGTACTTGACTAGGATCGGCGGGCTAATTATCTAATTAGAAACCACCTAGCGACCCGCACCCTGATTATCTAAATAGAAACTATTTAGCGACTGGTTTCATTTGATATACATTGCTACTTTTCTTTGGTATGTTTTTTTCACCCCAAAAAGAAGTAGCGTTGTAACACATTCATCTGTCAAATAAGACCGCACTAGGTGGTTTCTAATTAGATAATCAGCCCGCGGTCTCATTTGACAGATGCATGTGATACATTGCTTCTTCTTTTTGGGGTAAAAAAAACATACCAAAGAAAAGTAGCAATGTATATCAAATGAAACCGGTCGCGAAATAGTTTCTATTTAGGCTGCGGTCCCCATAGCGATAATATCGATATTATCGCGATAACAGCTGGTCCGCATGCACGTTAGCGCGTTTACAATATCTAGCGTGACGTCACTCATGACGTCATTACCAGCGCCATCTTGGGCTTACAGCGACCATGCCTCGGAGCGTAATCACTGTGAACGTTCTGTCAAAAGTTATAAGTGACTGTCAAACGATACAGGTGTCAGAATTTTATTTCGTCAAAAAATCAAAAAATGAGAGAGTTCGTTATAGAAGGATCTTTTCCTCACTTCACAACAAAAGGATAGAGCATTATATTAATATTTTGTTAATATTAATTTGGAGCTTTTCCAAAAAGGTGGTTGATGTAAAAAGTTGAAAAAAAAAGATGTTGGGTGCACACGACTCAATAATCAAACGTTCTTCATCATTATCATCGCTTTAGAGAGCAAAAATAGTATCTAGCAATTATTCCATCTTAGAATAAAACGTTAGCGCGCTTACGAGCGGTTCGCATTCGCCAACTGTCATTTGTCGATTTGAGCGCGATATCGAATGCGGACCTCGTGTGAGCGTTGTAAACGCCGTAATCGATGTAATCGCCATGGGGACCGCAGCCCTAGATAATCAGCCTGCGGATCTAGCGTCTCGCCATCCGTCCGAATAAAGCCGGACAGTAGAGTTTTCTGACGTACGTGTTAACATCCCGTATTTTTTCTGGACATGACTTAGAGCATACAGGGACATGATAACATGTGCGGAACACTTATAAAAGTGTGCTTCTAGTTCATACAAGAACGGCCTTATCGTGAAGTGAAGGCCAAGCATTTGTCTCGTTGTGCATAAAAAAATCATATAAACATGAAAACGGATGTCATCCGCACACTAGACCTGTTTCGAAAATTATACACTAGATTAGTCTAGTAAGATATTACTAGATTGTGCTCGTATCATAATCATAGTCGTATTCCTAGTACATAAGACAGCTGTTACATAGTAGAATGCCATCACACTGCGACATAATCAACTACGTTTAAATCGGATCATCAAAATTCATCATAGCTAGGTCTAACTTATTGGCCATACCCTATGAAATATAATTAGGAATATGCCGTGCGTGCTGGGTGTGAAGACGCTGTCAGATGACATCGGTTTTCATAGTAAATGTACGCACTAGGACTAGGACTAGGAGCACAGTTATCTTATAACACGTCCATATAAATACGGCGTGTTAACACGTGGTGTCAGACAAAATAATGTCTTTGAGTAGGGAAATGTAAGTAGGTACATACCACTGATGAGCTTCCCAGAAAAATTAATGTACGGGCATTATCTTCATTTATTTTCGAAAGCGATTTGTCTACCATCTGCGTGGCCAGTTCGGGAATAGATAGCATTGTCGTCGTCAAAGATAGTGAACTGTTAACTCACGAAATAAAAAATACTTACTTTACTTACCTAGAAAAGTTAAAAAGGGTCGATTTCTTAAAAAATATTTTAGTCTATAATGGGCCCTCCACATGCACAGACCCGAACCCGAATTACGTAAGTCTGTTGCTAACAATTCTCGATTGAAAGCACAGTTACATTGCTGCTTTAAGTAAGATAGTTGTCACATTGGTTCTTAATAAAGCAGCAATGTCACTGCGATTTCTGTTAGAGTTGATTGCAACAATTTTACATAATCAGGGGGCCGGCCTGCAAGCTCGTACGGAGAAACGGCGGCCTTCTTGACAAATCTCAGCGTGTGGAGGCCGCGCCTCTCCCTACCAGGGATTGAAATTGTGAAATACCGTAAAAAAAAATAACGATACAAAAAAATAACGTTAAAACATTTTATTGGTAAATTTACCGGTAAAAATAACGTTAAAAATATTGTACCGGTAAAATTTACCGTTTAAATATAGCGTTAAACTTTACCGGTACAATAGTACCGGTAAAAAAGTAACGTTATTAATTGGAACGTTAATTTTAAAGTAACTAACAAAAAGTAAGAAATAACGTTATATTTACTGAAATAACGTTAAAATTAACGTTATTTAATGAAATAACGTTAATTTCGTTAAAATTAATGTAACGTTATTTATTGACATAACGTGAATGTTAAAACACGTACAGACTTGGCCGGAAGGCCGCCGTACGATCCTGTAGGCCGGATTTGTGCATGTGGAGATAATATCGGCTCTGCTAGGCTGCTAACACAAAGCAAGCAATGTAGTGGCCAGTCGCACAGCAAGCTGGGCCCAATATCGGCTCTGCACGTAGTGATTACATTTTCTTTGAGTATAGTAGGTATGAAATGAACCTCTATACTAAAAAAAGTTGGGAGTTACAAGTCGTGATAAAGTTTGGCCACATGATAGAAACTGATCTGTAGGCTGTTTCTAACTAATATTGAGCTGGGCCAAGCTATCCTTACATACAGTTCCATACGGCGGCGGGTTGAATAGCGCACTTTTCCCGGCTTCATTTTAATAGTACATTATGATATAAGTGCGGTACGTTGAAAATTACAGCCGAGGCGATATTGCTAGCCCGAGCCGTAGGCGAGGGCTACAAGAAAGCAGAGGCTGTAATTATCAAAGCGCACGTATGTCATACGACGTTTTATAACATATTTGCGAGGAAATAAATAAAACTCGGACTTTGCACCTTTGCTTGTTTTCCATATGATTAAATTTTGATACGCTTGTAAGTATCTTATCGGTCAATTTTTCGGGCAAGAGGCTTAGAGTAGCCTTTTTCGCTGCCTCTGAGACTTCTGGCGGTGTTGAATTAATAAATTCATCACTACTTGACGACATTTTCAAATAAAAACAATACAGCAAAAAAAATTAAATTAGCAATGCGCGCGCATCAGCGCTTTTTTTAAGGCAAAGGCATAAAAACAGCCAGTATTACTAATAAAGTAAATTAATATTTTTGTGTTTTTGTTACAGATAAATGGTTGTAATTTATTGTCAAAATTAATTAAATTGAATAATTTAATGTTTATTTATTATATTTTATCTCCCAAAGTTAATTTTATCCATAAAATGTTGACCTCTTTTTCTGACATAAAAACTCTTTGCTAAGATTTAAAAAAGTACCGTTCGTTTTAGACGAAGTATCTTGATAAACCGTTCGGTAATGTAAAGTAAAACGCACGGTTTATCAAGGAAACCGTGCGTTTTACTTTACATTACCGCACAAGTTCGTAATGAGATACAATACGATATTGAAATTGGTGTAATAAGAGACCCTTTACGAGCAAATATGTTATAAAAACTATAACAATTCAGGTTTAGCTAATAGGTCAAATGTGGTATCATTTTCGGATAAATCAATAACGTAAGAACTTATTTCTGACATAAAAAAAAAACAATTTATTCAGCAGTTTCTGAAAAATTACACAATAACCAACATTTTTAAACTTCATTTTTTTAGTTTAGGTATTGGCACTTGTTTCAGTATTTTCAAAAAAACTTTAAAGAAGCGTTTTTCAGGTTAATTTGTTATATGCTTTTGTTATGCTAACTATACAGGGTGGATTTTTAAAACGGTACATTAAGGGTTTCTAGGAGACCATCCATAACTTTTTAAGAAATTCTGAACTGCATTCACAGATTTTGGAAAAAAATTACCGTTAGCAAAGAAAATGCTAAAATACCAAAAAATTTTTTCTTATGCCAATCGATCCTATTTCGTGTGGGGATCAAAAGACTCTATGGGATCATTTAAGGTATGAGTACTAAAAATGACAGAAATCGCCAAAAACTTTTCCCATACATCTTGTACTGAAAAACGGTAAACAAACTCGAAATATTTTTTATTGCCACATGATCCTATTTCGTACTGTGATCAAAATGCTCTTTAAGGCCAACTGAAATTTGAGTACAGAAACTACACTAAGTGATAACACCGGCTTCACACGCAAGCACAATCTCCTACAACATTAGATCTAAAAAAATCAGTTTCTGTACTCAAAATTCAGTTATCCTCAAAGAGTATTTTGATCACAGTAAGAAATAGGATCGTTTGGCAATAAAAAATATTTCGAGTTGATTTATCGTTTTTCAGACAAAATGTATGGGAAAAGCTTTTGGCGATTTCTGGCGTTTCTAGTACTGATACATTAAATGATCCCATAGAGTCTTTTGATCCCCACACAAAATAGGATCGATTGGCATAAAAAAATTTTTTTTGGTATTTTAGAATTTTTTTTGCTAATGGTAATTTTTTTCCAAAATCTGTGAATGCAGTTCAGAATATCTTAAAAAGTTATAGATGGTCTCTTAGGAACGTTTTCCTGTAACTATAACGGTTAAGGTACCTGCCCTTAATGTACCGTTTTAAAAATCCACCCTGTATTTTATACAATTTGCGCCTAACCCAAGTAGTTGAGGTTCATTGTTTGCGGAGACGCAGCTAGTCAAAAATATGCATTTTTTCACGAAATAAAAGGGGTTTCCGTTTCGTTCGGAAGCATTTCTTAGTTTTTTTGTTTATATTTCTGTAAAGTTAATTAAATTTTCTACAATTTGAGCCTAACTTGAGTAGTCTAGGTTTACTAGTTGCAAAGACACAGCTAGTGAAAGATAAGATTTTTTCAATTAATTTCAATAAAAAACCCATTTTTAACCAGCTATGTCTCTGCAACCAGTAGACCTAGACTACTCAAATTAAGCTCAAATTGTAGAAAATTTAATTAACTTTACAGAAATATAAACAAAAAACCTGAAAAATGTTTCTGAACGAAACGGAAACCTTTCGTGAAAAAAAGCATATTTTTGACTAGCAGTATGTCCGCAAACAATGGACTTGAACTACTTGGGTTAGGCTCAAGTTGTATAAAATATAGTTAGCATAACAAAAGCATATAACAAATTAACCTGAAAAACGCTTCTTTAAAGTAGTTTTTTTGAAAATACTGAAACAAGTGCCAATACCTAAACTAAAAAAATGAAGTTTAAAAATGTTGGTTATTGTGTAATTTTTCAGAAACTGCTGAATAAATTGATTTTTTTTTATATCAGAAATAAGTTCTAAGTTATTGATTTATCCGAAAATGATACCACATTTGACCTATTAGCTAAACCTGAATTTTTATAGTTTTTAGAATGAAGCCGGGAAAAGTGCGCTATTCAACCCGCCGCCGTATGGAACTGTATGTAAGGATAGTTTGGCCCAGCTCAATATTAGTTAGAAACAGCCTGCAGATTAGTTTCTATCATGTGGCCAAACTTTATCACGACTTGTAACTCTCAACTTTTTTTTGTATAGAGGTTCATACCTACTAGTAGTAGAGGTCTTATGAACCTTCATACAAAAAAATGTGAGTTACATTACAAGTCATATATCACGACTTGTAACTCCCAACTTTTTTTGTAAAGAGGTTCATATAATAGAGTCCTGCAATTATGCATGCAGCCAAAGATTTAAGGCGGTTGTATGACCGAAAGTGGCGCCCTCAGAGGTTTTTATTTAATAAGTTATTAATAGAAAAAGATTTTAATAATGTTTATCGTGGAGATTTTAGGGCCTATGGACTAGTATTTTTAGAAGGTATCACTACATGCCCTCGTAGTCATTCGTAGAAGTAGATAGTAAATGTGTCAAAAACGGCCACTTTTAGCAGTTTTTCTATCTACTTCTAGCAGTGACTACTAGGGAATGTAACGATACCGTCTAAAAATACTAGACTGTGGGCCCTAAAATCTCTACGATAAACATTATTAAAATTGTGTATTAGAATTATAATATTAAATAAAATTAACCGCGGCGCCACTTTCGCTCAGGGTACCACCTTAAATAATCTTTGCATGCGGCACTTTCAGTAGCGCGCTTCAGTATTTAGAAAATAATAAAAATAATAATAAATATAGGTACTTACCTACCTTTTCAACTTATAATCTTTATTAACTTAAAAACAGTGATTAGATTCAGATTAATTTCTTATTTGGTTACGGCCATAGAGAAGGTACTTTTATTTACTGCTATGGTCACTTAGCAACCAAATGACGGTTCACGTCACGTCATAAGCTTGGAACCTCTGAGAAAGTAAACTATGGAGCCGCCATAAACTGCAATACCGACAAAATACAAAGCATTCGTGACGTCAGGGGCGTGTGCCGTGTCCGCCATATTGTGTTTACATGTTACAATTTCGACTAGTGAAACTCAGAACCTTCTTTTTTTTGAAGTCGGTTAAAATACTAAAACCTTCTCCTAAGTGTAACAAATACTTTTCTGAAAACTGCATCAAAATCGGTTCAGCCAAACGCTAGATAATCGCGGACAAACATACATACAGACAGGTCAAACTGAGAACCTCCTTTTTTGTTTTTTGAAGTCGGTTAAAAATATGTAACGTCACATTAGGGAGGGGGAGGGGACTCACAAATGTGACAAGGACGTGGTAGGGGGTCAAAAACCATGAAATTCGTGTGACGTAATTTATGGATGGCCCCTGACGAAGGAATAAGATGGACCTGCCATACCTACGAAAAAAGCCTGCATACCTACTTCATTTTTCTCCATTAAAACTCAACTAAACATTGCAGCTTAGCTTAGTGTACATAACATACACTACACCTTATGTAAATAGAGGTATGTTTGTCCACGATTATCTCGTGTTTGGCTGAACCGATTTTGATACGGTTTTCAGAAAAGTATTTGTTATACTTAGGAGAAGGTTTTAGTGTTTTAACCGACTTCAAAAAAGAAGGTTCTGAATTTGACTCGTATGTATGTATATGTTTGTCCGCGATTATCTCGCGTTTAGCTGAACCAATTTTGATGCGGTTTTCAGAAAAGTATTTGTTACACTTAGGACAAGGTTTTGGTATTTTAACTGACTTCAAAAAAGGAGGTTCTCTTCTCAGTTTGACCCGTATGCATGGTTGACCGCGATTATCTTACGTTTGGCCTAACCGAGTTTTCTATCTACCTAGATAAATTATATCTAATACAGAAGGTAGGTAGGTACTTACACTAAAAAGAAAAAAAGAAAAAATTGTTTTAAAAAACAAAAAACCGACTTCAAAACCCCACTCTGCCTCTAAAAAACAATAAATAATGTTGAAATCACTAGATACGTATTATCATTGTAATAAAACACGTCTATTGAAGTCGGGTGGGGCCTAGGGTTACCATCTGACCGGATAAATCCGGTCTTGACCGGATAAATCCGGTCTTGACCGGATTTTAAGAGCTCAGACCAGACCAGACTCCGCCCGGATTTCATTCGAGACCGGATTTTCAATCGTGCTTGGTAAAAAATCATTACAATATCATCATTGATTGCAATGATTTTGTCTAACTAAACCATCATCACCGCAAAGCTCGGAGCGCGCGGCGTTTGGATTAGTTTCTATGAATGGGTGGTTTCCTGAAAGCTGCCCATAATTTTTTTATAAGAAAACACTCACTTGTGTAAAATTTTACAAAAAAAAAAAGATAAATTTTAAATCTGTTGCCAGCAGATAATAATATAAGTTATGCAATGTAAATGGCCTATTTTTTTTTATTTGAGTCAAAGACCGGACTTTTGCCCAAAAATCAGGATTTTCAACCTCTTGCGACCGGCACCCTGATTATCTAAAAAGAAACTATTTAGCGACCGGTTTCATTCCACATACATTGCTACTTTTCTTTGGTATGTTTTTTTTAATCCAAAAAGAAGTAGCAATGGATCACTATCATCTATGAACTGCAACCGGTCGCTAGGTGGTTTCTAATTAGATAATCAGCCCGCGGATTTCCGAATTTTGGTCCTGGTAACCCGAGTTGTCCTCCAGCCCCACCCGACTTCAATAGACGTGTTTTATTACAATGATAATGCGTATCTAGTGATTTCAACATTATTTATTGTTTTTAAGAGGCAGAGTGGGGTTTTGAAGTCGGTTTTTAGTTTCTTATACAATTTAAAATCTAGAAATAATTATTGAATTAAAAAGCAGTTCAGAAATTTGTTTTATTTCAATTTAAATGATTTTGAAATGTGACGTCACGAAATTAAGGACCCCTCCCACCCCCTTGTCACATTTCGTCGACCCCCTCCCTCCCCCTTAACATGTGACGTAATTTATGGATGGCCCCTCATTGGCTGGAACATTTATCGGACGCGGCTTTGACACCTCAAAAGTACCTATATAAGGCATTGTTAGCACGAGCGTTTTTTCGACATTTTACCCCGCAATTTTTATTATCCCGACGAGCGGAAAACGTCGACAAAATGCAACATAGGGGAAACGTAAGAGATGTTAACACTGGCGATTTTTAACGCCCGATTCTCTCGAAGATTTCAAAATTTCGCAAATTAGGCTTTACTTACCTCAAAAATTTTTTGGCCTGATCCATAGGCCATAGGCCACAAAACCATATAGTACATTCTGAATTAGTTAAGAAAAATAACTTCTCAGGACATTGACTTATTTCTTCATATTAGTGTCACAATTTCATTGGCCTTTCACTAACCGTTAATTTTTAATTCAACTTTGTTTTTATTTTTTGCTTACTTACAACCTAATTTGCTGAAAAATCGCCTGTGCGAACACACAGTCGAGTAGAAATGTGGTTTATCCAAAGCGTCAGAGCGCGCATTAAAACGTCGGAAAAGCGCTCGTGCAAAGGATCCTCTGCGGGTTTATCGGCTAAAAACATTGAAGTTCACGTTAACTGTTATTTGACAGATGGATGTGATACATTGCTACTTCATTTTGGCACAAATAAAAATATACCAAAGTAGCAATGTATCACATCCGTCTGTCAAATTACAGTTAACATGAACTTCAATGTTTTTAGCCGATAGGTCCGCAGGTTTTTTTTTTAACCAGGAACTACAGAACTTTACTGTATAAAGCGGAAGCAGGAGGAGGAAGTATACAAAGTGTAGCCATAAGAAAAATTAAAATTAATGTTCACAAAATAAAATAAAAACAGTTCTGTCAGATATACATTTTTAATACAAACTACATACCGTAATATACATTCTGCCCTACTGTGCCAGCCATGCTTACAAAAACTTTGAATTCATAGACGTTAGGTAATTTTGCCTGGAAATAATTCAAGGAGTTTTGATTTCTCGAAAACTGCAGAAGTTTAAAAAAAATCCAAAATTGTGTTCAAGCCCTACAGCACAGACAGCCGTTTGCACTAAACTCAAGCGTGTCTTATTTAAGAATCATCTTGGCTTAGGTAGGAACAGCCTAGAACAGCCGAGCTGAAATTTTTGTTTGCACTATCAGACTACGTCGTAACTTGGGCATCGCCTTGCTAAGAGAATGAATGAATTAATGTAAATATTAATTGTTTATGGATTTTTAAACTGGCGAAGTAAAGTAGGTCATAGGATATTATTTTAGTTGAAACTTCTTATTATTATACATTTGTGAGTAAAAAGGAGACAAAAGCTGGTCTATTTTATTTGGTAGGGTAAATTCACCAGGAAAAGAAAAAGTCAAATCAGTGAACTGTCAAAGAACATAAATAACTATTTACTCTTTGCTCACAATGCCGCAGACTATAACCACTGTTATAGGAATTTCTTAAGTTAGGCACTCAATATTGGGCTCGTAAGTTAGGAACGTCCTAAGGTTAGTGAAAAGCATTTTTTTGCTAAGAATGTCTTAAGTTGGTTAGGAAAAGACTTAAATGATTCTTAAGTTTAGTGCAAATGGGTGAGATTGTATCAAAATGTTGTAGTGTAATAAATTGTTTGATTTGCTAATGTTTAGTCAGCTTTGAGACTATCTAAAATTCAAGGGCTCGATCACATTTTCGTTTTTTTTTAACTGCCACAGTTTTCGAGGTAGCAAATTTAATGTATGATTAAATCAAAACTTCTTGAATTATTTCCAGGTAGCGTACATCATACCTACCTGACTACCATGATAAAATGAATTTAAAGTTCTTGCATGCTTGTAAATTTATAAATAAGTTTTAACTGTCAAGTCAACATACCTTCCATTATTTAAAGTAACTTTGGAAAAAATATTATTATTTGGTAAGAGACTTCAGCTTTTGGCATTCTAGTTCTTTGTTCATTATTTCTTTATTTAAATTATGAAGTATATCTTGGAATCTTTGCCTCAATGTCATATTTTCCATACCAGAAATTTCATACTGTGTTCTTTGCCGTCTTTGTTTTAATTCTTCCAGTTCGGCTCTGAGCTGTTGCAATTTTACACTATACTGATCCATACTTCCTTGAAAAAAATCTTCAATGGAGTAATGTTCTCTATTTTTTAATGCCACTAGGTTTGAAGGACCAGGTGTGCTCTGCAGTTCTTCCTGAGTGTAAAACATATCTGAGCTGAACTGAGTAGCAGGTCGGTTACCTTTGATATCTAGTCCTTGTAATGAATCGGACGGAGGATCATCGTAGGACATGCGGCTGTCATCAATATCAACATTAATATTTTCATCTTCCAAATCACTATCACTGAGAGTCCCACCAAATATGTCTTCTACTTTGGAAGCTGATTTGTGTGCTGCGCCTGCTTCCGATTTAGTGCTATGTTCTTTCTTAGTTTTCATCTTTTCTGGTTTCATAGGTAGTTGAATTTCTGCTTTATCTCCTTGTTCATCATCTTCATTAATTACTTCCCAAGTGAAACTAACAGCTTCATTATCAGCTCTAAGAAGGCGCTTCACTTCTTTTTCAATTTCCGGTGCTTCTACATTTTTCTTTTTCAATGTTTTCCTAAATCGCCTTTTTCTGACATTTTTAGTTGGCGGTGTAATACCATGAGGCCATAGAAATTTTTTATCTACTTTGAACGGATCTTTTTTCTTATTTTTTGCTGGTGTCTCATCTTCAGTCGATGACGGATCCATTTCATCTTTGCAAATCATTATTTGACAAATGTCAGCTGTTTTGTAGACACTTTTCCTATCGATTGTTTTATGCGACTCGACTAGTGTAGGCAAATCAACAATCTTAGCATGCAACAACCAATGGTCAAACCGGATTTCTCCATGTCGCATATCATTCTCCATTTGTATAGTGAGCCTGTTCTTCAAATTTTCCCCGGTGTTTAACACGTTTCGCAGGGCTTTAGATGGTTCTTCAGGCATTCTCATTATAAACTGAGATTCCAATTCAACAGGATAGTCTGGTTCCTTTTTTTCTCTATTCATAATTGTTGATCTAATTTGTAACTATAAACACTTCTTTTTTTCACAATTAAATTAGAAACTACGTATCCGATAGAAACCAATATTTTGTGATTAAAGTCCCGTAGGTAGGCTTAAGTTGGTAACAAACTCTGACGGATGAGTTATGAGTAGGTATATATTGTGAGTGTGAGATCTAAATCTCCCGACCCTTTGTTTAATTTTGAAAATATATCTAATTCTAAAAGCTCCACTGTTCAAAAAAACCGTGGAAAAACACGAAACGAAAACACAAGTCAAAATTAATTTAATCTTTATTAAATTACAGCAGCTTGTTCGATTTTCTTTCAACAGCTTGCTACAAATTAGTAATCTGTGCTTTCAACTGAACCAATGTTGCCAACCCAATGAGATACTTTTTTGGTATTTTCCGCCAAAAATCCGTCAAAATTTTATATTTTTCCGCCAATAAAATCAGTCAATCGACTTAATCATACGAATAGCGTACCTTGCCATTTTAGGCCACAATGTATTTTTTAAATGGTATTGATCGTATAACTGCATTTTTTCCTTCTATGTTGATTTTACTTCCTCCATCATGCTGTTCTGAGTCTGGGATTGATTTTACACAAATGTCAAAAACATTTAATTTTAGTCAAATCTATTCCTATCCACAAATATCCGTGCCGCTGATTAGTAGTGTCATATTTATATTGAGTCGATAGATTGAGATTGAGTTTCCCGATAGGTACAATCTGTCTGGGGGCCTTCAAGTCGCGACTCGCGAGTCAAAAGGTATCTTCTAGGCAAGCGCATTTCTTCGTAGATCGCATCACAGGCTCGGTCGCAGCCTGAAATGGGGGGGGGGGGGGGTCACTAATAATAATACTATTATTCTATGTGACATGTACGATTTTGGGGGGGTCATGTTCCCTGTGACCCCTCCCCTGGGACCGGCGTCATCGTCTAAATGCGAAACACACCGGATCCATACACGTAGGCGTGCACGTGGAAGTACCATTACGTTGTAATGTCTGGAACTTTATGGGACGAGCGAGACATGGCACACATAATCTACAACGTGTTACAAAAATGCCTAATATGGTAGATAGGGACCATCAACCGGAACAACTTTTACTATCGGACCAACTCTGACCATGCGTGAAAAAAAAATCAGCTGCTTCTTACATTTTGATACTTTCGTTATTAATTTTTGTATGATACAGCTGATATTTTTTTTGCGATTTCAAAGTTGGTCCCATAGTAAAAGTTGTTCAGTTTGATGGTCCCTATCTACCATATTCGGCATTAAAGGTATTTTTGTAACACATTGTATAATATAGGACCTGCATGCCTACATAAAGCCCTACAGGCTTTTCACTAAGGGGGTCATTATCTAACTTTGTTGCAATAACCTCTGACAGCAATCGCAGTTAGAGTCTGTCTAAAAAGTCAGTTTACCTGAGAAATTATTGAATTATTTAAAAAAACTTATACTGGTAACCCTGTTGGTGCTGTAAAAATTCTATGTTGTATTTCAAAATTCAATGTTTACAATTAAAATGACAGCACCAACAGGGTTACCAGTATAAGTTTTTTTAAATAATTTAATAATTTCTCAGGTAAACTGACTTTTTGGACAGACTCTACATTGCTGCTTTAGTTAAGAACCAATGTGACAACTATCTTGTAACTGCGCTTTCAATCGATTTCAATCGAGAATTGTTAGCAAATAGCAACAGACTTACGTAATCAACTAGTAGGATGATATGCCCGTTGATTACGTAAGTCTGTTGCTAACAATTCTCAGTTGGCATGCAGGGCCGATATTTTAGATTGTTTTTATTTTAATCTATAATATCGGCTCTACCCTACACAAAGCCTCTGCATGTAGGGCTTTGAGTAGCTCAACAGAATTTGCCATGACTTTTTGGTTTGCCACTTGTACCTTTTTTGCCACTTTTGCACTATTTCTTAGAATTGATTACTGGCAACACTAGGGCTGCGGTCCCCATGGCGATTACGTCGATTACGGCGTTTACAACGCTCACACGAGGTCCGCATTCGATATCGCGCTCAAATCGATAAAATCGACAAATGACAGTTCTGCCCTCATAAGCCAAAAAGCGTTAACTCAACAAAAGTGACTTCCGAGAAAATCAATGTTTTGTCTTTTTCATTTTCGCGTCAACTTAGGAAAGTATTTTATGGATTATTATAACTTGTTTATAAATATTTGAAGCCATCTTTAGTATTGATACAATAAAATATTGGAAAACTATATATTTTTGCTTTTTATTTGAGATACCGTCATTTTCCTTCAAATTACTTTGCTTTCGAAAATGAGTTACAGCTGTCGGCTTTCGTGTTTGTATAGAAATTTCCATACAAATATTTTCATATACATTTTTGCCGAAAATCTATAATAATAAAAGTAAAACTAAAAGTAAATGCATTTTTCAATAATTTTATTATATTTAGGACAAATCAAGCACAAAATTGTAAATGTTTGGTCTACGCAACTATATTTTATATCACTCAGAAAACACCTCCCTCAAAAAGAAAAATCGGTTTCTTGGCATTATATTTTGAAGGGATTTCAAAATATTACTCTTCTTGGCCTGTGAAATACCATTTGAAATTATTTTCTTCTGAGGGGTAGAAGTACTTTTTTTTGTTTGCAACAATGCTGGTGATTATAGACTTACTAGCTTCCGCTCGTGACATTGTCCGCGTGGACATTCGAAATGTCCTTAAGCTTTGACGGAGATAAAAAATATCCTATGTTATTATAACCCAGGCTATAAACTACCTGTGTACCATATTTCATTCAAATCCGTTTAGCTGTTTTTGCGTCATTGAGTAACAAACATCCAAACATCGTAACTTTCCCATTTATAAATTTAGTAGGATAGTAGGTATATCCTTAGCAGTAGGAATAAATTATCAAACACTGCGCTGAAAAAAAAACTACCCGTGTACGCAAATGCCGCCAAATGCCTTAGAAATATTTTTTTACGGCCATTCGCATTCAAAATTATGGTATACCCCTAAGTCTCTTAGTAATTTCATGTAGAATTGAGATATGCAATATTTTCTGAATGGATTTTCTACATTTTTTAGAAGAGATAACGCTATTTTGCTTAGTCCATCAGATAGATAATTGATTAAGCTATCCGATACAACAAAAATCAGAAAATAGGATTTTTTTGAGATACCGCTTTTTGGCTTATGAGGGCAGAGTTGGCGAATGCGAACCGCTCGTAAGCGCGCTAACGTTTTATTCTAACCTCAAATACAAGATGGAATAATTGCTAGATACTATTTTTGCTCTCTAAAGCGATGATAATGATGAAGAACGTTTGATTATTGAGCCGTGTGCACCCAACATCTTTTTTTTTCAACTTTTTACATCAACCACCTTTTTGGATAAGCTCCAAATTAGTATTAACAAAATATTAACCAATATAATGCTCTATCCTTTTGTTGTGAAGTGAGGAAAAGATCCTTCTATAACGAACTCTCTCATTTTTTGATTTTTTGACGAAATAAAATTCTGACACCTGTTTCGTTTGACAGTCACTTATAACTTTTGACAGAACGAACGTTCACAGTGATTACGCTCCGAGGCATGGTCGCTGTAAGCCCAAGATGGCGCTGGTAATGACGTCATGAGTGACGTCACGCTAGATATTGTAAACGCGCTAACGTGCATGCGGACCGGCTGTTATCGCGATAATATCGATATTATCGCCATGGAGACCGCAGCCTAGATACCGAAACGAGTTGACACTTGACAGTAGGTGCATTTCAACTTTCAACAGGCAAATCGCTGAGTCATCTGTCATGGAAAGTAAAATAGTTCCATACAAATTACTTTCCATGGTTAAAATGCTCTCTATGGCGATCGATGACTCAAAGCGACGCCTACACGCGAGGTAAATAATGTGATCCATCAGTATTTAATCAGGGGGCTTACCATCAGCAAATAAGAAACCATCCTCGAGCCGTTCAGTTCAAAAGTAGGCCTTAAACAGGACTGCTTAAGGCCTGCTTTGGAACTAATCTTTGAGTGCATTTGCCTGTTTTTGGGTTCCGTAATATTTTCTCTGTGCGTAAGATCTTAGAAACAATTTTTATTAGGTACAATGGCACCCGCCAAGTTATTGTGCTGTGTTTGGTTGTGCAAACAATTCAAAAACAATGCCACAATTAAGTTTTTTTAGTTTGCCCAAAGATGATATGAGGTAAGTAATATTTTCTAAATATATTTTTTCGTTTTCGTACCTAATTCATCAAAAGGTCATGAACAGATTCTTTGGCGCAAGGCACAATATGTTCCTACCTAAATAAGTATTTACTTACCTATAAAACCTGTTTGTTCAAATTTGATTTAATTTCCATACTAAATGTTTATTTACTTTATTTATACAAATTCAGGAGTAGGTAAGTACTTATCCAGAAAAAATAATTAATTTTTTTTTGTACGAATAAGAATAAAATAATGATTTCAAACTAAAGAAAAACTCATATTTTAGCGATATTCTCTTTAAACGGAAGTAGTTATATAAATGGCGGCATTTGGGACTCGGTCAAAGAAGAGTCCGTTCTAGTCAGTTTTATTTATTCTTATGCCGGGGGCCTATTTCATTAAAGATTAGTTAAATATTGTGCAATGTTGACCTTACACGGTGCAATGAAAGAATATAGTGCAATTATTAAAAACCAAACTCGCTCAAACTTTTGTACAATCATTGCGCAAACTTCAATATTAACCATAAACGGTCAATTAAATTGTGCAATACGTAAAGGACGCCGGTAACGATCATTTGCGATTGTCGATTTTTACGTCATTGATGCCCATTGATGCGAAAATTGATCGTATGCAAATGAAGCAATTGTGAATTACTCCAACAATTGCATTGACGAAAAAATTGACAATTATTGCAATTGATTGTTTCTGGCGGGCTTAATACTGTGCAATATAATTGATCGTCTGTGGCCGGCTAAAGCTTTGTCCAGACTAGTAAAATTTGAGTGTATCAGATCACCGTCGCGTATCATCAACGTGTATCATTTGGCTAATGTGGACGCAAAACGATACGCGATCATGCTACGCACCGTATCTGATACACCCCGATCCGTATGTAACCGCGTATCAAACAAGGCTTTCCGCCTTGTTTACACTTGCGTATCGGAGTCGTGTATCATGATCAGCACCCTGATTATCTAAAAAGAAACTATTTAGCGATCGGTTTCATTCCACATACATTGCTACTTTTCTTTGGTATGTTTTTTTTAAATCCAAAAAGAAGTAGCAATGGATCACTATCATCTGTGAACTGCAACCGGTCGCTAGGTAGTTTCTAATTAGATAATCAGCCCGCCGCAGTATTACGTAGTGTAGACGCATCAAAATGCGTCTACATCTACGTCTACTATCAAAATACTGTATCATGATACGACTATGTGATTTGATACGATGATACACCGCGATCGAGGCGGTTTTTGCCCGATCATCAAAGGGGATACGCAATGCCGCTACACGATTTTTACAAGTTTGTTTGTTTATATACATTTTCGCACTCTCGTCCGCTGGTTAATGTATGATGCCCGTATACAACCCGTATGGTGCCCGTATGAAACCCGTATGGTGCCCGTATACAACCCGTATGGTGCCCGTATGAAACCCGTATGGTGCCCGTATACTACCCATATGGTGCCCGTATACAACCCGTATGAAACCCGTATGGTGCCCGTATACAACCCGTATGGTGCCCGTATGAAACCCGTATGGTGCCCGTATACAACCCGTATGGTGCCCGTATACAACCCGTATGGTGCCCGTATACAACCCGTATGGTGTCCGTATGAAACCCATATGGTGCCCGTATACAACCCGTATGGTGCCCGTATGAAACCCGTATGGTGCCCGTATGGTGCCCGTATACAACCCGTATGGTGCCCGTATGAAACCCGTATGGTGCCCGTATACAACCCGTATGATGCCCGTATGGTGCCCGTATACAACCCGTATGATGCCCGTATACAACCCGTATGATGCCCGTATGAAACCCGTATGGTGCCCGTATACAACCCATATGGTGCCCGTATGAAACCCGTATGGTGCCCGTATACAACCCGTATGGTGCCGGTATGAAACCCGTATGGTGCCCGTATACAACCCGTATGGTGTCCGTATGAAACCCGTATGGTGCCCGTATACAACCCGTATGGTGCCCGTATGGTGCCCGTATACAACCCGTATGGTGCCCGTATGAAACTCGTATGGTGTCTGTATGAAACCCGTATGTTGCCCGTATACAACCCGTATGGTGCCCGTATGAAAGCCGCATGGTGCCCGTATACAACCCATATGGTGCCCGTATACAACCCGTATGAAACCCGTATGGTGCACGTATGAAACCCGTATGGTGCCCGTATACAACCCGTATGGTGCCCGTATGAAACCCGTATGGTGCCCGTGTACAACCCGTATGGTGCCCGTATACAACCAGTATGGTGCCCGTATACAACCCGTATGGTGCCCGTATGAAACCCGTATGGTGCCCGTATACAACCCGTATGGTGTCCGTATGAAACCCGTATGGTGCCCGTATACAACCCGTATGGTGCCCGTATGAAACCCGTATGGTGCCCGTATGGTGCCCGTATACAACCCGTATGGTGCCCGTATGAAACCCGTATGGTGCACGTATGAAACCCGAATGGTGCCCGTATACAACCCGTATGATGCCCGTATGGTGCCCGTATACAACCCGTATGGTGCCCGTATGAAACCCGTATGGTGCCCGTATACAACTCATATGGTGCCCGTATAAAACCCGTATGGTGCCCGTATGGTGCCCGTATACAACTCGTATGGTGCCCGTATACAACCCGTATGAAACCCGTAAGGTGCCCGTATACAACCCGTATGGTGCCCGTAGGTGCCGGTATGAAACCCGTATGGTGCCCGTATACAACCCGTATGGTGCACGTATGAAACCCGTATGGTGCCCGTATACAACCCGTATGGTGCCCGTATACAACCCGTATGGTGCCCGTATACAACCCGTATGGTGCCCGTATGAAACCCGTATGGTGCACGTATGAAACCCGTATGGTGCCCGTATACAACCCGTATGGTGCCGGTATGAAACCCGTATGGTGCCCGTATACAACCCGTATGGTGTCCGTATGAAACCCGTATGGTGCCCGTATACAACCCGTATGGTGCCCGTATGGTGCCCGTATACAACCCATATGATGCCCGTATTCAACCCGTATGGTGCCCGTATGAAACTTGTATGGTGCCCGTATACAACCCGTATGGTGCCCGTATGAAACTCGTATGGTGCCCGTATGAAACCCGTATGGTGCCCGTATACAACCCGTATGGTGCCCGTATGAAACCCGGATGGTGCCCGTATACAACCCATATGGTGCCCGTATACAACCCGTATGAAACCCGTATGGTGCACGTATGAAACCCGTATGGTGCCCGTATACAACCCGTATGGTGCCCGTATAAAACCCGTATGGTGCCCGTGTACAACCCGTATGGTGCCCGTATACAACCAGTATGGTGCCCGTATACAACCCGTATGGTGCCCGTATGAAACCCGTATGGTGCCCGTATGAAACCCGTATGGTGCCCGTATACAACCCATATGGTGCCCGTATACAACCCGTATGGTGCCCGTATGAAACCCGTATGGTGCCCGTATACAACCCGTATGGTGCCCGTATGAAACCCGTATGGTGCCCGTATACAACCCGTATGGTGCCCGTATGAAACCCGTATGGTGCCCGTATACAACCCGTATGATGCCCGTATGAAACCCGTATGGTGCCCGTATGAAACCCATATGGTGCCCGTATACAACATTCATTTTGATTTTCGGTCATCATACGCGGTTACAACCCGTATAGCATAGTAGAACCAAATAAGTAGGCCAAATCGAGCCTCGAGCGAGCGATACAGCTTAAACACGAAGGACTGTCACATCGCTAGTTTATTCGGTCGTCAAAAAATGCATAGTCAATCTCTATACAAAATGTTTTTTCCTTGTAAGGTTAGCATCAGGGATATAGATCCCTGATGCTACAAGCTACCCTACAAGGAAAAAACATTTGTATTATAGAATACAAAGTTTTTTTTTAATATTTTTTTGTAGGTGGACCAGCGCGTCTATCGATCGACTAAAATAATGAAGTTAATGTTAATTGTAATTTGACTGATGTATGTGATACATTGGCACTTTCGTTTTGACACCAATAAAAACTTACTAACGAAAAGTAGCAATGTATCACATATCACATCTATCTGTCAAATTACAGTTTACATTAACCTAACTGTTTTCAGGAATTGACTACAATTTTTCATTGCGTACGTCATGTTATGTGATTTGAAAACTTATGGTCGAAATAGGTTTTATTTAAAACGTGGCTTTACTAAAAATAATGTATTTATTCAAATAAAAAATATATTATAAAAAACAAAAATCAAACCAAATACCAACTAAATACCAAAGTACATTCAATAAAACCGCGCTAGTATCCGTAAAAAAGTGTTTTATTTCATATTATTAAAAAATATTTTTTACACTATTAACTGTTTTTTTCTTTTTTATTTACCTACACTTCTCAAAATAATAATCTTTAAATTCTAAAATTGAATACTTTCCATAACCTTAAATAATAGGCTAATGCCTATTGCCTTACTTTTAATAAAGTACCTTTTCCTGTAGGAATTTGTGATTTTTTTAACAAAATTACACAATTGACATAAAAAAAAATTTCGTCTGTTTCGACAAGTACGAAATGCCTTATAATTTAAAGTTAATGTAAAATATATCCTCATTCTTACAAATCTTTTTTGCAATAATATCTTTGGAAAGCATGGTATGTACTGTAGGTAGGTAAACGTTCAAATTATTACGAGCGGCAGCACAGCGGCGTGAAGCGTGCGTGAGCGCGGGCGGGATTACGTACGGCGCAGCCACGACTGGCACACCTTTAGGTTAACGCACATTTAGGCGGGTCGCAACGGGGCGGGCCGGGCCGCAGCGCATCGCAAAATGCTCCTATAGCACACTGTGACGGGCCGGGCCGCATCGCATCGACGGATTTTGAGTACAGTAGTGCCAGCTTAGGGTAGGTATTTAATTTATTAGGGTAATTACCCTAATAATTATTAGGGTATAGATTTTCCTACTGTATCTCTTGTGTTAACTTTACTCTTACAAAAACAATGTTTGACAAAAGAGACCCGGCCTTTAATGCTAAAGTTATATACCTTTTAAAATCTTTAATCTGTGATTCATAATCTGCTGTACTTTTAGGGTTACGTAGCCCAATGGCAAAAAACGAAGCCCTCATAGAATCGTCATGTCTGTCTGTCCGTCCGTATGTCACAGCCACTTTATTCTGAAAGTATTAGGATTTGAAACTTGGTAGGTAGATGTATTCTGTGAACAGCTTTACGAATTTTAGACAAAAATAAAAAAAAAACGGCCAAGTGCGAGTCGGACTCATGCACGAAGGGTTCCGTACCAAAAAACGCCTAAAACTCAAGTTTGTTGTATGGGAGCCGCCCTTAAATATTTATTTTATTCTGTTTTTAGTATTTGTTGTTATAGGGGCAATGGAATTACATCATATGTGAAAATTTCAACTGTCTAGCTATCACGGTTCATGAGATACAGCTGGTGACAGACAGACAGACGGACAGCGGAGTCTTAGTAATAGGGTCCTGTTTTTACCCTTTGGGTACGGAAGCCTAAAAAGATTAACCCATACATGGAACTGAAACTGAAAAAAAATGTTTTTCATCAAACCTATGCGTGCGGGGTGTCTATAGATAGGTCTTTAAAAATGACATCGAGGTTCCTCAAACCATTTTTTCTCAAAGTCAACTGTTTGAAAGATATACACTTCAAAAGTGGTCAAATGTGTGTCTCCCCCCCTCTAACTTTTAAAATAAGAGAGTGAAAAATCTAAAACATAATATATGCTGTAGAACTTAATAAACACTTTTAACAAAAATTGGTTTCAATGACATATATATTTAGTAGTTTTAGAGATATAGCAAATTTTCCAAAACCGCAAATATATTTTTTGTCATTTATAAAAACACTATGAAAAAGTTTGTACTCCTATAAGAAGTTATTTTTGCAGATGAAAAATGATAGTGGTATTAAATAAGGTATGGTATATGGTAACCACGAACGGAACCCTACTGCGCGTGGCCCGACACGCACTTGGCCGGTTTTTTATTTCTGGCTGTGGTATCTGTCAACCAAATGACAGATCAATGCCAAATCAGAAGTCAAATAAACACTGCGTTTTTTAATTTCAAAAAAGGAAAATAGTGGCTTTATTTTAAGACCAAATTTAATTTAATTGTATACAAGTTAAGTATTTTTTCTATGGCGAGTGCCACTTCTAATAAATGTATAACAAAAAATATAGTGAACAGAGGATCACTGACGACGTCCATTATACAAGGACATCAGTGCAGAGGATACTTTCATTGTTATGTGCCATAATAATTTTGAAAAATATTCATACGTATTTTTTATTTCTAAAGGAAAAAAAACAAGTAAGGAATTTTAATTAAGGGTATTTTTACAAAATTATATAGGATATCAATAGATTGAGAAAAAGATATCTATATCTTTTTCTCAATCTTTTATACGACAAAAAAGTTTTGGGGTATTTTCGGATGACTCCCGATCGATAAATCCGCTTGCTATAGCACACTGAGTCGGGGCGCAGCGGGGCAGGGCGGGCCGCATCGCATCGCAACAAAATGCGCGACGGATTATGCGGCCCGCTCCGCCCCGGCATAATGTGCGATTAGTTCATATAAAATGTATGGGAGCGATTTGAGCGGATTTTTGCGATGCGGCCCGCCCCGCTGCGGCCCGCCTAAATGTGCGTTAACCTTTACCAGGGGCCCTATTTTTGAATCACTCGACTCCAGTCGAGCGCTCGTTTCTACTGATTTTCGTTCGACATCCCATTGTTTTGAGTCATATGTCGAACGAAAATCAGTCGAAAAGAGCGCTCGACGCCAGTCGAGTGATTCAAAAATAGGGCCCCAGTAAACAGTTTTGTGGTGCAGAGAAATTGACGAGAACACCAGAATTTCCAGTTTGATGTTCTACAAATTCATCGCCCACGAATTCATCATGACAGAGTAGGTATTTAATTTACTAAAAATACCTATTTGCATTTAACGACTCGTATATTATAACAATTTCGACTCAGGAATTGTAAAAGTTGTAAGACCTTTTGGTATTGAGTCGGATAAGCAGCCGGTTGTCAGCCGCTGTCTATACGATATTATCGGCTGCTTTAGATAACTATCCGATAACAACCGCTGTTTTACAACTATAGATACGAATACTTGATACGATATACGGCTGATTTTGATAGTCAAGATGATACAAGCTCAGACCAAATAAAAAGGGAAGACGGAGTCTTCCAAGCAAGGGACTGAAGCCAATTTTTTCATGCATTAGTGTGTGAGCCGGTGTTGCCATAGTAATTCATATTACCCCAATGTTATAAAAATAACGCGTTATGAAATAATAACGTTATTTATCACATATCAGAATCAAAACAAAAAACTGCCTGGATTCAAGAGATCATAATACGGTCCCAAGGGGGGTATTACAAGCTCTTAAAACTTGTCAGTTTTCTGAATGGCTATCAAAGCGTCTCTTATTTATTACTGATGAAAGAGACGCAGACTATGATAGGCATTCAGCTATTCTGACTCGGGTGTGAGGCGACGGCTACACGCCTGGTACTGTGATCCATCAGTATTTAATCAGGGGCCTATTTCATAAAAGATTAGTGAATTTACTATAATAATTTACCACAGTTATTATTGGGGTAGAATTATGTTTCTTATTAATTATAAAACATAATTCTATCCCAATAAACTATTACTATGGTAAATTACTGTACTTTATTATTCTTTTATTAAATAGATCCCTTATAAATAATACTGATGGATCACAGTATTTACCACACGTGTAGCCGTCGCCTAATGATAGATAGAAAAAGTGAGCTTCTCAAAGCTCTGCATGCAGGGCTGTGAGTAGCTCGCTTTAAAAGTAGTGGCGGAAGTAGGAAGGAAATAGGAAAAATGTAAGGTTTTGCTGTCAGTTTAACCACAGTCACGGGCTGTGACTGATGATTAACCTAGCGTGTAATGTAGTGACTGATGGTTGCATGATGTGATTTGTTCTTTCCATCAGTCAAACTCATAACAACTCCTTCCTTCAATATGTATGTATAGTACCCTACCTAAATTAATTTAAATTGGGAGATATTTTCGTAAAACCACTTATTTTACCTTTGTTAGGATTACCTATTTTTTTCACTTAATCCTTTAAGGCCGGAAAATGAGACACAATATTCCATTTCCCTCAGGGATTGCAGGATTAAAAATAACTATTTTAAGTGACGTAGGTTTTTTTCAAAGTTTTAAATGTTGCTTTTCATTTTAATTTTTTTAAAGAATTCATACTTTATCTAGTTTTAAAAAAACCCGCCTGCATAAAAAGACAAGTCTACTGAAAAGATGGAAACAAGATAAATATTAAAGGCAACATAATAACATGCTGTCAGAGGCATGCATAAAGAAAGTGACAATTATGAATTATTTGAATTATATACCTCCGACTGCATGTTATTATGTTACCTTTAATATTTAGTCTTGTTTCCATCTTTTCAGTTGACTTGTCTTTTTATTGTCTTTTCTGCGGCAGGCAGGGGTTTTTTAATTATATAATTTATTATTTATTTATATCTTTTTAGTTATCATATATTACGGTCATGATATACCTTTTCGAAATCTTCATAATAAGACCTTTAATTTGATACCCATATAGCAGTATTCTAAAAAAAATTTTTTTTCACTACGTATAATAGCACCGTATAGCCACCATGTTGGTTTTTTAGAACGCCACCTTCTTAAGAAGTTTTTTAGAACGCCATCTTCTTAAGAACAATTGGGCTGACAAGACGAATCTAACGATATCTTAATCATAGAAATCCGTTCAGTCGTTTAAAAGATATGAGGTAATAAAGAATATTACATACATACAAGATAGAAGATACGCGCGAAAAACATAACCCTCTTGCAGTCAGGTAAAAACAGCATCTAAATCGGTCAAACCGTTATGGAGATAAATGAAAACATGATGCTGCAGCACTCCCTAGCGGCTAAATACTATAACACTTATCTAAGAAGCATCGCCAAAAACCATTACAGAAAGCCGTAGCGAAATCGGTTTAGTAATTTTTGAAAAACGACAAAAACTGCATTGAAATTGGCCCAGAAGGTAGTTTCCGAAGAAAATGGTAACAGACATAGACAAACAAACAAATAACCTCTGAGGCGACGGCTACACGCGTGGTAAATACTGAGATCATCAGTATTTAATCAGAGGTCTATTTCATAAAAGTATGAAAAAGTACAGTAATTTACCATTGTAGTAGTTTATTGGGGTAGAGATTATGTTTTATAATTATTAAGAAACAGTTCTACCCCAATAACAACAATGGTAAATTGTTATAGTAAAGTAACTAATATTTTATGAAATAGGCCCCTAATTAAATACTGATGGATCAATTCACAGTATTCTAACCCCAAACGCATATACCACCTCCATTCCGTTCCGTCCGTCGTGGGTAAAAATAGTCCAGAAACAGAAATAATTAACGCGTTATTTTTAACAAGAAACAAATAACGTTACGTTACTTTCCATGTTACCCAATAACAGATTTAAAAAAGAACGTTTGGCATGGCAACACTTGTGTTGACGTTTTGTGTTTCAAGTAATACCTTAATGTTTATTTTGAATTAGTGAAAATATTAGTTTCCAATTTTACTTCGTGTGAAATGTGACTCCATTCTGCTTTTTATGTGTCGAAAATTGGTTTTTACACCTTTTCACTACACAATTCGGCATTTTCTTTGGTTAAATTCATAATTTATTAGTACGTCCTGGTACGTCCGCTTCGCACGCTGGCTGTTAAGAAAAGGCGTAGTTTCGTTACATGTGTGTGCGTGGAACTGTGTGTGTACACGCCAAAAGTAGTTTTATTGGCTTCACTTCACTGCATTGTTCAGAGGACTACGTCTTCCCTTTTTTATTTGGTCTGGACAAAGCATAACATTATTGTGTATTTAGTCTGTGTCGACTGTGTCAAATTCACATTTTCATTTGCATTAACATTATACTTACTTTCTAATCTGTGAGAGAGAAATGAAATGGCGAATGTTTTTTGTGATGCTGAATAGTTAGTACCTAGTTCAACAGATGGAAAATTATTATCGGCCCTTCGTTTAAGTGGTACCTATTAGTGGAAGTTGTTTTCGGTGTCTGGTACAATTTGGAGATAATATAATTTAGTTTTTTTAATAGGAACCTCGGATATGTTGTACTAATCACTAAAGGTAAGACAACGTAACCTTCTCACTTGGTCCTCCATCTATTCATCAATTTTAGCTCAGTCAGCTTGAATTTAAGGTTAAAGTTCTATTAGTATCAGTCTATATTTTGATATCAGATTATTGAACTTGCTTATCGGGTATCATATTTTTTCTTTGTACTTAGGTACCTACCGAAAAAGAGAAAGGTGTATTTGTTAGTGTAACCTACATTACGTGCTATTGCGTTTTACATTTTAACCACATTTCTGTATTTTGAGAATCTACATTTTTATTGTCACTTTTTAAATTTCACCATTTTATCCTTTTGTTCATAGAAAAAAATAATTTCATCATCTACCTTCATTCAAGGAAAGGATTAACATTCTTATTTATTTATTGTTCTTTAACTATATTAAAAACAACAGATTTTTTATACTTCTCTCATATTAATTCTGAGATTCACAAGATATTTTTTGCTAACCTTATGCCTGCATTTGGTCTGTGAGATTTACAAAACTCTTTTGTATTTACTTCTTTTTGCAGAAATGCTGAGATTTTTGCTAGATTCTTGCTTTGTTGCTAGCTTCACTGCAGTTACCACTGCATGTTTGTGTAGGACCCACATGTAGCCAATTTTGGGTCCGATTGTAAGACCGACAGGTTACATACTAGTATTTATGTCAGTATACTTAGTAATTTTCTGGAAAAAAATCTATTAGGCTTTATGTTTTGGTTTGTTTCAATCTATTTGATTATTTTTTAGGCTCGTCTTTCCATTAGTTGACATGGAGTTTTGAGTTCATATTTTTTTTGTGTAAAGAACTCATAATTTAGATCACGAATACGAAATATTAAGGTGCGGAAACAAATAGGATGCGAGAAATAAATTTCTAAAAATTAAGATTTTCTAGAATAAAAATGTCTAATTTTAGACCAATGTCGGAGTTTTGAGTTCATATTTTTTTGTGTAAAGAACTCATAATTTAGATCACGAATACGAAATATTAAAGTACTGAAACAAATAGGACGTGAGAAATAAAATTTTAAAAATTATGAATTTCTAAGTTAAAAATGTCTAATTTTAGACCAGTGTCGTCATTTTTGACGTTTAATGTTTAACTAGGTTGGTAGCACTGCTAAATTGTTGCGATGGTGACCAAAGACCGCAGGTCGCGTGATAGGTGCGAGGAGCGCAGCGACGAGCATGTTAGGTGTACATGAACCCAGCGCGCAAGCCGAGCAAGCGAAGCGAGCGTGCCGCGGTAGCGGCCGGCGAAGCGCCAGAAACGACTTTTTTACGTGCGAAATTTTGTACGTACGTCCCCTACCCTCTCCCCACCTCTTTTTAGCCTCCACCTCTTAATTTCCATATTTTTTGTTTTGAGGTTATATTTACACAAAAAAATATTTCTCGAAAACTACGCATCACCGGCAGATGGGGATTGGAGGAGGGAGTTGTTTCCCTTCCCCCCCTCCCCCTCTTTTAATTGCCGAAAAATAACAGCAATTTGACTGTTATCATTTCTTTTTTGTGCGAAATTGAAAATTCATTTTAAAAAAAGTCCCCCCCTCGCCCCTCCCACCCCTCCCACCCTTAAATTCCACGTCAACTAATGGAAAGTCGTACCATTTTTTTCATCAAGATGAATGACTATATAACATTTTATAGTGCCTTCGATTTTGAATTCTTTTCTCTATATCCCTTTGTTTCATACATTACCTCAACGTTTCAGGTAATGTATATATAATACCTGATTAAACACATTGTCGTTAACATATTATGTAAAAATAGAATTGTGACTGCATAAATTTCAAAGGACACCCATTTTTGACCTGTCAAAATGAAGATTTTATCAATTATCGTGTATAAAGAAGTAATATAAATATACCTACCTCATAAAATTGCATCAAAAATTGTCAGTACATAAATAGAGAAAATTAATAATAAGTATTGCCAATAATAACAATTAATATAAACTAGAACATATTATCCCCGCCAATTGGTAAATCGTTGGAACCTTGTCACATTAACATCCACGTCGACGTGATCCGCAACTAAAAATGTAATGAAACAAGAAAATTGTACTAGGTAATCTAATATAATAATTATTGAATTATTATTTTCAATAAGATAGGGTCTAGGTATATAAAAATTTTACAATTGTTTTTCGTTTTTGAGGTTAAAATCATGGCCGCCAGGCGCATTGCCAATTGACAGGGATAGTATTGATTTTACCATTTCATATTTTTCTGATTTCTAAATAAAAATTCAATGAATCTAGTTTTGTATGGTCAACTATTCAAATATAATTTATTATCATTAAACATTGACTTTGACATACAGGTCAACGCTAGTATGAGAAGTGGTTGTTGCTCTTTATTAAATAAATTATTGTAGGCACAAGCTAATCTATTTTGACAGTCACTGCCAAACAAAACTCTCATGGGCCCTATTTTGGAAAAGCACACTAAAGGTCCAGTGGGTCTACCGCCCAAGTGGCGTCGACTTCGCCGTCGGCTTCATTTGACAGATGGTTGTAATACATTGCTACTTTTCTTTGGTAAGTTTTTATTTGTACCAAAAAGAAGTAGCAATGTATATCATCCATAATGTTAAATGAAGCCAATGGTGAAGTCGACGACACTTGGGCCGTAAGGCCCCAGGTGTTTGTAAAAATTTCAATCTGGTATATTTTTCATTTTATTAATCCGAATATGGTGTTTTGTTGCAGGTCATCTGGGCACCTACCCACTAGCTATAATCAAGGTAAAGATGAATGTTTTTGCATCAAACAACATAAATAAATATAATAAAATAAAAAATTACAAAGTGTCACACTTACTTAGGTCAGTGCTCGTTCACACAGTGATCCGTTTTACAGGTTCCTTTTATCGGATACATTGTTTTTTGGTGATGCAGTATGTAGTTGTATAAGCGTTCACACAACACAGTATATCGGATCCAGTAAAAATACTGATTCCTTTTTAATTCGGCGATCGTGTATGTAGTTGAATGAGTTTGTTCACATACAACAGTACATCGTATCCAGTAAACTCACAATCCGATGCGTTATTTACTGTATCTTGTATTCAGTCGGGACAAGATAAATGTGGCAAAATGTGACAAATGTGGAACGACGGATCCGTCAAAAAACGGTCCAGTAAATCAAATACTGACATTCTGTGTGAACGCACAGTTATTAATTTCAGATTATTGTGACAAAGATGTTTGGATTTTATATTGGTCTAATGTCTCATTACTTTTGTATAGATGGCTGAGGTGGATCCAGAGACATTGCTTGAATGGCTCCTGACAGGGCAGGGTGATGAGCGAGACATGCAGCTTATAGCTCTTGAACAACTCTGCATGTTGCTGCTCATGTCAGATAATGTTGATAGGTGCTTTGAAAGGTAAGTTATTAGTCAAAGTTGTGTAAGGAACTTACGAATTCACCATATTAATAAAATTATTGAGTCTGATTTTATTTTACAGTTGTCCTCCGAGAACATTTTTACCAGCTTTATGTAAAATATTTCTTGATGAATGTGCACCTGACAATGTGCTAGAGGTTACAGCAAGAGCCATTACCTATTATTTAGATGTTTCAGGTTTGTAAATAAGTAAATAAAATATTTAATACATTTCATATTTCTGAATGTGCATATTTAAATGATTGAATACTATTTCAGCTGAATGCACTAGGCGTATCGTAGCGATTGATGGAGCAGTGAAAGCAATTTGTAGCAGACTGCTCACTGTTGATTCTAATAATCGCACTAGTAAAGATCTTGCTGAGCAATGTATCAAAGTAAGTTATTATAAAGTTTGTACGTACCATGGGCAACAGCGTCGCTTAACCACTCTTAAGGTTAAAATCTCTCAGTTCGTGCAGGGGCGATACGCGCGCACACGAATTTTGCGGTTAAGCGACGCTGTTGACCATAGTACACAGTATTTTAAATTATACAGTAATCAATAAATATCTTTTGTTTATAAAAAAATAACCAAAATTTCAAAAATGTGAGAATGAATAAATAGTTGAAAGTGAAAATATGATACTAATTAATACTTTCATTGCAGGTATTAGAATTGGTGTGCACCCGCGAAGCAGGCGCAGTGTGGGAAGGTGGTGGTTTACCTGCTGTTTTGCATTTCATCACACACTATGGCACCTCAGTGCACAAGGACACTCTGCATTCCGCCATGGCTGTTGTATCCAGGTAACATTAATTTCAGCATAATCATTATATATGCGTACGAACGACGCCCACTGCACACAGGCCCCCCCATCCGTAAAATCCTATTCACGGGGTGTCGTCTGGTGTGCGGTACACGTATGCTATTTCAGAAACAGGTCATTAGTTGTAAGGCGATTCTCACACTGCCGGCGCGCGCCGGCGCGGGGCGCGGTTTGGCGTTTCACGCGCGAGGCGACGGCGCAGCGTGACGCCAATTCGGGCGGTTTTCGACGCGCCTCCGCGCCGGTCGGCGTCAGATGCGGCCCCGCGCTTACGTACAAAAACCGGCACGATACTATGGAGCTCAGTGTGTTGGACCAAGCGGTTTTCTATACAAATTAATGTACTTACAATTTACATACAAAGTAAAACATGCGCGCGGGAGCCCCGTGACCGCGCGCGGTGCCAGTGTGAGAACCCTCTTAGAGTCCCATCCACTGCCACTTCAATCAAGCAATCCTTCAAACAATTACTTTATTTTTCCAACATTGCACAAATACTTATATGTGTCGTAGGATATTTGTACAAATTGGATGTTTACAAAAATCCTAGTATGATTGCAAAAAACAGATAAATAGAATCTGAGACAGATTTTTGCACAATTTCGAGAAATGTCTAGGATTATTACAAAAATCCAGCATATTTTAGGACAATCCAGTATTGATGGATATTGAGAATCACTAGATAAGCTAACCCCCGTATCTATAGACGAGTAAGTAATGACTTGAGTAAAACTTGTAATTTTTAAATGTTTCTCATATCATATTCACATGCAATTTATAATACAATTCATTTTAAATGACTTCTTAGGGCAGTTTTGGTCCATTTAAGATTATAATAAAAAATGCGTGTGAATATAATATTAGAAGCATCTTAAAATTGCAAGTTTTACTCAAGTCATTACTTACTCGTCTATAGATATGAAGGTAAGTCTTTCTGATCCAAATACATAATGGGTGTTGCTATTGTTGTTATTTGAGAAACGAGCTTTTTAAATACATTATGGGTCTTAGTTACATCTCATATTTATTGTAAGTAGAATAATTTTCACAAAAAAATACTAAATATTGCCATTTCGTAATCAGAGTGTGTGGTAAAATGGAGCCCGGCGACGCTCGCGTGGGCGACGCGGTGTCGTCGCTGTCAGCGCTGCTGCGCCACAGCGATGCTCGCGTCGCTGACGCTGCGCTGCGCTGCTTCGCCTCGCTCGCTGATCGGTTCGCTCGCGCACATGCTGACCCGGCTCCGCTGGCAGAACACGGTAATATTACAGCTCTCGGCACGGATCTCATACTATTTAAATATCAAGAGGTAATCTTTGTTTGTTAGTATGTAGGGGTAATCTCCGGAACTACTGAACTGAAATGATTTGTCTAATAGAAAACTCCACTATCCTCGATGAACATTTGAAATATTTTGCGCCTTATATTGATTGGGGAATTCCACGCGGTCGAAGTCTGCTAGTAAACTTATCTGGTCACGTCGTTGCTAAAAATTTGTTTTCCCTATTTTGGTTAATTTGATTAAATACTGAATAGATTTTGAAACTTATCCCAGGTCTCATAGAAGAGTTAGTGCGCCGTTTGGGAAGCACAGAAAGTAGTGACGACAAGTGTCTCGCGCCATCTGTTTCCACCACAGTCAGTCTACTGTCGACACTATGCAGAGGATCTGCACAAATAACACACGTAAGTCAATGACAATCAATTTATTACCGGATTCTGAAAAAATGTGTAAACCGAATTTGAAATACATAGTTCTAAATATTATTATTGTTTATGGATAATTTGCTTTTTAGGATCTTGTTCGCCTCGAATTGTGCTCTGCAATCGAATCTGCCGTGCAAGCAGATGAGAGGTGGTGCTTAGAGTGCATGCGACTCGTGGACTTACTATTGGTGTTATTATGCGAAGGACGGCATGCTATTCAAATGTGAGTATGTTTAAGTTACGTCTTCTATAGGTACTAAGTCATTGAAGATATAATTATTATACGTCCGATTGTTCAATTCTTGTGTATTCGTGTTTTTATGAACATCCTAAAAACGATTCAAAATCAGAATATTTATTTGCACAATAATGTGTACTTACATTAAGCTGGATTGGATGACAAAGTTTCTAATCTAAAGTTTTAACAAAATTCTGCCTTAAATATGTAGGCATGCAAATGTTAGTAAGTATCATCTATCTATAAAGATTATTTTAACTTTTAAGTATTTTTCAGATATCAATGTATAAGTTCAAAACAGAAGTCATATTCAAATTTAAATGTCAACTGTACAAAATTAAAAAAATATCTGACTTTTAAAAGTCTGATTAATTTTTAAATTTGATATTTTAGCATTCACAAATCACATTAAATTTTTAAATTTTCAATACAAATGATCAAAACAACTCTGCGCGAGCCGTAATGAGGGCAAACTTTGAAAATTTCTATTAAATTATAAAATAGATATATGGATATACAAAACACGCAATACATTAGACAAATACCTCATTGTTCCTAAAAAATCATGTCAGTGTGTACCGATTTGAGCATTTTTTAAATATTTTATTTTATCTGTGATTAAAAACTTTTTTTTTTATTTTCTCTATAGTGCACTCCTTGACAATACAAACAATAAGTGAAAAAATTAATACGGAGTCGAATTCTTATTTGTTACAGCTGAAACTTTTGTGAAAAATACCTCTTACAAGCAAATTTCAAATTCCACTTGAACAGATTGTCTTCGTTTTAAAATACCTGATAATTTATTATGATTTTCTCTCTATACGGCAGTAATTTAAGAATTTTGATTCCTAAAACTAAAGTATACATGAACTACCTTTAATTCTTTAGATAACTTCTTTAGAAAAACGCAAATTTCTTTGTAATGCGAATATAAGGTCCTTCTTAACTACCTTTAATTCTTTAGATAACTTCTTTAGAAAAACGCAAATTTCTTTGTAATGCGAATATAAGGTCCTTCTTAAATAGTGCACAAAATTTTGAGGAGTCAATGTACTCATGCATACAAACAACTTTCACTATGGTACCAACATTGAAATCGCGAAAAAAAGGCGTTTGTATGCATGAGTACATTAACCCCTTAAAATTTCGTGCACTATTTAAGAAGGACCCTATACAGGGTGGATTTTTAAGACGGTACATTAAGGGCAGGTACCTTCTCCGATATAGTTACAGGAAAACGTTCCTTAGAGACCATCCATAACTTTTTAAGATATTATGAACTGCATTCACAGATTTTGGAAAAAAAATACGGTTAGCAAAAAAAATGCTAAAATATCAAAAAAAATTTTTTTACGCCAATCGATCCTATTTCGTGTGGGTATCAAAATACTCTATGGGACCATTTAAGGTATGAGTACTAGAAACGACAGAAATCACCAAAAACTTTTCCCATACATTTTGTACTGAAAAACGAGAAATCAACTCGAAATATTTTTTATTGCCAAATGATCCTATTTCTTACTGTAATCAAAATGCTCTTTAAGGCCAACTGAAATTTGAGTACAGAAACTACATTAAGTCTCAACACCGGCTTCACACGCAGGCACAAACTTCTACAACATTAGATCTAAAAAACAGTTTCTGTACTCAAAGTTCAGTTATCCTTAAAGAGTATTTTGATCACAGTAAGAAATAGGATCGTTTGGCAATAAAAATATTTCGAGTTGATTTATCGTTTTTCAGTACAAAATGTATGGGAAAAGTTTTTGGCGATTTCTGTCGTTTCTAGTACTCATACCTTAAATGGTCCCATAGAGTATTTTGACCCCCACACGAAATAGGATCGATTGGCATAAAATATTTTTTTTGGTATTTTAGCTATTTTTTTGCCAACCGTAATTTTTTCCCAAAATCTGTGAATGCAGTTCAAAATATCTTAAAAAGTTATGGATGGTCTCCTAGGAACGTTTTCCTGTAACTATGACGGTTAAGGTACCTGCCCTTAATGTACCGTCTCAAAAATCCACCCTGTATAAGCCTTAACGCTAAATATTTATGCAGTGGGTCAAATCGCGTGGGTTCAAGTTCTGTCGTGAGCGGCAGCGGCGAGGGCAGCAGCGCGGGCGCGGGCGCGGGGGCGGGCGCGGGCGCGCGCGGGGACAAGTCGCACCGGCAGCTGATCGACTGCATCCGCGGCAAGGACACGGACGCGCTGCTGGCCGCCGTCTCCAGCGGCGCCGTCCACGTCAACTTCACCGACGACGTCGGCCAGACGCTCTTGAACTGGGCCGCCGCTTTCGGCACGCGCGAGATGGTCGAATTCCTCTGCGAGAAAGGTGACTTACTGCATATTTTTATTTGGATCACACGCACGCAACTCGTCACTCCTCAAAACGGATACTCAACTCGTCACACACGCAGTTCGTCACAAACGCAACTCGTCACATTTTTTTCGTTTAAATACTATGTGCCCAACTGCCCAAAAGTGTCTGCACAATCTTTATCAAACCTAATTTGGTCACCCATCTTGCTTTTGACTACACAAAAAGTGGCTGCATAATCTTTATCGAGCGGAGCCTAATTTGGTCAACTATCTTGCTTTTGGCCATACAAGAAATGACTGCATAGTCTTTACCGAGCCTAATTCTTTAATTGATACTCATTCTGCAGTTTGGAGGAGCTCGGTGGCGCAGTGGTTTAGCGCCTGGCCCACGGATTGCGGAGGTTAAGCAACTTTCGCAAGGGTCGGTCATGGGATGGGTGACCAAAAATTTATTATCTCGAGCTCCTCCGTGCTTCGGAAGGCACGTTAAGCCGTTAGTCCCGGCTGCATTTGCAGTCGTTAACACCCACCAATCCGCATTGGGTCCGCGTGGTGGGTTATGGCCCGTCCTCCTTATCCCCCCATAAGGAAGGTCTGTGCCCCAGCAGTGGGAACGTTATAAATGGCTGATGGACACACGCAGGTCGTCATATACGCAACTCGTCACTCCTCAAAACGGATACTCAACTCGTCACACACGCAGTTCGTCACAAACGCAACTCGTCACATTTTTTTCGTTTAAATACTATGTGCCCAACTGCCCAAAAGTGTCTGCACAATCTTTATCAAACCTAATTTGGTCACCCATCTTGCTTTTGACTACACAAAAAGTGGCTGCATAATCTTTATCGAGCGGAGCCTAATTTGGTCAACTATCTTGCTTTTGGCCATACAAGAAATGACTGCATAGTCTTTACCGAGCCTAATTCTTTAATTGATACTCAGGAGCTCGGTGGCGCAGTGATTTAGCGCCTGGCCCATCGATTGCGGAGGTTAAGCAACGTTCGCAAGGTTCGGTCATGGGATGGGTGACCAAAAAATTTATTATCTTCAGCTCCTCCGTGCTTCGGAAGGCACGCTAATAATAATAATAATAATATTTATTTATTTTTCTCCAACAATCTACAATTTGAACTTAAATTCTAATAGTTAACAGCTAAAAAGTTATTGACATAAGATTGCGAGAGAACTGGTACCTGAACTAAGCAAGGCTTGTGTCTCAGTGCACCAGTACCCTCCTCCTCGTGATGTGACATGAAATACATTACAATGTCTTAATTATGAACTTATATACTATGGAGAGATTAGCTATTACACTTTAGTTTAGATATTAATTTAAATTTAAAATAAAACAAGACTTTTAACACCTTAATATAAAATTATGATGACTTATTCAATCGGAAGTATTAGATTTTCAGTGTCATCATAGTTGAGGTTATGAAGGAAGGAAGTTACACGATTTTTGCAGAAGTACTTCGTAAGTGAAACAATGTCAAGTTTATGGTGGAGTCTGTTATACAGGAAAGAGCCTAAAAAACAGAAAAAGCGGTGTGAGAATTTGGTTTGAAATGATGTTGTGGGAACGGCTAAGTGGTTTCGGCGAGAGCGAGTAGCAAAAGAACGATGATCAACGTGATGGTGCTGCTTGAGAACAGTGTGCAAAACGTAAAGTTGACGGACTGACAAGAGTTGACAGAACTGATAAAGATCGTATGATGAGTAGCGATAGGGTAAAAATGTGCATACCTTAAGGAGAGCTCTTTGAGCACGTTCCAATCTTATCATGTGTGTTTTTGCAGATCCACCCCATGAGGTAATGCAGTAAATTAAAAGGGACTGACAAAGTGCAACATAAACTAATTTAACGGTATCCGGATCAGCCACATGCCTCAAATTTTTAAAAACAAACATTAATTTTCGAAGTCTTCCTGCTGTGAGATTGATGTGTTGTTGAAAAGTCAGACAATGATCGATCAGAACACCTAAGTATTTAATCGAGTCAGTCTTATTTAGAACAGGGCACGAACAGGAGGCAGTAGTGGAGCAAGAGCTAAGACGTTGGTCCCGGCTGCATTTGCAGTCGTTAACACCCACCAATCCGCATTGGGCCCGCGTGGTGGGTTATGGCCCGTCCTCCTTATCCACCCATTAGGAAGGCCTGTGTCCCAGCAGTGGGAACATTAAAATGGCTGATGGACACACACTTTTTTTTTTTTATATGCCGTAGAAAAACGCATTTACGCGCTTCCCTTCCCGCTGGTGATCGGGAAGGGGGCATGTGGGACTCGCCAGGAGGGGACCGCAACATTCAACGTTACGGCTCCCTCCACGACTGCCTCCCGTAATTCCACCAAGTCAAAGCTCGGTGGAATCCCAGGAGGAGGGAATACCCACTAAAAAACTACGGCACTTGCCCTCGCGCCGCCGGTTGGCCCTGAGGGTCCCCTTTGGGAGTCGCCTCATTAGACCCGGCGGTGATGGACACACACTGCAGTTTGCTATGCTATTATTTTATCATAATAACGTATTATCCGTGTTTTCTAACAAAAGCATCTTTTAACTTGCAACTTGCAGATTATGACATGTTGCTTTTTTTAAAAACAAAACTCACGAAACTAATCTGTTGTAGGTGCGGACGTGAATCGTGGCCAGCGTAGTTCATCCTTACATTATGCTGCGTGTTTCGGACGTCCGGCTATTGCGAAAGTACTTCTGCGATATGGCGCTAATGCTGATTTGCGGGACGAAGACGGAAAAACGCCTCTCGATAAAGCTAGAGAGAGGCATGATCAAGGTAATGTTAAGTTTTCCGTTTTTAGGGTTCCGTACCAAAATGGTAAAAAAGGAACCCTTATGGTGTGACTCAGTCTGTCTGTCTGTCACAGCTGGATATCTCGAGAACTACTAATGGTATCAACTTGAAATTTGGAATAATTTAAGATGACATTTGCCCAACTATTTTGCAAATAAAATTAATATCTTTTTTTATAACAGGGTCTGAAAACTAGTGCTAAAAAATTTAAGTGGGGCTACTAGGGCATGTGGGGTATCATATGAAAGAGTGCCGTTTGCACGTTTTTAATCATTTTTTCTTTTTGATTTGGGCCGCATAGTTTTCGACTTATGATGAAAAATGTAAAAAAATACCTTTCCCCCCCCTTGTCTCCGAAGTTTGCAAAGACAAAAATCTGAAATAATTCTATGTGATAGCAGTTTATATAAAGATTACAGGAAAAATAAAACGATGTCTCAATATAGCACACTTTTTGAGAAATTATCAAATTTCTAAAAAAGTTAACATTAGTTCCACTATCGGTCAAGAGATGGCGCTGACCTAAAACTGCAATACTAATTTTATTATTCTACTCTACAGTGTGGTTTGATGGTGCAATTATGATGGTACGGAACCCTCGGTGCGCGAGTCCGACTCGCTCTTGACAGGTTTTTTTATTTAAGATACATAGTTTGACGAATTACTAATAATTGTGTCTGTATCACACAGGTCATAGAGAAGTAGCAGCTATATTGCAATGCCCTGGAGAATGGCTTGTCGTGGGAAATCATGATTCGCCAACTTCATCCAACGAAGATGATTTTCCTGATACTGGAGACAAAGAGATGGCTGAAATTTATCTGGAGTGAGTATTTCGTCTTGTTACATTCTCACAATGCCTATATTGTAAAATATTTAAAAAATGCACAGATTCCCTGCATAGCACGAACTACTAGGACATTGAAAATGAAATTCAGGCATAAGGAAATAAACGAAATGAACACACAAATTTTATTTTACTCATTAATTAAAAAAATAAAAATTGTACAATATCCAAAAATAAAAAAATAATCCGAAAAAAAAAACTGTTCAAAATATTCCAAAAATCCTCCATTCACCACCTACAACAATATAAACTCATACATACCCAACTTCCATACCACAGTACTGTATAACCATGATGCGCTATATACAACTCACTCGCCGAGGTACTTTTTTGAGGACCTACAGCCCGTAATTTTTTTTTGATTTTCAAAATTTTGATCTCAGTCGACGGCCAACTAAATACTCTAGGACCCTTTTTTTATTTTTTAAATTTCGACTTAGTTCTCGAGACATCTGGGCCCAAAGTAAAAAAATCAAAAATTTTCGACCAAAAAACCGGTTTTTCGACCATAACTTTCTTGGATTTTAATATTTTTTTAAATTCCTTCACCATCTGATAGATCTCGTCAATCAGCGTCCTTTGACACCCTATTTATCTATGAACTGCCAATAGCTTCTATATAATCGCCGTGTCGCACTAAACTCCCAAATGGGACCTAGTACCCAGCGATCTAAAAGTCATTTTCGATGACAAAAATAACCAACTTCTCCATCAGGCAGCCTGTTTACTGAAAAGAAAAACTAATCAATTTGTATTCGACAGACGACTAGTGCCAGTGTTTTGCGCGCGGTACTTGGGCGCGGGGGCCGCAGGAGTGCGGCGCGCGTGCCTGTCGCTAGTTCGCAAGATGGTGCACTACGCGCCCGCGCGCCTGCTGCGGCACATCTCCGCGCGCCGCGAGCCGCGCACCGCCGCGCTACTCACGCAGCTGGTGGCCGCCGTGCTCGACAACGCAGTCAGTATACACCACGCTTGTACACACGTGGCCCGCCGCTCCCCTAGATGGCGCACTACGCGCCCGCGCGCCTGCTGCGGCACATCTCCGCGCGCCGCGAGCCGCGCACCGCCGCGCTACTCACGCAGCTGGTGGCCGCCGTGCTCGACAACGCAGTCAGTATACACCACGCTTGTACACACGTGGCCCGCCGCTCCCCTAGATGGCGCACTACGCGCCCGCGCGCCTGCTGCGGCACATCTCCGCGCGCCGCGAGCCGCGCACCGCCGCGCTACTCACGCAGCTGGTGGCCGCCGTGCTCGACAACGCAGTCAGTATACACCACGCTTGTACACACGTGGCCCGCCGCTCCCCTAGATGGCGCACTACGCGCCCGCGCGCCTGCTGCGGCACATCTCCGCGCGCCGCGAGCCGCGCACCGCCGCGCTACTCACGCAGCTGGTGGCCGCCGTGCTCGACAACGCAGTCAGTATACACCACGCTTGTACACACGTGGCCCGCCGCTCCCCTAGATGGCGCACTACGCGCCCGCGCGCCTGCTGCGGCACATCTCCGCGCGCCGCGAGCCGCGCACCGCCGCGCTACTCACGCAGCTGGTGGCCGCCGTGCTCGACAACGCAGTCAGTATACACCACGCTTGTACACACGTGGCCCGCCGCTCCCCTAGATGGCGCACTACGCGCCCGCGCGCCTGCTGCGGCACATCTCCGCGCGCCGCGAGCCGCGCACCGCCGCGCTACTCACGCAGCTGGTGGCCGCCGTGCTCGACAACGCAGTCAGTATACACCACGCTTGTACACACGTGGCCCGCCGCTCCCCTAGATGGCGCACTACGCGCCCGCGCGCCTGCTGCGGCACATCTCCGCGCGCCGCGAGCCGCGCACCGCCGCGCTACTCACGCAGCTGGTGGCCGCCGTGCTCGACAACGCAGTCAGTATACACCACGCTTGTACACACGTGGCCCGCCGCTCCCCTAGATGGCGCACTACGCGCCCGCGCGCCTACTGCGGCACATCTCCGCGCGCCGCGAGCCGCGCACCGCCGCGCTACTCACGCAGCTGGTGGCCGCCGTGCTCGACAACGCAGTCAGTATACACCACGCTTGTACACACGTGGCCCGCCGCTCCCCTAGATGGCGCACTACGCGCCCGCGCGCCTGCTGCGGCACATCTCCGCGCGCCGCGAGCCGCGCACCGCCGCGCTACTCACGCAGCTGGTGGCCGCCGTGCTCGACAACGCAGTCAGTATACACCACGCTTGTACACACGTGGCCCGCCGCTCCCCTAGATGGCGCACTACGCGCCCGCGCGCCTGCTGCGGCACATCTCCGCGCGCCGCGAGCCGCGCACCGCCGCGCTACTCACGCAGCTGGTGGCCGCCGTGCTCGACAACGCAGTCAGTATACACCACGCTTGTACACACGTGGCCCGCCGCTCCCCTAGATGGCGCACTACGCGCCCGCGCGCCTGCTGCGGCACATCTCCGCGCGCCGCGAGCCGCGCACCGCCGCGCTACTCACGCAGCTGGTGGCCGCCGTGCTCGACAACGCAGTCAGTATACACCACGCTTGTACACACGTGGCCCGCCGCTCCCCTAGATGGCGCACTACGCGCCCGCGCGCCTGCTGCGGCACATCTCCGCGCGCCGCGAGCCGCGCACCGCCGCGCTACTCACGCAGCTGGTGGCCGCCGTGCTCGACAACGCAGTCAGTATACACCACGCTTGTACACACGTGGCCCGCCGCTCCCCTAGATGGCGCACTACGCGCCCGCGCGCCTGCTGCGGCACATCTCTGCGCGATTTTCCAATCTCAACCTTATTAAAGGTATACTTTTACCTTGATGATGCATGCTCTTCAGGCTTAGGCTGGTTACAGTGCTCGACCGACCGTCGGTGCGCACGGTCGGTCCTGACGATACGCATCGACCGACCGTCAGTTTGTATCATTCAGTGCTCTCCTGACCAGCAAACTGACCGGAACGGTACAGTTAGGAACACGAAATGGACGCGTTTACCAATAGTTTAATTACTGGTTATTATCTTCGTAGATGTTTTAGGAAAAGAAGAAGACGTACTATCCCCGTCAATTAGTAATGTGCCTGGCGGCCATGATTTGAACCTCAAAAACGAAAAACAACTGTAATTTTTTTATATACCTAGCAGTGGCGAGGGGTAAAATTATGGCGAAGGTAAGCCGCTCTACAAAAATGATGAAAAATGTAGTGATCTGCATAGTGGATCAGTGGGGTGGGATTTCCAAAAGGTAAGCCGATGGGAATCGGCTTGTATGGACCCTTCACCACTGATACCTAGACCGTATCTTATTGAAAATAATAATTCAATAATTAATATATTAGATAACTTATTAGAATTTTCTTGTTTCATGACATTATTAGTTGCGGATCATGTCAACGTGGATGTCACGTCAGCGTTAATGTGACAAGGTTCCAGCGCATTACCAATTGACGGGGATAATAAATATCACGTACACCCGATCGTCGCCCAAAGAATATTACAAGAGGAGTTCACTACTACACAACGTGTTACAAAAATACCTTTTATGCCGAATATGGTAGATAGGGACCATCAAACTGAAAAACTTTTAATATGGGACCAACTGTGAAATCGCGAAAAAAAAAATCATTTGTTTCATAAATTTTGATATTTTCGTTATAAATTTTTGTATAAAACAGCTGATTTTTATTCGCGATTTCAGAGTTGATCCCATAGTAAAAGTTGTTCAGTTTGATGGTCCCTATCTACCATATTCGGCATTAGGGGTATTTTTGTAACACGTATATTCATTATTGCGCGAAGATGAAGAATTTAATAAACTTTATAGCATTTTACTCAAAAAAGCTTGTAATATGGTCATTATTTTGACAACCTTCTTTGAACAAAGTCGAGCTTGCCGGTGTTCTCCGATGGTGTCGCAACAATTTCATTATTGTCGAGTTTTAGCCACCAGCAATTTCCTTTGAGAATCCATTATTGTCGAGTTTTCTTTCAAACATAGGTGAAAAATACACTGTACAACCCGCGCAGATAAAGAATGGGATTAGAAATGGCTCTCAGTCACACTCGTTGTAGTAAGCGCGGTGAGCCGCCATTTTGAATCCCATTTTATATCTGCGCGGGTGTTGTATTGTTGTACCTAGATGATGTTTTTGTACTTTTATATAAAATTTGTATGGAAAAATATAAAAAACTCGCACTTGACCGTTTTTTGACCTTTCATTCAATATCTCTTATCTACTTCCGGGGTTACAAAGGGGATCAAAAAAAACCTTATTTTTTGGCTCCGACGCACCGTTTCTGAGATATTTGCATTTTTGTATTTTTTCGAAATTACGTTATAAGTACCTACTATAGTAGGTATAGTAGGCAGTAATCGCATTTTTTGAGTAAAGTACTATACAAGCCTTGGTCCACAATGACTGCACTGCTGGCCACGTTATGATGGCCTCGAGCTAAGCTTACCTACGCTCTCGGCCTTCAAGCTTGGTCATCATTGCAGCCCTTGCTGTCCGCGCTATAAAGGCCTCGACCTCCGGTCTCGGCCTTTATTCTAGCTTGTCCATCAAGGGCTGCAATGCTGACCGCGCTGTGACGGCCTGGACCTGCGCTAAGCTCCGCTCTCGGCCATCATCATCGCTGCCAGCAACGCAGTCATTAGTGACCGCGGCAGTAATGTACTATTACTGGAAGGAGATGGGGTAGATCAACTCCCATAGACAATGAACCAGTTTTATTTACTTGAAGCATTTTATGCACATTATTTTACCCATTTACACCATACAATTTAAATTAATATTTTAGGAGTTATCGCTTTTTGACGACGATGATACGCACATCCGTACGGTCGGTACACCGGTCGGTGCAGCACTGAACGCGTTCATATGTTTCCATAGCGCGTCGGTCGACCGACGGTACGTATGCGGACGCGCTCGACCGATGGTCCCCGTACGCAGTGCGTAGCAAAATACGCGTGCGTACGGTCGGTCTAGCACTGTACGATTTTTGAATTTTCATATAAATGACAAGCGCGACTGACGTACGCATCGACGGTCGGTCGAGCACTGTAACCAGCCTTAGGCTTGTTTTTGCATTACAAAGGCAAGCCTAAAACAGGCACACAATATTATGTTTTAATGTTAAAATTTTTATAGGTAGGCAACGATTTTATAGGTTGGCGACGATGTATAAAGCTGTGATTTTTTACGCATTAGAATTTAATTATTAAAATACTGATATAATACGATTCAACCTTATTGGCCGCTGTGAAGTTAGCCACTATGCGCATATCCGTGCCCCACCACAAGTGTCCCTCACACATAACGAATTTGTGTTTGCGCATCGTCTCGCGCGATGTTCACAGAAGTCATGAAGTTGTATAGATCTGCAGACTAAGCCCCTTCTTACACGGCGCTACTGAAACCTGACGAAACCAGTTAGTAATTATAGTTACAAACTAGTTAGTGACAAAGATTTGTACACGGCACTACCAAATTTAGTTGAAACCAACACGAAACGCGGTGTGTGTATTGTTTCGGAGTAATATTGAAATGGCTAGCGATGAGGAGTTATTACTTCTCTACTACATCAGACTACATCCCACTTCACTCCAAGCTTTCTCGGTCACATCCCAACGCGAATACTGTTTTAATGTGTAATTATACAAACATGTATGCTTTTCCACTTGGACGAATTGTATATTTACTAAATTGGTCATTCATTTTCACTGAACCGCAGCAGTTTCCAGTTTCCATTAGTAATCAATCGCGCGCGACCAGCATGACCGGTCGCCTGTGATTAGTTGCTAACGCGTTACTGACGCGTTACAAACCAGTTTGTGATTGGTAGAGTCGTGTACGAACCGCCATTGAAATACTAGTGCTGTGACATTTTAGAAACTCATCGGTAATTAGAGTTTGAAACTAGTTTAGTTTGAGTAGCGCCATGTAACAAGGGCCTAACTGTTTAGCGGAAGATCCTGGGGACATCACCTTGGATTTTGGAGACAAAGCAAACCGCTTGGAACGGGTGTTCCTTGGGGTGATCTGAGCTGATTTAGCCCGGTTGCCACGCGGTTCCCCCCAGCAGGTGGGCAGGGGAGGGGGGAGAACGGTGCGTCCGACGGGCCCCACTCTAAGCCTTATATCTGCATACATGTAGCAACTATATCAAGTTTGGTGTCTTTTTCTTATAATTCGAGGACAAGGAATTCATTTTTGGAACTAAATTTTCACTTACCCATACAAAACAACCGCGAAATTCAAAAATGATTTTTTTTCCCTCCAATTTTTTTTTCGAAAATCCTCTGCAGAATTAAAACTATGTAAATTTTCCCTAGAAAAAAAAATACTAGTGAATAGCCCAGTTATTCCACTTAATATAATAATAAACTTGTCAAACATTTTTGTGTAAGAACTGTGTTAAAAAAAATGATTTTTGTCGCACGGCAGAGTTTTCTCTGCCATTTTTTTTTCGAAAATTTTCTATAGAATTAAAACTATGTAGATTTGCACCAGAAAAAAATGATGAGAAAATAGCTCAGTTAATCTACTAAATAAATTAATACATTTGTTAAACATTTTTGTCTAGTAACTGGGTTAAAAAAATGTTTTAAGTCGCGTGGCAGAATTTTTTCTACCATTTTTTTTCGGACATCCTCTAGAGAATTAAAACTATGAAGAATTTCCCCAGAAAATAAATACTGGTGAATAGCCCAGCAATCTTACTAAATAAAAAAATAAATTTGTCATACATTTTTTTGTACATTTTTTTTTTGGAAAATTTTCTACAAAATTAAAACTATTAAAATTTGCCCCAGAAAAAAAATTAGGTGAATAGCCAAGTTATTTTACTACATAGAATAAGACATTTGTTAAACATTTTTGTCTAGTAACTGTATTAAAAAAATGTTTTGTGTCGCGTGGCGTAAATTTTTAATACCATTTTTTTCGATAATCCTCTACAGAATTAAAACTATGAGGATTTGCCCAAAGAAACAAATATACTAGTGAAGAGCCCAGTTATCCTACTATATAGTATAATAAACTTTTCAAACATTTTTGTCTAGTAACGGTGTTAAAAAAATGTTCTAAAATATATAAATAAAGATGTCGGGGAAACGTTCGCCATTAGAATTATTATAAATGTGATAAAATTATCATACCTAGTTATGAGATATAAAAAAAAAATAGGTTAAAATAAATCAATGTAATTGTTCAACATACCTAGTTATGAGATATTAAAAAATGCAGATTAAAATAAATCAATTTAATTGTTCGCAGTTGCCACTACATGCACATAGGTCTGTGTATTTTAAATTTATTTTTCACTTCTCATGCTCGTAAAGTTCGTCTTTATGTTGGGTATAGGCTGCATAAAATCGCTTTTTATGCTCTAGTGCATAAAGTAAAATCTTACAGGAGGTAAACAGCCACACACGCAATTTAACTTCGTTAAATTAACTTGTTATTTCATTGTTTCTTCATTTTTTGTTGTGTTATACTTAATACTTTTTTATTTTTGAAAATGGGTATCAATTTTTTTGAAAGACCTTGATAATTTTTTTTTTTTAATATTTTGTCACAAAAAATTAAGAAAAGAAAAATTTCTTTTTCAATTTTTGATTATGGGTATCAAATGAAAGGTCTTGATGAGCACATTCCAAAAATATAGAATTTGTCACTAAAATTTAAGATTTTTTTTTTAGATTTTTACATTATTGTTGTTTAATTTCCTCACAATCGAAGTGAAAAGCAGAGTGTATAACTCTTACATAAAACCCATTTTACCCTCGACTTGACTATCCACCCTCGCCTGCGGCTCGGGTGGATATATACGTCTCGGGTAAAATGATGCGTTTTATGCACTTGTTGTACAATCTCCTATTAATGCAGTTGCACCTCCCTGCACATTTTGTTTTGCAGCGGCAATGAATTAATTCTAAACAAGCAGCAGATGCAGCAGGTAGTCTTGTTCAAATAGGCTCCCAATAGCCATTTTGTTTGGACCAGCCCCAGTCAGCAGGGCATGGCAGCTGTTGCTGAGGGGCTATAATCTGTCCCCAAACACAGCCTCCTTGGTAAATTGCACGGAGAATATGGTTACGAAGTGCATCTTCCGTTGGAGGCAGATTTTCCAGCTGGAGATCTTTTTTTGTAAAGAGACTAAAGAGTACTTTTCGGCACTCATTTACACTCGAACTTGTACCTGATCTGAAATCAGTAAAAATTAAAATTCATAATGTTAAAATAATGTCTAGGAACCAATTCACATCTCGTTATTCAAATTTCTTCAGACTTAATATTGTAAGGTTCTTACTTGTCATACAAGACAATAACATTTTTTTACAATATAAGCAATGCCTGCTCAATATTGCCTTATTTGGCGTATTTAAACCCTTCAGATACTACAAGATTTGTGCTCCAAGCTTGAAATGCGCTTTTTTTACCCTTTCCACACAAAACAGACACAGTGTCGCAACCTGAAAAGGCGTGGAAGAATGTCAAGACTTCAGTCTTTTCTGGTCCTGTAAAATAAATTATAATCAATGCGTTACAACTGAAATCATACATTTAACAAAAGTTTGTAGCACGTGACCAATCGCTCAGATGACCTGTCTCGTACTGCGAAAACCTTACAATATTAAGTCTGAAGTGAAGAGATTTGAATTACGAGATGTGGATGGGTTCCTAGACATTATTTTAAAATTATGAATTTTTATTTGTTGCCGATTTCAGATCAGGTACAAGTTCGAGTGTAAATGACTGCCGAAAAGTGCTCTTTACAAAAAAAGATCTCTAGCTACATGAGTTATTGGAATATATGGAAAATTTGCCTCCAACGGAAGATGCACTTCGTTAACCATGTTATCCGTGCAGTTTACCAAGGAGGCTGTGTTTGGGAACAGATTATAGCCCCTCAGCGATAGCTGCCATGCTCTGCTGACTGGGGCTGGTCCAAACAAAATGGCTATTGGGAGCCTATTTGGGCAAGCCTACCTGTTGCATCTGCTGCTTGTTAAGAATAAATTCGTTGCCGCTGCAAAACAAAATGCGCAGGGAGCTGCAACTGTATTAAAAGAAATCTAAAATGCACAGACCTATGTACATGTAGTGGCAACTGCGAAAAATAAAATTGTTTTTTTTTTTAATTCGAATTTTTTTAACATCTCATAACTATGTTAATTTTATCACATTTATAATAATTCTAATGGCGAACGTTTGCCCATCATCTTTATTTATATATTTAATTTGTAACATAATATATTTGTCACGTCCAGAAGTAATTTATCAATGTAATGTAATGTAAACTATCAATGTAACCAGAAAAATAACAACTTATCAGAACATAATTTTACAGGTCCGCCGCGCGACACAGAACATTTTTTTAACACAGTTACTAGACAAAAATGTTTGACATGTTTATTTTTCTGTATATTAAGATAACTGGGCTATTCACTAGTATTTTTGTTTCTTTGGGAAAATCCTCATAGTTTTAATCCTGTAGAGGATTTTCGAAAAAATTGGGAGAGAAATTTCCGCCACGCGACACAAAACATTTTTTTAATACAGATACTAAACAAAAATGTTTAACAAATGTCTTATTCTATATAGTAAAATAACTGGGCTATTCACATATATTTTTTTTCTGAGGTAAAATATCATAGTTTTAATTTTGTAGAAAACATTCGAAAATAAAAAAATGTAGAGAAAACTCCGCCGTGCGACACAAAATATTTTTTAACGCAGTTTCTGTAAAAAAAATATAATCAAATTTATTTTTGTATATAGTAAGATAACTGGGCTATTCATCAGTATTTTTTTTTCTTAAGAACATCTTCATAGTTTTAATTCTCTAGAGGATTTTCGAAAAAAAAATGGCAGATAAAATTCCGCCGCGCGACTTAAAACATTTTTTATCACAGTTACTAGACAAAAATGTTTAACAAATGTATTATTTTATATAGTAAATTAACTGAGATATTTTTTCATTTTTTTTTTCTGGTGCATATACATAGTTTTAATTCTATAGAAAATATTGGAAAAAAAAAATTGGCAGAGAAAATTCCGCCGCGCAACAAAAAACATTTTTTTATACACGGTTTTTACGCAAAAATGTTTAAAAGTTTATTATTATATATAGTGGGATAATTGGGCTATTCACTAGTATTTTTTTTCCTAGGGAAAATTTTCATAGTTTTAATTCTGCAGAGGATTTTCGAAAAAAAAATTGTAGAGAAAAAAAATCATTATTGAATTTCGCGGTTTTTTTGTATGGGTGAGTGAAAAAATAGTTCCAAAAATGAATTCCTTGTCCTCGAATTATAAGAAAAAGACACCAAACTTGATATAGTTGCTACATGTATGCCGATATGAAGCTTAGAGTGAGGCCCGCCGGACGCACCGTTCTCCCCCCTCCCCTGCCCACCTGCTGGGGGGAACCGCGTGGCAACCGGGCTAAATCAACTCAGATCACCCCCAGGAACACCTGTTCCAAGCGGTTTGCTTTGTCTCAAAAATGCAAGGTCCCCATACAAATCGATCCCCACGATCTCCTACTAGTTGTGTTCGCGCTTACAACGTTTTCCTAAGGGTCATGTGTGTGGTTAAGGGTGTGTTAAGACAAAAGATCCCAGATTTATCTGATCACAAATGTGTGTGGCCAGGGGGAGGTGCAATGGAGGCGGTCGCACCCGCGCTACCTACGCAGCCGCTATATACGCCCGCCTCTGGTAAAGTTCCGATGGTGTGATGCACTTTTAGGAAGCACTATCCGCTAAGACCGCTAATGTGTCCAATATCCTATATCTTCTATTTTAAATCGGTCCTTTAATTGGCATGATGACTATTTTTTTATTTTATCTTACATAAATTACCTCTCAAAAAAAAAGAAACATTGGTAAAATAATTATTTCGATAGCATGAAAACTGCCCGAGATATCACAGTTTGAAATGCACACAAATGGACTCACCCAAAAACGCTCCATACTAACGGCTACTCAATTATGACGTCACGCTTGAGTAGTTTGTATGCAACGCGTAAGAAATTTGTTCGGCAGCTATATTAAATATTGTGTTTATTAAACTTAGACAAATTTGCTATACATTTTACGGACTAATTAAAGGTATTATTTACTTGACCACCCAACTTTGAAGGGTCATAAAACAAATAATACGCATTATATAAAACCAAGAAGTACACAAGCTACTCTAAAAGTTTAATATGTTTACGATTTTTATTAGTATTTCATTATTTTATTCATTAGTCATCACCCCAATTGGCTTATTTTGAGGCTATTCAATATTTGATACGAGTACATTCTGACATTAGCCGCCTAGTGGATTATTTGAGTGTGATTGTTGTGCATACCTCGCTAGTGCAGGCGTGGCTTTAAACGCCGAACCATTTTATTTATAAAATCCATGTTTCCTTACATCACATTATAATGTTATAACTAGCAATGCATTGTCAAAGGTGATACAGATCGGTATCGATGTTAATAACTTTTTGAGCATATTGTAATTGATAATACCACTAATATATTCCCGAATTCTATCGCATTTTCCGATTCCATTTTGTCATTTTCCCGTTAACGCATCGCATCAGCACTGTAAAGTTATCACACCATCGAAACTTACTTGCATCAAATTATCCTGTATTTGTGTTCCTGTGATTTTTTAATATTTTTGTTATATTACGCGTGTTTGCTTTTTCCTTAATACTTTTTAGAATTTTTTTAGTATATACTTAAGCTAACGAATGTACCAACTATCGGCCGATAGTAAAGAATCTGCGGGAACGCTTAGAGAAATACTTCCGACGATTCCTAAACTGCCGAAAAGTACGATTGTTATATTTCAGCGTATAATAATGAATATGTTTCGGCTAATACCCGCAGTGTAGCTACACCTAGTTTTAGCCGGCTAAAACTAAGTGTAGCCAGTAGCTGTTGGTTAAAACCTAGGTGTAACCGCTCTGCTTTGGTACCGAATATAGGTTAGATCCCGATTATAGTTAGTTAAGGCGATTCTTAATACTCCGTAAATACAAATCAATACTGCCAGACACTTTCTGTCGGCGGTTTCTTACCAGACGCTCCCAAAAAATTAGTGTAAATAACTTTACTTATTTTTTCAAACTTGATTTTTATACATGATATTTAGGGAACTATTTTAATACTTTTTGTAAGCAGCTAGACCAATCGGATGGACCAAACATCACCCCCAGACACAAACAAAGTGTCGCTATGAGTATGAGCGGGAGTATGATAATTAGTTAGTTTTATAACATAGCTTTACAAAAAATATGTTTCTGTCGATGTTCTAATATTTTTTCACGTTTTCAACGTCTCTTCCGTAAACAATGATAAATTTACTTCAGAAGTCTTACAAAAAACGCAGATTATTTCTGCCATGATATTTTTTAAAACACTACAATTATTTTTTTATTTTACTCAGACTTGTTATAAATGCACTGAATAAACATCAAAGAGTAAATTCATCATGTATAAGAATCAAGCTTGAGAAAGTTAAAAGAAACCGCCGACGGATACTGTCTGGTAGTATTAATTATTAATTTTTAATTATATTCTCTAAAACATATGTAAAAATCAGCTTTGAGAATTTCAGAAAAACTAAGACCATTTTTACTTAACTTTAGCACCGGGTGCCTGCTAATTGGTCGTCGGCACAAGCTAGCGAGTACGAACGCATACACTTAAAGTATACTCAAAGTACGCATACATACTTACATGCACTATTTAAACCCCATATTCTATTTCTATTTCATTTCGTTTATGAGAAAATAACGTCTGGCGGCTCTGGGATCTTGCTCTATTAGTAGAAGCACAAAGAAGGATAAACCTAGTTTAAGCCTACTCACGTTAAACCATCTTTTGCCTCTTCTAGCAATGATAATAATAACTTCCTAGCAGCTATTAAGTTTGAAGAATCGGATGTTATTAACGAAATAAAAAAGCTGGATACTTCTAAGGGAGCTGGTCCTGATTCCATTCCTCCTATATTTATCAAGAACTGCGCAAACGTTATCGCAGAGCCTTTAACACAAATATATAATCGCTCCCTCGAAGATGGTGTCTTTCCAGATGTATGGAAGAAATGCCGCATAGTTCCAGTGCATAAGAAAGGTGATTTAGATTCAATAAAAAATTATCGACCAATTTCGATTCTGTCGTGCTTCGCCAAACTTTTTGAATGCCTGATATGCCTTGTAATTTCGAAACTTCTTAATAACCAGATATCCGAGTTTCAGCATGGTTTTCTACCGGGTCGCTCTGCACAGACTAATTTGGTATCATTTGTTTCGGACTTGTCACGAGAGGTTGACAAGGGTCACCAGGTGGATGCTGTCTATACCGATTTCAGTAATGCTTTTGACATAGTAAACCACTCAGTCCTCTTAAGAAAATTAGATGATTTCGGTATGGGTGGCCCATTACTACAGTGGTTCGCATCTTACCTCCAAAACAGACCTCAAACTGTGGTTGTTAATGGCTTTGCATCTGATTCTTATCTAGCCAGTTCCGGTGTTCCACAGGGATCACACCTGGGACCTTTGTTGTTTCTAGTTTTTATTAATGACATAACCTTTGTAATAAAAAACTGCAAGTTTCTGTTGTACGCTGATGACTTAAAGTTATATAAAACTATCAATTCAACTGAAGACCAACAGGCCATGCAACTAGATATTAATAGCATTGTTGATTGGTGCAATTCAAACGGTATGGCTCTAAATGCTAGCAAATGCTTCCATATAAAATACAGCAAGAAAAAAAAACCACTGGATTCGAGGTACCGAATTGTTGATGAAACAATTGAGGAGGTTAAGGAAATTCGCGACCTTGGTGTCCTTATCGATAGCTCTCTTACTTTTAGATCGCATATTCACTCGATTGTAACAAAAGCTGCTCGGATGCTAGGATTCATTAAAAGGAACACAAAGGGTTTTAAAAATATTAGAGTTAAGATTCTACTGTACAATACCTTGGTACGAAGTCACCTCGAATTTGCATCTTGCGTTTGGAATCCGCTTCACGCAGTACATTCGCAAAGAATCGAGGGAATCCAAAGAGCTTTCAGCAGACATCTTGCCTTCAGTGTAAGTGGTTTTTCACACAGGCAGCCGTATGACCAAAGGCTTAGTAAGTTTAAGATGGTTAGTCTTCAAGCGCGTCGAAAAACGTTGGACTTACTTTTCCTCCATAAGATTATTAATAGTGGTATTCGCTGCGGTAATCTGCTGTCTAACATCTCTCTGCAAGTACCTGGTAGGTATCCAAGAAACCGTATTCGGAAACTTTTTGCTCTACCTTTTTCGCGAACTAACCTTGGTCATCAATCTCCATTGGCACGAATTTGTGAGGAATATAACAGTTTATATAGTAAAATCGAAGATCTTGACATTTTTAATGATAGTTTTAATAAATTTAAAAAGAAATTGTTTATTTATTTTAAGTAAGTAGGTAATTACTTTAACTTTAGTGTCTGTAATGTAATCCTAAATTTGTACCGTAGTGCTCACTAATAATATTTTAAATGCTATGCACGCCGATATTGTGGTGCATATCAGATCTTTTTTTTTGTATGTAGTTATAAGTTGTGTAAGTCATAATATGTACCATGTGGCAGTGCTCAATTAATAAAATAAAAAAATAAATAAATAAAAAGCCGAATGCTACTGGCTACACCTAGTATTAGCCGGCTAAAACTAGGTGTAGCCGCTCTTCGGGTAGTAGCCGTAACAAACATCATTATAAAATGATAATTCAATTAAATATTGGCGTAGGAGGACGACGACGGGCACCTGATCGTGCTAGGCATCGCCGAGGAGCTGATGGTGAAGGCGGCCGATATCTACTTGGAGCAGTTCGCGCGGCTCGGCGTGTTCAGCAAGGTTGAGGCGCTGGCCGCCGCGCCCGCCGCCACGCTCAGCGCGGACGGCGAGCCTCTAGTCGCAGGTACCGTACCTATTATTACTAGTGGCTCAGTGAGCTGTATACCTCGCGTACTCAATGATGGGCACCTGATCGTGCTAGGCATCGCAGAGGAGCTGATGGTTAAGGCGGCCGATATCTACTTGGAGCAGTTCGCGCGGCTCGGCGTGTTCAGCAAGGTTGAGGCGCTGGCCGCCGCGCCCGCCGCCACGCTCAGCGCGGACGGCGAGCCGCTAGTCGCAGGTATACTGCCCGGCACGTAACTTGGCAAGATAAAAACGAAACAAAAGATGCGCAGTAGCCATAAACACTAATCTCGGCGCATCTTTTGGCGCATCTTTTGTCTCATCTTTCTCTTGCCAACTTATATGCCGGCTATAATATATATAATTATCTGTACCGTAACTATTATTACTAGTGGCTCAGTGAGCTGTATACCTCGCGTTTGTGACATTTTTAATCATTTTTCGAAATGGTGAAATGTTTTTTTAGGGTTCCGTACCAAAATGGTAAAAAAGGAACCCTTATGGTGTGACTCAGTCTGTCTGTCTGTCTGTCACAGCTGTATATCTCGAGAACTACTAATGGTATCAACTTGAAATTTGGAATAGTTTAATATGACATTTGCCCAACTATTTTGCAAATAAGAAAGAAATAATAAAATTAATATTTTTTTTACAACAGGGACTGAAAAGGGGTCTTAAAAATTTTAAGTGAGGTGACTAGGGCATGTGGGGTATCATATGAAAGAGCGCTGTTTGCACATTTTGAAACAATTTTTCTTTTTTTCTTAGGCCGCATAGTTTTCGACTTATGATGAAAAATGTAAAAAAAAATACCGTTCCCCCCCCCTTATCTCCGAAGTTTGCAAAGAGAAAAATCTGAAATAATTCTATGTGATAGTAGTTTATGTAAAGATTACAGGAAAAATAAAACGATGTCTCAATATAACACACTTTTTTAGAAATTCAAAAACAAACAAAATTTTTTTAGTTTCACTACCAGTCAACAGATGGCGCTGTCCTAAGCATGCTAACCTAAGGGACAAAAATAGTTCCACTATCGGTCAAGAGATGGCGCAACCTAACACTACAATAATAAATTGGTGGCTGGTTCTAATATAATTACCTACTATTTGCCGTACGAATAAACGAAGAATAAGTTGCTACTTAGTAATATAGTAATATAATAATAACGAGGAGCTCGGTGGCGCAGTGGTTTAGCGCCTGGACTAGCGATTGCGGAGGTTAAGCAACGTTCGGAAGGTTCGGTCATGGGATGGGTGACCAAAAATTTATTATCTCGAGCTCCTCCGTGCTTCGGAAGGCACGTTAAGCCGTTGGTCCCGGCTGCATTTGCAGTCGTTAACACCCACCAATCCGCATTGGGCCCGCGTGGTGGGTTATGGCCCGTCCTCCTTATCCACCCATAAGGAAGGCCTGTGCCCCAGCATTGGGGACATTAAAATGGCTGATGGACTAGTAATATAAACATTTTGCAATGTGGAGTGGCTGAAACGTTTTTCAGTCACCTTATGCAGCATTTGTTAATTAACTGTCCGCCTGTTCGCCCTTCCACCTGTCTGCCGTTTATCCTACTTTTTTAAAGACTGTCCTAAAATAACATATCCAAATATATTTATGATTGTACGGAACCCTCGGTGCGCGAGTCCGACTCGCTCTTGACCGGTTTTTTATTTAAAAGACGAAAAACTGAATGGACACAAAAATTCTATGTAATTATTGAACCTGCTCAGAAAATTTGACGAGAATCGGTTGAGAAATGCGGTCGTTAGAGGAGAACAGGCGGACAGACGGACTGACATACGAAAGCATTTTTGCCCATGCTGAAACAGACTCTTCGCGCTCGCTCGGTCTATTATTTTAAAGCCTCTCCTTTGGCAATGCGCTCTAGCGCATGCGTTCTCCAACGTGTGACGAAACATGAGCGCTCCAAAGCTAGCTATTATTTATTTATTTTGGACCTATGTGAATATCATCCTAGCTAAACGAAAGTAAGTAGTTAAATTTTAAATAAAATATTGGTAAACTGTTTATATTTGTAAAATCAACCGCATTAAACTTTGACTCTACCGGCACTTTAAATCGGCTAGTCAGTCACTACGTTGAATTATGAGTACGATTTTACTGATTTTAAATTTATTGAATTATCTTGGCACCAGCAGTACAAATTATACCGCAGACTCATTCACGTCACGCTACAGAATCAATTGGTCGTCAGAGTGCCACAAATTAGGAACGGTTGATTACGGCTGTTCCGAAATGACCCTAACAGTAGTAATGGGGACTGATTCGAGCAGTTCCAAAAGTATCAGATTAGCGCCACTGTGTCTCTGGAGACCTGTCAAACATGTTTCGAGCTGTTCCAAAAGAATCCGATTTAGCAGCGCCACGCCACCGTGTTTAGATTTGTTAAGAGGCCTCATTGTAATCTCTCGCTAACTGTGGTGTATGTGTGCCTGATACAGGCAGCAGCGAAGACGCATCGTGCCTATCGAGCGGCGTGGCGTACTCGTGGGGCGAGTGGTCCGTGTGTCGCGGCCGCGACGCTCTTTACGTGTGGAGCGACGCGGCTGCGCTCGAGCTGAGCACCGGCAGCAACGGCTGGTTCCGGTTCCTGCTCGACGGCAAGCTCGCCACCATGTATTCCAGCGGCAGCCCCGAGCACCAGACCGACAACACGGGTGAGTCCGACTAGCCTCCATACTACTGCACGCGTGCAGCGCCGCGGCCGCGCTCGAGCTGAGCACCGGCAGCAACGGCTGGTTCCGGCACAGTAAAGAAATCTACAGTATTCTATCTGGCCCTGTCATTGAAATCATTATCTAGAGCCGCGCGGTACATCAACACGCGATAGGGCCGACCGGCTACAGTATTTTAATTTCATATAAGTACTTTCATATCTTTCTAGTTTTGTGTCTGTACGTAATATTTTAGAATCCATAATAAAGGGTCTACCTTCGCCGAGAAATCAATTTCTAAGCAATAAAATATAAATGTTATGTCTGGATTAATTGTTTAATTAAATGTAATAAAAACAGCACAATCTGCACTTTGCCATAGTAAGTACTCGTATTTCAATCAAAACTACGTAATTTTTTTGTTCGTCACTGCGGCGCATTCGCGACTGTTGTATACCGAGTGCAGACCGAACTCGAGGCGCGTAGGTATGGTTCGCTTTTCGACTATTTGTATGAAGTTAGAACTGTAGATTTCTTTACCGTGGTTCCGGCTTCTGTCCGACTAGATCTTGTGCGTACAACATTATGCCGAGTCAGAAGACTCATTATAAACGCACTGCTTAGTGTATCATTTTTTACGGCTATTGTCCTCCGAAACTACATGTTTTTTTTAACCTTTCTTTAACCAAATTAAAGATAATTAATACACATCTTTTTGCACAGTTTTAACAATTTGCGATTTTTAATAGAAAACCGTGGAGAATTCATAGACAAACTTCAGAGGGCCAGAGCATCGGTTAAGAATGCTGTTCCCCAGCCCATTCTCTCCAAACCTGGATCAGCGAAACTTATTCTGGGAAATTGGGCTTTATCTTGTAAAAAGTAAGTAAAGTTAAACTTCGTTTGTTATAGAACGGAAATGTAAAGCTACTTTTGAGTCTAATTTGATGGTTGCTTTTTGCAGGGAAAAAGAACTCCAAATACACAATACTGATGGTCAGCAACAAACTACAATATTACGGGAAGATCTTCCCGGTTTTATATTTGAATCCAACAGAGGCACTAAGCATTCGTTTACGGCTGAGACATTTTTAGGTACTAACAGCAACTAATTTCACTTTTATTTTGGGATAATTTATACTCATATGTATGTGGTGAAAACGACGATTTTTTCATTTAGGTCCAGAATTGGCAAGTGGTTGGGCTAATAGAAGACAAGCTACTACAGATTTCACAAATTCCAGTCAAAATAGATCAAGGCTCTCCGCGAAAACTGAGGCACTCAAAGCACAGGTATACATTTTTAATTGCTCTATAATGATTGATGACCGATGTAGGTACTTATTTGGATTAGTTCAGTTGACTCATAATGATGTTTATGTTAGGTTTGCGACCGTGCTCGAACGCTATACTCTCGTCACTTGGCGAGTGCAGCGACGAGACAGCCGCGCCCTCCCGTGGCGAGACTACGAGCGCTTCTGGCGAGAATGCAGCGACTTGCTACACAACCGACGAGTAAGTTACATATTAGAATATTCTATAAATAAAAAGGGGTAATTTAGTACTTCAAGTCATAATAATTTGGGCTATGTTCATATAACCGTGCGGTGCCGCGCAGGACTACTAACCGTGCGGTATAAGATTATACTAAACTGTGTTATAAAGTCTACATTACAGCGCGGTGCCGCGCGGTTCAAGATCTACAAATCTGCATCGACCCTTTCAGTTGATTCACGCAGTTTGCGGAACAAATTGTCTCCTCTTCCAACTGTCTACACAGTTTAGTATAACCTTATACCGCGCGGTTAGTAGTCCTGCGTGTCACCGCGCGATCATATGAACTTAGCTTTAATCTTTCGAAATTTTATTCACAAGATTCGGTTAGTCTAGATATTTGTGTGCTGCTGTGTTTTAGTGGTGTAGTAACGATATTTTGCTCCTTTAGTCGATTGGCAACAAGAGTTAGCCGAATCTCTGGATCAGTTGGCTGAGCTTTTGTGCGGCGATGAACTGTTGTCTGCCTACGAGCTACAGTCCTCCGGTCTGGCGCCTTCGTTGCTTCAGGTGCTGTCTCCACAACCGAACGGTGAGTTTTGTTTTATTTGAAGTTTTGTATTCATACTTTTTTTACAAAATTGGTTTTGTCAAATGCGACATTCCGATGTAGACAAACCAATTTGTCAAAAATATTATTTCGTTAAGGACATTTTTTTTGCTTAGGGTCCCTTTCGGTTTTGATCTGTTTTCTCGTATTCTCATGATGCTATGATTATTATGTTTGCATATCGAATAGGGTTTCTCTATCAAATAATCTTTAAGCATATATTTTTAATTTTTCAATCCTTTAATTAAATACTTACAACTCGAACGAACGAAGGAGTTCCGGTCCCTGTTACGCCTGTAGAAACAATTTCCTGAAAATGTATGTAGTTCTGTGTTGTGTGTTTATTAGTCCTTTTGGTAACAGACGCGCCTGGGCAAGCAGCGGAGCGCGAGCGCATAGTCCGCACGTGGGTGAGCTGCGGCGGCGGCAGGAGTGGCGAGGCGCTCGCGGCGCGGCTCGTGGGCGTGCTCGAGAGCGTGGAGCGGCTGCCCGTGCTGGCGCCGCCCGGCGACGCGCCGCCGCCCGCGCACGGCGCGCTGCACCACCTCACCAAGAGGATCAGGTACCACCAGCGAGCTAAAAATGCTGGCCTTTGCTTATGCAGCACAAAGCGACTGAACACTGGTTGCATTATAGCGACCATAAATCTGTTACTCATAGATATTTTCTATACTTAAACGAAAAAATATTTAATACTTCTGATACGTTACCTCTTTTGCCTTCTTTGCGTCTTTTATACTATAAAAGACGCAAAGAAGGCAAAAACATAACGTGTGGTGTAGTCAAATGTTATAAATTTTATACCGTTATCATTTCTAAGAAACTAATACTTTTCTTTAAAATACAAACTGCAATTATTGTAAAGAAAGCTAACGTCTGTTACTGAGCGCGTGGCTGGCCTGACTAAATGTTATGCGATTTGGCATTTTTTAGTCTCGTGCTGCTATTTTTTTTGCAATATCAGTTGACATTTACACTTCCATAAATTTTAGTTAGCTGGGTACCGGCACGAGTTCGTTTATAGTAATCCTGTCCAACTCCGCGTTTAGGCACGATTATTAGCCTGTTGTCGCAAATGTTCGGCAGGATAGCGTTCGAGGGACGACGCGCTGAGCGAACGCGGCCTGAATGTGAAACATGAGACAATACATTCGTATTTAGCTTTGTTTTCGATTACGAAAACACTGAAGTACGCAGTGCAAAAAAATTACAAGTTTGTGAATAAAGAATTTTTAATTTATTATAAAATATGGGGCCAAATCTACTATTGTCAACGTCATAATCGTGATTCAATCGTGTTAGAGTTGCAATGCTTTTTGACACAGTTCAAGTTGGCTATTATAGTTAATAATAGCCGACTTGGGCCCCTGTTATGCTGTTTTTGTTGATTTTAAAATCGATAATTAACTGAAATATTTCACTTCTATAGACTGCGAGTTGAACGCGCTAACGAGGCGAATATCGAAGAATCGAACTCCAACAACGGCAACAACTCTGGGCGCAGCCTCAAAGTGGAGGCGCTTACCACCGTGCGACAGCTGGAGAGGTTCCTCGCAAAATACTTCGCTCGCCAATGGTACGACATGGAGAGGAGCACCTTCAACTTTGTGCAGAAGATCAAAGCCGAAGCGCCTGTCACATTCACTTACGATGTAAGTATTATCAGGGCTCTGTCACTCCGCGCGCGAGTATGAATCGCTCGGCGTCCTTTGAGAGCACAAATTTCATACGTCAAAAGAGATAAGACCTACGCGATAGAAACAGAGACAACTACTAAGTTAATGTTTTGGAGCGAAGGGAGCGCTGTGCGACCTGATTTGCACTTTATTGAGTCGGAGCAAGAGTCGCAATTTATTTAAACGATTTTGCGGAGTGCAACTTCTGTACGCTAGTACTATTCTACTATATCTATTCTGTGGTATTATACGATTCAATGTTATTGACCGCTGTGAAGTTAGCCACTATGCGCGTAGCCGTATCCCACCACACGTCTCTCTCATACACGTACATCGAATTTGTGTTCTGTGCATCGTCTCGCGCGATGTTCACAGAAGTCATAAAGTTTGAATCAGGCTATACCTTTAATTTTATCTGTAATGACACGAAATGTCGAGTCAATATTTTCTTAATTTGTAAAATCATTGAAATTTATTTTCTAGTATTACTACAAACGCCCTTATTCACATACACAACTATGAGGTCTCACAGTGCCCGCGAACGCACTGCATCCCAACGACCAATCACACGTAATGTCTGTGGTGCCAAGGAAAAAGGAGATGAGTCAGTAAATATGAAAAATATTTATTTTTAAATTTTTGTTTAAAACTATAATAATTTTCCATTTTTTTGACTCATCCTCCTTTTTCTTTGTCACCATCACCACAGATATGTAAAACAAAGGAACCAGTTACAGAGCTCTATTTTAACGCACCAGTGCATTTGCATAAGCTAGGGTCGTTTGAGTATTGTTCTTGAATGAATACCCATGTAAGTCATTGCCAAATTGCCATACTAAATTATTTAATCGTTTGCAGCATGACTTCGACGAGAACGGAGTCCTTTACTTCATCGGTAGTAATGGCGGTACAAACGAATGGGTGAATCCCGGAGCCCACGGTCTCGTCAGCGTGTGGTCTTCGGACGGGCGGCAGTTGCCGTACGGACGCGCGGAAGACGCCCTCTCGCGGTCACCGGAGCCGTTGAACGTTCATACCAACGACGACAGACGCGCGTTCATCGCGCTCGACTTGGGCTTACACATCGTACCGTCTGCCTATACGCTGCGCCACGCCCGGGGTTATGGACGATCTGCGCTTAGGAATTGGCTGTTCCAAGTGAGTAATATTATGATGATAATTGGTAATGGAGAGGTCAAGCGAGATGCTAGTGCTAAACATTGCTCTCTGGTCGCTGGTTTTGCGTGGCCAGGTGGTAAGTGCCCAGGATTTTACTCCGTCGGATGTCAATGCATCATTAGTATCATTACATTATTTTATAACTTGACAACTTCTGTGGTCGAGTGGTTTGTATACGAGTTTTTGGGTGTAACCCAGCTGGGTCAATTTAGAAAACGGTTTTTTCTATATTGGCTCGATCTGGGTGTTTGTAGTCCACCGTTGTCTATGATTTACATAGCACAAGTGCTTTAGCTACTTTGGAATAAGAGTAATGTTTGTGATGTTGTCTATTTTCCCCCCACAGATGTCCATGGACGGCGTTACATGGACCACGCTTCTGGCCCACAGCGACGAGCAAGCGCTGCAAGAGCCCGGCAGCACCGCTACCTGGCGCCTGCGCGCCGATGCGCCCTACAGATACTTGCGCATTCAGCAGAACGGCAAGAACGCCAGCGGCCAGAGTCACTACCTATCTTTGTCCGGCCTCGAGCTGTACGGCAAGGTGAGTAGCGCCCTTCGTGGTGATGGCACAACTTATTAAAAAAACCGGCCAAGTGCGATTCGGACCCGCGCACGAAGGGTTCGGTACCAAAAAACGGCAAAAAAATTACGTTCGTTGTATGGGAGCCCCCTTAAATGTTAATTTTATTCTGTTTTTAGTATTTGTTGTTATAGCGGCAATAGAAATACATCATCTGTGAAAATTTCATCTTTCTAGCTATCACGGTTCATGAAATACAGCCTGGTGACAGACAGACAGACAGACGGACGGACAGCGGAGTCTTAGTAATAGGGTCCCGTTTTTACCCTTTGGGTACGGAACCCTAAAAATATGTGATAGTTAACATAACTAGTCCATTCCAGTTTCATTGATCATCACTACCATAAGAAAGCGTCAGAATAATTTAATATAGTTGTATAGTAGCCCAGGGGGCTAATTGTCAAATTTCAAAGTCTATCGCAATCGCTTTCATTTGACGGATGGATGTAACACATTGCTGCATTTCTTTAGTAAGTTTTTATTAGTACCAAAGAGAAAAGTTAAATGAAAGCGATTGCATGGCAATTGATGGGCAGGTTACGAAAGTAATGTTAACATATCCATGACCACCATCAGCTACTCACGGCCGATTTCAATAATCTATCTTCAGTAAAAAGATAGGCCTACTATGGATCTGTTACTAGGCAACTGTTGTTATTTCCCGTTGTTTAACAGAAATATCGGCAACAAATCTTTAGTAAGCCAATTTCTTACTGAGAATAGGTTATTGAAATGGGCCGTTACTGTTCATGGAGATTAGAGGTGTTAATACTTTGCTGGTCGCCACGTGGAAAATGAGTAGGCCCTGTTTTAATACCGTAGCAACTATGCTTAATTTAATAATAATTAAAACAGCCATATTTCCCATAAATAGTTAAAATTCACTCAGAATTATTTTGACAGCTCTCGCCGTTAATATGCACATGTCATTAGGAAATCTAAACTGAAGCAAATTTCTTCAACATAGGTGGTGAGCGTTTGCGAGACAGCCCCGCGTCAATGCGGCAGCACTAATACAGGGACAACCCCTGCCAGCGGTACTCAATCGTCGGGTGGGGGCGGGGCGCGAGCGCGGCGTTGGTCGCGGGGCGCGCGGGGGCTGTGCGCGGGCGCGCGCGTCATGCGCGGACCGGATTGGAAGTGGCGTGACCAGGACGGGCCCCACCCTGCTACAGGGACGGTCACCTCTGATCTACATAATGGATGGGTTGACGTCAGGTGAGGAACATTAATATTAGCACAGAATAGATAATAGTAATAGCACAGCCTACTGAGTCCTCATACAGTCAGTCATCGCGTTTGTGTTGGTGAAAAAGCCGCTGTTCGTCTAGATCTAGACAGTTGGCGCAACGGACTAAAAGTGTAAGGGCTGTTAACATTGTGATTTGCTTTTTTTAATTTCAATAATAATTTAGATAAATAATTGGGTACTTGAAAATTCAACTTTCTTCGCCGGGCGTTGCGGGTCGCGTGCTGACCAAAGAATTCAGTAACAAAGGACATCAGGCACATGAGACCCAAAAGTGTATAAACATAATTCTGACATCTATAAACACTTTATGTTACTAGAATCATAAAACAGTAGCAACATTATTTTTAACACCTTCATTTAGCTTTAATTAATTATTGAAAAAAACAAAAGCATATCAATGAAACGGACATCTTTGTTAGCGATTTCACAAGTCTCCCCTGAGTATATTTGTTCTGTGGCACAAGTGATTGCGCATTAAAAAAAAGTCTGCCGGATGTCAGTCAACTCAACTGTCAAAAGCGTTTTTTTACGTGCGACATATGCACAGATTTTCCGTTTGATCTGGTTCCAACTAGTACAGTGTAGTGCTAATCTGTATAACTAACGCAGCTAACGAAACGTATTGTCGTGAAACTGGTGTTGCTATTTAGTATCGGGGTTACCAAAAAAAAACTTTCAAACGTAAATAACTCTTAAAACATAAATCTTCGTAAAAATCGGAATATTTTCTATGACTTACTAATTACGTGCATACATTTTGAAAAAAACAGAAACGTTATACGTTCTTTGGTTTTTTTCTATGGGACTCTGCCTGATGTCCTTTAGCTCTTGGCACAAAATAGATATAAGTACTACCGTACAGAAAGGAAACTCCGCCCCGCCCCGCAATCAATTATCTCACCACGCCCCGCGAGTTCGTAGGCCTGTTCGTAGGCTCAGTTGCGCGTGTGCAAAAACGTTACTGTGTAGCCTGTGTGTAATAGGTAGTTGCAACGCGGCGTTTGTATGGAGTGTCGGGGGTGTGCTCTTGGTGAGATCTTAATTTTAGATAACAGCTGTCAAATTTAAGTTTTTCATCTAAAATGAAGATCTCACCAAGTCCTTTCATTTCTTCAAATACACATCAATCTAGGATTAATACTTTCCGAAATATTGCTGTTTTAAATCTGACAACTGTCAAAAAAAAATATACTAGGTGCGGCCGCCATTTTGAATTCTAAAACTAACATCAAAATCGTGCTAAGCACACTTTGAGCCTTGATTGCGAACAGTACATATATACTATTTTAAACCCAATCGAAAGCGTAAACCCTGTGCATTCTTTGTCTCAGTATGGTAGCTCGGGAGGCCCCACCCCCCTCTCATACGGCACCACCCCGCACGATTGCTGTGTCTAAACGCCTTCGATGACCGACTGTATGAAGACCCGGTAGGCTGTGGTAATAGCGTACAGAAGTTCCACTCGCAAAATCATTTGAATAAGTAGCGACTCTTGGTCCGATACACTAAAGTGCAATAGGGTATTTGACAACATTGAAAATATACTGCAAATTGTAGTCATCCTAACAGATAATGACGCAAAAAACATATTCAACTATTATGTAGACTAAATTAAGTCTATTGATTGATTAATTTCACCTAGAAAAATGCAATAATTTTTGAATTATTTTCTGTGGCGAAAACGCTCGTAAGACTACTGATAACGTCACTTGCCTATAAATAAATGTGGCTTCAAGCGTTTGACACGACCATAGACTCAGGATCCGCGATTGATGGCTGTCAAATGGCTAAGGATATTACAATGTTTACAGGCTTGTGACGTCAACAAGTGACGTTTCCAGCGCCATAGCGTTTTTGGCGCGGTTTTAAAATTTTAAACTTTTGTTTGTTTTTTTAATAAAATACATTGATTTTTTCCTGAAATATCAATGTGGTGCGCTTATTACGTAATAAGGAATAATTTAAAATGATTTTCCAAAATTAGTCAAATAGCCTATTCCAGCGATCTTCCCTACATTATATTCACCTAGTAGTTGTCTCTCTTTCTATCGCGTAGCTCTTTATCTTTCGTATGAAATTGATCTCACTGAGGACGCCGAGCGCTTCATACTTACACGCGGTGTGACAGAGCCCTGATATTAGTTTATGTAATGGGAGTCGTTGTTGTGTGATTTAGTATATCAAGCGGTTTTCTTGACCATACCATTCCAGGGGGGCTACTCAAATGGCCATTTTTCTATTCGTTCTCTAACTTAAAAATTAAAAATAAGCCATAACTCCAAAATTGCGTGTTGTAGGTTGTAGGCTGCTCAATTCTATACAATACAACAATGTCTGTGATTTACATAAACTTGCGACGTGTGATCGTTTAACTGCTTATTTTTAAGCTTTAAGTTAACGAACGAATAGAAAAATGGCCATTTGAGTAGGGGGGCAGGTCCCCAATCGCGCTAAATCTGAACGATAAAATCAAAACCGTTTCGTTGTCATTTATGACCTAAATATTTTTAAGTAAATAGGTATAGAATAAACAACTTGATGTTTCAATATTTGTTTCGGGGTCTCGCAATGAGGGCTTTTCAAAGTGACAATTAAAAAAAATATACTATTTGCCTCACTAGGTGGGCTGGTGTTGATGGTTAAGTGAAGTGTCAAAGTTGACTTTGAAAAATAAACGGCCTGTGTTTAAAAATAAGTTTTCCTACGTTTCTACAGTTTACGCTTACTTACCTTTTTATCAACGCCATCTATCGAGGCTACAGTTTTTTGTCATTTTGAAAAGCCCTCATTAATAAAATTATTCAGCGGATCGTATTTATAGTGTGGTCGTTAACGTTAGGTGGGACCACGGCGGGCGCAACTCGTACCGCATGGGGGCGGAGGGCAAGTTCGACCTGAAGGTGGTGAGCGGCGGCGCGGCGGGCGGCGAGGGCGCGCGCCACGGCCGCAAGAGCCACTCCACGCCCAGCCTGCCCGACGCCACCGCCACCGACCAACAGGTGACCACAACATTACACGCACACATTTCAAAAATTGATTTTTATCGTATACTCATCAACTTTGTCCAGGGATATTGGTGTTTTTTCATACAAACGAGGTAACTTTGAAGCCTTGGTTTTCTGTAAGGCCCACTGTCCACGGCGGCGTAGCTTCATAGACGCGTATTCGTCATTATACGCTTGATGTACGCCTGCTTGCAATTTACATACAAAACTATGTAACTCTGTCGACGGAGCGGTAACGTCGCGCTCGCGTTGCTTCATGCAGGCTTCATAACGCCTGCCGTACCGCATGTTAAACGCCGAAGCGTACATCGAATGAGCACACGTGTTTATTTTTGTATAAATGGCGGCAACGGTCACTAAATTTGTTGAAAAATTCTGGTAAGTAGTTTTACTCATTCTATAGAATGAGTGAAATACACTATCATCTTCTAATAATTATCTTTCCGGTATAAACAATCTACAGTTGATATTTTTTTCTGTATATGGATGCGCCCAATATAATCTCGTCGTCTTCGGCGACTTTAAATGTAGTATTAAGCCAAAATAAACTCTTCGTCGTCCGACAGCATTGTACAAATGATTGAAAACGTACGCGTGCAATACGCCGCGTGAACAGAGTTTAGTACGTTGTGCTGCACAAGCTGCACAGCGTATTTTGAAGCGTCTATGAAGCTACGCCGCCGTGGACACTAGACCTGAGGGATGTATTGTGTTGTGATCTGATGATGACTATCCAGGGAGTGAATGGAGGAGATTCTGATCGCTATACACACCCAACTGATCTAATCAGCATTCTAAAAGATAAAAGGGTCAGAGTTCTCAGTTTCAGGATATCCATACATTTTAATGCTATTTTCGCGGTTTTTTAAAACATGTCCTTTAATCTTTTAGAATGCTGATCAGATCAGTTGGGTGTGTATAGCGATCTAAATCTCCTCCATTCGCTCCCTGGATAGTCATCGTCAGATCACAGCACGGTACATCCCTTGCAGAAAACCAAGGCTTTAAAGTTACCTAGTTTGTATGAAAAAAATGTACAGGGCGCCTAAATCTTTCAACTCTGCTAATGATAACATACACTTTGACATATTTAATACGAGCATACCTGGATTCAAAAAGTTGTATAACAATGGATTTTTTTCATAATCTTTTATAACAGATAGCTTTTTGTAACACTTACATTACACGATATCGACTTGCGTTTAAATTTAGTTATTGTTTTTTCTATATGTGAAAACTTGTAATTGGCTTTACTGAAATATTACTAATTTACTATACATACTAAACTCTGTAGTAGCTGTAAGTTTTCCTCAAAAGCTTAAAATAAAATAAAATAAAATAAAAAAACACCTGTATCCCTAGACAAAGTTGATGTGTGTATGTTGCGAGCTGCGACGCCTGCGAGATAACTCTGCTGGGGAACTGCATTCTACGATACTCACTCGACGATGAGCGAACACTATAAACTTTAATTAGGCACGAATGCTATGTTCACGCATAACGGACCAAATGGGAGTCTAAATGCGGAGAAAAAAGCCCATCGCCAATACCAATAGGCACGACTGCACACGAGCTCCGTTTCAAAAATTTAACGGCAGTGTTTTGATGTTTTACATAATTCAATTCTATAAAGTTAATGTTGTGCAATGCCATGTGGCATAATATACAACGTGTTACAAAAAACCCCAAATGCAGAATATGGTAGATAGGGACCCATCAAACTGAATAACTTTTACTATGGGACCGATTCTGAATCTCGAAAAAAAAATTAATAACGAAAATATCAAAATGATGAAGCAGCAAATTTTTTTCGCGATTTCTGAGTTGGTCCCATAGTAAAAGTTGTTCAGTTTGATAGTCTCTATTTACCATATTCGGTATAAGGGGTATTTTTGTAACACGTTGTATACGGCCTATTCCTGTTGTCCCCTTGAAGATATCGGGAAGAAATGTATAGAAAAGAAATAGGGTTGCACTCCGGGAGTGCCGGCAGAAGTGACTTTTTGCACGAATTGCCTTTACGAATTTTCTCTGCATTTGAATTTACGAAGTCGAATACAGAACAGTATTGTACGAAAGTCTTATCCATAGCTTGACAGAAAATCTAGAGTTTGAGTTGACATTGAATCTAGAGTTTGAGTTGACTTTGCTACATGATGACATAAGTGTTTACATGTTCTTACGAATTTTCCTGACTGACTGACGCGAATTCAACATTTTTTCCCCATTACAAAAAAGCGTACAACGCCGCTAAAGAAGTTTTCACTTCAAAAACTTTTCTTCCCGATATCCCCCATTGGTGGACAAAAGTGGGGGACAACGGGAATAAGCCATATATAAATTTAAGTTACATTACTGGCTCTTTTCATAAAAATCCCTTGCCGTGCCGCGCCTAGGCGCAGGCCCTTATTCGTACTGTTGCTTTGACAAAGCATCAGATTTCTCACTTGTAAATCAGCTGCTTTATTTAGATAAAGGGTTGTTCAAGTTATTGTTTTCTTGATGTGTGTCTTTATCTTAGAAATATAGTATTCATACCTTGGTGCCGAGTGTTCCGTAGTTCATTGATCTATTGAAATAGTTGCCAGTAATGAACTGTAATGTCAGGTGTCAGTGGCTTCGACGGAACAGGCGTCATCGGCCGACAACATATCAGGCGAGGAGATGGCGAGCAACATGACCCGGCCGCGCATGCACGCTACAGATCTCTCCGCCATCAACAATTCCACGCACCATATCAACACAGGTATGAACGGAATCCTACTAATATTATAAATGTGAAAGTTTGTGGGTTTGGATGTTTGTTCCTCAATCACGCAAAAACGGCTGAACAGATTTGGATGAAATTTGACACACAGATAGTTATACTAAATAAGTTTATTTACACAGATAGTTTATAACCTGGATTAAAATATAGGATACTTTTTATCCCGGTCAAAGGTTCCCTAGGGATTTTCCGAATGTCCATGCGGATGAAGTCGCGGGCGGAAACTAGTAATTGCACAAAAATATTGACATGACAACTAGCTGGGCCTTTGATTTCGAATGCGCCATTACCGGCGCGATTAATTCTTTATTATTTATCTACATGTCATTTTAATTTGCCAACTAACTTAGTGAAACAATACTTATCCAAATTAGTTCAGCTATTATTGTTCATATTGAGAAGCACAAAATAGACCATGTTCAAGTCTTATATTTATTTAAACTATCCCAGGCCCCGTAGTATGACTATTGAAACACGATACGACATAGCATTCTATCACGTTTAACAATCAAAAGACAATAGATTTTGACACTTGAGTGTCGATAAAACGCTATATCACGCGATCGCGTTTCGGTGGTCATGCTAGGCTAGCAGCATTCCCAAAGCATCTATCTGACAAGTTATAATTGGTTCACAATAAGACATCTTGTTTCAATAATCTTTAGCCAATGGTTTTTTCAGATTTAAAGTGAGTTTGATATAATAAAATGTATTTCATTTAGATCTCGCAACAATAGTAGAGTCGCTAACGCTTGGCGCCGAAAGCAACAATTGCATGGCAGACTTGGGCAACACCTCATTCACGAATATGGAGATGGGGCCGACCAGCATCACCGACATTACAAAGCCATACCCCGCCAAGGAACCCGTGCCCGAAACCAACTCGCAGGAGGTCAGTAATATTTCTAGTGTGTGGCTAAAATATTGGATATTGATTTTATGCAATAAGTACACTGTTTTCACAAAACTGATTTTGTAAATAAACTTTTCACAAAGACCAGTTAACTTTGGCTCCTATCCGTAAATCTATAACGTAAATAGTGTATCAGATATTTACTTCTTAACTTTGACTCTTATCATAGTAACGTAAATGGTGTATAAACCACAGTTTTACAATCCATACTGTTGGTAAACGCTTTTGATGTCGGACGATACCGCCGTCCCGGCTAGGTACGGCGGTATTACGCTATCAGTCGCAAATGTGCAAATATTGTCAAAAAAGAATAAGAAAATAAATATGATTATTGTAATTATTTATTTACAAGTACCTATCTACCTAATTAGATTTCCATGTGTTGCATTGCCTTTTTCAGTTTTTAAATTTATGTATTTGCTTTCGGATGAACAATCTTACTAATATTATAAATGTGAAAGTTTGTGGGTTTGGATGTGTGTTCCTCAATCACGCAAAAACTACTGGACGGATTTGGTTGAAATTTGGCACACAGATAGTAGATAGCTTAGATTAAAACATAGAATACTTTTTATCCCGATTTTCCCACGGGAACGGGAACCACGCGGGTGAAACCGCGGGCGGCAGCTAGTTTTTATCATAAAAGTTTGAGGGAAACATGAGAATGGCCGTAATTTAAGTTCTACTTTACTTAAATAGTGTTTCCAACAAATTAACGAAAATTCTACCTAAAATGGTTTTCTAGTTCATTAAAGTAGTCAATAAAATCAGCTGGAGGCAACTGTAGCCCGCCAAAAAAAAATCACGCGTAGTATGTACTGTATTATGCACGTTAGCAAGTACATCGGTTTACCAACTGTATGGATTGTAAAACTGTGTATCAAACCGAAAGCCAGTGAGAGTTTCAAAAACATATACAACCATAGTAACATTTTGTTTCATACCTACTTGTTGCGGACGAATATGTGTATATATTTCGATTCAAGAGTTGATGAACACTTCTGCTGGTTTTTGGTTTGATATATTACTATTTCACTATGTAAAAACTTTGTGTGTGTTAAATAACAGATTATAGCATTACAGGATAACATTTTGTATATGAGAATATTTATTGTTAAAACCTGGTGTATCCTAATGTTCTAGCTTTAGTAATTGTGAATAAAACACTTTTTAACGGAAACTTTTTAACGGATGGTCACGGGGCCCCGTGACCATCACACAGCTGCAAAGGTGCCGAAACGTCGGGAAAACCAAAAATCAAACCAAATACCAACTAAATACCAAAGTACATTCAATAAAACCGCGCTAGTATCCGTTAAAAAGTGTTTTATTTCATGTCTAGTGAGCGCGTAAGCTTGAGAAGTGAATATTGTGAATAAAGTTGTTTGTGGCCTTACGCGTGAGTGTATCGTGGAGTGTTTATGCATGCACAGGACAATGTAGCGCGCAACAGTGAGGGCGACGCGGTCCGAAACAGCGCTAATGCGCTGTTGTCTAGCGAGCTGCTTGCGTTGCCCGCTTCGCTGCTCCACACGCTAAGAAATAACGCCAACCGTTTGCATATACAGGTAGGTACAGTTACGGCGACGAATCTACACTCGCGAGCAAAAGTATGGAATCACAGGCCTATTTTCATACAAACGAGGTAACTTTGAAGCCTTGGTTTTCCGCTAAGGATTGACCTTGCTGTGATCTGATAATGGCCATCCAGGGAGTAAATGGAGGAGATTCAGATCACTATACACACCCAACTGATCTGATCAGCATTCTAAGAGATATAAGGAACAGATTTTTCAGTTTCAGGATTTTATTTCATAAATTTTTATGCTAATTTCGCGTTTTTTTTAAACATATCTAATACCTCACAGAATGCTGATCACATCAGTGGGTGTGTATAGCGATCTAAATCTCCTCCATTCACTCCCTGGATAGCCATCATCAGATCATAGCTAGGCCAATCCTTCGCGGTGAACCAAGGCTTCAAAGTTACCTCGTTTGTATGAAAATAGGCCTGTGATTCCATACTTTTGCTCGCGAGTGTATATCTGTACAAATCTTACTGTTGCGCTTGTTATCGTTTGATGTGTATAAAATAAATATATCATGCCTAATGTTTTGCGAAAGAGTAGATAAAAGTTATCTTCTGATTACAAAGTGCACTGAATTTTTTACCCAGTGGGGTAAAAAATTCAGTGCACAGTGATGTTTGCCGTAGTGACGGCGAAGCCAAAACGGTGAGTATTTCGCTGGTGAATTTATATAATAGACTATGAACCAGTTTCCCAGGTTCCAGTTAAAATTATACAACGTGATACAAAATAACCCCTAATGCCGAATATGGTAGATAGGGACCATCAAACTGAACAACTGTTACTATGGAACGAACTTTGAAATCGCGAAAAAAAATCAGCTCTTACATACATTTTCATATTTTCGTTATTAATTTTTGTATGAAACAGCTGTTTTTTTTGTGATTTCAGTATTGGTCCCATAGTAAAAGTTGTTTAGTTTGATGGTCTATCTACCATATTCGGCATTAGGGGGTATTTTGTTACACGTTGTATAACATAATTTCATTAGAATTCTGTTCCATCTATAAACTGAAATAAACGATAGGTGTTATCGAGATCCAATGAAACCGGCCTTAAATCATGAACTATAGATATATATTTTATTTGCAGTGTGAAGACAACGAGAATGGCGAAAGTCAATATGTAGACCACAAAAAAGATGGACAGTCGGGAACAGGCTCCGGTACCATGAGTGCTAGCGAACCCGATCTTACGCAACAGGTAACATATTAGTCGGCAATGGTATCCTTTTTAAATTTTTCTTTCATTTTGAATCGACTGACTAACTAACTTTAATTTATTGATAATGAATTGAATTTTAAGTCGTAAATTATTTTTTGTTATTTTTATGCAAATATTATTCATAAGACAATGCAAACTATGTTAGCTGTAAGATGTAGTGTTCTTAATGTGAAATTTTGTATTCTAATTTAAATAAAATCTGACTCCGTTGCTAACATTACTTTTTTGAATTAAAAACTTCCCTATTTATGTTAGTGTGAGGATCCTACACTATCTGGGTGCTACTGCCACTGACCTTCAATTAAAAACCGATTATGCCAATCAAATTACTAATTTATTTTAACACGAGATTTCCCCAAGTTCTAGCTAGAAACATTAACTGTCTGTCTGTGCGCAGCGCAGTAACTGCTCACGACTCCTCAGTCATACGTCACACAAGCTAAAGAGATAAATGGTCAATTTGTCAGGGCGCGGCCCGTTTGCTGGAGTCGCTGGGAGTGGGGCGCGGCTCGAGTGCCGGCCGCGGCGCCAACCCGCAGCGGGCGCAGCGGCCCAACCACTCCACCAGCCTGTTCCCCAGGTAACATGCTGTTTGCTTTTGGGTTTTTCTCCTTACAGAGACTCGTTACGCCGCGATACTATCCATGTGTAGAGATAAATCTCATAAAGAAGGCCATTTCTGACCTGTCAAAATGTTGGTTTCATCAATTATCGTGTATAGAGAAGTAATATAGATCATAAAATTGCATTTTTATTGTTATTTATAAATTACTAACTAAAATAAAAATCGTCAATACAGAAATAGAGAAAAATTATAATAAACAGTAGCAATAATTACAATGGAGAAGGCAATTGGCAAAGTAGCGCTACGTACGCTTGTTCCACGAGAACCGTCAAACAAACGGCTTTTAATTTAAAAATCGTTTTATAGCTTTAAAATGACCAAATTATTATGTGTAATAATAAGTTGTAAAAATGTTGGCACTTACAAAATTCCGAAAAATCTGGATATTAAGAGGGCTTTCTGAAATTTACGCGCTCGGGTTTTAGGTATTTACGGCTAGACCGCAGCGCGAAGTGAGCGCGCGTGTGCGTGTGTGCGTTTCTCCACACGTACGGCACACAGTTGCTAGCATTCGCTACAACGACCGAACGATCTTGATCTCTACTTATACAGATACAGGAACTCGATATGATATCGCGATTTATCACGTTTAACTACCAAAAGACAATGGATTTTGACAGTTGAGTGTCGATAAAACCAAAAGGAATGTAAAAAAACTGGATAAAACACTATATCACACGATATAAATCGTGTTTCGCTGGTCATGCAGGTCAGTCAGGGGGCTGATCAAAGAATTTAATAACAAAATTCAGGACTTGGTGAGATCTTTATTTTAGATAACAGCTGTTAAACTTAAATTTGACAGTTGTCATCTGTCAAACTTAAAACAGCAATATCTCGAAAAGTACTCATCTCAGATTGATAGTGACTTTGAAGAAATGAAAGCTCTTGGTGAGATCCTAATTTTAGATGTCAGCTGTCAAATATAAATTTGTCATCTAAAATGAAGATCACCAAGAACTTTCATTTCTTCAAAGACACCATCAATCTAGGATTAGTACTTTTCGAGATATTGCTGTTTTAAGTTTGACAGATGACAACTGTCAAATTTAAGTTTAACAGCTGTTATCTAAAATAAAGATCTCACCAAGTCCTGAATTTTGTTATTAAATTCTTTGATCAGCCCCCTGACTGACCTGCATGACCAGCGAAACACGATTTATATCGTGTGATATAGTGTTTTATCCAGTTTTTTTACATTCCTTTTGGTTTTATCGACACTCAACTGTCAAAATCCATTGTGTTTTGATAGTTAAACGTGATAAATCGCGATATCATATCGAGTTCCTGTGGTCATGCTAGCTAGGCATCCCTAATTACGTTAAAATGGCAGTTGTCAAAACGGATCTATTATATCTGTCAAGACACCTATAATCGCCCGCCCAGCCGCCTCACGCGACGCGCAATGCCCCGCTGAGAAAAAAATTGAATGATAGCCCTTACACTTTTAGGCGCCAACTGTCTAGACTCTAGCTCTATATGAACGGCGGCTTTTTTTCCAATAACAAACGCGATGACTGACTGACTCTCTAGGCCAAGGATGGCGAACCAACGGCACGCGACGCAATGTTTTGGGCACGTCACCGGTCACAAAATTCGTTACGCGACGATTTGATGTCACGTCTATGACCTCATTAAACATTAACATTTGGGGCCATCCATAAATTACGTCACACGAATTTCATGATATTTGACCCCCTACCCTGTCCTTGTCACAGCGGGTCACATTTGTGTGGACCCCCCCTCCCTAGTGTGACGTCACATATTTTACAAGTTTACATCTAGAAATAATGATTTAACTAAAACAACAGTTCAAAAATTTGTTTTATTTCAATTTAAATGGTTTTGAAATGTGACGTCACAAAATTTAGGACCCCTCCCACCCCCTTGTCACACAATGTCACACTTCGTCGACCCCCTCCCTCCCCCTTGACGTGTGACGTAATTTTTGGATGGCCCCTTTAGAAAAATGGCAAGTTGATACAAAAAGGTTCGCCATCCCCTCCAGGCTGTGGTCTTGGCAAGTTCTTTCTAATAAAATAAAAAGATGGACATGACAAAAAAAAATCCGTATGTACATTTATCTCAAGGACTACTAACTACTACAACTACTAATAGTGGAAACATTTTTTCAAATAAAAGAAAAAATTGTGGCGAGTCAGAATTTTTATTTTTATTGAGAATTTTTTCTCTAACTATATCATAGTTATAAAACGCAAAGTCAGAAACCTCATAGTCACTATGAGGTTTCTGACTTTGCATTTATGTTTATATTGCAGTATATTGTATGTCGATAATAATCAAATAAAATCTATACATATAATAAAGAGATTTCCGTTCATGTTCAAAAAGTTAGGATGGCCAATTTGAATGAGAACTCTAAAGCTAAACCAAACGGATCAACATCATGTGTTCCAGATTTGGTCGCTCTACAACTTTTTTTATACAAAATTATTACGCGTGGCATTTCCGCGGCGGCGGGTGGTCAACCGACGCAGGTCCTACCTCGATGAGCGCCACAGCGCGACTGACTTTGAACGCTTGATGCGCCCGATTTTATACTTACTTTAAAAATTATTTTCACAAAAGATTGATGATGGATATTTTTATTTTTTTCACACATTTATAGTACAATCTTTATTCTTACGTAAAAAATATTTATGTTGCCAAATAACTAATAGATTATGAGATATGCCGTGTTTTCTTGCCGTCAATTTCTCGATTTTTTACTTTCTTAGATGTGATAAAAATACACGTTAATGAACTTAAATTCGAGATTTTCTTAATAGAAGTTCTATTTCAGGATATGCCTCTTCGAATGAAAACTTATTACATTCTTGCCTAGTAATAATTATTGGTGTAAAACTACTTCAAAATTGAGCCTTCGCGCATCATCTGGAAATCGCGCTTTCGAAATCCGCTGTTTTCGTAGTCAATTATCCTATTAAAACGAGTTTTGGTTAATAGAGTTTCAATAAAAATGTATGATAATTATGATGATTGAAGTCAAAAAAAGCTAAAACGATAAATTATGTGTCCAAAATCGCTTCAAAAACTCCCAAGTTCTTGATTTACGTATGAAAAAAACGAAAGGCCTCTTAAGAAAAAATTAATAAATTCAATAAGAATATAAACGCTTTAATTTGGCTTTCAATTCCAGCATTTGCTTATAGTCATTGGATCCTTTTCGGTAAAAAATACCACAAAATAAATACCTATTTTCCTATAGATTTGTTCTGAACGCCTACCTACTGTCTTAGGAACAAGCGTACGCAGCGACATCTACAGTTAGCTTTGCGTTGCCATCCCCAATGGAACATATTGATTTTACCATTACGTATTTTTCTGAATGCCATACATAATGGTCATTTTTCTTTTGGAATGTAGTGGCACAACATCGTCGTGTTTTCTTGTTGGTGGAGATGACGTCTTACCGGCCAATAGACTCGGTGGTGTGACGCGGTGCAATGTATTGCTTGTGCTAAGGTTCAATGTATTTTAAGGGCAAGTGATATGTCACTTCATACCGTCGTCTTTGATAAACAAGGTATCAACGCAAAAAAAGAATTCAATGCAGTCCTAAAAAAAAAAATCGAGATCTTTCTAACGAACAAGGTGTTTAAAAAAAATATTTTTTTTAAGTTGCTACCCTGTTCATCCAAATTAAATTGTGTCAATCATTTGTTACAGTCTTGTGCGGCTTGCCCTGTCGACTAACTTCCCCGGAGGGTTGCTATCCGCAGCGCAAAGCTACCCATCTCTAGCCCCGAATGCACAGAATGCTCTCACTTTGTCCCTGACCTCTACTTCCAGCGAAAGTGAACAGGTAAATCAACAAAAAAAGCAAATAAAAGAAGCGGCACTCGCAATTGAAAAAAATGTTTGACTTGTATACAGTTGAATTGGGTCTTAAAATAAATTCAATAACATTTGATCAAGTTCTGTCTTATTTTTAGCTCAATTAGAATAAAAAAGTTATATAATTATGAATATTCATTGAAAAACGTTCTGTTATCCACATTCAATTTTCAAAGGGCAGAAATGTCACTATGAAATGTAAAAGCATGGCTGCATCAACTCTATAATCCTTTTCTTTTTTCGAAATTAATAAAATGAAATGTCAATTTGACTTTCGATTTGGCATTGATCTGCCATTTGGTTTGCAGATACCACAGATATATAAGGGAAAAGGAACAGCAGATTATTAATAATAATAATAATAATATAATAATAATAATAAATTTATTTCAGACCAGGGTCCATAGTGTTAGTAACAATTTTCTTACAAACTAGGGTTAGTAACAATAGTTGCATAATTATTTACTTAATTATTTACTTGAGTGGAGGTGTACCCATCTGCGCAGTAGCGGAGAGTCCCACCGGTCCACAAACACCTTCAGGATGCCGTTAGTACTGCCACGGAGTCGCGTTAGCATTAATCACAGAATTCACAGATGAAATTTTTTAAAAGTTTATAACTTTAGCATAAAAGGCCGGGGGCCCTACTAAACTAACTACTAACTAAGCTATAACTAGCAATGCACTATCCCGTCCTTGGGCTGTATTATGATCTCTTATTTCCAGTCAGTTTTCTGACTGGCTATCAATCTATCTCTTTTATTTGCTATACAGCGAGAAAGAGATGTCACTACAGCAATTTATAAACCTGGCAGGATTTAAGAGCTCGTAATACAGCCTCTTGTCATATCATAACACAATGACAAACTTAAGCAATTTGAAAGCTGTTTGAGTTCTGCGGGTCTCCTTTTTGGAAGTTTTATTTAGTATACGGTCTTACAGCAGTATTGTAAATTGTAGGTGTCTTTAGAGGACTTCCTCGAGTCGTGTCGCGCGCCGGCTCTGCTCACCGAATTAGAAGACGACGACGAAGCAGACGATGCCCTCGATAGTGACAAAGAAAATGAACCTACTTACCAAGAAGTGGTGAGTTGACATATTTTGGATTTGGGATGGTTTTCATGTCCACATTTTGATGATATGATATTGTATGATACTAAAACCTGGGGCCGTACCGGCTAAAGAATCGAACTTCGGAAATTTTGCCGAGTTTCAAATTAAAACAGATTTATCCGTTTTAATTTGAAACTCGGCAGACTTTTCGAAGTTCGATTCGTTAGCCGGTACGGCCCCTGTGTTGTTGAAAAGTATGCAACATTTTAATCCATTAAAATTAAGTTCTGATCTGGAAGTTTGCGGTTGTATTGTTTGTTTTTTGTAAGTACTTTGGCTTTCTTAGATTTCAGTTTGCGACAGTATACCTACATCTTTGAAGTCATGAAATCTATACACTTGTCTTATGCTATTATGTGTTTTAGGCATTTTATTCATTTGTCGGCGCAGCGTCGGCACGGCATCAGGGGATGAACTGTACTGTGATCTGATGATGGCCATCCAGAGAGTGAATGGAGGAGATTCAGATCGCTATATACACCTAACTGATCTGACCCCCTAGCCAAAGTAACATTTGCAAATTTTCGCTATCGCTTCGCTTCGAAACATGTATAGATTTGACGTTTTAAAATTCGATAGTTAACGAAACCTCATGTCAATCCCATAAATGTTTCGAAAGCGAAGCGATAACGAAGATTTGTCAATGATACTTTGGCTAGGCCCTCTGATCAGCATTCTAAGAGATATAAGGATCAGAGTTCTCAGTTTCAGGGTTTCATACATTTTTATGCTAATTTCGCGGTTTTTTTAAACATATCCTAATATCTCACAGAATGCTGATCACATCAGTCGGGTGTGTATAACGATCTGAATCTCCTCCATTCACTCCCTGGATAGCCATCAGATCACAGCTAGGTCAATCCTTAGCGGTGAACCAAAGCTTCAAAGTTACCTCGTTTGTATGAAAATAGGCCTGTGATTCCAGATTCCATACTTTTGCTCGCGAGTGTAGCTATTTCACACTCGACTCTTTGCATTACAAACGTGTATATTGTGCAGGTGTCCCGCAACCTTCTGTCTCTCATGGAAGAGGAAGCGTTGGAGGCGGTCCGGGGCGGGGGCGGGGGCGGGGGCGGCGGGCAGGGCGCGCGCTCGCGCCGCCCCTGGGACGACGACTTCGTGCTCAAGCGGCAGTTCTCCGCGCTCATACCCGCCTTCGACCCGAGGCCGGGGAGGACTAATCTCAATCAGACTGTTGGTCAGTAATCTATCAACATGATTTTTAAGGTTTAGTCGACAAATGCCAACTTCTACAAATGCCAACATTTAGTTTTTATGGAGATATAATATTTTCAATCACTTTTGGAATTTGGATATATTATTGTTTTTTTCTTTCCTTCGTAATAAAAACATTTGTAGAATCTGGCGTTTTAAAAAAATTGGCATTTGTAGAAATGGCATTTGTCGACTAAACCATTTTTAGGGTTCCGTAGCCAAAATGGCAAAAAACGGAACCCTTATAGATTCGTCATGTCTGTCTGTCTGTCTGTCTGTCTGTCTGTCTGTCTGTCCGTCCGTATGTCACAGCCACTTTATTCCAAAAGTATTAGCACTACATAGTTGAAACTTGGTAGGTAGATGTATTCTGTGAACCGCTTTAGGATTTTTACACAAAAATAAAAAAATAAAAGATTAAGGGGGGGCTCCCCATACATGGAACTGAAACTGAAAATATTTTTTTTCATCAAACCAATACTTGTGGGGTGTCTATAGATAGGTCTTTGAAAATGACATTGAGGTTTCTTAGACTATTTTTTTTCAAAGTCAACCGTCTTAAAGATATATGCCGCCAAAGTGGTAAAATGTGTGTCCCCCCCCCTTTAACTTTTAAAGTAAGAGGGTGAAAAATCAAAAAAAAATATAAGCTATAGATCTTAATAAACACTTTCAACGAAAATTGGTTTGAACGAGATATAGTAATTAGTTTTCAAGATATAGTACATTTTCCAAAACCGCAAATATAACTTTGTCATTCATACAAACACTGTGAAAAACAAAGTTATTTTTTCAGACGAAAAATGATAGCGGTATTAAAATATGGTATGGTATAATGTACCTACGGAACCCTACTGCGCGTGGCCCGACACGCACTTGGCCGGTTTTTAATTAAGTTGTTCTTAGCAGACAATAAAAGAATATCGTGAATTGATTTTACTGCTGTTGCGTATCTATAAGTAAGCAAAAAACTATGTTTGTTTAAATAGATGTGATTCATCAGGTATACCGGCACCCTGATTATCTAAAAAGAAACTATTTAGCGACCGGTTTCATTCTACATACATTGCTACTTTTCTTTAGTATGTTTTTTTTTAATCCAAAAAGAAGTAGCAATGGATCGCTATCATCTATGAACTGCAACCGGTCGCTAGGTGGTTTCTTATTAGATAATCAGCCCGCGGGTGTAACAAGACCCTCAACGAAGCCGACATCTACGTATTCTGCCCATCATCAGGACCATTTCTGTTCAAAATTATTGCTGGAAAACGTTTTAAATTTTTGGTGTTAAAAAGCATTGCATACATTACCACGCAATGTAACGCGTACAACAGACCGCGCCTGTGAGTGTATGCTACACAGCTGCGTGCAGCCGAGTTAAAAGGCAGCGTTTATGTGCGTGCTTATGAAGCCATTGTTACGAAATACTAAACATTTTGATGATTTTTATTTGGACAAAAAATATGAAATAACGAATAAAATAAGATTTCATAAAAAATATTTTTATTTTGAATTTTTTGGACCTTCAGTAACTTTGTAGCTATTGGTTTCCCAGGCTTAGTCAAAAAGACAAAAATGATCCTGATGATGGGCGGAATGCGTGGTTTCGTTGAGTGTCTTGTTACACCCGTTATTATTTTTGTTTCAGATCTCGATATACCTTTGAATGAGGATTCAGACGCCGAGGAGGCGACAGAGCCGGTGGCTAGCGGCGGCAGCGGGAATAGCAGCTACAGCGGGTCGCGGCTGCCGGCGTTGCGGTTGGTGCTGAGCGCGGGCGGAGCTTCGCTTCCTCTCGAGCGGCCTTCTTGGACGCTTTATCGCGCCGTGCTGGCGCTCAACGCGCGTCTGCCCGCGCACGATACGCACCGCGACACCACATACACGTGAGTAAAAACCATGAGAAAAAATTTGAAAATTCCCAAGCGTCCAAGTTTATTTTTATTCTTACAGAAGCTCTGAAAAGAAGCCAAGCATTTTGACTCCAAACTCAAGAACAGCCATATTCAAACAAATAAAAAACGGCATAAAAAGTACATTCCTTTCGATAAAAAGTATAAAAACTGGCCAAGTGCGAGTCGTACTCACGCACCAAAAAGTGACAAATGAAACCCTTGTTGTATAGGAGCTATTTATTTTATTGTTTTTAGTATTTGTTGTTATAGTGGCAAGAGAAATACATCATCTGTGAAAATTTCAACTGTCTATCTGTTGTCGTTATTAATATCGAGCAAAAAACGGCAAAAGAATCACGTTTGTTGTATGGGAGCCCCCCTTAAATATCTATTTTATTCTATTTTTAGTATTCTGTTTTTAGTGTCTATCCGCTATAACAATAGCGGCAACAGAAATACATCATCTGTGAAAATTTCAACTGTCTAGCTATCACGGTTCATGAGATACAGCCTGGTGACAGGCAGACAGACAGACAGACCGACCGACAGACAGACAGACAGACAGACGGACAGCGGAGTCTTAGTAATAGGGTCCCGTTTTTACCCTTTGGGTACGGAACCCTAAAAATGAATGCCGCCTGAATATATGCTATTTACAGTACTACGCCAACAACTTGAAATCGAGTGGAATTGCGCAGAACGCGTATTTTGGGTATGCGTAGCGGTGAAGTACGCGGGTAGCGGGAGAGGGGCGCGCGCTATTGGTCGTTCACAAGTGCACATAAGCGAACTTATTCCCACTCTATAAAAAAAGTGTCAAGATGTTTACCTCGTACTGTACTAAATAATATAAAACTTAACAAAATGAGACTTAATTTATCGCCTTATTAAACATAAATTTTTGTTACAGATTAACTTATAAGGAAATTGAAGGCATGGACACCTTTGCCTCATCGAGTGATAGTGAAGACGACGAACCATGTGATCCCGGTAAGATTAAATTTTACCTTACGTTAAAATGAATAGGGATTTTCCCAGTATACATTGTCTCAAAATATTTTTCTTAACACTTCAGGTGGTGCTGTTATCCATTCAGGTACATTGTACTTAGCAACTGTTTCGATTTTAAATTTCTATTTAAAAATAGAAATTCTATCTAACAAAATTGTATTTATTGTACAGTAGTTTAATTAGTAAACTTAATCGATATCAGTATTTATTAGTCTCTAAAGAAAAAACAAGTTGTAGCAACAGTAACATACTGACCTTATTATACCTAGAGAGCATCTTTATAATACATGATCAAACGAACTTCCAAATGAAGTTCGATCAGTATTTTATGAGTCACTTTATTCGAAGATATAGATGTAGATGTAATATTTATTTGCCAAGCATTGAAAGGACTACCTGTTCGACTAATATACAGGGTCATTTTGTATTCACCATCCAAATTTTGAGGATGTGTTCAGTCCATGAAACTGAACAACTTTCTCTAAGGAACACATGGTCAAATATGTAAAATAAAAATCTACTTTCCATACAAATCAAAGAGATCACGTGATCAATTTAGTATGGGATGACGAAAATTTTTTGGCGAAATTTGACACGTTTCTTAGAAAAAGTTGTTTAGTTTCATGGACTGGACACATCCTTAAAATTTGGATGGTAAGTTCAAAATGACCCGATATGTATATTTAAAATACATATAATCATTAAATAATAATAATCAGAGTTCAATTGAATGTAGAACGTGGCGTCGCTGGGGCGGAAGGCACGGAAGGCGCGATGGCGACGTGTTGTGTGCGAGTTCTACGGCGACTGCGCGCCGCCGCGCCCGCGCTGCCCGCCGAGCCGTTCCTGTCCACCAAGCTGACCAACAAGCTGCACCAGCAGCTGCAGGAGCCGCTCACGCTCGCCGCCGCCGCCACGCCGCACTGGTAACTACCGTGTGTCGTGTGACACTGTGCCGAGCCGTTCCTGTCCACCAAGCTGACCAACAAGCTGCACCAGCAGCTGCAGGAGCCGCTCACGCTCGCCGCCGCCGCCACGCCGCACTGGTAACTACCGTGTGTCGTGTGACACTGTGCCGAGCCGTTCCTGTCCACCAAGCTGACCAACAAGCTGCACCAGCAGCTGCAGGAGCCGCTCACGCTCGCCGCCGCCGCCACGCCGCACTGGTAACTACCGTGTGTCGTGTGACACTGTGCCGAGCCGTTCCTGTCCACCAAGCTGACCAACAAGCTGCACCAGCAGCTGCAGGAGCCGCTCACGCTCGCCGCCGCCGCCACGCCGCACTGGTAACTACCGTGTGTCGTGTGACACTGTGCCGAGCCGTTCCTGTCCACCAAGCTGACCAACAAGCTGCACCAGCAGCTGCAGGAGCCGCTCACGCTCGCCGCCGCCGCCACGCCGCACTGGTAACTACCGTGTGTCGTGTGACACTGTGCCGAGCCGTTCCTGTCCACCAAGCTGACCAACAAGCTGCACCAGCAGCTGCAGGAGCCGCTCACGCTCGCCGCCGCCGCCACGCCGCACTGGTAACTACCGTGTGTCGTGTGACACTGTGCCGAGCCGTTCCTGTCCACCAAGCTGACCAACAAGCTGCACCAGCAGCTGCAGGAGCCGCTCACGCTCGCCGCCGCCGCCACGCCGCACTGGTAACTACCGTGTGTCGTGTGACACTGTGCCGAGCCGTTCCTGTCCACCAAGCTGACCAACAAGCTGCACCAGCAGCTGCAGGAGCCGCTCACGCTCGCCGCCGCCGCCACGCCGCACTGGTAACTACCGTGTGTCGTGTGACACTGTGCCGAGCCGTTCCTGTCCACCAAGCTGACCAACAAGCTGCACCAGCAGCTGCAGGAGCCGCTCACGCTCGCCGCCGCCGCCACGCCGCACTGGTAACTACCGTGTGTCGTGTGACACTGTGCCGAGCCGTTCCTGTCCACCAAGCTGACCAACAAGCTGCACCAGCAGCTGCAGGAGCCGCTCACGCTCGCCGCCGCCGCCACGCCGCACTGGTAACTACCGTGTGTCGTGTGACACTGTGCCGAGCCGTTCCTGTCCACCAAGCTGACCAACAAGCTGCACCAGCAGCTGCAGGAGCCGCTCACGCTCGCCGCCGCCGCCACGCCGCACTGGTAACTACCGTGTGTCGTGTGACACTGTGCCGAGCCGTTCCTGTCCACCAAGCTGACCAACAAGCTGCACCAGCAGCTGCAGGAGCCGCTCACGCTCGCCGCCGCCGCCACGCCGCACTGGTAACTACCGTGTGTCGTGTGACACTGTGCCGAGCCGTTCCTGTCCACCAAGCTGACCAACAAGCTGCACCAGCAGCTGCAGGAGCCGCTCACGCTCGCCGCCGCCGCCACGCCGCACTGGTAACTACCGGGTGTCGTGTGACACTGTGCCGAGCCGTTCCTGTCCACCAAGCTGACCAACAAGCTGCACCAGCAGCTGCAGGAGCCGCTCACGCTCGCCGCCGCCGCCACGCCGCACTGGTAACTACCGTGTGTCGTGTGACACTGTGCCGAGCCGTTCCTGTCCACCAAGCTGACCAACAAGCTGCACCAGCAGCTGCAGGAGCCGCTCACGCTCGCCGCCGCCGCCACGCCGCACTGGTAACTACCGTGTGTCGTGTGACACTGTGCCGAGCCGTTCCTGTCCACCAAGCTGACCAACAAGCTGCACCAGCAGCTGCAGGAGCCGCTCACGCTCGCCGCCGCCGCCACGCCGCACTGGTAACTACCGTGTGTCGTGTGACACTGTGCCGAGCCGTTCCTGTCCACCAAGCTGACCAACAAGCTGCACCAGCAGCTGCAGGAGCCGCTCACGCTCGCCGCCGCCGCCACGCCGCACTGGTAACTACCGTGTGTCGTGTGACACTGTGCCGAGCCGTTCCTGTCCACCAAGCTGACCAACAAGCTGCACCAGCAGCTGCAGGAGCCGCTCACGCTCGCCGCCGCCGCCACGCCGCACTGGTAACTACCGTGTGTCGTGTGACACTGTGCCGAGCCGTTCCTGTCCACCAAGCTGACCAACAAGCTGCACCAGCAGCTGCAGGAGCCGCTCACGCTCGCCGCCGCCGCCACGCCGCACTGGTAACTACCGTGTGTCGTGTGACACTGTGCCGAGCCGTTCCTGTCCACCAAGCTGACCAACAAGCTGCACCAGCAGCTGCAGGAGCCGCTCACGCTCGCCGCCGCCGCCACGCCGCACTGGTAACTACCGTGTGTCGTGTGACACTGTGCCGAGCCGTTCCTGTCCACCAAGCTGACAAACAAGCTGCACCAGCAGCTGCAGGAGCCGCTCACGCTCGCCGCCGCCGCCACGCCGCACTGGTAACTACCGTGTGTCGTATGACACTGTGCCGAGCCGTTCCTGTCCACCGAGCTGACCAACAAGCTGCACCAGCAGCTGCAGGAGCCGCTCACGCTCGCCGCCGCCGCCACGCCGCACTGGTAACTACCGTGTGTCGTGTGACACTGTGCCGAGCCGTTCCTGTCCACCGAGCTGACCAACAAGCTGCACCAGCAGCTGCAGGAGCCGCTCACGCTCGCCGCCGCCGCCACGCCGCACTGGTAACTACCGTGTGTCGTGTGACACTGTGCCGAGCCGTTCCTGTCCACCAAGCTGACCAACAAGCTGCACCAGCAGCTGCAGGAGCCGCTCACGCTCGCCGCCGCCGCCACGCCGCACTGGTAACTACCGTGTGTCGTGTGACACTGTGCCGAGCCGTTCCTGTCCACCAAGCTGACCAACAAGCTGCACCAGCAGCTGCAGGAGCCGCTCACGCTCGCCGCCGCCGCCACGCCGCACTGGTAACTACCGTGTGTCGTGTGACACTGTGCCGAGCCGTTCCTGTCCACCAAGCTGACCAACAAGAGCTGACGTGGCATACTCACTATTTTGTGTGATACTATGGTCCAAATTGTCATATTTAAAAAATTAGGCGTAACCCCCCTAAACAAAGTACCCTGTCGGGTATTTATGCGAAGCACTTAAAAAAAATCGATATCGTAATTCAGATCTCCATACATTTTTGTCTCGATGTTAGCTTGACGTAGTGCGACGTCACGTCTGCGTAATGATTACATATTGTACTTTTCGCAGAACCTGCATTTCTCGTCATTCGTCGATTGGTTATGTAGCGATATGATCGTTTTAAACACCTCGTATTTTTGTTGATCAGGTGCCAGCAACTGAACGACTGGTGTCCGTTCTTGTTCCCGCTGGAGACGCGGCAGATGTTCTTCGCTTGCACCGCCTTCGGCACTTCTCGCACTATAGTTTGGCTGCAAGCGCAGAGAGATCGTGCCCTTGACAGACAAAGGTAAGGCATACTTTTAAACTTATTAATGAGATCGGATATTCGGTTGCATATTTACCTAAAGTTCTGATGTTGGGTATTATGGAAAGCACTTTTTTATCGATAAAAGCCAAGGATTACGAGGTTAAAGTATTTTAGTGTATACTCCGTGAGATGTAAATAAATCCGATTTGACACAAATTCCAGTTGGCCTGTTACAAATCCTTACTAATATTATAAATGCGAAAGTCCGTTTGTTTGTTTGTTACGCCTTCACGTCTCCACTACTGAACCGATCATCATGAAATTTTGCATACACGTTGTCAGGGGTACAGAGAAGGACATAGGGTACCTTTCATCCCGAAAAAAAGTATTGTTTCCGAGGGATAGCAAAAAACCTTTCCACGCAGACGAAGTCGCGGGCGGCCGTTAGTGTTTGCTATAAAACGGCGTTAAGACATTGTTCTGTGAGAACGCCAGTCAGTGTGTATGGCTATGGCGGCTGTGATGCGCAGGCGTGCCCTTTTGTTTGATTTGATTTCGGTGTGAAACCTAATTCTTGCGTGTGAATGCGCATTGCATTTAAGTTTGGTGGATCAAACTCAATTATTTGTTTGCCTTGTATTGTGTACGTGACTTGGCCTGATTATAATTACGGTGCCGGGCGGCGGCGGCGTCGGTCTGTCGGTGTTCGGTAATATAAAATCATGGATGCAAGTTATATTTGTTTTCGACCCGATTTGTATTGAGTAGTCGCGATCCGAACTACATTTGTGGAATCGTGAGTAAGCATTGAAGATTCCCGTGTAGTGAAACTTATGATAAAATGGCGGACCATTTTCCATATTAAATTAAGTGGACCTATGTGTGACAAGTGATCCGAATCTTGGATGGTGCGAGCAATTACCAGTGTCGTGCTAAATCGTAATTAATAAGGGTGTGGTACCAAGGGGTGGTGCGCTTAGGGAAAGTGACAATGTTGTACGACGCGTCCGCACGACCGACCGCGGGATTGATCCCGCGTGGTAGCGGGATAGAAAGACAGTTATTGCTAGCTGTAATTTTTATTTAATAATCATAAGTAGATAAATTTACCCCAGAACGTAAATTGAGAAAAATTAAAAGTTGTCAGCCAGAAACTTTTACCAGTCCCATACAAATAGAGGTGGTTAATATAGCGTCTAGCGCTATATTATAGCGCGCTATCTGTACATAGCGCACATAGCGCGCTATGTAAGTAGACGTTATGGCGCTATGAATATCGCGCGTGGCACCAAGTAGCGACGTTGGCCGGCCGCGGGCGTGGGCTTTCATCGCGTGCGCGCTGTTGCTACCGGATTCGTTACGCGCGTTTCTCACGCAGCACGCTAGGTATAATGTCGCGCGCGACCTTATATTGTGTTAGTTCGATTAGGACTTTTATGAGTTATTTATTAATTCAGTTATTCAGTATTAAGCTATGTAATTTAGCTAAGCAAAAATAGGTGAACGAGAGATATGGGAAAAAACTACCGAATTTCATACGTCATTAAGGTAGAAAATTGATTGCACCTGTTTTTTTAACTAGAAAACATTGTCTAGTGAAAACTAGTAAAAAAAACGAGTGCAAGCGATTTTCGACCTTATTGACATTTATCAAAATCACGGTTTTTAATGAAACATTAAAGTTAGTGAAGGAGAATACGGCAAAAAACAACCGAATTGCCAACGTCAATAAGGTCGAAAATCGCTTGCACCTGTTTTTTTTACTAGAAAACATTGTCTACTAATAACTACGTAAAAAAATGAGTGCAAGCGATTTTCGACCTTATTGACATTTATCAAAGTCACGGTTTTTAATGAAACATCGAAGTTAGTGAACGAGAATACGGCAAAAAAACAACCGAATTTCTAAAGTCAGTTAGGTCGAAAATCGCTTGCACCTGTTTTTCTTAACTACAGATCACTAGACAAAGTTTTCCTACCTACACTTTTTTTCCGACATATTTGTTTTTCCAAAATCGTATAATTGTATTATAGACAGTTCTAAGCCCGAAAAGTATGAAATAAAGTTCATTAGTTTACATTACTACTTTATTTTATTTAAGACTAAAATGCTACGTATTAATAAATACCATTTTTGTATAGCGCGCGATCTGTCTAACAAACGACGTGTGACGTAACGTGTTACGAGATCTAACGTGTTGCATCTAACGCGCCAGCCAGCCGCCCGCACGCTTCCTGATAAATAGCGCGTTATAACATAGCGTATTTAATAGCGCGCTAGAAATCAATAGCATATAGTCTGTAGCGTGCTGTTGCTTTATAGGCGTTATGAACAACTCTACATACAAAACAAGAAAGGCGAAAACCAATTACAAAAACCACCTGCTCGTACCCAAGAAAAGAGAGCCAAGTCAAATGTTGAAAAAACCAAATCAATAGAAGACATGACATTAACCAACAAAAATAAACTGTGTTTAATTAGCAGTATTGAACAAAAAGGTGTGGCAAAACTTGTTAGAAGAAACTTCGACGGATTCAACATGTGTCATTACCGTAAAACTGGAGGTGGCTTAATCCAATTGCTGGAGGGTCTCCAAAACAAACTGAAAGACTTTACTTTAGATGACTATTGCGTACTTTTTATTAGTGAAAATGATTTTAATGTGTCAAACAATTATGAAAATTTAGTGAAATATTTGAAAGATGTTCTTTTAGCAGTGCAACATACTAACGTTATTGTCTGTGCTCCAACCTATAGGTATTCATTTCATGCAAATATTTTTAACTACAGAATTGAAATGTTTAATAAAATGTTATATAATGATAATTTAAAATTTGGATACTGCCATGTTTTAGACTCCAATAAGAACCTTACCTGTTCATATAGAATGTTTAATAAAAAATTCGGATCTGTCAGCAATTATGGTTTCAAAACGATTTTGCGTGACATAAATCAACAAATTGTGTCAATTAAAGAAGAATTACTAAATTGTAAATCAGTCAACTTGACATCTGTCTTGAATGATAAAAGCATTAATGCGAAGAATGGTTCCTTTCGTGTCTAATAACTTTAATATAATGTGCCAAAACGCACAAAGCTTATCTAACAAAACTAACTGTTTTCTCTCAGATACAGATATGAACATTGTTGTAATAAATGAGCATTGGTTGTTACCTTGTAACTATAAGCTTTATACTCTGGAGGGTTATGAATTGCGCGCAAAATACTTACGTGAAAAACATGAACATGGTGGAGTGGCTATTTTTGCGAAGGAGTCCATTAAAGTAAAGGAAAGATTAGACATTCAATCCTTCACCGTTGAATTTATTGTTGAATTTTGTGCTGTCGATGTCATAGATTTAAATTTATTAATAATTTCCATTTACCGTGCAGAACGTGACACAGAAACTTTCTTTTCTCAAATGCAGAGCTTATTAGAACACATATCTAAACATTCGCGAAATAAAAAAAATATTATTGCGGGAGATGTAAACATAGACGTTACCACAAGTACGAACTTAGCGCTTAGATTTACAAATCTGCTAAAATCATATGGTTTGAGTTGCCTTATAAAAGAACCTACCCGTGAGACTGCTACGACTTCATCATGTATAGACCAGTTTATTGTCAGTAAGAATGTTAATATAAAAACTTTTGTACAAAAAAACCACTTATCAGATCACCATACACTTATTGCGCAGCTTCCTTTAGAAACACCAAAGAAAGGAAACGCAGTCCCATTCAAGACTAGCAGAAGAATCTTCAACGTAAGAAATATGGAAGAGTTCAAAAGACATTTAAAACAAATTGATTGGTCTCATATGCTATCTTTGAAATGTGATACAAATTCAAATTATGATATGTTTGAAGCTGAAGTGAGAACATTATTAGATAAACATATACCATCTAAAAAAGTTAGAACAAAAAACAAAAGTAAGTATAGATGGATAACAAAAGGAATAAAAAAGTGTTGTTACCATAAAAGAATACTACGATATCTGACTACATTATATAAAAATGAAAATTTAAGAACATTTGCCAAATCATATAATAAAATTCTAAAGAAGATAATATCAAAAGAAAAAAGAAAAACTTATATAAATAGATTAGAAAAAGCAAGAAATAAATATAAAGAAATGTGGTGCATGATCAATGAGAAAATAAAACCCAGTAATAACATAAACCAAACTAATATTACATTAATTCAGGACAATGTAGAAATAACGTCACCGTACAAAGTAGCCAAGCTGTTTCAAGATTATTTTATTAGTGTAAGCTCAAATAGCCACACTAGCACTTGCCATCCAAAGAATCCCTTGACAAATTCTATGTATTTAGGCGAAGTTACTGAATCTGATGTTGAAAAGGCGATATTATCGCTTAAACGTAATAATTCTTGTGGATACGACGAAATCCCAGCTCGCCTACTTGCATACTGTGTTGATGAGTTTAAAAAACCAATTGCATTTTTATTAAACCAATCTTATGATGAAGGTATTTATCCTGATAAATTAAAATTAGCTATTATTAAACCAGTCTATAAGAAAGGAGATAAACGTATAATATCTAATTATCGACCTATTGCCCTACTTTCGGTGGTATCAAAAATCTTTGAAAAAATTATATGCCAGCTTATGTACACTTTTTTTGAAAAATATAATGTCTTCAGTGAAAACCAACATGGATTTCGAAAGAGCCACTCTACCACATCCGCCGTATTTGATCTCCACCATGAAATACTGAAAGCCTTGAATGAAAATAAGTGTGCTGTTGCTATCTTCATGGATATGTCTAAGGCATATGATCGCGTCCAACATAATATTCTTCTAGAAAAGATGGATGCGTTGGGTATACGAGGAAAAGCAAAAAAATGGCTAACTTCCTACCTAAATAATAGAAAGCAACTTGTACAAATTTCACACGCAAATGAAGTTACTAGAGAAATAATAAAGATTAATTCATCTATCGATAACATCTCAGGGTCTATACCTCAGGGTAGCGTGCTCGGATGCCTATTATTTTTATCATACATTAATGATCTACCATCCACAGTACCACATAAAGTAGTTTTATTTGCAGACGACGCCACCCTTTTAATAACATGTGATCACAAAAATATAAACAGCCTGAATAACGAAATTAACAATAGCTTACATACAATCGAAGCACATTTGACAGAGATAGGACTGGCCTTGAACTTCGATAAAACAAAGCTAATGCAGTTTAGGCCATACCAGAGAGCTCCACTATCGCTATCAGTATCCCGACAGAACCAACCAGTGGAAGAAGCCAAATCCTTTAAGCTGTTAGGTATTACGATTGACTCGACACTTACCTGGAAAGAGCACGTCGAAACTGTAGTGGCCAAATTAAGTAGCTTCTCATATGCACTACGGGAACTACGAAAAAATACAAACCAAGAGTGTGCCCTCACAGCATACCACAGCCATGCCGCCGCTTGGATAAGATATGGTATTATTCTATGGGGAAACTCAACAGACGTACACGCAGTGTCAGTTTTGCAGAAACGATGCTTAAGAATAATAACTTTTACTGCACCAAAGAGACTCCTGCAGAATGCTTTTTGCAAAGCTGGACTTGCTAACAGTTACATGCACTTATATATTCGAGCTATGCCGATTTATACGTTGCCATAACAAATATTTTAGCCGCAACTGTGATGTGCCCAAACGCTACGTTTCGCGTCGATGTAACGACCTCGTCCTTCCGACACCGCACCTCACTCTATTTCAAAATGGCAGCTTTTACATGGCCATAAAAGTTTATAATCACTTGCCCAACTCTATAAAGACCCTCCACGGTAAAAAGTTTGAGCTTGAGTTGAGACTATTACTATTAGCTAAAGCCTTTTATAATTTAAAAGAATATTTTGATGAAAAGTTTTAATTGTCAGTTGTTATTTTGTTTTTTTAATATATATTTTTAATATTTAGTTATATATTGTTAAAGGTTTTTAAGACTTTAGTTATTTAATTTAGTAGGTTTCTTTTTCTCTCCATTGTTACTAATTTTTAATGTGTAAATTTTTCACTAATACCTTATAAGAGGTCATGATGTAACGAATATAATTTGTAACATTATGTTGTGAATAAATGAATATGAATGAATGAATATGAATGAATGAATGAAAAGAAACGGTTGCCGGAGACCTTAATTTCGGCTGGTAGCAGAGTGGAAAATATCGACACATGTTCCGGATTTCCGGAAATCCGGAATTTGTGTCTGTATCCGTTTAATTCGTAAATAACAAACGTAATTGACTGTTTTTCCCTACTTATATTGTCAGTGATTTTTGATGAAGCAAACCCAATCTTATCACATTGTAACAAGGCCTATTAAACCTAATGAAAATATACACTTTTTAGGACTTTTAAATATATGAAGCCGCTTTCATAATTGTAACAAGGCCTATTAAACCTAATGGGAATATAAACTTTTTAAGACTTTTAAATATGAAGCCGCTTTCATAATATGTTAGCAAACAATTAACTTTGGGGAAATATCCGATTATCCAATCTCATTGTAGCGTCAGCTCGTACCTTGTGTCTAGAGTAAACACTGTATTCATTTCTTTATTATTTTTACATCTGATTCACATACAACACTCAATTATAATTTAGTATTTAAGTTCTATAAATAAATAAATATTTATTTTAGTTCTAAACATAGCTATTGAATTTTTAGATTTTAGGCATTCTAGATAATGAAGATTTTAGATAATTAATACACTAGAAAAACATAGCTACATTTAACAGTAAATTGTTTAATTTCCCAAGCTAGGAGCCAAATAATTTTTCTATTTTTCACATGACAGATAAATCTTTTTTGTATGGGTTTATGAATGAAAGTTGTATTTCAGAGCTGGCAACACTGTGTCACCTCGTCGTGCGGAGTTGGAAGCAACAGAGTTCCGCATGGGTCGTTTAAGGCATGAGCGTGTGCGGATACCGCGGCAACCCGACTTGTTGCATTCGGCTATGCAGGTTAGTAAAATTTTACTATTTTATAATATTATTACTAATTATAGATTCGGCTAAAATATAAAGAAATAATATGTTCAGAAATCGTTTTTATCTCTGACATTCCTTTTTCATAATTTGTTGCTTCGTTTTTGGCCTATTCTCTTCTTCACCCGTATACGATAATGACGGTGTGGAATAAAAATTCCATGTTCATTAGAATTAAAACACTTTTTACGGATTACATCGCGTATATTGGTTAATTCAGATGTTATTTTAGAATTATTTAGTTTTGATTTGTTGGTTTTTTGGGTTTCCCGACGTTTCGACACCTTTCCAGGGGCCGTGGTCACGGGATGACTGAAGTAAAAAGCTGCTCATATTTTTATGAAATTACCCGCTCGGCACTTGATAAAAATGCATTAAAGTTTATGAAATTATTTTATAGCTGCGTTCTGATTTTAATAATTATTATTGAATTAAATTGATTAAAATTAATTAGAAAACACGGTCTAGCTACTGAATCTACCACCAGTTCACAAACTGGGAGGCCTCTCAGAGAAAGAACTGGCGAAGAGAATTCGGAGAGGTTGTCCCTTTTGATCCCTATCTAAAAAATTAACAAATTAAATCTTTAGATCCTGCAGTGTGAGATTTGGGATGGGATTTTAGTTGATGAATTATGGGGTCCCAAGCTGGTGGTACTCTCCAACCATCTTCTCTATTGAAATTTGGATATTTGTTGATTTCAATAGCCTCGCGTAGCATTCTGTGAAAATATCTTTGTTCTTTGGCAAAGATTTGTGGTTTGTCAAATCTAATGTAACGGTTGGGTCCCTTTGAGGCATGTTCACACACTGCAGACTTGACATCGCGCCTATTCTTAAACCAATATACGCGCTGTAATCCGTAAAAAGTGTTTTATTTCTAATGAACTGTACGCGCGGAAGCCTTAGAAGTGTATAGTTCCATGTTCGTTTATTCAGGTGATGCGCGTGCACGCGCCGCGCAAGTCGGTGCTGGAAGTGGAGTTTGCGGGCGAGGAGGGAACGGGCCTCGGGCCCACGCTAGAGTTCTACGCGCTAGTGGCGGCTGAGCTGCAGCGCGCCGACCTCGGCATGTGGCTACACGACGCGGGGTGGGGCGCCGACGAGCACGCGCCCTACCACCTCGCGCTACCAGACGGTCAGTACTCACTAGTACGCGCTAGTGGCGGCCGAGCTGCAGCGCGCCGACCTCGGCATGTGGCTACACGACGCGGGGTGGGGCGCCGACGAGCACGCGCCCTACCACCTCGCGCTACCAGACGGTCAGTACTCACTAGTACGCGCTAGTGGCGGCCGAGCTGCAGCGCGCCGACCTCGGCATGTGGCTACACGACGCGGGGTGGGGCGCCGACGAGCACGCGCCCTACCACCTCGCGCTACCAGACGGTCAGTACTCACTAGTACGCGCTAGTGGCGGCCGAGCTGCAGCGCGCCGACCTCGGCATGTGGCTACACGACGCGGGGTGGGGCGCCGACGAGCACGCGCCCTACCACCTCGCGCTACCAGACGGTCAGTACTCACTAGTACGCGCTAGTGGCGGCCGAGCTGCAGCGCGCCGACCTCGGCATGTGGCTACACGACGCGGGGTGGGGCGCCGACGAGCACGCGCCCTACCACCTCGCGCTACCAGACGGTCAGTACTCACTAGTACGCGCTAGTGGCGGCCGAGCTGCAGCGCGCCGACCTCGGCATGTGGCTACACGACGCGGGGTGGGGCGCCGACGAGCACGCGCCCTACCACCTCGCGCTACCAGACGGTCAGTACTCACTAGTACGCGCTAGTGGCGGCCGAGCTGCAGCGCGCCGACCTCGGCATGTGGCTACACGACGCGGGGTGGGGCGCCGACGAGCACGCGCCCTACCACCTCGCGCTACCAGACGGTCAGTACTCACTAGTACGCGCTAGTGGCGGCCGAGCTGCAGCGCGCCGACCTCGGCATGTGGCTACACGACGCGGGGTGGGGCGCCGACGAGCACGCGCCCTACCACCTCGCGCTACCAGACGGTCAGTACTCACTAGTACGCGCTAGTGGCGGCCGAGCTGCAGCGCGCCGACCTCGGCATGTGGCTACACGACGCGGGGTGGGGCGCCGACGAGCACGCGCCCTACCACCTCGCGCTACCAGACGGTCAGTACTCACTAGTACGCGCTAGTGGCGGCCGAGCTGCAGCGCGCCGACCTCGGCATGTGGCTACACGACGCGGGGTGGGGCGCCGACGAGCACGCGCCCTACCACCTCGCGCTACCAGACGGTCAGTACTCACTAGTACGCGCTAGTGGCGGCCGAGCTGCAGCGCGCCGACCTCGGCATGTGGCTACACGACGCGGGGTGGGGCGCCGACGAGCACGCGCCCTACCACCTCGCGCTACCAGACGGTCAGTACTCACTAGTACGCGCTAGTGGCGGCCGAGCTGCAGCGCGCCGACCTCGGCATGTGGCTACACGACGCGGGGTGGGGCGCCGACGAGCACGCGCCCTACCACCTCGCGCTACCAGACGGTCAGTACTCACTAGTACGCGCTAGTGGCGGCCGAGCTGCAGCGCGCCGACCTCGGCATGTGGCTACACGACGCGGGGTGGGGCGCCGACGAGCACGCGCCCTACCACCTCGCGCTACCAGACGGTCAGTACTCACTAGTACGCGCTAGTGGCGGCCGAGCTGCAGCGCGCCGACCTCGGCATGTGGCTACACGACGCGGGGTGGGGCGCCGACGAGCACGCGCCCTACCACCTCGCGCTACCAGACGGTCAGTACTCACTAGTACGCGCTAGTGGCGGCCGAGCTGCAGCGCGCCGACCTCGGCATGTGGCTACACGACGCGAGGTGGGGCGCCGACGAGCACGCGCCCTACCACCTCGTCAGTATGCGCTTTATTTTATACGTATCATTTTAACCCTTATTAACAAGTTCAAGTGGGCCTGAATAATCAAGTGGAAAGACCGTATGATCACCGCAAGGTGGAGTAGAATTTTAATGACAAGTGACAACACTTGGTGATTTTTGTCAGCCAGTGCTGTTCAGGCGCCAGGTTGCCTGACCTTACTTCCCGACGACACTGCGGAGTCGTTACAAGTGTTGTTCGGCTACGGGCCGGCACCGGTCGAGCACTGGTCGTCTACATAGTATAAATATACCAAGTTCAGCGCGACTTGGTACTAGTGTTCAATTATATCTGACGTCGACCTTTCCTGAGGCCATATTACAACCTCTTAAAACCTGCCAGGTTTATAAATTGCTGTGTGACATCTCTGCTTCGCTGCAAAAAGAGATAGGATAGCCAGTCCGAAAACCGCCTGGAAATAAGAGTTCAACGGCCCCTGAGCATTATAATTACATCAATCCTACTATCAATGCGTCTCTTTTATTTGCTATACAGCGTGAAAGAGATGTAACTATATAGCAATTCATAAACTTGGCAAGTTTTAAGAGGTTGTAATACACCCCCTGACCATTATAATCATGTAAATCCCTAATCCTACTATACCTTTTACAGAAAAGCCTCCTGGTTACTACGTGACACGCGTCGGGGGTCTCTTCCCAGCGCCACTCCCTCAAGACTCTCCTATCTGTGATAAAGTTTGCAAATATTTCTGGTTCTTAGGAGTATTTTTAGCTAAGGTAATGACAAAAATAATATTTTAAACTGTAGTGTTTCTTTTCTTAAGCAAGATTCGAATTTTAATTAATCAAATTATATTTTAGGTTCTACAAGACGGGCGCCTCGTCGATTTGCCGCTGTCTGAGCCGTTCTTGAAAATAATGTGCGGTGAAGAATTGACGACGGAACATCTCGAAGAAGTTGACCCGATTAGATATAGGTAAATTTAATCTATACCACTAAATCTGTTGTTCTAAAAACAGAGTTATTCATCATCATCATATCAGCCGCACGACGTCCACTGCTGGGTATAGGCCTCCCCCAAGGATCTCCACGACGATTCGTCCTGCGCTGCCCGCATCCAGCGGCTTCTCGCGACCTTCACCAGATCGTCAGTGCACCTTGTCAGGGGCCGACCCACGGAGTTATTAATGTATATTTATTGGTGTAGGTTCTTACAAAACGTGCTACAAGCAGCCGAGCAGTACGAAGTGATAAACCGCGACTCGTCGCTGACTCCCGAGGAGCGCGAACAGAAAGCGAATGATCTGACCGTAGAGGGCGCCACGTTCGAGCAGCTCTCCCTCACGATGACGCACGTGGCCGCGCACGCCGACCCATCAGTGTCTGTGCAGCCGCTGTGCGATAGTGGAGAACACATCGAGGTTTGTAAACCGTCTTGCCTATCTATTCTGTTCTCTATTCTACGATCCTACAATAAAATTAATGAAACGCTTTTTGTATTTGAACGGAGTATTTGATTATATTGGCGTTTTTGCTTATACATGTTCTCAATTTTTGGTAGCTCTATCTCTTTCCGCTGTACAGAAACATAGTCTCTTAGACCGAGAATACCGCTCGGTGATTTAGAAAAGCGCGGTCGTGATCGAGTGGTTTTCTGCGGAGTGGTGACCGGTTGCAAAAAATGCGTTACCGGGCAGGCTAATCTAGTATAATCATAATATTACAAAGCTGCCTTTTTGTGTGGGTCACATATTGAATTAACAGTACCTAGCATTGGCGAGGAGTGACATTATGGCGAAGGTAAGCCATTATACAGAAATGTTATGATCTGCATTGTGAATCGATGGGGTGGGATTTCTAAAAGGTAAGTCGATGGTAATCGGCTTGTATGGACCCTTCGCCATTAGTACCTAGCATGTTTATCTGTTTTTTAACTGATAGGTATTTACTTGTCTCTATAAACTACAACACGGTATTCTACACACTCTACTGTATAGAAGAGGCAAACAACCTAACACTTTTTCGACGGAGTGGGGATAAGTTCGCGCATGTGCACTTGTGAGCGACCAATAGCGCGCGCCCCTCTGACGCCGCCCGCGTACCTCACCGCTACGCATACCCAAAATACGCGTTCTGCGCAATCCCCACCCGATTTCAAGAAGTTTGTCTCGTTCTGTACTCATTGTTGATGGTTCGTGAGCAGGTGGGAGCACACAACGCCCGCGCGTACGCGGAGGCGAGCGCGCGCTGGGTGGTGCGCGAGGGCGTGCGGCGGCAGACGGCCACGTTCCGGCGCGGGTTCGGCGCGGTGTTCCCCGCGCGGCGGCTGCGCGCGTTCTCGTCCGCCGAGCTGCGCCTGCTGCTGTGCGGCGAGCGCGGGCCCGTGTGGACGCGCGACCACCTGCTGCAGTACACGGAGCCCAAGCTCGGCTACACCAGGGACAGGTACTCGCACCACACTATACAGATTAAATAATAAACAGATCTATGCTCCACCCTATTTAGGTTATTCAAGCAAGCTATTAGAAGACTGAATAAAAATCTGAAGGTTAAAAGTCCAAATTTTATAGTCACTGTGTGACTAAACCCTCTATAAAAAATAAAGATTTAAAAAAAAGTCCAAACTTTAACATACGCAATTTATATTACAAGCTTTTTTATTTTGTAGCGTCATGCATCAGCTCATACTTTGTTTCTACAGCAAATGATACAAATCTTCAAAGCTGTGTTTTGTAAAGATTAATTTTAATTTGTTACAATGTCCAACATTTCTACTACATATTTACAAATAATAAATAAACACGTAAATATAATAGGTATCTTTTAGGCAAGCGCGTTTCATCGTACATCGCATAATCGCTTACTATTAAGCGTGATAGCGGGCAAGCTCTGCCTATCAATCATAAAAAAGTGTTCATACACAACGTGTTACAAAATAACCCCTAATGCCGAATAAGGTAGATAGGGACCATCAAACTAAACAGGGAAGAATCAGCTGTTCCATACATTTTGATATTTTGGTCCCATAGTAAAAGTTGTTCAGTGGCCCTACCATGAGTTGATGCAAACTGTTTACGTTACAGTAAACTGTCGAATATACTGCTCACAGTCAATACGAGTGAAAGAGAGAAAACGATAGTTTACTGTAACGTAAACAGTTTTCAACAACTTATGGTAGGGCCACAGTTTGATGGTCTCTATCTACCATTATTCAGCATTAGGGTTTTGTTTTGTAACACTTTGTATATTCCTTTGATCCATGCGGAATAAGAGCATTATTAAAGTAGTAGTTGTGGAACAGCCCCGGGTTCCTGCGGCTGGTGGAGGTGCTGGAGGAGATGTGCGTGCGCGAGCGCAAGGCGTTCCTGCAGTTCGCCACCGGCTGCAGCAGCCTGCCGCCCGGCGGGCTCGCCAACCTGCACCCCAGGCTCACCGTCGTAAGGAAGGTAAACTAAGAAATATTTAGGTACTGCAAGCACAGAATAACTAATAGTACAAGTACAGAAGCAGCACTCCGCAGCTATTTAAATAAATAGCGATTTTTGTTCCGACTCAATAAAGTGCAATTCAGGTCGCGCAGCGCTAATAGCCTGCAGTTATATTCACCTAGTAGTTGCCTCTCTTTCTATCGCATGCCCTTACCTTTTCTGACGATGCAACGTTAGGGTTGTCTTCTTTTAAATGAACTGCGTAGCATATATCATAATACTAAATAATATACTAGAAAGCTACCGAGTCACGTGACTCGGTAGCTCAGCGGTCAGAGCATTGGACCGGATATCCAAAGGTCGCGGGTTCGATTCCCGTCTGAGTATTGATCTGGTGCGAGTCGTATTTTTTCTAGTATATTATTTAGTATTGTTTAAAAATAGCATTGTAAATGCAAAAATCTCAAATTTAAAAAAAATATATCATAATGTGAAAAACGACAATTGTTTATTGGGTTTTTTGATTTAGACATCCGTACACGGCACAGTAATGTCGATTCGACATTGTTACTATTATAAAGAGACAATACCTACGTAGGCAGTAAGATGCCGCGCGACTACACAGGCGGGCGTGTGGCGGCCCTCTGCTCACTTGTTCGTTCTAACGAACAGCTAGCGGTAGGTGCTTATCGCGCGACTTTGAGGGAGTGATGGAGGCCTGCTGCAAGGTCATGTCGGTTCATGATAAAGTGAGTTATGCAATTCTAACTGAACAACTCGATAACGTTGCTTCCTTGCCGAGGGTTAGTCATAGAATACAAACACGACAGATTACGCAGAAGAAACTTCTCAAGGGTAGCTCAAATAACTTTTACGGAAAGAGAAGATTTACTTGTATTCTTCCTGCGATAATTAACAATTTACCTAAACAATTACGGGTTATTCTGGATGACAACAATCACGAAAGTGCAAAGCAAAAACTTAAAATCTATTTTTTTTACCAAAAAATTGCCTTAAAATAGTTTTTTTATTATTTATAAGAATTAATTAAATTGTATTTTTTTTCAATACTGCTTAGTTGGTTATTTTTGACGAATACGCAGTGACTGGACAAACCTAATCGGGTTTTAGTCACTCGGTTATTCTAAAAATTGTATGTTTTATTTGTTTGATAAATAAATAAAAAAAGAGACACTTTTATATCTATTTAAACTTTATTGCATAAATACATACACACAATACACAATAAATTCTCTAACTGTCGACCGGAAAGGATGTTAAAGAAAATAATCGTGGCGGCAAAAAATGATTAAAATATCCGTTGATTATACATAAGGATCTAGCTACAGTAACAATATAAACATACATAGCAATACATACATAAATAATCCTTATAACTTTAATATTAATATAATAAACTTATATAATACATACACATAAGAAAGTAGCATAAGTCAGATTTGATGAACTTAAAGTATAGAACTCAAGTAGTGTTCACGAACCAATCTTCTGAATATGAACTTACTTGGGGCACTTCGAATATTCAGGGGTAAAGTGTTCCAGAGTCGTATACCTGAGAGGGAGAAAGAGTCGGATTACAGTGCGTATATTATTCATTCAGGTGTAATTTTAGAATTATTTAGTTTAGGTATTATTGGTTTTTTGATTCCACGACGTTTCGACACGTTTCCAGGGGCCGTGGTTACGGAATGACTAAAGGAAAAACGCTGCTCATAATATTATGAAATTACCCGCTCGGAACTTTATAAAAATGCATTCAAGTTTATTAATAGTAGATTATACACCAAGGGGATAAAGCACTGTTTTATGTCACGGGCGCTACATTGAATCCTGATACGTTCAGGACTCCAAATTTAACTCCCGAGCGCAGCGAGGGTGTTATAAGTTAATTCCCGAGCAAAGCGAGGGAATTAAGATTGAGTCCTGAGTGCAGTGAGGGATTCAAGCGCCCAAGAATAAAACAGCTTTATCCCGGTGGTGTATACTCTACTTTTCTCACTTTATGCGAGACAATAAAAAACCAGGCTTAGTAGATAGTTAGAATCTTCTAAAGCTAGTAGTACTACTGGCTACGGCTATAGCAACCTTCTTTCAGCTAGCGTGGCCTACTCGATTTGACAAACAAATGAAGTTCGTCTCAGAGCGAATCTAGTGGGCAACGCACGGCCTCGGTCTTCGAAAATCGAGTTGGCCGCGCCCGCTGAGAACACATTCTGTTTAGTGAAATTAGACTTTATAGACATAGCAATAAGAATTATGAAAGTGAAAATCACATTATTGACCAGCGGGTTATAATATTACATTATAACCCGGCTAAAGCCAAGAGATATAATGTCTTGCTTTCGGTAAGGTTTACATGACATATAATTCGGCATTATCGAGCATGTGGTGTGAAAAATTATTTTCTTCTAATGAACTGTACGCGCGGAAGTCTTATAAGTGTATATGTAATCTAACCTGTTGATATACATTTGTGAGTTTAGCTGTTTTGAGTTATCTGCTCATCGGGTTAGAAATATGTAACAAATTACTAATAGCATTATGGAGAGGTTGATACGAATAATCGAGACCTACTAAGTTAGTATCTTAAAAAAACCTTGGAATGTCTTGTCATGCCACACTAAAAACGCAGTAGTAATACTACTTGGATACAACAACTACTTACAAAAATTGAGTTCTATTAAAAAATGCATTTTATAAAAAATAGTGAAGATAGCTAGGAAGAGTATACTACGGCTGAAACTGTTTTGCTGATATTGCGCTTTATTTTCTTAAGGTGGATGCAGGCGACGGATCGTATCCGTCTGTGAACACGTGCGTGCACTATCTGAAGCTGCCCGAGTACTCGTGTAAGGAGGTTCTCCGCGAGCGACTGCTCGCCGCCACCAACGAGCGCGGTTTCCATCTCAACTAGATAATGAATGTCAGGCAAACTCAAAGGACACCATACTACGACTGGCGCATCAAACATCAGCGGTGTTATTACAAAAGTATTTTCATAAGTACAACTCGACAAAAAAATTAGGCGCATGACAGCTGCATGACAACTAAGTTCATGACACCGTTTTAATTTGGTCGAGTTGTAGTTAAAACGGCCGTTAGACATTTTTGACAATATTGTTTGAAAGAGTTATCACATTTAAACAGTGTCTGGGTGTTTAAAAAAATCTTTTGTAATAACACCGCAAACTCTATCCTATTCTTAAAATACAGGCTAATCCCAGAAACGAGAAATCTTCGAAAAGAGCCATTCGTGTAAAGGTTACTTTTGATTTGATTTGATCATATATTTTTTTGTAATGATACTCTAGCATGATAATTCTTTCGCGTTTGCACATATAACGATTACCACGTGCTATTCAAATAATAAATATAGAATAGTTTTCGTTAAAACAAATAATACGCACGGTTGAAATATAGATTAGTTAATTCCCATTTATTGTTGTAATTCTAATCTTATAGTGTGACTGACATTGTACAACTCAAAGTATATTTTTAATAGAGAAACGGCTTAAAATTTATATATTATGTACTGTAAAGCAATTGTTTTTGCATTCGAGTGTATAGTTAAATATGTATGTTATAAACCAAAAGACACCCATAAAATATGGCATCTTTAATGATATTTTGGGATTGTATACAATTTACGGTACGGTTTAAATGTATCTCTTAATCAGTTCTACAACTGTGAATGTAATTACCCGTCGTGTTTAGACGTAAAATCTGCTTCTCTCTATTTGTCCTATTCGATGAAAAATCAATTATGACGAAATTTTTGTGTAATGTCAAGAACCTTTTAAGTTGTTTTGTCACAAATGTAATTCGGTAATTAATTGTTCGGACAAATGAAGAGAAGCCGGTTTTGCGTGATCTTCTGTTCAAAAGGCACAGAGGCTAACTTTAGATTGTTGAAAGTGCGTTTTCAACTGGATCTCTTCAAAGTGTGATTTATATATTTCGTAAAAGTGATAATTCTCAATTCTAAAACATGTTTTGTCCTATGATTGAAAGTTTATTGTGTTTTTCATTTTATTTTTTAATTTTATTTACATAAAAATTGACTTGAATATTAATATTTTGGTTTTGCTCATATTATATTGATTGTCGCTGCCGGTGCCCAATGCGCCGTTATTGCTTAGGTTGTAAGTGGCGAATTTATTCTTCCAATAGTTTTTAGTTTTCATTTGAGGCAATGTTTTTAATCAGACAATGTTAGATGATATACGCAAAGTAGGTAGACACTAATGAATTTATTAATCAAAGTGGTTTTTGAGCTCTGAAGTTGCTTTTGCGCGTTTCCGACAATTATGTATGAAGTGGTATATTAATCTTGAAATTAATCGATTCTAACCCTCTTTTTCGCATCTTTCTAAGACATCTAATTATTCATAGATACACTCGCTCAGATCGAGGATTATAAACTTGTTTAAATATCCATAGTTTTAGCGTTCTTCTCTTTCTTAACATACAGACTATGGTAGACCGTCTCAACAATATTTTATGTTTCACTTATTGCGTCGCCGTCGGTGTAAATTTGTTTATTGTATTATTGTATTAATTACATGGCTTATATTTAAATCGAACTAAATTAACAACATCTTTAAACAATCGCAATGTTTGCATAAAGCTAGTCCACAACTCCCAAATAAATCTTATAAAATTTTTATTTATCAAGCTCTCTGATGTAAAACAATCAGCAGCTGCATTGTGATTGGAGCTTTATTACAAATTCTATAAAAAATGTAACTTCAGGGTGTGAAACACTTGTGTATTATTCGAATGATATTTAGCTACGTTCCTTTAGTTAAATACTTTGTCAACTAAAAGTTGATTGTGATTTACTATTAAATATGTACGAAAAAAAATATTTTAGTTTATTAGGTATTTAATGTAATTTTATTAACAATTAAGCATCTTGTAGTGCTCCTATATTTGTTGTTGAGGATTGTATCAATAAACTTAATAAATTAAAATTGAACTTTTATTTATGCGATGCGAGTAGGTACCTACCAGTGGCGAAGGGTCCATACAAGCCGATTCCCATCGGCTTACCTTTTAGAAATCCCACCCCACCGATTCATTATAAAGAACATAACATTTTTGTAGAACGGCTTACCTTTGCCATTATTTCACCCCTCGCCACTGGTACCTACCTATTTATTTTGCATTTACGATGATGTTATTATTATGTTAAATCAAAATAATAGCTGCGATTAGAAAAGACGTAACATTTCATAACTTTTCACATAATAAAGGTAGCATCAGGTGTGGTATTTATATGACTACGGACTATAGAGTTGGCCCGATACGAATTTATGCAGGTGGATGAGCAATCGCGATCGCGACACTTCCGGGCAACTCTCGAAGTGTCGACTCGACCGGAGTCGTGAATCATCGAATTCTCTTTATGTCACACTACCACTACGAAACAACGATCCGACAATGCTCACATAACTTACACTTGTCTCAGAGTCTAGACGGTTTTGACACTGATTTCTCACTTTGTATGTCCGCAGCACAGAATAAAAGACATGCCGGACTACAGCTGCGCCACAAAAAAAAGTTGGAAATCTGACTTTTTGACTATGCCATGATGAAGTCGATAATTTGTCGGAATTTGTCGCACAAAAACCAGAATTTTTCGGTCTTGCGTTTAGGAGATACGTGTGGCCCAGCTGTAGAGACGTCTCTACAGCTGCGCCACACAGATCTCGAAAACGGAAGGTCGTAGCGAAAATCTGATTACTCGTGTGTGCAGCCGTTAATTTGTCGGAATTTGTCGCACAAAAACCAGAGTTTGTCGGTCTTGCGTTCAGGAGATCTGTGTGGCGCAGCTGTAGAGACGTCTCTACAGCTGAGCCACACAGATCTCGAAAACGGAAGGTCGTAGCGAAAATCTGATTACTCGTGTGTGCAGCCGTTAATTTGTCGGAATTTGACGCACAAAAACCAGATTTTGTCGGTCTTGCATTTAGGAGATATGTGAGGATACGCTGTGGAGACTTTTCTACCTGGATCTTGAGAAAGGAAGGTCGTAGCGAAAATCTGATAACTCGAGTGTGTAGCCGTTAGTTTGTCGGAATTTGTCACCAAGAATCAGAGTTTGTCGATCTTGCGTTTAGGAGATATGTGAGGATACGCTTCCGACCTTTCGTTCTCGAGATCCAGGTAAAAAGGTCTCCACAGCGTATCCTCATATATCTCCTAAACGCAAGATCGACAAACTCTGATTCTTGGTGACAAATTCCGACAAACGAACGGCTACACACTCGAGTTATCAGATTTTCGCTACGACCTTCCTTTCTCAAGATCCAGGTAGAAAAGTCTCCACAGCATATCCTCACATATCTCTTAAACGCAAGATCGACAAAATCTGGTTTTTGTGCGACAAATTCCGACAAATTAACGGCTGCACACACGAGTAATCAGATTTTCGCTACGACCTTTCGTTTTCGAGATCTGTGTGGCTCAGCTAAAGAGACGTCTCTACAGCTGCGCCACACAGATCTCCTGAACGCAAGACCGACAAACTCTGGTTTTTGTGCGACAAATTCCGACAAATTAACGGCTGCACACACGAGTAATCAGATTTTCGCTACGACCTTCCGTTTTCGAGATCTGTGTGGCGCAGCTGTAGAGACGTCTCTACAGCTGGGCCACACGTATCTCCTAAACGCAAGACCGACAAATTCTGGTTTTTGTGCGACAAATTCCGACAAATTATCGACTTCATCATGGCATAGTCAAAAAGTCAGATTTCCAACTTTTTTTTTGTGGCGCAGCTGTAGTCCGGCACCTCTGGTTTGGAAGCATTTTGTATTAGTATGCCCGGGTACTTTCCACGGGACTTGTACTATTATGTATTCTGTGATCGAGTTCACATAAAGGATCGAATAAAAAATGATCTTATATTTTTATTGCGTGGTTTGGCAGATTTGCGTTACAGCAGAAGCAATAGATGGACTCCGTAATATGGAGAAGTTTAAATTGTTCTGAGTAAATAAACAATAAAGGTTGTTTCGTATATTTCCTAACCGATCAATTACCCAAATAGTTGCGCTGTTGAGAAGTAAAATAGTTGTTCAGTTTCCAGTTGATTGGAATGGAAAAACAGAAAAGTTTTGATTGACTGTACTTATTATTTCCGCCCAAACACGATTTTGCCTAAACCACAGAATACATAATAGTACAAAGTAAACTACAATACTACAATGCCTAAACTAGCTTCTGCCGTATCGCGATTCTGTCAAACAACGCCAAGGGAAAAAGTAGTTACTGTTTTCATAGTAACACTGTTTTGACATTTACTCGATTCGAACTCGATCTCGATCACGTTGGGAGTAATCCCCCGGTCATTAAGGCGATTCCCTGACCGAAAGTGGCGCCCTCAGAGGTTTTTATTTAATAAGTCGTTAAGGGCCTACCGAGCCTCCACTAGCGTCGCCACTCATGAAAAAATCATTACAACGAAATAACTAATTTTAATAAAATTCTGAAAAATATAAAAACTAGTATTAGTTATTTACTACTTTTGTATGCGTTTTTTTCCTGTTTTAAATGTGTTTGTGTAGATAAAACCTGGATTAACGCCTAAAGTGGCCACTTTGGGCGTCAGTCCAGGTTTGAACTACGCGAACACATTTCAACTAAGAATTTAAGGCATACTAAAATAGTTTAAGTATAGCAAATTCTAGTTTTTTATTTTCATAATTTTATTTAACATAGTTATTTCGTTGTAATGATTTTTCTTGATTGGCGGCGCTAGTGAATGCGCGATGCACCCATAATTTTTAGAGCTCATAGTCTAGTAAGTATTTTTAGAAGGTGACTACATTCCCTCGCAGTCATTCGTAGAAGATAGCAAATGTGTCAAAACCGGCCACTTTTAGCAGTTTTGATATTTACTTCTCGCAGTGACTACGAGGGAATGTACAGATACCGTCTAAAAATACTAGACTATGGGCCTTAAAAAATCCACAAAAAGTTTTATTAAAATCGTGTATTAGAATTACAATATTAAATAAAATGCACCATCTCGCCACTTTCGGTCAGGAAAGCGCCTTAAGTTTATGACTACCTATTTTCCCAAAATACAAATCTTTGATTTTCATATTTAGTTTGGGTACTTCAAGTTCTGCTTAGTTTGAAACTAAATATTTATACATAAATTACATACTTATTTCTGTTACGGTTTTTAATACCTACCTTTATTATATGAGTAATTTTCCCAACTAAACTTTCGTTACACAGGTGGTGTGACTCGTCATTGATCATCGCAAGTGTTATGGATGCTTTGTTAAAAAGAACATTACTGAGTAGTTACCTATTAATTTATAGACAATGCCACATAGGATATATTCTGAACAAACAAAACATAAATGAGTTTGCCATCATCAATTTCAAAAAATAGTTGTTTTTATGCGCTAAGTTTAATGATTGGTCACTTCTGCTCTCGTTATTTTGTACCTCTGTCGCCATTGCACTTTCTGAACAATACTTTCGATAAAGTAATGTGAATTTCCATTTTTTTTATATTGATCTGGGTTTCTTTGGTCGAGTTGAGACACCGGCCGGGACGCTGCGCAACCAGCAGCTCAGAGCTTGTACGAGCAACCTTGGTGCTTTACACAATTTTCATTCAACACAGAACAAACAAGCTATTAGTATAAAAACATAACAGCAACTGGAACTAGTATCAGTCTTCCACTTCTGTTTAGCCTGTTCATAGGTATGAGGGCTCTTATATTTAGTTGTGTCGCTTTAGCGGCACTGGCATACGTCAGTTGCCGGGAAGTGAGCCGTCAAAAACGGGATGCTGACTTAGAAGGAGCAGCGAGTCACCACGGTGGCAAATGGGATAAGGGCGGTGGCCATGAGCACCACCACGATCATCATCATGACCACGGTGAGAAGGGCCACAAGGGGTACAAAGGACACCACCACCATGAACACGGCAAGAAAGGTCATCACCACCACGAGGGCCACAAAGGCCACAAAGATGAGCACGGCGGCCACAAGAAACATCACCACCATGATGATGGTCATCATCATGAGCATCACCATGGCGAGAAGGGCCACAAAGGGCACGGTCACAAAGAAGAGGGACATTACCACAAAGGACACTCTACCAAGGGACACCACGGAGTGCACAAACATGATGAATTCAAGAAGGAGAAACACTTCCATGATCATCATCATGAGGGTGGTCATCACGAAGGACATGGAGGCCACCACGAGGAGCACGGCCACAAGAAGGGCGGCCACCACCACAAGGGACACCATCATCATGGTCACCATGATCATCACCACGGCAAGAAGGGACATCACGAGAAGGGTGGGCACCACCACGACCATAAGGGACACCACGATGATGGCGGCCACCACGAGCATCACCATCACCATCATGACCACGGCAAGAAGGGCGGTCATGAACACCACAAGCACTGGGGCCACAAAAAGGGCCACTAATCTGCCATTTCCTATGCACCAGTGCTATTTAATTAGGCCTTTAGCTAGGTTTATTTAATTAAGCTTACTCATGTTAGTTATTATTGTTATGTTGACTGTGATTTGTTATTAAAAAGTTTATTAAAATCTTTGTTTATTCGAATGCTGCCCATTCATGCTACAACATTAAAGGATTTCGACAAATAGGTGGTAAAACAAACTTATTAATTTCACGACACGTTTCGACAACAAAGTTACATAAATAGTTGGCGGTGTTCCGTTGGCAAAGGCTCCCAAGCAGATAAGTAACTAGGCGTTGAGAAACTAGAGCGGTGCCCGAGACTGGCCTACATTTAAGCTGGCTTCGAATTAGCCGTGGTTGCAATCGAGCGTTTCCTATAGAAAACACTTGCAGCCGCACTGAAATTGATAACGTTTCTCAATAGATAGTGAAGTGAACTCGGTGCAATGAGCCTTTTTGGCAACCGCCTCGTTATCTCGTCCGTGCTCGAAACAATAACTTTTCCTCTACACTCAAAGCGGTCACCTTTTTCTGACATTTTCACCATTCGATTTATCAACTTCACAGTTTTTATTGTTATATTTTCAAGTTATGAAACGGTTACATTTTCAACAATCGTAAAGTAAGTATATTGTTTGTGAGCCTTCCGCTTAATAGTTATAAACCACTACTATGCCACTATCATACATACAGCGACCACGACCAGCGCAGGTTGACGGGAACAGCTTCTATATGGACGGCTGGTATAGTCTATACAGCTACGGAATAAGCTCAATACATTATAATCCGCGTGCTATGAGAATGGGATGGGATGGCACCTTGTCTAATTAGTTAATTTCATTTTAATTTAATTAATCAACTAATTGTTTACTCGTTAGCTTAGCTTGAAGTTGCTGCAGCAGAAGTCCCCTCACCTCGGATGCATGACACCGTGTTTTTATATTCCTGTGGACGGCGCGACGCGGCGCGGCATACGTATCGTCCGCGTCTCAGTTTGACAAGGTTCCATCCCATTCTCATCGCGCGCGGATTATACCTAATTAAAGACAAAGACAACTTACTCAAAGCTTATAGTGTAGATGATGGTTAATAATAGCCACCCAATAAAATAACGTAAGTTACTGTCTATATAACGAAAATAATGTAATAGATAAGTATTAGTTACCTAAGCAAAGAAAGATGTTGAAAAAGCTGTAATTACCTCTAAGTATCTATATTTTGTTTTTTTTTTTAGTGATCGCTCTAAGACATATAGGTACCTAGGTACGAGGTGTCCATCGTTTTGGCAGCGCCACTGCATCCGATTTGCTTGAAAAAAAAAATACATTGATATAAAAAAAAATACATATATAGAAAATATATATAATTTTTTTACGAGACCTCGAGACAGTGAGAAAATGCCTGAAATTAGGGGGCATTGGTGTACTTCATACAAAGTAGCAGTTTTTTTTACTCTGAGGTCACAATAAGGAGCACTGGTATCAGGGGCCGTACCGGCTAAAGAATCGACCTTCGGAAAAATTGCCGAGTTTCAAATTAAAACAGATAAATCGAAGTAAGGAATTTCGTATTGTACCTATACTATTTGTTGAAGTTATTTGGAAGATATTGATGTTTGTGCGACCTCATGAATTAGGGTTCGCCATTTTGGCCCAATAGGGGCTCGATTTATCTGTTTTAATTTGAAACCTACACATTGCTACTTCTTTTTGGCACAAATAAAACCTTGCCAAAGAAAAGTAGCAATGTATCACATCCATCTGTCAAATGAAAGCGATAACGATAGCCATGTAAGTTAGCCGGTATGGCCCCTGTTAAGTTTACCATAACATCTAGGTATTCTGTGCTACAACACCAATTTTACGTTACACGTGTATCTATTTCAGCACATTACTAATTCTCTTTAATTAAGCGCTAGCAAATTATCCCCACAACCCTCATAGGGCGTTTGCTCGGAAGGGGCGATTTGCTGAAATTTTGTGCAAAAACTAATAAAATACTTAGATATTGACCGTGGTCTCAATACCTTAACAATAGATTTAATTATAACATTGATTCAATTATTTGAAGGTCTACCTTTGTCGTTTAAATTAGGTCTTACTTTCATGACTGGTCAAGTCTAGAATCGACAGTTGCTCAAGCTGTGATCGTGGTCTCTAAATTGCTGAAAAATACCTTTAAATTAATTCATTCCACTCTAGTTATAGTACAGTAACCCGTAGAACATCTAAATCACCAAAAAGGTTACCGTTTGACGTGCCGGACTACAGCTGCGCCACAAAAAAAAAGTTGGAAATCTGACTTTTTGACTATGCCATGATGAAGTCTATAGTTTGTCGGAGTTTGTCGCCAAAAACCAGAGTTTGTCGGTCTTCCGTTTAGGAGATACATGTGGCTCAGCTGTAGAGACGTCTCTACAGCTGCGCCACACAGATCTCGAAAACGGAAGGTCGTAGCGAAAATCTGATTACTTGTATGTATAGCCGTTAGTTTGTCGGAGTTTGTCGCACAAAAACCAGAGTTTGTCGGTCTTGCGTTTAGGAGATACGTGTGGCGCAGCTGTAGGAGACGTCTCTACAGCTGAGCCACACAGATCTCGAAAACGGAAGGTCGTAACAGAAATCTGATTACTCGTGTGTGTAGCCGGTAGTTTGTCGGAGTTTGTCACCAAGAACCAGAGTTTGTCGGTCTTGCGTTTAGGAGATATGTGAGGATACGCTGTGGAGACCTTTCTACCTGGATCTTGAGAACGGACGGTCGTAGCAAAAATCTGATAACTCGAGTGTGTAGCCATTAGTTTGTCAGAGTTTGTCACCAAAAATCAGAGTTTGTCAATCTTACGTTTAGAAGATATGTGGGGATATGCTATAGAGATATTTCTACCTGGATCTCGAGAACGGAAGGTCGTAGCGAAAATCTCACATATCTCCTAAACGCAAGACCGACAAACTCTGATATTTGGCGACAAACTCGGTCGAACTACCGACTATAGATATGACTAATCGGATTATCGCTACGACCTTCCGTTCTCAAGATCTAAGTAGAAAGGTCTCCACAGCGTATCCTCACATATCTCCTAAACGCAAGACCGACAAACTCTGGTTCTTGGTGACAAACTCCGACAAACTACCGGCTACACACACAAGTAATCAGATTTCTGTTACGACCTTCCGTTTTCGAGATCTGTGTGGCTCAGCTGTAGAGACGTCTCTACAGCTGCGCCACACGTATCTCCTAAACGCAAGACCGACAAACTCTGGTTTTTGTGCGACAAACTCCGACAAACTAACGGCTATACATACAAGTAATCAGATTTTCGCTACGACCTTCCGTTTTCGAGATCTGTGTGGCGCAGCTGTAGAGACGTCTCTACAGCTGAGCCACATGTATCTCCTAAACGGAAGATCGACAAACTCTAGTTTTTGGCGACAAACTCCGACAAACTATAGACTTCATCATGGCATAGTCAAAAAGTCAGATTTCGAACTTTTTTTTTGTGGCGCAGCTGTAGTCCGGCACGTTACCGTTTGCCGTTGTGATATAGTTATTTATTACGAAATTATAGATACTTTAACCCAAGTTTTACAGATCGCAACCCGCCGTAACCTATATTTGTATATCTTTAAAACTGATCTTTGCGATCTGTAAAACTTGAGTTAAAGTATCTACTATTTTTAATAAATAACTATATCACAACGGCAAACGGTAACCTTTTTGCTGATATAAATGTTCTACGGGCTACTGTACTATTATAACAACTCGTTAAAATCGATCAACATTTTAAGAACGTCATAAAGATGTAGATTAACGCGAGAAACATACTATTGTGTTGTGTTGTGTCGTGTCGCGATCTGTCGCGTATCGGTTTCATACATTTAGTATGACTCTCTAGTCATACTAAATGTAAACGAAACAACACAACACAATAGTGTGTCTCTACACACTATTGTGTTGTGTTGTTTCGACACGACACACTGTAGTAATGTGTTTCTAACCATACTAAATGTATGAAACCGATACGCGACAGATAGCAACACGACACAACACAAGACAACACAATAGTAAGTTTCTAGCGTCAGTTGTTTATTTATTGTGACAATAAAAAAATGTCACTTTTGTAGTGTTGTTCACTGTACCTACTCTGTAAAATGCAGTGTGAGGTCGCCAGCGAGCGAGTGCCAATTGAGTACTAATGGAAAGGAGACATAATCTCTTTATCAGCAGTTTATACGGAACTCTCCGCGCGAGCCTTTCTACCAACTCGGGCGGGCGGTTTTCTTTTCAGGACTTGGCGCCATTTCGCAAATTGTTGACTTTGTCCAATGAAGTTCTCCGCGTTTATTTTAGTTTAATAAAAAAAAGATGGTCAATTACGTTAAAGACATTGTCTGATTGTTTGATTCGTAAGAAAATTCAATATTAATTATGGAAGGACGTGAACTATTTTTTTATGATAACTCAAATAGATGTAGTTGTAGGGATGGATAATTAAGTTTGGTATCGAGTAAATGTCTCAGTATAAGTAAGTATAATGGCGGGTTTTTTAACGTCTCGGGTGGAATGGGGAAATTTCTTGACATCGTTGCATATATTAATATAGTAACAAATATACGCGATGTGAACACGAACAGGACGGGAAAAAATGTATAGTACAGAGTCACACAGCACGTCCGTCCATGTCCCGTCCGGGGTGTTTTCCAGAGACAAGAGAAGTCCCCAGTTCTCCCCAGGCCCCAGTCCATATAAATGCGTTAAGTAATAATGTAAAGGCTTTTTAAAAGTTTATTTACGATAGCGAAGCACAAGTGAGCCGACCTAAGAGATTACAGCGAGTGCAATGAAGTAGATTGATGAGCAAATACAACCTCTGTAGGCATGATAACCTCAACAGGTGTTTGGTTGGTCTTCAGACAAATATCAATAGAGAAATGCATGATTCATAAATTTTGATAAATTTGAGCTTGATCGCTGCGGACACGTACTATAAAAACATGATGGAACTACTATAGTGTTTTATCACACGATGCAATCATTTTTAGCTCATCATGAGCTCATTCCACCTTCTCCTTTCTACCATCGGACATCCAGACGCACTGCGGGTTACCATTACCACCCGTTCTCGGTTAATATACCTTTTCTGCGTACCAAACGCTACTCATCATTTTTCATAATGCACATAGCTATGGGATGGAATTCCCTGCCGGCGTCTGTGTTTCCGAGTGCATACAACCTGACTCTATTCAAGGCCAGAGTGAATAAGCACCTTCTGGGCAAGCTCGCTCCATCGTAGACCCTGTCTTTGCTTTTGGGCTAGACTGGGGTCAAAAGCAAACCAAAATATAATGCACTTAACAGTCAGATAGAATACCGAATAAAAAATAATATTTTGTATGACACATATGTATGTACTCAAACGTAAAATTTAGGGAGAAAATTGAAAACTCTTGGTTAACTCCATAATAAACGCGCCTGAAACGTGATGGGCGACGTCACAAATCATGGCCGTTTTGTATAGAGCGTTTTCAGTGGGTGTTGCTGCGTGCTAACTTCAAGTCACTATATCACGAGAAAAAACGCAAGAGAAATGTTTTAATATTACTGTTGATTTTCTCACGCATTATACTTTTGATTTAGATTAAAAAAAATTGATGCATATTCCCTATTATATACAACACGACGTTGACTAAACTTTTTGTTGAACTACAAAATGACGTTTCGATGTAGACATATGTTTTGTAGAGTTCTTTCATGCTACGCCTGCTGAAAGGCTAATGACATGACTATTGTGAGGTTTCTGTATTAAGAAAACACTTTATTACCTAGTTCAAACTAGTTTTGTTAGGTTAAATTAGATTATTCACTTCTCAAGCTTACGCGCTCACTAGACGTGAAATTAAACACTTATTAACCTTTAACCGCGCTAGTATCCGTTAAAAAGTTTTCATAACAATAAAAAACTTTTCCAATAAATATTGTGTGTATTATCTACTTGAGTTTATAAAGAGGAAACAATTATTCTAACCAGGAAAATAACATTGAAAGAAGCAAGGTAGGTAAACCTTTAATTTCAACCTTTCAGGATTCAATGTACACGATCCTGAATATGAATGGTCCGGTTTTAGTTCCAAATAGGTCACATAGGGTTCATTGAATACTATTTGAATAGATTCGAGTAGATACAAGGAGATCCCTCGTGTTTTCAACTACCAGCCTACCTACACAAATTGAGAGCAAACTTGTTCTTAGCAGCGCCCGCTGAGGTACTAAACCATTCCCTTAATTAAAAAGGAATACCGTATAGAATTAATCTTATTTCAGAAATAAGGACGACATTATATCTTCTACTTAGGTACTGAGAAGATAAATAAAAGTATGTTTCATACACATACATGGTAATGTGCTGGAACATTAGAATAACTTTTCTTAGTAAAAACAAACAGATGAAAAATTAGAATATTGTCGTTTTAGAGTTTTACTTTTTATTATCAATCATCTAGTAGAAACAACATAGACTATTCTAGCTTAAAATAATCAAGTGACGAAGCAGCTGTGAAGTTGCCGAAATGTCAAAAGAAAACATCAAAATACTTATTTAATTATGTTACAAAAACTAAGTCAATTTACCTAAGTAAGTATAGTTGGTGTTTGTACAGTAGCCGATGAAGTGAATAACAGAAACGGTAATATTAGTTCTCGGAATGGCATTATAGAAAATTCCCAGTACCTACTAATAAAATAGGTAGACAGAATGAAGGAAAACTCATTTATTTTTGTGCACCAGAAAATAAACAACATAAGAAGAGATAGTGGCTAGTGGCGATCCCAATATTACAAAAGGCGCATTTATTTCAGTAATACAAGTATATAGATAGATCTGTCGTTAATTAGTACTGAATGACACAGGTGGGCACAACTAATGTCCTTCGAGCAATCTCTTATTGCGAGCCTTCCATTGTTCCACTGCCATTGTTGGTTTTCATAATGCTGGATAGTAAATCGTAATTAAAAGACATTTTATTGAAACTCAGTCGTTTTTTGTCTCAAAGATCAAAATGTTAGTAAGAGAATACTTTGGTAAACATTGTATTTAATGATGCTTGGAGTGTGACGGACTGAAAGAAAATAATGGATTGAAATTAGTAGAAAACTGTAACAAACTGTTCAAACCCCATCGCCATTGAAAAAAAAGATTTCTAGCCTGTCGTTTAGCTATATTAAGTTTTTTTGCGAATAGTGGCCACTTTTAGCACAGGCAAAGTTATCCGTAAAAAGTATTTTATCTCTAATAAACAATTGTACCAAACTTTAACTAAGTACCTACTATCCTAGACCAGCGGTTCTCGAATTCTTTTGGCTACGGAAACCTTTTTGGTTCACCGTTTTTGGGCGGAACCCTAGCTCAAGTAAGAAGTAGTCTAATCAGGGTTGCCACTTTTAGGAACAGAAAAGCCGGGAGAAGGGTGCGAAATTTTTTTCGATCTATTTTCTAACTGTACGTTGAAATCATTAAAACTGACAGTAAAACTACTGTAAGGGTTTGGTAACTAGTAAATGAAGGACATGTTGAATGTGTGTGAATGTTTGTAATTAAAATACTCAAAATCAATGGAAAAAAACGGGCGGGTCAGCAAAGTAAGAGTAAAATAAAAATAAAAACCGGTCAAGAGCGAGTCGGACTCGCGCACCGAGGGTTCCGTACCATCATGATTGCACCATTAAATCACACTGCAGAGAAGAATAATAAAGTTAGTATTGCAGTTTTAGGTCAGCGCCATCTCTTGACCGATAGTGGAACTAATGTTAACTTTTTTAGAAATTTGATAATTTCTAAAAAAGTGTGCTAAATTGAGACATCGTTTTATTTTTCCTGTAATCTTGATATAAACTGCTATCACATAGAATTATTTCAGAGTTTTCTTTTTACAAACTTCGGAGATAAGGGGGGGGGAACGGTATTTTTTTTTTACATTTTTCATCATAAGTCGAAAACTATGCGGTCTAGAAAAAAAAAGAAAAAATGATTAAAAACGTGCAAACTCTTTCATATGATACCCCACATGTCCTATTAACCCCACTTCAAATTTTTAAGACCCCTTTTCAGGCCGTGCTGTAAAAAATATATTTAATTTTTTATTTATTTCTTATTTGCAAAATAGTTGGGCAAATGTCATCTTAAACTATTCCAAATTTCAAGTTAAAACCATTAGTAGTTCTCGAGATATCCAGCTGTGACAGACAGACAGACAGACAGACTGAGTCACACCATAAGGGTTCCTTTTTTGCCATTTTGGTACGGAACCCTAAAAAAGAGACTTATGGTTAGGTATTTTTATTTTAACTTTATTTTTCCATGTTTTTTTTTATTGCTACAGGCCTCTCTCATTAATTCCGAGTCATTTTTTAGTTCCACTATCGGTCAAGAGATGGCGCTGACCTAAAACTGCAATACTAATTTTATTATTCTACTCTGCAGTGTGGTTTAATGGTGCAATTATGATGGTACGGAACCCTCGGTGCGCAAGTCCGACTCGCTCTTGACCGGTTTTTATATTTACTTGCGAATTCCGAACAAGACATGTCTTTTGAAATTCTGCTTTCATTAAATCTACAAAGCAACGATTTCTGACATTAGAACATTTAAGCGTCATATCGGAAAAACCTCGCTCAACATAAGCATTTGAAGGCCTGCGGTATGCTTAAAGCGCGAAACTAACTCTGTGACATTGTTTTTTTACGTGAAATCACACCAAGTTTGACTAAAAAAAGGAGTTTTTAAGATATAAAATATTTATTTAGTTATAACAAAAAGATAAGTACATACAATGTTGAATTTATAAACTCTCGAATTTTCGCGGAACCCCTGAGGGGCTCTCACGGAAATTCATTCGGGAACCGCTGTCCTAGACAACATGTTACAGGAAAAAGTTTTTCATTCAACGAATAGATATTGAACATTGAACCTACTCAAAAATATCGGAACTAAAGTACCTGCAAGCCCTTAATTGCGAGAGCACAAGTTCTCGAAGTTTACCATCGTTCGTTGCGTACAGTGACGTCGAAATCAAAGTCAGCATCGAGTGTTGACGAGTGCGGCCGATGGCTTGTCTGCGCCCGCGCCGCCAACTAGACCGCGACGTGACGCGGCCACCGCGGCTAGAACACTGACCGCATCGTTTTCACGGTCAAAGATATGATTATGACGATTCTGATCGATTCAAAACAAAATTTATACAATCTAAAGAGTTGTATTGAAACATACTGAATAACCGTTTCGGGGATTTGAATCGATTTTAAAGGCATGCCATGGTTTGTTATACATACAATATGTTGGGTTAGCGATGTCGGAGCTTTTAAAGGCAGATAATATGATAAATTTTATCGACAAAACCCCCCACATTTTAAATTTGACTTAATATTTTAGATGGCCCTGCCGAAAAATATTAATTTCTCTGGAGCTAACCAAACATATTGTATGATATAAAGAGATAAGAAGATTTATAATACATTTTTCAATAGAATTTTCTCATTTTTAATTTAGATTGATACTTTTTCTTTCGTACCTTTTAGAATAATATGAGAAATTCATCCTCCAAATAAGCGGATATAAAATATATCACTAATTTTGACAGAGAAAGAAAACCTGAGAGTTTCGCCGTTTCGTTAAAGATTATTTTTCTATGTAGTAGATATATGATCCCATAAGCCTTATGTGTAGCCATAAGAGCATTATGTTTGAATAGACTTGTTGCGGTTTATGGCATGGACACACGACCACGAAACACCCCCCACTCAATGGTCGGCGTCTAACGTGGTTACGTCTGCACGCAAGCCTGGTTAAGCTTCTATTCACAACGTTACATGAAGTACACAGATACTCGTATAATACACAAAAAGCTTTATGCTAAGAGCTCACTTGTTGCTCTCTACGCACAACTAACACAACCAAACGCCATTTAATATTGTTGGTGAACGCTCTGGCTACGGTTACGAGAATACTTCAGCAGTTACTGGTGTTTTTTTTATCCTGGGAAATGATACTTACATGGAAAGTTTTTGCGAAAGCTAGTATGAAATATACAGGAGCATATGACCTCGCAGGAGTTGATTACTAACATCATAACAACGTTTTATCTAAAGACTTCTCTACATTTTCCGAAAAAAAGAAAAAAATAATACTTTCCGTCCAAACGTCCGAAGAGCTAATGAAATTTTGAATGAAAAATAGTTTTTTTGTGTTTTTCGGAAAGTTGTTGAACAAACGTTTTTGTTTATGATGACAACTAGTAATTCACTCTCCTGCGAGATTGTTGGTGTTTTACAAATAACCCTGTATCGTATTTATGTAGAACGAACGTTACCGATTCACAGCTCTCTATTACGAAGTAGATTAATTAAACGGAGTATTTTCTTTGTGGCTTATTTATAATCTGCAAATATTGCATAAGCAGCCCAGTGCAAATATTATTATGCTATTAGTTACAGAGGTGAAAAACTCTAAACATGTTTATATATTTGGAGTGAATTGAATTTTAATATTATGCTTTTGTATTTGAGCTTGACAATGATTCGCGGAATTCTTTTATATATTTCTAGACAGGCGTAACTTGTCGCCTTGCCAAACTCAATCCAAAATTTTGTGCTACTTTTTTGTTAAGTCTCTGTTTAATTTATCGGTCGTTTCAGCAAATCAAATTAGCAATAATTAAATCGAACAATGTTTCATGACTAAATCTGAATTTCGTGAGGTTATTTTTATGTTGACACTTGACACAAATTTTGAAGACAGGCAATTTTTCTTTCTTTATAATAAAATTTGTCTGGCTAGGTACTGTATTGGTGTCAAGTACGTTTTATTTTACATTTAGCTAGTGAATAGTGCAGCTTGGAATGAGCGGCACGCTGGCGATATGATCATTCATAAAATAATTGATTTATCTTCAATATAGGTCTACACTATATAAATAAAAATAAACAAGTTATGAAGTGACGACAAGACAAATGGCTAATGCGGTCGCGACAAGTTCATGGCCTCCTCTACTATGCCAAATATTATAAAAATATTGCTTTTGTGACATGACAAGTAGAGTCATATATTATTATGTTGCATAGTAGTTATATCTACACATCGGAAAAGTATTTTGACTACTGGAATTCCTACTAGGAGGTCAAAACTCAGGAAATACATAGATACTCATCACACTACTTTTAACTTCCAGAAAATCTTCACTGTGGTGCACTTAATACAAAGATTCTTCTAATATCTGGTGAAAATTCGTATACTTTCTGCTTTGCTATAATTTGCTTAAATATTTTCTGTTTTTAATTAAATCTGAACCTTATAATGAATGAACTCCTAAAAATGTACCATTAACTATTATTTTATAATTGACATCATTGTGACCAGCAACCATACAAATCCGCATTGCATGACGATTTTTACCAATCAGGTTACTTAATGCAATTTGTTTTGACCAGTTTTCACCATCATCGTTTATTTACTTTTGATGTATCTTAGGGTTGCCACTATTTTTAGTCAGTTATAAAGTTAAGTAATGGAATAATCAAAAAAACCACTTACCGGTTGGTTCGAGTTGAAAGTTCAGTAAAATAATGTAAAAATAAAAACTGACTAAAGGCATAATCTTCTTTTTAATTTCTCAATACCTCATTTGGAAACAATTTAAATGAAAATCAATGAAACATATATTTTTCAATGATTCTATCACTAAGTACTTGTAATATACTTTAATTTCTTATGTTGTTATTTAATGGTAAACTAGCGACCGCCCGCGACTTCGTCTGCGTGGAATGTTTTTTTTTGCTATTCCCTCGGGTACAGTACTTTTTTGAAAGGTACCCTATGTCTTTCTCTGTACCCCTGTCAACGTGTATGCAAAATTGCATGATGATCGGTGGAGTAGTTATACGTAAGACGTGAAGGCATAACAAATAAACAAATACAGAAACTTACTTTCGCATTTATAATATTAGTAAAGAAGATTCATAATTTCAATTCAGAATTATATTGTTAACTTTGAAAATGGTTTTAATGATCTTTTCGATTTGCATTTGATTAATATTTTATTAAATAATGGATTTCATCACTAAATTGCTACAAAACATTTTTTTTTACATTTATATGTATTGGTGGTATATACTCGTATATGTATGTAATATGTAGGTGGTATATACCTAGCTATTCTTCTATAAATTCAAAAAGTACGAGTGGTAGCCCTAAGAGGAAAATCAAGGTCAATACAGTTGAAAAACTGAGTGAATCTTAAAAGTCTAGTTTCGTAATTTGAGTGCCTAGCTAGACAATCATAATATGTAGATTAGGCCGACCTGGGGAGCTTTGCAAATAGTTACAAATAATAGTACGAAAGGGTTCTATTTTTAGTCTCGTTGCGGTGCATTTGAACCGCGGTCTGCGGCACCTGCCCGTGAAAGTGTCTGCCAACTAGTTTAGATTTTTGAGATAGGCACTCGGCACTAGCACAAAATAGAGAGACTAACAGATGTGTGCTTCTCAAAATAATTTGCTGTAAAAAAGCATTGAAAGTGAAAATTGTCAAACGTGTTTTCATCAGTTTTTCTTTTTGTTATTCTGCTAATAGGTCAATGACGCGAGGTGTTTCCTGAAAGTGTTATTTTAAAATACAAATAGTAATGTGTTTATGTAGACTATTTTAAATTGTGCTCAGTTTTTCTGATCTTAAAATCATTCACGCTTGCGGCAACACAGCTAAGAGTCCGACTCGCGACGCGCCGGCTACGGCTTACACAACGATTTATATAAAACTGCTGCACCATCATTAGGTGTCGATAATTCTCTAAGTGGTGAGCATCGGACAGCACTAGGAGCCCGTGAGCCCCCAGCATGAGGTTGGTTTTAGTGGTAGCTCTTCTGACGATAGTGACGGTAGCGTACGCGCGCCGTATCCCAGCTGCAGAAAATGAGAAGTTAGTAAAGGACCAGGATCCCGCCCCCAGTGACCACAAGAAGGATCATCATCATAGTCATGAACACAAGAAGGGTGGCGGGAAGGAACACCACGCACATCATCATAACGACCACGGGGAGCACGGTCACAAGGGCTACAAGGGCCATCATCATCATGAGGAAGCCAAGAAAGGCCATCACGATAAGGAACACCATAAAGGTGAATACGATGACCATGGCGCCCACAAAAATGAGCATCACCATCACGACGGCCACTACGACGAGCATCACAAAGGGGAGAAGGGCGAGAAGGGCCACAAATATGCAGAAAAAGGTCACTACAACAAGGGCCACTCTACTAAGGGGCACCATGAAATACACAAACTTGACGAGTTCAAAAAGGACAAACACTTCTTTGACGAGGAAGGTGATTCCGGACACGAGGAGAAGCACGGAGGTTTCCACGAGGAACACGGCCACAAGAAGGGCGGTCACTTCCATAAGGGCCATCATCATGGTGGCCATCACGCGAAGGAACACGGTGAGAAAGGTCACCACGAGAAAGGAGGACATCACCACGAGCACAAGGGACACAAGCACGCCGAAGGCCACGACGGCCATCACCACCACCACCACGACCATTCCAAGAAAGGTGGTCATGACCACCACAAAAAGTATGGCTACAAGAAAGGTCATTGAGAACCTTCGTGATTCCATCGGGTATACTGTATTTAATAGTTGGAACTTTGGTGTGAATAATGGTCTCGAAGTTACGATTTTGTTAATGTTTCATAAAACGTTGCAATCTCTAAACAAATTGCGTACTACTATTACAGCCGGCTATTTGTCGCGAGTCGTAACTAACAAACTGTGATTTAATACCTACTCTATTTTCTAAACCTAATTTTAAATTAAATTATTGTATTTTAAGTTACTTAGGTCGAAAGAGAAAGTTTTTGTAAATACGTGTTTTTATTTAAATAAAAAAAATATTTTGAACCTGGGTTTTCATTTTAGAGTTTTAAATGCATGACTTACATGGTAAGGTATATAAGTTTCAAAGAAGTTACCCAAAAAGTAATACAGTATACTTATTTCTTTTAATGTAAGCTAATTAACTGATATTTGAATCTGAGGTAGGTAATTATTTTTTTATAAAATATAATAAATAAAGATAATAAATTGCTTTCTTTTGTGATTATTACAATAAATATGTATTACTGAAAAATTTTACGCAATTGTGCTACAGTACCCTTAGCACGAACGGGCTATAGAAAACATAATGCACGTAAAAAACATTCAATATTTTACACTGGCTGTCTGTATGATTTGACAGCTAAGTTTTTGTGCCTATTTGAAACGCCGCTAGCGTGCGTCTAAAGAACTAATTTTGACGTACAATATGAAAACCGTGATGGTCTCTCCAGACTTCAAACTTTAGTACCATGTCCCTCACGCTATGCTCACGCTACGTCCTACAGCGCCAAAATGGCGGAAATCAAATAGGCACTATAACAGTTTGACATAAGCCTGTCCAGTGTAAATATATGCAGGTCAGTGATATTTTAGCACGCGCCATGTGCCGCTAAAAAGTGTAATGAAATTTTCCATAGATAATTACTCTAGCGCGAGTACTTTTACGCGCGTTTTTTCTCGATAGATGTTCGTGCTAAAGGAAGGTACAGGCCATAGAAATAGAATGTCAAAGAACAACAATGTCAATAAACAGGTGACCCGAAAAACGAATGCATACATTTTATATGAGATACGTAAAATATGACTTAGATACATAAAATATGACTATATATGCCAAAGGAAATTAATAAACTATGTTCCATACTGTTTTCTTTGTCGATAAACGAATAAATGTAGCGAAATTTGGTTTTAGAGAAATGTGTGGCAATATCTTATTTACCTCTGAAAAGTGGTATGGATTTTTCTTTAGGTCACATCACAAATAGTTAGAGCACAAGATACCATGGCTCCACGATACCTTTATTTTAAATTCTAATTAAGATTATCAAATATTTTAGGCAAATCGTGATTGCTCCGAATGCTCCGTTGCAAGGCGGGCCGCTAGGGCCTCTTACTGTAAAAAATATTGGCACATGTCACTTGATCCTATTTGTCTCTTTTTTACATAGACCGTGTCCGTATGATGTTAACTTCTCTTTTCCACGCTCTGTTGGTCTTCTTGAGCTCAGCGAAAATGTTTCTATGTCTATCCTCAGTGTTTCTTTCAGGTACTAATCCGGGGGGGCAGTACCCCCCCGGAGCAGCCTTGGTGCCCCCCCGGAGAAAAATGTGTTGTGTGTAGGTAGACGGGCTAACTAGTGTAGTGATCGATGGACGAGCTCCCCCGAAACTCTTAATTGCCCCCCCGGAGAATTTTGTCTGAAAAAAACACTGGGTACAGGCTAAGTGCCTGTTTTTAAATGAACGCCCGGCTAAAATGATATTTATCATTCAGTCAGGCACACATTTTGACATGTTAGTTCTATGTTTTTCTGTTTGTTTTGTTGATAGTTAGTTTTAGTTAATTTGGTAAGACAAGATATTAAAAGAATTTTAAAATTAAAATTTAATAACTAGTTCTATGTGATGTAGACTGAGGAAAACGTAATAACAAATTATCACACGTTAGGTATATGTATGTAGGTCTTTTACTAAATATCCTTAACAAATACGAAGAAACTGTTAAGGATATAGTCCTGTGCATTTACTATTTATACGTTACACTTGCCAACAAAATAATTAAGGGGACTTTGTTAACTGTATACGTTAATGAGATCTTTCTTTCTCATCTTACTTTAGGCATTAATTTCTAATGATCAGGTAGAGGTAGAGGATCAAAGACTACGATACAAATTTATCTGAGAGTTGAACCACTTGTAAGCTATTAATAATAATAATAATAATAAAACGCTTTATTGCACACTAGAAAAAGACATTACAAAGAAGAAAACAATAAACATAGACAAGTACACAAAAGGCGGCCTTACTGCTATGTAGCAGTCTCTTCCAGGCAACCTTGAGTAGAAAAATATTAAAGGGAAGAGGACAGATGGGGAGTGGGTGCAAAAGTACTAGAAGGACAACAGATATAGATGTACATAAATAAAAAAGAGAGCGAAAAATGTGTAAGTATATAAAATGAAAGTTGAAAGGGAAATATGAGAAAAAGGTGGTATTAGGTGGGAGAAAGGAAATGTCTTCTAACTTGATCCTTGAAAGATCTTAAGGTACGAGCTTTACGGATGTCCTCTGGAAGTGCGTTCCACAAACGGACAGCATGTACAGAGAATGAATAAGAAAAAAGCTATTCAGCGTCGCTATTTAATATAAAATCAGGAAAGGTATAATACATTCAGACTATTTATGTGAAATCATCATAATGTTGTTAATATATGTTAAAAATGATAAACTACTTAATTAACAATTTGAATTATGAATCAAAGAAAATTTTAATGGAAATATCATAAAAATATATATATTATTGTAAGTACTTACTTATGAAAAGCTAATGAGCTTTTAGTCGAATGAAGATATCAAACAGTCCCGCAAAGGTCTGGATACGAAATATTTGTTATTAAAGGCGGGGTTGAGCGAATAATGGCTGAATATTTTAGTATTCGTCGAGCACGCTCATGTAATCCATTGATACTGCTTTTAATACTAATTAGCGAGCGAGTACGGAGGCTTAACTATATCACACACTAGATTTATGGGCCCAGCCGCTGTCAGGCACTAATCCTGGCTGGGAGACGCAGTCTACTCGCCATTGACGGGTTATTTACATACTACAAAAACGGGTGGAGCTCGACATTTGAGAGTAACGAAAGGAAATACTCGAAAACTGGTTGAAAAGGTATGAGGCTGTAACTCAAACACTCGTTTAAGGGTTTCCTCATACACACATATGCAAACGCTTTAATTTCAGTAGTTTTTTTTACATAATCACGTGGTTTCAAGAACAAATTAAAATTATACAGAACTAGCTTCTGCTCGCGACTTCGTCGTGGATATTGACTACAAAAACGGATGGAGCTCGATATTTGAGAGTAACGAAAAGAAATACTCGAAAATTGGTTGAAAAGGTATGAGGCTGTTCATTTTTGAACTCAAACATTCGTTTCATGTTTTCCTCATACAAAAACTAAAATATATGGGTCATCTATTTTTTCATCTCTCTTCGAAAAGCAAATAAACAGCGTATTTTTTGTCGTATTGTCCATTATTCTGTATAGAAAAGTAATATAGCTCATAAATTTGCATTTTTATTGCAGTTTATAAATTGCTAACTAAATAAAAAATTAGCAATACAGAAATAAAGAAAATTCATAAAAAAATAGCAATAATTCCAACTAGAACATTGATTCAATTGACAAATTAAAATTCTATAAATACTAGTGTTCTACGGTCATAACAACTATTCAGATAAAATATATAATAACATTCATTATAAAACATCTATTTGACAGGTCAATACTTATATCGGGAAATGGTCATCGTTCTTTACTGAAAGAAAACATTCATTTATTTTCAAAAATAAGTAAAACGGCGTTCAAAGATAAAAAAAACAAGTTGATTAAGTAGGAGTACAACAAATTATCATTTTTAGGGTTCCGTACCAAAATGGTAAAAAAGGAACCCTTATGGTGTGACTCAGTCTCTCTGTCTGTCTGTCACAGCTGGATATCTCGAGAACTACTAATGGTATCAACTTGAAATTTCGAATAGTTTAAGATGACATTTGCCCAACTATTTTGCAAATAAGAACGAAATAAAAAAATAATAACTTTTTTACAACAGGGACTGAAAAGGGGTCTTAAAAATTTGAAGTGAGGTGACTAGGGCATGTGGGGTATCATATGAAAGAGCGCTGTTTGCACATTTTAATACATTTTTTTTTCTTAGGCCGCATAGTTTTCGACTTATGATGAAAAATGTAAAAAAAAACCGTCCCCCCCCTTATCTCCGAAGTTTGGTAAGAGAAAAATCTGAAATAATTCTATGTGATAGTAGTTTATGTAAAGATTACAGGAAAAATAAAACGATGTCTCAATTTAACACAATTTTTTAAAAATTCAAAAACAAACAAAAAATCTTTAGTTTCAATACCAGTCAACAGATGGCGCTGTCCTAAGAATGCTGACCCAAGGAAAAAAAAAATAGTTCCACTATTGGTCAAGAGATGGCGCAACCTAATACTACAATAATAATTGGTGGCTGGTTCTAATATAATTACCTACTATTTGCCGTACGAATAAACAAAGAATAAGTTCCTACTTAGTAATATAAACAGTTTGCAATGTGGAGTGGCTGAAACGTTTTTCAGTCACCATAAGCAGCTGTGGTTAAGATTTGTAAATTAACTGTCCGCCTGTTCGCCCTTCCACCTGTCTGCCGTTTATCCTACTTTTTAAAAGACTGTACTAAAGTAACATATCCAAATATATTTATGATTGTACGAAACCCTCGGTGCGCGATTCCGACTCGCTCTTAACCGGTTTTTTTATAGTGATTCAAGAGGAAGGTTTATATGCATAATATTGGTGTCAAATTCCACACTACACCAAAGCGAAGTGAGGGCAGGTTGCTAGTCATCAATATTACTTTCCCTCCAACAACCGTTTTTTTTCCAGCCTGTATAGTGTTTTAGTTTTTCTAGTATAGGTACTTACTTATATAGCTAGTTAATTTAATAAAAAAATAAATGGCCAAGTATTTCATCTTAGAATGTCGAGAGTACCTACTCCGTATTGATGAATAACGCTGGCTCACAACGAAAAAGTAAAAAGTTCTAGAAAATTTCAACGAATTTTCTAACAGCTCGGTAGCTCAGTTGGTAAGAGCATTGGCCTGGATTGCCAAAGGTCGTGGGTTCATGTCCCATCTGAGTGGTTAGAGACGAGATATTTTAACACGTTTTTATTAGGTTGCTTTCTCGTTTTTTCTTCTACTTATATCATTGAAGAATATCTGGGCGCCGAGCTTTGCTCGGTTATTACTATTTATTGTTATCTCAAATATTAACTACATTTTTTAACTTGTCTAAAATAAATTAAAACTAAAAGAATATATATGTAAACTTGAATATAACGGGTGTAACAAGACACTTGACGAAGCCGAAGCCCACGCATTCCGCCCATCATCAGGATCATTTTTGTCTTTTAGACTATACCTGGGAAACCAATAGCTACGAAGTTATTGAAGGTCAGAGTCAATTTTATTTTTATTTTTTTTATGAAATCTTATTTTATTCGTTATTTCATAATTTTTGTCTACAGAAACATCATCAAAATGTTATGTATTTCGTAACAAACAATGGCTTCAAAACGTCATCACTGACACACATAAACGTTGCCTGTCAACTCGGCCGCACACAGCTGTGTAGCATTCATTCGCAGGCGCGGTCTTTTGTACGCGTTACATTGCGTGGTAATGTATGAAATGCTTTTATAAAACTAAAAATTAAAATCGTGTCTCAGCAATAATTTTGAACAGAAATGGTCCTGATGATGGGCAGAATACGTAGAGCTTGGCTTCTTTGAGTGTCTTGTTACACCCGGTATAAAAAAAACAAAAGTAAGTTACCAAGCGGGATTCGTACCCGTAACACTCGTTTCTTGCCGTCCGCGTCTTAACCTGCTGGACCAGACGGATAGTGGCCAGCCAGACGAAATTAGCGACCATATTCTGCGTCGAACGAAAAACGCATGAAAACTCGAAAAAACGTGTGATGCTCCGGGGCGGGACCATCTTAAGCTAGGTAAATTTAATAAGCAAGAAAAAAATTTATATAAAATGTATAAAATTGTATACTCAATAAAAAAAATGTATATCTATAGTTTCGTTGCAAACATTATATCAATGTGAAGAGCATACTCCCCAGCGGGACCACCACGATAATTCCGTTACTGAAGGCTTTTCAAATTCGTTTATGACTCCAAAAAAATGTATATAAAATGTATACTAATCTACTATAGTCAATTTGATATTTATCTATCTATCTATACCAATCTACGACTACTTTTAAATTTCCTTTCGGAACATTAGAGAAGCATGAGAGTCAAAATGGCGGGTGTATTCATGGCGAATTGAACTGTCTCAAATACAAAAAAAAAATACCTCAAATGTACTATTTAGTACCAGGACTAAAAAAAAAATTGTACCTAAATTAGCAGAAGTTATATCGAAATTAAAGGTACACCCGCCATATTGACGTCAATATGGCGGGTGTTCTTTAATAAATCAATATTGAACATTTATACATAAAATATAACTATATCAAAAAAAAATGTATCTAAAAAGTACCTCAAGGCAAAAAAACACATGCTCGATTACTTAATAGGCCAGTAAAATCTTTCAAATATTTTTCCTAAAAACGCAAAATAGCTGCATTTATGGTATGTTATTTGGACCCCTTAGGAGTTAGGAGAGAGTGTAACTATGTTTTGCAAGCAAAAAAGGTTGTGCTAGCTGCGTTATATAAAGGTAAACTAATTTTCTGGTTCCATACAATGCAATATAGAATTAAAATTATGCATAGCTTTACTCTATGTTTGGCGAAATTGAGAGATGTCTATGCTTATTTGACATTCTTATTCGAAAAACGAGCACCTTCCTAATCTATAAACATACAAACCCGTGCAGAAATGCGTAAACTTTTATATTTATGAGACTGTGAAGTGAGCATGTTTGTATGAAAATAATGGTGTGGGCGGTTAGATGTGCCGGTGAGTGTCAATGTTTCAAGCATCATATCTCAAAACTATTAGACATACAGAGCTGTGGGTTAGCTATGATTGTTTGAAATTTAATACATTATCAAAATAATATTGGCAGCTAATGTCAAAGCCCATAGTTTTTGAATGAAACTACAAAAACTGAAAAAAATTTGCCGTTTTTCACGTATAACGCAGCTAGCACAACTTTTTTTGCTTGCAAAACATGGTTCCACACTTCCTTAGCTTAGGGGGTTCAAATAACATAAGAAAAATGCAGCCTTACATCGCGTTTTGCATTTTAAATGTAGAATTTTACTGGGCTATAAGTAGTTTTTGAGAAATTAAACAACAGTTTTTTTTTTGTGAATGACAAGATGGCGGGATCCTATATGGTTTTGAAGTATTACATGGCTAAAATTTAGACCCTTTGATATTTTGGTAACTACTATAAAGTACTATTCGTTTGGAACTATTTGGTACCATACCATTCATTAGGTACTATGTATTTATTTTAATTTATTTAGTACCATATAATTCATTTGTTGCTATTTAGTACTATTCGTTTGTTACTATTTAGTACCATTAATTAGGTACTATTTTGTACAATTTATTTGGTACCATATAGTACCATTCGTTTATTACTATTCAGAACCATTCATTACTTTAGGTACATTTAGTACAAATTGTTTGGTACTATATAGTACATTTTATTTGGTACCATATAGTAACTTGCATTTATAACTATTTAGTACCATTCATAAGGTACTATTTATTACAATTTGTTTAGTTTCATATAATACAATTTATTTGGTACCATATAAGACCTTTCGTTTGTTTGTTACTATTAAGTACCATTCATCTGGTACCATATGGTACCATTCGTTTGGTACTATTTAGAACTATTAATTACCTACTTGAGGTACTTACATTTAGTACAAATTATTTGGTACCATATAGAACCATGTATTTGTAACTATTTAGTACTACCTAATAAAATTGATAACCATTTAATGGTACTGAATAGTAACAAACGAATAAGATTATATAGTACCAAATAAATTGTACTATATGATACCAAATACTTTTCACTAAATAGTACCTAATGAATGGTACTAAATAGTTACAAATGCATGGTACTATATGGTACCAAATAAAATGTACTATATGGTACCAAATAGTTTGTACTTAATAGTACCTAATTAATAGTACTAAATAGTAACAAACGAATGGTACAATATGGTACCAAAGAATTCAAACTTAATAGTACCTAATGAATGGTACTTAATAGTAACAAACGAATGGTACCTAATAAAATTTATAACCATTTAATGGTACTGAATAGTAACAAACGAATAGGATTATATGGTACCAAATGCAGATGCAGATGCCGTAAGTTTCATTTTTTACCACTTGTAGAAAGAAGACGCATTGCAGATCTGTCGTACCTTATCAGCATAGCAGGTGGCGCTGTCGATTGTCCTGAGCTTTTGAGTGGCATTGGTTTATGAGCTCCGGTAGCTTCCTTCCATAACCCTAACGCACTTCACGTTCCCTGGTGCAAAACGAAGTATCGGCGAAATTCTTTCTTTATCAGAACAAGTAGGTGTTTCAATAGTGTTGCAAAACAATTTGAAATAGACCTTTTCAACACTTCCTCAAGTAAGCTTAAGCGAATGTTAAGTGATAGTTATTTTTCTAACAGATAATTTGTAAAACCTTAGTAGGTACTTGTTTATATGTAGCTTTAATTACTGTACTGGATGTAATACTTACCTAAAATTCTTAACATAACGTAGGCTAACATTTTTGTAATTATTAATAATATTTGGCTATATGTGGAAGCTTCTAATTGGCCTTCGATATTTATTTAAGTTAACCACTTTCTTTTTCAACCTAGCTGTTAGCTTCCCGAAGATTGTAAAAATAAAATAAAATAATAAAATAAATAAATTGTACTATATGATACCAAATGCTTTTCACTAAATAGTACCTAATGAATCGTACTAAATAGTTACAAATAAAATGTACTATATGGTACCAAATAGTTTGTACTTAATAGTACCTAATTAATAGTACTAGTAACAAACGAATGGTACAATATGGTACCAAAGAATTCAAACTCAATAGTACCTAATGAATGGTACATAACAGTAACAAACGAATGGTACTATATGGTACAAAATAAGTTATACTATATGGTACCCAATAAATTATACTAAATAGTACCTAATGAACGGTTCTTATTAATTACAAGTGCATTGAGTACCATACATTTGTAATTAATTAATTTGGTACCTAATAGTAATATGGTACTAAATAATTTGTACTAAATGTACCGAAAGAAATGAATGGTTCTAAATAGTAATAAAGGAATAGTACTATATGGTACCAGATAAATTGTACTAAATAGTACCTAATGAATAGTACTAAATTAAATAGTAACAAACGAACGGTACTAAATGGCAACAAATGAATCTCATTATATGGCACCAAATAAATTATAATAAATACATAGTACCTAATGAATGGTACCAAATAGTCCCAATCGAATAGTACTAAATAGAAATTACCAAAATATGCCCATCAGCCATTTTAATGTCCCCACTGCTGGGGCACAGGCCTTCCTTATAGGTGGATAAGGAGGACGGGATATAAATAAACCACCACGCGGGCCCAATGCGAATTGGTGGATGTTAACAACTGCAAATGCAGCCGGGACTAACGGTTTAACGTGCCTTCCGAAGCTCGGAGGAGCTCGAGATAATACATCTTTGGCCACCCATCCCATGACCGACCCTTGCGAACGTTGCATAACCTCCGCAATCGCTGGGCCAGGCGCTAAACCACTGCGCCACCGAGCTCCTCACCAAATACCAAAATATGAATAGCACTAAATTCTAGCCATGAAATACTTCAAAAACCATAAGGGATCCCGCCATCTTGTCGTTCACAAAAAAACTATTTATTGATTTCTCAGAAACTACTTAAGTAATCGAGCATGTGTTTTTTTTCCTTGAGGTACTTTTAAGGTACTTGTTTATGTAGTTATATTTTATGTATAATGGTTCTAATTTAGGTAAAAAATTTTTTATTCCAGGTACTAAATAGTACATTTTAGGTACAATTTTTGGTATTTGAGGCAGTTATTTTCGCCATGATACACCCGCCATTTTGACTCTCATGCTTCTCTAATGTTCCGAAAGGAAATTTAAAAGTAGATTGGTATAGACTTAACTAAATATCAAATTGACTATAGTAGTTTAGTATACATTTAATATACATTTTTTTGGTGTCATAAACGAATTTGAAAAGCCTTCAGTAACGGAATTATCGTGGTGGTCCCGCTGGGGAGTATGCTCTCCAGCGGACCCATATTGATATAATGTTTACAACGAAACTATAGATATACATTTTTTTTAATTGAGTATACAATTTTATACATTATATATACATTTTTTTCTTGCTTATTAAATTTACCTAGCTTAAGGTGGTCCCGCCCCGGAGCATCACACGAAAAAACGCGTTTTCCCAAACAAAAGACTAATCTAGATCGATTGTTTACCCCTAAAAACTCCCATATACCAAATTTCAGCGAAATATTATAGCCGTTCCGAGATCACAGAAATTTTATATACATATAAATAAATATACAAGAATTGCTCGTTTAAAGGTATAACATAATACTTTACCTTTGTTTTAAAATATCGTAGAGAGACAGTAAACTATCAGTTTTCTTTGTTCTGTGCTTATTTCAATAGTTCCACATATTGTTCAAAAGCATAAAACACTTGAGAAATAAAACTATTGTTTGACGGATTAAACAGCCATGTTGCGGAAATGCCAACCAAACGCATTCCGATTATAAAAGAATCAATTGAAATATTAATTTTATTTCAAATTGGATACTTATTAATTTATGAAGAAATAAATAAATGTACTTACTATATCTAGACCTCTTACTGAAATATTTAAACCAAGAATATTTTGTCGTTTTCGTAAACATTAACGCCTTTCTGCTACTTACTTTAACTTTAAAAGAATCTGTGTGCTGATAAAAATTCTAATATCTTTGGTGCTGATAGGTTACTTTGCGGTATGTAATTTTACTAGGCGCGGTGGCCCTGTCTTCTAATTTAATTTAAAAATGGAACAGAATTTGTAGGAAGTTACCTGTCAGATAAAAGTATCCAGCACTGCCTAAAAAGCAAATAGTCTAAGAGGGCAAAATGACCAAAACGCAGAATGACTAACTTACAGAATGACTAAACAGCAAAATGTCTAAAATGCAGAATGACTAACTTGCAGAATGACTGAACAGCAAAATGTCTAAAATGCCTACTTTGCCTTTGCCTAGGCATTGTTATACAATGCCTGATGGTCCACAGGTAATGTGTAAAATAAGCCCCCCCCTTGAGCCCCCTCGAGCTCCCCTCAAACCCCCCTCGAGCAACCTCGAGCTCCCCTCAAACCCCCCTCGAGCAACCTCGGAGCCCAGGCCCCCTCGAACCCCCTCGAGCCCTCACAAGCCCCTTCGAGCCCCCCTAGAGCCCCCTCGAGGTATCATACATTGCCGGTAACATATATACTGTATACGTACAGGTAGGATAATTTGCGACATGGACGTTCTGCAACTTAGACCTTTTTAATCCATAGGCAAACTACTGCTTAGACATTCTGCGTTTTAGACAATTTGCTTAGTAGACATTATGCTCTTTAGACATGAACATTAGGCATTTTGCTTCGTAGACATTTTGATTTTTAGGCAGCGTGATCGGAAGGCATTTATCAACATCCTATAAACGGGCCCTGAGTTTTTTCTGAATACAATTTATAGCCAATTGAATAATGTCAAAGGAAATTCTGGACTGGACCGCTGGAAGATAATTTTAAATTTATATTATACGATTAATTTAATTATGATTGATGCGATTAATTTAACAATTTACAACTAAAGTGATTATAGGTATCGCAGAGTGCTTGCGGTACAAAACGACGTATTTTAATCTGTAATATTTTCTCTGCCTTACATTCTCGAGTGAAGTTGTCAATTTAATCGCATTGTATATTTTATACAGGGTCATTTTGAACTTACCATCCAAATTTTGAAGATGTGTTTAGTCCATGAAACTGAACAACTTTCTCTAAGGAACACATGGTCTAATATGTAAAATAAAAATCGACTTTCCATACAAATCAAAGAGATCACGTGATCAATTTAGTATGGGATGACCTTGACCTTTACGTTATTTATGCAAATTCACTGTTAAAATTTAACTTATTATCCTAACTAGGATGCTAGATCGGGATATCAAATGAAAGGCCTTAATGAGCACATTTCAGAAATATATAATTTGTCACTAAAATGTGTGAAATAAAAATAAAAATAATTAAAAACACGACTGCACTGCTAAAAACAAACTAAAAAGTTAAATAACAAGTGTCATTGCAGTCGGGGGACCTCTTCGATTAAAAATTGTTCCACAAAACAGTCCCCCGACTGCAATGACACTTGTTATTTAACTTTTTAGTTTGTTTTTAGCAGGGCAGTCGTGTTTTTATTTATTTTTTTAATTTTTACGCTTTAAAGCTTTAAAGTGACCTATTTTTCATCGTGAATATTTTTGATTTGGGGACAGTTATCAAAGTAAACAATGTGGATTCCAGTTCTTCAGGTATATATCATTGTTTATTATAGAAATTGTCAACCTCTTATAATAAAATGCTTTATTTTAAAGCTTCTAAATATATTTCATTTTCTCGAAAAAAATATATTGCTTTTTCAATTCAACAGTAATTTAGTTATATTATCACTTCCTTCGCCTTAAAATTATTATTTATAATACGTAATACTTAATACTCTTTTCTAATGTATCTGATAAAAATCAGCTGCAGGTTGGGTAAAAAAAGTTATGTTGAAAAATGTAACAAAAACAATATTTATTTTCTTTTTCGTCGTGGGTTCTCCTGGCTAGAATATTTAAATTTTCAACAAAAGTTGTTTTTTATTATCAGTTATATCATTAAGAATAGTTATAGCTATTAAATAATTTTGGCCGCATAAAACCTAAAAACCTATCTATGTGCGCTGTTTACTATTCAATATCTAGGCGACTGAGTTTTTTCGGTTATTACTATTTATTGTAATATGGTGGTGTTATCAAACGCAGTAAAGTAGTTATAATTTCTTTTTTAATTTCAAGAAACTAAAAAAACTAATTGGTAATAGTCGGAGTATCGCCATCTATGAAGTGCTGTGTACATTTTATTCTGCGGTGCTACTTTACTACACAGCCTCTGCTTGCCGCATAGCATGCTAGCCAAGCACCTATTTCAAAAGTCATTGCTAGATGGCGTTAGACTACACAAAAATATCCATATTCTGCGTAGAAAGAAAAACGCATGAAAACTCGAAAACACGCGTTTTCCCAAACATAAGACTAATCTAGATCGATTGTTTACCCCGAAAACCCCCATATACCAAATTTCAGCGAAATCGTTAGAGCCGTTTCCGAGATCACAGAAATATATTGTAACACTTTTTTTTCACCTCCCTATGGGGTAGCGAACACTTGATCTTTCAGGTACTTTTTATAGCGGGATTCTCGCTATAGTCATGTGGGTTGGATCGCGACATTAGGTATAAGGTCTAGGTATAGGTTTAGATAGGTATTACAAAACACATCCAGTGTTTTCATATAGTTTTTGATATGATTAAAGTTAGTTAATTGCATGCAAATTTCTACCTTTGTTCGAGTCCATTTCGTCCAGTCCATCTTAGCGAATGTCGGCGATTGTACCACACATTCCGGCAACAGGGCATTCACTTAAATTCATTTTAAAACATCCTTCACTAAGAATTTTAGTACTTTTTGATAATTAAAATAAATAAATTTTCTTGTTTACACATCTCACAGCTGACTTATCTATTGACAAGTGACAACTGTCAGATGTGACGTTTGGCGTTCCGAATCCAGCTACCTAGACGTTTCGGACCAATAAATTTATCTTAGTTGATAAAATCAAATAATTAAATATGTCTTATTTGTTATTTTAAATAATTAAAGTAAATGGTAATGTCTGGCATGCTGGTTAAAGATTTTAATAATTATATTACTATAAAAGCCAGTATGTTCAGAGAATGTAGTTTGTCTATGCCGTAGTCTTTTTGTCGATGGTATTCGAGAGATTTCTAGACATTTCTAACAATGTTGTGTTTCGGCGGAAGTTTTTTTACTTTCATTCTTTTGTTTGCACCTTTGGCGTATAGTTGCAACCTGGGGTTTCACATTACTCAAATAGTAATGTGAAACCCCAGGTTTTTGTAGCTCCTTGGGGGTTTTTGTCATTAAATTTCATGATGCGTTGAGCATCCTTTTAAGTGGTGAGTGTGACAAAAATGTGAATTTAATTATTTGTCTGTTTTTATAAGTGGGGTCAAAATTGTAATTCTGTGTCTTGTTTTCCAGGGCACGAGGCTCAGTTAATTTATCTTTCAACATGTCTCTTATGAGATAAAAACCTGTAGTAATTCAAGCCCAATTTGGTAAGCAAATCAACTTGGTTATAATATTTGTTGTAGAAAAACCTTGTGTTCAATGTGACGACAACTGGGTGATTTTATCTTTTAATTACAGGGCTTCCATAGTTAAACTCAAAATTTACGTCAAGACTATGGCTTTGCGTCGCTGTAAATATGCGCCGTGAATGATTCCAGTTCCATGGTTTACCTCAAAATTTGCGTCAGGACTAAGGCTTAGCTTCGCTATAAAGCCCGCCGCATGTCGCAGAACGTGGTATACATTACGTCTGCAATGAATATTTCAACATGACCGAGGTATTCTGCAGTATTCTTTCATTATTACCTTAGCAACAGTGTTCCGTAACATGTATCCAGGGAATCAATCCACGTTCGGATAAACCTTATCACCCTAAGTACCTATAAATTTGCAAAGGTTACTCGAGGTTGTAGTGGTACTAATAGGGACCATACACAGAGAGAAAAAAAAACTAATGAGAAACAAAACTGTAACTTCCTAGAATCCAACAGACGCTTAAACAAATAAATGTCACATGTGGTAAAAATCAAGAGTTTTAGAAATCTGATATTCAGGCAAATTCTACAGATAAAATATCCTTTTTAACACTTGAAGGGGTCATAAATTTCTTTTAAACATGACGTTGGTCTCAAATTTACTTATTACAAAAAAACAAAACCCACTTTTCGAAAGTCATAAATTTGGTCATATTGACAAAGGACAACAGGATAGCGTCATAGCTGATGTGCAGAAAAAAAAAAATGCAATGTAATAATAAACGACAACTGCGACAAAATGGACCTTATGACATTAAGCTTAAAGCCTAGGGGGACTCACTAGGTCTCTCTAGATTGCTAAGCTTTAGAAAAACGCAGATATTATGCGTTGAAATGTTTTGTGTTACAGATCTAGACAAATGTTGACCACAATCCTGGATCTAGCGATTTTAGAAGTTCAATCTTCAACCATTTCCTGAACCCATAGTGACATCTATCGGGAAACCAAACATGATGCAAGGAACAGACCAATCAAATTGATGGAAGGAGGGGCGTTTCTGCATCGTTGAAGAATGTGCGAGACACCGGGGCCAAGGAATTGTGAACCGAAACCGAATAGACTTTAAAAACTAAGTTAGAGTAAAATAGCTATAAGTTAGGTTTGTGTAACTGTTAAAAGTTTTCTTGTGAACAAAACATGCGACAGGAGGCATTCCGATTCTATCAGCGTCTTTGTATAGTCGTTTCATTTAACGAATGTAAAGTTTAGATGTGCAAAGTAGCTTGTAATAATTGTTCATTCAACGATTCAAGTCTATTCAATTTAAATTTGTATCTCTAGTAAATAGTTATAACTGTATAAATTCAGTGAGGCGAACCGGCAGGGCGCTAAACAGCTGAGTATTTTAGTATCATTTCAGTGTATTTAATTTGACCTTACCTTATAATTGAAATAAATTGATTGCTTTTGAGTGGTATTGACACCGATTAGTATTCAGAATAAATCTAAAGATTTAGCGATATTCATTCTCACGTTTATCAAGGTCAAATAAGTACTCTATTATTTTATGTTTCATTCTTTTGTGTTTTGATTTATTGTTAGATTTACTTTAAAGGCTGGAGGGAGTTTTTTATTTGTCCGTGGCTTTTTCTTCCTACCTATAAAATAGCCTTTTTAGAAAGAAACGGAAGACTAACTAATCATTAACGTGAAAGTTAGCCAAAATAAACAAAGAGATTCTTTAACTTCATTTTAATGAATAAATGAATTAAAATTTTATCGTTGCATTCATATTTCTCTCCATTACATATAGGCACCTTTTTCTTTGAAATCGATGTTCTGAATTGAAACTAGAGTATTATTAAATTTTTGTGATTGGGTCACTTTCGAGCAGTGGCATTTCTGTTGAATAATAAAGCCGAATTTAGATCTCCTTTTTTTTCTAGAGTTTGAAGTTTCAGATCAATTGATATTTTCAGATAAATTACTATCCTCAGATAACTTGACCAAGTAGATAAATTAGTAAATTCGTATAAATATATAATTTGAGTGAATTCAGAGTTTCAGTTGGCTAGATAAAATTTAGAATTTTAGATAAATAGAAAATTGATTTAGTTCATCCTTCCTTTAGATTTCAATTATTTCAGTCAAATAGAAGATTTAGTTTAGTTTACCTTCCTTCTAAAATTCGATTATTCTAGACAAATAGGAAATTTAGTTTTGTTTATCTCTTTCTAGACTTCTATAATTTCAGATAAATAGATAAATTTAATTTAGTTATCTCCTTGCTAATACGATAAATTTTAGATAAATAAGAATTTGTTCTAGTTTATCTCCTTCTTGGCTTCGATAATTCAGACATAAAGATAATTTAACTTTTTTATCTTTTCTAGAGATTTAGTACCTATAGTTTCAAAGTAAATTGATCGTCCTAAATAATTGATTTGAACTCAGTTAAAATAAGACCAAAGCTAGAGCTCAGTTAAATAACTAACTGAAATGTTATGCGTTCAAAACGGACGGTTATGACGCTTATATCTTGACCTTATATAATAGAATTTAGTCTAGAGGTTGTGGTTCATAAAGTAATAATTAGTATTCATTTAGTTTTGTTTTAAATCAGAGTGGACACGCTGTTTGGATTCAAATGGTACAGAGCGTGACTTTCATTGGGGTCAACGTAGAAATAGCATAGGAAGAATTTAAGAGCTCGCGCTAGTCCATCAACCCTAAGGTGGCCACCTGTTTTAAAAAGAAGAGGAGTCAGTTAATCTCCTCCAATCAAATAATAAAAAGGGTGATAAGGACAGCGAATTATTGACATCCGTCTAACGAGAATTGTCAAAAATCAGTTAGCATTGGCAGGATCCCATCTGAATAGATGCTCTGATTGAATCCAAACGCGTATCAAAATCATTGTTCTCATTTATTAACCGAATAATTATTATCGCACCTCAAGCCATTATCTGAGAGATATACAATATCATCCTTTCCAGACGAGTTTGTTAAAAGGTACGTTTGTTTAAACTGAGCTATATTTTGGGATAAAATAATCAAATAAAATTACTAGACGATCAAAATAGATACAATAAGTATCACAGGTAACTAGGTCATTCTCAGCCGATAAAGAGGTGAGCTCAAAGGGTCCACCACACATGGTGCCGTGACCAGGATTCTTAGATTTTGTGTTCATTTAAAGTAGACACAACTAGAAATCGAATCTTAAAAATATTACACAACGTAGAATATTGATTACTTATCCCAATATTGTATTTCAGCAGAATTATGTTATAAATTCGCCAACTAAAGCAAACTGAAACTTTGAATAATAACTCTAAAACTTTATTCATCTTTATGGTTTATATTGTAAATTCATCAAACAAAACAAAGTGAAACTTTAAATATTAACTCTATAATTCTAGATATCTTGACGGATATCTTTTGCAACAAGAAATTATATACGTTCATGTTTGATCTTGAAAGCGGGGGAAGGAAAATTAACTGACTATCTTTTGTAGTAAATTAACACTATAATATCCATATTACCTATATAACAGTTGACGAATTTCACTTTGTATTGCTTTGAAAGTGAGAATTGCGTGCTATTGTGTTTTTTTGTGTGTACCCTTTTTTTTTACAGGAAGCGTTGTTCATTGTTACATTGTGTTTTCATTAGGCGCGTTAAATAATAACAATAACGGTTTAGGAATTCTTTTATTACAGTTGTAGGTTAACGATAAAATAAATAAATTTATAATGTCGGAACGAGTAATTACGCGACGTGGTAGAAAGAGGACCTTAGTAGAGGATACAGATTCTCATGTAGTTACGACAAATGTGGATAGGCGTAGGAAACCTAGGTCACAAACGGTTGGGAAAACATCTCAAGCTACTAATGACGGATATCAACTATTAGCAGGAAAGTTTGAAGAGCTTTTCGAGCGAATTGAAGCATTAGAGTCTCGAACTACGAGTTCGCAAAACAGCGGATCTGCGAATAATTACTCTTTAGTAGGCGATAGTACAATAAATCAACCAGATCGGGTTATGGTCGCGTCTGGAAGCGATTGTTGTGAGAGAAGGGCTAACAATATTTACGTCATGCGGCCTGCTATAGAAAAACCGGTATTTAGCGGTAGAGGGGACTTAAATCCCATGAGATTTATAAAACGATTAAGGAAATATATAAATTCTTTAGGCGCACACGAGAGGGCGATTGATGTAGCTACGGAATGCTTAACCGGGCCAGCACTTAAGGTATTAGAACTGCATAGTAGGAATTGGGCGACATTAGAAGATTTTGAAGCAGACTTTCGTCGTAATTATTGGGGAGATCAACATCAGGAGGCGGCTAAATATAGATTAATGAATACAACGTACGACAATAGAGGGAAATTTAATATGTGTGAACATTTTGCGGACCAAATTGACTCAGTTAGTTCATTAACAATACCTTTGAGCGAAAGGGATTTAGTAAACTGTGTAATGCGACACTTCCCAACAGATGTCCAACAACTGTGGTTTACTAGAGTAGGGGAGGTAACTATATTGACGGCTTCCGAGTTCCTTAGAAATTTAGAGCATAATGTAGTGCATAGAACATTGAACAATACGATTAGTCATAGTAACCGCGGGAGAGACATTGAACGTGGGCGTTCACAATACGGCAGAGGTGCAAACTATTTACGAGGGAATGCAAGGACTTTGGCTATAGAAGCTAGGCCGTATTTTTCTAATAGAGGGTCAACGCGAGGTAGAGGTAGAGGTCGTGGTAGGACGATGACAAGAGGAGTATATAATAGACACAATTACCCGGCTATCAAATATGAACCCGCTTCGACATCGGGAACTAGTAACAGCAGCACTAGTTTAGATAGGGGTGTAAATACAAGAGCGAGTGGATCAAATTCTAATATGAATATTTGTAATGAGATCAGTCAGGGAAACGGGACACAATCGAACAAATAAGTCCTGTTTGTGAGATTGGGAACGATAGGGACAATTCTATACGGTTAAGTAGAGATGGATGCGTCAGTGTTATTGAGAGGAAGAATGATGTGGCATATAATATTATGGTTGGTACCGGATGGGTCCCAGGAAAAGGGTTGGGAAAGTTAGAGAATGGACGGCGGACGCTAGTTAGTTGCGGAATAAAGTTTATTGACAGCGGTGTGGTTGAGTTGGCAGGCAGATTGTTAGGAGAAATGAGTGACAGAACAGAAATGTGTGTAGAGAGAGGAAGACCTCGTCTAATTCGTGATGTGCGACAGAGAGAGGTATATACGATTTTTAATGATGTGGAAGATAGTATGAGTGATGAGGAAACGATTCCCGCTTTACCTAAGTTACCTGTAGTATCAGTATGGGTTTACGGACGAGAGATACAGGCGTTGGTAGACACAGGAAGTCAAATCACAGGTATTACGACTGAGTTATGTGATTATATAGAATCTCAGGTAGGGAAATTACCGGAGGTTCCAATACCTACAATACAAGTACAAGGGGCATTTGGATCTAGGAGTGAGAGCGTAAAACGATTAATTCTAATAGAAATAGGGTTAGGGAGTACACAGATTGAGACACCTGTCATGGTTTTACGCAAATTACCTAAGTCTATTTTGTTAGGTTTCGATTGGCTAGAAAGGGTCAAAGGAATAATTAAATGCGGACCAGAAAAGGGGTTAACTATCGAACATTTGGGCGTAAAGACGGAAATTAAAATCGGTTCCCAAGATGAAATAAAAATGTTAGGGGGCGTCGTGAGTTCTATTGAAATTGAAAGTGCATTAGGGCGACAGGACACTGAAAGTACAAGTAAATTAATGAGTACCAAACAAAGTAAAGGTAATACATTGTCGGTCGAAGAGTATGTAGCTTCGTTGGAAATGCAGGCGGATCATAAAACTTTATTATTGCCAATTTTACAAAATAATAGAGAAGTATTTACTCAGAAGTTAGGTTTAACAAATAAATACATTCATGAAATTAAAATGGCTGATAAGACACCTTTCATAAAACGTAGTTATCCAGTACCGTTTGCTCATCGCGAGCAGGTAAAGGAAAAAATCGAAGAGCTTGAACAATTAGGAGTAATAAAACGGGAGGCAACGCCGTATTGTAGTCCATTGACGTATACAAAGAAAAGGGATGGGTCCGTAAGACTATTGTTAGACGCGCGCGAACTAAATAAACGAATGGTTGGTGACTCCGAGGCTCCACCTGTTACGTCGGAGATTTTACAATCGTTTCATGGGGTTAATTATATAAGTTTAATTGACCTAAATAATGCGTATTTTCAAATTCCTTTAGATGAACGATCGACAAAGTATACCGGCTTTACCTTTTTGGGAAAAACGTACACGTATGCAGTTTTACCTCAAGGATTAAAGACATCAGTCGCTAGCTTCTCGCGTGCTATGGATATAATCCTCGGAGGAGATGTTAGAGCTTTTTGCACGAATTACCTTGATGATTTAATTGTATATACTAGTGGTGAATTAAAGTTACATCTGGAACATCTAAATCAGGTATTGGGACGGCTGCGTGAAGCAAATTTGACGTGTAACTTAGAGAAATGTAATTTTTTGCAAGTCGAAGTGAAGCTGTTAGGGCATATAGTAAACACAAAAGGCATTCGTATGGACCCAGATAAGACAAAAGCTATTCAGGATTTCCCTGTTCCTAAAACGGTAAAGCAAGTACGGGCTTTTTTGGGACTTATTAATTATTTCCGAAGATTCATATTGAAGTATGGGGAGGAGACGAAACCGTTATGTGAGTTATTACGTAAAGATGTAAAGTGGAGATGGACAACGGTAGAGAGTGATTGTTTTGAACGAGTGAAAGGATTATTCTTAGAGACGGTGATGTTGATACACCCTGATCCACATAAGACTTATTACCTACAAACGGATAGTAGCGCGATAGGAATTTCTGGGTGTGTTTATCAGTTGTCTGAAGAGGGAGAGGAGCAGGTTATAGGATTTTGCAGCAAAGGATTGACGGATGCAGAGATGAAATGGACAGTTACAGAACAAGAGTTGTGGGCAATCGTATATAGTTTAACTAAATTTGAGACTTATTTAAGGGGGTCGAAGTTAATCATACGAACGGATCATAAAAGTCTTACGTTTTTACATTCATGCCGATTATTAAGCGCACGTATGATAAGATGGGTACATTACATAGGACGATTTGATTTTCACATACAATACGTGGAGGGTAAAAGGAATGTTGTAGCTGACGTATTATCACGACACATAAAGGGGGTAACCGACATACAAACTTCGCGGAATCAAAATCCTCAGATGAATTTGTTTAAAGCCACTAATTTGCAATTAGTTCGGGAACAATTTAAGACATTAATTGCACAACAGAACGAGGATGATAGATTAAAAGGAATCATAAAGACATTACGCGAGTTAGGTCTTACGGATGTAAACATGGGTTGTAGGAACTACGTACTAAAGGACGAAGTTTTGTATTACGTAAATCCTAAGAGTGGGATCCGAGTTTTAGTCGTTCCGGAAACGATGCAGAGAGATTTGATAATCAGTGTTCATGAGGAGATAGGTCATTTCGGGAGGTTCAAGGTCCTTGCTTTGCTAAAGAATAGGTACTATTTCACGAAAATGTCGCGAACAATAGCTAGAGTGTTGAGAGAATGCGCAGTTTGTCAAAAATCTAAACATGAGAAAGTAATTCATTCGGGACCTAGCAAACCGGTTATAGCTAAACAAATAGGCGAAATAGTTTTCGCAGATTTATATGGACCATTGCCCATTGGACAGTTTGGAAATAAATATATATTGGTGATACAGGATTCCTTTAGTAAATTTATAAAATTGTACCCATTGAGGAAAGCGACCGGGCGAAGTACTGTAGCTTGCATAAGAAGGTTTCATGAGATAATGCACATCGAACACGTTATAACCGATAACGGGTCTCAATTCATATCCCGGGTGTGGGAAGATGGTTTAGCAAAATTAGGCATACAGCTGTCACATACATCTATACGAAATCCAAGGCCGAATTCGACTGAGCGCGTAAACAAAGAATTAGGACGAATGTTTAGGACTTATTGCGATAAGTCACATAGATCTTGGGTATCGTTAATACCACAGATAGAGGATTGTTATAATAATGTGATACATACTTCGACGGGGTTTTCGCCGACAGAAGTTATCTGGGGGAAGAGTACCGGACTTATGACAGACAGACTATTGAATAAATATAACGTAGTAGGGATAACGGGTGGTAATATTGACGAGATTAGACGGAAAGTTCGTGAAAATATTTTAAAAGCAGCTAAGTCAAGGGAAATTACATATAATAAAAACCACCGACTAGTACGGTATAACATAGGAGATTACGTTAAACTAAAAACATTTCCCAAGTCGGAAGCAGAAAAAAAACTAACGAGGAAATTTGCGCGACTTTACATAGGACCTTATAAGGTCGGGGCAATACCTTACGATAACGTATACACATTAGTATGCCCAACCACGAATAAAATCAAAGGCAATTATAACGCTATCCATTTATTTAGATATTACGTTAACACCGACGAAAGGAAACAATAAGCTAACAAAATAATTAAATTATTGTCAGACAGATGTTTGAACAAAACTAAGGCACGAGCGGCCGTGGGAATATTTTTTTTTTGCGGTTCGAAATTTTATGACACCCTTCTAAAACAAAGGCTATTGTGTAAGTAGGAATAAACGTCACCGGGGGGGGGGCGGTTTAAAGGCAAGCTTACAATTAGTCGTGGGAATATTTTTTTTTCTTTCATTTGAGATTTTACGACACCCTGCAATAACAAAGGGCATATTGTCAATAAGATTAGGCGCCATCAGGTACAGTGAGAAGGCGAGTTGAGAGTAGTTTTTTTTCATATAGAGGTTTAGTAAGAATATAATCAGAAAATCAAGTGAAGTTTGCGCAAATGCGCCTAGCTCCATTTACTCAACTGGGGAAGGCGTGTAGTGGTACTAATAGGGACCATACACAGAGAGAAAAAAAAACTAATGAGAAACAAAACTGTAACTTCCTAGAATCCAACAGACGCTTAAACAAATAAATGTCACATGTGGTAAAAATCAAGAGTTTTAGAAATCTGATATTCAGGCAAATTCTACAGATAAAATATCCTTTTTAACACTTGAAGGGGTCATAAATTTCTTTTAAACATGACGTTGGTCTCAAATTTACTTATTACAAAAAAACAAAACCCACTTTTCGAAAGTCATAAATTTGGTCATATTGACAAAGGACAACAGGATAGCGTCATAGCTGATGTGCAGAAAAAAAAAAATGCAATGTAATAATAAACGACAACTGCGACAAAATGGACCTTATGACATTAAGCTTAAAGCCTAGGGGGACTCACTAGGTCTCTCTAGATTGCTAAGCTTTAGAAAAACGCAGATATTATGCGTTGAAATGTTTTGTGTTACAGATCTAGACAAATGTTGACCACAATCCTGGATCTAGCGATTTTAGAAGTTCAATCTTCAACCATTTCCTGAACCCATAGTGACATCTATCGGGAAACCAAACATGATGCAAGGAACAGACCAATCAAATTGATGGAAGGAGGGGCGTTTCTGCATCGTTGAAGAATGTGCGAGACACCGGGGCCAAGGAATTGTGAACCGAAACCGAATAGACTTTAAAAACTAAGTTAGAGTAAAATAGCTATAAGTTAGGTTTGTGTAACTGTTAAAAGTTTTCTTGTGAACAAAACATGCGACAGGAGGCATTCCGATTCTATCAGCGTCTTTGTATAGTCGTTTCATTTAACGAATGTAAAGTTTAGATGTGCAAAGTTGCTTGTAATAATTGTTCATTCAACGATTCAAGTCTATTCAATTTAAATTTGTATCTCTAGTAAATAGTTATAACTGTATAAATTCAGTGAGGCGAACCGGCAGGGCGCTAAACAGCTGAGTATTTTAGTATCATTTCAGTGTATTTAATTTGACCTTACCTTATAATTGAAATAAATTGATTGCTTTTGAGTGGTATTGACACCGATTAGTATTCAGAATAAATCTAAAGATTTAGTGATATTCATTCTCACGTTTATCAAGGTCAAATAAGTACTCTATTATTTTATGTTTCATTCTTTTGTGTTTTGATTTATTGTTAGATTTACTTTAAAGGCTGGAGGGAGTTTTTTATTTGTCCGTGGCTTTTTCTTCCTACCTATAAAATAGCCTTTTTAGAAAGAAACGGAAGACTAACTAATCATTAACGTGAAAGTTAGCCAAAATAAACAAAGAGATTCTTTAACTTCATTTTAATGAATAAATGAATTAAAATTTTATCGTTGCATTCATATTTCTCTCCATTACATATAGGCACCTTTTTCTTTGAAATCGATGTTCTGAATTGAAACTAGAGTATTATTAAATTTTTGTGATTGGGTCACTTTCGAGCAGTGGCATTTCTGTTGAATAATAAAGCCGAATTTAGATCTCCTTTTTTTTCTAGAGTTTGAAGTTTCAGATCAATTGATATTTTCAGATAAATTACTATCCTCAGATAACTTGACCAAGTAGATAAATTAGTAAATTCGTATAAATATATAATTTGAGTGAATTCAGAGTTTCAGTTGGCTAGATAAAATTTAGAATTTTAGATAAATAGAAAATTGATTTAGTTCATCCTTCCTTTAGATTTCAATTATTTCAGTCAAATAGAAGATTTAGTTTAGTTTACCTTCCTTCTAAAATTCGATTATTCTAGACAAATAGGAAATTTAGTTTTGTTTATCTCTTTCTAGACTTCTATAATTTCAGATAAATAGATAAATTTAATTTAGTTATCTCCTTGCTAATACGATAAATTTTAGATAAATAAGAATTTGTTCTAGTTTATCTCCTTCTTGGCTTCGATAATTCAGACATAAAGATAATTTAACTTTTTTATCTTTTCTAGAGATTTAGTACCTATAGTTTCAAAGTAAATTGATCGTCCTAAATAATTGATTTGAACTCAGTTAAAATAAGACCAAAGCTAGAGCTCAGTTAAATAACTAACTGAAATGTTATGCGTTCAAAACGGACGGTTATGACGCTTATATCTTGACCTTATATAATAGAATTTAGTCTAGAGGTTGTGGTTCATAAAGTAATAATTAGTATTCATTTAGTTTTGTTTTAAATCAGAGTGGACACGCTGTTTGGATTCAAATGGTACAGAGCGTGACTTTCATTGGGGTCAACGTAGAAATAGCATAGGAAGAATTTAAGAGCTCGCGCTAGTCCATCAACCCTAAGGTGGCCACCTGTTTTAAAAAGAAGAGGAGTCAGTTAATCTCCTCCAATCAAATAATAAAAAGGGTGATAAGGACAGCGAATTATTGACATCCGTCTAACGAGAATTGTCAAAAATCAGTTAGCATTGGCAGGATCCCATCTGAATAGATGCTCTGATTGAATCCAAACGCGTATCAAAATCATTGTTCTCATTTATTAACCGAATAATTATTATCGCACCTCAAGCCATTATCTGAGAGATATACAATATCATCCTTTCCAGACGAGTTTGTTAAAAGGTACGTTTGTTTAAACTGAGCTATATTTTGGGATAAAATAATCAAATAAAATTACTAGACGATCAAAATAGATACAATAAGTATCACAGGTAACTAGGTCATTCTCAGCCGATAAAGAGGTGAGCTCAAAGGGTCCACCACAAGGTCATGTTCAATTTAGTCCAGTGCAGCTCTACAGCCAATAAATGTCTTAAACATATTTTAAATTAATGTAGGTTCAGCGTAAACTCTGGTCATTAGCGTGAATGTATAAATAATTCTATTTAACTATGAATGTCTTGTGTTAAGTTAATAAGTGATTTGTATTTTAGCATAAGTCCTGTCAGTAGGTACATATAGGTTCGTTTCTAGACAGACGGCAATTCATTCCGTCCGACTGGCTGGAAGCGAGCGAGTATGTCCTCACCTTAACTTTTAAGGGTTTCTAGCTATAAATCCCTCATTATTTAGTGGTCTTAATTTTATAGCGAGTCCCAAGGGTATTATTATTGTGATCAATGTATGGTCTTACTTTAACCTGTTAAGGGTCCCTGTTATGCCATTTTGACTTCGTGCGGTTTAAACATTAGTATGGGTTCCCAAGGTAATATGTATTGAAATATAATGTGTGACCTCACTTTAACCCTTCGGATTGCTCGTTAAACCCCTTATAACCCATGTGGTTTTAAATATTTTTATGACATATTTCTTAACGAATAGTTGTTAACTTTGTGTTAGTTATTCGATACGTTAAATAAATGTTTGTTTTAACATAAATCTTGGTTTGATTTATTAAACTCACTTTGTTTCGATCTGTGGACACTTTATTTTTTTTAATCTTTTACTTTTACATTAACGGCGTCCAAAATCATAGTTAGTCCATAGATGACTGAGCCACGCGAATCCACATGACCCCTTTGCTCTACCGACTAAAATTTTCAGTGGGGTAAATACCATCAATACCCCGGGGGAAAAAATTTTCATTACAATATAAATAAATATACAAGAATTGCTCGTTTAAAGGTATAAGATTTTCTTGGTATGCGGTTTACACGCACTTATCTTGTGTTTGTATGTATGTCTATTTACTACCTTTGAAACGGCTGGACGGATTTCTATAATTAAGATCGTTAGATATGTCTTGACAGCTCAAGTGTTCTTAGGTACTGGCGGTCGTACAATGCTATTATTTAAAGTAAAATTTTTTTGATTACTGCAATATGGGTATCAAAGAGGATTTCAAAAAGGTATATCATGACTTTTTACATAAATAAAACTTTAATTTCATAAATAAAATAAGTAATTAAAAAAACTAATAAACCCGCCTGCTTCAAAAAGCAAGTCAACTGAAAAGATGGAAACAAGATTTTATGATTAAACGAACTTACGTGTAAGTGAAGTTCTATCATAATAATATACGAAGGATTCGTCCGAAGATATTAGTACTATACAGTCGGAAGCATAGAATTTGATGATAAGTCAAATCATTCTTAATATCACTTTATACATGCCTTCGACTGCATGATAAAATGTTGCTTTTAATATTATTTAATCTCGTTTCCTATTTTTTCAGTTGATTAGTTTTTTGATGCAGGCGGGTATTTCAGGGGGTCTATTTATATTACGAAAAGTTTAATGCAATACACGCAGCTGCATCCGTGCTTCATTTTGATTGTTTCCTATTACAAATCACTTTTGTATGCGATATCGCGAAGTGATTGCGTGAGTTTGACAGTTTCTCTCTAGTGTATCCGACATCGTTCGTTCAGCAACCGACGAACTGCGAACGATTATCGTGGCCAAGTGACTGCGTACTGCGTTACGCAATTGCGTACGTTATTTGTTTTTAATTTTGAATGATATGGATTAAATTAAAAATAAAAATTGCTGGTTTAGGATTTAGAAAATACATACTTAACTTTTATTTTAATAGTACTTGTGAACCTATTTTATTTGGTCTATTTATGATTATTATCATTGTAGAGTCGGAAAACAATAATCGCAAATAATACACTGAGTGTAGTTTTATTACCTACATATATCTTTTATAAGACCCTGAACTTTGTACTTGCTGCATAAAAATATATTTTACTTTATGTGTTTTTCTTTTTTCTAACGCAAAACACTTTTTTATATTTTATTTTGTTCGGTTTGACAGGTTTATTAACTAAATGTAGAAGATGTTGTATGCATTATACTTATTATATTAGTTGCAGTGCGGCCGTAATACCATTACCTATTTAGAAAACTCTTACTTTCAGGCACTATTTAGGTATACTAAGTATTATTTCTTTAATAACAGTTTTCTATTATGTTTATTCAATATTTGAAATCTGCCACAAAATCGTACCAACAGTAATAGAGTTATCGGTTAATTATTAAACCTTAAGAATCCATCTTGTTTTACTTTGGAAGTGGGTAAACTTGTTTTAATATTAATGCCTATAGTGTTTTCTATATTATCGTTGACCTGAATATCAAATACGTATAAGTTACGAAGCTTATAAGTCGAGAAACCTAATAATTTATTCAGTTTCCAGAAAGTTCGACGCAAATACATATTTAAGATCTATTCTACCAGTTGAAATTATTACGGTTACTTGTCACTTAGCTGCTTTCTCATTTTGAAGATATGGTGTTGTCAAAATAATATCTATGATTATTTCTGATAATTGAAACTATTAGTTTGCTTCATGTATTTTTATATTAAAACATATAAAGTCTTTATTTACACTATTGTTATAACAAACAACAACAAAGTAACAAATTAAACGATCATAATGTTCTGGCTTAATGTCCCTTCTTGTGGCCCCAGTGTTTATGGTCTTCATGGCCACCCTTCTTGCCGTGGTCATGGTGGTGATGGTGGTGCTCGTGGTGGCCGCCTTCATCGTGGTGGCCCTTGTGGTCGTGGTGGTGTCCACCCTTCTCGTGGTGTCCCTTGTGACCATGGTGGTGTTCGTGGTGTCCACCATGTTTGTGTCCCTTGTGGTGGTGGCCGCCCTTCTTGTGGCCGTGCTCATGATGGTGCCCACCATGGCCTTCTTCGTGACCAGATTCTCCATGCTTGTGGTGGAAGTGCTTGTCCTTCTTGAACTCGTCTACTTTATGTACACCATGATGTCCTTTAGTGGAGTGACCTTTGTGGTAATGTCCCTTTTCTTCAAAACCGTGACCTTTTTCTCCTTTTTCGCCGTGGTGGTGTTCATGGTGGTGGCCATCATCGTGGTGGTGGTGCTTCTTGTGTCCACCGTGGTCGTCGTGGTGACCTTTGTGGTCTTCGTGGTGGTGGTGTCCCTTCTTGCCGTGTTCGTGGTGGTGGTGTCCTTTGTATCCTTTGTGTCCTTTGCCACCGTGGTCGTGGTGATGATGGTGGTGGTGTTCCTTGCCACCGCCCTTCTCGTGGTGGTGCGAAGCGGCTGACTCTAGATCTGCATCCCGTTTTTCTCGCAGGTCCCGTGCACTCGATAACACAACCAGGAGCGTTAGAGCGCCCAAGATGAGAGCCGCTCGCATTGTTGTTGACGTCGACCGACCGTGGTATACTGTACTTGTGTTTGCAATCGACAACGACTTTTTATACGGGCTTTAGTTTTCTCGGTGCCCATGTTGGCTAATCGTTGCAGCTCAGTGGTGCTTGCACTCACATCCAAGGTCAGTGCAAGCAAAGGTGTCTGCTAGTATGAATGAACCCATCGAAGTTCAAGAATTTGTTATTATTTGAAGACGGCTACGCTATTATGTCATTGCAATAAAACGATGGTATAAGAACATACTTATAGTACATTATTTTACATTCGCATGAGAGTATCAGTAAAAAATGAATCGTACGTCATTCGTATGTATGTTAGAAAATATTGATAACATATCACATACGACTATGTTAAGCACTTATGTTATGGAAAGAACGACGGCACCAAAGGCACGCAATCCCAAGAGAAAATAGAAAATTTGTTCTCCATTGACCCAACCCGATCCACGACTTCAGAGCTGCACGACCACGTAATTTTGTCTTGTTATCAAATCAATTCTTTCAGATCTAATAGGAGTAAGTATTGATTAATTTCAGTACAAGAACGTACCCAAGATAATGATTATATTATTCAACGAAAATGTCTACAAACTTTGTTGAAGATAACCTGAGGTAGATTGCAGCTTAAAACATTCTCAGCTCTCGTGGACAAACTTTTGTGGTAGAATCCGGTACTTATCAAATATTCCTGACCCAGGAATTACTTTGGCTGGCAAGCAACCGCAAATGAGGTTTTTACGAGTTACGAGGCACTAACAACTCGCAAAAAAGATAGCTGCAGTTGCACTTTACGAAAGCGCATTTTAATAAAAAGAAACATTAAATATGACTTAGTAGCGCCGATACTTTAAAAATATGTAAGTTTTTGGGAAGACATTTTAAGTTTTTTTTTTAAAGTGAGTTATAATTGTAAAATACTTTTTTTAGCTAATGGTTTCAAAAGCTCATCATCACTGTGCTGCTCATTAAAACTTAGTGATAAAAAATCATAAAAAGCTCAGTTTTACTCAACTTTACTTCAATTTTCAAACAGAGGATTATAAGTTTTTGTGCTACGTGAAATAGAATGCTACGAAAATTGTTTCTGCTACGGTTTTTTCAGATCGTAGTAAAGGACGAGATAACTTTATAATAGGAGTTTATTATAAAGTAACCCGTCTTAGAATAGGGATGTTGACTTATGAATAAAATAACATATAAAACATATCAAACTTTTGGAGTAGCTTGTATACCTCTTGGTTTAATATATGGCGTATTATTTGTTTTATGACCCTTCGAAGTTGGGTGGACAAGTCCATTTAAAAAGTATAAAATTTATTAAAATAAATAAAATATTTAATTAGTCCGTAAAATTTATAGCAAATTTGTCAAAGAAACCATTTTGATAAACACAATATTTAATATAGCTGCCGAACAAATTTCCTACGCGTTGCATACAACGTAGGAAGGCGTGACGTCATAACTTGGTAGCTGTTAGTATGGTGCGTTTTCGGGTGAGTCCAATTTTGTGCATTTCAAACTGTGATATCTCGGGCAGTTTTCATGCTAGCGTAATAATTCTTATACAAATATTTCTTTTTTTATAGGGGTAATTTATGTAACATAAAATAAAAAAATAGTCAACATGTCTATTACTTGATGTTGATAGTCGGAAGTAATATACAGGCTCATATTTTCAGGCTGGAATCGAACCCGCGACTATCGGAAATCCGGTCCAATGCTCATCCAACTGAGTTACAGAGTAATTCGAAATTAAGTCACTCGGCTCAGTTAGAAGAGCATTGCACCGAAGTTCCAAAGGTCATGGGTTCGATTCCCGCCTGACTATATGATCAGTTGACGAGTCGATTTTTTCTAGTAAGTATTTTATTTAGTATTGTATAAAAATAGCATTGTAAATGCTAAAAATAATTTCACCCTTAAAAATATACATAATAATACCACGGAAAATAATATAAACTCTGAAAACCGCTACATGCCTGAGATTTTTTTTTATTTGTACGGATAAATGTAAGATGACAACCCTAAACGCAAATAAACTATTGTATTAGAAAACCAATCCCATTAATGGGCAAAAGCAAAACTTTTGGTTTAGGGTTGCCACTATGACACGACAGTTTATCATAAAAATATTTTTAATGTGGTAGTTTTCAGGGTTTGTATGCATATCTATCTACCATATTCAGCTTTATAAGGCTAGTACCAAATACCCTGTCAAAATTAAGTTTATCTACATTAACCTGCGACCTGAGATTCAACTGCCTCTGTGGTCTAGTGGTTCGTCCGGGATCCCTTGTTTTCGCATAATGGATTTATACCTAATTTGATTTGGCATAACGGATTCGGCATAATATTTTTTGTCATAATAATACTTTGGCATAAGTGTTTTTGGCATACTATTTATATTAGCATAATTACCATTTAGACTAATTTGTTTTCGCATAATGTTATTAGGCATATTGTCTTTTCGCCTAATATTATTTAGACATAAAAGTCAAAAACAATAAAAATAAATATTTTTACGCACTTATTTATTTTCATGCAATTTTAATACAATACCTACCGTATTGTATTAAAATGCTAAAAACTCATAACACATACGACCTAAATATCGACTCATAAAACACCTATTTTTAAAATACCGAAAATCCTAAATGTCGATATCCAATAGAACGAAATTGAAAGATCGATTATTAAATGACTGTTAGTTCGAAACCCTGAAAGTTAAAATGAAGATAGTTAAAAATCCCGGAGGTCTGTTCTATTAGGTGCGGTGTGACGACGAGCGAGCGTAGCGAGCGAGGAGGAGGTAAGGTTCCATTGCGACCAACAACGCACGAGCCGAGCGAGCGAAGCGAGTGTGCCGCGGCAGCGGCCGGCGAAGTGCCAGAATCGACCTGCTGGCAGGTAACCCTCAATGAACCTTCGGTTTTTTAAGCTTCGGGATTTTGTATTTTAGGTAAAATGTTTTTTCGTGATTTTAAACGTCGTGATTTTTTGTTTATAAAATATGCGTTATTAACATTATGCGTGTTTAAATTTATGCTAAAGAATATTATTCCGAAACATGATTATGCTGAAAGTAGTTATGCTTAAAAAAATATGCATAAGCTGTTATGACTAAACAATATTATGCGTAAACATTATTCGGCGAAATCATATTATGCTATGACATATTATGCCTTAAAATTGTATGCAAATACATAGGGAACCGGTTCGTCCATCTGTGTAAGACGCAGGGGTCACGGGTTCGATTCCCAGGGGGGGTACAATTTGTACTCGGTTTGGTTGGGGGTATTAGGGTTTATTTCAAGCCCGCCTGGCTAACTACCACCATCTTACCTAAGTCTGACGCCATGACAACAATTTAAAATTGTAGTGTTCCGGCAGCTAGGTAAGATACCCAGTTTCTCAGTGATGAGGATTCCGGGTGTAGTGCGCTTCCATCTTCGGCTTTTTCGTCACTTAACATCAGGTGAGGTGAAGGCCAAGCACTATCCCTAAAAAATACAATTATTTTAATGCAATTCACCGTCAATTATATTACTGAGTAGACTCATTAGGAAATGTGTCATAGAAATTCATAACAAACTGCCTACTTTAGAGAATAGCATAGCTGCCCCCCTACCCTACCGCGTGAGAGCATTGATATGATATGAAGTTCATGTAAATGTTGTTATTTTAAGTCCCTACTGTTATTTTTTTTGGCAATTTTTTTTGTTCCTTTAACGATGTCCGTAATAACGAGACCAGTTTCGTTGCAAAAAACAAACAAATCAACCAAAAAGTCATAAAAATAGGGACTTTAAGTGTCAACACTTACACTGAACTTCATATCAATTTTCTTACGCGGTAAGGAGGCAGCTATGCTATTCTCTAAAGTCGGCCTTTTCTTACGAATTTCTATGACACATTTCCTAATGAGTCAACTCAGTAATATGATTGCCTGTGAAATTAGTAGAGCCCCTGATCGGGTATTGAAATTCAGACATCAGACATGAAAAATCATGAAAAGTGACGTGCGAGCCACTCGATCACAGACCTCGTCGTTTCAGGTACTTTCTCGTGGTATTGATACTCTAATGTTTGTTATTAACAAGTACAACATAAAGTATTTTTTCCGAAGTTAAATTGGGTAAATCAAAGATTTTAAATATTTGGCGTAATTTTTTTTTACTTTGAAACATTTATTATAAATTAATATAGTTATTTTAAACTTATTGAAAAGACGCTTACCCATAGACATAGAAAAACTTTCGCCGCGCCCAAGAAGACCAACAAAGCGTGGAAAAGAGTAGTTAACATCATACGGACACGGTCTATATAAAAAAGAGACAAAGGATCAAGTGACATGTGCCAACATTTTTTACAGTAAGAGCCCCTAGCGTCCCGCCTAGCAAATGAGCAATCACAGTTTGTTTAACTTATTTTTTAACCTTAATTAGAATTTAAAATAAAGGTATCGTGGAGCTATGGTATATCTTCTGCTCTAAGTAATTGTGATGTAACAAAAAGACACAATCCAAGTAATCACACTTTTCAAAGGTAAATAAGATATTGCCACACATTTCTGTAAAACCAAATTTCGCTACATTTATTCGTTTATCGACAGAGAAAACAGTATGGAACATCGTTTATTAACTTCCTTTGCCATAATATGGTCATATTTTATGAATCTAAGTCATATTTTACGTATCTCATATAAAATGTATTGATTCGTTTTCGGATCACCTGTTTATTGACTTAGTTGTTCTTTGACATTCTATTTCTATGCGCTTACCTGATTTTGTTATCAGTAGGTACTCAATTAAAATTGTTCAGGTCATTAATGAACCTGTATTTTCCAATACGGACGTTTTTGCTTATAATGGCACAGTGTTGAAAGAGGTGTGAATTGACTCCATTTCTGATTTCCGGTCATTAACATACATTTGCATTTAAAATTTAATCTCAGTAATTTGGACATATTATGCCGTGATATTGGCGTTTCGTTTTAATTACATTGAAGGGATACCCAGCTATATATCAAGCATTGTATCACTGTGAGTGAGTCAAAATTAGTTATGTAAATATGAATAAAACATCCGTGATAAACAAAATGTATCATTCAAATATGCCTCTAATAGAATTCAAACCCTGGACCTTTGACCACAGAATAACTAATAGTACAAGCTTTGGCTCAATCAGCAGGATCTATGCCGTTGCATTAAGTAGTCGCCATTCGTTATATATAAATTAGATCAAAACTTACCTATTTTTTTGCGAATACTGCGTTCATTAGTTGCATTGCTTAGAGCATGTTGCATTGTCTAGACATAATGGTAAACCCAGGTAAACCATAAAGTTAATATACCTGTCGGAATAGAGGAACAAACATGAGCTGTCAATCGAAACAGAAATTGATTTACATTTGTGTGTGTATTTTTTTTAAGTATAAGTCTCAGTGATGTAATCTTGTCACTATTAATATAGAAATCGATATCGATAGTATTAATTAACAGCCATAGATTTAAAATAAATGGGATAGAATTTTGCACGGGTGTACTAAAATAACGATTCTGAAATGAAGTATGACTATTAGAAAAAGATCAGAAGATATTTAAAATCATTTATTTAACATAAAAAAGATAAGAATATATTTAAAATCATTCATCTTAACACATGTTGACATGTGTGACATATGTGAATGCGTCTGGTACAATATCTCTATAAGCGTAGGACGACACTGTGCATCTAGGCTTTATATTGACCTGTAACAAAGACAGAAATGAGTGGATATTGAGTAACTTAGTGAAGTTGCTGCTATTAAAAGTAAATTTAAAATTACAGTTGTAATACTTACTTAGAAATAAAATAGTATTATTGTTTTATAGTATCATTTTATTAATGCCTACCGGAACAAACTTAGATGGAACTGCAGATTATTTCAAAATCCGCTTAACCCCTCGCATCTGGAAATATTTTTCCTCAAAATGCTTACTGCATAGACATGAAATTTTATTTGTGATTTCATACATTTTTCTTACGTTACGTGTCCAGTGGTTAATTCGTCCAAGGTACTTTCACAACAGTGAAACTTGTAACGGTTCAAAACTGAACATGCTATTTTATCTCAAATATTTTTCGAATTTTGTTTCATACTGAGCATAATATTATTTAACTATCGAACAAGTTATTATAATAAAGAGTAGTTCAGGTTTTGAGTTAGCAATAATGTAGGAAGTTCTTTAATCTTTCACGGCGCTAAAATTCAAATATTAGTCTCTGTGTAGGTAACGACGCTAATAGGCTTAAAATTTATTTATATTTATTATTGTTTATTTATCAAATTTTATTAGAGCCTCTCGAATATTATTATAATAAATTATTTTAGAAGATTACTTAAAAAAGGATTGAATTCGGTGTTAATTATTTCTGTAAGTTGTCAGTAGTGTCACACCACGTGATGTGTTTTAGCTAAAGTACGAAGAAAGATTGATATGAAGTTTCTTCGAAAGAGAGATTTTATGCTGCAGGTTTATAACTCAAATGAGGGTAGGCATTTAAAAAAATGTAAAAGTAGTCCGATGGGTGTTGCCAGTTAGGGTTTTTAAAGTACCAACATTGTGATGCTAAATTGATCGGAAATTTTAGGTTTAATTGGACCGAATACTTAATGGAAAATATTGAAATACGTATTTTAGCAAATTGATTCTAGAGGTTATGATATTTTGGGGAAGGCGAGATAAAAAGATTGAAAAGGGTTGGATTCAAATTGTAGCATATGGGAGGTTCAATTTGTTGTGAATATAAAATTCGTATTAATCAGAGTTCTATGATTATAGTACAATAATTTCATATGATTCTGGATAAATATGCTGAATATTATTCAAAGTTGTTAGTTTTGTTAGAAATGATGTAAGGGGGAAAACTTGTTGATTTATTTATGATTGAAACGTTGTTTCATACAATTGTATGAATTACTTAAATCAAATGTAGCTGAAATGTCAGTATAGAGAAATATTTAGGTAACAGATTAATTTTAATTTGGTTACAAATTGAGTGGCATTGTGCGCTTGAGTATAGAGAATCTTGAACATAGGAGGTTATTGGTTAGTTGAATTGCACGTTGAAATTATTGATTAGTATAGGGGTTCATTTTGTAAGATTAGTAACTTAAATATTATATTTATAAGTTGAGTAAGACAAAACTGAATTCTCCCCATTTTTGAAGGAGAAGGGAAAATTTTAGGAATAATTTATGTAAAGTAGGGAAATGAAGGTAGAAAAAAAAAGATGCTTAGATCGTGTGGGGTGAGTTTCCTGCAGAGAGTGAATGATCCTGGGGGATTATAAAAGGCGAAGTTGGGGGGAAATCGCTCTCTTTACTTTCTCCGACCTCAGCGAAGCATCAAGTGGAACTCAGAAGAAGCCGTCGATACCCTCTCTGTAAGAAACTTCAATCAAGTAGTATTTTATTTTAACGCAAGAAACATCAAGAAGTCAGGAAGATAGTGTTTTTAATTGAGGTTTTGACGTATAGGTCCGCAACCGGGTGCGAGTCTTTTGCTTATATGCTTTAATTAGGGCTTATATGGTATAAGTAAGCTTGAAATTAAAGTATGTAGATTTTGCTTGCGAATTTTCATGAAGTAAAGTAAATTTCCCAATAGTTTCAAGAATTTTCATGGTTTAAGGTTGTTCGAAATTTGTTTAAGCAATCAGGGGGAAATAAAGGGGGGGTAGATTTCTCTTTAGTTTTGTGTCTTTATTGGGCGTTCGGTCAATCCTCAAAGGGGTAGGTAAAATAGCATTGCTCTGTGGCGTGCAATGCGGGTTTCTGTTGAAAGATACCTAGTTTAGTCACTTAAGGTTACCAAGCTAGCCAACTCGCTCATCAACCAACGGTCCGAACGGTGTGTGGATGTAATCCCGTTTGAACGTGGAGGATATGGCTTGGTAATGTTAATCCTCTTCTGTCAGGACTCAGCGCTGTCCCGTCCCACCAGCGCTGAGCACGTCCAAGCTGTTAGGGGAGTTTAGGCGAGTCATGCTTGCTCACGCTGTACAGGATCGGGGCGTCGGGGATGATGGTAAGCATCCCAAATATTGCATAGGAAATCGGAATTTAGTCGTTGGTAGGCAGGTAAATTCATTAGGTTTATAAATTCATTGTTAGGCGCGTAGGAACAGTAGCTTAGGTTAGCATCTCAAGGCGGGAGGGAAACTTGGATGCTGGTAAAAGGTTAGACATCCTCAAGAAGGTCGTGTTGTCAGCAAGGTAACAGCAGGAACGGTAGACAATCTAGGAGCTTTTAGGTAGGCGGTGGAGAGGTAGATCACTTCGTAGTGCATCGGATTTAGGTAGGCCGCAAATAGGTAGGCGTCGTCAAGATGGCCGCCGAGGTCAATAGGTAGTGATTCGAAATTTAGGTAGGCGGTGTTGAGAATCGGGTCGACAGAATGGCCGCCGTGGGTCACCAAGTGGAACATTCGAATTTATATAGGCGGTGAAGAGGTAGGATGACTTAGGAATGGAACATGGAGAATGCGGAAGTGTACAATATAATGGACGAAAGTTTATGTGGAATTACTGGTTATAATCCAATAGGATAGTATCAATCTTCCATAGAATCAGTGTTGTGAATGATTACCACAGTGTGCTAAATTGTGTAGACTTTGCAAGCTTCAGTAAGTACCCACAAATTAATTTACTCTTAATTTAATTTAGATATCTTTTTCAGTTAATATTGAATAATGATTTAATAGATGGAGTAGAATCATAAATAAAGAATAGATTATTTATCTTTGAATTGGATTGGTTGAAGGGAGCTATGGTTGAACCGATTGTTTATAGATAGAATAAACTAATTTGGTAATTTTGAGAGGAGTGCTGAAACAAGATCTGAGTGTATGGAATAAGCTCGTGTCTCTAGTAAGTTAAGGTCGATTCACAACTTCTAGGTCACTAGATCAATGCTTTGAGTAAACCTTTCAAATTGACAGAATGATGTTTATGATTAACCGAGAAATAATACTTTGAAAAGTATCTACCAACTATGAAAGTATCATATTATTTAGTGAATATATAAAATTCACAAATAATAATGACAACATATCTTTTATCCGAGTTCAAATATTTAAACTATGTTCCACCAGCCAACTCAATTGAAAGATGTTAGAAATAGAATCTAGTTTACAATTGAGAACAAATATTGCCAAGCCTACTCAATATTAAATCGAAATACTGCTTTAACCTTTAGTAAATGACCTGAAATCAATTCAGTTTATGGTTGTATATTTATAATTTAGTTGAGATTGAAGTATGGAAATCCCGTCATAGAATTTTACCTTGTTTAGAATTGTCTTTCCTTCAGAATTTGAGAACTATCAGTGTCCCAAGTATATGGATAGTAATGTTGTGTCCATCTGTTATAATGTTAAACAGTCATACTAGAACTAATTATTTAATTATTCTAAATTTAAATTCGTAATTCAGCCATCGCAATTGAAGGAGAATTCTTCATTGTGAGAAACTGGTAGTTCGCTTGAAAGCACTCTGCTTGCCCTCTTTTATTAAAACTGACTGACAAAGACTAAGTACTATAACTTAAAAATATACATTAATTAAATTTGTCATGAAAGAATATGGCTGGCCAGAAGGGAGTTGACCAAGTACGGAGACGAGACTCATTGTATCGGGCGGGGAGCGGGCCCATACCTTAGCTGGCAAAACCACAATTGCATATTCATTACTTGTACAATAACTTCAGAAAGTAAAAGAATTCTTATTTAATAGCGCTGAAAATTTTATTATACTTTGATCTCAGGCGACTAAAACTTCTTAACTTACCTGAAATAATCTCTCTTATTTTAATGAACTAAGTTGACAATAGATAATTTACATTATTTGGAATAACGTCATACATGGCATATAATTTGACACTTGGCAGCGGAAGAGAATTGCTCAAATTTAACTTTTCTCTATAACCCGACTTACCTCTTTTTACCTTGCAGTCTATTATGGTTGAACATACCCTCTTTTACCTTATAACAATACTCCATTTAACTCATAAATTCACTTTGATCATTTCCTATCAACGTAGGTTTATTTCGCTCATACTTACTTCATCTACGGAACGTAATTGGGAACGCTTTCCTCTCTATTTATAGTATTCCCATTTTTTGACACTAAAGAACTATGGGATTTCCCTTGGTAGTATGACAAATATTAAGAATTAATATGAAAGTAAAGTAAACTCACTAAAGAAAAATACAGACTTAATTTCTATTTCTCTGGTTATATCAATAGAGCAATATCTTTCATTTAGTGGTATTTTCTTTTAGAAATAAATGTAATAGCAGGAATAATTAAGACCTAGTAATGAAAGCGAATACTTCTATTGGAAAATGAAAATCAATACTAATCACACTTTTAAAAGAATTTGGGTTCACTAATTATCACATCCAGGGTTCCTCCATTAGACTTTCACAGGCCCTCTCAGATCACACAAAGCTTGTTAGTAAAGTTCTTTGTAGGTTAGTTAAGGTTGGATAAAGTAAACTTAGTAAATTGTATTTTGGAGGTTATTTAATCCAGTAAAATTAGGTTCAATAGTTTAGTTATAATCAACGGTAAGTAGTAAGCGGATTTTTGATTGTCCTCCTGTCCTGTAGGTTATTAGGTTTCCACTTAGGTTTTAGTCTCTTGCATAGGCTGTGATCATCTAGACCCATTGTAGTTAGGTCGTCGGTTACATTTTCGTTGATACCGTGACCAGGATTTCATATTATTATTGCGAATCTTCAGGTTTTGTGTGGTTTGGGAGTGAGTGACTGTTAACAAGTGAGATTGTGACAGTCACATTTTGTTGCGGTGAAGTGGGTATAAAGGTTTGATATGTTGAAACACTGATTTTCTTTTCCAATGGTTGTTAAGTTATCATTCTGGTACGAGTTATGGCGTTTAACTTGTCACTTTGGCTGGTCCTTGAAACTTTTGTTTTGCGAATCATTTGTAAGATCTTAGTTAAATATCTCTGAAAACAAATATACAAATAACCACTGTTATAAGACAAATCTTGTAAAATATTTCCGATACACTTAATGTTTTCATTGTCATTATAGTGCTGCCAAGACTATCGACGTCTCTGATACCTTATCGATATTTACGTAAATTATCGACACTTAGGTTAACTGTATTGCATTTGGTTCTATAGTCATTTTACACACTACGTTTGGTTACAATGATACAATTATGCAGTTAAATTATTACTTGTTCATACAGTATAGTCTCGTTTAAGGTAAATTGCGTAGTTAAGCAAATCGTATCGCGATAGTTTTTTTATTGATATACACTATCGATAATCGATAAAATTATTTTCCCAGTTCCGGTTTATCTACTCAAGTCAAATTTATTTTACTCTGTTCAAAGGTCCGCATCAAGGTCCGACCGAATCCACTTTTCGGCCATGGACCGAGACCGATTTAAAAATTGAATTCTGACTTGGATTTTATTCACTGATATGATTAAGTTAGAAAAAAAAAGGACATTTTTATAGGTAACCACATATACGATTTTAAATGTATAACTAAGGACAACGAGTGCCTGGCGGGTTTTTATCAATCATATGTCAATACGCATTAATATTGTCGTGCGGTGTCAAAGAGATTTGACAAAATAATAGCATAAGTCACTTTGGGGATCAATACTTCCCAACTATTGACCTTGAGGGAAAGTAAAATAAGAAACTTCAACGTTATTTTTAAAGACACGTTATAAAAAAAAAAAAAAAAACTTTTGTTCTTCTTTTGTTTATACCTAAGAAATAAAGCAGATCATAGGATATGTACGATTATAAAATTCTAGTCTTGTTAATTTGATGATTGCGAAGTAGGATGACGGTGATAGGTGGACTGTCAATTGAATTTACGGCTATAGCGAAATCATAGGTGCTTTGTTGTGTCAAAGCTATGATTCTTAAAGGAAAAAAAAAATGTGTATGGTCACACGTGTGCACTCTTTTATTTATTTTTTTTATCATTCGTAAAATCGAATTAATTGTTCAAAATTGTGGTTGATAGGACACGAGATTTGTAGTAATTTTATTAAATGTATACGCACGTGTGCGTAACATTGTCTGTGTAACTTTTAGTAATAGCGTGTTGTTACGTAAATGGCTGAATGTGAATAAGGTCAGGAACGCGGCCAAAGAAATTACATGTTATCGATTTCCGAACGAAACGTCAACTTGACAGATTCCTACTCCTTGATTTTAATGACATATATAATAAGTTTTTGTTTATGCCAATAAGGTTAAATTATATTTTGTAAGATTACGTAATGGTGGCATATGCCAATGGAAAATTAACTATGGAAGTAGACATGCAGAAAGTTTTGTCCATAATTACTTTATAGGTATACGATAAACGATTAACTCTAATCATTTAAGAAGGATTGACGTTTTGTCATTGGCAGGTTGAGAGATGAATTCTGTCGTTGCCTTTATCACGTTTGTGGTTAACTTAATATTATACGATTGATGCGTTAGATAATAGGAACGGCAGTAACGTTTAGTAATACTGAAGTCGTGGATGAATTTAGGGTTAGTGAGTGTTGTAAGATAATTCTAGATTCAACTTACAAAGTTACAAAAAAAAATATTAGCGTATAATGTAATAAATAGTTTTAGAGTTTGTGTGTTATCGCTAATTTCTGAATAGTAATAGTGAAGTTAGAGGGATATTAGCAGCATAAAATGATGGGGTCGTGAAATATTTTAATAAACTTTTAAATTGAAACTAGAAAACTTAGTATGTGGTGATTAGATTTTAGTTTAACTTAGTAACCTACCTTTGAGATTGTGCTATTGAAGGGATCATGATCGTTTAAGATTTGAGTTAGTCATTTATAGATTATCATTTTGAAATATTTATCCGAGGTGAATTAATTTTGTAACTAATCGTCGTGACTTTCGAAAATTATCTAACTGGGGGTCGTTGTAGAACTAGTTACTAAGACGTTTTAGTTGTGGAAACAACGTTGAGGAAGTTGGCTAGGGAGGTATAATGTGTTGGGATTTAATGATAAAAGGAAAGTTTAAAATATTTAAATCATGTAGAATAGTAATGGTAGCAAAGAATGTGATTGACGTTTTTCTGAGAATTAGATATTTAATTCGAAATGATTAGTTTCAACATTTACATTAGTCGAATATTAGGGAGCGTGGTTTTGTGGAATCCAAAGCGGTGGATTTTTTAAAACCAAATTATTACGGGTACTATATTTTAATTATTTGAAGATCTGACCTTACAAAAAAAAAAAAAAAACAAGGAGAGTTTCAAAAGCTATTGTAGAGATTAAATATCAAAATGGGAAAACCATCTCGTGTTCGACGAGTGCCCAAACGATATGAGCCAGATGACGAATTAGGAAACATAGAAGAAATCAATAGTGACTCTAATCGGCCTGTTCAACCGGAAGAGGTGGAAGTTAGAGATTCTAGAGTGCTTGATGAACCCCATCCGATAGTTAGAACTATAAGGCGACCGAAGTCGACACGTTCACGGGAATTGGTGACCATACAGCGTATGTTGAGTCGTACCATAGGGGTGCTTACTAGAAGAGTAAATGCTCTGAGTGGGGAAGTTAAGAAAACGCAGCGAACTATCCAGGAGACTACCGGAGGGGAAAAGGAATCGCCAATAGTTGAGGTAACGTCATTGAATAATGAAGGAATGGATTGTGATGAGGTGCATGGGAATGTAATTAAAGAAACTAGTCCGAGCGCAGATATTCATAAGTACGTGATGTGTAATGTCAAGAACATAAACTTAGATAGACCAAAATTCGGAGAATCGTCGATTCATCCGGTTGATTTTATAGAAGATTTAGAGACCTATTTGAAGAAGTTAGGAACATCGGGCAATGAACTAGTTTTAATACGAGAATGTTTAACTGGAAGTGTAAAGGATTGGTCCCGGATCTATAAGGGGAGATGGACAGGTTTAGCTGACTTTAAAGTAGATTTTCTGAAAGAATGGGAGAAGAAAAGGGGATACCAACAGAATTATAGGCAGTGGCAGAGACCGAAGGAGGCTGAAGTACAAGCAATTAATTTAAATGATAAGTCAAATGTAGTAGATAGTGAAATGTTAAACTAGTGGAAGTTGAGTCTTTAGTCCTCGGATCAGCTTCAGCCACAGGGGACCCAAATTATAATATGATGGTTAGGATGAATTGGTGTCCAGGTGAATCTTTAGGAAGAAATAAAACCGGTGTTAGGATACCAATAGGTTTAGATCTTAAGGATAATTATACTAGGTCACGAGGTTAGAGATTTCTGTATAAACTATCTTGACGATTTAGCGATCATAACTACGGGAACACTATCTCAGCATTTAGAACACATAGATATAGTATTAGGGAAATTATCACAGGCAGGGTTAACTTGTAATCTAGAAAAGTGTGAATTTTTGAGTACTGAAGTAAAGATGCTAGGCTATATTATTTCAACTGACGGAATTCGTACAGATCCCGAAAAAGTTAGAGCAATTCAATTATTTCCTACACCAAAAAAGTTGAAACAGGTGAGGGCATTTTTAGGACTTTGTAATTTTTATCGCAAATTTATACCTAATTATAGTTTTCATACGGGACCTTTATGTGAACTTCTAAAAAAGGAAAAGAAATGGAAATGGGGAGAATCGGAGCAGGAAGCCTTTGATAAAATAAAGTCACTCTTTATTAACACTGTCGAATTGAATCATCCAGATTTTACTAAGCCGTATTATTTACAGACAGATAGTTCGGGAATAGGGCTAGCGGGGTTTTTGTATCAAAAAGATAATCAAGGGGAGATAAGAATTTTAGGGTTTCATAGTAAATTACTAAGAGGAGCACAACTAAATTGGACAGTTACTGAACAAGAACTCTATTCGATAATTTGTTGTTTGGAAAAATTTGAGACTTATTTAAGAGGGGCTAAAGTAATAATACGAACGGACCATAAAGCATTAACATTTGTAAAGAATAGTAAATTATACAATGCGCGAGTAACTAGATGGATAAATTATTTAGAACAGTTTCAATATGTAGTTCAACATGTAAAAGGTAGAGATAATGTAGTAGCTGATGTGTTATCAAGATATCAACCAGAAGGGGATTTATTACAGGAGGATAAAACTAATTCGCCTAGAATATTTTACACTGAGAGAGGAATTAATAAAGAGTTACTTGAAAAATTAAAGGATTTAGCTAGACTACAACGGGAAGATGTGGAGATAGGAGAAATAATTAGAATTTTAATCAGTGGGGTTGGAATAAATGGTAGAGTAAGTCAAATTTCTAAAAGGTGTGTATTAGGTGATGGAATATTATATTATTTACCTGGCGAGGGAAGTAGAAAGGTGTTATTCTTACCGGAATCAATTAGAGAGGAAGTTATTTGGCAGGTACATTTCGAAATGGGACATCAAGGGGCTTACAAAATCATTAAGTACATTAAGGATAGATTTTTTTGGAAAGGATTTACCAAACAGGTCAAACGTCTATTAAAGGGGTGTCACGATTGTCAGATAACTAAGAGCGATACAGCTAAGTATGTAGGTCCTTGTCGCTCAATCATAACTGAGAATGTAGGAGATATCGTTATGGCAGATTTGTATGGTCCACTTCCGTCGGGGAAGTTCGGTATGAATTATATTTTGGTTGTGCAAGACTCCTTTAGTAAGTTTGTGAAATTTTATGATCTTAGAAAAGCAACTGCAATTTCGGTACTAACTAAAGTGAGAAAATTCTTTCGCATAATCAAACCCAGGGCTATAATGACGGATAATGGGTCGCAATTTGCTAGTAGGATGTGGAAGGAAGTTATGAAAGAAGAAGGGGTGAGAGTTATTTATACCACAGTTAGAAATCCTAGGCCTAATACTACGGAAAGAGTAAATAAGGAGTTAGGACGATTATTCCGAACTTATTGTAGGACAAATCATAAAGGTTGGGTTGATATATTGCCCAAATTAGAAGTTCTATATAATAACACTTACCATGAAAGTACGGGTTTTACTCCTTGTGAGATTTTATATAGTGAACCTACGAGACTATCTTTTGATGACAATTTGCCGAATGGTGTGGTATCTCTACCTGTAGACGAAATTAGGGAGAAAGCTCGTGAGAATTTAAGGAAGGCAGGACAATTACGACAGAACAAATTTAATGAGAAATATCGTATCATTCAATATCAAATAGGTGATTTGGTTAAGATAAGGAAATTAAATAAGTCTGATGCTAAATTAAAAATTACGAAAAAGTTCGAACCATTGTATGAGGGTCCGTATGTGGTTGGCGCTAATTCGTTTAAGAATGTGTATTTACTTGTAGACCCTAAGTCTGGCAAGGAACGAGGAAGATTTAACACTATACATTTGTCTAGGTATTATAAATAAGCTTTGTAAATAATAGATAGTATCTTGTATAAGTATCAAATATCAATTGTTTCTTTCTTAAGTTGACTAATAAATGGTAAAAGGGGTAACTTTGTATAGAGACTGTTGGGCAAGGGAAAAGCCTGTCTGAGTTTACAAAATTTTAACAACTCGATTGTTAGTCTGATGGAAAAAAAAAGAGAAAGGTCAAAGTCTAATTAAAAAAAAAATTATAATTCTCTGATGGAGTGTTATTCACTTGGTACGTTACGGGATGGACAAAAAATTAGTTAATTGTCCAAGTTAATTAAAACATATTTCGTTGTTCGAGTTGGTTGAAATTGTAAGGTCAGATAGAGGGGTGTGTCGGTGGCTTTTCTTTCCGGGGGGGAAATTTTTCTGTTTAGATATAGGTCTAGGTAGACGTTAAGTTGATGTAGATCTAGGTAATCGGTAGAATATCCGACTGTGTTTAGGCAGCTTTATGAAATAGAAAAGGCATATACAATTAAGTACACCGTTAACTTAAATTGATAATGAGTCAGTTAACTTGAAATAATTTCATATATAAAAGGGTTGTTTAACTTTAACATATCGTGTAAAATTCACTCTCGTTTAACGTGTGAGGCGTGTATTATTATAGTGTGTCGCGTAGTGTAGAAAGTGCGTAACATAAGATTAATTTTTCGTAACGAATTTGAGATAATACTTTATTGTAAATTTTGCATATAATTATGTTTGGTGACAATCGGCGTATTGAATCCTAACATTGTATGATTAATCTCTACCCAATTTAGTTATTTATATTTGCATTCAGGGTGTAGCTATGGTATAATCTTAGGTGGCGTGAATGTAGGCTAGTGAATGAAGACAGTGAATGCTGCATGAAGAGAACAGATGAATAGAATGAGAATCTAATTTAGTTTATGAGTATGAATGGGATGTTAACTTAAAAGATTGCATAGAATGAGAGTTAATGTGGATTAGGAATTGGAATTAAAATATAGATTCTATATGGAGGGCTTTGGATTATAACATATGTGAAACCTGAATGCAGACTTATTATTTTTCCAAGAGATAGGACCACCACACTGCTCTAGCGTTTGGTTTGTGCTTGCGGCCGGACCGGCGTTTAGGGTTGACAAACTTGAATTTTGTACAGTAGGACTTTTGGTGTTAGGTTAGAGAAAAAAAAAAGAGAGAAAACAAACACTATTGACGTTTGTAAATTGTCCTGGTGTGAACAACTGTCTGAAATTCATACTACACAAGAAGCTAAGAGCTATGAATATGAACTCGACAACTGCACACTCTCCAAGGCGATATTAGGGTTGTTCTAGAGTCTTAAGTAAGCTTTTGGAAATATAGGGTCATTGTATAGGCTCACTTCGAACCGACGGAGTAGGCCCTGTTGGCAAGAAAGGAGTAATACTTGATTGTGGAAGGGTTCAATGCACAAATATGTAGCGTCATACGCAAACTTTTTCATAAGGTTAGAAAAAGACTTATTTGTCGCATGTAGACTTGCTAGAAGTTGTGGATTCACAACCCACACCTTACTGTGATCTTGTACGACTCTGGTGTTGAATATGCATAAGACGGAATTGGCAAAAGTCACATAAAACTTAAAACTCGCTTGATAACTTTTCAATATTGTCTTGGTTTAAATACACTCTACAATCTAAATCTCATTTACATTAGGTTTCACCCAACAATTCTTTGATCTTGGAGGAATAATAATGGTTAGGGTTATTAAGGGGAAGGGTTTTTTTTTATTATACAAAAGGGATGTATGAGTAAAAATTGAGGATTAAGAGTAGAGGCGGAATAAATATTTGAGAATTGAGAAGGAAAATCCTACTCCGGATCCAATACGTAGTCTTGTCACCTGTGCAGGATTTTGGGGTCGAGCTGTAACGGTTCAAAACTGAACATGCTATTTTATCTCAAATATTTTTCGAATTTTGTTTCATACTGAGCATAATATTATTTAACTATCGAACAAGTTATTATAATAAAGAGTAGTTCAGGTTTTGAGTTAGCAATAATGTAGGAAGTTCTTTAATCTTTCACTGCGCTAAAATTCAAATATTAGTCTCTGTGTAGGTAACGACGCTAATAGGCTTAAAATTTATTTATATTTATTATTGTTTATTTATCAAATTTTATTAGAGCCTCTCGAATATTATTATAATAAATTATTTTAGAAGATTACTTAAAAAAGGATTGAATTCGGTGTTAATTATTTCTGTAAGTTGTCAGTAGTGTCACACCACGTGATGTGTTTTAGCTAAAGTACGAAGAAAGATTGATATGAAGTTTCTTCGAAAGAGAGATTTTATGCTGCAGGTTTATAACTCAAATGAGGGTAGGCATTTAAAAAAATGTAAAAGTAGTCCGATGGGTGTTGCCAGTTAGGGTTTTTAAAGTACCAACATTGTGATGCTAAATTGATCGGAAATTTTAGGTTTAATTGGACCGAATACTTAATGGAAAATATTGAAATACGTATTTTAGCAAATTGATTCTAGAGGTTATGATATTTTGGGGAAGGCGAGATAAAAAGATTGAAAAGGGTTGGATTCAAATTGTAGCATATGGGAGGTTCAATTTGTTGTGAATATAAAATTCGTATTAATCAGAGTTCTATGATTATAGTACAATAATTTCATATGATTCTGGATAAATATGCTGAATATTATTCAAAGTTGTTAGTTTTGTTAGAAATGATGTAAGGGGGAAAACTTGTTGATTTATTTATGATTGAAACGTTGTTTCATACAATTGTATGAATTACTTAAATCAAATGTAGCTGAAATGTCAGTATAGAGAAATATTTAGGTAACAGATTAATTTTAATTTGGTTACAAATTGAGTGGCATTGTGCGCTTGAGTATAGAGAATCTTGAACATAGGAGGTTATTGGTTAGTTGAATTGCACGTTGAAATTATTGATTAGTATAGGGGTTCATTTTGTAAGATTAGTAACTTAAATATTATATTTATAAGTTGAGTAAGACAAAACTGAATTCTCCCCATTTTTGAAGGAGAAGGGAAAATTTTAGGAATAATTTATGTAAAGTAGGGAAATGAAGGTAGAAAAAAAAAGATGCTTAGATCGTGTGGGGTGAGTTTCCTGCAGAGAGTGAATGATCCTGGGGGATTATAAAAGGCGAAGTTGGGGGGGAATCGCTCTCTTTACTTTCTCCGACCTCAGCGAAGCATCAAGTGGAACTCAGAAGAAGCCGTCGATACCCTCTCTGTAAGAAACTTCAATCAAGTAGTATTTTATTTTAACGCAAGAAACATCAAGAAGTCAGGAAGATAGTGTTTTTAATTGAGGTTTTGACGTATAGGTCCGCAACCGGGTGCGAGTCTTTTGCTTATATGCTTTAATTAGGGCTTATATGGTATAAGTAAGCTTGAAATTAAAGTATGTAGATTTTGCTTGCGAATTTTCATGAAGTAAAGTAAATTTCCCAATAGTTTCAAGAATTTTCATGGTTTAAGGTTGTTCGAAATTTGTTTAAGCAATCAGGGGGAAATAAAGGGGGGGTAGATTTCTCTTTAGTTTTGTGTCTTTATTGGGCGTTCGGTCAATCCTCAAAGGGGTAGGTAAAATAGCATTGCTCTGTGGCGTGCAATGCGGGTTTCTGTTGAAAGATACCTAGTTTAGTCACTTAAGGTTACCAAGCTAGCCAACTCGCTCATCAACCAACGGTCCGAACGGTGTGTGGATGTAATCCCGTTTGAACGTGGAGGATATGGCTTGGTAATGTTAATCCTCTTCTGTCAGGACTCAGCGCTGTCCCGTCCCACCAGCGCTGAGCACGTCCAAGCTGTTAGGGGAGTTTAGGCGAGTCATGCTTGCTCACGCTGTACAGGATCGGGGCGTCGGGGATGATGGTAAGCATCCCAAATATTGCATAGGAAATCGGAATTTAGTCGTTGGTAGGCAGGTAAATTCATTAGGTTTATAAATTCATTGTTAGGCGCGTAGGAACAGTAGCTTAGGTTAGCATCTCAAGGCGGGAGGGAAACTTGGATGCTGGTAAAAGGTTAGACATCCTCAAGAAGGTCGTGTTGTCAGCAAGGTAACAGCAGGAACGGTAGACAATCTAGGAGCTTTTAGGTAGGCGGTGGAGAGGTAGATCACTTCGTAGTGCATCGGATTTAGGTAGGCCGCAAATAGGTAGGCGTCGTCAAGATGGCCGCCGAGGTCAATAGGTAGTGATTCGAAATTTAGGTAGGCGGTGTTGAGAATCGGGTCGACAGAATGGCCGCCGTGGGTCACCAAGTGGAACATTCGAATTTATATAGGCGGTGAAGAGGTAGGATGACTTAGGAATGGAACATGGAGAATGCGGAAGTGTACAATATAATGGACGAAAGTTTATGTGGAATTACTGGTTATAATCCAATAGGATAGTATCAATCTTCCATAGAATCAGTGTTGTGAATGATTACCACAGTGTGCTAAATTGTGTAGACTTTGCAAGCTTCAGTAAGTACCCACAAATTAATTTACTCTTAATTTAATTTAGATATCTTTTTCAGTTAATATTGAATAATGATTTAATAGATGGAGTAGAATCATAAATAAAGAATAGATTATTTATCTTTGAATTGGATTGGTTGAAGGGAGCTATGGTTGAACCGATTGTTTATAGATAGAATAAACTAATTTGGTAATTTTGAGAGGAGTGCTGAAACAAGATCTGAGTGTATGGAATAAGCTCGTGTCTCTAGTAAGTTAAGGTCGATTCACAACTTCTAGGTCACTAGATCAATGCTTTGAGTAAACCTTTCAAATTGACAGAATGATGTTTATGATTAACCGAGAAATAATACTTTGAAAAGTATCTACCAACTATGAAAGTATCATATTATTTAGTGAATATATAAAATTCACAAATAATAATGACAACATATCTTTTATCCGAGTTCAAATATTTAAACTATGTTCCACCAGCCAACTCAATTGAAAGATGTTAGAAATAGAATCTAGTTTACAATTGAGAACAAATATTGCCAAGCCTACTCAATATTAAATCGAAATACTGCTTTAACCTTTAGTAAATGACCTGAAATCAATTCAGTTTATGGTTGTATATTTATAATTTAGTTGAGATTGAAGTATGGAAATCCCGTCATAGAATTTTACCTTGTTTAGAATTGTCTTTCCTTCAGAATTTGAGAACTATCAGTGTCCCAAGTATATGGATAGTAATGTTGTGTCCATCTGTTATAATGTTAAACAGTCATACTAGAACTAATTATTTAATTATTCTAAATTTAAATTCGTAATTCAGCCATCGCAATTGAAGGAGAATTCTTCATTGTGAGAAACTGGTAGTTCGCTTGAAAGCACTCTGCTTGCCCTCTTTTATTAAAACTGACTGACAAAGACTAAGTACTATAACTTAAAAATATACATTAATTAAATTTGTCATGAAAGAATATGGCTGGCCAGAAGGGAGTTGACCAAGTACGGAGACGAGACTCATTGTATCGGGCGGGGAGCGGGCCCATACCTTAGCTGGCAAAACCACAATTGCATATTCATTACTTGTACAATAACTTCAGAAAGTAAAAGAATTCTTATTTAATAGCGCTGAAAATTTTATTATACTTTGATCTCAGGCGACTAAAACTTCTTAACTTACCTGAAATAATCTCTCTTATTTTAATGAACTAAGTTGACAATAGATAATTTACATTATTTGGAATAACGTCATACATGGCATATAATTTGACACTTGGCAGCGGAAGAGAATTGCTCAAATTTAACTTTTCTCTATAACCCGACTTACCTCTTTTTACCTTGCAGTCTATTATGGTTGAACATACCCTCTTTTACCTTATAACAATACTCCATTTAACTCATAAATTCACTTTGATCATTTCCTATCAACGTAGGTTTATTTCGCTCATACTTACTTCATCTACGGAACGTAATTGGGAACGCTTTCCTCTCTATTTATAGTATTCCCATTTTTTGACACTAAAGAACTATGGGATTTCCCTTGGTAGTATGACAAATATTAAGAATTAATATGAAAGTAAAGTAAACTCACTAAAGAAAAATACAGACTTAATTTCTATTTCTCTGGTTATATCAATAGAGCAATATCTTTCATTTAGTGGTATTTTCTTTTAGAAATAAATGTAATAGCAGGAATAATTAAGACCTAGTAATGAAAGCGAATACTTCTATTGGAAAATGAAAATCAATACTAATCACACTTTTAAAAGAATTTGGGTTCACTAATTATCACATCCAGGGTTCCTCCATTAGACTTTCACAGGCCCTCTCAGATCACACAAAGCTTGTTAGTAAAGTTCTTTGTAGGTTAGTTAAGGTTGGATAAAGTAAACTTAGTAAATTGTATTTTGGAGGTTATTTAATCCAGTAAAATTAGGTTCAATAGTTTAGTTATAATCAACGGTAAGTAGTAAGCGGATTTTTGATTGTCCTCCTGTCCTGTAGGTTATTAGGTTTCCACTTAGGTTTTAGTCTCTTGCATAGGCTGTGATCATCTAGACCCATTGTAGTTAGGTCGTCGGTTACAAACTTATTCGTTTACCGCGTGATGCGGCGTGATAGACAATCGACAAAAAATATCGATAACTTTATGCAGCCCTACTGTAAAATGAAAATTATTTCTTATACACAAAATATTCGTTAATTTTGCATTTTGTCTAGCCGATCTTTGCTTCTTACAAAAATGAGTGTTTACAGAAGAGAATTATCACGCTCAGTGCTAAAATTTCGAAACGTATTAGCAAAAATAAACACATAGTTAGGTGGGGTCGATTTGGAATAATATACCTGTGAAATGATCATTTTTCTGGATTATTTCGATGTGTTGTACAAAAATCAATCACTGAACAGGACACCATGTTTCCGAAGCATTATTTTGCAAAAATTTCCACGATATCAAGAAAAATCGGAAATATTTTCAGAACTCAAATTCTCAGCGGGCTGATAAGGGCTGACAAACTGTCAATCAGTTGCGAAAAAGAGTTCTGCACGTCATAATCACGCATTTCTTTTTATCACACATTGTTGCTGATTAGTGACATCTCGCTTGCTCAGCCCTTTGTTCCTCTATTCCGCTAGGTAATATTTAACTTCATGTGGTAAACTATACTATTTACCGGGTATTAAAACGGTGTTTTGAGTCCTAATAGTGGGAAATAAAAAAATATGGTATGATACTGTGAAAAACATAAGTGCATTTTTTGAGTACACAATTTTCTGAACTTTCGACTAAGTTATTTCTTATTACCCGACTGCAAGAGGGTTATGTTTTTCGCGCGTATCTTGTAAGTTTGTATGTAATATTCTTTATTACCTCATATCTTTCAAACGGCTGAACAGATTTCCATGATTAACATATCGTTAGATTTGTCTCGTAAGCCCAAGTGTTCTTAAGAAGGTGGCGTTATAAAAAAACCAACATGGCGGCTGTACGGTGCTATTATACGTAGTGGAAAAAAAATTTTTTTTTAGAATACTGCAATATGGGTGTCAAATTAAAGGGCTTATTATAAGCATTTCAAAAAAGTATATCATAAAAATAATAACTAAAAATAAATAAATAAAAAAATAAATTAAAAAAAATTAAAAACCCGCCTGCCTAAAAAGACAAGTCAACTGAAAAGATGGAAACAAGATTAAATATTAAAGGCAACATTATAACATGCAGTCGGAGGCATATAACTCAAATCATTCATAATGTCACTTTCTTTATGCATGCCTCCGACTGCATGTTATAATGTTGCCTTTAATATTTAATCTTGTTTCCATCTTTTCAGTTGACTTGTCTTTTTAGGCAGGGGGGTTTTTAATTTTTTTAAATTTATTTTTTATATACTCGTATCAATATTATTTTCATTGGACAATTTCATTTTTGAAATTTTTCAAAATGGCGAAGATATGTTAAAAACCGATTTCAGTCCGACTTTCCAGCTTTGCCTGTTCTCTTCTACAGGTCGCATTTCTCAACCGATTCTCGTGAAATGTTGTAAGCAGGTTTGAAAAATGTATAGATTTTTTATGTCAAGCCAATTTATTGATCTTTTTTAAAATGCCGGAGATATGTAAAAAAATCATATTTCAGTCTGGCTTTCCGGCGCTGTCTGTTCTCCTCTACAGGTCGCATTTCTCAACCGATTCTCGTGAAATTTTGTGAACAGGTTCAATAATAATATAGCTTTTTTCTATCAAGCCAGTCTTTTTTAAATTTTTCAAAATGACAGAGAAATGTTAAAAAAAACATATTTCAGTCCGGCTTTCCAGTTCTGTCTGTCCTCCTCTACAGGTTGCATTTCTCAACCGCTTCATATGAAATTTCGTAAGTAGGTTTGAAAATTATATAAACTATTTTTGTTGAGCCAGTTTTTCGAAATTTTTCAAAATGGCGGAGATATGTAAAAAAATCATATTTCAGTCCGGTTTTCTGGCGCTGGCTGTTCTCCTCTACAGGTCGCATTTCTCAACTGATTCTCGTGAAATTTTGTGAGCAGGTTTGAAAATATTTTTTTTTGTTGAGCCAGTTTTTTGAAAATTTTCAACATGGCGGAGATATGTTAAAAAATCATATTTCAGTCCGTCTTTTCAGCGCTGTCTGTTCTTCTCTACAGGTCGCATTTCTCAACCGATTCTCGTGAAATTTTGTAAGCAAGTTTAAAAATTGTATAGTAATTTTTTTTTACCAAGCCGTTTTTTAATATTTTTTAAATGGCTAAAATATGTAAAAACATACATATTTCAGTCCGGCTTTCCGGGCGCTGTCTGTTCTCGTCTACAGGTCGCATTTCTCAACCGATCTCGGTAAAATTTTGTGAGCAGGTTTGATAAATATATACAATTTTTTTTGAGACAGTTTTTTGAAATTTATTATAATGACGGAAATATGTAAATAAAACACATTTCAGTCCGACTTTCCGGGTCCTGTAGAGGACTACAGGTCGCATTTCTCAACCGATTCTGGTGAAATTTTGTGAGCAGGATCGATAATTATATTTAACTGTTTAGTCAAGCCAGTTTTTCCAAATTTATCTAAAAATATTCACCCATTTCGAAAAATGATCAATATTAGAAGCACCGTCTAACTGCGAATAACTCACGTACTGTGTGCTTTGAAAACTTCATGGCAACATTTTATTTTTGTACAATTTGAGCCATTTTTTATCGCGAGGTCTAGGTACAGCTCACGGAGTCACTAGTAATAATTGAAGAAAAAAAAATCACCATATTGACTTTCTTAAAAAAAAATATATTGCCAGTGTCCACTCGAAATTATGTAAGGATTCTAACAGGTTCGTTAGTATCATACATCCACATCCGTTGAGCCATTTAGAAGTTATAGTGGAATAAAGAAACTCACATACCCACAAACATACATGAACCCTGAACACATGTACACTCCTTTTGGGCAGTCGTGTAAAAAAACACTCCTTTTTGGGCAGTAGTGTTAAAGAATAAAAGCTGAAATGTGTTTCATAAAGCTGACATTCCATATTAAAATGGCATAAAATAAAAGCTGGCTAGTCGTTGATTACGTTTCCCCGGAGGCGTAATAATTGCTATAATTACAATGTTATTGGTTCGAAAACTGATACATTTTACGTACAGATTTTGAAATTACTCTTTGATGTCTATATCTGCAATGCGAATCGTTGTCAGTCGTAACAATAATCACGTTTTCTAATTAAACGCATTAAGTACCTACGTATACAATTTGTATTTAAACGTATAAACGTATACATTAATTAATATGAACACGAAATAAAAAAAATTCCATAATTATTATGATATTTAATCCCAATATATTACTACGTTTTCAAGAGGATTTACTATTAAAGTGCGTATTTATTAAATGTTATTATATTAGCTATAAATTATAAGATTTATAACATCTAATTTATAAGATTTATTACTTTTCTGGAATCTAGAAAAGTGTGTTATCTCTCATTTTGTTTTTCTTTCTACATTTACCTACCTAAATAAGCAGTATATTCTGTTGTTGTCGGTCTATAATGTCCATCCGAAATCAACGCAGTGAAATATAACGGAGTAATTTGTGATTCGGGATTAGTTATGTGCACAAGAAATTGAGGAAAACGATAGTCAATTTTGAGAACAATTCTTTCGACAAAAACGCGCTGTCGTAGTGTAGGTTGCGTCCCCGAGTGTCTGTACAAATCGGAAGGAAGCAATTGACTTTTGATTTCGACGTCTTCGGTAGCCTGAATGTTGCAAGATTTCAAAACCTAGGTGACCTGAGTGAGCTATCAAACTATGAACAAAAAATTTTTTTCTATAAAATGTATTTCTTTCTCATAAAAACATAATAAAACACGTCAACAAATAACAATAAAAGAGAGGTGGGTATGAACGGATTAGTGTCCCTTCTTGTGGCCCCAGTGTTTGTGCTCGCCATGGCCTCCTTTGTGTCCATGGTCATGGTGGTGGTGGTGGTGCTCGTGGTGGCCGCCGTCGTCGTGGTGTCCCTTGTGGTGGTGGTGGTGTCCTCCTTCATGGTGGTGGCCCTTCTTGCCGTGGTCGTGGTGGTGGTGGCCTCCGTGCTTGTGTCCATGGTGGTGGTGTCCTCCCTTCTTGTGGCCTCCTTCGTGGTGGTGGCCGCCGTGATGTTCATGGAATCCTTTCTCGCCATGATGGTCATGGAAGTGCTTGTCCTTCTTGAACTCGTCATGTTTGTCAACTTCATGGTGTCCCTTTGTGTCATGGCCCTTGTGCCAGTGTCCGTGCTCTTCGTGACCGTGGCCATGGTCGCCTTTTTCGCCATGGTGATGGTGGTGATGGTGTCCCTCATCGTGGTGGTGGTGTTTCTTGTGGCCTCCGTGCTCGCCATGGTGTCCTTTATGATCGTGGTGGTCATGATGGCCGTGGTGTCCGTGATGGTCTTCATGGTGTCCCTTGTGGCCCTTGTGGTCGTGGTGCCCGTGGTCGTGGTGGTGGTGTCCGTGGTGCTCGTGGCCACCTCCCTTGTGATGGCCGCCACCGCCACCGTGTCCATGGTGGTGGGACGCCGCTGGCTCCAGATCGGCTTCCTGTTTCTGGATTTCTCTGCCAGAACAGAGCGCCGCGAGGGCTAACACACTACCTAACACCAGAAGACTTCGCATGTTTGTTTCACTTCCGCTGTCTGTGAATGATAAGTTTGATAGTGACGAAGATTTTATATACAGGTAGTGGCTGCGATTTGGTAATGTAGCGTTCGCTATTGTCAAGGTTGTTCTTTCATGACGGAAGAGTTTTTCAGCAATTGTCGTCCACATAATGTGATTACACGGTTTTATATCTTAAGACTGAAATGTTATTGTATTAATAAACATTTCTGTTATAATAATATGCTTCTTAATTAGGTATTTTTTTCAAAATTTAAGCCACGCTGATAGTTGTATTTTAAAAACCTCCAAATTAATCGATGTGTAAATTAAAATATGCGTAGTTCATACCTACACAAAATGAATTGTTTAAAATAACCCGATCAATAAAATGAATCCATTAATTATTGTTTCAATAACATTTGAAACTTTGGCGATGGATATTTTAATAAGTAAAGTTTTAGAATTCAGGTAGGTATATGATGAATTAAGATTAATTTTAAGACTAGTTACCGCCCACGACTTCATCTGCGTGACAGTTTTTATTCCATTCCTCGGGATCAGTACTTTTTTTGGGATGTAAGGTACTTTATGTCCTTTCCTGTAGACAAGTGTTTGCATAATTTCATGATGATCGGTTGAGTAGTTAAGACGTGAAGGCGTAACAAAAAAACCGGCCAAGTGCGAGTTGGACTCGCGCACGAAGGGTTCCGTACCAAAAAACGGCAAAAAAACACGTTTGTTGTATGGGAGCCCCCTTAAATATTTATTTTATTCTGTTTTAAGTATTTGTTATTATAGCGGCAACAGAAATACATCATCTGTGAAAATTTCAACTGTCTGGCTATCACGGTTCATGAGATACAGCCTGGTGACAGACAGACAGACAGACCGACCGACAGACAGACGGACAGCGGAGTCTTAGTAATAGGGTCCCATTTTTAGGGTTCCGTACCCAAAGGGTAAAAACGGGACCCTATTATTAAGACTCTGCTGTCCGTCTGTCTGTCTGTCTGTCTGTCACCAGGCTGTATCTCATGAACTGTGATAGCTAGAAAGTTGAAATTTTCACAGATGATGTATTTCTGTTGCAGCTATAACAACAAATACTAAAAACAGAATAAAATTAATATTTAAGGGGGGCTCCCATACAACAAACGTGATTTTTTTTTCCTGTTTTTTGCTCGATATTAATAACAACAACAGGTAGACAGTTGAAATTTTTACAGATGATGTATTTTTATTGCCGCTATAACAACAGATACTAAAAACAGAATAAAATTAATATTTAAGGGGGGCTACCATACAACAAACGTAATTTTTTGCCGTTTTTTAGTACCGAACCCTTCGTGCGCGAGTCCGACTCGCACTTGGCCGGTTTTTTACCCTTTGGCTACGGAACCCTAAAAACAAACAAACTGACTTTCGCATTCATAATATTAGTAGGGATAAGGTATTAATTGATTCATCGAACTCATCTGCTTTTTCCCGTTTAAGGGATTATTTGAATTTGTTGAAACGGTTGACATGACATAAATTAGAACCATTGGTGAAACGGGGTTCCAGAGGTTGACAGACAATGAGTGGGCCCGCCTTCTTGCGCTGCTTATAAACTGTCATCCTTTAGATGGGAGTATGTATTTAGATTTAGATCCAACCGCCTCTGTGGTCTAGTGGTTCGCCCACCTGTGTAAGACGCAGGGGTCCCGAGTTCGATTCCCATGGGTGGTACAATTTGTACTCAGTTTGGTTGGTGGAGGGCTTATTTCAAGTCCGCCTGGCTAGCTACCGCCATCTTACCTAAGTCTGACGCCAAAACAACAATTTAAAAATTGTTGTGTTCCGGCAGTTAGAGGTAAGATAGCCAGTTCCTCAGTGATGAGGATTCCGGGTGTAGTGCGCTTCCACATTCGGCCTTATCGTCACTTAATATCAGGTGAGATAAAGGACAAGCATACTATCTCGTTAAGCATAGAAAAAAGAACGGGAATGAAAGCGGGAACCGCGGGAAACGCGATACTAATTTCTATGGATCCAATTCTGAATATTATGAATTAGTCAAGCCCGCCTAATCACGTAAAAATGGCTGATCGGATTTTGGTGAACTTAAAACATTGAATACTTTCTTTGCTGGTTAAAGATTCTCTAAGTATTTTCTTGAATGTCCACGCGGACGAAAACGCAGGCGGTAGCTTGTTACAAAATGTGAGATATGAATATCAATGTTTATCTACACCCATGCTTTTAAATCCTCTCTAAAAGGTTCCGAAACAGTAAGCTTATAGCCAACATTAAGCGTTCCCGCTCACGAGCGATTAATCGCTGAGCGATTTTTTGTCGCTGAGAATAGAACATATGGAGTTCTATACGTAAACGCCCACGAGCTACTTTTTGTAGCTGCGATAAACGGCGGCGTCAATCGCGGCGATAATCGTGGTGCTTTTTTGTCGCTAGCTAAGTAAAACCTTTGTCGTGTCATTTCGCGGGCAATTATCGCCCCGATTAACGCCGCGATTATCGCAGCTACAAAAATTTGCCCGTGAGCGGTTACGCTAAAGAACCGGTGTTGTGTTATTATTATTATTATTTATTATTTAAAAGACGGTCGCCCTCCCTGCACCCACGCCCGGAGGAGTTACACTATGAAATTCAGTACAACATTAAAACACTCGTTTGGATGATTTCATGACTGAAGCGCGCGCGGCGGGCGCAACTCGGATATTACGGCTACCATGACACTGGTTGTTTCAATGTTGCCAATAAGCCACCGTTTCAAAACCTTTTTAGTACAGGAATTTTAGACAAATTTTTGACCAAACTTGGATTTCAGGGTTGCACACTTGAGTATAACTACTCTCAAGAGACCTAAAACATTATAAAAATTGTAGTTACATGCCCGTTTGCGATTTTTGTTTTTTTTGTGTAGATATTAGCTGGTTTTTTTTTTATTTTCTAATAATTTACTAATATTTCATACTTCTGAGTTATGGTGTTTTAAAGTTTCTGTCCAAACAATAACATAAAAGTATCATAATGTATATACACATACAGTGCCTTTGGTCTTGAATTAGCGATGATTAAAAGGCGTGAAATACACCAAATTTTATCGACAAAAACACCCACATGCTGGATACGACGTTCAAAAATTTTTGTTCGCTATTTATTGTTAACAAAGGTACTTAAAAGTTGTATTTTTCCGAATCTGCATTAAATGGGCTTTGTTAACATATTTTTTGTTTACAAATAAGAACATCAGTTTAATATTTATGATTACTTAAACGCAAGTTTTTTTGGGAAAACTTAAATAAAACTTAAAATTTCTTGTAAACTGTGGTATTTACAGGGTCAAATGTAAAACAATATTGTATCGCAGCGCAAGTTACATACTTTCTGTTTTATAGCCCACTCCAGAATTTTTCTTGAATTTCTAGTTCTTCCAGGATATCCCGGCTATCCCACTTCGGAAAGTCTGGGACTTTCGGGAGCGTCATCCTGGAAGGTGTCCGAAGATATTCCAAAAGGTCCCGTTTAGTAATTTTTAATGTGCAAGTTAAACCCTAATTTACCTGAAGTATTTATAGAAGATAGAAGATAGGGTGTAGATAAAGTTTTATATGCAACTGTACATTATTATTAAAACAGTCATGTGATACTATTATCACAAATTCATGATTTAATAATTAATTATACTACAGTTGCATAAATAACTATTAAAATTTGTAAAATATTTTTCTAAGTCTATACATAAAACACTTATTTCTATTGTTTTATATTTCATTTTTTTATTTTTTATTTTATACTTGAGACCTTATTTCGTTGATACTTTTTATTTCGAATCATAAATCTTCTTTTTCAACAAACCTTGTTTAAACTCCTTGCTATATCCGTGTATTTTATATTTTTTCACTTCTCATGTCTAAACAGTCAGTTTACATGGGTAATTTCAAAGGTAATTTTAATACCCACCTAAATATTTGATTGAATCAGGCGTCACTTGGCGGAAGTCCCAAACCATTTTGAAAAAAAAAAATATATGTAGCTTACTTCCGCAAACAATATATGCAAGATGCACCGCCCACCCGCCCGCAAAAATATGCACATGTTAGATCGTGCGTAAACCAACACCGAACAACATTCGGTGTTGGTTTACGCACGATCTAACTCCTGAGGAGGCTCCGGGTTGGGGCGAAACACGTGTAGAGTAGCCGTATTGGTGAAGGTGCAAGGTGTGTTGCTGTCTTGCTAAATGCAGGTTTGTGCACTGATATTTTGTGGTGTGCATGTGCATATTTTTGCGGGCGGGCGGGCGGTGCATCTTGCATATATTGTTTGCAGAAGTAAGCTACATATATTTCTTTTTACAAAAACCCACCTAAATCCCCAACCATCACCCCGCCAATACCCATCTAAATAAAATTAAGTAAAGCTATGTTTACAATTAGAATTTTGACAGCACCAACAGGGTTACCAGTATAAGTTTTTATAAATAATTTAATAATTTTTCATGTAAACTGACTTTTTAGACAGACATTAATGCTCGTAAAGTTCGCCTTTATGTTGGGTATAGGCTGCATAAAATCGCTTTTTATGCTCTAGTGCATAAAGTAAAATCTTCGTCTAAGGCTCAGGCTCTTAAAACAAAGGTCGTCAGGTAAACAGCCACAATCGCAATTAAACTTAGTTTATTTAAATTTCATTGTTTCTTCATTTTTTTATAAATCCCCATGTTAATACTTTTTTTAATTTTTGAAAATGGGTATCAAATGAAAGGTCTTGATGAGCACATTCCAAAAATATATATTTTGTCACAAAATATTAAGAAAACTTTTTTTTTTCCAATTTTGAATATGGGTATCAAATGAGCACATTCCAATAATATATAATTTGTCACTAAAATTTAAGAAAACAATATTTTTTCAATTTTTGAATATGGGTATCAAATGAAAGGCCTTGATAAGCACATTCCAAAAATATATAATTTATCACTAAATTATATTTTTTTGCAATATTGCTGTTTAATTTCCTCGCAATCGAAGTGAAAAGCAGTGTGTATAACTCGTACATAAAACCCATTTTAAGCAATTGTTGTACAATCTGCTATATACTTTTAATCCGTGTAAGTTTCTATGTATCCTTTTCTCACATATCAATTTAACAAGTCTCATCCATGTCACTCTTTTTATTTATTATTTCAAAAGGTGGTGTTGGAAATTAAATAAAAAAGAACTTTGCCTCACGAGTTCTCGCGCCATAAGCGCCATTTTCGTGCTGGAGATGTGAAAACTTATTTTTATTATCTTTGCTGTTATACCTAATTACTATGAATGAATAGGTACCTGGAAAATGCGAACCATCATTAGGTATATTAATGGCACGAGCAACCGTGTACAAAATAACGAACAAAACACATAAAGCAATAAGTGTAACAATCATTACGGGTAGTTCTAATAAAGAATGTAACAAATAATCGGATACGAGAACTCCGAGGACGGAAACTTGTGTTACCCGGGATAGTTCGGAGCCGACTTGTAAGTACCCTGCTCGCACACACATAAAAATTTGTTAGGATTGTTACTGGCAACTTTTTTAAATGCATTTAAATCAATACTTCTTCGGGCGAAAGTGGCGAAACTCGTTATTCTCGTACTCAATCCACTCATATTCAAATACGGTGATTAAAGCACATGAGTAAAGAAAAATACCTATTGTGGCAACCCTGCTCAAATATGTAACAATTTTGCACGTTCCTAAGAAGCTTTGTCAGATGTGTAACTGTTACTCATGTGATTAAAGTACGTGTTCGAAATTGCAAGTCCATTTATTTTCATGAATATGTTATAGTTAAAACTCATATCCGGTCAAAACTACTTTTGACTGTAAAAATCAGGTAAAAGTGGTTTTGACTGAGGCTCTTAGTCAAAAACAGTTTTGACTGATTTTTGCAGTCAAAAGTGATTTTAACCAACTTTCTTAGTCAAAAGTGGTTTTACCTGATATCAAGTTCAGTATTCAGGAATTAATGTATGAATTATTTTTTATTTTATACTTTACCTAGGTATTCTATACAATGCAGACGGTAACATGTATAAAAGACGAGAGCAGTTAAGTTTCATGTTAATTTTAATGTGATTTTACTGTTATAGAAAGGACGTGTGTATTTATCGGTTCACCCTGACCAATATATATCTTTCTACTAGCGGCCGCCCGCGGTTTCACCCGCGTGGTTCCCGTTCCCGTGGGAAAATCGGCATAAAAAGTACTCTATGTTTTAATCTAGGCTATCTTCTATCTCTGTGCCAAATTTCAATTAAATCCGTTCAGTAGTTTTTGCGTGATTGAGGAACAAACATCCAAACCCACAAACCTTTATAATATTAGTATATTTTTCTATTAAGCGGTGCGGTATTATATCATCAGAAGATATTTATTATAACATTATTGATAGTAAATTTTACAAAAACTTCGTTTCTGGAACTTCGCCGACCGCGGCACGCTCACACTGCACGCTTGGCTTGCGCGTTTTTGGTCGCCCCCCCCGTCCTGTCCCCCCTGCTCTTGTATCAACCCCCTATCCAACTAAATACCAGAATCTATTTATTTTACACATTGCCGGTCAAAATGGTTTTGACCAACGTCCTAAGTTAAAACCACTTATGACTGAAAAAAACAGTTAAGTGGTTTTGACCAACGTCCTTAGTCAAAACCACTTTTAACTGATTTATGCTGTCAAAAGTGGTTTTAACCGGTTATGAATTTTGACTGTTACATAATATAAACCATACAAGTTTAAATACAGTCCACTAATATATTCCTTCATATAAAACTTCGAGATTTGTTCAAATACTCCTACTATAGAAATAAACACTTATTTCTTCTTTTCTACTTTTTTCTTTCTGAAATCTACTGCGCTGCTAGATAAGTCTTGGTCGGGTTCGATTCCCAGACGGGCAAATGTAAAAAATATAGTTCAAGATCATACTGTATTTTACTAAAATTGGTATTTGTTGTATTCAGTGTAACTTTCTAATTCAAAAAAATGCGTTCATTTAAACTATTCATGTCAACTAAAAACATTTTCAAAGTTTTTAGAATAAAAAAAATAATGAAAATAAAATAATCAAATAATTTGATTCACTTACAAATTACTTAAATAACAATACCTAATTGTTGAAGCCCCCTTTTAAGCAAAAAAGATTGCCTGTGCCAGGAGACTGCGCTTTCTTACTTATTTTTTTTAATACACTTTTAACAGTATTTTTTACTTTTTATGTAGGTAATTTGAAGCTAGAACATGTAACTATTAAGTATTCTGTGGCTAGAAGTTAATTTCAATGGAAAACTCTAAATAGGTATAAGAAATAGACATCCTCTTCTTAATATTACAAATCTGAAAGTATGTTTGAATATCATCATGTAATTTTGTATACATGTAGAAGGACATAGGGTAGGGTTTCATTCTCATTGTTTTCCTTTCATCCCGAAAAAGTACTGTTCCCGACTCGCCACCAGTCTGATTCTCAGGCAGAACTCTTTGCGAGTTCGGCTCAATGCTCTGTCCAATAGATCATCATCATATCAGCCGCTGACACCCACTGCTGGGTATAGGCCTTCCCAAGGATCTCCACGACGATCGGTCCTGCGCTGCCCGCATCCAGCGGCTTCAGGCTACCTTCACCTGATCGTCGGTCCACCTTGTCGGGGGCCTACCCACGGAGCGTCGTACGGTGCGCGGTCGCCATACCAGAATCTTTCCGCCTCAACGGCCATCGGTTCTTCTCGCTATGTGTCCAGCCCACTGCCACTTCAGCTTAGTAATCCAGCAGTCCAATAGATACTCGATTCTGATCCATTTAAATTGGTTCAGTAACCAATAAAATTGTGTCTTCTATTGAAATTGAAGATATTCGTATAACGAGGATATCATTATTTTCTACGTAAAATTATCCATATTGATATCGGTAGAAAGTTTAAATTGTTCAGCTTTCTCAGTAAAATAATGAAGGAACATTTCACTGCGATAAAAGGTCACCATGTTATATAAACGTATAAAACTGTCTCAAGTACTACCAAGGAATAAATGTAGGACAACACTTAAGTCATAGTAGTTTCTCAGGATGAAGACGACACATATTGTGTAGATTCTTAATTTAATCGCATAATATCTTATTTCTATTTATCTTGTTCTATAGTATCGTCTTGGTAGCTCTCGATGAGAAACTCTACATAATTGTTTTTAATTTACTAACGATTTCGAAATTCTGTTTTAAACTGGAACTTTTGTTACTTATCTTTTGCATGAATACCAATTTAAGTAACTGCAGTTAGTTTGGATAAAGTTCTATCTGACATTCCAAAAGCTTTGGTTATTCAGCTGCAACTATTGCAATATTCAATAGTTGTTAGTGCCAAACAGTGCGCCGGTATTTTAATTAAAATTTTTGAAAGCCAGTATTTTTTCTAGGGCCTGTTTTGTAGAGAGAACGCCATAATTCCATGTCATAAATATTATTTTAATAGGTGAAGTCCGGTTTGCGTCATATTTTCATGCGTGTAACAATGGTTTTACATAACAATGACGTCATTTAGGGGAACACTCGGAAACCCTTTACAAAAATAGCCTATAAATAAGTTACTCTGTCTATTATTTTTTTGGAGCAAACAAAAAAAATAGGACGGAAATAAAACGGTCAACATTACCAAGTCAGCGAGCTTATTCCAAAAATATTTTTAACTAGCGGCCGCCCGCGACTTCGTCTGCGTGGAAAAGTTTTCTTGCTCTCCCTCGGGAACAACACTTTTTTTCGGGATGAAAAGTACCCTATGTCCTTCTCTGTACCCCTGACAACGTGTATGCAAAATTTCATGGTGATCGGTTCAGTAGTTAAGACGTGAAGGCGTAACAAACAAACAAACAAACAAACAAACAAACAAACGGACTTTCGCATTTATAATATTAGTAAGGATAATAGGATATTTATTTTTTATATTTTTTGCCAAATGCTATTTTCCAACAACACCCAAAACCACCTCCCTTAGTGCTCGTTTACAGAGACGTGGGGCGTCAGGCGGCGCGGGCGACGGGGCCTCTCGCGGCGCGTCGGGCGATTTTTCTGTTTACGGAGAGGCGGCGGGCGCATGAAGCGGCACTTAGCATCGCACGCGTAAACACCAACATATGGACTATACGATGCTGTTCATAGAGACGCGTCGCGGGCAGCGTGGCGGTGCCCGCGGCGGCGCCCGCGGCGAATCTTCAAACGGGTAGCGATGCACGCGACGGGGCCGCTGCGTTGGGCGGGGGCGGCGCTCAATCCAACCGACTAATTTAGTTTTAGTTTAGTGAGAGATGACAGAAAGTTCCGCCGGCCGCGGGCATCGCTTCATCGAGAATTGCCGTCACGGTGGGCGTCGCGGGCGACGCCGCGGGCGACGCCGTGGGCGTCGCCGGGAGCGCCGAGACGGTGCCCTCCGCGGGCCCTGCCCCATTTCAAGCAAACGCGTGTAAAATCGCCTCTCCATAAACACACTCATACAACGCCATATGTTTGAATTCAGTGCGGGCCGCGCCGCCGCCTGCGTCGCGCGACGCCCCGCGTCTCCGTAAACGAGGCCTTAGAGTCGTCGCCTCCATACGCTCCAAGAGTCCCGTCCCGTCATCGGTGTAGAAACACGCTTAAATTTTCGCGCGCGTTATTTTTTGCGATAGCTCTTATGATATTCATATAAATGGTATGGTGTGTACGAGGTTAAAATAATGTGCATAAAATGCTTAGGGTAACTGACGTATTTAGGTTGATAAGAATTAATACTGTATTCTTCTAAATTGCTGCATTGGAAAAGTTACTGCATTGTACATGACCAAGTTTTTAGAAGGTATAATAATGATCGAAGAGTATAATGGATATAGAGTCTGTCTAAAAAGTCAATTTACATGGGTAATTTCAAAAATAATTTTAATACCCACCTAAATCCCCAACCACCCCACCAATACCCATCTAAATAAAATTGAATAAAGCTATATTTACAATTAGAATTTTGACAGCACCAGCAGGGTTACCAGTATAAGTTTTTATAAATAATTTAATAATTTCTCATGTACTTTTTAGACAGACTTAAGTTATTCTTATAATATTGCAGACTTTTTTGTAGATCTACAAAAGAAGAACAATTTCATCATACATTATTTTGATATAGCTCAAAAGGTTTATGCAGTGTTTTGCATGCAAGCCCCAGTAGGCTTAATTTTTGCCGCCATCTTCAACAATATCGTCATATTTCTGCCAATTTACATAAAACCTTAACATATACATTTAAACATTTCTCAGGAATTACTCTATCATTAAGTGAAAACCGCATGACAATCCATTCAGTAGTTTTTGAGTTTATCGCGAACAGACAGACAGACAAACGCGGCGAGGGACATGTCCCATGGAGAATGTTGTTCAATTTCAGAAACACTATCACCTTTAACAGGATTTGACAGGGATTTTTGATACATGATGTATATTAAAAAAAATGCATCAATAACTAAATAATAATAATAATAAAAAGTTTGTTGTTCACTCCATTTACAAATTTAGATTTGGCTTTTATACAGGCTCAGCAATATTTTAAAGCTTAGGTTAACGTTGGCAGCTGTATTAGTACACAGCTGCCTGCGTCTTCCATCACACTATACATTATAAGCATTTAACTTTAAGTAGGTGCACAATCATTTTTTTATTCAACAAACAATTCAAAATAACATATAATTTTCTATTTATTTGCCATACAAAAATGATTTTTATTCATTTTTTACCTGTGTCACGTGCGAACTAAAATCCATAGTAGGTATTAATATAATTATATGATGTTGTGACTATGTTTATACTAGGAAATGAAGGATCCGTTCCGTCTCATCATAATCCAAGTGCAATAACCAATCTTTTATTTGTGTTTCAAAGGTAAGTGATAGATGTCACATATTTTGTTAGCTACATTGTAAAGATGAGCAGCTATAAAAAATAAAAATAAAACCGGTCAAGAGCGAGTCGGACTCGCGCACTGAGGGTTCCTTACAATCATAGATTTATTTGGATATGTTACTTTAGTACAGTCTTTAAAAAAGTAGGATAAACGGCGGACAGGTGGAAGGGCGAACAGGCGGACAGTTAATTTACAAATCTTAATCACAGCTGCTCATGGTGACTGAAAAACGTTTCAGCCACTCCACATTGCAAACTGTTTATATCAATAAGTAGGAACTTATTCTTCGTTTATTCGTACGGCAAATAGTAGGTAATTATATTAGAACCAGCCACCAATTATTATTGTAGTATTAGGTCAGTGCTCTTGACCGATAGTGGAACTATTTTTTTCTTAGGTCAGCGCCATCTGTTGACTGGTAGTGGAACTAATGATTTATTGTTTGTTTTTTGAATTTCTAAAATAATGCGGCCTAAAAAAAGAAAACATTGTTTTAAAATGTGCAAACAGCGCTCTTTCATATGATACCCCACATGCCCTAGTCACCCCACTTCAAATTTTTCCTCTCTCCTTTTCAGTCCCTGTTGTAATATTTTTTTATTTCTTTCTTATTTGCAAAATAGTTGGGCAAATGTCATCTTAAACTATTCCAATTTTCAAGTTGATACCATTAGTAGTTTTCGAGATATCCAGTTGTGACAGACAGACAGACAGACAGACAGACTGAGTCACACCATAAGGGTTCCTTTTTACCATTTAGGTACGGAACCCTAAAAATTAAGAAGGTAAGGTTTATTAGTATGGAAAGTGCAGCTTTTCATAATGATGTTGATTATGGGATAAAACTATTTGCTTAGTGCATATAAAAAACACGTGTACTTACAGAAAAAAACATATTTTTATTTTATTTTTCAAATATAAAAATCAACGCATGCCTCATAAATAAGAGAACAATACCAGTATCACAAAATATCAACAATAACAAAACATTTTTACGTCATCGAAGGCATTGACTTATTAATGGCCTTTCCAGCCCCAGCCCTTGTGATCTTCGTGGCCTCCTTTGCTGCCGTGGCCTTCGTCGTGGTGGTGGTGCTCGTCGTGGCCACCTTCATCGTGGAATCCTTTGTGGTCATGGTGGTGGCCGCCCTTCTCGTGGTGGCCCTTCTCTCCGTGCTCATGTTCATGGAAACCACCATGCTTGTGTCCCTTGTGGAATTCACCTCCCTTCTTATATCCGCCTTCGTGGTGGTGGCCACCGTATCCTTCTTCAAAATCGGATTCACCATGCTTATCGTGGAAGTGTTTGTCCTTCTTGAACTCGTCTATTTTGTGGATTCCATGATGACCCTTGGTCGAATGTCCTTTATGGAAATGCCCCTTTTCTTCGAAGCCGTGTCCCTTCTCACCCTTTTCACCGTGGTTGTGCTCATTATAGTAGCCATCGTCGTGATGGTGATGTTTCTTGTGGCCGCCGTGTTCTCCGTAGTGGCCTTTGTGTCCTTCGTGGTGAGAGTGGCCTTTGTTGCCGTGGTCCTGTTCGTGGTATCCTTTGTATCCTTTTTCTCCATGTCCACCATGCTCGTGATGGTGGTGGCCGTGGTGTTCGCCACCGCCACCTTTCTCCCAATGATCTGATGCAGCCGCCAATAGATCAGCTTCTCTCTTGAAACGAAGTTCTCTTGCGTAGACTGCTGCCACAAGGGCTACTAAGCAAACTAATACTAGGGCTCTCATCTTTCTTATTCCAATTGTAGGTACTGTTGAGCAATGATTTCCAAATGATGTCTGTTACTGTTTTCACTTAGTTTATATAGTATTGCCAATAATAACGCAGTTGTTATTGATGTCAGGGTAAACATTGGCGGTCGAAGGTACTCTGACCTGAATTTGTTTTTGACACGTTATTGACACGCCTATCCATTCATCTTTCAACTGTTAGTTGAATTTTTTATTAATAGAACATTTAGTCTGTTACAGCCTTAAAGAAATACTAATAAATAATAATTAACGGTCTATTCATCCGTGGACGCAATAGGTAGCACTTTCGATGTAGTTGTAGGTATGTGTTAGATTCATTGTAAAGAAAACAGACATTTGAATTTTTTGAGCAAATTGGATTTATGTAGGCTAGAGTAAGTGTAGTCACTATAGTGTAAGCCATTACACCTGTACACACAATAACAATGAATTTATTATGAATTATATGAGTGTCATATAACAATTTACCAATTTTGTTGATTACTTCCTGTTCATATGTATTTACCTGTATAAAACGCTAATTGCGTTATCAGTTAATTATCAATAAGCCCATAATAATATCACAGCCGAGAGATATATCTCTCGGCTGTGATAATATTCCTGTACTCGTTGGGTTGGTGTATTATTTTATTACTAGTGGCTCTGTGAGCTGTAGACCTTGTTTTAAAATATCTCCGCCATTTTGAAAAGTTTTGAAAAACTGAAGCGACAAAATAAACTTGTTACAAAATAACCCCTAATGCTGAATATGGTAGATAGAGACCATCAAACTGAACAACTTTTACTATGGGAACAACTCTGAAATCGCGAAAAAAAATTTCATTTCATACATGATACTATATACTATTTTTGTACGAAACACCTGATTTTTTTTCCGCGATTGCAGAGGTGTTTCCATAGTAAAAGTTGGTCAGTTTGATGGTCCCTCTCTACCATTTAGACCATTATTACCATTTTTGCCCAGGCTGAAACAGAGACGCTTTGGTCACGCAGTCAGACGGACTTACGAAAGCATTTTTGCCCAGGCTGAAACAGAGACGCTTCGGTCACGCAGTCAGACGGACTTACGAAAGCATTTTTGCCCAGGCTGAAACAGAGACGCTTCGGTCACGCAGTCGGACGGACTTACGAAAGCATTTTTGCCCAGGCTGCAACAGAGACGCTTCGGTCGCGCAGTCTCGGACGGACTTACGAAATCATTTTTGCCCAGGCTGCAACAGAGACGCTTCGGTCGCGCAGTCGGACGGACTTACTAAAACATTTTTGCCCAGGCTGAAACTGAGACGCTTCGATCGCGCAGTCTGACGGACTTACAAAAGCATTTTTGCCCAGGCTGAAACAGAGACGCTTCGCGCTCGCTCGGTAAACAAAGCAATAATACACGCTGAAATTTTAATCATTTGGTTCCTGACAGTGGGGTGATGTGGTTTCTTTCTTTCCATACAAAAGCGCAATACTTACTCGACCTTAATGTTTGAAACAGCTGTTTTTTTTTTCGCGATATTAGAGTTGGCCCCATAGTAAAAGTTGCTTGTAATCATGAGTGGAATCACCCCACTGCGGGAACCAAATGATTAAAATTTCACGCTGTATAGATACAAGTATTTTTTTAAACCTCTTTATGGTACAAAAATAAAATAACATACAAGAGGTGGACTTAATGCTTTAAGCTTTCTCTCTCAGTCAAACTTTAGGAAATAGGAAACATCTAACACATGTGTTGTTAACAGGAAATAAAATAAAATCGTATGTACTGTATTAGTAATTATATTTTTCACATTTTCACATTAAATCCTGCGCAGTTAAGGAGTAAATTTATAACAATTCTCAGAACAGAAGTCTTTGTCTCATTAAGAATCCACATCGTTAATCCGTTAGATACACATGCAACGTTAACTGATTATATGTAATGTATTGAAATAAATAACTTTTAAAGATACTAATGCGATTTTATTTAAGGTATTTTGCATTTTGCAACCTTTGCAGCAGCATATTTACTTTAGTATGTTTGTATTTATTTTATTTATTATTCTGTACATACACAGACAGCTTAAACAGAAAAAAAATTGAGAGAAGAATTGTACAAAGGCACAGCTTATTTTATTTTGAAATTTCTTCCAGCAGTAATGTATTTTGAAAGGTTCATACTTATTAATAATATTATTATCAAGTAGGTGATTGGAATTGACACACGTGGATTTTCCCAAAATGAAATTCATATAATATAATAAATGCTCCTGCCTGAACCACAAAATACTTCAGCTTCAGCGGCTGATTTTCAAAACATTTCCCGATTTTTCTCTGATAATAAGAACTAAAGTCTTTGTAAATCTTTGTATTTTTTAAGGTAGAGTTACAGACAACAGATAAAAATCGTACAAAAATAATACAAAAGCTATGCTACATCTGAGGCCAATTAAAAAAGTGCACATCGTTTACAACAAGTAACAAAATTAATAATAATAATAATAATAATAATAAAGAATCTTTATTTCTCTCTTAATAGATTAAATCAAACAAAATAACTATATAATAACAAAATAGAGAGAAAATATTGAAATGATAAACCCTAACGAGACAAATAAAATTAAAACCAATATTGGGTTCCAATATCGTTATCATTTAAAATTAGTAATATAACAATCAAATAAAACCGACCATAAAATATTTCTTCTACGAATTTAAAACTAAATAAAAGTAGTTTACGTGTTTTAATTTAAACATTGATTAAAACTGCGACTTCGGCTGTATGTGACTTCGAATTCCCTGAACTATATTACTTATGTATTTGTATGAGTCATTTTTATCATCCAATAATAGTCATACATTATGTGAGTCTTCTTCTGAGACAATAACCTTTACAAAAGCATTATGTAATCAATTCATAATTACAATGCTTTGAATATTATATTTTTTTCCTCAAATTCTATTTTATTACTTAAATATTTTTAGAATCCTCTCCCACAAACAGATTACCATAACCGACTGCAAAAAGGAAATGTTGGTACTTAAACTAAGCGTTTGAGTGACGGACGTTACCTTCTAATGAAATAAAATGACTGAAGAAATTCCACAAGGTCTTCCGGCTTCGCGGTAATCAGACTTCGGCGAAATGTAAGATGTCGGCGTGCCTATTTATTCCTGTTATAAATCTGAGAGAAACCGAAGTACTTCTTTATTTGGTTGACAACCGTTGTCGAGTTAGTCAAAGGTTGTTCAATGTAGAAAAAAACCTTCTGGACCAACTGACCACTAAATCTCATCACCAGTGGTCACTTGAGAAGAAAAATTTTTCATCTGACCTGGAGGTGAATTGGGAGCAATTTATTTTGTCTTTTGGCACTATTTCACCGAATTGACATTTGTCAGTAGCATGTTTTGGCAATTTCACAATTGTCCCGACTCGACAATTTTTTGATTATTTTAATCTAAGAAGAAATGTTGTGAAACAGGGATAATTTTTACAAGTCGCCACACGAGTACTTGCAGATTTGTCAGTATTTATGAGTTTACAGCTGAGTCAAGTTTGTGAGCGGTTGGTTGAAATTATCAGCTGTCAGAATTCTAACTCGAGAACAGTACCGTTTTCTGGAAGAAAGATACCCTATGTCATATTCTATACCCCTGACAAGGTGTATTTCATGATGATTGGCTGAGCGCTAATTTTCAACGATAAAATCAAAACTTAATCGTTACTGTTTCAGTTTCGTTTACATAAAAATATTCGCTTAATTTTGGTTAAGATTATTGTGAAAGCTATGCCTAGGTAGCCTAGGATGCCAATCTTAGACAATTTAAATAAGATCTCTAAAGCTGAACCTAAGATTTTTAGCTAAATATAACCCTTATATAACTTTAATGACATATTATCGGTTTTGGTTTTATCTTTAAGAATTAGGGCGATTGGGCCCAGTTTAAGACTTGAAAGCGTAACAAACAAATAATCGCAACAAACAAAATCACTTTCGCTATTCTGATATTAGTTCTTCCTAATCCTAATCTTGGATTAGGATACACTGGCAACGAACATCGGCGTTTGTTTGGAGGGAAGAAGCAATAAGGATGAGATGTTAACGGCGGAGTTTTCACCGAGTCAAGGTCGTTCGGTGTCAAGGTGGTGTTGCGAAGGTGTCGCCCCGATTTTTTCCGTTCCTTTGTTTGAATAAATTTCTTGTGACCATTTCTTGCGACACTGTGGACGGTTGAGCGCACACGACCGGAGCAATGTTAGTTCTATCTTAGAGCAGCAGCGAAATGTTTGTTACAATTGATACCTTTTAATATTTAAAATTTTCATAAGACTTTTCTTTAACTCTATTAATTTATTTACTGTTAAAATTAGAAATGTAAACAGTTTAGGCGAGACATAAAAGTGTTAATTAAGTGTTTGAGATATGATTACCAACGCTCAGAAAACTGTAAATTAGCTTAATTTTCATAATTACGGGACAACTCTGAGCCAGGTTGTAATCTAATACACTGCATAAAAGCTACAGGTGACATTTAAGTTTTAGTTTCCATTTTACCAAAGTTAATTTCGTAAAATGAAACTTCAGTTTAAGTAGAGTGGTACCTACCAATTACTGAAAACTAAAATTGCAACTCAGAACTCGGAAAGTGTTGTTTTGACATTTTTAATTTAAAAGTGTATTTATTAATTTAGTCGTTTTATTGTAAGTATTTATTATGAATTTTGTGGATAATAATTTTATCATGCATTTTATTAGTACCTATATTAAAATACGAAAGTAACTGGGCCACAGAATAGGTATAAGTACTGCTGGGCTTAAGTTAAAATTTTATAATTTGTGTTAATCTAAAATTTTAATAAAACAGCGTGTTTGTTTCATAATTTTGTATTTAAAATAATAGAAACAATTTGTCACTATTGAATTTCCAAAGCCTGAGAGGTGAATACAATATTATTATGCCAAGTTCGCTTTGTCATACGGCAGAAATCAATAACGTCTATTTAATTGGTCGTTTAACCTAGTTTGGAAAACATCGATCCGTATATAATCTGAATTTAAACAAGGCTATTGTAAGTTTCTGCCAAAGTTCTGTATTTTTACATAGAGAGTAGGTACATTTTGGACTGTAAACTAAGGTTGTTGTGCGAGCCTAGGGGCTCAAATAGTAGCTCTAGTGTAGAGCCTAGTGTAGGCTTGAGGCTTTACACTAATGTCAATTTAAGATGATGCCAATGTGAGGTGACTGACGTCACAGAAGGCGGTGTACGCGCGGTACTACGTCAATACGAGTTGAAAGCCTTTAAATGTCCTTTAGTGTACTCTATTACAAAAATACTTATACGAATTTGTCATACATGGGACAAACCAAACGGATTCAATTTGACTGAGGTAGTATAACGAGCTTTTAAAGCATTTTTAAAGTAGTTGTAGTGAGTGGTTCTATCTACGTATCATACATTACATTTCATACACATATTTATTAAATACTGTTTTAATATTTTCCACAGGGAGCTCTCTGGGGCCTATTGTACTGATTGAAAACAAATAACATGACGGCAGTGGTAGTGTTTCGTTTGTTTCGGCCGTGTTTTTGTTAGAAGCTCAAAGCTGAATGTGCACCAAATAAAACCGGCCATTACAACGTCATGGTACGTCTACGTGCACGCTTACGCATACGCTTACGCATCGCGTGTGTATCGCCTCTTAAGGTGGTACCCTGAGCGAAATTGGCACCGCAGTGAATTTTATTTAATATTATAATTATAATACACAATTTTAATAATGTTGTAATGAAAATTTTTTACCCCAGGGTATTGATGGTATTTACCCCACTGAAAATTTTAGTCGGTAGAGCAAAGGGGTCATATGGATTCGCGTGGCTCAGTCATCTATGGACCACCTATGATTTTGGGCGCCGTTAATGTAAAAATGTAAAAGATTAAAAAAAATAAAGTGTCCACAGATCGAAACAAAGTGAGTTTAATAAATCAAACCAAGATTTATGTTGAAACAAACATTTATTTAACTTATCGCATAACTAACACAAAGTTAACAACTATTCGTTAAGAAACGTGTCATAAAAATATTTAAAACCACTTGGGTTATACGGGGTTTAACGAGCCATCCGAAGGGTTAAAGTGAGGTCACACATTATATTTCAATACATATTACCTTGGGAACCCATACTAAAGTTAAAACCGCACGAAGGCAAAATGGCATATAAGGGGCCTTTAACAGGTTCAAGTAAGACCATACATTGATCACAATAATAATACCCTTGGGACTCACTATAAAATTAAAACCACTAAATAATGAGGGATTTATAACTAGAAACCCTTAAAAGTTAAGGTGAGGACATACTCGCTCGCTTCCAGCCAGTCGGACGGAGTAAATTGTCGTCTGTCTAGAAACGAACCTATATGTACCTACTGACAGGACTTATGCTAAAATACAATCACTTATCATAGTAGGGCGGTAAAACAAGATTTGAGGTTAGTTTTCGCACAAGTCATCACGGAAATACGAAAATGTGGTATCGATGTATTCAGTACGATGCCCTGATCACAAATATATAAGATGACAAGCGCGAAAATGGTGGGGGTAGAAACTGTGACGTCATAAAGTTTTCAGTACCAAGAAATAATAAAAACATATCATGTGGTATACCAAATGAAAGGGCTTTGTGAGTAGATTACGAATATATAACATACTGTAACATTTTTACTACAAATTCTAACAAATTTTGAGAAAACGTCGAAAGATTTCACGATTCCGGGTTCCCGTTGAACAGCTCTGGACTGAAAACGACTGAATGGATTTCTGAAAAATACTTATCAAATTACTCTGAACATCCTCTAATCTGGTGTCCAAAGGTAATTGACCAAAGATATTTAAAAATAAGAAAGTTACATCAATTTTACTAACAGCATAATTTTCTAAGTTTTCCGTTTCCTATAATAGTCCAGTAGCTTCGGTAGTAAAATCGGATTTGCTATCATTTTTTTATTTTTTCTTATTTTTTTCCGGGGTCATAGGATAGCTTTGCTCTTGTAATAGGTATGTGTTATCTTAATATATATATATATAAAATTCAAAGTCCTGACTGACTGATTGACTGATATATCAACGCATAGCCCAAACCGCTGACTTGGAGACTTGAAATTTTGCACATAAATACCTTATACAGTGTAGGCATCTACTAAGTAAGGATTTTGGAAATTTCACCCCAAAAGGGGGGTAAAATAAGGGATGAAATTTTGTATGAAAGTCCGTCAGTTTCGAAGTTAGGATCTTCAAATTTTGTATTTAGGCTGACAATTGAAAATTAATATTTATGTATGCCTGCGTTTTTAAAGATTGCATCCCCGAAGCGGTGAAAAGGTGGATGAAATTGTATCTGAAAAGTCCTTCATTTTCAAAGTAAAACTCACAAAATTTATTATTTAGGCTTAGGGTTAGAAAGTAAAAACAAATATGTAAACACACATTTCACATTTTATTGAAAATCAAAAGGGTTATAAATAAAATAAATATGAGATGAATAAACCTAAAAATCGATGGATGTCGTTATTGAGATTTAATGGGATGACGATTGCAAAGATGACATTTATTTTGAGTTAAACACGGTGGACATGATTCAACTTCTTAAGGGTTGAAATTTCATATGGAAAAGTAATGTTTGTAAAATAGACATTTCGACTTGAAACTTCGTAGGAGTATGTACTTCTAAAATGGGACGGGTTTGATACTTAATTCTCACATAATTACTATAAAAGAAAAGAACCTAGGTACATCTGTTTGTTTTACATCGCGTTAGGATCTCAGGTACACTCCACATCTGTTATAACTGAAAACAAGAAACTATAGTCCGTGCCATTTAAATCTGCATAAAAAGTCAGTCACCCCACCTGTACCAAAATTCTAAAAACTTTGCGATATCGCATTTCATACTAACTGTCGCTAAACCACAAAACGACTGCGCCTCGAGATAAATGTAGGTGAACATGATAAAATAAAGCTATCCGCACTCTATGTTGAGTATTTTAATAATGTTTTTATATCATAAAATTTTAGTTTTTACTAACGTATAATCGTAATGTTCGTTATCATAAGTAAAATTAAGGTATAGTATTAGAATCAGAACGTAATTCATACAAATACTTCACTACCACGCAAAAAATATGCTATATGAGATACTGCTGTATTACATTTATTAGTTTTGAAGACTCCCGCTGCCAGAGATGCAAAATTTTTGTGTTTTTTTAAGGGTGAGGAAACACGTCACGTCGCTATTGTATTATTAATTGCATTATTTTATTAGTTTATGTTTATTTTGTGTCGGATAGCGCTTGCGTTTGTATTTCGGGAGTTCTCACTTTTTAGGGTTCCGTAGCCTAAATGGCAAAAAACGGAACCCTTATAGATTCGTCATGTCTGTCTGACTGTCCGTCTGTCCATCCGTATATCACAGCCACTTTATTCTGAAAGTATTAGGACTACACAGTTGAAATTTAGTAGAAATATGTATTCTGTAAACCGCTTTACGATTTTTACACAAAAATAATAATATTAAAAGATTAAGGGGGGCTCCCCATACATGGAATTGAAACTGATTTTTTTTTTCATCAAACCAATATATGCGGGTTGTCTATAGATAGGTCTTCAAAAATGACATTGAGGCTTCCAAAACTATTTTTTCTTAAAGTCAACCGTTTGAAAGATATACACTGCCAAAGTGGTAAAATATGGGCCCCCCCCCCCCCTTAACTTTTGAAATAAGGAATTGAAAAATCTTAAAAAAAATACATATGCTATAGATCTTAACAAATACAAATTAGTTTGAACGAGATATAAATATCAGTTTTCGAGATATAGTTCATTTTCCAAAACCGCAAATATAACTTTGTCATTCATACAAACACTAAGAAAAACTAAGTTATTTTTGTAGACGAAAAATTAAATTAAATATGGTATGGTATAAAGTAACTGCGGAACCCTACCGCGCGTGGCCCGACTTGCACTTGGCTGGTTTTTGTTACTTTTTTTCTTGTTTCGTCATTGTTTTTATTCAATTTTCGTAGTTAATTTGTTATTAAATTTTTGCTTTCTTTTCTTATTTGTTAATGCTATGCAACAAACAATATTATGTTAAATAATCGAAAAAAAAAAACATATATTCCGTAAGTTTTACTTGAATTAAAATAAAATAAGAAAAGTACATTTTTTAAAAGGTTTCTAACACATGGTGCATTCGACCTTTGACATCGGCCCTGTTCATCGAAACGCTTGTTGATTACGTTAGCGACAGAAATAGCGATAGTGCTCATAGATTTTGATCGCTAGTTTTCGGAAAGGGGGATACATTGGTAGAGGCGTGTTAATGACTTTTTATGCAGATTTAAATGGCACGAACTATACATTAACTTACCTAATAATATCTTCGTCTAGTGAGAAAGTTTGCAGTTTATAATATTTTAATTTTTGCAGTCTCACATATCCGATATCGTTTTTGACATAATACCCAGACGCACCACTGAGCAAGTAATTCACTACGTAGATGCCGCGTGTTCCTCAGTGGCCGGACTACTGGGGGTAGAAACTGTGACGTCATAAAGTTTTCAGTACCAAGAAATAATAAAAACATATCATGTGGTATACCAAATGAAAGGGCTTTGTGAGTAGATTACGAATATATAACATACTGTAACATTTTTACTACAAATTCTAACAAATTTTGAGAAAACGTCGAAAGATTTCACGATTCCGGGTTCCCGTTGAACAGCTCTGGACTGAAAACGACTGAATGGATTTCTGAAAAATACTTATCAAATTACTCTGAACATCCTCTAATCTGGTGTCCAAAGGTAATTGACCAAAGATATTTAAAAATAAGAAAGTTACATCAATTTTACTAACAGCATAATTTTCTAAGTTTTCCGTTTCCTATAATAGTCCAGTAGCTTCGGTAGTAAAATCGGATTTGCTATCATTTTTTTATTTTTTCTTATTTTTTTCCGGGGTCATAGGATAGCTTTGCTCTTGTAATAGGTATGTGTTATCTTAATATATATATATATAAAATTCAAAGTCCTGACTGACTGATTGACTGATATATCAACGCATAGCCCAAACCGCTGACTTGGAGACTTGAAATTTTGCACATAAATACCTTATACAGTGTAGGCATCTACTAAGTAAGGATTTTGGAAATTTCACCCCAAAAGGGGGGTAAAATAAGGGATGAAATTTTGTATGAAAGTCCGTCAGTTTCGAAGTTAGGATCTTCAAATTTTGTATTTAGGCTGACAATTGAAAATTAATATTTATGTATGCCTGCGTTTTTAAAGATTGCATCCCCGAAGCGGTGAAAAGGTGGATGAAATTGTATCTGAAAAGTCCTTCATTTTCAAAGTAAAACTCACAAAATTTATTATTTAGGCTTAGGGTTAGAAAGTAAAAACAAATATGTAAACACACATTTCACATTTTATTGAAAATCAAAAGGGTTATAAATAAAATAAATATGAGATGAATAAACCTAAAAATCGATGGATGTCGTTATTGAGATTTAATGGGATGACGATTGCAAAGATGACATTTATTTTGAGTTAAACACGGTGGACATGATTCAACTTCTTAAGGGTTGAAATTTCATATGGAAAAGTAATGTTTGTAAAATAGACATTTCGACTTGAAACTTCGTAGGAGTATGTACTTCTAAAATGGGACGGGTTTGATACTTAATTCTCACATAATTACTATAAAAGAAAAGAACCTAGGTACATCTGTTTGTTTTACATCGCGTTAGGATCTCAGGTACACTCCACATCTGTTATAACTGAAAACAAGAAACTATAGTCCGTGCCATTTAAATCTGCATAAAAAGTCAGTCACCCCACCTGTACCAAAATTCTAAAAACTTTGCGATATCGCATTTCATACTAACTGTCGCTAAACCACAAAACGACTGCGCCTCGAGATAAATGTAGGTGAACATGATAAAATAAAGCTATCCGCACTCTATGTTGAGTATTTTAATAATGTTTTTATATCATAAAATTTTAGTTTTTACTAACGTATAATCGTAATGTTCGTTATCATAAGTAAAATTAAGGTATAGTATTAGAATCAGAACGTAATTCATACAAATACTTCACTACCACGCAAAAAATATGCTATATGAGATACTGCTGTATTACATTTATTAGTTTTGAAGACTCCCGCTGCCAGAGATGCAAAATTTTTGTGTTTTTTTAAGGGTGAGGAAACACGTCACGTCGCTATTGTATTATTAATTGCATTATTTTATTAGTTTATGTTTATTTTGTGTCGGATAGCGCTTGCGTTTGTATTTCGGGAGTTCTCACTTTTTAGGGTTCCGTAGCCTAAATGGCAAAAAACGGAACCCTTATAGATTCGTCATGTCTGTCTGACTGTCCGTCTGTCCATCCGTATATCACAGCCACTTTATTCTGAAAGTATTAGGACTACACAGTTGAAATTTAGTAGAAATATGTATTCTGTAAACCGCTTTACGATTTTTACACAAAAATAATAATATTAAAAGATTAAGGGGGGCTCCCCATACATGGAATTGAAACTGATTTTTTTTTTCATCAAACCAATATATGCGGGTTGTCTATAGATAGGTCTTCAAAAATGACATTGAGGCTTCCAAAACTATTTTTTCTTAAAGTCAACCGTTTGAAAGATATACACTGCCAAAGTGGTAAAATATGTGCCCCCCCCCCCCCCCTTAACTTTTGAAATAAGGAATTGAAAAATCTTAAAAAAAATACATATGCTATAGATCTTAACAAATACAAATTAGTTTGAACGAGATATAAATATCAGTTTTCGAGATATAGTTCATTTTCCAAAACCGCAAATATAACTTTGTCATTCATACAAACACTAAGAAAAACTAAGTTATTTTTGTAGACGAAAAATTAAATTAAATATGGTATGGTATAAAGTAACTGCGGAACCCTACCGCGCGTGGCCCGACTTGCACTTGGCTGGTTTTTGTTACTTTTTTTCTTGTTTCGTCATTGTTTTTATTCAATTTTCGTAGTTAATTTGTTATTAAATTTTTGCTTTCTTTTCTTATTTGTTAATGCTATGCAACAAACAATATTATGTTAAATAATCGAAAAAAAAAAACATATATTCCGTAAGTTTTACTTGAATTAAAATAAAATAAGAAAAGTACATTTTTTAAAAGGTTTCTAACACATGGTGCATTCGACCTTTGACATCGGCCCTGTTCATCGAAACGCTTGTTGATTACGTTAGCGACAGAAATAGCGATAGTGCTCATAGATTTTGATCGCTAGTTTTCGGAAAGGGGGATACATTGGTAGAGGCGTGTTAATGACTTTTTATGCAGATTTAAATGGCACGAACTATACATTAACTTACCTAATAATATCTTCGTCTAGTGAGAAAGTTTGCAGTTTATAATATTTTAATTTTTGCAGTCTCACATATCCGATATCGTTTTTGACATAATACCCAGACGCACCACTGAGCAAGTAATTCACTACGTAGATGCCGCGTGTTCCTCAGTGGCCGGACTACATTTTAGTACTCAGATGGTTTAGTTCCACATAGTTGCTACCTGAAGTCTACCTTCACAGGAATATATCATAATTAATAGTACCTCAATAGATAAGGAAATATTTAACAAATAAAGTGGTCCGGCCGCAGAGCAATGCTCTCTGGCCGCACCAACTCCATATTTAGAAAGTGTGATACATTTTCAAGAAATTTATATCGCAGTAAAACCTACCTAAATAGTACCTTCCACACGACAAGTTTCGTAAAATAAAACTCATTGGCTTAGAAGTTACAAGCCGTAGTTTGTGGTCCGGCTGGGAAGCATTCTCTGCAGCAGGTCAATATGGTAACTGTGATACATTTTCAAGAAAGTGATATCCCAATATAAGCTACCTAAATAGTACCTTCCACACGACAAGTTTCGTAAAATAAAACTCATTGGCTTAGAAGATACAAGCCGTAGTTCGTGGTCCGGCTGGGAAGCATTCTCTGCAGCAGGTCAATATCTAAGTGTGATACATTTTCAAGAAAGTGATATCCCAATAAAAGCTACCTAAATAGTACCTTCCACTCGACAAGTTTAGTAAAATAAAACTCATTGGCTTAGAAGTTACTAGCCATAATTTGTGGTCCGGCTGGAGAGCATTCTCTGCAGCAGGTCAATAACTAAGTGTGATACATTTTCAAGAAAGTGATATCCCAATTAAAGCTACCTAAATAGTACCTTCCACACGACAAGTTTCGTAAAATAAAACTCATTGGCTTAGAAGATACAAGCCCTAGTTTGTGCTCAGGCTAGAGAATATTGCTCTTTTATTTCATCAAACTATTAATTTGTATAATTAAGCTCAAAGTATTTAATCCGGCTAGGAAGGACTACTTTTCAGCGAATAGAAGCAAATTCGCAAGGGTCGGTCATGGGATGGGTGACCAAAAAACTGTGCTTCGGAAGGAACGTTAAGCCGTTGGTCCTGGCTACATTTGCAGTCGTTAACACACACCAATCCGCATAGGGCCCGCATGGTGGGTGATGGCCCATCTTCTTTACAGTTCTTTACAGCAGTGGACTTCATTCGCGTGGACATTCGAGAAAATCCTTAGGAAACATTTAATCAGGATAAAAAGTATTATATGTTTTAATGTCCTGCCTCGCAAGGCAGCGCGCACAGTGTGAACGTTTAAACATAGAATACTTCTTTTCCTGGTTAATGGTTCCCTAAGGATTTTCTTGAATGTCCACGCGAACGAAGTTGTGGGCGGAAGCTAGTATTGTAATAGTACTCTTTGATCAGGGGGTTATTACAACCTCTTAAAACTTGTCAGGTTTATGAATTGCTATAGTTACATCTCTTTCTCACTGCATAGCAAATAAAAGAGGCGCATTGATAGCCATTCAGAACACTGCCAAGTTTTAAGTACAACCTCTTATATATTATATGTAAGGATTAAAGTAAGGAATAATAAATAATAAGTAAGGAATAATTTTAAGTAAGGTTATACGAAATAAGAGTACCTACATAATTATTCACTTTTGTTGATGATTTTTTCCTCTTTGTATTGCTACTTATACGAATAAAAAATTATTTCATTGTTTTGTATTTTTTGTAAGTTTGATTATATCAATATGTAACGCGCCCATAACCTGTGAACGCGTCTATACTATTTTACAGCTTTTTGGTCACCCATCCCATGACCGACCCTTGCGAATTTGCTTCTATTCGCTGAAAAGTAGTCCTTCCTAGCCGGATCAAATACTTTGAGCTTAATTATACAAATTAATAGTTTGATGAAATAAAAGAGCAATATTCTCTAGCCTGAGCACAAACTAGGGCTTGTACCTTCTAAGCCAATGAGTTTTATTTTACGAAACTTGTCGTGTGGAAGGTACTATTTAGGTAGCTTTTATTGGGATATCACTTTCTTGAAAATGTATCACACTTAGTTATTGACCTGCTGCAGAGAATGCTCTCCAGCCGGACCACAAATTATGGCTAGTAACTTCTAAGCCAATGAGTTTTATTTTACGAAACTTGTCGTGTGGAAGGTACTATTTAGGTAGCTTATATTGGGATATCACTTTCTTGAAAATGTATCACAGTTACCATATTGACCTGCTGCAGAGAATGCTTCCCAGCCGGACCATGAACTACGGCTTGTATCTTCTAAGCCAATGAGTTTTATTTTACGAAACTTGTCGTGTGGAAGGTACTATTTAGGTAGCTTTTATTGGGATATCACTTTCTTGAAAATGTATCACAGTTACGATATTGACCTGCTGCAGAGAATGCTTCCCAGCCGGACCACAAACTACGGCTTGTAACTTCTAAGCCAATGAGTTTTATTTTACGAAACTTGTCGTGTGGAAGGTACTATTTAGGTAGGTTTTACTGCGATATAAATTTCTTGAAAATGTATCACACTTTCTAAATATGGAGTTGGTGCGGCCAGAGAGCATTGCTCTGCGGCCGGACCACTTTATTTGTTAAATGTTTCCTTATCTGTTGAGGTACTATTAATTATGATATATTCCTGTGAAGGTAGACTTCAGGTAGCAACTATGTGGAACTAAACCATTTGAGTACTAAAATGTGGTCCGGCCACTGAGGAACACGCGTAGATGTAGATGCCCTATAACCGCCGATTCTGCTTTTTTACCGACGGCACAATACGCCATCTATTAGTTATAATTGCGAATTACTTCGATAGCTCTCACTGTGACAGAGTGGCAGGAAGTTTAAACTTTTTTTAGGCTTTGGGCTAAAGTAGCACCCTAGGGCTAATGTACCCCGATGGTACCGTACTCGGCTACTAGCTGACACTTTAGTTGACAAAAGGTATTTAAAAATAAGAAAATTACATATATATTAAACATAGTGTAATTTCCTATTTTACATCAATTACAAATATTATCCTCATATAGGGTTACCTACTTGACCCATTTTTTACTACAAACATTTTTTTATTGAATTTTTAGATTTTAGGCATTCACAATACTATTTTTATATTAAGATAATTAATATACCTATAAGAAAAATATTAGAAAAAAATTATTGTAAGTAAATTAGGTATATTATTATCTGGGTTCTTAGCAGATTACACTTTAATAGAATTATGTATAACCGGCTATTCATTTCCGATTAAAATCTAGAAACAACCGGTAAACAAATAAGTAAATGAAGATCTCATTAAGACCATTCATTTCTTCAAACCATTAGTCTAGGATGAATACTTTCCAAGATATTGCTGATTTAAATTTGACATCTGTCATTCACAATAAAGATCTCAGTAAGAACTTTCATTGCTTCAAAGACACCATCAGTCTAGGATGAGTACTTTCCGAGTTATAGCTGTTTTAAAATTGACAGCTGTCATTTGTAATGAATATCTCAGTAAGAACTTTCATTGCTTCAAAGACACCATCAGTCTAGGATGAGTACTTTCCGAGATATTGCTGTTTTAAATTTGACAGCTGTCATGTCGTCATCTATCAATCTAGGATACTTACACCTGTATTAAAGAACAACACCCAAACCCGTGATCGTGCAGTATGCTGCTGGATACCGCAGGACCCTTTAGTATGTTACGACGTGCCATGTCGCGTCGTGCCAGGCCATGCTGTTGTGGCCGTAGGATGCCACAGGATGATTCGGTACGCCCTAAGCGTGCCGTGCCACCCCGTGCTGCGCCATGCCGTCAGTGAGCGCATGCCATGATTATATTGTTACCTAGGTTACGCCGCCGCCGGATCCGTCGATTACATAGACGACAGTGAGGCCGACGCCGTGTGTCACTGTAGTAGAGCTTTCTATGATATGAAGAATGTACTGTGACAAAGGTCAACCCTGCTGGTTTTTGTGGATCTCTGAATGCGAAAATAGGTCGATCTCCTTATGACAAGAAAAATATACTGTGACAAAGTTCAACCTTGCTGGTGTCAGTGGATCTCTGAAGCATACTAATTTTGTATTGTGGTCTTTGTTACGTGCCGGACTACAGCTGCGCCACAAAAAAAAAGTTGGAAATCTGACATTTTGACTATGCCATGATGAAGTCTATAGTTTGTCGGAGTTTGTCGCCAAAAACCAGAGTTTGTCGGTCTTCCGTTTAGGAGATACATGTGGCTCAGCTGTAGAGACGTCTCTACAGCTGCGCCACACAGATATCGAAAACGGAAGGTCGTAGTGAAAATGTGATTACTTGTATGTATAGCCGTTAGTTTGTCGGAGTTTGTCGCACAAAAACCAGAGTTTGTCGGTCTTGCGTTTAGGAGATACGTGTGGCGCAGCTGTAGAGACGTCTCTACAGCTGAGCCACACAGATCTCGAAAACGGAAGGTCGTAACAGAAATCTGATTACTCGTGTGTGTAGCCGGTAGTTTGTCGGAGTTTGTCACCAAGAACCAGAGTTTGTCGGTCTTGCGTTTAGGAGATATGTGAGGATACGCTGTGGAGACCTTTCTACCTGGATCTTGAGAACGGAAGGTCGTAGCGATAATCTGATTAGTCATATCTATAGTCGGTAGTTCGACCGAGTTTGTCGCCAAATACCAGAGTTTGTCGGTCTTGCGTTTAGGAGATATGTGAGATTTTCGCTACGACCTTCCGTTCTCGAGATCCAGGTAGAAATATATCTACAGCATATTCCCACATATCTTCTAAACGTAAGATTGACAAACTCTGATTTTTGGTGACAAACTCCGACAAACTAATGGCTACACACTCGAGTTATCAGATTTTTGCTACGACCTTCCGTTCTCAAGATCCAGGTAGAAAGGTCTCCACAGAGTATCCTGACATATCTCCAAAACGCAAGACCGACAAACTCTGGTTCTTGGTGACAAACTCCGACAAACTACCGGCTACACACACGAGTAATCAGATTTCTGTTACGACCTTCCGTTTTCGAGATCTGTGTGGCTCAGCTGTAGAGACGGTCTCTACAGCTGTGCCACACGTATCTCCTAAACGCTAGACCGACAAACTCTGGTTTTTGTGCGACAAACTCCGACAAACTAACGGCTATACATACAAGTAATCAGATTTTCGCTACGACCTTCCGTTTTCGAGATCTGTGTGGCGCAGCTGTAGAGACGTCTCTACAGCTGAGCCACATGTATCTCCTAAACGGAAGACCGACAAACTCTGGTTTTTGGCGACAAACTCCGACAAACTATAGACTTCATCATGGCATAGTCAAAAAGTCAGATTTCCAACTTTTTTTTTGTGGCGCAGCTGTAGTCCGGCACGTGTCTTTGTTGCTGGTTTACTACTTGTTGGTCACTTTCAAATTTTTCTATTTAATGTTGTATTCCGAGATATACACTGCCACTATTTAAAGTTTCGTTTCGTCAAAATCCGTTCAGTGGTTTTTGCGTGATGAGCATTCAGTCAGACAGACAGACAGACAAGACATTTTTTAACGGTTCTAACATGTTCAGTTCCCGATTTTATATCGCCCTGGTTGTTTTCTTCCAGATATATTCAATTTACAGACTTTTTTGCGTTTACGATTTTATTGAAGGTATAGATTATATTACTATCAAAATGTTGTACCTAGTAGGTATAATAAATTATTGCAAATGTAGTCCCCTTTGCTTTCCTGACATTTATTTTAATTTTAAGGACATTTGTTTTTCAATGTTCCGATTTTACCCAAAATAAACTTCCACACAGTTTTCGAGGTCACAATTTTAATCTATTATTAATAGCTCATCTGATGCGCAACAAATCAAAACTCCTCGAATTATTTCCAAATAGAGTGAATTTTACCGACTTGACTACTGGACTATTATAGGAATCAGAACTTAGAAATAACAGAAAATTATGCTGTTAGTAAAATTGATGTAACTTTCTTATTTTTCAATATCTTTGGTCAATTACCTTTGGACACCAGAATAGAGGATGTTCAGAGTAATTTGATAAGTATTTTTCAGAAATCCATTCAGTCGTTTTCAGTCCTGAGCTATTCAACGGGAACCCGGAATCGTGAAATTTTTCGACGTTTTCTCAAAATTTGTCAGACCAAGTAGTAAAAATGTTATAGTGTGTTATATATTCGTAATCTACTCTCAAAGCCCTTTCATTTGGTATACCACATGATATGTTTTTATTATTTCTTGGTACTGAAAACTTTATGACGTCACAGTTTCTACCCCCACCATTTTCGCGCTTGTCATCTTATATATTTGTGATCAGGGCATCGTACTGAATGCATCGATACCAAATTTTCGTATTTCCGTGATGACTTGTGCGAAAAGTGTTTTCTAAGCGTCTTTTCTAAGATTACCGCCGCTCTATCATCTTAACACAAGACATTCATAATAAAATAGAATTATTTAAACATCCTGGCTCAAGACCAGGGTTTACGCTGAACCTAAATTAATTTAAAATAAGTCTAAGACATTTATTGGCTGTAGAATTGCACGGGACTAAATTGAACATGACCTCGAGTAACCTTTGCAAGTTTATAGGTACTTAGGGTGAAAAGGTTTATCCGAACGTGGATTGTTCCCGTGATACATGTTACGGACCACTGCTGCTACGGTAATAGTGAAAGGAAACTTCAGAATACCTCATTTATGTTGATATACCCATTGCAGACGTAATGTATACCACGGCTGCGACATGCGGCGGGCCTTATAGCGGAACTAAGCCTTAGTCTTGACGTAACTTTGAGGTAAACTATGGAACTGGAATCATTCACGGCGCATATTTATAGCGACGCTAAGCCATACCCTTGACGTAAATTTTGGGGTAGACTATGGGAGCCCTGCAATTAAGGGATAAAGTTACCCAATTGTGGTCACATTGAACACGAGGTTGTTTTACAACAAATATTATAACCAAGATGATATGCTTACCAAATTGGGCCTGAACCATTACAGGTTTTTATCTCATAAGAGACATGTTGAAACATAAAATTAATGAGCCTGCGAGCCCTAGAACAAGACACACAATTACAATTTTGACACCACTTGCAAAACAGACAAATAATTAAATCCACCTTTTAATCACCACACTCACCACTTGAAAGGACGCTCAACGCATCATTAAAACAAAAGGAAACCAACGCCTTGTTGCAAAGATGATGGTTTCACATAACAAAATTCTGCATCTATACGCCAAAGGTGCAAACAAGAGAATGAAAGTAAAAAACTTCCGCCGAATTACGACATGTCATTGTTGGAAAATGTCCAGAAAAATCTCGAATACCATCGACAAAAAGACTAAGCCAACAGACAAACTACATTCTCTGAACATAATTACCTTTTATAGTAAAACAATTATTAAAATCTTTAACTAGCATGCCAGACATTAACATTTACTTTAATTATTGAAAATAACAAATAAGACATATTTATTTATCTTATTTTATCGACCAAGTATAAGTTTATTGGTCTGTGGAACTAGCATAACGAATGAAGCGCCAAACGTCACATCTGACAGTTGTCACTGTCAGAGTGCCTGTCAGCTGTGAAATGTGTAAACAAGAAAATTTATTTATTTTAATTATCAAAAAGTACTAAAATTCTTAGTGAAGGAAATTTTAAAATGAATTCAAGTGAATGCCCTATTGCCTGAATGTGTGGTACAATCGCCGACATTCGCCAATCTATCGGAAATTAACTCAAACCAAAGGTAGTAATCTGCATGCAATAAACTAACAATAAACATATGAAAACACTGGATGTGCCTTGCAATACCTATCTAAAGCTAATACCTAAACCTTTTACCTAATGTTGCAGTCCAAACCCACATGACTATATAGAGCGGCGGTAATCTTAGAAAAGACGCTTAGAAAACACTTTTCGCACAAGTCATCACGGAAATACGAAAATTTGGTATCGATGCATTCAGTACGATGCCCTGATCACAAATATATAAGATGACAAGCGCGAAAATGGTGGGGGTAGAAACTGTGACGTCATAAAGTTTTCAGTACCAAGAAATAATAAAAACATATCATGTGGTATACCAAATGAAAGGGCTTTGAGAGTAGATTACGAATATATAACACACTATAACATTTTTACTACTTGGTCTGACAAATTTTGAGAAAACGTCGAAAAATTTCACGATTCCGGGTTCCCGTTGAATAGCTCAGGACTGAAAACGACTGAATGGATTTCTGAAAAATACTTATCAAATTACTCTGAACATCCTCTATTCTGGTGTCCAAAGGTAATTGACCAAAGATATTGAAAAATAAGAAAGTTACATCAATTTTACTAACAGCATAATTTTCTGTTATTTCTAAGTTCTGATTCCTATAATAGTCCAGTAGTCAAGTCGGTAAAATTCACTCTATTTGGAAATAATTCGAGGAGTTTTGATTTGTTGCGCATCAGATGAGCTATTAATAATAGATTAAAATTGTGACCTCGAAAACTGTGTGGAAGTTTATTTTGGGTAAAATCGGAACATTGAAAAACAAATGTCCTTAAAATTAAAATAAATGTCAGGAAAGCAAAGGGGACTACATTTGCAATAATTTATTATACCTACTAGGTACAACATTTTGATAGTAATATAATCTATACCTTCAATAAAATCGTAAACGCAAAAAAGTCTGTAAATTGAATATATCTGGAAGAAAACAACCAGGGCGATATAAAATCGGGAACTGAACATGTTAGAACCGTTAAAAAATGTCTTGTCTGTCTGTCTGTCTGACTGAATGCTCATCACGCAAAAACCACTGAACGGATTTTGACGAAACGAAACTTTAAATAGTGGCAGTGTATATCTCGGAATACAACATTAAATAGAAAAATTTGAAAGTGACCAACAAGTAGTAAACCAGCAACAAAGACACGTGCCGGACTACAGCTGCGCCACAAAAAAAAAGTTGGAAATCTGACTTTTTGACTATGCCATGATGAAGTCTATAGTTTGTCGGAGTTTGTCGCCAAAAACCAGAGTTTGTCGGTCTTCCGTTTAGGAGATACATGTGGCTCAGCTGTAGAGACGTCTCTACAGCTGCGCCACACAGATCTCGAAAACGGAAGGTCGTAGCGAAAATCTGATTACTTGTATGTATAGCCGTTAGTTTGTCGGAGTTTGTCGCACAAAAACCAGAGTTTGTCGGTCTAGCGTTTAGGAGATACGTGTGGCACAGCTGTAGAGACCGTCTCTACAGCTGAGCCACACAGATCTCGAAAACGGAAGGTCGTAACAGAAATCTGATTACTCGTGTGTGTAGCCGGTAGTTTGTCGGAGTTTGTCACCAAGAACCAGAGTTTGTCGGTCTTGCGTTTTGGAGATATGTCAGGATACTCTGTGGAGACCTTTCTACCTGGATCTTGAGAACGGAAGGTCGTAGCAAAAATCTGATAACTCGAGTGTGTAGCCATTAGTTTGTCGGAGTTTGTCACCAAAAATCAGAGTTTGTCAATCTTACGTTTAGAAGATATGTGGGAATATGCTGTAGATATATTTCTACCTGGATCTCGAGAACGGAAGGTCGTAGCGAAAATCTCACATATCTCCTAAACGCAAGACCGACAAACTCTGGTATTTGGCGACAAACTCGGTCGAACTACCGACTATAGATATGACTAATCAGATTATCGCTACGACCTTCCGTTCTCAAGATCCAGGTAGAAAGGTCTCCACAGCGTATCCTCACATATCTCCTAAACGCAAGACCGACAAACTCTGGTTCTTGGTGACAAACTCCGACAAACTACCGGCTACACACACGAGTAATCAGATTTCTGTTACGACCTTCCGTTTTCGAGATCTGTGTGGCTCAGCTGTAGAGACGTCTCTACAGCTGCGCCACACGTATCTCCTAAACGCAAGACCGACAAACTCTGGTTTTTGTGCGACAAACTCCGACAAACTAACGGCTATACATACAAGTAATCACATTTTCACTACGACCTTCCGTTTTCGATATCTGTGTGGCGCAGCTGTAGAGACGTCTCTACAGCTGAGCCACATGTATCTCCTAAACGGAAGACCGACAAACTCTGGTTTTTGGCGACAAACTCCGACAAACTATAGACTTCATCATGGCATAGTCAAAATGTCAGATTTCCAACTTTTTTTTTGTGGCGCAGCTGTAGTCCGGCACGTAACAAAGACCACAATACAAAATTAGTATGCTTCAGAGATCCACTGACACCAGCAAGGTTGAACTTTGTCACAGTATATTTTTCTTGTCATAAGGAGATCGACCTATTTTCGCATTCAGAGATCCACAAAAACCAGCAGGGTTGACCTTTGTCACAGTACATTCTTCATATCATAGAAAGCTCTACTACAGTGACACACGGCGTCGGCCTCACTGTCGTCTATGTAATCGACGGATCCGGCGGCGGCGTAACCTAGGTAACAATATAATCATGGCATGCGCTCACTGACGGCATGGCGCAGCACGGGGTGGCACGGCACGCTTAGGGCGTACCGAATCATCCTGTGGCATCCTACGGCCACAACAGCATGGCCTGGCACGACGCGACATGGCACGTCGTAACATACTAAAGGGTCCTGCGGTATCCAGCAGCATACTGCACGATCACGGGTTTGGGTGTTGTTCTTTAATACAGGTGTAAGTATCCTAGATTGATAGATGACGACATGACAGCTGTCAAATTTAAAACAGCAATATCTCGGAAAGTACTCATCCTAGACTGATGGTGTCTTTGAAGCAATGAAAGTTCTTACTGAGATATTCATTACAAATGACAGCTGTCAATTTTAAAACAGCTATAACTCGGAAAGTACTCATCCTAGACTGATGGTGTCTTTGAAGCAATGAAAGTTCTTACTGAGATCTTTATTGTGAATGACAGATGTCAAATTTAAATCAGCAATATCTTGGAAAGTATTCATCCTAGACTAATGGTTTGAAGAAATGAATGGTCTTAATGAGATCTTCATTTACTTATTTGTTTACCGGTTGTTTCTAGATTTTAATCGGAAATGAATAGCCGGTTATACATAATTCTATTAAAGTGTAATCTGCTAAGAACCCAGATAATAATATACCTAATTTACTTACAATAATTTTTTTCTAATATTTTTCTTATAGGTATATTAATTATCTTAATATAAAAATAGTATTGTGAATGCCTAAAATCTAAAAATTCAATAAAAAAATGTTTGTAGTAAAAAATGGGTCAAGTAGGTAACCCTATATGAGGATAATATTTGTAATTGATGTAAAATAGGAAATTACACTATGTTTAATATATATGTAATTTTCTTATTTTTAAATACCTTTTGTCAACTAAAGTGTCAGCTAGTAGCCGAGTACGGTACCATCGGGGTACATTAGCCCTAGGGTGCTACTTTAGCCCAAAGCCTAAAAAAAGTTTAAACTTCCTGCCACTCTGTCACAGTGAGAGCTATCGAAGTAATTCGCAATTATAACTAATAGATGGCGTATTGTGCCGTCGGTAAAAAAGCAGAATCGGCGGTTATAGGGCATCTACATCTACGCGTGTTCCTCAGTGGCCGGACCACATTTTAGTACTCAAATGGTTTAGTTCCACATAGTTGCTACCTGAAGTCTACCTTCACAGGAATATATCATAATTAATAGTACCTCAACAGATAAGGAAACATTTAACAAATAAAGTGGTCCGGCCGCAGAGCAATGCTCTCTGGCCGCACCAACTCCATATTTAGAAAGTGTGATACATTTTCAAGAAATTTATATCGCAGTAAAACCTACCTAAATAGTACCTTCCACACGACAAGTTTCGTAAAATAAAACTCATTGGCTTAGAAGTTACAAGCCGTAGTTTGTGGTCCGGCTGGGAAGCATTCTCTGCAGCAGGTCAATATCGTAACTGTGATACATTTTCAAGAAAGTGATATCCCAATAAAAGCTACCTAAATAGTACCTTCCACACGACAAGTTTCGTAAAATAAAACTCATTGGCTTAGAAGATACAAGCCGTAGTTCATGGTCCGGCTGGGAAGCATTCTCTGCAGCAGGTCAATATGGTAACTGTGATACATTTTCAAGAAAGTGATATCCCAATATAAGCTACCTAAATAGTACCTTCCACACGACAAGTTTCGTAAAATAAAACTCATTGGCTTAGAAGTTACTAGCCATAATTTGTGGTCCGGCTGGAGAGCATTCTCTGCAGCAGGTCAATAACTAAGTGTGATACATTTTCAAGAAAGTGATATCCCAATAAAAGCTACCTAAATAGTACCTTCCACACGACAAGTTTCGTAAAATAAAACTCATTGGCTTAGAAGGTACAAGCCCTAGTTTGTGCTCAGGCTAGAGAATATTGCTCTTTTATTTCATCAAACTATTAATTTGTATAATTAAGCTCAAAGTATTTGATCCGGCTAGGAAGGACTACTTTTCAGCGAATAGAAGCAAATTCGCAAGGGTCGGTCATGGGATGGGTGACCAAAAAGCTGTAAAATAGTATAGACGCGTTCACAGGTTATGGGCGCGTTACATATTGATATAATCAAACTTACAAAAAATACAAAACAATGAAATAATTTTTTATTCGTATAAGTAGCAATACAAAGAGGAAAAAATCATCAACAAAAGTGAATAATTATGTAGGTACTCTTATTTCGTATAACCTTACTTAAAATTATTCCTTACTTATTATTTATTATTCCTTACTTTAATCCTTACATATAATATATAAGAGGTTGTACTTAAAACTTGGCAGTGTTCTGAATGGCTATCAATGCGCCTCTTTTATTTGCTATGCAGTGAGAAAGAGATGTAACTATAGCAATTCATAAACCTGACAAGTTTTAAGAGGTTGTAATAACCCCCTGATCAAAGAGTACTATTACAATACTAGCTTCCGCCCACAACTTCGTTCGCGTGGACATTCAAGAAAATCCTTAGGGAACCATTAACCAGGAAAAGAAGTATTCTATGTTTAAACGTTCACACTGTGCGCGCTGCCTTGCGAGGCAGGACATTAAAACATATAATACTTTTTATCCTGATTAAATGTTTCCTAAGGATTTTCTCGAATGTCCACGCGAATGAAGTCCACTGCTGTAAAGAACTGTAAAGAAGATGGGCCATCACCCACCATGCGGGCCCTATGCGGATTGGTGTGTGTTAACGACTGCAAATGTAGCCAGGACCAACGGCTTAACGTTCCTTCCGAAGCACAGTTTTTTGGTCACCCATCCCATGACCGACCCTTGCGAATTTGCTTCTATTCGCTAAAAAGTAGTCCTTCCTAGCCGGATTAAATACTTTGAGCTTAATTATACAAATTAATAGTTTGATGAAATAAAAGAGCAATATTCTCTAGCCTGAGCACAAACTAGGGCTTGTATCTTCTAAGCCAATGAGTTTTATTTTACGAAACTTGTCGTGTGGAAGGTACTATTTAGGTAGCTTTTATTGGGATATCACTTTCTTGAAAATGTATCACACTTAGTTATTGACCTGCTGCAGAGAATGCTCTCCAGCCGGACCACAAATTATGGCTAGTAACTTCTAAGCCAATGAGTTTTATTTTACTAAACTTGTCGAGTGGAAGGTACTATTTAGGTAGCTTTTATTGGGATATCACTTTCTTGAAAATGTATCACACTTAGATATTGACCTGCTGCAGAGAATGCTTCCCAGCCGGACCACGAACTACGGCTTGTATCTTCTAAGCCAATGAGTTTTATTTTACGAAACTTGTCGTGTGGAAGGTACTATTTAGGTAGCTTATATTGGGATATCACTTTCTTGAAAATGTATCACAGTTACCATATTGACCTGCTGCAGAGAATGCTTCCCAGCCGGACCACAAACTACGGCTTGTAACTTCTAAGCCAATGAGTTTTATTTTACGAAACTTGTCGTGTGGAAGGTACTATTTAGGTAGGTTTTACTGCGATATAAATTTCTTGAAAATGTATCACACTTTCTAAATATGGAGTTGGTGCGGCCAGAGAGCATTGCTCTGCGGCCGGACCACTTTATTTGTTAAATATTTCCTTATCTATTGAGGTACTATTAATTATGATATATTCCTGTGAAGGTAGACTTCAGGTAGCAACTATGTGGAACTAAACCATCTGAGTACTAAAATGTAGTCCGGCCACTGAGGAACACGCGGCATCTACGTAGTGAATTACTTGCTCAGTGGTGCGTCTGGGTATTATGTCAAAAACGATATCGGATATGTGAGACTGCAAAAATTAAAATATTATAAACTGCAAACTTTCTCACTAGACGAAGATATTATTAGGTAAGTTAATGTATAGTTCGTGCCATTTAAATCTGCATAAAAAGTCATTAACACGCCTCTACCAATGTATCCCCCTTTCCGAAAACTAGCGATCAAAATCTATGAGCACTATCGCTATTTCTGTCGCTAACGTAATCAACAAGCGTTTCGATGAACAGGGCCGATGTCAAAGGTCGAATGCACCATGTGTTAGAAACCTTTTAAAAAATGTACTTTTCTTATTTTATTTTAATTCAAGTAAAACTTACGGAATATATGTTTTTTTTTTCGATTATTTAACATAATATTGTTTGTTGCATAGCATTAACAAATAAGAAAAGAAAGCAAAAATTTAATAACAAATTAACTACGAAAATTGAATAAAAACAATGACGAAACAAGAAAAAAAGTAACAAAAACCAGCCAAGTGCAAGTCGGGCCACGCGCGGTAGGGTTCCGCAGTTACTTTATACCATACCATATTTAATTTAATTTTTCGTCTACAAAAATAACTTAGTTTTTCTTAGTGTTTGTATGAATGACAAAGTTATATTTGCGGTTTTGGAAAATGAACTATATCTCGAAAACTGATATTTATATCTCGTTCAAACTAATTTGTATTTGTTAAGATCTATAGCATATGTATTTTTTTTAAGATTTTTCAATTCCTTATTTCAAAAGTTAAGGGGGGGGGGGGGGCACATATTTTACCACTTTGGCAGTGTATATCTTTCAAACGGTTGACTTTAAGAAAAAATAGTTTTGGAAGCCTCAATGTCATTTTTGAAGACCTATCTATAGACAACCCGCATATATTGGTTTGATGAAAAAAAAAATCAGTTTCAATTCCATGTATGGGGAGCCCCCCTTAATCTTTTAATATTATTATTTTTGTGTAAAAATCGTAAAGCGGTTTACAGAATACATATTTCTACTAAATTTCAACTGTGTAGTCCTAATACTTTCAGAATAAAGTGGCTGTGATATACGGATGGACAGACGGACAGTCAGACAGACATGACGAATCTATAAGGGTTCCGTTTTTTGCCATTTAGGCTACGGAACCCTAAAAAGTGAGAACTCCCGAAATACAAACGCAAGCGCTATCCGACACAAAATAAACATAAACTAATAAAATAATGCAATTAATAATACAATAGCGACGTGACGTGTTTCCTCACCCTTAAAAAAACACAAAAATTTTGCATCTCTGGCAGCGGGAGTCTTCAAAACTAATAAATGTTATACAGCAGTATCTCATATAGCATATTTTTTGCGTGGTAGTGAAGTATTTGTATGAATTACGTTCTGATTCTAATACTATACCTTAATTTTACTTATGATAACGAACATTACGATTATACGTTAGTAAAAACTAAAATTTTATGATATAAAAACATTATTAAAATACTCAACATAGAGTGCGGATAGCTTTATTTTATCATGTTCACCTACATTTATCTCGAGGCGCAGTCGTTTTGTGGTTTAGCGACAGTTAGTATGAAATGCGATATCGCAAAGTTTTTAGAATTTTGGTACAGGTGGGGTGACTGACTTTTTATGCAGATTTAAATGGCACGGACTATAGTTTCTTGTTTTCAGTTATAACAGATGTGGAGTGTACCTGAGATCCTAACGCGATGTAAAACAAACAGATGTACCTAGGTTCTTTTCTTTTATAGTAATTATGTGAGAATTAAGTATCAAACCCGTCCCATTTTAGAAGTACATACTCCTACGAAGTTTCAAGTCGAAATGTCTATTTTACAAACATTACTTTTCCATATGAAATTTCAACCCTTAAGAAGTTGAATCATGTCCACCGTGTTTAACTCAAAATAAATGTCATCTTTGCAATCGTCATCCCATTAAATCTCAATAACGACATCCATCGATTTTTAGGTTTATTCATCTCATATTTATTTTATTTATAACCCTTTTGATTTTCAATAAAATGTGAAATGTGTGTTTACATATTTGTTTTTACTTTCTAACCCTAAGCCTAAATAATAAATTTTGTGAGTTTTACTTTGAAAATGAAGGACTTTTCAGATACAATTTCATCCACCTTTTCACCGCTTCGGGGATGCAATCTTTAAAAACGCAGGCATACATAAATATTAATTTTCAATTGTCAGCCTAAATACAAAATTTGAAGATCCTAACTTCGAAACTGACGGACTTTCATACAAAATTTCATCCCTTATTTTACCCCCCTTTTGGGGTGAAATTTCCAAAATCCTTACTTAGTAGATGCCTACACTGTATAAGGTATTTATGTGCAAAATTTCAAGTCTCCAAGTCAGCGGTTTGGGCTATGCGTTGATATATCAGTCAATCAGTCAGTCAGGACTTTGAATTTTATATATATATATATTAAGATAACACATACCTATTACAAGAGCAAAGCTATCCTATGACCCCGGAAAAAAATAAGAAAAAATAAAAAAATGATAGCAAATCCGATTTTACTACCGAAGCTACTGGACTATTATAGGAAACGGAAAACTTAGAAAATTATGCTGTTAGTAAAATTGATGTAACTTTCTTATTTTTAAATATCTTTGGTCAATTACCTTTGGACACCAGATTAGAGGATGTTCAGAGTAATTTGATAAGTATTTTTCAGAAATCCATTCAGTCGTTTTCAGTCCAGAGCTGTTCAACGGGAACCCGGAATCGTGAAATCTTTCGACGTTTTCTCAAAATTTGTTAGAATTTGTAGTAAAAATGTTACAGTATGTTATATATTCGTAATCTACTCACAAAGCCCTTTCATTTGGTATACCACATGATATGTTTTTATTATTTCTTGGTACTGAAAACTTTATGACGTCACAGTTTCTACCCCCACCATTTTCGCGCTTGTCATCTTATATATTTGTGATCAGGGCATCGTACTGAATACATCGATACCACATTTTCGTATTTCCGTGATGACTTGTGCGAAAACTAACCTCAAATCTTGTTTTACCGCCCTACTAATAGCGAGAATTTCACCATAAAAAGTACTTTAAAATCAAATGCTTGTGATACCTATGAGGTATGAAAAAAAAGGTGTTACAATGTTAATCGTGTAGATTTTAGGGCCCACATAGGGTTGGGTAAATTTCACGAAAAATTTCGGTCTGTGAAATATTTAGAATAAATTTCATTTTGGTTTGAAATATTTCAGTTTAGAGTGAAATTTATTTTTAAGTTTCATCTGCCCTAATTAAAACAAAATTACATGCATTTTGTCAAAATATCAACATAATTATAGAACAAAACAATAAATAAATAAGTTGGCTTAAATTACGAATAGCTTTGGCTATTTTACAACTTTTAATAACAAAATATTCAATGTCTGTTTCGATTGTTGGCCACGATGGCGTAGAAAAAAAACGACTTCATCAACATTACGGAGGAATATGTAGAAAACTAACAATAAAAGTCGCAAAGTGGGACCAATATTCAGAAAATTGTAAGTTTAACCGTGGCCACGCAGTCGAAACGTGGAGAACCGAGCGGCCACACAGTTCTCTTAAATGGAGCTTAGTAGGGGTCCCCTTCTTTTTGCTATAAATCGCTGATACGATTTCGTAGAAAAATATAGAAAGTATAAAAAAAACCCTAATGTTTGGATTTCACGACCTACATAGCTTAAATGCTATGGCCGCGCCATAGTCCGCGCGGTCACGCAGTTCTCTTAAACGGAGCTTAGTAGGGGTCCTATTATTTTTGCTAATCGCTGATACGATTATGTAGAAAATATAGACAGTATAAATAAAGCCCTAATGTTTGGACTTCACGACCTGCTACAAAAATTAAATGCTATGGCCGCGCGGTCGAAACGTGGAGAACCGCGCGGCCACGCAGTTCTCTCAAACGGAGCTTAATAGAGGTCCCATTCTCTTTTATAATCCCTGATACGATTAGGTTTGGATTTCACGACATACAGAAAAACGTGGTCGTAAAGTCTAAACATTAGGGCTTTACTTATACTGTCTTAATTATCTACGAAATCGTATCTGCGATTAGCAAAAAATTATTTTTTGCTAATCGCAAAAATTATTTCATTAATTCCATTAGGAACGTCTACTAAGCTCCGTTTGAGAGAACTGCGTGGCCGCGAGGTCCTCCACGTTTCGACCGCGCGGTCATGATTAAACTTTCTGAATATTGAACCTACAAATTTGCGACTTTCATTGTTAGTTTTCTACATATTCCTTCGTAATGTTGACGTAGTCATTTTTCTTCTACGACACCGTGGCCGAGCAATCGAAACCCCTTTTTCCTCACTGCTCACGAGGTCTTTTAAAACACATAGTAGGTTAGATATATTATTTGGTTACGTGCTGTTTGGTATATTATTTGGTAGCTATGCGCAGCTAGATGGCGCTTCTAATTTTGAATACTTATTTTTTGGAAATGGGTGATATTTTTGATAAATTTCAACTAGCTCGACTTAAAAAATCTATAATATTATCGAACTGCTCGCAAAATTTCACGAGAATCGGTTGAGAAATGGGACCTGTAGATGAGAACAGACAGCTAGAAAGTCAGACTAAAATATGATTATGTATATATCTCCGCCATTTTAAAGAATTAAAAAAAACTGGCTCGACAGTAAAATTCTATATAATTTTCGAACCTGTCCACAAAATTTGACGAAAATCAGTTGAGAAATGCGCCTGTAGAGGAGAAAAAACAGTGCTGGAATGGCGGGCTGAAATGTTTTTTTTACATATCTCCGCCATGAAAAATTTCGAAAAACAGGCTCGACAATAAAATTCTTTATAATTTTCGAACCTACCCATAAAATTTCACGGAAATCGGTTGAGAAATGTGACTTGTAGAGGAGAACAAACAGCGCCGGAAAACTGGACTGAAATATGTTTCTTTTACATATCTCCACCATTTAGAAAAAAATCGAAAAACAAGCTACATAAAATAAAGTTATAGGCAAACGCCGAAGCTCAGGCACTCCTAGGTTTGTCTAGTCAAACCTCAGGTTTGACAAGAAGCCTTAGTCAAAGCCCAAAATAAAAGTGTTTCGGCCTTTGGCCCAAAACCTGAAGTTTGACTAGGCAAACCTAGAAGCGCCGGGACTTCGGGGTTTGACTATAACATTTATATAATTTTCGACCTTGCTCACAAAATTTAACAAGAATCGGTTGAGAAATGCGACCTGTACAGGAGAACAACAGCACCGGAAAGCCGGACTGAAATATGTTCTTTTACACATCTCCGCCATTTTGAAAAAATTCGAAAAACTGGCTCAACCATAAAATTTTATATAATTCTTGAACCTGCTCACAAAATTTCACGAGAATCGGTTGAGAAATGCGACCTGTAACCTATAGAGGAGAACAAACCGACAGCAGGAAGGACATACGAAAGAATTGTTGCCCAAGCTGAAGCAGAGACGCTTCGCTCGCGCTTCGCGCTCGCTCGGTCAATTACCTAAGCCTTTAAATTTCATTTAATACGTGAAAATAGTAAACTAATTCAAAAAATAAGAGATTTCTAGTACTGGAAATAAATTTCACTCAAAAGTGAAATATTTCAACCCGTTTTGAAAGATTTCATAAATTTCATATAAATTTAATTTTCATTTCATTGAAATTTTCACTGGACCCATCCCTAGGCCCACAGTCTAGTATTTTTAGACGGTATCGTTACATTCCCTAGTAGTCACTGCTAGAAGTAGATAGAAAAACTGCTAAAAGTGGCCGTTTTTGACACATTTGCTATCTACTTCTACGAATGACTACGAGGGCATGTAGTGATACCTTCTAAAAATACTAGACCATGGGCCCGAAAATCTCCACGATAAACATTATTAAAATCTTTTTCTATTAATAACTTATTACATATAAAACCTCTGAGGGCGCCACTTCCGGTCATACAACCGCCTAATTACTCTATCGAGTACTTTTACGCGCGTTATTTTTCTCGATAGCTGTCCGTGCTAAAGTTACATAAACATTTTCAATGTTAAACTTCAACATGACTAATATTTTTCATGGTAAGGTTTTGTTGCAGTATCGTTTCGTTTGTTTCGATCCCGATTGGTCGTGTTTTTGTTACCTGTTACTGTTACTCGTATTGGCCCCCGGGTATGTAATCCGCGCGGTCACTGGGGCGCTAAGCCGGCGGCGCTGGCTCAACGAGCAAATGAGTTGTTATTCGGATAAATCATAATTGTAACATTGTATCAAAATAACTAATATTTAATATATTAGAAAAAATCTAGAAAAAACCGACTCACCCGTAGTACCTCAGACGGGACGGGTGACGACGACGATGCTACGGTGAGTCGAATTTTCTATTATTTTTTCTAATATATTCATTATGAATTATCTTAATATAAAAATAGCACTATGAATGCCTTAAATAAAAAAAAAACAGTAATAAATTATCGTAATATAAAAAAGCATTGTGAATGCCTTAAATCTAAAAACTTCAATAATAGATGATATTTATTAAATTAAGGTTGATAAATGAATACTTACAAAATTAAATGCTATAAGCTGTTATCATAATATTCCATGGTTAGGAAATAACTACGTCAGGAGACCTTGATCGGATGGTGCTAGTTAAATTCAAAGAAAACTACACAGCAAACAATTAGTACATTTTTCAATCAATTTCTTAAAAGTTTTAAAGGAAACAATTTAGTACTCTGTTCACCTACTTGTAAGATACAAGTCTTATTTACTAACATAATTGTGTACTTACTCAATACTTTATTTGCAACCATAATGTGGGTACAGAGGATGGTACTTACTATTACTATTTTTCAAACTAAGGATAAACGGGCAACAATATTAGATTTAAATCTTTTGTGCAACGTTAACAATAAGGAGTTAATAGAAGCAGAATTACCAAATTATTATTGCATAATTCTAGTCGCTCCAGCCATGTTTATATTAATTTAATTCTGTTTCTCGTAGCACTATGCAGTATGCTACGAAATCCGTAGCGGGAATTGCTTTTCATTGTTTATCTAAGCGACATGAGTTGAATATACTATTACTTTATAATCATTATAAGATGTCCATTCCTTTGCAGCAATTCAAGCCTAATGTAGGCATATAGCAACTGACAATTGCCTTTCCCCCTACTATCTTTGACTTTATTTGTGGTCAGCGCGGCACCTCTTTTTCTTTTTAGGGTTCCGTACCCAAAGGGTAAAAAGGGTTCCTCCTTATGGTGTGACTCAGTCTGTCTGTCTGTCTGTCTGTCACAGCTGGATATCTCGAGAACTACTAATATCAACTTGAAATTTGGAATAGTTGAAGATGATATTTGCCCAACTATTTTGCAAAAAAGAAAGAAATAAAAAAATTAATATTTCTTTTTACAACAGGGACTGAAAAGGGGTCTTAATAATTTGAAGTGAGGTGACTAGGGCATGTGGGGTATCATATGAAAGAGCGCTATTTGCACATTTTTACCGACTTCAAAAGGAGGGAGGTACTCAATTCGGCCCGTTTTTTTTTTTTTTTTTTTTTTTTTTTTTGTTTTTTGTATGTACACCGATTACTCGAAGACGGCTGAACCGATTGAAATGATTCAAACGTTATTACATTAGGTAAACTTCCAAGTTGGTCCCATTTTTTAAAATTTTGTAATCGGTTCAGTACTTTTCAAGTAATCATGAAAAAAGTACAAAAATAGTATGATTTTGTGTGAACTACCTCGATGATCAGTCGTATAACTTCTTTGTTTATGAACTGAATAAGATAATTATTTTTTTGTTGGAAAAGGGATATCTTAAGTGTTGTTCTTTAACCGACTTAAAAAAAGGAGGTTCTCAGTTTGACCCGCATGTATGTATGTTTCTCCGCGATTAACTCACGTTTGGCTGAGCCGATTTTTCTACCTAAATAATATACCTACACTACCTAATACAAAAGGTACTTACACTAAAAATAAAAAAATAAAAAATTGTTTAAAAAAACAAAAAACCGACTTCAAAAAAACTCTAAAAAGCAAGAAATAATATTCGTAAAAATAAAAACACGTCTATTGAAGTCGGGTGGGGCTTTTAGAATAAAAAAAAAGGAATTTATACTCCAGCCCCACCCGACTTCAATAGACGTGTTTTTATTTTTACGAATATTATTTCTTGCTTTTTAGAGTTTTTTTGAAGTCGGTTTTTAAAACATTTTTTCCTTTTTTCTTAGGCCGCATAGTTTTCGACTTACCGTCGAAATACCGTCCCCCCCCCCCCTTATCTCCGAAGTTTGCAAAGAGAAAAATCTGAAATAATTCTATGTGATAGTAGTTTATGTAAAGATTACAGGAAAAATAAAACGATGTCTCAATATATTTTAACACACTTTTTAAGAAATTCAAAAAACAAACAAAAATTCTTTAGTTTCACTACCAGTCAACAGATGGCGCTGTCCTAAGAATGCTAACCTAAGGGGGAAAAATAGTTCCACTATCGGTCAAGAGATGGCGCAACCTATTACTACAATAATAAATTGGTGGCTGGTTCTAATATAATTACCTACTATTTGCCGTACGAATAAACGAAGAATAAGTTTACACTTAGTAATATAAACAGTTTGCAATGTGGAGTGGCTGAAACGTTTTTCAGTCACCATAAGTAGCTGTGGTTAAGATTTGTCAATTAAATGTCCGCCTGTTCGCCCTTCCACCTGTCTGTCGTTTATCCTACTTTTTTAAAGACTGTACTAAAGTAACATATCCAAATATATTTATGATTGTACGGAACCCTCGGTGCGCGAGTCCAACTCGCTCTTGACCGGTTTTTTAGGGTTCCGTAGCCTAAATGGCAAAAAACGGAACCCTTATAGATTCGTCATGTCTGTCTGTCTGTCTGTCTGTCTGTCTGTCTGTCTGTCTGTCTGTCTGTCCGTATGTCACAGCCACTTTATTCCGAAAGTATTAAGACTATACAGTTGAAATTTGGTAGGTAGATGTATTCTGTTAACCGCTTAAGGAATTTAATACAAAAATAACAAAAATGAAAGATTAAGGGGGGGCTCCCCATACATGGAACTGAAACTGAAAAAAATTTCTTTCTTCAAACCAACACGTGTTGGATGTCTATAGATAGGTCTTTAAAAATGACATTGAGGTTCCTAAGACAACTTTTTCTCAAAGTCAACCGTTTGAAAGATATTCACCGCCAAAGTGGTAAAATGTGTGTCCCCCTCCCTTTAACTTTTGAAATAAGAGAGTGAAAAATCTAAAAAAAATATATGCTATAGATCTTAATAAACAATTTCAACCAAAATTAATTTGAACGAGATATAGTAATTAGTTTTTGAGATATAGCACATTTTCCAAAACCGCAAATATAACTTTGTCATTCATACCAACACTGTGAAAAACAAAGTTATTTTTGCAAACGAAGGTAACTACGGAACCCTATGGCGCGTGGCCCGACACGCACTTGGCCGGTTTTTTAGATTTCCGCGCGTATTATGGGTTAAAAATGATTTTCAGTTTCTGTGTAAATCAAAAATACCATATTATGCAGTATACAACGTGTTACACAATAACCTCTAATACGCTACTTCATACAAAAATTAATAACGAAAATATCAAAATGTATGAAACAGCTGATTTTTTTTTTCACGATTTCAGAGTTGGTCCCATTTTAAATGTTGTTCAGTTTGATGTTCCCTATCTACCATATTCGGCATTAGGGGTTATTTTGTAACACGCTGTAAAATATAACAACTTTTATTTTCTTCTTGTTGTAAATTCTATTAGCTTCTTTTCTATCATTTAAAATTACGATTTTGTACAATAATATGTCGAAATCAAAAAATCGAGCGTTAACTTTCTATAAACTTTTAGTACGCTGTTTAATTTAATTTATATGCTATTGCTCTATCAATTTAATTAATGATGCGCGAAGATACACGCGTGTGAACGGGAAAGGAGGCGGCACGTTCCCTATTACGGCGGAGCTTTGTCTATTTAGTTAGTGGAAATCACACTGGTGAAACTAATTACAGAGTAATCTACGTAATCTAATCACGCGGTACAACGGATCTGCCTACTGTCTGTGCGTGTGTACATCGCATGGTTATATAAAAAACCGGCCAAGTGCTATTCGAACTCGCGCACGAAGGGTTCCGTACAAAAAAACGACAAAAAAACACGTTTGTTATGGGAGCCCCACTTAACAATAATAATAATTATATTTATTTCAGATCTTACACATCCATATTACAATTATAAATCCAAATACAAATACAAAGTCATGGACTGTATTTGTTTAATTTTATTAAATTAACTACTTAATTCATGATGGTTCTTAATACTTTTAAATTGTGCTAACATGAAATAGAAACTACGTCTTTTCATTTTCCTTTACATTTTAAAATGTTTCTTTTCTGTATGTATTTACTTTGCTTTCGCTATTAATTATAACTATTTAAGATGAAATATCAAGAATAAACGTCCATTCAGTACAAAGCAAATTATTAAAACAACAATTTTAATTAAAATGACAATATACATTCTTGTATGAGTCAATACATTTGCGAATTTTAATCTCAGCCCGTGTATACTCGATTTATGTTATAATTATCTGTTTCTAATTTAAATAATTAAAGCTTAACAATGATGTTTATTTTGCTAAATCTCGTTTGTTTATTCAGCATGATTAAATAATTTAACGTGATGCTACGTTAGCATAGCGTAGTAGTTAAGGATTAGTCCTTAAGTAAAATATAATACAACATATTTTTTTGTATATACGAAAGCCGAAACACAGGTCACATATTTTAATTTTCAGAATCAGTATAAAAAATATATATTATACCTTGAAAACTCACGAAGTTACAAGCTTTTTGTGTTGTCCCGTAAGTAGGATGTGCGTTAATTATGGTTTTATAAATATTATTTAGTCAAAATATAACATGGTATAAAATATATTGCAATTGATTCTATTACTGATTCTAAACAAACAGTTTTCAGATTTCGTATTTACTAAAAATAACCTTGCATATTGAGTTGAATCATTTTCGATTTCTTATTGTAGCCATTATATTTTTTAATTTCTTTTGTTTTCCAGAAATCGTATGTCCTGGTTTTCTGAGATACAGGCTGTGGTTTAGTTCAGATACAAGTCTCTCCAGAAAATTGACCACCACCCTTGTGATTTATCAGTAATTTTAATAGAGAGCTGGAGAGTTTAATTATCCGTTGGCCAGACAATCAGATCAGTATCGAGCCAGAGCTTTGCGCTATTTAGCTAACAGTAATCGCGCAGCTGAAACTAATTACGGACTAGTCCCACTAATCCCGGCCTATGGCACGCGCCATCTCCTTGTAATCCCTATTCGCAAATTGTAGCAACAGGCGGGAATATTATTCTATTTTTTTTCCAAAATACTGATGGACTGATTCGCGTTTTTTCAACGAAACTTAACATTACACATCATCATTGGTGTATACAATGTTCAGTTTGACGACCGGTGGTTGGTATAACAGTGAAATAAATTACCTACGTGGTCAGGCGTATCAGGATAAACTTCAAAAATTAGATGTATACCATGGGCAACAGTGACGCTTTACCACTTAGCAACAAAAAACGTGTGCGCGCGTATCGCCCCACGAACTAAACGTATGTTGTGACGGCGCGGCGTACAAGCGATCTAGGCGTGAAATACACAGAAGAGATGCGGCGGAGATAAGGCGCAGATACGGCGGCGATACCATACATTTCGATGGGCGATACGTGTATTTCTTTTGCCGACCGTCTCACATCTGCACCGTATCGCCGCCGTATCCGAGCCGCGTCGCTTCTGTGTATTTCACGCCTTAACCTAGGAGTGGTAAAGCGACGCTTTTGCCCATACCTACTTAGTACACAAGAAATACCATAGTACGTACAATAACTTGGCTTCAAAATGGAATGTGAGGCTTGTTTTCTTATTGTTATGTAACAATATCAGGATCCGCCCGAGATGTTATATGCGTCAGTAATCCTGTGACCATGGTACTGAAAAGGAGCCCGAAAATACAAAAATCAAACGTATGTAAAACGTTGGGCAATTCAAAACTGAACCTGAAAATGTTTTCTATTTCACTCCACAAAAATCAGCGCGAGGATATACCTATGTAGGTTCATTGGCATCAGCTAGTATTTCATAGACAGGAACAGACTTAGAAAAAATTTCTCTGAGGCTGAATATATTTTAGTCTCTGCTAGCACAAGGTAAACAAAAGTTTTCGTTGTGTATATTTATGCCTGTGCTGCTATGTAAGGAATAAAAGAAAAGCTGTAGGTACTCGTAAAGAAGAGAAAAACTCTGTGATATTTATTTTATACAACTGGATTGAAATATACGATCAGTTTGGTTGTTCGCATGAAAATTATTACAATAAGAAATTCTCTTCAAAAGTTGTTCAATGCTTGCTTATTATGTAGAATAAAAAGTTCGTACGTCGTTGTTGAATGACAATGTAAGAAAATTTATCAGTCTACATAAGTGCTCGTTTACGGAGACTCGGGGCGTCAGGCGGCGCGGGCGACGGGGCTTCTCGCGGCGCGTCGGGCGATTTTATTGTTTACGGAGAGGCGGCGCGTAAAGCGGCACTTAGCATCGCACGCGTAAACACAAACATATGGCACTATGCGATGCTGTTCATAGAGACGCGTCGCGGGCAGCGTGGCGGCGCCCGCGGCGAATCTTCAAACGGGTAGCGATGCACGCGATGGGCCCCGCTGGGGAGGGCGGGGGCGGCACTCAATCAAACCGACTAATTTAGTTTTAGTTTAGCGAGAGATGGCAGAAGGTTCCGCCGGCCGCGGGCATGGCTTCATCGAGAATTGCCGTCGCGGGCGCCACCGCGAGCGCCGCGACGGTGCCCTCCGCGGGCCCCGCCCCATTTCAAGCAAGCGCGTGTATAATCGCCTCTCCGTAAACACACTCATACAACGCCATATGTTTAAATTCAGTGCGGGCCGCGCCGCCGCCCGCGTCGCGCGACTCCGTAAACGAGGCCTAAGGTCTACACATATTATTGAACACTAGCTTTCGCCCGCGACTTCGTCCGCGTGGTCATTCGGAAAATCCCAAGTGGACTTTTGACCAGTATAAAAGTATCCAATGTTTTAATCCAGGCTTTTAACTATCTGTGTGCCATTCCAAATCAGTAGTTTTTGCGTAATTGAGTAATAACAAACATCCAAACATTCAATCTTTTACACTTATGATATTAGTGGGATATCCATAAATTCCGTTCCTGTTTGTAGGTACCCGTTCTTGCCCCGTTCCCGTACCCATATCTGTATAGTCCATACAAAATTTAGACCCCCGTTTTGAGCCCTTTAGGGGTTGAATAATGTCCACCTTTCTTTATTAAAAATTTGAATATTAATTTCACTCCTTTAGGGGTTGAATTTTATAATAAATGCCATTTTCGTAATCACCATCCCATAAAACCTCAATAAAGATACACGTGTTTACTTGTTTTAAGAAGTACTTCTACGAAACTTCAAGTTAAAATGTCTATTTAATATATTTCTTCCATACAAACATTTACAAACATACAAGGCATTTCCAAAAATCCTTTTTCAACACACTTGCTTGTAAAGTGAGCCCTAATACATCGCTTTTAGGGCCATAAACCGAACTATAACAAACGCGTGCAATAATATATAAAACACTAGTTGGTTATAGAATTATCCCTACAAAGTTAAATAGGTACCTTACTGCAAGTTCTATGCGAGTAAACAGAGCATTTTCAATTTAACCGGGTAATACAGTTATTTTTTTAGTAACAACAAAGAGGTTTTATGCCGCTGAAAATTCATTTGCATTTTTGGAATAAATAAATGTGTAGGTCCTTAATTAAGTCAAACAAATATTTATTATCATCAAATTATTTCTTATTTACAATATTTTGTTAAAACATATTAAAATATTAGCATTTTATCACCTAAATTTATAATTTTGAAGTAGGCTGTATGCTCGCTAACCCCTTTGTTCGCAAAATATTCTTGCATTGGGCGTGTGAAAAAAACAAAAAAAAAAACCTGCGCGCCTTTTCTCATCATGATTATCATTTTGTTTTTGTCGTATTTGTTGCTGTGTGGTAAATTAATTTGTTTTTTCCTCGCAAATGTGTTGAAAAACGTCGTATGAAACTCGTGAGCTCTTACTTATTGCACACTCGGCTGAGTTACGCCCTCGCCTGCGGCTCGGGCTGCAACCCACAGCCTTGTGTGCAATAAGTAACCTAAGCTAACTTGTATCATAATGTACTATTATAGTGGATGCTTACACTGTATATATGAAGTATCTTTGTACAAAATTTCAAGTCTCCAGGTCTAGTGGTTTGGGCGTGGCGTTAGTCCGTCACCCCTTCACTTTTATTATAAGAGACTAGCTTCCGCCCGCGACTTTGTCCGCGTGGACATTAAAGAAAATCCTTAGGGAACCTTCAACCAGGATCCAACCAGCCGTTTTTACGCGATTAGGTGGATCCTCAACAAGCACGCTGCCTCGCGACGCAAGACGTTTGCCGCGTGTGGCGGGCCTCGCACAAGTAAGCTCTTAGTGGATGCCTACACTGTATAAGGTAGGTGTGTGCAAAATTTCAAGTTTCTAGTTGATAGATCAGTTAGTCAGTCAGTCATTCAGTTTAAGATTTTATATATTAAGAAGATTATCTTTTTACAGAAAAAACTAATGCTGGAAAAAAGGAATTTTTATTTTAAAAGGTAGTGAAGTCATAAAAGTTCTAATGACTAAGTACCTCATCTATAGCTTCGATTTTATTATTACAATATGTACTTAGCTATATAGATTTCAGAAACAAAACGTAATATAATTTAAACCATCGTCGTTTAGCTCAGCTAAGCTTCAAGAATGAGCTTCTTAAGTTTTTTCTTGAGAAAACTATTCCGAAGGCTTGGAGCAAAAGAGTTGTAGCAGGTGACTGTACATTATGAAGTAGATAAATGGATGTTCATAATTGGCTTGTAGCTCGGTAGAAGAAAAGGCCTTTTTCCGAATATTCCCCGCGGACATTGGAATCTGGCCGCTTTAATCGGAAATGTTCACAAGCAGACTCTGTGTAAAAAACTTCGTTGGCAGTTGTAATGATTTTCGTCGCCAAAGAAAATTGTGTTCGTTTGTAATAGAAAATTGGATTTTTTTACGAAAACTAAAATGCCTGGAACTTTGTTAATTGTTTCTGTTCCGTGATTGGTATTTCGAAGTTGTGTTTTTAACACTTTATTTCGAAATATTTTAGAGAAATCCTTTAAATACATTGTTTCTATCCCCAGTGTGCTCAGTTGAGAAGTGTTGTCTATAAACCGAGGGGCGACAGGCTTTGCACCAAAGTCCCTGTTTGGTCGTTAAGAGGTATCGTAAAACACTTTGGCTTTACTTATGTTTCTAGATTGCAGTTGTTAATGCCTTGCTCTGTCATCAAAGTTTGACTGATTATTTACTATTTTGCCTTGGATACTTTAAAATTAACAAAACTTAAATTACCTTATTAAATTCTGTAAATCATAATATGAATAATGGTCTTTTTGATAAGTACAGAATTCCTTAGCATTGCCTCTTTTATTAAGTCTATAACAGGGGTGTCAAAGTTACGGCCCGCGGACCGCATCCGGCCCGCAAGCTATCTCAATACGGCCCGCGACGAGAATCTATCCAGTGAGGATTTTAAGCGGTATTCGATGCCACTACGTATTGTAAGATAATAAAATATGAGACCTCAGGTATCTGGATCCTCAAGTTCAAGATAAACCTTCGTATGAAAATAAAGATTTTAATCTAGTATGTGTTTGAGTTTTTAATTTTGAATATGGCCCGCTAACACGCTCTTAACTAAAAAATGGCCCTTTTGAAAAATAAGTTTGACACCCCTGGTCTATAACAAAGTTTTATTTTATTTTTCTGTATAAGTAACCGGAAAGGTTTTTTGCTATCCCTCGAAAACAATATTTTTTTTGGGATGAAAAGTACTTATGTCCTTCTCTGTACTCCTGACAACGTTAATGTAAATTTTCATGATGATCGGTTCAATAGTTAAGACGTGAAGGCGTGACAAACCAACTGACTTTCACATTTATAATATTAAGTAAGGATTAGTAAGGAAGTAAAGATAAAAATGTGTTCATATTTGTGAAGTATTTCAAATCTCTTATATAAAAGTGAAGGGGTGACTGACATATCAACACCTAGCCTAAACCACAGGACCTAGAGACTTGAAGTTTTGTACATAGATACCTTATACAATGTAGGCATCCACTAAGAAGGAATTTTTGTAAATTTCACCCCTAAAGGGGTGAAATGGGGGTTCAAAGTATGTATGGAAAAAAATATTAAATAGACATTTCGACTTGAAACTTCGTAGGAGTACTTCTTAAAACAAATAAACAAACAAGTGATTCGTGGTTTTCCGAAAATCAACCCTTTAGGAGGTAAATGGGGCAAAAAAGCCCAAAATGACTGACAAATCAACGCTCAGCCCAAACTACTGGACCTAGAGACTTGAAATTTTGTTCACAGATACCTTATATAATGTCAGCATCCACTAAGAAAGGATTTTTGAAAATTTCATCCCTAAGGGGATGAAATAAGGAATTGAATTTCGCATCAATGTCCCTCAGTTTTAAAGCTAGGATCGCCAAATTGTGTTTAAGCTGACGATTGTCTAGTTGACTCAATTGTCACCACATTGGATGACAAAAGGAAATGTGTGGTGATATTCCTAGATCTGGAAAAGGCCTTCGACACGGTTTCGATCCCCCGCCTTCTATCTGACCTGGAAAGGGCTGGAATCAGAGGATTGCCCCTCCAACTCTTCAAAGATTATTTGAGCAATAGAACTCAGAGGACCAAAATAGACTGCTGGATTAGTGACGGAGCCAGTGTCACCTATGGTGTACCTCAGGGCAGCATTATCGGCCCTACACTCTTCCTGCTGTACATAAATGGCCTCTGCCAAACTCAACTCACTGGTGGTAAGGTCTTCACTTTCGCGGATGATACCGCCTTTTTCTTTAGTGGGGATACCTGGGATGAAGCCTTTGGTAATGCGCAAAAGGGTTTCAATGAGGTCAATCAATGGCTGAGGAGCAACATTCTAACTCTCAACGTCATAAAAACAAAATATGTTCCTTTTGCGATTAGATCAGACCAGCTTCCGTCCCAATCATATGGTATTACTGTCCACGATTGCTTTCCCCAATCACCCTTGCCTGGATGTGACTGCCCTTCTCTTGAAAGATCGGAGTGCATAAGGTATCTAGGCGTCATATTGGACCAAAATCTTACCTATAAGCTTCACATCGACACTATGATTTCAAGGTTGAGAAAACTTACTTACATCTTCAGAAACCTCAAGCACGTCGCCAATCGCAACATCATAAGAACTGTCTACTATGCCTTATGTCACTTCCTTCTCGAGTATTGTATCACAACTTGGGGCGGAGCTGCCAAAACACACATGTTGGGCCTGGAGAGGGCTCAACGCCTTATTCTCAAGGTTGCAGCGGGACTCCCATATCGTTACCCTACCACTTCCCTCTATAAAGAATGGGACATGCTCACGGTTCGGCAAACGTTTATCCTTAAGACAATCTTGAGAAAGCATACACAAACCCCATACGACCAGGAAAAGATGAAAGGTAAGCGCAGAAAGGGTAATGTCTGCACTTCTCTAGATCTGAGAACCTCTTTCGCTAAAAACTTCTACTGCCATCAAGGATCTCATCTTTATAACCAATTCAACACCACTCTCAACATCTACCCACTACTCACAGTCAGTTGTAAAAACTCTGTAAAACAACACCTGAAGACATTGGATTATGAGGCCGTTGAGAGTTTACTTTTACCCCTCTTCTAAACAGTAAACTGTTTGACCACTTTGGTTTGAATTTCCACCCCAAGTTTTGTCTTTTATTTTTGTGTGTATGTCTTGTTGCTTATCCAGTATGAATTTGTTCAGTGCGTCCATACGATAACTCGCTAGTTGCATTTTACCCCTACTACTTTCACACACCTCTCACAAACACTAACACAAACACACAATCATCATCTATACACTCACAACTCTAACACAATCACATTTACATTCACAGTTCTAAACTACACACATATATCTACACATAACCTACATACTACATATATTCTCTATAACTTATTTACTTACGTTTACTTTACTTATTACTAGTTATTGTATGTTACTATAGATTAATGTATATTAATTATCATAATCTTGGCTAAACCTTTTCTTATACTTGTACATTATTGGTTGTATAGCTCATCAGCTTGCTCTGTGTTTCTTAGCTATTGTAATCCTTTCTGCGGGAGGAGGCTGGCGACCTGTGGTACAGGTTTCTGCGAAACCTATTTCGGGCGCCAGTCCTTCACAAATTTAGGTTATAAATGCTGTTTAATTCATTTACACATGTACCACGAAACAAGTTTGTGAAGTGACCAATAAATACATTTTATTATTATTTATTATTATTATTATTTATTGAAAATTAATAAACACGTTTCTCAGCGTTTTTCAAAATTCTACCCCTGACGGACTGAAAAGTGGGATGAAATTGTGTATAGAAGAAAATCCTTCATTTTCGAAGTAAAAATAGCTAAATTTATCATTTTGGCTTCTGGATGGAAATCTGACGCAATGTATATTGTTATTATTGGTATTTTAACGCCTATGGGGATGAAATGGGGTAAATAAACCTAAAAATAGATATGGATGTCGTCGAACGAAAACCCAAAGTTTTCTGCGATGACGATTGCGAAAATGACATTTATTTTGGAGTCCAACACGGTGAACATAATTTAACCCCTAAAGGGGTGAAAATGGGGTTCAAATGTAGGGAAAAGAATATAAATTGATATTACAACTTTAAATTTCGTAGGGGCACGTCTAAAAATAAATAGACAAACATATGTTTTGTTATTTTGAAAATCAACCCCTAAGGGGATAAAAGGGGTAAGTAAACAAACATAAATTGATATGGATGTCGTTCTTGAGGTTTTATGGGATGGTGATTGCGAAAATGACATTTATTTTGGAGTACAACACGGTGGAGATGATTTAATCCCTAAAGGGGTGAAAATGGGGTTAAAATATTGTATGGAAAAAGAATATAAATTGACATTACCACTTTAAATTTCGTAGGGACACGTCTAAAAATAAATAGACAAAGATATGTTTTGTTATTTTGGAAATCAACCCCTAAGGGGGTAAATAGAGTAAGTAAACATAAATCAATATGGATGTCGTTCTTAAGGCTTTATGGGATGATGATTGCAAAAATGACATTTATTTTGAAGTCCAACACGGTGGACATGATTTAATCCCTAAAGGGGTGAAAATGGGGTTCAAATTTTGTATAGAAAAGGAATATAAATTGACATTACAACTTTCTAATTCGTAGAAGCACGTCTAAAAATAAATAAGCAAACACATAATTTGTTATGTTATTTTGAAAATCATCCCCAAGTAAGTAATCATGAAAATCGATGTGGATGTCGTTCTTGAGTTTTTATGGGATGGTGATTGCGAAAACGACATTTATTTTGAAGTCCAACACGGTGAACATGATGCAGCTTCTAAAAAGGTGAAATAGGGGTTCAAACTTTTGTTAAGGCGCCGGAGACGGGAGAGGGAGAGGAAGAGATTCTTGTAATGAACTAGCTTTTGCCCGCGACTTCATCCGCGTGGATATTAGAGAAAATCATTAGGGAAAAGGGTGGGGACCCGCCTGATCGCGTAAAAACGGCTGGTCGGATCCTGGTTGAAGATTCCCTAATGATTTCTCTAATGATGATCTCTAATATCCACGCGGACGAAGTCGCGGGCAAAAGCTAGTTCAATATACGAGTACAACAAGTAATATGACGCAATACACTCGTGGTAACTATATTTCCGAAAAATATGGTCAAAGATTTACTACTCAAAAGAAAATAGGGGTATGGTTTTCCATACAAAAGAGGTAACTTCTGAAAGGTATTTTTAAAATAAATTCAATCTAATTTTATCTGAATTGGATATTATTTGAAAGCTGTAATGGTCAACTTGTGTAAGCTATAAATAAAAATACACTGGTGATTAAGATATTTTTCTTTAATTCAGAACTTAAGCAACTGTAATACTGGTAATCAATTGAGCGACACTAAATTTAAAATATTAATAATAAATTACAAATTGGTAGATGTTTTTTTTACAAATCGACTATTTGATTTCGGAGCACTTTACGGGACTAAGAAGGGCGGCAAAATGAGGCAGAATGACGTGCGCGCCGGTTTATATAGCCGCCATCTTGCTGCAACTGTCACACGTTTATAGCCACGCGTCATCGCAGGGTGGCATCACCTTCACTTCCGGTTCCAGGCGCGCTGTTTCCGCCTAATTTTCTAGGGTTGCCAACACTTGCGGATTAAATTTTTTTTACTCGCCGCAAATTTTGCGTATTTTTGTATGAAACTCCAACTTTTTTCTATTCTAAATGACACGATATGATGAATAGGTATATAGTAATATCGATAGTAAATTCCGCAAGTTGACTACTACAGCTAACGAACAACATCAAATTCACATTAAATCAGATTGAATTTCATAAAAAAGTATTTCAGAATCAGAAGTTATATAGAGTTTTTTTTGTATGGAAAACCAAGTGGCCCCTATTTAGGGGCCCTATTTTCTTTTGAGCAGAGTTTTGATTATACTCGAAACAGCAAAAATGTAATGGGGAATGTTCGAAAAAATCCAATTGGCTGAATTTTTTGATAGGTAGGAATAAGCTCCCTTAAGAAAAAAGTTTCAGAATTTTCGGTTGCGTGAAAAAATTTTGAAAAATTAAAGCCTCTTCGTCTTCACAAAATATGTACGAAAGTAACAGCAGAATGGAGATTATACCTTTGCCACCACCTGCCACAACCACAACAAGTATTTAAAAACAAAGTTTAATATTTTGTGTTGAAACTTTTTTTAATACCATGTTGTGGTTGTGGCAGGTGATGGCAAAGGTATAATCTCTATTCTGCTGTTACTTTCGTACATATTTTGTGAAGACGAAGAGGCTTTAATTTTTCAAATTTTTTTCACGCAACCGAAAATTTTGAAACTTTTTTCTATTACAAAGGGAGCTTATTCAACCTATAAAAAATATTCAGCCAATTTTTTTTGTTCAGACATTCCTATTGTCTTATTACGGTGTTCAATTTAAAACTTTTTACTTCTTTAATTGAAGAACATTATTATTTTCTGCCTTCCATATTTGTGGGACATTATTCGACGTAGAAGCAAGAATGATTGTCCCAACCCATTAGTTGACTAAAATGCACAATATATCCTCGGAAAACTCAATGTGAGTAACATAAGTGCAAACATTTAATCATGTTTATTGAAGTGATACATGAGAAGAAAAACCTTTTACATGTATCATTTGGGCTAAGTTTGAGCCGAAAATAGGTCGTATTCGAGTAGTTTCATTATGTGAAAAAATACAGCATTAATAAAATTGTTGTCATTTCTATTAAATGGTACCAAGAATCTTATATTCATATTGATGGTACACTTTTAGTAAAAGTTAACTGGAGATGGTACGCTCAATGTCTGTTTAAGTAAAGATTGATTCGGAAAAAATTCTCGACTATCAACATAATAATTGTGTAGAAAACTTAATAAAAAAAACCGGACAACCGAAGGTTCTGTCATAGTAGAATCAAATGTGCTGTACTTAAATAATTACTAAGTATATTTTTTTAGATTTAATTGCAAATGCATAGTTTTCAGACCTTTTCCTAAAAACAACAAGCTTGCCCCAATTACCATATTAAACGATATTGTCAAGGTGCCACCAAAACGTCCTCTGTGATCATGACAGTCACCGAAATGTAGGGAAAAATCAAAAAATCTAATATAATAAATCTTGAGACATACGTCATGGATCTACTGCAAAAAAACCCACGGCCAAACTAACATGTTGATAAAAAAATGCCTGTGCCAATTAATTACCACTGATGTGAATTAAAATGTTGTTGATAATATATCAAGTAGTAATTAAAAACAGAAATATGTACGAGTATTAAATTGACAAATTAGTTGTAACATAAATTCAAAATGCTTAATGAATTTAGTCAACCTGCAATCGGCTTTAACCTACTCAGTAACTCTGCTGTGCGTAGTAAACTTTATGTTCAGTGGAAATTCATAATTTTAATTAGTGGCCAAAATTTTATGCCGATAACAGCAAATATATTGACCTCAGAACTTGATTTCGATATAATTTCTCTGTATAAAAGCTGTATGATTCAGTGGCTCCATTAGTCTATGGGACCACGTTTAGATTATATTTTTCCTTTGTCCCATCAATGGGATGTACATTGGAGCTACGGAAAAGAAGGGTATATGTTAACCGATTGCATACAATCTAAAACCACTACAAATCTGGATTATGTTTATAAAAATCATAAAAAAAATTGTAGTTCGTGCGGATATCATTAGTGCTTTTTAGAGATTCCAATTCAGCAGTGTTGAGAATCACCAAATCAAAAACAACTACGGAGTTTTTAGGTACAATGTTATTAAGTTTTTTAGTAATAAAATAAAAACATGAACAGAAATTTATTTAATTCATATTATTCTGAATATCAAGCACCACACGTGGGTAAGCCATAAGCATAGGTATTGAATGACAATCGTGGAACAATCAAGGCCGCAAGACATTCCGGATGCGAGCTGGGCGGCACCCGGCCGCCGGAACCTATTAATGAAATTGGAATTGTCGCTGGTCCCCAAGCTCCTCGTTCTCCCCAATTGATTTTCATAGACAAGAATTGTCATTCCGGCGGAGAGGCGAATCCTCGGGGTCGGCAATTGTCGTGATATGAAAAGCAGGTGGATCGGCCTTCCGTGACTGGAATACTAAACGCCTTGTTATCATCTCATTGTAGCCGCCGACGAACGCTAAAATATCTTCCGCCGTCTCCGTTTGACGTTTCTTTCTGAATTCAGTTTCATTTCGGATTTTAATTTACTTTGCACTCCCGTGGGTGGCGCAGCTGCTGCATCGGCGGGGTTGGCGGGGAATGCAAATTGTGTCCTACATCATACTGTAAGATTTTCAACTGGCTTAAATTTTTAGTGTTCTTGACGTTTGCCGGACCGCTGTTTTGTCGAACTATTGACGACCGATATACTTATTATGTAGCATGCAATATTAATTCTTCGTTAAATTCGCGATGTACGGTTTGTGTGCTTTTGGAAGCCTACCAAGTGGGTGAAGTAGATGATTTATAATTTATGTTTTCATTTGATATTGTAATTATTATAGGGGTTACAGCACAAATTAAGGGCATCACCCCAAGACCATTTTTAGGGTTCCGTACCAAAATGGTAAAAATGGAACCTTTATGGTGTGACTCAGTCTGTCTGTCTGTCTGTCTGTCACAGCTGGATTTCTCGAGAACTACTAATGGTATCAACTTGAAATTTGGAATAGTTTAAGATGACATTTGCCCAACTATTTTGCAAATAATAAATAAATAAAAAAATAAATATCTTTTTTACAGCAGGGCTTGAAAAAGGGTCTTAAAAATTTGAAGTAGGGCTACTAGGGCATGTGGGGTATCATATGAAAGAGCGCCGTTTGCACGTTTTTAATCACTTTTTTTTTCTAGACCGCATAGTTAATGACTTATGATGAAAAATGTAAAAAAAAATACCGTTCCCCCCCCCTTATCTCCGAAGTTTGCAAAGAGGAAAATCTGAAATAATTCTATGTGATAGCAATTTATATAAAGATTACAGGAAAAATAAAACGATGTCTCAATATAGCACACTTTTTTAGAAATTATCAAATTTCTAAAAAAGTTAACATTAGTTCCACTATCGGTCAAGAGATGGCGCTGACCTAAAACAGCAATACTAATTTTATTATTCTACTCTGCAGTGTGGTTTAATGGTGCAATTATGATGGTACGGAACCCTCGGTGCGCGAGTCCGACTCGCTCTTGACCGGTTTTTTTTAAATATATAAGTAGGTATGTATGTACGTACGTACATATTTTTGTTGACGTGTGGCAATTTTCAATTTAAATGGCTACCCCGCCACACTCAACCAGTTACACTTTAGTTAAAAACCATGATACAGTGGTATATGGGAACACTTTATAATTTTTAATTTTATTTAATTAGAATTTTGAAACTCGTGTAGACAATCCCAATTTTTGTGTTCCCTCTGACAACGTTTCATGATAATCGGTTGAGTAGAGACATGAAGGCGTAACAAACAAACAAACCTACTTTCGGATTAAGGATTCACGTTCGCAGAATAAAAGAAATGATAAATATTTTGATGAGGTTGTATTGGGAAAATATTAATATAAAATAATTTGTAAAACCTACCTAATGAATTAGTTATTAATTAAGTATTTGCATAGTGTCACAATAAACTTGATAGATATAAAAAGAAAAATCAAAACTAAACACGACCGACCCGTGGTCACAGAGTTAAACCTATTAAATATTTCGATGAAAAAGCATAGTTTGAATTTAAGATATTGTCACGTATTAAAAAACTATACGGTATTATACTAATACCTTTTTCAACTATAGGGATTTACAAGCAATAAACATTATTACTTTAATCATTCACCTTTGCCTCACAACTGTATAACATTTATAACGCAGTTGTGAGCAGGTAAGGTTATTAAGGAATGCCTATTATAGTAGTTGTAGCAATATTTTCATGAAACTGAAAACTGGTAGATGAATAGCTGTCAGTGTTGGTTGCCCGTATTGAGGGCACAAGGGCACGTGCGTGCCTTAGGCATTTCGACACTGATAGTTGATAGCGCATATTGTTATGTAAAGCTGTTATGAGATTTACAGCTAGAGATGAAATAGCTAATTTCTCTGTGGTTAACGAATCTGGGTGAAAAGTGTTTTTATGCCTCTATATTCGGCCACTTAAAATTAGGTCAGATGAAGTCCAAGCGCTTACTCGATTTAGATTAAACAAAAGGACAGATGAAAAACTATGTAGAGTTTTAATTATTAGGCTATTAAAAGTGTAACAGCTTTCTATTGCCAACTAAGTATTAATTGATGAACATTCTCCTTCTTTTTCTCAATTTAACAATCTATAATTATTATAAACAAAATGTGCGTACGTAGTTTTAAATTTGTTTTTTCTATTTAAAAAATAATAATAAATTTTTTGTTATCCCAGATTACCAATATTTACGGAAAATAAAATCGGCAAAATTGGCAATTTAATTACGTGACATTGAACACCAATCAGAGACGCGTGACGTCACGTTGCTGTGATTTTCGATAACGACGACGACGACGTTTTTGAATAAAAACAATTGACGGTCATAAACAAACACGAATGTTTCGCGAGGCGCGACGTCATTCAAGACGCCATGACAGTTTTGGCCTTTTTCGATGTCATTTTGAGTTCATATCTTAAAACGCAAAATTCATAGGTAAAATGACTTATTTTTTTTAAAATAATATATTTTTGGGGTAAAATAGATACCAAACTTTATTTTTAAACTATTTTCCAAATTTTGTTAACTAGCCTATTGTACTGCTGTTCTAGAATGTCCTGACAAAATTTGAAAAGGGGCCCAAAAATTACCCTGTATACCGAGGTCTGGTCGAAAGTTTCAGTAGCAGATAAAACTAAATCGTTTCGCTAGCAGTAGTGTGGTCAAGGCTTAACTCGCACAGCTCGGTCCGATCACCACCCATGTATTTCTCAGTCCGCTGATTCGGAATGTATATATAATTGATTTCTGTATTGCGGTTGGCATGCTAACGAACCCTGAATTCTGATGAAAAGTTTGATCTCTCAGTTGATGCCGCATTTTAAAGGCTCGTTTTCGCAGTCGAGATGGATAAAAGTGTGTGTAAAACTATTTTTAGGTGTACCAAAAAATTGAAATTATCGTTTGTAAAGTTGAGAGGTTAAGGTACTGGAGCGTAAAACTATACTCATCAACATTGTCTAGGGATCCAGGTGTTTTTTTTCATACAAACGAGGTAACTTTGAAGGTTGTTGGTTTCCTGTAAGGGATGCACCTAGCTGTGATCTAATGATGGCTATTCAGGGAGTGAATGGAGGAGATTCAGATCGCTATACACACCCAACTGATCTGATCATTCTAAAAGATAGAAGGGTTTTCAGTTTCAGGATTTCCAAACGTTTTAATGCTATTTTCGTGTTTTTTAGGGTTCCGTACCTCAAAAGGAAAAAACGGAACCCTTTTAGAATCACTTTGTTGTCCATCTGTCTGTGTGCCAAGACCCTTTATCTCAAGAACGCATGGAGGTATCGAGTTGAAACAAGGTCGTCTTTAACCTATTTGAGGCCCTAGGCACATTAGAATAATGGAGACCCTATCACCTAGACAAAGCATTATTTTATTAGAATATTATATAAAAATAAATTAGATATAAACAAGGTTCTAGCTAGATTTATTTGTATTTCTTTAAAGTTACATTTAATTAAAATATAGTAATTGTGTAGTTGACAACAGTAACTATGTAGAACTTAAAAGACTGTTATTAAAAATCTAATATATTTTGAAGAGGTTATAGTCTTCTACATTTTGGATTGACGTCGCTAGCGACAAGATCGCTGAACGCTAATATTCATTATCGTTCAGCGATCTGGCAGGAACTAAGGGGCACCTACCGATCGCGGGGCCCAGGGCAAGTGCCCAGAGTGTGCCAAGTGGGAAAGATGGGCCTGATTAAAACTTTATATTTAAGTTTATGGTCCCTAAAAGCTGGGGAAAAATCTAACTTCTAAGTTTACATAAAATAAAAGAGACACTTACGGCCGTTTTTGCCACAAAAAAGGCATTTTTCGACACTCTCAAAGGAATCATAATTTATAGGGTACTTTCCGTTGACTTAGAACTATTTGACAAAGTAATATCGTCGTATACTACAATTACAGGGTAAAATCTGAAAATTATATATTTGTAGTTAAATCATGAAAAAATACAGTAAAATGTCGGAAAAAAGGTTTTTTCCGAGATTTTACTGTATTTTCGCGAGACTCGATTCCTGAACTAATTTTAATATGAACTTTTAAAGTACGGAACCCTCTGTGGGCGAGTCCGAATCGCACTTGCCCGGTTTTTTTAAAGATGTCCTTCTATCTTTTAGAATGCTAATCAGATCAGTTGGGTGTGTAGAGCGATATGAGTCTCTTCCATTCACTCCCTGGATAGCCATCATCAGATCACACCTAGGTACCCGTACATCCCTTGCAGGAAACCAAGGCTTCAAAATTACCTCGTTTGTATGAAAAAAAACAGCTTGATCCCTAGACAAAGTTGATGTATATATTGCGGGTAATAATAAAAATTTTGGAATTGAACATAAATATTCCAAACTAATGATTGTCATTTGCTTTTTCTTGTATGTTATTCAACCGTAGCGTAGAAAATTATATAACCGATTTCGGTAATTCTTCTACTATTGATCCATTATTCGTATAAATTTTGCTACATCTCCTTCAACCAGTTAATCAAATAAACAATCAATTCTTAAGTCATAATTATAAGTTTTAAAAATGCCTCTTTATGCTATTAATGTGACATATGATTTAAATGTATTGTATACCTACATAGTTCAAGAGCTCTCCCTTTGGATTCCACACGATCGCATAAAAAATTACATCTCCCCATATTCAATTTAAGGTAGCGTTGGAAAAGCGTAATGGAGTAATCAATTAGCTATCGGCGAGCGACGTAAGTAGGCAAGTTACACACTTCGATATTTCATAAAACGCGGAGAACGTTGTGGTCGGGCAGGTATTAATGGGGGCTTAAATGGAGGTGAAACTTTAGCCAAGTCCCGTTACCGGGGCAATTTGTCAAACAAAAAATATGACTGAACTTTCAGCCCAGGAGCGTTGTCTGACACGACTTATATAAATAACCGGCCCAAGATCGCCCGGTTAGTTCAAACTTTACGGGTCTTTTTATTTGATAGAATATGAGGCCCTAAAGTTTGTAAATCACGTTGATTTCGATGTTTCGGTATTTACCGACTTGTGAGTTGTGTTTATACACTTGCTTTTGAGTTTGTTGGAAATACATTCTTTACACAATGTGTTTTGAAATAATTAAGTCGATTAGTGGTTATAAATTCTAATCAAATACTTTAAGAAGGACTGACGAGAGTTCGGCAAAGGTTCCATTTCTGTAAGACGGAACTTTTGTTATAATACTAGTGCTTTGTAGGTAATGTAAAACTAAAAAGTTCATAAGTAAAGCATTTTTATATGTACACCTTACTTCAGTCCTCCCGTGACCACGGCCCCTGTAAAGGTATCAAAACGTCGGGAAACCCAAAAAACCAACAAATCAAAACTAAATAATTCTAAAATAACATCTGAATTAACTCAAATACACGCTGTAATCCGTAAAAAGTGTTTTATTTCTATTTTTATATGATTTATTCGTCTAAAAAAAAGATAACTGTTTTTCGGGAACATAAGTTCCCGAGGGATAGCAAAAAAACTTTCCACGCAGACGAAGTTGCGGGCGGAAGCTAGTAAATATATATTTTTAAGTTTGTGACCCGCCTTATCCTAAAGTAACCGGTGTACGTATACTTCCATTACTAGAAATTTCACGAACATCCTAATAATGATGTGCTCCACGTTGCATAATTAATGGCGTGTACGAAACTCACGAATTTTGAAGTGGCTTACCTTTCGTGTAGTGTGTAGTGCTTTGTTGAACTCCGCCCATATTGGTCTCATCATGTTAATAATTGAGAAGTAAATGGTGAACGAACACATTTTACGCCTAATTACAACTTAGAAAGCTCGATTTTAATAAATAGATTGAATAATAATTGAATAAATGCGGGCTTCTGGTTGACAAACGATTCGAGAAGGGATTTCAAGTTCTGACATTACGTAAATTACGTTAAGGTTAAGATTAATTCAATTTAAGACTTAGGTTCGCCACTTGACTACGCAATGAATCCGATTCTTCGTCGGTAATATTTAGGTTTGAATTAATTATTAAATAGGGATGCCGACTAATGAATAAAATAACGAAATACTAATAAAAATCGTAAACTTATTAAACTTTTAGAGTAGCTTGTATACCTCTTAGTTTTATATATTGCGTATTATTTGTTTTATGACCCTTCAGAGTTGGGTGGACAAGTCCATTTAAAAAGTATAAATTAAAATAAATAATACCTTTGATTAGTCCGTAAAATGTGTAGCAAAGTTGTCTAAGAAACTATTTTGATAAACACAATCTATATATATAAAAGCGTAAATCACTCACTGACTCATCACGAAATCTCAGAAACTACAAGTGCTAGGAGTCTCAAATTTTGCATGGGGGTCCCTTTTAGAATTTAGGTGCTCACTAAGACGGGATTTTGCGAAATTCAATCCCTAAGAGGTTGAAACAGGGTGGCAAAGTTTGTATGGGAGAACGCGATTCCTTGGCCCGATTGACTTGAAATTTGGCATAGACATTCTTTTCAAAATTAATTGAACACGTGTTTCGTATTTTTTTGAAATGTATCCCATAGCAGGGTTGAAAAGGGGTAGAAAGCTATTTTTAGGGTGGTTGACTTCGATATCGGAATCAAAACTTCTTAGTGCATTTGAATGATTAAGAAAAATAAATGTCAGTTGTCACTGCACGGGCTGACGTTTAATCTCTAATTTTCCCGATTTTCAAGACAAGCTTTGATTCTTATAATGTTGTATAAGATTTTATCCCTATTTTCACTACTTTACGAAATATTAGTCAAATAAAACGGCAACATCTGGCAAATATCAGATAACGTGACAAGGAATGTGGTATTTAGAGAAGTGTTTCGATGGAGAGCCTGATAATAATGCACAAGATTAGTTGCACCCGACATAAATCTTTGCCCGGCATGCAGTGCTTTGTCACGTTTTTTTAGCCAGAAACCTGTAAGCAGAACAATTCACCAAACATTCACCAAAGTTTCATCATAATCGGATGTGGATGAATGGTTTAGGAGTGCAAAGGAAACAAATACACATACATCGATTTTTATTTATAAAGAAGATAACTATTAAGCAAAGATATTAGAATTTTTAACTATAAGGTATTAAATGTAACATAATATTATTATACTTATTTTGTTAAATTACCGCTAATAAATTTTATTATTATTATTATTTATTTATTTCAGATTATAAATCCATACAAATATGTTAGTAAAATATTAAAGCTAGTGTGTTAGTAAAATTTATATAAATCATTAGACTGGACGTGCATGGACATCCAGTATTTAAGGATAGGACTATCCACCCTTTCCGCGATCACCCTCAGGAGAGTGTTGGTGCTGGCCCGCACTCGCTTCCAAAGGGAAGCCACTCGCTTACGCAGTACGGCGTGGAATCCGTCTGTCCTCCACTCTGCGAACATCCCCGAGGCGCTGCACCGCCACGGCAGCCCCAACAATCCCCTGAAGGCGTTATTATATTGGACGCGAAGAGCATTGAAGGCTTTTTTGGTGTAATTGCTCCACAGGTTGCATGTGTACAAAGTTTGACAATATGTTTTAAAGAGAGTGACTTTAACCTCACGAGAGCAGCGTGCAAACCTGCGTGACAGCATATTACCCCTCACCGCCAATGCCCTTCGCTCCCTTTCTAAGTCGACATCATCATTCAGGTTCTCCGTGACCCAGTGACCCAAATATTTAACTTTCGTAACGATCTGAAGAGGAGCCCCGCATAGAGTTATTGGCGGAACTGAATAGGTTTTAGTACCGGATTTGAAGACTAAAATCTCGCTCTTTTTTACGTTATATTTGAGCCCATGGGCCACTGCATACCTTTCACATATGGCAAGTAGAACCTTTAAAGCACTGACTGAAGGGCTGAGCAGCACCATATCATCGGCATAGCTGATGTTATTTACATAGCAACCATCTACAGAACAGCCTACCCCGGCGCTGCTAAGCTCCTCGATCAACCCATTCACATACATATTGAACAATGTTGGTGAGGTCAAACCTCCCTGTCTTACACCACACTGCATATTATAGGTATTAGAGTACTCTCCTGCCCATCGAACTAGGTTTGTTTGGTTGTCATACCAATATTTAAATATTTTGACAATTTCAACCGGCAAACTAGTATCATTGTTTAGTTTATTCCACAACACATTGTATGACACCCGGTCAAATGCCTTAGACAAATCCAGGAAGCACGCATATATGGGTGTGTTCCTGTCGGTATAATACCTGACAGTGTGCTTAAGGCACAGTACTGCAGTCTCAGTCGATAGCCCAGGTCGAAAACCAAACTGGGCGTCATGTATATTTATATGCTGGTTTAGGTGTTTATTCAGCACACTGTCCAGTATCTTTGCCAGGATTGTGGCTAAGGAGATTGGCCTATAGTTACATTTATCAGAGGCATCACCAGTTTTACTTTTACTTATAGGTACTACTATGGTTTTCATAAGATCATCAGGTAAGTATTTGTGACGAATACAGAATGTGTACAACATTGCAAGCACCCTCGGTAGATGAACGCCCGCGTGTTGCAGGTGTTCGACGCTGAGGCCATCGTGTCCGGGAGATTTACCTTTTGTCATTTCTTGAATTACCTTTCTGATTTCTGCTGGCTTTACTTTTACAGGACTGTCGTTTAAGCGATTCTCAGCCTCGAACACCGGCTCACCCACGTTCACCACCGCGGGCTCCACTTTGAAATGGTTCATGAAGAGGTTGGCTATCTCCCCGGGTTCATTTACATTTTCAACACTTACTGGTAGGCCTATCTTAGGATTTAATTTATTTGTGGATTTCCAGAACTGTACAAAATTTTTAGAATTGTGATGAGAGGCAATTATGTCCATTTTAATTTGGGCTTTGTGATTTTGACAGTATTTGAGTTTAGCTTTAAAATGTTTTCTGGAATCACACATTAGCTTATAAATCCGTCCTGACGTAGGCTTGCCATACAAACACCATTCCTGAAAGAAGTGCCTCGCCCTCTGATGAGCATCCCTTACGTGTTTATTCTTTATTAAGTACATTTATTATTTATTAAGTACCTACCTAACTAATACAGAATCGTAAACAGGGCGTCGATTCTGTAACCAAACTCGAACCCCACTTCGAATCTCACTTCACTGCACGGGAAATTTAAATCATAAATAAGATAATGATAAGAAAATTTTTTTATCACAAAAGAATTTAGATAGCTACGCAGGCTACCTATTTTTTTGCAATCAGTAAAATGGCTCATTTAGTAAACAAATGTCTAATAACAAATTCACGCGAAGTGAAGTGAGATGCGAGTTTGGTTACAGAATCGACAGACTGCGCGGGTAAAACCGCGGGGTGCAGCTATTACCTATATAATCACAAAATTGTATAAATGTGAAAGTTTTGATGTTTGGATGTTGTTCTGTTAGGTACCTACTCAATCATATCATACTCAATCACGTCTGAACGGGTGAACGGATTTAGGAGAAATTTGGCACAGATATAGATTAAGTCTGGAATACTTAACACAGGCTTCTTTTCATCCCGATCATTGGTTTCCAAGGGAAGACTTACAACGATTACCGACTGCCACGCGGGCGGAGCCACGGGCAAAAGCTATACATAGTATAAAACAAAGTCGCTTCCCGCCGTCTATACGCTTCTCTTAAACTATGCATAAAAACCTCATTAAAATCAATTCATAAGTTTGGGAGCTAGGTTGGTTGCCTCAGACAGACAGACACACACACACGTCAATTATATTATAACACCCCTTGCGTACGTCGTATAGGTATATGTCGTCCTCCTAGGTATATGTATCCTGTAGTATAATCTAATAACTTTACACTGACACCACATTAGCACAGTTTTACATTTAGTAACTACATTGCACCCGTGCGAAGCCGGGGCGGGCCGCTAGTATTTAATAAAGCTGCCGAGCAAATTTCCTACGCGTTGCATACAAACTAAGTAAATATTCATCAGGCCTAATTCTTTTGTACCTAAAGTGAGTACATAAAATAAGTTGATTTAAAAAAAAACCGACTTCAAAAAACCTACCTCTAAAAAGCAAGAAATAATATTCGTAATAATAAAAACACGTCTATTGAAGTCGGGTGGGGCTGGAGTACAAATTCCCTTTTTTTATTCTAAAAGCCCCACCCGACTTCAATAGACGTGTTTTTTTTATTACGAATATTATTTCTTGCTTTTTAGAGGTAGATTTTTTAAGTCGGTTTTTTGTTTTTTTAAACAATTTTTTATTTTTAGTGTAGATACCTTTTGTATTAGGTAGTGTAGGTATATTTATTATTTAGTTAGAAAAATCGGCTCAGCCAAACGTGAGTTAATCGCGGAGAAACATACATACATGCGGGTCAAACTGAGAACCTCTTTTTTTAAGTCGGTTAAAGAACTATACTTAAGATATCCCTTTTCCAACAAAAAAATAATTATCTTATTCAGTTCATAAACAAAGAAGTTATACGACTGATCATCGAGGTAGTTCACGCAAAATCATACTTTTTTCGTGCTTTTTTCAAGATTACTTGAAAAGTACTGAATTGATTTTACAATTTTAAAAAATGGGACCAACTTGGAAGTTTACCTAATGTAATAACGTTTGAATCATTTCAATCGGTTAAGCCGTCTTCGAGTAATCGGTGTACATACAAAAAACAAAAAAAAAACGGTTCGAATTGAGTACCTCCCTCCTTTTGAAGTCGGTAACAAACTGCCAATACTGTTCAATATACCGGAAATGTATACAAAACAAAATAATATATTGAAACATTATTGTAAATGTTGTTCATAAATAGCATTTTTGTTTTAATTATACATTCCTGAGAATGATATTTCCTTCAATATCCGGAACCACACCAAGATAAATTTACATCAAATATCCAACAATAAACTCAGTGTCCCCACGTTAGGTTATTTTCCCCTAAATTTAGGAGATTTTTACACGATTAGTTTAGGGAACTTTTTAGGGTACAAAATTATTAAGGGGCATTTTGAGAGGGAAAAATTCGTTGGAAACATAAACAATGGATGCATTCTAGATTACTCATATAGAAATATTACTGAAAAAAAAAGTTAAAAAGTACATAAGGAATTCACTTCTATTATTACTAGTATTAGTACTAGATAAAACACAAATTGAAGTGATTTTCTTATGTACTTTTTAACTTTATTTAGTAGATAATAATTAATAGATAATTATTCTGTGGTTTTATTTTAGTTCAGAATAAATGTTTAGGGGAAAATATTTAGCAAGGTGCCTTATTTAGGGAAATTTTTCAAGAAATCCGGAGAAAATCAATATCAGAAGGTGGCAGCACTGAATATACTGTGCATAAAATAATACAAGGAAAAGGCTCCTTAAATATTATTATTGGATTATATTTCTGGAAAGCGTTACATAGATCATTATATATAATATGGACAAATAACATACTGACGTTTGACGTGGGTACATACCGCTTCCGGCTTCCTGTATTATATCCGATTATATCCGGTTGTTGAATAAGAAATAATAGTTCCCGCTTCGCAAGTACAACGGCCGGGTACAGCCACCCTCTGGGAAGTTATCTATCGCGCTAACGTTTAACGAATTACCACAGGATTACCAACTTATTTCATTAAGAACTTCGTGTTCGCCCAAATGTTATTTTGGATAAATCCCTCAAGTGTTTCCTACCTGGGTGATTGCAGACGAAATATCCGCCCCTCTTATAAACGTTGATGGACATGATATACGCACACTGATTAGTTTTTTATTTGTCTTATATGATGTATTATGTTTGCGTTCTGCTTAAGAGTCCGTACACATTTTTGTCGTCATTGTCGCTCTCTCGCTCGCACATTTTGATTATCTCAAGATTTATTAAATCTAAGTGCGTAGTTGAAAAATGTGTCTCGGCCACTTTCCGCAATTTAAGATTATACGGACATTTTAAAATATATTTCAGGCTTGTGTTGTTGAAGTATAAAAAGCTATCGTTTTCAACAGTTATTTGAACTGTGAGAGACAAAAACTTTTTGTTCTTCAGCAACACAAACCTGAAATATATTTTAAAATGTCTGTAATCTTATATTGCGGAAAATGTCCGAGACACATTTTTTAATTACTCAGATTTAAGAAATTAAAAAAAAAAACATGAAAATATGATAAAGACTTGGGTGTAAGGTTGGACCAAGAATGACTACTTTCTTCTCATTACTGCTATATTGCAGCCAAAGTATACAAAATGTTGCGTTTTATAATTTGCCAAAGTAGAGAATTTAAAAAGGTACAATCACTAATACTATTATATAACAGCTATATATGATCCCAACTCGAATATGCATCGACAACTTGGAATACGCAGTACTCGGTATATATAAATATGATAGAAAGAATCCAAAACAAATTTATTAAAAGTATGAAGTACAAATTTGCTGATTTTTCTGAAGATGACGTCAAATCTCTTACACATCGAAGAGAACGCAGGGACTTAACCTTATTGTACAAGATTGTTAATAATTATGTTGATTCATCATATCTTTTAAGTAAAATTTTACTGAAATGCCCCCGACCAAACATGCGATCTCGTGACACTTTTTGCATTCCTGCGAGCCGAACTAATTATGCTAGAAACCGTTTTATAGTTAAAGCGATGAAATTATATAACGTTAAATTTAGTCACATTGATTTGTTTAGTCTTAAACCTGCTAAATTCAAAGTTGCTCTTAATAGTACCAATTAATTATATTTGGCCCCTCATTTTTATAAGACATAAGTCAGCAAAATTTAGTTGTTTAAGTAAGTTGCATTGTTATTGTTACTCGACACTAATTGTCATTACTTAGTAGTGGAAACTGTTTAGGCTAATGTAAATTGATATTTGTTGTAACTACATGTAAAAATTTAAGCTGTATGTTTCCCAAGAAATAAATAAAAAAAAATATGAGCGAGCGAGAGAGCGGCAAAACGTGTACGGCCTCTTAATTTTTTTTACATGACTGCCCAAAAAAGAAAGAGCGTATTATGTTCAGGGTTAATTTATGTTTTTGAGTTTCTTTGTTCAACCATAACTTGTAAATGCCTGAACATATTTGGATATGTGAGGTATCGTTAGAATCCTTTTGAAAAATCAATGTAAAAGAAGCTGCATGACGCCATTTTGTAATACGGATTTTTTTTTTCAATAATACAATATTATGGTTACTAAATGAAAGGCCTTCAAGTGCAAAATCAAATACTACATAATGTGCTATTAAATGTATGATATAAAAAATAATTAAAAAAATATTAAAAACACGATTGTCGTGTCAAAAATGAACTAAGTAAGTAATAAAAAGTTAAATAACAATTATAACAATTGTGATTGCAGTCAGGGGGGACCAACCTATTTGATTAAAAATTGTTTCACAAAACGGTTTCCTGACTGCAATGACATTCGTTATTTAACTTTTAAGTTCGTTTTTGGCAGGACAGTCGTGTTTTTAATATTTTTTTAAATATATATTTATTTGTGAATCGGCAAGTCTACTTAAACATACTTGGGTTTCTCTGCTACTTGTTCGCGGTGCCCTGGGATACCTTTATCTCGCTGAAGTAAAATAAGATTTGTATTGAATTGTGTTTGTAGCAAGTTAGGTTTTAGAGTTCTACAGGATAGGAAATAAAGTTAGATTGGTAAAGCGAGAATGATACTCACACGCCTTCGAGGTTCGATTATGAGTTTGTAGAGTTGGCACTCGCTAGCGTATATAATTGGACGAATCGTGGTTAATTCTTCCAAGCGTATATATGTATACCTGTTTCGGATGGGTTTCAAATTATCATATACACTAGCGGCTGCCTGTGACTTTGTTTGCATGGATAGTTATTTTTCTATACCTCAGAAACAGTACTTTTTAACCGAATCCAAAAATTGAAAGGAGGAGGTTTATCCACTATTCGTCGCGTTATATTTTTTTCTAGGGTACGTTCCCCGATTAGACGAAGACGGCTACAATCTAAAACCTATTTTACCGATTTTAAAGTTATTACATCAGATTTTTTCCCCAATTGATACTTTTTTAAATTTAGAAATAGGTTCAGTAGTTTTCAGGAAATCCTGAAAACATTGTCATTTCGTTACCATTTTATATGAATTTATAGACAGATGTTCAACTATAACTTTTTGTTTATAAACCGATTTAGATGATTCTTTTGTTTGAAAGAAGATACTAAAACCATTATTATAATTTTATAGGCATTAGCCTTTTGATTTTGAAGATACACGAGGGAATACCTCAAAGAGTAACTGTATAGTGTTTACGGACAGGTTTATGGCAACTAAATGTTCTGAACTAGACTTGAACTGCGAAGGCTCAACAGAACTTCTTAACAACAAACAGTGTGAAATGTGGAAATTGAGTTACTAGGGGTATTATACCATTGAAAAGTGTGAAATATCAAAACTTTTTATTTATAATATCTTCACTTACACTTACATCTTCACTTACTACCACAAAATAGGTCAAAATAAAAAAAGCTTTTTTAAAAAAGCAGAATCTTCTTTCAAAAGCCTAAAAAAATGATAAAAAAACAAAACAAAAATTTCTTTTTGAACTTTGATTGAACATTATTTCTAATATTCAAATCAATTTAAAAAAAGGCTATTGAAGTAGAATGGGGCCGGAGTTCATTAGACGTGTTTTTAATTAATTGATTTGAACAACATTTCTTATTTCAAAGTTGTTTTTTTGGATGAAATGTAATGTTCTTTTTCTGTACCCCTGGAAAGTGTATACAAAAAATTACTGATGATTGGTTTAGTAGCATAGCCATATCATCCATAAAATGGATATGAATACATTTGACAGCAAAATATGCTCTGCACATAGCTAAGTGTGGGACATATAAAATCAATGGGTGTTAAAATCGTATAAGCCATGTTGAATGAAGCGAATACTTTTTGAAGTCTGTTGATAAAATCGTCGTGAACGTTTCCCAGCCAAATAAATACGTCCTTCCCAAACATTTCCCCGTGCAATAATTCTTCGGTATATCTCGACTGCGCGCTGTCCCTTTGTCCCTTGTCTTTGATCGAAAGCCTGCCCGATTGATGACTCCTATTTGCGACGGCTCGAAGCGTCCCTCTTGGATGACTTTCGAGTTCGTCCTCACTGTTACGCTGATTTGAATATAAAATAGATATACCTACGTAGCTTTATGTCCGTTCGACCGTAAAGGTTCCCTATTGTTCTTATTGTTCGAGTGTATTAGACGGATATGTGTCAAATATTGTATGTATCCTTTTGATGATGGCGGTTCTGTGACCTGTTATCACAGCGGGAATAGATAGTTAAATTGGGGATTACTATTCATAAATGTTCGAAAGTGAGGCTGTAATTTAATCGTTTAGGATCGCATACGCGGTATTAATGAAAGTTATAAATAAAGAAATATAGAATCACTTAAATATTTATCAATAAATTAATAAGGTGAGTTTATCGCATAGTTTGTTAATGACTCGGTTTCTTGTCATTATTTATATTGATTAAATTAAATGCAAGTCCAATTGGTTTGGTTTCCGGATCATCCGATATTTCATTAAAATCAACTTCACAAAGAGAAATCGTAAAATAGCATTTGAATTTAAGTAGCATTAAAAGTTTTCGTGAGCCGAGTTCGGGCACAATGGGGCCGTTGGAAAAATTCTAATTACTTGCAGAGTTGGTTTGGAATTTTAAAAAGTTACGCTCATTGACCGGCCCCTGGTCTCGAACGAGTACTTTGCAACGTGAAACACCAATATATTATATCGATAGATAATAAAGGTGATAAAGCTTATTTTGGATGGACAGAAGGATGAAAATAAGAAATAATTACCTACTAACTTATTTAAATAACATTTTCACGGTAAAGCGCAGGGCAGCATTCACCAAAGTCAACTGTATCAACATTAATTTTATCTTAAGATTTTTGCTAACTACTATATTTATACAACCTGGAGACTACAGTAAATTAAATGTCGTATAGCTAAGAACGGTAAGGGCGTTCTTATAGCTATATTCAAAATATTCCTATGAACTAGTGTCACCAATGTTTATTGTCGCATTGTCGCTCCACCCCGTATAATATTTCATGCTTCATTAAAACTGACTACACTACAACCCTCACAACCACCGACCTATCCTTCTATCATCACATTTTTAGACGAAGCTAAAAAGAAAGAAACACTAAATTTTCTTACAAGTACTAGGCATAAACCCAGACATAAAAAGACAGAAGAAAGATCAAGTGCAGTTTAATTATACCTCATTATTGCTACCTTGTATCAGACTAAGCTCTATTAGTAAAGTAAAGCTGTTTCTGCAAACATGAATTTAAAAAAAAAACCGGCCAAGTGCGAGTCGGACTCGCGCACGAAGGGTTCCGTACCAAAAAACGGCAAAAAATTACGTTTGTTGTATGGGAGCCCCCCTTAAATATTAATTTTATTCTGTTTTCAGTATTTGCTGTTACAGCGGCAACAGAAATACATCATCTTTGAAAATTTCAACTTTATAGCTATCACGGTTCATGAGATACAGCCTGGTGACAGACAGACAGACAGACATACAGACGGACAGCGGAGTCTTAGTAATAGGGTCCCGTTTTTACCCTTTGGGTACGGAACCCTAAAAATGGGAAACATTATTTCATAGTAAATTAACGAGATTATTTAAAATGATTTGAAATTAATTTGTTAAAACATTATTCTGATTTCTGTAATGACGACTTCTAAGATACAAAGTCAAAAGACAAGACATTTAGATTGTTTGTCTCTCGTTAAAACGAATACTGTATATTATGTGAGTAATATCGAATGAGAATACCAAATATACCTACTCCAAATCGGTATTATAATGAATGACGTTCTTTTGAGAAATTATGAGTTTCCAAGCTTCACTGTATTTTTTTATAAGAAGGTTGAAAGGTGCCATTAACAGTGCCAAGATCGATGCCTTGGAACAAATAATGAAGTGGAGTGAGCAGGAGTGTTGGCAATTCGCGGCAGCCGGCGCCGGCTGTAGCCGTCGTTTTTCTTGCCGCTTTCTTCAATAAATGTTCTCCCCGAGTGCCCTTCTCGCCGTGTTACCTCGTTATTATAGACCAGATGTGTTGTAACCGAACCGTTGTAGGCACTGTCGATTTCTTATAGATTTCCCAATTGTTAATTACGTTTTGTAACCTGTCGTTTCGGTAAATGTGTAGCGAAAGCAACGAGTTTCTTAGAAATCTGTAAAGTTTATTTTTAATTTTGAGATGTTAGCATTCACAATGATATTTTTTTATAATAACGAGTCGAATTTTTTCTAGTATATACAATATTCAGCGAAATATAAATTATTCTACAGAATGTTATTAAGAGCTTTATATTGGTGAGAAAGATATGAAACAACTTTTTAAGTTACGACAAAGTCTTCCCAGAAACTCCTATAAATTGCTATAGCGGCATAAAAATATTTTTATGAAGGCTGTAAATAAAGTTTTCACTGCCAAATCAAATTATATAATTTAAATAACTGTTTCCTAAGAAGCTAGGTTTTTGGTAGTTGATTGTTTTGATATATTAGTTTAGTCATTATCACTGATAATCATTCAAATTTCAAAATCGACCTCTTAGAGTGAAAATCTCGTAAGTGTAAAAGAAGAAACTTTTCAGGAGGAAGAAAAAACTGCGTGCTGTAAAATTTTTGTACGGAGGCTTTTATGTTTTTTTATTAATAACCAATTTTTACTTACTAATTACTTTACTAAAATTACTAATATTAGTGAGATCAGGATTATACGTTGCGAGGTTTTCTTCCTAAAAAAGCAATAAAAAAATATACTAACAATACATTTTCGAGGTTTTCACTCTAAGGCGTCGAAATAGTGGTTTGAAAAAAGTATACATAATATGTTTGATCATCAATCGTCTTTCAAATAAATACTGATTTATAGCATTGCTGACTCAGCTAGATTGGGTTTTGTCATTTATGTAACTCATTATAAAGATTACCTATATTGTATTATGTAAAATGTGTGCTATAAAAGTATTCAATAAAATCTAGCGTTACGCGGTTCCGCTCCATTACAATTAGGTAGATATGGTGATTTTGCATCCATTGCTATGATGGAGTTGATGTTGTTATCGCCACGAATGCTCGCCACTGTACTAGGGCCGCGGGCAGGGCAGGTGTGGCACGTGTGCTGTGTTTCACGCCCATTATCCGGCAACATCCGTCCGTCGGTACCTACTTTCCAACCGTTTCATCTTGCACCCTGGCGGGTCAGCGTAATTTATTACCTATTGTGCGGATATTTCATTTATCACGGTGAATTCAATTTACAGAACAATTAATCATTCCACAATACTTACTCGCCGACAGCGGCCCGCTTGCCCGCGTTCGAGAAGGCCCGATAAAAAAAAGTTTTCATGCGTTTACTCACAATATAAAAAAAATAGAGTTTGTGGACGATGACCAAATATACCCGTGTTTTTCAGCCGGTCTTCACTGGAGCTCAGCTATGCAAATGACCTGAATATTCTCAGTGATGAATGTAAATAAGCTCTCAGAATAATTCATTTTGACTTTTTCGGATCAAAGGTCCATTATTATAATAAGTTTCATCACTACAGAATCTGGGTAAGTATGAATGAGGATTCCGCACATTATATTTGGCATAAGTAACTCGACTTTGTAGGATTATAATAAATAATATTTAAAAAAATACAAATACACGGTTTATTTTTAAGTATATCTAAAAATTAAAGAGTGTATCTCTTCCCTATTCTAATCGAATAGGTATAAATTTTTCAATGGTTAAATGTTTAATAATAGGTCAAGATAATGAGGTTTGTTTAGTTCCATAATTTTACTGATTTCTGGATTAAGAGCTCATTCATAGAATGGGGAATGTCCGAAAAAATAAAATTTTCTGAATATTTTTTTATAGATAGGAATGAGCTTCCTTAGTATTAGAAAAAAGTTTCAGAATTTTCAATTGCGTGAAAAATTTATAAAAATTAAAAGTCTCTTTAACTTCACAAAAGTACGAAAGTAACAGCAGAATGGAGACTATACCTTTGCCACCACTTGCCTCAACCACAGCAAGTATTTATAAAAAAAAATCGACATTTTGTGTTGAAAATTTTTTTTAATATCATATTGTGGTTGTGGCAGGTGACGGTGAGGTGGCAAAGGTATAATTATTATTTTTTTATTTTATTACGCAACCAAATATTCTGAAACTTTTTTCTATTAAAAAGGGAGCTTATTCCTACCTATAAATAAATATTCAGCCAATTTGATTTCTTTCGGACATTCCCCATTACACGCGCGTAATCAAAAGAGACTATCTTGTTAACCTACGTAAATAATGAAAAGAATGAATCTACATACGCGTCTTGCTATTTTTGTGAGTTTGCCGATTAAGAGGAGGCGTAAAAGAAATTTACACCTCTTCTAGTGGCTAGCGTGGCTAGCGGCGGCTAAGTGAGGGGCGCACCCTCTGTGGAAAACATAGCGCGGCTGTCCGGCCGTCCCGACCTTCCCGCGTCTCGCAACCCGAGCGCAAAGAATATCCTCTAGTATTCACTGTCTAAATTTTGTAACCGACGACCTAACTACGATGAAACTAGATGATCACGGCCTACGCAAGAGACTAAAACCTAAGTGGAAACCTAATAACCTACAGGACAGGAGGACAATCAAAATCCGCTTACTACTTACCGTTGATTATAACTAAACTATTGAACCTAAATTTTACTGGATTAAATAACCTCCAAAATACAATTTACTAAGTTTGCTTTATCCAACCTTAACTAACCTACAAAGAACCTTACTAACAAGCTTTGTGTGATCTGAGAGGGCCTGTGAAAGTCTAATGGAGGAACCCTGGATGTGATAATTAATGAACCCAAATTCTTTTAAAAGTGTGATTAGTATTGATTTTCATTTTCCAATAGAAGTATTCGCTTTCATTACTAGGTCCTAATTATCCCTGCTATTACATTTATTTCTAAAAGAAAATACCACTAAATGAAAGATATTGCTCTATTGATATAACCAGAGAAATAGAAATTAAGTCTGTATTTTTCTTAAGTGAGTTTACTTTACTTTCATATTAATTCTTAATATTTGTCATACTACCAAGGGAAATTCCATAGTTCTTTAGTGTCAAAAAATGGGAATACTATAAATAAAGAGGGAAGCGTTCCCAATTACGTTCCGTAGATGAAGTAAGTATGAGCGAAATAAACCTACGTTGATAGGAAATGATCAAAGTGAATTTATGAGTTAAATGGAGTATTGTTATAAGGTAAAAGAGGGTATGTTCAACCATAATAGACTGCAAGGTAAAAAGAGGTAAGTCGGGTTATAGAGAAAAGTTAAATTTGAGCAATTCTCTTCCGCTGCCAAGTGTCAAATTATATGCCATGTATGACGTTATTCCAAATAATGTAAATTATCTATTGTCAACTTAGTTCATTAAAATAAGAGAGATTATTTCAGGTAAGTTAAGAAGTTTTAGTCGCCTGAGATCAAAGTATAATAAAATTTTCAGCGCTATTAAATAAGAATTCTTTTACTTTCTGAAGTTATTATACAAGTAATGAATATGCAATTGTGTTTTTGCCAGCTAAGGTATGGGCCCGCTCCCCGCCCGATACAATGAGTCTCGTCTCCGTACTTGGTCAACTCCCTTCTGGCCAGCCATATTCTTTCATGACAAATTTAATTAATGAATATTTTTAAGTTATAGTACTTAGTCTTTGTCAGTCAGTTTTAATAAAAGAGGGCAAGCAGAGTGCTTTCAAGCGAACTACCAGTTTCTCACAATGAAGAATTCTCCTTCAATTGCGATGGCTGAATTACGAATTTAAATTTAGAATAATTAAATAATTAGTTCTAGTATGACTGTTTAACATTATAACAGATGGACACAACATTACTATCCATATACTTAGGACACTGATAGTTCTCAAATTCTGAAGGAAAGACAATTCTAAACAAGGTAAAATTCTATGACGGGATTTCCATACTTCAATCTCAACTAAATTATAAATATACAACCATAAACTGAATTGACTTCAGGTCATTTACTAAAGGTTAAAGCAGTATTTCGATTTAATATTGTGTAGACTTGGCAATATTTGTTCTCAATTGTAAACTAGATTCTATTTCTAACATCTTTCAATTGAGTTGGCTGGTGGAACATAGTTTAAATATTTGAACTCAGATAAAAGATATGTTGTCATTATTATTTGCGAATTTTATATATTCACTAAATAATATGATACTTTCATAGTTGGTAGATACTTTTCAAAGTATTATTTCTCGGTTAATCATAAACATCATTCTGTTAATTTGAAAGGTTTACTCAAAGCATTGATCTAGTGACCTAGAAGTTGTGAATCGACCTTAACTTACTAGAGACACGAGCTTATTCCATACACTCAGATCTTGTTTCAGCACTCCTCCCAAAATTACCAAAATAGTTTATTCTATCTATAAACAATCGGTTCAACCATAGCTCCCTTCAACCAATCCAATTCAAAGATAAATAATCTATTCTTTATTTATGATTCTAATCCATCTATTAAATCATTATTCAATATTAACTGAAAAAGATATCTAAATTAAATTAAGAGTAAATTAATTTGTGGGTACTTACTGAAGTTTGCAAAGTCTACACAATTTAGCACACTGTAGTAATCATTCACAACACTGATTCTATGGAAGATTGATACTATCCTATTGGATTATAACCAGTAATTCCACATAAACTTTCGTCCATTATATTGTACACTTCCGCATTCACCATGTTCCATTCCTAAGTCATCCTACCTCTTCACCGCCTATATAAATTCGAATGTTCCACTTGGTAACCCACGGCGGCCATTCTGTCGACCCGATTCTCAACACCGCCTACCTAAATTTCGAATCACTACCTATTAACCTCGGCGGCCATCTTGACGACGCCTACTTATTTGCGGCCTACCTAAATCCGATGCACTACGAAGTGATCTACCTCTCCACCGCCTACCTAAAAGCTCCTAGATTGTCTACCGTTCCTGCTGTTACCTTGCTGACAACACGACCTTCTTGAGGATGTCTAACCTTTTACCAGCATCCAAGTTTCCCTCCCGCCTTGAGATGCTAACCTAAGCTACTGTTCCTACGCGCCTAACAATGAATTTATAAACCTAATGAATTTACCTGCCTACCAACGACTAAATTCCGATTTCCTATGCAATATTTGGGATGCTTACCATCATCCCCGACGCCCCGATCCTGTACAGCGTGAGCAAGCATGACTCGCCTAAACTCCCCTAACAGCTTGGACGTGCTCAGCGCTGGTGGGACGGGACAGCGCTGAGTCCTGACAGAAGAGGATTAACATTACCAAGCCATATCCTCCACGTTCAAACGGGATTACATCCACACACCGTTCGGACCGTTGGTTGATGAGCGAGTTGGCTAGCTTGGTAACCTTAAGTGACTAAACTAGGTATCTTTCAACAGAAACCCGCATTGCACGCCACAGAGCAATGCTATTTTACCTACCCCTTTGAGGATTGACCGAACGCCCAATAAAGACACAAAACTAAAGAGAAATCTACCCCCCCTTTATTTCCCCCTGATTGCTTAAACAAATTTCGAACAACCTTAAACCATGAAAATTCTTGAAACTATTGGGAAATTTACTTTACTTCATGAAAATTCGCAAGCAAAATCTACATACTTTAATCTCAAGCTTACTTATACCATATAAGCCCTAATTAAAGCATATAAGCAAAAGACTCGCACCCGGTTGCGGACCTATACGTCAAAACCTCAATTAAAAACACTATCTTCCTGACTTCTTGATGTTTCTTGCGTTAAAATAAAATACTACTTGATTGAAGTTTCTTACAGAGAGGGTATCGACGGCTTCTTCTGAGTTCCACTTGATGCTTCGCTGAGGTCGGAGAAAGTAAAGAGAGCGATTTCCCCCCAACTTCGCCTTTTATAATCCCCCAGAATCATTCACTCTCTGCAGGAAACTCACCCCACACGATCTAAGCATCTTTTTTTTCTACCTTCATTTCCCTACTTTACATAAATTATTCCTAAAATTTTCCCTTCTCCTTCAAAAATGGGGAGAATTCAGTTTTGTCTTACTCAACTTATAAATATAATATTTAAGTTACTAATCTTACAAAATGAACCCCTATACTAATCAATAATTTCAACGTGCAATTCAACTAACCAATAACCTCCTATGTTCAAGATTCTCTATACTCAAGCGCACAATGCCACTCAATTTGTAACCAAATTAAAATTAAACTGTTACCTAAATATTTCTCTATACTGACATTTCAGCTACATTTGATTTAAGTAATTCATACAATTGTATGAAACAACGTTTCAATCATAAATAAATCAACAAGTTTTCCCCCTTACATCATTTCTAACAAAACTAACAACTTTGAATAATATTCAGCATATTTATCCAGAATCATATGAAATTATTGTACTATAATCATAGAACTCTGATTAATACGAATTTTATATTCACAACAAATTGAACCTCCCATATGCTACAATTTGAATCCAACCCTTTTCAATCTTTTTATCTCGCCTTCCCCAAAATATCATAACCTCTAGAATCAATTTGCTAAAATACGTATTACAACATTTTCCATTAAATATTCGGTCCAATTAAACCTAAAATTTCCGATCAATTTAGCATCACAATGTTGGTACTTTAAAAACCCTAACTGGCAACACCCATCGGACTACTTTTACATTTTTTTAAATGCCTACCCTCATTTGAGTTATAAACCTGCAGCATAAAATCTTGCTTTCGAAGAAACTTCATATCAATCTTTCTTCGTACTTTAGCTAAAACACATCACGTGGTGTGACACTACTGACAACTTACAGAAATAATTAACACCGAATTCAATCCTTTTTTAAGTAATCTTCTAAAATAAATTATTATAATAATATTCGAGAGGCTCTAATAAAATTTGATAAATAAACAATAATAAATATATATAAATTTTAAGCCTATTAGCGTCGTTACCTACACAGAGACTAATATTTGAATTTTAGCGCCGTGAAAGATTAAAAGAACTTCCTACATTATTGCTAACTCAAAACCTGAACTACTCTTTATTATAATAACTTGTTCGATAGTTAAATAATATTATGCTCAATATGAAACAAAATTCGAAAAATATTTGAGATAAAATAGCATGTTCAGTTTTGAACCGTTACAGCTCGACCCCAAAATCCTGCACAGGTGACAAGACTACGTATTGGATCCGGAGTAGGATTTTCCTTCTCAATTCTCAAATATTTATTCCGCCTCTACTCTTAATCCTCAATTTTTACTCATACATCCCTTTTGTACAATAAATAAAAAAAAAAACCTTTCCCTTAATAACCCTAACCATTATTATTTCTCCAAGATCAAAGAATTGTTGGGTGAAACCTAATGTAAATGAGATTTAGATTGTAGAGTGTATTTAAACCAAGACAATATTGAAAAGTTATCAAGCGAGTTTTAAGTTTTATGTGACTTTTGCCAATTCCGTCTTATGCATATTCAACACCAGAGTCGTACAAGATCACAGTAAGGTGTGGGTTGTGAATCCACAACTTCTAGCAAGTCTACATGCGACAAATAAGTCTTTTTCTAACCTTATGAAAAAGTTTGCGTATGACGCTACATATTTGTGCATTGAACCCTTCCACAATCAAGTATTACTCCTTTCTTGCCAACAGGGCCTACTCCGTCGGTTCGAAGTGAGCCTATACAATGACCCTATATTTCCAAAAGCTTACTTAAGACTCTAGAACAACCCTAATATCGCCTTGGAGAGTGTGCAGTTGTCGAGTTCATATTCATAGCTCTTAGCTTCTTGTGTAGTATGAATTTCAGACAGTTGTTCACACCAGGACAATTTACAAACGTCAATAGTGTTTGTTTTCTCTCTTTTTTTTTTTCTCTAACCTAACACCAAAAGTCCTACTGTACAAAATTCAAGTTTGTCAACCCTAAACGCCGGTCCGGCCGCAAGCACAAACCAAACGCTTGAGCAGTGTGTTGGTCCTATCTCTTGGAAAAATAATAAGTCTGCATTCAGGTTTCACATATGTTATAATCCAAAGCCCTCCATATAGAATCTATATTTTAATTCCAATTCCTAATCCACATTAACTCTCATTCTATGCAATCTTTTAAATTAACATCCCATTCATACTCATAAACTAGATTAGATTCTCATTCCATTCATCTGTTCTCTTCATGCAGCATTCACTGTCTTCATTCACTAGCCTACATTCACGCCACCTAAGATTATATCATAGCTACACCCTGAATGCAAATATAAATAACTAAATTGGGTAGAGATTAATCATACAATGTTAGGATTCAATACGCCGATTGTCACCAAACATAATTATATGCAAAATTTACAATAAAGTATTATCTCAAATTCGTTACGAAAAATTAATCTTATGTTACGCACTTTCTACACTACGCGACATACTATAATAATACACGCCTCACACGTTAAACGAGAGTGAATTTTACACGATATGTTAAAGTTAAACAACCCTTTTATATATGAAATTATTTCAAGTTAATTGACTCATTATCAATTTAAGTTAACGGTGTACTTAATTGTATATGCCTTTTCTATTTCATAAAGCTGCCTAAACACAGTCGGATATTCTACCGATTACCTAGATCTACATCAACTTAACGTCTACCTAGACCTATATCTAAACAGAAAATTTCCCCCCCCCGGAAAGAAAAGCCACCGACACACCCCTCTATCTGACCTTACAATTTCAACCAACTCGAACAACGAAATATGTTTTAATTAACTTGGACAATTAACTAATTTTTTGTCCAACCCGTAACGTACCAAGTGAATAACACTCCATCAGAGAATTATAATTTTTTTTTTTTTTTTTTTTTTATTAGACTTTGACCTTTCTCTTTTTTTTTCATCAGACTAACAATCGAGTTGTTAAAATTTTGTAAGCTCAGACAGGCTTTTCCCTTGCCCAACAGTCTCTATACAAAGTTACCCCTTTTACCATTTATTAGTCAACTTAAGAAAAAAAACAATTGATATTTAATACTTATACAAGATACTATCTATTATTTACAAAGCTTATTTATAATACCTAGACAAATGTATAGTGTTAAACCTTCCTCGTTCCTTGCCAGACTTAGGGTCTACAAGTAAATACACATTCTTAAACGGATTAGCGCCAACCACATACGGACCCTCATACAATGGTTCGAACTTTTTCGTAATTTTTAATTTAGCATCAGACTTATTTAATTTCCTTATCTTAACCAAATCACCTATTTGATATTGAATGATACGATATTTCTCATTAAATTTGTTCTGTCGTAATTGTCCTGCCTTCCTTAAATTCTCACGAGCTTTCTCCCTAATTTCGTCTACAGGTAGAGATACCACACCAATCGGCAAATTGTCATCAAAAGATAGTCTCGTAGGTTCACTATATAAAATCTCGCAAGGAGTAAAACCCGTACTTTCATGGTAAGTGTTATTATATAGAACTTCTAATTTGGGCAATATATCAACCCAACCTTTATGATTTGTCCTACAATAAGTTCGGAATAATCGTCCTAACTCCTTATTTACTCTTTCCGTAGTATTAGGCCTAGGATTTCTAACTGTGGTATAAATAACTCTCACCCCTTCTTCTTTCATAACTTCCTTCCACATCCTACTAGCAAATTGCGACCCATTATCCGTCATTATAGCTCTGGGTTTGATTATGCGAAAGAATTTTCTCACCTTAGTTAGTACCGAAATTGCAGTTGCTTTTCTAAGATCATAAAATTTCACAAACTTACTAAAAGAGTCTTGCACAACCAAAATATAATTCATACCGAACTTCCCCGACGGAAGTGGACCATACAAATCTGCCATAACGATATCTCCTACATTCTCAGTTATGATTGAGCGACAAGGACCTACATACTTAGCTGTATCGCTCTTAGTTATCTGACAATCGTGACACCCCTTTAATAGACGTTTGACCTGTTTAGTTAATCCTTTCCAAAAAAATCTATCCCTAATGTACTTAATGATTTTGTAAGCCCCTTGATGTCCCATTTCGAAATGTACCTGCCAAATAACTTCCTCTCTAATTGATTCCGGTAAGAATAACACCTTTCTACTTCCCTCGCCAGGTAAATAATATAATATTCCATCACCTAATACTCACCTTTTAGAAATTTGACTTACTCTACCATTTATTCCAACCCCACTGATTAAAATTCTAATTATTTCTCCTATCTCCACATCTTCCCGTTGTAGCCTAGCTAAATCCTTTAATTTTTCAAGTAACTCTTTATTAATTCCTCTCTCAGTGTAAAATATTCTAGGCGAATTAGTTTTATCCTCCTGTAATAAATCCCCTTCTGGTTGATATCTTGATAACACATCAGCTACTACATTATCTCTACCTTTTACATGTTGAACTACATATTGAAACTGTTCTAAATAATTTATCCATCTAGTTACTCGCGCATTGTATAATTTACTATTCTTTACAAATGTTAATGCTTTATGGTCCGTTCGTATTATTACTTTAGCCCCTCTTAAATAAGTCTCAAATTTTTCCAAACAACAAATTATCGAATAGAGCTCTTGTTCAGTAACTGTCCAATTTAGTTGTGCTCCTCTTAGTAATTTACTATGAAACCCTAAAATTTTTATCTCCCCTTGATTATCCTTTTGATACAAAAACCCCGCTAGCCCTATTCCCGAACTATCTGTCTGTAAATAATACGGCTTAGTAAAATCTGGATGATTCAATTCGACAGTGTTAATAAAGAGTGACTTTATTTTATCAAAGGCTTCCTGCTCCGATTCTCCCCATTTCCATTTCTTTTCCTTTTTTAGAAGTTCACATAAAGGTCCCGTATGAAAACTATAATTAGGTATAAATTTGCGATAAAAATTACAAAGCCCTAAAAATGCCCTCACCTGTTTCAACTTTTTTGGTGTAGGAAATAATTGAATTGCTCTAACTTTTTCGGGATCTGTACGAATTCCGTCAGTTGAAATAATATAGCCTAGCATCTTTACTTCAGTACTCAAAAATTCACACTTTTCTAGATTACAAGTTAACCCTGCCTGTGATAATTTCCCTAATACTATATCGATGTGTTCTAAATGCTGAGATAGTGTTCTCGTAGTTATGATCGCTAAATCGTCAAGATAGTTTATACAGAAATCTCTAACCTCGTGACCTAGTATAATTATCCTTAAGATCTAAACCTATTGGTATCCTAACACCGGTTTTATTTCTTCCTAAAGATTCACCTGGACACCAATTCATCCTAACCATCATATTATAATTTGGGTCCCCTGTGGCTGAAGCTGATCCGAGGACTAAAGACTCAACTTCCACTAGTTTAACATTTCACTATCTACTACATTTGACTTATCATTTAAATTAATTGCTTGTACTTCAGCCTCCTTCGGTCTCTGCCACTGCCTATAATTCTGTTGGTATCCCCTTTTCTTCTTCTCCCATTCTTTAAAATTCTTAGACGTAGATGTGCCCGGTACTTCCTGCTTCTGGATATTGTCCATACTCCTTAGAAATTCGGCCGCTTCTATTATGGTTTCTATTTTATTTGTCACAAATACTTGTTGGATGAATTTTGGGTAATGACGTATAATATCGCCAATCAATTGTTTTTCCGGAATTTTATAGCTTAACATTTGAGCTCTACCTGTCAACTTCAAAAAAAATGCTCCACCATGGTGGGAGTCTCTGCTCTATTCCAAACTCCATGTACTATTTTCCTTCTCAATTCGTTTTGTTCATTTTCTCCCCAATATGCTTTCAGAAAATCTACTTTAAAGTCAGCTAAACCTGTCCATCTCCCCTTATAGATCCGGGACCAATCCTTTACACTTCCAGTTAAACATTCTCGTATTAAATCTAGTTCATTGCCCGATGTTCCTAACTTCTTCAAATAGGTCTCTAAATCTTCTATAAAATCAACCGGATGAATCGACGATTCTCCGAATTTTGGTCTATCTAAGTTTATGTTCTTGACATTACACATCACGTACTTATGAATATCTGCGCCCGGACTAGTTTCTTTAATTACATTCCCACGCACCTCATCACAATCCATTCCTTCATTATTCGATGACGTTACCTCAACTATTGGCGATTCCTTTTCCCCTCCGGTAGTCTCCTGGATAGTTCGCTGCGTTTTCTTAACTTCCCCACTCAGAGCATTTACTCTTCTAGTAAGCACCCCTATGGTACGACTCAACATACGCTGTATGGTCACCAATTCCCGTGAACGTGCCGACTTCGGTCGCCTTATAGTTCTAACTATCGGATGGGGTTCATCAAGCACTCTAGAATCTCTAACTTCCACCTCTTCCGGTTGAACAGGCCGATTAGAGTCACTATTGATTTCTTCTATGTTTCCTAATTCGTCATCTGGCTCATATCGTTTGGGCACTCGTCGAACACGAGATGGTTTTCCCATTTTGATATTTAATCTCTATAATAGCTTTTGAAACTCTCCTTGTTTTTTTTTTTTTTTTTTGTTGTAAGGTCAGATCTTCAAATAATTAAAATATAGTACCCGTACTAATTTGGTTTTAAAAAATCCACCGCTTTGGATTCCACAAAACCAAGCTCCCTAATATTCGACTAATGTAAATGTTGAAACTAATCATTTCGAATTAAATATCTAATTCTCAGAAAAACGTCAATCACATTCTTTGCTACCATTACTATTCTACATGATTTAAATATTTTAAACTTTCCTTTTATCATTAAATCCCAACACATTATACCTCCCTAGCCAACTTCCTCAATCGTTGTTTCCACAACTAAAACGTCTTAGTAACTAGTTCTACAGCGACCCCCAGTTAGATAATTTTCGAAAGTCACGACGATTAGTTACAAAATTAATTCACCTCGGATAAATATTTCAAAATGATAATCTATAAATGACTAACTCAAATCTTAAACGATCATGATCCCTTCAATAGCACAATCTCAAAGGTAGGTTACTAAGTTAAACTAAAATCTAATCACCACATACTAAGTTTTCTAGTTTCAATTTAAAAGTGTATTAAAATATTTCACGACCCCATCATTTTATGCTGCTAATATCCCTCTAACTTCACTATTACTATTCAGAAATTAGCGATAACACACAAACTCTAAAACTATTTATTACATTATACGCTAATATTTTTTTTTTTGTAACTTTGTAAGTTGAATCTAGAATTATCTTACAACACTCACTAACCCTAAATTCATCCACGACTTCAGTATTACTAAACGTTACTGCCGTTCCTATTATCTTACGCATCAATCGTATAATATTAAGTTAACCACAAACGTGATAAAGGCAACGACAGAATTCATCTCTCAACCTGCCAATGACAAAACGTCAATCCTTCTTAATTGATTAGAGTTAATCGTTTATCGTATACCTATAAAGTAATTATGGACAAAACTTTCTGCATGTCTACTTCCATAGTTAATTTTCCATTGGCATATGCCACCATTACGTAATCTTACAAAATATAATTTGACCTTATTGGCATAAACAAAAACTTATTATATATGTCATTAAAATCAAGGAGTAGGAATCTGTCAAGTTGACGTTTCGTTCGGAAATCGATAACATGTAATTTCTTTGACCGCGTTCCTGACCTTATTCACATTCAGCCATTCACGTAACAACACGCTATTACTAAAAGTTACACAGACAATGTTACGCACACGTGCGTATAGATTTAATAAAATTACTACAAATCTCGTGTCCTATCAACCACAATTTTGAACAATTAATTCGATTTTACGAATGATAAAAAAATAAATAAAAGAGTGCACACGTGTGACCATACATTTTTTTTTCTTTAAGAATCATAGCTTTGACACAACAAAGCACCTATGATTTCGCTATAGCCGTAAATTCAATTGACAGTCTACCTATCACCGTCATCCTACTTCGCAATCATCAAATTAACAAGACTAGAATTTTATAATCGTACATATCCTATGATCTGCTTTATTTCTTAGGTATAAACAAAAGAAGAACAAAAGTTTTTTTTTTTTATAACGTGTCTTTAAAAATAACGTTAAAGTTTCTTATTTTACTTTCCCTCAAGGTCAATAGTTGGGAAGTATTGATCCCCAAAGTGACTTATGCTATTATTTTGTCAAATCTCTCTGACACCGCACGACAATATTAATGCGTATTGACATATGATTGATAAAAACCCGCCAGGCACTCGTTGTCCTTAGTTATACATTTAAAATCGTATATGTGGTTACCTATAAAAATGTCCTTTTTTTTTCTAACTTAATCATATCAGTGAATAAAATCCAAGTCAGAATTCAATTTTTAAATCGGTCTCGGTCCATGGCCGAAAAGTGGATTCGGTTGGACCTTGATGCGGACATTTGAACAGAGTAAAATAAATTTGACTTGAGTAGATAAACCGGAACTGGGAAAATAATTATATCGATTATCGATAGTGTATATCAATAAAAAAACTATCGCGATACGATTTGCTTAACTACGCAATTTACCTTAAACGAGACTATACTGTATGAACAAGTAATAATTTAACTGCATAATTGTATCATTGTAACCAAACGTAGTGTGTAAAATGACTATAGAACCAAATGCAATACAGTTAACCTAAGTGTCGATAATTTACGTAACTATCGATAAGATATCAGAGACGTCGATAGTCTTGGCAGCACTATAATGACAATGAAAACATTAAGTGTATCGAAATATTTTACAAGATTTGTCTTATAACAGTGGTTATTTGTATATTTGTTTTCAGAGATATTTAACTAAGATCTTACAAATGATTCGCAAAACAAAAGTTTCAAGGACCAGCCAAAGTGACAAGTTAAACGCCATAACTCGTACCAGAATGATAACTTAACAACCATTGGAAAAGAAAATCAGTGTTTCAACATATCAAACCTTTATACCCACTTCACCGCAACAAAATGTGACTGTCACAATCTCACTTGTTAACAGTCACTCACTCCCAAACCACACAAAACCTGAAGATTCGCAATAATAATATGAAATCCTGGTCACGGTATCAACGAAAATGTAACCGACGACCTAACTACGATGAAACTAGATGATCACGGCCTACGCAAGAGACTAAAACCTAAGTGGAAACCTAATAACCTACAGGACAGGAGGACAATCAAAATCCGCTTACTACTTACCGTTGATTATAACTAAACTATTGAACCTAAATTTTACTGGATTAAATAACCTCCAAAATACAATTTACTAAGTTTGCTTTATCCAACCTTAACTAACCTACAAAGAACCTTACTAACAAGCTTTGTGTGATCTGAGAGGGCCTGTGAAAGTCTAATGGAGGAACCCTGGATGTGATAATTAATGAACCCAAATTCTTTTAAAAGTGTGATTAGTATTGATTTTCATTTTCCAATAGAAGTATTCGCTTTCATTACTAGGTCCTAATTATCCCTGCTATTACATTTATTTCTAAAAGAAAATACCACTAAATGAAAGATATTGCTCTATTGATATAACCAGAGAAATAGAAATTAAGTCTGTATTTTTCTTAAGTGAGTTTACTTTACTTTCATATTAATTCTTAATATTTGTCATACTACCAAGGGAAATTCCATAGTTCTTTAGTGTCAAAAAATGGGAATACTATAAATAAAGAGGGAAGCGTTCCCAATTACGTTCCGTAGATGAAGTAAGTATGAGCGAAATAAACCTACGTTGATAGGAAATGATCAAAGTGAATTTATGAGTTAAATGGAGTATTGTTATAAGGTAAAAGAGGGTATGTTCAACCATAATAGACTGCAAGGTAAAAAGAGGTAAGTCGGGTTATAGAGAAAAGTTAAATTTGAGCAATTCTCTTCCGCTGCCAAGTGTCAAATTATATGCCATGTATGACGTTATTCCAAATAATGTAAATTATCTATTGTCAACTTAGTTCATTAAAATAAGAGAGATTATTTCAGGTAAGTTAAGAAGTTTTAGTCGCCTGAGATCAAAGTATAATAAAATTTTCAGCGCTATTAAATAAGAATTCTTTTACTTTCTGAAGTTATTATACAAGTAATGAATATGCAATTGTGTTTTTGCCAGCTAAGGTATGGGCCCGCTCCCCGCCCGATACAATGAGTCTCGTCTCCGTACTTGGTCAACTCCCTTCTGGCCAGCCATATTCTTTCATGACAAATTTAATTAATGAATATTTTTAAGTTATAGTACTTAGTCTTTGTCAGTCAGTTTTAATAAAAGAGGGCAAGCAGAGTGCTTTCAAGCGAACTACCAGTTTCTCACAATGAAGAATTCTCCTTCAATTGCGATGGCTGAATTACGAATTTAAATTTAGAATAATTAAATAATTAGTTCTAGTATGACTGTTTAACATTATAACAGATGGACACAACATTACTATCCATATACTTAGGACACTGATAGTTCTCAAATTCTGAAGGAAAGACAATTCTAAACAAGGTAAAATTCTATGACGGGATTTCCATACTTCAATCTCAACTAAATTATAAATATACAACCATAAACTGAATTGACTTCAGGTCATTTACTAAAGGTTAAAGCAGTATTTCGATTTAATATTGTGTAGACTTGGCAATATTTGTTCTCAATTGTAAACTAGATTCTATTTCTAACATCTTTCAATTGAGTTGGCTGGTGGAACATAGTTTAAATATTTGAACTCAGATAAAAGATATGTTGTCATTATTATTTGCGAATTTTATATATTCACTAAATAATATGATACTTTCATAGTTGGTAGATACTTTTCAAAGTATTATTTCTCGGTTAATCATAAACATCATTCTGTTAATTTGAAAGGTTTACTCAAAGCATTGATCTAGTGACCTAGAAGATGTGAATCGACCTTAACTTACTAGAGACACGAGCTTATTCCATACACTCAGATCTTGTTTCAGCACTCCTCCCAAAATTACCAAAATAGTTTATTCTATCTATAAACAATCGGTTCAACCATAGCTCCCTTCAACCAATCCAATTCAAAGATAAATAATCTATTCTTTATTTATGATTCTAATCCATCTATTAAATCATTATTCAATATTAACTGAAAAAGATATCTAAATTAAATTAAGAGTAAATTAATTTGTGGGTACTTACTGAAGTTTGCAAAGTCTACACAATTTAGCACACTGTAGTAATCATTCACAACACTGATTCTATGGAAGATTGATACTATCCTATTGGATTATAACCAGTAATTCCACATAAACTTTCGTCCATTATATTGTACACTTCCGCATTCACCATGTTCCATTCCTAAGTCATCCTACCTCTTCACCGCCTATATAAATTCGAATGTTCCACTTGGTAACCCACGGCGGCCATTCTGTCGACCCGATTCTCAACACCGCCTACCTAAATTTCGAATCACTACCTATTAACCTCGGCGGCCATCTTGACGACGCCTACTTATTTGCGGCCTACCTAAATCCGATGCACTACGAAGTGATCTACCTCTCCACCGCCTACCTAAAAGCTCCTAGATTGTCTACCGTTCCTGCTGTTACCTTGCTGACAACACGACCTTCTTGAGGATGTCTAACCTTTTACCAGCATCCAAGTTTCCCTCCCGCCTTGAGATGCTAACCTAAGCTACTGTTCCTACGCGCCTAACAATGAATTTATAAACCTAATGAATTTACCTGCCTACCAACGACTAAATTCCGATTTCCTATGCAATATTTGGGATGCTTACCATCATCCCCGACGCCCCGATCCTGTACAGCGTGAGCAAGCATGACTCGCCTAAACTCCCCTAACAGCTTGGACGTGCTCAGCGCTGGTGGGACGGGACAGCGCTGAGTCCTGACAGAAGAGGATTAACATTACCAAGCCATATCCTCCACGTTCAAACGGGATTACATCCACACACCGTTCGGACCGTTGGTTGATGAGCGAGTTGGCTAGCTTGGTAACCTTAAGTGACTAAACTAGGTATCTTTCAACAGAAACCCGCATTGCACGCCACAGAGCAATGCTATTTTACCTACCCCTTTGAGGATTGACCGAACGCCCAATAAAGACACAAAACTAAAGAGAAATCTACCCCCCCTTTATTTCCCCCTGATTGCTTAAACAAATTTCGAACAACCTTAAACCATGAAAATTCTTGAAACTATTGGGAAATTTACTTTACTTCATGAAAATTCGCAAGCAAAATCTACATACTTTAATCTCAAGCTTACTTATACCATATAAGCCCTAATTAAAGCATATAAGCAAAAGACTCGCACCCGGTTGCGGACCTATACGTCAAAACCTCAATTAAAAACACTATCTTCCTGACTTCTTGATGTTTCTTGCGTTAAAATAAAATACTACTTGATTGAAGTTTCTTACAGAGAGGGTATCGACGGCTTCTTCTGAGTTCCACTTGATGCTTCGCTGAGGTCGGAGAAAGTAAAGAGAGCGATTTCCCCCCAACTTCGCCTTTTATAATCCCCCAGAATCATTCACTCTCTGCAGGAAACTCACCCCACACGATCTAAGCATCTTTTTTTTCTACCTTCATTTCCCTACTTTACATAAATTATTCCTAAAATTTTCCCTTCTCCTTCAAAAATGGGGAGAATTCAGTTTTGTCTTACTCAACTTATAAATATAATATTTAAGTTACTAATCTTACAAAATGAACCCCTATACTAATCAATAATTTCAACGTGCAATTCAACTAACCAATAACCTCCTATGTTCAAGATTCTCTATACTCAAGCGCACAATGCCACTCAATTTGTAACCAAATTAAAATTAAACTGTTACCTAAATATTTCTCTATACTGACATTTCAGCTACATTTGATTTAAGTAATTCATACAATTGTATGAAACAACGTTTCAATCATAAATAAATCAACAAGTTTTCCCCCTTACATCATTTCTAACAAAACTAACAACTTTGAATAATATTCAGCATATTTATCCAGAATCATATGAAATTATTGTACTATAATCATAGAACTCTGATTAATACGAATTTTATATTCACAACAAATTGAACCTCCCATATGCTACAATTTGAATCCAACCCTTTTCAATCTTTTTATCTCGCCTTCCCCAAAATATCATAACCTCTAGAATCAATTTGCTAAAATACGTATTACAACATTTTCCATTAAATATTCGGTCCAATTAAACCTAAAATTTCCGATCAATTTAGCATCACAATGTTGGTACTTTAAAAACCCTAACTGGCAACACCCATCGGACTACTTTTACATTTTTTTAAATGCCTACCCTCATTTGAGTTATAAACCTGCAGCATAAAATCTTGCTTTCGAAGAAACTTCATATCAATCTTTCTTCGTACTTTAGCTAAAACACATCACGTGGTGTGACACTACTGACAACTTACAGAAATAATTAACACCGAATTCAATCCTTTTTTAAGTAATCTTCTAAAATAAATTATTATAATAATATTCGAGAGGCTCTAATAAAATTTGATAAATAAACAATAATAAATATATATAAATTTTAAGCCTATTAGCGTCGTTACCTACACAGAGACTAATATTTGAATTTTAGCGCCGTGAAAGATTAAAAGAACTTCCTACATTATTGCTAACTCAAAACCTGAACTACTCTTTATTATAATAACTTGTTCGATAGTTAAATAATATTATGCTCAATATGAAACAAAATTCGAAAAATATTTGAGATAAAATAGCATGTTCAGTTTTGAACCGTTACAATTTCAAATTCGTATCTTTAGCCGTTACTGAGAAAAATTATCACCCGCAATGTACAAAAATTTACACCTCCTCTTAATCAAGATTTTTTCCCGATATTTTCAAACTATTCATTTTTAACTTTTAACTGCACGTTCATATTCAGAAACGTGGTCTGATATCCCCATTTTATTTTTAGATATCCTTAAAAATTAACGGTGTATATAAATTATAATAAGACAAAATTTAAGCATCTATTAACACCAATATAAAATAATTAACGGTTAAGGTAAATTGAAAGTCAAGTAATTAATGGTACTTCCAGTAATATCGTTATGAACACTTAGTTTTATGACGGGGATTTTTCTTTACTTCCCCAAAACCCCAAAAATACGAGTCATATTTATGTTTCAGAATATTTAAGATAATCCCCTAACAAGGTTGAAGAGTCTAATAATAATTCCATTATTTAATTTTTTATCTTCATTTTAATATCGTGTACTGGCTGATATTATTAAATACTTATAAGCAGCTTATTATAGAGAGACAAGACGATGCTTCATTAATAAGATATTTCCTTAAATTGTATTTTGCAAATGCTGTTTTATTATCGCTTGTAATTGTAATATTTCCTTAAGATGTTACCATTTTCTAAATATCTTCGGTGTTTACACTCGAAAATGTACTGCGTAAACAAATATAGAAAGCTGTTGGCAATCTATTCTATTCTAAGTAAATAAAAATTCTAAATAAATAACCCGGTGAAATTTTACCTCTAAAAATCTTACGGCTTTTTAACCTTCTTCAAAAAAGGAGGTTCTCAGTTAGACCTGTATGTATGTATGTTTGTCCGCGATTATCTCGCGATTGGCTGAACCGATTTTGATGCGGTTTTCAGAAACGTATTTGTTACACTTAGGAGAAGGTTTAAGTGTTTTAACCGACTTCAAAAAAAGAAGGTTCTGAGTTTGACTTGTATGTATGTATGTATGTTTGTCCGCGATTATCTCGCGATTAGAGCAGAACCAATTTTGATGCGGTTTTCAGAAAAGTATTTGTTACACTTAGGAAAAGGTTTTGGTATTTTAACCAACTTCAAAAAAGGAGGTTCTCTTCTCAGTTTAACCCGTATGCATGGTTGTCCGCGATTATCTCACATTTGGCCTAAACGATTTTTCTATCTACCTAGATAAATTATATCTAATACAGAAGGTACTTACACTAAAAAGAAAAAAAGAAAAAAAATGTTTTAAAAAACAAAAAACTGACTTCAAAGCCCCACTCTGCCTCTAAAAAGCAATAAATAATATTGAAATCACTAGATATGCATTATCATTGTAATAAAACACGTCTATTGAAGTCGGGTGGGGCTGTTAGATAAAAAAAAAGTTGTCCTCCAGCCCCACCCGACTTCAATAGACGTGTTTTATATTACATTGATAATGCGTATCTAGTGATTTCAATATTATTTATTGCTTTTTAGAGGCAGAGTGGGGTTTTGAAGTCGGTTTTTTGTTTTTATTAAAACAATTTTTTTCAATGTATTAAAGTCACGATAAACGAATATATTTTTATTTTATGCTTATTCCCTATTTCTTTTACAGGCAGAAACATCTATCATAAGGTACTCTGAGTATATTTTGATTTAGATACTCAGATGTATAGTCTGTCTAAAAAGTCAGTTTACATGGGTAATACCCATCTAAATTCCCAACAACCCCACCAATACCCATCTAAATAAATTTGAGAAAAGCTATATTTACAACTAGAATTTTGACAGCACCAACAGGGTTACCAGCATAAGTTTTTATAAATAATTTAATAATTTCTCATATAAACTGATTTTTTAAACAGACTCTACCTACATACGTATGGGTACGTCCACGTATGTTACGTAGATATGTAACAAGTAAGTACTAAGAACAAAAAAGAAAACACTAAGTTTTCTCCAGACTAAAAAGTTTTCATTTTCTAAAAACAAGTTTTCAGAATTTCGAATTTCTGTTTTAGTAGCAACTTATAAATTATTTTCTTCTTTTAAAATTAAATCATGAAAATCTTATTCAAACTTTAAAATTTTAAACTTGGTAATACTGACGAATTACTAACTTATAAAGTTAGTGTTTGTGTTCTGTCACACATCTATGCCATAGACTTGAGATTTAAGTACCTTTTAAAATATAAGGCGCCAGCCAGACTTCGTATCCTCCAACAGTACCAAAATTTTCTGAAGCACGGAGGAGGAATCGAGGATAATACACTTTGGTCACCCATCCCACGACGGACTCTAACCAAGTTGCTTAACCTCCACAATTTCAGGCCAACCGGACTCCCAAAAGTCGCGGGTTTGATTTCTGCCTGAGAATATGATCCGGTGCAAGTCGAATTTTTCTACTATAAGTATTATTTAGTAGGTAATTATTATGTAGAAATAGCTATGTGAATGCTAAAATCTCAAATTTAAATATTTTAAAGCTGAACAAAAACCGCATTATAATTGTCTCTAAAAAGCAAGAAAAAATAGTATTCAAATCATTAGATACGAGATACGCATATCAATTTTAATAAAACACGTGTAATGAAGTCGGGTTGGGCTTTTAGAACAAAAAAGTGTCCCTCCAGCCCCACCCGACTTCAATAAACGTGTTTTATTAAAATTGATATGCGTGTATCTAATGATTTGAATATTATTTCTTACTTTTTAAAGACAATTATGATGCGGTTTTTTTGTTTTAAGGTTTTTTAAAGGAGGTTTTCCTTTTTTTATAATATCGACTGTGATGCGACTCAATACGGTCAAGTGTTTACTTTTGTTCAACCATTCTCACTCGAAAAGTCTCCACCAAATAGAAACACACATATGTAATTCAAACACGTGAAAGGTATAATGACAGTGAAGGATTTTGAGTAAAAACAAAATGCTTTGTATCTTAGCTACCTACCCACAAGTTTTACAAAGGATACGATTGTGTATTTTGATAATTTCTTTGATGAGATCATGAGACTAATGAATTCCAGGAAACCAACATTACTGAAAATAATAACACGGTTAGGCTAAGGCCACACTAACGCATAGTGTAACGCACACAAGCTTAGAGATAAGCTAGGAGCTACACTTGTGTACAAGATACACAACACAATCGCCACATGCAAGGCGCCTAGCTTGGTGATACACAATTCACTTTCGCGCCGTCTTTGATGAGTACAGATCAAATATGTCACAAAATAATTATGCACTTCCCGAAAATATAATTGATACCTAATACTAATTGAAATAAAATGCGGGTGTACACTTACCATCCTTGTTTACCTCTTGTGCAACTTCTTTCCACAGCTTTTTTAGAATACGTGCATTCGTACGGTGTTTATTTGAAGGGTTCTAAAGTGGTTCCCTTTTGAGAACCGTGGAAAATATAATTTCTTCCATTGTTAAATTACAAAGCCACTAGGAGACTAATAAAAAATTACCAACATGTTAGTTCACTACGTGACTCGCTTAGTGGCTATAACCAGGCACCTAGCTAGGCACATCGTTCTCAGTGTGGCTAGCTGCGATAGTATGTAATACATCTGTTCGCTAAGAGCAGTCACTAAGCGAGTCGCTTGGCTCTAAGCAATAAGCGAGGGTCCTTGTAGTGTAGCCTTAGCCTTATTCCACGGTTACTGTGCGATTTGTCTGACATTCGTGAGGAGCTTGCATTATGTTTTGTATATAAGTCTGTTTATCCTTACTATTTAGTTACCCCTATTTGAAAATATATGTTGTCATATTAAATTGAATTGTCATTATAATTAACAATTTCTTTCGCATTCTATGCGTGAAAAACCATTTTTGTTATATTTTAAAAATAATTAAAATTAGAGTTGGGTGAAGATTGTTTACCAAATAGTAAAAGTGAGGATAAACAGACTGTAAAAAAGGTAAATAAGTATTATGCAATAAATAATTAGATTTAAGTGTGAAGCTACTATGCAGGGTTACGTTTGACAGTTCAATTTTTTTTGTTAGAATTTCTAAACGAGATAAGTTCTAAATTCAATAGATCTTAGACCACTTCTTGTTGGTATCTACACGTTAGTTTTTTTATTTGATACTATGTAGTAACAGGTGAATTTGAAGCTCGTCGCTACATCATTTAATAAATGATTACTTATAAAATATAATGAATTTTTGCTTTGATTGGTGTTGGTGATGATGTTTATGTGGTATTTACAAGAGTGACTAAAGCCGCACGACTTTGCCGCACGGCGAACATTGATTGTGTAAATGGCAATTCGGTTTCGGCGTACGCTGCAGGTGACTGAACAAACTTATATCTAACCCGGTGGCCAAAACTGGAACTAAGTGTTATTACATACTGTTACCTAGGTTACGAAATCGACTACATAGACAGCGACGCCATCGCCTGTGTCACCTCCGATTCTATTTTACAAATTACTTGCTAGGTGACTAAAGTCGACCGTGACAGGTGACTGAAATCGACCCATGTATTAAGCCCATTAGAAAGTAAAATGATTTACAAAACTGTTGACGTCAAGCCAATAAGTCGTTAAGATCTTATAAAACTCCAAAAATGACAGCTATTATCGGCGTAATAACCAAATTGACGGTCTTGAGAAAGCGAAAACATTATTTGGGCGAAACACATTTTTCCTTAACAAATTTCAATTCTGCCACTCTGAAGCTTAACTCTTTGAATTGCAAAGTTAGATGGGAGTCTTTAACGTTGACGAATGGCAGAAGGTAACGAATGTGTACAATCAAAACTTGGGAAAGATTCATTGCCGCAAATTTTGCCACGCAAAAATATGATCCGAGTTGAGCGAAAGAGTTTTGGGAGTTTACGGCCCCGAGCGTTGCAACTTAACTTCTTCATTTCAGCTACTGCGATATAATTTTAAGGAATCTTTTGAAAGTAATTACTTTTAAATTATTCATTACTGCATAATTTTCATTTCCTAGACGTGGAAGACGCGGCGTGCATCGTTCATTTTTCTACAGATAGTTAAGTATAGCAAGTTTGCATTGCATATCTTTCGTGTAACCACTGTTCCCTTGTTTTATTCATTAAAAAAACGGAATAAAAATATATTGCTTTTATTTAAAAATATATGGTGGAACTACTTTGGAAACAGCTTAAGAATGACCTAAGGTGGTGACACTGTTTTCTTTTAAATAGCTGGGGCAATAACCTTTCTTATACAGGGTGAAATCGGAGTCATTGGCAATCTTTTAAACTAAAAATCTAACTGCGATATTGATAACTGTCGCCCGGAAAATCAACCTGCGGGGCTATTTACACGGGTCTATTTTCCGGGTGACAGTTATCAGTATCGCGCGGTTAGATTCTTAGTTTAAAAGATTGCCAATGACTTTGTTCTCCTGTAGATGAATAAAGAGGTTAAGCCATAAACCGTAAAACCATAAAACCATACCACCATGCGGGCCCAATTTATCAATAAATGATTGGTTATTGGGTGTGCAAAAGTACACAAACGTATGCAATGCATAACAATTTTTCTGTAAAATATTTTTAAATTTTAATATCTCTGTAACCTTGTGAAAGCAATAAAAACAAATTGAATTTCTTGGAACAATGTTTATTGAAGTTAAAAGAATCATGGCTTCAGACTGCTGTGACATATTTATTTAAAAATGAAAATAAGAATACAGGAATCTGTATTGTTAAACTGTTTCCAGTCTCTATATAGAGTTTTATTGTCATGCATGTCACGTGCAGGTGGAGGCGCAGGGCGTACATGTTATACATCTGGCCGGGAAATGAGTTCAAACTATTTTATGAAGGTTTATTATGAGTATGTACCAACATAACTGGAATAATAAATGCTTTATGTAAAAACACAATCATGTAGTTCTCATTCAAATGTATTATAAAGTTCCAAGCGGGTAATTTCATCAAAATATATGAGCAGTCTTTTTGCTTTAGTTCCCCTGTGATATTGTGACCACGGCCCCTGGAATGGTGTCGAAAACGTCGGGAAACCCAAAAAACCAATAAATCAGAACTAAATAATTCTAAAATAACATCTGAATCCCTACTTCCTCACTTAATATTTTTAACGTATAAGTATATCTGATATGAGAATATATGTATGTGTATATTTTTTTGAAATTAAGGCTGTATATCCGCATTTCAAAGAAATTAGCGTTTTTCCAATGAAGTTATCTAAAGAATGAGAGTATTACTATTGATGTAAACTTTAGTTTTAGGAAAATATTAAAAAATGCTCAAATTGTACCGATTTGCTCAAATCGGTACAATTTGACATGTTTTTACTGGTATTTATAGATTCTAAGGTAATTTTTTATTTTTCTTAAGAATAATGAGTTATTTGTCTATTATGTTGCGTGTTTTGTGGAATTTTCAAAGTTCGCCCTTATTACGGCTCGCGCAGAGTTGTTTTGATCATTTGTATTGAAAATTTAAAATTGGAACGTGATGTGCGTCTACACCCGCAGGCGCCGTGTTGCAAAGTTTTAGGACACCTTCTGTACTCGTAGAAAAAACTGTCTCATAATTTAATGAACGATAAAGCCTATATTAATTGAATTCTCATAAGTTTAGTTTAACTTTCAGTTGTTATATTTTATAAGTTGACTATTTATTTTCATTTGTTTTTTATAGATTTCGTGTAGTATGTGGAATGTAGGCAGTGACCACGACAGCAAACGGCTTCTATGTTAGATTATTTGCAAATTCGATTGTTAAATACTTAGTTATTTTGGAATAAGCAGCTGAGCTGCAAGTTTCGCATTCCCACCAACTTTGTGAGTGGCATCGAAGTGAACTTAAAATGAACAAGATATTAATATTTGATTGGACGACATGGTCGAACGGAATTCTAGCTTGATTTCCGCTTTCTTCTTCGGTATGCAGTAGGACCTGATCTTCAAAAGAGGAGCTTAAAACCTCAGTGTACTGCTAAAATTTTCCTACATTAACCCACGCTTCCCGCCCACGAGCGATTATTTTCGACGAGTATAAAACATTCGTTACTTGTATAAGTATGGTATTGTATAATCGCTCACAAAATCGCTTACAAAAGTATGGCCAAAAAATCACCGCGTAGTCATGGCGCTGCGATAATGAGGGCTTTTCAAAATGACAAAAAACTGTAGACTCCATAGATGTCGTTGATAAAAATGTATCCATCTATGTATTTTTTTTACTAAGCTTCGAAGAGTACTCAGGTAGGCAGGCAGATGTACCCCTAAAATGTTTCTCTTTGGGCAGATGTCAGCCAGCGAGTGCTTACTTGCCTTTTTGGTACAGGCTGTTTATTTTAAAAGCCAATTTTGACACTTCTCTTTCCTTCAACGCCATCTAGTGAGGCAAAAAGTTACTATTTTTAATTTTTTAAATGTCACTTTGAAAAGCCCTCATTGACAGCTACAAAAACTAGTACCTACGTGTGCGTTTACGCTTAGATCGAATTCCAAAATTGGTTTCAAATATCCAGTCTCTACTCGTATTTTACAGAATAGCTCATGTTTTGTAATGAAATCAAAACTCATTTGGGAAAGATTACAAAAGAAATTACAAAAGTTAAAGAAAAAAAATATGTGTGTAAAACATGCTAAAGTAAAAACAAACAATTCAAAAGGACTATTTCCATTTTGCCTCAGCACTGCCTGCATATTTTTATTATTTATTTAATTAATAATCACTTCTACATATAGAACCATTAACAAAAGACTATATAGGTAGTATTTATCCTCGTATCTTACAAAGGCGCACATTCTTGCCAGCGCTTTTTTTATTTTTTGTTGTGTGGCTGCGAGCGAATTGCGTGTCCTATCACACTGCTACATCTGCCGACCCGGCTCTGGTAAGCTAGTGCGGAAATCCTTCAGACAATTACACCAGTACATTAACGCTGCTATAGAAAAACAGCTTTTGTTTCCAAACGGTTCTTACGGTTTTATCATCTGCGCAACTTGTTGTTGCGAGCCAAAATAGTTTTAGAAAACGCCCGAACGAGAACGATACTTTGGTGACTGTTTCAGTTTTGTTACTGACTTTTTATTAAAACAGCCAGCTTTATTGAAAACGTTCTGAATATTTTGAAATTCGAAATATAATTGGTAAAGTCGCTGTTTATCCTAACTTGTCCTATTTGTAAACAGCTTTTGACAGGTTGTTATACGTTTTTAAATCACAATTAAAAATATGTTGTCTCAATCAAATTGTCACTAATTTGTAACTTCTTTGGTTTGAATCTATGTGTGAAAAATCATTTTTTGTATTTTATAAATGTTTTTTTTCAATAAAAAATTGGGTACTAAAAGATTCTTTACCAAAAAATTAGAAGTAAGGATAAATAGACAAACTTAGTTTTTGTTAAGGAAACGCACCTATGAAAATAAAATTACAAAAGCTTAATTTGATTGATCGTATTGTGATAACTGTTCCATTTTTTGTTTTATGACATATAAATGGATAAATCTGATCGAAATCCGTTTGCAAATTCTAACTCAACAATTTCAACTTACGTACTTAAAGTAAGTAAAATTGGTAAAATAGTATACTTAAATTGGAAATGCCGAGTACATACTTTCATAAGTACCGAAAATGCTTACCTACTAACGTCAATGAGAAAAATAATGAGGACTGTTTTCAAACGTTATTATATCAAGATAATACCAAACGAGAGAGGCAGAGTCAGTAATACTGAAATTGGGTCCTATTCATTTCTTCAGAATTTCATTAAAATTAAAAGTCTACCTTCCCTTACAGAGATCACGGCTTCGATAAGGTATCTGGCTCAAATGAAATGTAAATAAGCACGATAAATAATAATACAAACAGGTGCGTATTAATTCGACTTCAAATAAGAGCCTGTAAATGTAAAGCAAAATGTTTATTCGCCTCTAATTATGAAATAATCTAAGCTCCGAAATTGGGCAATGGCAAAACCTAAGCGATACTAAAAAGGTAATTAATCTTCTCTGGCCAATGTATTAGATAATAGCTTCATCTTACTAACTCATTAACAGTCGTGATAAATAGAGGGGACCCGAGCGATACATCCATCTTGTCTCCCTAATGGGAAATTATGAACGTGCGATATTCCGGTACGTCACATTAAGCGGGCATAAAGTTATTTCTGAGTAAGCCTCGATTACCTGAGCGGTGCTTTTTATTTTGCTCTATAATGGTGCAGTGTTGGAGTACCAGCTTAATGGAGTCTCCTTATATCAGCGGAAGCTCTCAATTATGTTATAATCAGGGCGTCCCGCGCCGAGCGCGCCGGGCCGCAGCCGACCAACTTAAATGTCACGACTTTAATGCACGACCCATTCATTATTAAAATACGACTACGCTACCAACCTCCACCCCGGCAAAAAGTTTCAGACTGGAAAATGGATACAATAGGAGAACCTACGCTTAACTTTGTATGGTAATGTTAAGATAATATGAACTCCCAGAATTTGTTAATGAAGTCTTTATTTCAACTGACGAATCTGACTTGGTTAAAAACGTTATAACTTTTCCTAAAAGGTGTAGTTTTACTTACTTTACCCTCTCATGTTCCACCCTGAATATAGACCGCAATTGGGATGAAGACTAATGAATAAAATAACGAAATACTAATATAAGTCGTTAACATATTAAACTTTTAGAGTAGCTTGTTTACCTCTTGGTTTTGTATATTGCATTTCTTTGTTTTATGACCCTTCAAAGTTGGGTGGACAAGTCCATTTAAAAAGTATAAAATTTATTGAAATAAGTAATACTTTTAATTAGTCCATTAAATGTATAGCAAATTTGTCTAAGAAACCATTTTGATAAACACAATATTTAATATAGCTGCCGAACAAATTTCCTATGCGTTGCATACAAACTACTCAGGCGTGACGTCGTAATTGAGTAGCCGTTAGTATGGAGCGTTTTTGGGTGAGTCCATTTGTGTGCATTACAAACTGTGATATCTCGCGCAGTTTCCATGCTAGCGAAATAATTCTTTTACCAATGTTTTTTTTTTGGGAGGTAATTTATGTAACATAAAATAAAAAATATTTCATCATGCCTATTTGGTACGTCTCACCGATCACTGACGCCCACGCTTCTTGTGTAACTTTTTTCAATTAAATGTTCAATGCTATACTATATTTACGACTAAGTAATAAATTCTTAGCATTTTCCTATGCGTTCTCAATCCATAAGAACGACGTGACAGTGGTCGAGTCGTTAAAACCAAAACTAAAGCGTTGTCATTTGGCATAGCTTTTTTAATGTCGTTAAAATGGGCTTCATTTTCAATGAATTTGACAAAGCTGTAGCTAATACAAAATATGGCAGATAAACTCGTAATAAAAGCACCTCACTTTAGATGACTTGTAAGTGACTAAAAGAAGTGAATTAATTAGGTCAGTCAGATATAATAATAATAATAATAAATATTGTTTATTTACTTTTCACGGTTTATATTAATACGTAACTATACTAAGAGCTAAACCTTACAAATAAAACCTTTGTGAAAGACTGAAGTCCATACTATGATCCCCGAGGAGCCTGTATAAAGATCTACAGGCTCTCACTCTATTTAAAAAAGACACATTTTTTTTAAGCATTTATAACTACGTACAGTAGCGTATAACGGGTGTAACAAGACCCTCAACGAAGCTGAAGTCCACGCATTCCGCCCATCATCAGGATCATTTTTGTCTTTTAGACTATACCTGGGAAACCAATACCTACAAAGTTATTGAAGGTCAAAGTCATTTTTTTTTTCAATTTTTTTATGAAATCTTATTTTATTCGTTATTTCCTAATTTTTGTCTACAGAAACATTATTAAAATTTTATGTATTTCGTAACAAACAATGGCTTTAAAACGTCATCACTCAATGTATTTCATGAGCACGCACATAAACGTTGCCTTTCAACTCGGCCGCACACAGCTGTGTAGCATTCACTCGCAGGCGCGGTCTGTAGTACGCGTTACATTGCGTGGTAATGTATGCAATACTTTTTTAACACCAAAAATGAAAATCGTTGCCCAGCAATAATTTTGAACAGAATCGGTCCTGATGATGAGCAGAATACGTAGACCTCGGCTTCGTTGAGGGTCTTGTTACACCCGGTATATCACTAGCGTCCGCCTGCGGTTTCACCCGCATGGTTCCCGTTCCCGTGGGAATATCGGGATAAAAAATATTTTATGTTTTAATCTAGGTTATCTACTATCTGTGTGCCAAATTCAAATGAAATCCGTTCAGTAGTTTTTGCGTGACTGAGGAACAAACATCTAAACATCCAAACATCCAAACCCACAAATTTTCACATTTATAATATTAGTAGGATTATAATACGAGAAAATTTTGATTGAAATTATAAAATGGTGTATGTAGAGGTGTGTATGCGTGTGCGCGCGCGCGCGCGTGTGTGTGTGTGTATGAGTGTGTGTGTATGGTGTGTATAGGGTTACCAGGACTGAAATTCGCAAATCCGGTCGTAAGAGGGTGAAAATCATGATTTTTTGACAAAAATCCGGTCTTAGACTCAAATAAAAAAAAAAACGAAGACTATTTACATTATGCATATCTTATATTATTATCTGCTGACAACAGGATTTTTATCATTTTTTTTGTAAAATTTTACACAAGTGGGAAGTGTGTGGTTTCTTATAAGAAAATTAAGGGTATATTTCAGGAAACTACGCATTCATAGAGCCTAGTCGCGGTGTGCGCAGCGCGCCGCGCGCTCCGAGCTGTGCTGCGATGATGGTTTAGGCAAAATCATTACAATAAATGAAGGTGTAATGATTTTTAACTAAGCACAATTGAAAAATCCGGTCTCGAATGAAATCCGGGCGGAGTCCGGTCTGAGCTCTTAAAATCCGGTCAAGACCGGATATGTCCGGTCAGATGGTAACCCTAGGTGTGTATGCGTGTGTATATTATGTGTTTAAGTTTTAGCAGTACCCCTATAATAAAAGTTAAGCTATGACATATGCTATTTCGTCGCTTCGGCAGCGTTGTCTGACAGTTCTGTTGTCATATTTCCATTACTGGTTTTTTTTTTGGAATCTAGGACATTTTACCTAGTGACTCAGTAATGGGTAAACTATGATAACTATCAGGAACTCACCAAAACGATGACTGACAGCGAAGCCCCATGTTAGAGAATAGTATGCTATACTTGCGATACTCTGTACGAAAATTATAACATATCAGCACAGTTAATTTATGCATAACATCATCATCATCTTGTCAGCCGCTCGACATAGTTTACCTCCTACTTCATTCAGCAATAACTCCCCCAAGGATCTGCAAGATGACGATGTGATAAATAAATTTACGATTTAATATCAATTAGCTCCCACAATTTTATGTTAACGTTTGACGATATCGACGGAACTAAAATGAAATTGTATTTTTAACGTTCAATTCGTTCAGCTATAAAATTGATTCAAAGCAAGGCTGGCCCAATAGATTTTCCAGGTAGGCAAAATTTTTTAGACTGTGTCCGCGGCTGGCCTGCCCCTGTGGGCAAATTCAAATACCTTTTGGTGGACCACTTCATGGCCTGCGTGCCTGGGTTTGGTCGGCCTTGAATAAAGCGTTTTATTGAAGGGTGAATTAAGCAAGTGAATTAACATGTGTGTCCTCTTTTCGGCTGTAAAATTTGATTCTGAACTACTCTGCCTGCCTGTGCTCGGTGCCAAATTAAACTGGCAGGAAAAATAAACAAAACTGTTTCTATTTTGTTTGCGGAATAATAAAAAGCGTAAATAAGGTTTATTTTCTTATTAATTAAGACTAATTAAGAGTTAATTACAAGATAGGCTGACGATCTTTGAAAATATAAGCGATTCAAAAGCTCTTAATTTTTAAGTTCATTTAAATAAATATATTTTGACTTTTTGCGATAAATCGCGGGATGCGGGCAGCAAGCACATAACCAATCGTCGTCGAGATCTTTGGGGGAAAAAAAATGCATATTTCAACTTTATCCAAAAGCAAGTAAGAACAAAGTGAGTGAGTCAAACTTACTCACGGAGAAATCCGTTAAAAAAATGTTAATGTCATCTAGCACCAAAAAAATTCGTTCCTAAAGCCCACCGGTAACGATCAATTGCGATTGTCATTCTTTCCGCAATTGACGCCCATTGACGGAAAAATTGATCGTTAACGCGTGCAATTGAAGCGATTGTCAATTGCTCCAACAATGGCATTGACGGAAAAATTGACAATCGCAATTGATCGTTACCGGCGGGCTTAAGAAAAAGGTTTTTGAACAGACAGTCGGACAACCGAATGATCCTAAATGTGTTGAATTTTCTTCTTGTGATGTGAATGAAATACTAAAAATTTCAGACATCGTTGGTAGATCTCAGTTTTGATGACCTTGGTAATTTATATTTAAAAAGTAAAGTTGGTAATCTTTTCAACATTAGCTTTCATGAAAATATGCTCTATGAACGATCGAAGGGCTCTCGCAGCGATTTGTTACATATTGTGTTGGTATTTCATTTATCACGGCGTTTCAATTTTCCTGGCAATTAATCATTGAACAATGCCGGACCGAATTCGGACGAACAGTAAACAGGGGCCTATACAGCATAAACCTAAATTCAAAGTCCACAGCAATGGGAGTGCGATATATCAAATACCTTTATTTAACGTCTCTTTAAAAGTACGCTTTCTATATAGTATTTCTATAGGAGCTTGTTTCCTAGGATGACGGTGCCGTCATATTACGACCGTAATTTAGCGGCGTAGAACGTTGTCTATGTAAATAGTACGCTCCGTACTGTTTACATAGACGTTCTAGGAAACCCTAGCTTTAGCGCTTTCGGTCGGCGATCGCGGTGGTTAAGCAACTTTCGCTAGGGTGGGTCTTGGAATGGGTGATCAAAATGTATTTTATCTAGTTTTTCGGCACGATAAGCAGGTGGTCCCGCCTGCTATATCGGGTCATTTTGAACTTACCATCCAAATTTTAAGGATGTGTCTAATCCATGAAACTAAACAACTTTCTCTAAGAAACATGTGTCAAATTTCGCCAGAAAATTTTGGTCATCCCATACTAAATTGATCACGAGATCTCTTTGATTTGTATGGAAAGCCGATTTTTATTTTACATATTTGACCATGTGTTCCTTAGAGAAAGTTGTTCAATTTCATGGACTGAACACATCCTCAAAATTTGGATGGTAAGTTCAAGATGACCCTGTATAAGTTGTCTCACAGATATGCCACACGGAAGGATAGTGTTATAATATTGCAGATGTAATTTCCGAATTATTGCTGTTGCTAGATACTTGCTTAAGTATTTACTAACGGAGTGAGTATTATTTGAGTCAAAGTCACTTCTTAACACCAGGCCATTGGCATAGTAGAACCAAATAAGTAAGTCATCTTACTCATTATACGCACGAACGCGGTTTGTATGTGAGCGCGCCCGTACGTATGCGTCGTCGCACGCACACACTGACAAAATTTAAAGGTGATAAAGGTGCAACAGTCGTGGCTGCGCCGTACGTAATCCCGCCCGCGCTCACGCACGCTTCACGCCGCTGTGCTGCCGCTCGTAATAATTTTAACGTTTACCTACCTACGCTATGCTTTCCAAAGATATTATTGCAAAAAAGATTTGTAAGAATTAGGATATATTTTATATTAACTTTAAATAATAAGGCATTTCGTACTTGTCGAAGCAGAGGAAATTTTTTTATGTCAATTGTGTAATTTCGTCAAAAAGCACAAATTCCTACAGGAGAAGGTACTTTTAATGCCTATTATTTAAGGTTATGGAAAGTATTCAATTTCAGAATTTAAAGATTATTATTTTGAGAAGTGTAGGTAAATAAAAAAGAAAAAAACAGTTAATAGTGTAAAAAATATTTTTTAATAATATGAAATAAAACACTTTTTAACGGATACTAGCGCGGTTTTATTGAATGTACTTTGGTATTTAGTTGCTATTTGGTTTGATTTTTGATTTTTTTGATTTTTTTAATATATATTTATTTATTTGAATAAATTCATTATTTAGTAAAGCCACGTTTTAATTAATCCTATTTCGACCGTAAGTTTTCAAATCACATGACATGACGTACGCAATGAAAAATTGTAGTCAATTCCAGAAAACAGGTTAATGTAAACTGTAATTTGACAGATAGATGTGATACATTGCTACTTTTCTTTAGTAAGTTTTTATTGGTGTCAAAACGAAAGTGCCAATGTATCACATACATACATCAGTCAAATTAACATTAACTTCATTATTTTAGTCGATAGACGCGCTGGTCTACCTACAAAAAAATGTTTAAAAAAAACTTTGTATTATAGATCCCTGATGCTAACCCTACAAGGAAAAAATATTTTGTATAGAGATTGACTATGCATTTTTTGACGACCGAATAAACTAGCGATGTGACAGCCCTTCGTGTTTAAGCTGTATCGCTCGCTCGAGGCTCGAGTTGGCCTACTTATTTGGTTCTACTATGCCATTGGTCTTCAAAAATAAGATATTCACCTCATAGGCTTCTATGAGGATGAATCTTCATTTCCAGTAAAATAAGGCGTTTTCGTAACCTTTTAATGGGTGATAAATAATAGTTATGGTACCTTTGTCAATTAACGTTTTCTTTTGTTTTTGTTATGCATAAAAATATGTTCAGGTATTAGATCTTTTGTTTTATAATATAGACATTATAATGTTTAATATCTTTGTAGATAATAATTACCTAAGTCTTAAATAATGGGCCTGTTTCACAAAGACTGATTAAATTAATATTCTTGACGTATAATTTCATATCAATTCTGTTCCAATTTTATATTACAGATAGTGCCTAATTCATAATTGTGTAATAGCTTTGTAGTAGGTACCAACTCATTCTTCTTTTCTTTGTGAATTAACAGTCCATAATTATTACCTATATAAAAACAAAATGTAAGTAGAAATAGTTTTAAATTTGTTTTTGCTATTTAAAAAAAATACGTTTATTATGATCGCATCTTTGTGACTCAACAGAAATTGTATTTGTGTCAACTATTAGTGGAAACTTTAAGGCTAATGTGCTTACATACCGGGTGTAACAAGACCTTCAACGAAGCCGAGGCCTACGTATTCTGCCCATCATCAGGACCATTTCTGTTCAAGATTATTGCTAGGAAACGATTTTGATTTTTGGTGTTAAAAAAGCATTGCATTCTTTACCACGCAATGTAACGCGTACAACAGACCGCGCCTGCGAGTGTATGCTACACAGCTGCGTGCGACCGAGTTAATAGGCAGCGTTTTTGTGCGTGCTCATGAGATAACGACGTTTAATCCGATCGAGTAACGACGTTTTGAAGCCATTGTTTGTTACGAAATACTTAAAATTTTGATATTGTTTTATTGGACAAAAAGTAGGAAATAACGAATAAAATAAGATTTCATAAAAAATTAGAAAAAAAAATTGACTTTGACCTTCAATAACTTCGTAGCTATTGGTTTCCCAGGTATAGTCTATAAGGCAAAAATGATCCTGATGATGGGCGGAATACGTGGACTTCGGCTTCGTTGAAGGTCTTGTTACACCCCCGTTATATTGTATTATTTTGTATATGCTGTTGTTTCCTAAATAAATAAAAAGAGCTACTAGAAATTTAAGTTGGCGAATATTCGAGCAATTTATTTGAAGCAGCTTGAATATTGCACGCCTACTTTCACGCTGCACTGTCGGCTCTTAAGATGCATGCCCATTTTCATGCTACATTATAGTTTCTATCACTTCCAAGGCTTGCTATATTGATATTTTAAAAAGTTTTGCCTATTCAGGGTTCCGTAACTTAAGGGTCCATTATTAGGAAAACATGGTTTGCGGGGGTGATATTTTCATACAGAAAACGTAAAGTTATAGCCACGAGAAAAAACATACGACAAGCTAAAGAAATTTTCTAGTAGCTACAAGTATTAAGTTGCGTATAAACCTCAGAAATAATTGTAAATGAAATCAGAATAACATCAAAAGTGCTTGTGTAGAGTCATATTTTTGGCGTAAATAATAGCGGAAACGTATTGAATTTTACATCAAAATACACTTCGTAATAGCTCCAATAACTTTTATTCAAGAAAGATAATAGGGTATTTGACAACATTGAAAATATACTACAAATTGTGGTCATCCTAACAGATAATGGCGTAAAAAAACATATTTAACTATTATATACACTAAATTAAGTCTATTCATTGATTAATTTTACCTAGAAAAGTGCAATAATTTTTGAATTTTTTTTCTGTGGCAAAACGCTCTAAGATGACTGATGACGTCACTTGCCTGTAAATAAATATGGCTTCAGGCGTTTGACACGACCATAGACTAAGGATCCGCGATTGATGGCTGTCAAATGGCTAAGGATATTACATATGTTTATAGGCTAGTGACGTCAACAAGTCACGTGTCCAGCGTCATAGCGTTTTTGGCGTGGTTTTAAAATTTTAAACTTTAACACTGACTTTTTTAATGAAATACATTGATTTTTCCTGAAATATCAATGTGGTGCGCTTATTACGTAATAAGGAATAATTTAAAATGGTTTTCCAAAATTAGTCAAATAGCCTATTGTGCTAAAGATAATGGTGAATAAAAAACGAAAAACATCGAAAAAGTGCAGAAATGAGGTTATTTTCCATATTTACAGGTAAGAAAAAGACAGAGACAAATGTTTCCGCATAACCGACCCTTTTAAGGGATAAATCAAGCTTCTACGTTAACTCAAGCAAAAGATACGGCCATTTATATCGAACATTAATAAACCAAATTTGGTATATTTTGCTTGACCTAGAATAATTTTTGACAGGAAGTAGTAAGTTATTACATAAAAAGTATAGATAAAAATCCAAAAATATTGGATCTGGTAATAATATTCTGTTCATTGTAATGCAAAAATACGATTAAACTAATACCTATTTGATTTAACCGTTTAACTATCTGAATTATGTTTTTGAAAAAATAAATATTATACGACGGAACCTAGACCGAAATAGGGGCCACGGTAATATTGTAATTAAAATAACAATTGTTACTGTTACGGAACGTATCTATGGTTTTAAAAATGTATGCGTCGTCTATGATTGTCTCTGGCTGTACCTACCTATCTACTGAAATACACGCTCGTCCAAGAAGTCTTTTTATATTTTATTGAAGCTGTCTCTGCACCTGCCATACCTGCCTTCCACTCCAGCCACCACCACATGGTGACAGCGGTGCGTCGACAAGAAGACCCAACCAAATCACGGAAAGGAAAGGTAAATTTATACAAAATTCATGCCCGACGAGACCGAGGCGACGAAATCCAAAATGCCGGACGACGCGCTTGCAACGCGTCATGCACATGCACCGAGTGCTCCGCCAGCAAAATTCTCATTAAATTTGAGTTCTTCAAACATGCCACTGGAGTGGAAGAATTTTTCAATGGCTCTCAAAATTTACATGACGGCCAATAACCTCGACAATGAGCCAGACGCCAGGAAAGTAGCCATCTTGTTGAACACTATCGGCACCGAAGCGCTACATATTTTCTACTCATTCGATGTTGATATGTCTGCAATTACATTCAAGGCACTACTACAAAGGTTCGAGACATATTTTTTACCGAAAGTCAACATTTCCATAGAGCGCCACAAACTTTTCAATAGAAAACAAATGCCTAATGAAGACATCGAAACATACGCGACCGACATCAAGAACATTAGCCTGCAGTGCAACTTTGGCCAGATCACAGACGACCTTCTCAAGGATATTTTCTCCTGGAACCTGGATTCGAAATTCGCCTACATCAAAGAACGTATTCTGATCGAAAAGCCTAGAACTTTTGACGACGCAGTAGCACTTGCAATCACAATTAGAAACAGCAAGATCGACACACAAACATTATCCAAAGACCAAGGACACGACCAAGTAAACGTAGTCAAGCAGTCAATACCATCGCGCTCAAGAACGCCAGGAACGTCAGACATCAAGCCGAGATCAAGTAGTCTAGCAAGAAGACCCATTAGTCAAAACCGCAATCCAATGAGGCAAGCCAGCGAGACATGCACAAGGTGTGGACAAGTCCATCGTATAAGATGCCCAGCACAAGGAGTCACCTGTAGGAAATGCGGCCGTAAGGATCACTTCGCTAAAGTATGTCGTTCCCGACAAATTAATTATGTAAATTCTGACCTTAGTAATTTTCAAATAAGCAACAATGACACATATTTTTTGGGATCTTTATTTATTGCAAACATACATAATGACAATAATAATTACCAAACCTATCTTAATATTAACTCGACAGACACAAAATTTCTTTTAGACACAGGCGCTGACACTAATATCTTATCTTTCAGTACTTACAAAAAACTTAATCTGCCTTTGTCACTTATAAAAAAGAGTTCACACAAGTTATCCACATTTAGTGGTGAGATTTTACCAACAGTTGGTCAGTGTCAGGTAAGTACCTTTCATAATAACACAAACTACTTACTCAACTTCCACATTATAGATCTTAACTGTCAAGACATCATAGGCCGTAGAAGTTGTGAGGAACTAAAGTTAATCAAAAGAATTCATAATGTTCATTTCAGTAATAACCAGCATATTGACTTATTATCAGATTATGCACAATTGTTTGAAGGTATAGGTTGCCTTAATGACTTCGAATGTCATCTTACCTTAAAGCCGGACGCAGTCCCATCAGTCGATGCTTGCCGTAGAGTCCCATTCGCCTTACTTGATGACTTGAAAAAAGAACTTGAGTTGTTAGAAAAAGACAATATCATAGCCAAAGTTGACGAACCGACTGACTGGGTTAACTCAATAGTGCTAACCTCTAAGAAAAATGGCAAACTAAGACTCTGTATCGACCCAAGAAAACTTAATACTAATTTAATGAGAGCTCATTACCAATTTCCCACTATTGATGAAATTAAAACTAGTCTGTCAGGAGCCCAATTTTTCTATACGTTAGATGCCAACCGAGGCTTTTACATGTTAAAATTAGACGAAGCTTCCTCAAAACTTTGTACTTTCATAACAGCTCAAGGAAGGTATAGATTTCTTCGACTTCCTTTTGGTATCAATGCCGCTCCTGAGATTTTTCACTCTGTAATGACGAAAAGGTTCAGTGACCTCGAAGGGGTCAAGGTCATGATGGATGATCTGTTGATTTATGGCTCGACCAAGCAGGAACATGATATTAGGCTTAAAAAAGTACTTCAAAGAGCACAAAACCTAGGAATTAAATTCAACGAAGAAAAATCCAACATTTGTCGAAGTCAGGTTAAATATTTAGGTCACATATTCAGTAAGGATGGTGTAAAGATAGACCCAGCGAAAGTGCAAGCCATATGCCAAATGCCACCTCCTACGTGTCTCTCAGAATTACAAAAAATAATGCTCAGACTACAACCCTATGATTTAGACATTATATACAAACCTGGTAAAGACTTATATGTCGCAGATACACTCTCTAGATGTGCCCTGCCTGAACATGCTTTAACTGACCTTGAGGAAGATATTGACCTTCATGTCAATTTAGTCATTCGTTCTTTGTCCCTTAGCCCGCATAAATTGAAAGAATTTCAAGAACACACTACCAAAGACTTAGATTTACTTACCATTATAAAGTTTTGTAAAGAAGGATGGCCAGAACATAAAAAGTCAGTGCCAGAAAACATTAGGACTTATTTTTCCCTAAAAAATGAACTTCAAGTCATAGATGGTATTCTTTTAAAAAATAATAGTATTGTTGTCCCGAAGTCACTTAGAAAGGGTACTTTGAAACTCATTCATGAAGGACATCAGGGTATTAAAAGTTGTCAAAACCTAGCTAGAAACTCAGTCTACTGGCCAAATATCAATACAGATATTGAGACTTTTATCATGACATGCCATATTTGTTTGACACACAGACGGAACAACACTAAAGAACCACTTTGTCATCAAGACATAGAATTCATACCTTGGTATAAAGTAGGTGTTGATTTATTCGATTTTAATTCACAAAAATACTTGCTAGTCGTCGACTATTTTTCTAAATATGTAGAAATGGCTTTGTTGAAAAACAATTCTACTGCCAGCAACGTCATTGCTCACTTAAAATCCATTTTTGCCAGACATGGCATACCTAAATATTTGCAGTCAGATAATGGCCCACCTTTTAACGCTTTAGACTTCAAGTCATTTTGTTCGATATGGCAGATAAATCACATAACTTCAAGTCCCTACCATAGCCGTTCGAATGGCATGGTTGAGAGAGCAATCGGTACTATTAAAAACATTCTAAAGAGATGTTATATGGATAAAACCGACCCCTATTTAGCTATTTTACAATATAGAAATACTCCCAAACAAGGTTTATGTTCACCTGCTCAACTTCTTATGTCCAGGACTCTTAGGTCCAAATTGCCCATTTCAAATCATTACTTACAGCCCAAAGTCCCAAATTATAAACTGATAAAGGAAAAAATGAAAGAAAACAATAAATATTCAAAACTTTACTACAACGCACACTCAAAACAATTAATTGCTTTGAACAAGGCTCAATTTTAAGGCTAGTAACTACGATGGCATTAATCATGAACTAAGTTTATTGGATTGGAGTCTTATTTTTAATGGCAGTATGGGTGTGGATGACATGTCAATAAATTTTACGACACTATTATGCCTATAATAGAAAGATTTACACCTTCACAAGTTAGCCGCGATACTATATACCCAGTATGGTTTAGCAGAGCCCTTATTAAAGCCTTGAAGGAAAAGGCTTTGTACCACTCAAAGTACAAAAAATATAATAACCCGTTGGACAAACACGACTTTAATATTCTACGAAAGCATTGTGATGATCTGCTTAAGGAATGCTATTCAAAATTCAAGGACAATGCCAAAGAACATATGCGTCAGTGTCCTAAATACTTCTGGCAATTTATTAAAGGAAAAAAATCTAACCATACCTCAATGCCAAATGAATTATTTTTAGATGAAGTTATTGCGAGAGGTGGTCAGCAAATTACTGACTTATTCTCGGAATATTTTCAGAAAGTTTACCAGTTGTATAACGTCAGTGGGGTACCGGTTAGCCACGATAGGAAAAGTATAGTGAACAATAATGTTCCATTAAGTAAAGTCTCTGTTACTGAAGAGGAAATTTTTAGATACCTCTCTTCATTGGACTGCAACAAGGGTGCCGGGCCTGACTTGTTGCCGCCATTGTTTTTCAGAAACTGTGCTAAGTATCTTTGTGAGCCTTTATGTCTAATTTATAATGCTTCTTTGAAGTCTGGAGTATTTCCTTCGTTTTGGAAAATGGCGCACCTCACTCCTATTTTTAAAGCTGGAGATCCGAGTGATGTAAGTAATTATAGGCCTATATCTATATTATCAACAGCAGGTAAAGATCTTGAGTATTTTGTTAAGAAATTCATTTATGAACATGTGAAACGTCTCCTGAATGCTAATCAGCATGGGTTTCAACCTCGTAAATCCACTACTTCTAACTTAGTTGCCTATGTTAGTGATATTTATAAAGTTCTTGATGGGTGAGGTGAAGTTCACGCGATATATACTGACTTCCGCAAGGCCTTCGATCTTGTAAATCACGATATCCTAATACACAAATTAGAAAATGTGGGAATACATGGGTCACTATTGAGATGGTGCGAGTCATATCTAAGAAACCGATCTCAACTAGTGGCATTGCATGGTTACAAATCGATAAGTAGAAATGTACCATCCGGGGTACCACAAGGATCCCATTTGGGACCCCTATTTTTCCTAATATTTATTGACGACATTTCAAATTGTATTAACTCAAACTTTAAAATGTATGCAGATGACCTTAAAATTTATAAAACAATTAAATGTCAGAGTGATGTAGATGATTTCCAAACTGATTTAAACAGGATCCAGGAGTGGTGCAATTTAAATGGAATAGCGTTAAATACAGAAAAATTTTTTCATATAAAATTTACCAAAAAGTTAAATCCATTTAATGCTACTTACCATATTGACAACAAACCCCTGAAGGAGGTTTCCTGCGTTCGAGATTTGGGCGTTATTGTAGACAGTTCTCTAAGTTTTAAATATCATATAGACGCTATAGTAAAAAAAGCATCGATGCTATCAGGTTTTATAACGCGACAGATGAAAATACTGAGAGAACCTAAACTTACTATTCTTATATTTAACTGTATTATTCGAAGTATCCTTGAATACTGCAGTCCAGTGTGGAATCCATGCTATCAAGTGTATTCGAACAGGTTAGAGCTTGTACAGAGGCGGTTTTTATATCATCTAGCTTTTACAGACTTTAAATGTCGTGAACTTCTATCGTATGAGTCCCGTATCTCTCATTATGAAATAATTCCACTGCACATTCGAGGAAAAATTTCTGATATTCTGTTTTTGTTTAAATTACTCCATGGACATATTTGTTCCTCTGATATTCTGGAACAAATAAAATTTACGATTCCACGAATTGGTAGTCGCCTGCATAACAGAAAAACTTTTGCTTTGCCATTATGTGGGGCTCGTCTCGGTCACCATTCTCCATTATATCGCATGTGTAATTACTACAATTCTATACGATTTGATTTTGATATATTCAATGGTTCTGTAGCTTCAGCTAAACTTTGTCTTAGATCAATCCTCTTATAAGTAAATGTTTTCGTTTCCTTCGTGTTTTTGTATTTTTTTAACATAAAATATTTTTTTTTTAATTTTTCGATCACTTTAGACTGATTCTTAGTTAAAATCTCTAAGGTAGTCCAAATTTGTGTTTTTTAGTATATATGCATGTTGTGCTTGCATCGAGAAGATTACAATCTTAAACGTGTTTTTAACTGTTAAGTTGTGTAAGTTCCCAGATTGTAATCAGTTTTGTGAGCCAAATAAAAAAAATAAAATAAAAAAAAAACAAGGGTGATAGGGTATATTTTAAAAAGCAACCACATAGTACTTGGACACCAGGTATCATAACAGATATAAATTCACAGCCTAGATCATACACTGTAGACACAGATGAAGGTTCTTTTCGTCGTAACCGGGTTCACATTTTTAAACCAAAATCTCCGCCACACACGCACAGATCTTCTAGTTTACCGCCAAAGACTCCGTCCCCTGCTTCTCCTCCGTCGAATACTTCTGCAGCTCCACACCTGAAACATCAAACAAACATTAGTAACACAACATCACAATCACAACATAGTAAAAACACAACACAAGGTAATGTCAAATACTCATCTTTTGGTCGTGAAATTAAAATCCCAAGTAGATATTATGAATATCATTAATTTCTTGTATTTACGTCATAGTATTACATTTTACAATATTTCTTGCTTTGTAAACAGTGATAACAAACGTCATTCATTTATGCTATCTGTCATAGCTGTCACTTGTCATTTTAAATGTGTTTCTTTTCGCACAGTGCGTTTGTTATCAACATGACCACGTTCGAATATTGTACAATCTAGACTTAAGATTATTTTCTTTTTTACGAAGGGAAGATGTTACGGAACGTATCTATGGTTTTAAAAATGTATGCGTCGTCTATGATTGTCTCTGGCTGTACCTACCTATCTACTGAAATACACGCTCGTCCAAGAAGTCTTTTTATATTTTATTGAAGCTGTCCCTGCACCTGCCATACCTGCCTTCCACTCCAGCCACCACCACAGTTACAAATTAAGCTTGAAATACTTTTATTTAATTAAGGTGCAAAACTTCTATTTAAGCAAGGTGGTAAATAGAAAGGATTGTAATAAAACTTTAAGTAGAATTTTATGATCCATAGTCTAATATTTTTAGATTATATCATTTCATTTCCTCGTTGTGGTTTCTAGAAGAAGATAGCAATTGCTAAAAGTGGGCGTTTTTAACACATTTGATAGCTACAATGACTACGAGGGAATGTAATGATTTGATACCTCCTAAAAATACTTGACTATGAGTCTTAAAAATTCAACGTAGAGTTTTATTACAATTCTTTTTTTTTATTAACAACTTATTAAATAAAAACCTCTGAGGGCGCTACTTTCGGTATTGGATGCACCTTAATTAAATAAAATGATTTTAAGCTTGATTTCGTAGCAATGAGGGGTTTTCAAAATTACAAAAACCTGTAGGCTCGATAGATGGCGTTGATAAAAATGTATACATGAGTTAATGTGTTTTTTTAGAAGTTTCGAAGAGTACTCCGGTGGGCAGGCAGATGTAACCCTAAAATGTTTCTCTTTTTGGGCAGATATCAGCCAGCGAGCGCTTACTTGCCTCTTTGGTACAGGCCGTTTATTTTTAAAAGCCAATTTTGACACTTCTCTTTCCATCAATGCCATCTAGTGAGGGAAATAGTTACTATTTTTATTTTTTAAATGTTACTTTGAAAAGTCCTCATTGTTATTTTTATTATTTATTATTAGCTCAAAGCACTGACCTGAAAATTTTTTTTCTTAATATATGCAGGTCAATGCTCAAAGAAAGCAAAAATAATTAATAAATAATAGGTAGCTTACATAATTTATTAAGTTATCAAAATATTATTGCAATAACGTTTCAATCTGAAGATACAAATATATAAGTGATGGATAAAGAACGAGTAGTAATTCGAATCGCGCTGATCGGTTATCGATTGTCTTGAAGATTGTATAGTTTGAATTAGTATTGATAAGTTCCAATGAAGAACTCGTTATGGGCGGTGTTATTGCTGGGAGTGGTAACATTTGGGGCGGACAGCGACGTATTAACTGTTGACTACCCACTGAAACTTTAATTGTCGAATGTTTGACCCAATGTTTGCGTTTGATATGCGGGCGCCTGTGGAATTGTGCTTGCAAACTTGTAGTCAAGGCAATCGTACTATTAGTACCTAAGTAGGGCAAAACTGTATTATACTAGTATTATAATGGTTTTATAATAGTATACTTAGTGTAGATAGAGTATTGTTTTATGTTAATGGTTTGAATCTATTTGCTTTTGGTTTGTATAGGTATTACAGGATGAAATGAACTACAATAATTAACTAATTGGTAAACTTTTTTTCAAAAAAATCTTTGTCTATAATTTAATGGTAAATAAATTGTGGCAATGTATAACTTGGAAGTGAACGTTATTTCCAATAAATCTTGGATTCGTCGTATAAAATTCTAGCTATAAGTTTTATTGGCCCAAAACTACCCCAATGTTGATGTTTTATTACAACAAAACAGCACTGAAACGTATTAATAATAAGTAGTTGACGTAGTAAAACAGTTGCTACGACCGTGCAAATTCTATGACACTCATAAAAGCGACATTCGCCCGTTCGCGCATTTTACGTCCCACTACCAATTTATATGCCTAAGGAGTTTTTATTTTATTACAAATGAAATAAAATAATGTTCATACTTTGTATTCACACGTTGTATTATATGGATTTCGTTTTTATTAGCTGCTTAACTTGCCACGTGGAACGATGGGTCTTAAATGTGACAATAATTTTAATGTAACGCGGAACTAGCACTGTTCTTTAAATCTTTTAATTTATTCACTAATGTTTGAATAAAGTTTATAAAAGAGCTAGCTATAGGTATTAAGGCAAACGGAAATAATTAAATATTACGTAAATATCAACTATAAAAAAAGAACTATTAAAAAACTCTCTTCTTTTTTGTATTAATTGGAGGGGATTATTAAAATATTTTATAATGTTTGTCACAAGATGATAGTCGTAAACCCTCAAGGATAATTATTTCAATTTTGTTAAGGTACAAATTCCTTTTAGTACGTACTTAGCCACAAATTTAATATGTCGCAAATGATAAAATGTGAAAATTGTCATAAAGTTTAGCATTTCAATTATCTTTTAGAAGCGTCTCAAAAAACGGAAAAATTATAATAATTTAATAAACATTAGTAATGAGCACAAGGTACCTAAATTATTTCTAGTGTTCTCAAAAATTATATCCTTCTTGATTATTATTTGAGATTTTCTCATGAAAATGTTCCCAGCTGCCATTTATTTTTCGAAGCGCCCCGCCTAAGCGACACACGTATACTTATTCACGTTTTTACCATAAAAAGTTCTTCCTAAACAGTAGCGGTTTATACTAGGAGAAAAACGATCTTGTTTATATATGAACACTAGCTTCCGCCCGCGACTTTGTCCGCGTGGACATGAGAAAATCCTTAGGGATCCTTTAACCAGCGTAAAAGTATTCTATGTTTTTAGGGGTGGAATTTCCAAAAATTCTTTCTTAGTGGATGCCTACACTGTATAGGGTATCTATGTGTAAAATTTTAAGTCTCTAGGTTCAGCGGTTTGGGCTATGCGTTGATATCTCAGTTATTCAGTCAGTCAGGACTTTGAATTTTATAAACACGCTGAAACTTTTATCATTTGGTTCGCGCAGTGGGTGTTCCACGCATCAAATCTACATACATCGTGAAATTTTAATTATTTGGTTCCCGCAGTGGGGTGGTTCCACTCATGATTACAAGCAACTTTTACTATGGGGCCGCAACTGTGATATCGTGAAAAAAAAATCAGCTTTTCCATACAAAAGCGCAATACCTACTCGATTTTAATGTATGGAACAGCTGATTCATTTTTCGCGATATCAGAGTTGGCCCCATAGTAAAAGTTGCTTGTAATCATGAGTGGAACCACCCCACTGCGGGAACCAAATAATTAAAATTTCACGATGTATGTAGATTTGATATTAAGATGATTAATATAATGAAAATATTAGAAAAAATCGGCTCACCCGTAGCAACTCAGACGGGACCCGTCCGTCCACCCGTCTGAGTTGCTACTATTTTCATTATATTAATCATCTTAATATAAAAATAGCATTGTGAATGCAAAAAATCAAAAAAAAAAAGTTAAAATTAGATTTGATATTACCTACATTTAAATAAAGATATAAAATTAGTATTGCTCGTAGAACGGATAATACACCCATTTTCAGCGGCCGCTGTCCAAAAAGTAAGTAATTAATTAAATTTACATTTAAACAGAAACAATGGACTGGCAGCCAGTTTAAATGTTCCTCTCAACCTATCGGGTCTTTTGTGTTCCTCACAACAAAATTAACTTTCATTAACTACAAGTTGATAACATCTTTTGTTCCATTTACACTGGAACTTTCTTCGCTTACTCACGCCGTTTGTATTATATAGGGAAAACCACAAAATTAATTGAACTTCATTGTTTAACACGGAATTTTACCGTGGCTTTTAATATTTCAATAACTTAACATTTCGTGTCAACATAAATGTTATAGGTGTACCTATTTATATCGTGTTTAGATTAGAATATAATATGATGGGAGTGCGTATGAGATGACGAAATAATAGTGATGTTATTATTATTCTAGATCTAAGGATAAAGGCCTACTCAAATCTGACCGGTATCCTGTACCGGTGGCGGTAACGATATCCCGATGGGTAAGCGGTAACGCGCTGTTCAAAGGTGATCCGTGACAGCTGCGGTAATGCCATACAAAATACCGGTCGGGATATCGGTCGGGTATACCGTTACCACTACCGTGTGGCTACCGGTACAGGATACCGGTAAGGTTTGGGTAGGCCTTAAAGCGTGCATTTAAATAATTTATGTTCTGAATAACAATAATAAGCCAATTAAGGCGAGGCCAGTTCACGATCTGACGAAAATATTGATCACTAAGTTTCCAGGGTGAAGAAATGATGTAGAATTCTACTACACAAAAAATACTGTAGACTGAAAAAAAAACACAATAACCGAACAGAATATTGAAATATGGCTTGGTAACTCTGTAAAAAAATCCGAAACTTATAAAAAATAACTTTCAATCGTCAGACTTCGTAAATTTTCAACGACAGTGATATGAGTTTTTTTATACAAAAAGGATTAGTAGTTTTATTATTGATCTAACACAATAGGCGAGTAAATCTTAACCCAATGATTCTGTATTCCAGAAATCAATAAAAATGTACAAAATTTCGTCGAAGCGACAGTTAAAGTTATGCAATAATCAATCATATTCTAACGACATCATGAAAAAGTAGATTTCGGTTTAGTAATTAAAGAACAAGCCTCACACCCGATTGCTAACTACAATACGACCAAATTAAAACGGTGTCAAACTTAGCGGTCATGTAGCTGTCATTCGCCTAGTTAACTTGGTCGAGTTGTAGTTAAGAAAAGACTTAGGCGATTCTTAAGTTTAGTGCAATTGGGTGTAAATGTCCTACAGTTGATTTACTTTATAGGAAGTTTCTTAAATCTTAACACACTTTCGTAGGTCTAGATAATAAAAACCGGCCAAGTGCGAGTCGGACTCGCGCACGATGGGTTCCGTACCAAAAAACGGCAAAAAATACATTTGTTGTATGGGAGCCCCCCTTAAATATTAATTTTATTCTGTTTTTGTTGTTATAGCGGCAATAGAAATACATCATCTGTGAAAATTTCAACTTTCTAGCTATCACGGTTCAAGAGATACAGCCTGGTGACAGACAGACAGACAGACAGACGGACAGCGAAGTCTTAGTAATAGGGTCCCGTTTTTACCCTTTGGGTACGGAACCCTAAAAACCTACAAACATCCTTTGTGTTGAGTAGATATGTAATACCTAAATAAGTTGTTACATCGCTTGTTAATCCAAATAGCTGAGAGAGCGTCGCGTGATTAATCAAAAACAATGCTTATATCGCGGGTGCCGATCAAGGGCATTGTGGAAGCGCAGCGGTCTGTGGCGAGCGTTGGAGCACGAAATCGCTCCCGTGGCGAACTCGACCCTATCCGACCTCATTGGTAATCTGTCCTCATCGGACGATGATGGCGATTCAATAGTGGAATATGATCTATAGTGTTCACGCTGCGTGGAAAGGAAAATGTGGTGAACATTTTCTCTTTTCAGATGTTTTGGTGTGTACAGTCGCATTCATTAATATGTTAGCACTTTTGATAGGATGTTGACTTTTAATACAAAGAGTTGTGTTTACTACAATGTTGACTTTTACGTAAAGGTTCATGAACTGTCAAAGGTTCGTACATATTATTGAACTCGACTGTACTAGATTTCGGTTTTATCCTACTAATATTATAAATGTGAAAGTTTGTGGGTTTGGATGTTTGTTCCTCAATCACGCAAAAACTACTGAACGGATTTTGTTGAAATTTGGCACACAGATATTAGATAGCCTAGATTAAAACATAGAATACTTTTTAATCCGATATTCCCACGGGAACGGGAACCACGCGGGTGAAACCGCGGGCGGCCGCTAGTTGAATATATTTTTTTACACTTGTATTAACTTTTTCTAAAAGTATAAAGTTTGTTGGTAAGTAACTGGATTCGTTGTTATTATTTAGCGATGCTTTTTTACAAATATTTAGCTTCAACTTAAAATAGTTACTTTTGTCAATGTGTATATAAATAAAATTGTAGCACCTACCTTAAATGATAGCCAAAATGTTACATGTAAAGTAAAATTGAATTATGGCCTACTCTATTTATATATTATTATATTATACCTAGTCTATTTATTAGAATTTTCAGTAAGTTTTTGTTATATAAAAATATAAAACACCACCGTATTTAACCTGTTAATAGTACATTACGATATTAGTGCGTTAAGATGGTTATAACATGCGAGGCGGAATTTCAGCCCGAGCCGATGGCGAGGGCGTAATTGAGCCGAGCATGTTATAACCAATACGCACGTATATCGTACGACGTTTTTTAACACATTTGCGAAGAAATAGAAAAAAAAATTGCAATGAGATTTGTATATAAATTAATATCGACACCATTTTTCATCTTGATGTTACTTTTCGTCATAGAATATGTTGCCCATAACGAGCTAGGCTTATATTTACTAGCTAGTTCATTAAAATACGCCAAAACTACATTTTCGGAAAATGACTTGGAATTTTTCATGTTTTTCCACTTCAAGAAATTTTCAAACGTGGTTATGTATCTGTCCTTGGATATTGATGGCAGCAAGCTGTCGCATGCGGTTCGCGCTTCTGTTAGTATATCCGGTGGAGTTGAAGTAATATATTGCTCATCTTCATTATTGAAAGTTGTCATTTTTAGATATTCACAATACAAGTACAAAGAAAAGAAAATTTGAGAAAAATGGCGCGAGGATTACTTTCTGCCGTGGCTGCGTGAAAATGTTGGCAAAGACGCTAGAGCATGCAGCCAAGTTTTTAAATTACCTAATAAACTGTTTTTTTTATTTCAAATAAACTCAATCTGTGAATGCACACTGTCTACTGACTGGCGCCGCTCGGCGATTAGTTCGAAATTTGAATAGCAACAGCGCGGTGCTCACTAGCTGGAGTCGTGCGGCGGCGGCGATCAGTTCCATATTTGAAATGGCAAATAATACTGTTATGGAATTTGTATGGACTATAACTTAACTATTTGCTTTGGTAACACACGCGTTTTTTATGACCCGCTTTACATATTTAAAACCGGTGGAATTACATCAGCTTTACGAGCAAAGGTGTTAAAAAAGCATTAATAATATTGCTTCTATTTCAGTATATTCCAGTAGTGCGGGATAAATGCTTTTAATACGCACTCTGAGGATTAAGACTAATGAACATCCACTTAGGGGTTACAGAATAGGCCTGCAATTTCTGTACGCAGTGTGTGCTGAGCCCTCTCGACGTACGAGTAGGTGTACGTCAAGTAGATAAAGCGCAGAGCTATCAATTCTACTGAGTGACCGACCAATTAATGATGAGTAACGGAGGCAGAGTCCAACGCAGCTCAAATGTTATACGATGTAGTGTGAAAGTTCAATAGTTCCAATGTTGCTTGGTTGTTCTTGGTCTTTTGCTTATAACAAAACACTAGTATTGAAATCCAGACCACTTTAAATAAAAAGCAGAATTTATACTTTGGTGACTACTTTTAAGTAGAATACATAAATAAGAATAAGACGGAACTAGGGAATCAATGCTTAGGCGCATCCATCACACACTCCAACTGCTCCAAAGACCCAGGGTTTGACTGCTAGTAAGAACGCAATGCATTTGTAGCGGCATAGCAACACACGGTTACAACAAGATTTAACCACCATGTTACTAGATGGCGCTAGTGTCGAATGAACACAAAGATTAGTAAGGAATAACACCTCGTAGTATGGAGAATATATGGAGAAACCTACATCTCGCTGACGGAGTTTTCTCAGCGACGCAGCATATATACAACTGCCAACCATCATCGGTTGGACCGCGGTCCCCGGGCTAAGATCACCCAGCCCGGAGGAAGATCTTCCACTTTGGCCTTCCTACAAGTGGCCACCTTCTCTCCATATTACCATACCCTACCACATTTTCTACATTGGTGACCCCCGACGGAGCACATCAAGCACCTTCAGCAGCGCAGCGCAGCCATCACTCCTCATACCTTATCAAGCATCCGCAGCAGAGTCACGCCGCAAGCAGACGCACAGCAGCCAGCACCAGCCCTCAAGGTTCCATCGCAGCATCACTGACGACGCTTCCTGGACCTTCGGCATCTCTCGACGGCATCATCCCGACCTGGTCTTCGCAGCCCACGACTGGAGCATCACTGGGCCCCTTACTCCGGCGTGGCAGCTCTGCGCACCTCACCAGCGGCTCGGACCTACCGTCACCTTCCACTGTCCCGACTCACCGTGGACAGGTCCCGACTCACCGTGGACAGGTCCCGACTCACCGTGGACACGGATCTACCTGCAGCACTGGCGGACGCGCCTTCCTTCACCCCACATCGTTTCGACTCACCGCAGACTGGGGCATCTCCTGCAGCATTCTACTCTGACACTTGCAAAGCTCTGACGCACTGACAGCTGAGCTTGGAATACCCTTGGACTATCGACCTCCGGTCTCAGGGAGGGAGTGAATAGCAACACACGGTTAAACCAAGATTTAACCACCATGTTACTAGATACTAGCGCTAGTGTCGAATGAACACAAAGATTAGTAAGGAATAACACCTCGTAGTATGGAGCATATATGGAGAAACCTACATCTCGCTGACGGAGTTTTCTCAGCGACGCAGCATATATACAACTGCGAACCATCATCGGTTGGACCGCGGTCCCCGGGCTAAGATCACCCAGCCCGGAGGAAGATCTTCCACTTTGGCCTTCCTACAAGTGGCCACCTTCTCTCCATATTACCATACCCTACCACATTTTCTACACATTCACTACCTATTTTAGTACCTACTGTTGCATAAAACGCGGCAGTCTATCACATACGAGTATTACACTAGTAAGTTTGAAGTGCTATAGCATTTATTTTTCGCTGCTCTGTGATTAATTCGGAATATTTTTTTTGTTTTATGTTTGGATATAATTTACAGTTACGTTAGAATAGCAAAATATTCTAGCAAAACTACTAAGGCATTTTCGGCATCTTCTGTGGCCGACTGTACCTGTTTTAGAATACTCAAGATGATATTAATTTAATCTTTATTTCAATGCATTAGTATCAAATTGCTCATTTCATCCATTCTATTAATTGTCTGAAGCAAATTATAGTATTTAATCAGTATACAGCATACATTTCATTAGAACCTTCAATTCATCCCGAGCCGTTTGATTGAGGACTCCGCTTAATGTATTGACACGAGCTATATTGCTGCTAATCTTGTACTTAGGCGGATTCTCTCTCTTATAATACATTAATTTCTATTCCAGGTCACCAAAAATATATATTTTAACTGAAGCCAGAAAAGAGCGACTTATTGGAAACATTTATTCCCGGATCATCCCATTATTGCTCCGTCTGAGAGCTCTCAGTAAAAAAGTATAAGGGATCATAACAGAATTTATTTTATATATATAATTTATTTTATCGGCAGTAACTCGTGGAGCTATCGGTGAAGTCGACGGAGGCTTAGGAAATTATTTTCGAGGGTGACCGTCAAACAAGTCGCTCGCTACAGAAACTTCGTGTAACATAAAAGAAGTTTTATGGAGCGATAAAGACCTTTTCAAGGGTCTCTGTAGGAGCTTGCCGGCGCCCACCGTTAGCTACGGCCTCTTGGACCTCGCCGAATGACTTCAAAATAACGCGTTTAGTACACGTAAGCTTGAAATAGTCCGCCAAGAGTTACGTTTTGCTTTTTATTTGATTTTTAGGGTTCTGTACTGAGGTACGGCTCCAAAGGAAAAAACGGAACGTTATAGCAGGGATCACCAATTAGTTTCGTGTGGGTCCGTTTATAACAAGTATAAATCTGTCGCGGTCCATTTGGTAGATGATAACTAGCAATCAAGGCTGAGAGGAACGGACCGCGGTCCACCATTTGGTGACCCCTGCCTTATAGGATCACTTGTTGTCTGTCCGTCTGTCTGTCTGTCAAGACGCGATGATCCGATTTATCTCAGGAAGGCGTGGAGGTATCAAGTTGAAAAACAATATACTCAGGTCTACAGAGTCCCTTGAAACTGTGAAACAATCAACTTTTAAGTTAACTTTTATACCGCAAAAACGCATATTTTGACAGTCTTAAGATAATCAAAATTTATAGGGTACTTCCACTTGACCTAGAACTATAAAATTTGGCAAGTAATATCGTCTTATACTACAAGTACAGAGAAAAGTCTGAAATCTATACATATGTAATTAAATCATAAAAAATATGGTCTTTATTTAAGTACCTACTTTAAGGAACCCTCGGTGGGCGAGTCCGACTCACACTTGTCCTATTAAAGCAGATGATTTGGCATTTGTTTGATGTTAGCTGAATTTGATACCGAGTGCTACTTCAAAACTACATACCTAGCGTGGATCGCAATTTCACACAGAAATTAATCAAAACTCGCATCACACATCCCATCGCATTAATATATTTGATTGCATCAAAAACTTTGTTAAACCTCGCAATATTGTGGTTAAAGTCGGTTAGACAATTTTTGTTCCTATTAATACTATAGAATTCCGAACAGAGTAACCGTAAATTTCACCACATCAAATTGTTTTCGTAAATTCAATAACCAAATAAATTACGGGTATTTATTTTAGGTGACACACATTTTGAAATGTAGTCAATTTGAATTTGGGCGACGGTATTGTGAAATCGCTAAATGGCCGCGGAAGCCCGCGCGAAATTGATTGGTTACTTAACTCTCTCGAGCCCGGTTTGGTCAACCCGGACTATTAATTAATCTACCTAATATATATGTATTTCCAACTTAAAATATTAATGTCTATGTGACTATTGTTTTTTTTCGGACAGATTGGATTATTAATATTTACTACAGGAAGTCATTCTTATTAATTTACTTGACAAAAAATTGCACCTTTTGTATTTGTGGCTTCGTTGCGTATGCCTTTGATAAATTAACAATTTATTGAGCTACTTTTATATCTCTATGTTAATTTGTCAATTTCTGTTGTAATTGACCGTTTTCTGCTTCAGCTTGGACGAAATTCATTCGTATGTCCGTCCGGCGGATGTTTGTCCGTTTGTTCTCCTCTACAGGTCGCATTTCTCTACCGATTCTCATGAAATTTTGTGAGCAGGTTCGATAATTACCTATATAGTTTTTTTTAAATCGAGCCAGTTTTTAGAAAATTAAAATGGTGGAGATATGTAAAGAATCATACTTCAGCCGTTTCGAACAATGTTCAAAAACATGACACAAACCTTTTTTTCTTCTTCTTCTTCTTCTTATTTTTGTTTTGGCAATCTACTTTCCTTTTGGAAGTAATTTTTGCCAGTGTCAAGTGTTGAATAGTTCAGTGGTAAATTGTTTCAGTTTACATTAAAATGCGAGTGCATCGTATTCCAATGTTGCTTGGAGCATTTGACACCAAGTATAATCAAGACAGTTTACTCGGTAAGGTCAGCCGAGGTCCACTACAGTAAAAGTCTCGGCTTCACACAACCAAGATTGCGCCTATTTTCATTATCCCACATATTGTTCAGTTGCGTAGACACTTGTACCATAAAACTGCACCAATTTTAAGACACAATATCCACTATGAATCAATTTGCGAATAATTAAAATAGTCAATTAGTCACTGAACCGAACTCGACGAAATGGCGCCAAAAACTCCAAACCTTTTTTGTTAGCGTTGCAAAAAAAATATTTGTTTTTAATTTTTATAAAAAAGTTTATAGTTCAAAATCAATTAAACATTTCTGGCCAAAATCCGAAAGAGATTTGAAAATTTTGGCATAGTGGTAACCATATTTTTTTTAATTTTTGACGCGAGGTCTACAGCTCACAGGGCCATTAATTAAAAGCAATGAGAATGTGGTCGTTGTGTTCCTCGTTATCTTACACAATGTGTCAAACCACAAGACATTGAAGAAGCAAATTGAAGCTATATGTTTTACGTGCAACCATTCAAAACGAGCGTATAAGTTTGTTGACTCAGTAGGTGAACATTTGACGAAATCACCATTTTCCATCATCAATTTTGCATCTTCAAAGTTGCAAAGAAAACAGAGATACTTTGTTTATATCTAAAAATGACAGCTATATAATAACTTAACTTTTGCCACAACTGATAAAAATCTTGATGATGACGGTGTGGCGTCATTTAATAATACATGCTCATGTAGGATAAGCTTTAGGTATGCACATCAACACACACGCGTATTTTATGTGACACTTAATTAGGACGCTAGGCTGAATTTAAATGAGCGAGATAATTAAAAGAACTTTGAACCTTTGCCATAGAGAATATTTTCCTTTGTGAGAGGGGAACTGTCAAAATAAACTCCTTTCAAAGGGTAGGGTATAGCTGCGATAGCATACGAAGCCGAAAGGAATAGTGTTCGTGGTCCATTACACAGGATTTGACTAAAAGTGACGTACTAACTTTTGCCCAGAATTACTCTCGTTAATCTATAATCCTATTTGCTCCATCTAACTTCAGTAATTCGTTTGGGACGGAAGAAAATAAAGCTTTCACGACACATTCCAACTAATCTCGTTAATAGTTTTAACTGAGAAATGTTGATTTTAATGGTAGTACTAATAACTGACTTATCTATTAAATGAAAAACTGGAATTCTAAGCACCAAAAATGTGTGCTATAATATAGGTTATATTTACAATTAGATAACAAATGTAGTTTATTAAACGCCTTATCAATTTTGCATGAAAATTGCCAAAAAGAATAGTTAAGTAAAACTTAAAAAAATACAACAGATGTGCTATTTTTCACAAAATGACAGAGACAAAATGAAGGACTGGTAATGCTTATTTATTCAAAAATCATTAAAATCTCATTTACGGTTTTTGTTTTACAAAATCTGTTAGATACGGAACTTAAAATAATTGAAAAAGAGTTAACCTTTTTCAAATAAATACGCACTTAAAATCAAAATATCTTTTTGGAAAGTACTTTCAGTATGTATAACCATAACATAATAATAGAATAAATACTAGCATGTGTAACATAAGGTTTCACCTGACTCAAATAATAAATTACCTACCATCTATTAAATTATATCTCACAGACACTTCGAATAGTCATAAATGCGGCGATTCAGACCTGACAGCGTAATCCGTAAGATCATTAACCGGAAAGATGTTCCCAGTAAAGTCATAGTATAGCAGCCGTGTAGCTCAGCAGGCGGTTTTCAAAGAGCAGGATTGAGCGGGTGACGCCGGGATCAAATATTTGCGAAACAACAAAGAACTTTCTTCGTATATCGGGTGAGCCATTAATCACTCTACTATTGTACGGTGCCTCAAAGCTCAATATTATATTGCTTTTCGACCTCTACTCCTTTACGAGGAAACGGCGGCGTAATAATCTGCTTAAGGAGATTTTAATAAAAATCGGTAGCTGAGCCCATACTTTGACGAGATTCGTATTCATAAAAATATGTTTACTAGCATAATCGTTAAATAAAAAAAAAACAAATCTTACAATTTGCTTAAGTTTTATCATTGATTCTTGTTCGCAGACATTCTCGTCTTTGATCACTGCAGTGATACATTTTTGCTTACATTATCCAGCTAAAACAATAATGATTTATGAGATAAACCGGCAAAGACCCGACAGAAAATCATGTAAAGAAAATTAAATTACAAGTCACTGCTTTTAATTTGGAAATCAATGACAAAAGACAATCTACCATGCCGATACAAAAAATGGGCGATTATTCCATCTGAATAATCCCAAAAGAGAGATTCACAAAGTTTCACAATCGCAACAATAGGTATCTTTATCTTCTGAAAAGTTTGCAACAGCGCCAAAGGGGCATTAGCGCCTTTTTTATGAAATTTTAAAATAAATTCGTTCTGTAACGATTTCAACTCGGTAATAATACATTTCGCCGTTGATTTATCCGCCTAAACATTGGGGGGCACTTGTTGCTGTAAATTAATTAGGAAACAAGTTAACAAAAAGTGCAATAAACTTCGTTAAAGGAAGCTTAATTTCCGCCAGGGCTCGAAGAGCTGACATTAATCAAACGAAATCGCTCTCTACTGCCGCGAATTTCATTACAGATTCTGAACAGTCAACGATTAACATTATAATGAAGTGATAGACGGAATTCGACTTAGTTTCAGAAGTACGAAATGTAATCCGTCAGTGTCTATGTTACCCTGAAACGTATTAATCGCACAAGTCTAGGGGAAATTAAAGCATTATGTGACATACATTGAAGGTATAGACTTATAGCTTATCACTTAGAGCATCGCGGAAGGGAGCAGCCTTAGCGATTATTACTCTATTCAAATTATTCTGGCATTTTTTGCGGGGGGGGAAAGTGCACACAAGTGCAGTCCCGCATACTCACATACAAAAACAACACTGTAAAGACGACACCAACACATAAAAAATAAAACAAAACAGCAAAAATTTGTGTACGGATGAGTCACACATCAAAATATGACACGTTTTTGACATAAAGGGCTGAGCCCAACTGTCGTTGCAGCAATATCGATACGGAAAAAGGAATAAAGGTAACAAACTCATTTATCTAATGAACTCTGAGGAGTAAGGCCATTTGTGGTCTTATCTAGCTTCTGATCTGTTTGCGGTTCTTCGCGACAGGCTCCTTCCAGATGGTACTAGCTGATCTGGCGAACATAGACAGCTCTACCTACTGTCCCCTTACATTACATCACATCAAAATGAAACATCTGTTCGATCAGCCCTTGTAAACACAAGAGCACGCAAGAGTGTATGAGACTAGACAATGAGACTGAGTGTTCTTGAGTCCGTATTAACTTGTTTAAGACTAATTTAAGAACGATGACAAGGTACAAAATAATTATAAGAGCCCTGGGGCCCTATTTTTGAATCGCTCGGCTGGCGTCGAGCGCTCGTTTCTGCTAATTTTCGTTCGACATCTCATTGTTTTAAGTCATATGTCGAACGAAAATCAGTCGAAAAGAGCGCTCAACGCCAGCCGAGCCGAGCGATTCAAAAATAGGGCCCCTGTAAGCCTACCACTCTAATAACGTGCGCATCCTGAGACTTTTTTGCTTGTTGGGTCTTTGTTGTTATTCACCCCATGTGAGAATGCCCATTCCTGCCCCAAGGATTCTTACCAGTTACAGTTATGAAATATTTATGAAAAATATTTAATAAAATTACTAATACTAAGAACAAATTATAAACTCAAACAAAGCAGCGGATAAAAAGTCAACATTTATTAGTTTTTATTAGCATTCTATGCCGTTTCCGGGCGCCCAGTATTAGTCTTATCTATCAGTGCTGCCAACAATTTTTATTTACAAAAATAGTTCTTAAAATGTTCAGATAATACCGGGTCCATAGCGCATGTTTCGCCAACATTCAAAAACATTCAACATTCAACATTCAACAAAAAAAAGTATGAGGATTAGGCAATACTTGTCGATAATATTGAAAATATCAATGGTGTTGCTTGGCTGGCTGATAATCATTGGTGGTGCTTACGAATCAGTGGCGCGGTTTAAAAAAACATGTTTGTGTAACATAAAGAAGTCAATATTATCAGTAAAAAGTACTTTATTGGTTCTGTAATCGAAAAAATAATAAAAATTGATATGCGATCAATTATTATTGATAATTCTGTTACATCGTTCGACTAGCCTTTTTAAGAACAATATTGGCAACACTGGCTGTACAAAAGGGCAAGAACCCAGTGCCGTTAATCCCAAAAAAACTTCCTTTTTGCAGTCAGAGGGCCTAGTACGAGTTAGGTTTAAAGACATTTATTCTCATACAAACATTAATGTTCATTTATAATGAGATACAAAAGATACTTAATACTAACATCGTGCCTCTGGCGCGTCAGCGTCAAACAAAACATAAAATTCGTAATATAGGTAGCAATAAGTAGGTAGTTACAATGTGCACACGTATTCTTTTAGCTTGGATTTGAATGAGTTAATGTGATTACATTCTTTTATTTTGTTAGGTAATTTATTGTAGTATTGGACACCTTCAAATAATATTGTTTTCTTACCGTAATTTGTTCGTGTATTAGGTAAAAGTAGTTGATGTTTATTTCTTAAATTGTGTCTATTTTCTTTTATGTTTAATTTAATATTGGATCGGACAGAGTTACTAATAATTTTCTTAATAAGAATACAAGTGGAGTATATAGGTATATATAACTGTCGAAGGTTTAGTAGTTTAGTTTTTTTGTACAATTCTTTAGTAGACATGAAATAATTAAAACAGTGCAATACTTTTATTATTTTGTTTTGAGTTCTTTGCAACGGTTTGAGATTTGTTTCGGCCGCAGATCCCCACACTTCAATAAGGTAATCGAGATGTGACTTAACCAACGAGTTGTACATGATAGGACGTATTCTGGTGGGGATGCAGTTAACTATCTTACGTAATGCAGCAAGCAATGACATTAATTTTGATTTTACATGATCTATGTGAAAGGTCCATGTTAATTTGTCATCTAACCATAAACCAAGATATTTTTCTTTGTTAGTTTGCTGTATGACTATATTGTTTATAGTAATTGGAGTAAAATCTGGTATTTGTTTATTTTTTGCAGCAAAAATCATAAACGATGTTTTTGAAGTATTGATGGTTAGTAAATTGTATTTCAACCATTCGTTTAGAATATCAAGGTCTTTTTGAGCCTCCTGTAGTATGTCGTGAAGCGACTTACCAAAGTAGAACAAACAAGTATCATCCGCGTATAGCGTTAATTGTCCAGACAAACCGATTTTACTTATATTATTTAGGTAAATCAAAAAAATTAATGGACCGACTATGGACCCCTGCGGAATTCCGTAATTTATATTTTGCTCACAACTTTCGAAATTATCGATCTTAACAACCTGCCGTCTATTCTGTAAGTATGAAGAAAACATATTAAGTGCTGTACCTTTTACGCCTATGTTACACAACTTTTGAAGCAGCTTTTTATGACTTACGGTGTCGAAAGCTTTTTTTATATCAATAAATATTCCTAAAGCAATACATTTTTCGTCTATCGATGTTTTTATTTTTGTTACTAGGTCTATGGTTGCAGTCAAAGTACTTGATTTCGATCGAAAGCCGTATTGTTGATCAATAAAAAAGTTTTTTTCGATTAAGTAATTATTTAAACGATCGTACAGGATACGCTCAAATATCTTTGATAAAATTGGCAAAACCGATACCGGTCTGTAGTTGCTAGGGTCAGTTATGTTTCTCACCTCACTATAGTTGTGTTTCTCACCTCACTTTGCGAATAGTATCGAGTGAAAGAGAGGAAATCATACGAGTGAGTGAACGAGTGAAAGAGAGAAGACGATAGTTAACTATTCGCAAAGTGAAATGAGTGCAAAAAACCAAGTACTAGGCCCTCAGCTGTCAATTCGTTGTTTGTTGTGTGTGTGCTGAGTGTCTTTTGTTTTGTTATTTTGAGTAAAGGTCGCTGTATACGGGACGGGAACGGGACGGCGGGGACGGGACGGGCACGGGGCTGGAAAAACATCGTTTCATACAAAATGTATAGGAGCATGCATCCGTAGCGGAGGCACGACGTAGCGTGCACGGGACGGAAAAAACCCCGTCGGCGGCACGTCGCCGCCCCGTGCCCGTTCTGTTCCCGTCCCATTCCCGTCACGTATGCATTGAAACTCCGTTCGCTCTTGCAAAATGCTTTGCATTACACATCACTGTGTAATGCAAAGCATTTTGGTGGATTTTGGATTCATTCTTAGGTATTATTGCTTATGCATTGTGGGGAAACGCACAGTTGGGTGCTGTTGTCACACAATGACCCTCATTTTTAGATAATATTTTAGTTACCTACTATTGATGAATAAAACTAAAATAATTATAGATATTTTGTTTTATTTTGTTATAAATTATGCCCAAAATAACAAATGGGTACTCTGGATAGTGGTTACCAATCAATCTATTGAAACCAACGAATAGTTCGTTGATTGAAACCCCTTTTTTTAATTCAAAATATTGACTTTATAACCTAAAAATCTTAATAATATGTATCACTTTTTTCAAGGTGTAGGTATCTATTATAAAACAGCCTTTAAATTGTAGCATTTTTTTAACTAGTTTTGTAAAAAAAATGCTTTCCATACAAAAAAATTAAGAATATAAAAGGGTTATTGTAAAATAAAAAGCTTTTGTTATGGTATGTTTGTACCCTTATAACTTAAAATTCTGAGCTTTAGCATAGTTCGTGTTTTATAATTTCAAGAGTACAAATAATAACCTATAAACTGACATATAATTCATTTGTGTAACTGAAAAAAATCTGGTGGGGCATGGCGCCATACAAATCTTGGCATTGTCATTTGACATTTCCATATTTAAATTTTAATGGAGCCTTAAAATGCATCTAATTTTCCTTCCTACAATACTTTAATGAAACATTAGGGTAATGTGGCATTAAAAAGATAAAAATCATTCTTGCGATTGAGTGTGAGTCTGTCAGAAGTTAAAAAGAATTTATAAATATTTAAGGAATATTTCAGGTATATCACATTTATGAGACTGCCTGGAGCAGGACCAGGCCATGTCCTTTATCGACAAACATTGTGATACGGTAACATCACTAAGTTGCTCATCGGCGAGAACTCGGATTTATCTAGCGACAGATCTGAAATTTGTACGGACGAGCCATGGACGAGCAGACCCGATGTCACTGAACAAATTTGACAACTAATCAAGAATAAAATATACGAATTTAATGTTTAAATGTAAACAAATAGCAATAATACGACAAAAAATTACTTTCATGTTAAATGTAACACCGTCTTTTTGTAAACTTGATGTTCCAGACCTCTTTTAACAGCAAAAAACTCATCAATTCGGCATTTTAAACACTGCAGCGTTCACATGCGCGACTGGACTCGGTCTAGAAAGAAATCCGGGCGCAACTGGTTTTATTAACCGCGTATGCCCATTTGGGCTTGTACTTCGGCAGAGGGGAACGCTTCGTATGGCTTCTCTTTCTGGGACAGAAGCGCGTCTTACTCTAAGGCTTATCATATTATGTCGTTTAAATTTTCGCGTCACGTAGGTAAATGACACACCAGGTGTCTTACCACCTGACATATTGTGCCGTGGATGGATGTGGAAAGTATAAATATAGGTGGATACATAAAACATAAAAAATGGTAGGGATAAATTCAGCTTTGGTAATTTAGTTCCCTTCTTAAAGAGACTTTCTGTTAAAAAATTACATCAAAACAGGAAGCTACTGTTTAACAATCAGACAATCAGAAAATATTTGAAGAAAAGGAGAGTATATACGTCTGTGATGCCTTTCTTTTACATAAACTTATCAAACACAGGAGAGTACCTATTTTGTTTTCTCGCTCTTTAAATGTTATTTGCCCGATTTGTAAATATTATTAATTTCAATCATACAATCATCTCGAAATTTATCGATTAATGTTCTATAGAATATTCTATAGAATAAATGAGACTCAAATACGGAAGTTAATACTCAGGTAACTGCTACAGTTGATAGACAAACCCGATGGAATGAGCTATGTATGCGTAGAGTGTTCCATAAAATGTGAATAAATCAATTGAAGTAGGTACCCCATATTGAAGCGACGGAAGCGCCAAGACAGATTATTTCCTTTACTTCCTCACCATAGGAACGTAGGGTATAGTTACGCAGAATGTCATATCTACGGAATCACTACTTAATAGTTTTGTCTAGTATGGAACGAAAATGTAGCAACTATCAATGAACTGGAAAAAAGGGTAACATTAGAATCGACCCCTGAAATTAGTTATACTATTATTATTGTGACAGTGAAAAATAAATAAGAAAACATTAATTAGTTTATGATACCAAAATTGTTGGAGACAAGTCCGAGGAGTATAGTAAAATACTGAAAAATTAATATTAGTATTTAATTATACTGCTGGATAATGCCCTCACCTTTCAGAACCACATAATAGGTCTTGCTCAAAAAGATAGAAAATTAATATACATTTTTAAACAACTACAACGTGTCGCGAATGGTAAAACTTTAAGAGATATTTATAATTCTTTATTCATATTGTATAACAGTTTGGGGGGGAGCGGCGAAAACTCATTTAATAAAGATTGAAAGGGCACAAAGATTAATACTGAAAATTTGCCTTGCCAAACCTCTTTTATATCCAACTGTATTGCTGTATGCTGATAGCGAAGTCCTAACAGTTCGCCAACTTTATATATTAAATACCGTTCTAAATCAGCACAAAGAAATAGAATATAATAAAGAACTGACAGTCACTAGTACTAGTCGTAGACAAAGGCAGATTTGCCATACTGAATCTTATAACAGAGCATTTACACATAGGTTTTCCTGTGCGCAAGGTCCAAAACTGTATAATAAAAGTAATTCACTTCTTGGCATATATTCCAAAAATCGGTTTAAGTGCAAAAATATTATTTGTAATTGGCTGATGAAGCTGTCATACCAAGAGACTGAAGATATATATTATATTATTATTATTAATTCTTTATAAGTACGTAAAGATTTTCAAACTTAAGGGAAAATCTTATCTTAAGATTGATCAAAGAAAGATTAAAGGTAAAGTTAGAAATATAGAATCAAAGGCAACATTCTGTTCCCTCCATATAATGTTTGTGCCTCCCCGGTGGCAAGGCCGGGCCACTATATCGATTAACGATCTCGAATATTGGTGGAATGAATGCCGTCCTGTTTATGACTCATGAATCTCGACAAATTACTGTACACGAGTCTCTTAAAGTCGAAGGTTGTGTTTACTGCGCGGGGACCGTTAAGGACCTCGGGGTTGTGGCATGAATAATTTGATGGCGTTTTTATGCTTTAATCAGAGGAGTGGTGCGTATATGACGATACTTGAAAGTACACTGATGAATAGCTGTGTTGAAGTTAAGGATGATATAAAAAGGAAGATACGAACTAACTTCTTCCGACTTGGCCTTACTCCCGAAATTACTTTTATTATTTTCTCATCACTAAGTAAACCTCCATTCTGCTGTTATTTCCGTACATTTTTGCAGACGAATTGACTTTAATTTTTTGAATTTTTTTCATGTAACCGAAAATTCTAAAACTTTTTTCAATTACTAAGGAAGCTTATTCCAACCTAAAAAAATATTCAGCAAATTTGTTTTTTTTTCAGACATTCCCCCATTGAATTACTGGTAGTAGAGATACTTATAATAATAACAAAAACATAACATCATCTGGGGGTCTATTACGAAAAGTTTAATGCGATACACGCAGCTGCGTCCGTGCTTCGTTTTGATTGTTTCCTATTACAAATCACTTTCGTATGCGATATTGCGAAGTGATTGCGTGAGTTTGACAGTTTTTCTATAGCGTATCCATTGACCTGCATATATTTACACTGGACAGGCTTATGTCAAACTGTTTTTGTGCCTATTTGATTACCGCCATGTTGGCGCTGTAGGACGTAGCGTGAGCATAGCGTGCGTACATGGTACTAAAGTTTGAAGTCTGGAGAGACCGTCACGTCAACCATTTTCATATTGTACGTCAAAATTAGTTCTTTAGACGCACGCTAGTGGCGTTTCAAATAGGCACAAGAACTTTGCTGTCAAATCATACAGCCAGCCTGTCCAGTTAAATAAAAAAAAATTTCATGTCAGTGAGCGTATCCGACATCGTTCGTTTAGTAGTCTATGGACTACGATAGCCAAATTCAAAATGTTTGTAATAACTACAACCAACGAACTGCGGACGATTATCGTGGCCAAGTGACTGCGTACATTACACTGTACACTACATTACATTTTCAAAAACTGTGAAGATTTTTATTTTTATACTTTTCTTTAATAAAGACCGCCAGGAAAATAGAACGCCTCGTTGTTTTATAGCCTGGAAGTAATCGTTATCTTACAAAACAATTTCTTTTCTAATTACATGAAAATACAAAGGACTATTTTCAAGGCGAATCTCTACTACACGTCTTTAGGAAGACAAATTGATGTGTAATCCTAGAAAATTTCAGATATCTCTCCTAGCTGAGATAGAGATTGATAGAAAGTTCAGAATAGACAAACTGACAGGCCAGGAAGGCTGACAAATAAAATTCTCAAAGAAACTAAAATGCGATTGGAAGAAAATGAATAGGAATTTCGTTTGACATTATTGGATAAGGTCTTTATTCCTCGTTTGGATGACATGATGATTTTGTTGAAATGTTTTATCGATATAATATAATATTCGCACATCCCATTACCATTTGTTTGACAAAACTAAAGAGCTGTAAGCCAACAATTTAATTTAATTTCGGATCAACCATTTTTTTCTTTGAAAAATACTCAAAACATTTTATTATATGACATTTATATCTATACTTAGCACTGTCAATTAATTACGTCGTACCGTCTATTTTTGTTTGTTTTTTTATCTTTCTTTTAGTCGTTTTTCCTGTTTAGATTTTTCTGTTACATTACAGATACCATGAAACTTTTTAGTAACATTAGAAATAGAAATTCTCACAATCCACGGGGGTAGTAATAGCGTTTTACTGTATCGAAGGAAAGTTTGAGCTCAAATAGCTTTGCAGAGTTTTGCATGCAAGCAATGTCTATCAAACTACGTTCGATTAAGCCAACTTTGTAAGTAAATCAACGAAAAGCAACAAATATAATTCCTACTAAAACCAATACCAAAATAGCAGAGCTTTAATGACTTAACTGTTAAGTTCGTTTAGGATTTCAACAACGGTACAACTATTGTGAAGTTATCAACCTTTTTAGAAATTCTAAACTATCTTGACAATTTCTAAAGATAAATCTAACATTTTTAGTTCTTATAGGTCTTAACCTTGTCTTTTGATTGGAATAACGATATTAATATAATATCAAGTAAACAAAATGAAGTAGATCAATGATGGCGACTGACAAAAGACTCTTTTAGATTTGTGAATAATTTTATTGGACTTTGTGTGGACGACATCATATAACGAACTTAGTTATAAACCTATTTCATGAAACACGTAAAGTAATTTTGGAAGATTCTTTATCAAATAAAGTCCTCGCGTAAGAACACTTTTACATTATGCAGGTATTGAGAAAAGGTAGCAAATAATTTTATTTACAACGGCGGGCGAGCGCAGATAGGGCCCTGATATAATTTGAGATGGGACGGAAGAGAGTCGCCATTGTGGTTTGTAAGCGAGAAACGACAAACAAATCTAGGCCACGCCAACGAATTTGCGTTTTGTTTTGAATTCAGAATATGATTCAAAGTGCCGGTAGGGTAGTATATAATTTGTATAATGTAAGGTTCTATTTGTATGTTTACTAACGACTATGGAGCTGGCACAGAAATATTGAATACATACCTAGGTGTTTTGTTTATAACAATTATTATTGTTTTATACTGTAGCGACAATGATTGTATTAAGTGCTTACTTATTGATTACGTCATAGGGAGCGATCGCCTGGCAGCTGCCTGCGCGCAGCAAGCCAGGTGCTTGATTACGTCATAGGGAGCGATCGCCTCGTAGCTGCCTGCGCCTAGTACTTGAATGGCAAATCGACCAGTGGGAAAAATTTACACGAGACATTTTTTTAAAGTTAATAATCGAAATTATTAGAAATTTACTAAAATATTTCCTGAAATATAAACATGCAGTATTTAAGTTCCATCAAAAAAAAAATATATAATATATTGTATAGCGTGTAATCACAGTTGCTATAGTTCAAATAAAAAGTAAATTTTAGTGAAAAAATTGGTCGGTTGGCCATTCAAGTATTAAGGCGGTGATTTGTTTACTTCTGAAATTGTAATATGCTACAAGTTAAATTAGTTGATAGATAAGTAGTACAATTTTGACGACCATTTGGTGCAACAGCAGAGATCCTGATGCCTATTGAGCTAAATAATTATACCGGATTCCAATCTTTGTAGAGGGCATGGACCAACGTGCATGTTCATGTTATGTACCTTCTCGTATTAACTATTAAGTATAAGTTGTTTTTAGGGTTCCGTACCCAAAGGGTAAAAACGGGACCCTATTACTAAGACTCCGCTGTCCGTCTGTCTGTCTGTCTGTCTGTCACCAGGCTGTATCTCATGAACCATGATAGCTAGAAAGTTGAAATTTTTACAGATGATGTATTTCTGTTGCCGCTATAACAAAAAATACTAAAAACAGAATAAAATTAATATTTAAGGGGGGCTCCCATACAACAAACGTGATTTTTTGCCGTTTTTTGCTCGGTATTAATAACGACAATAGGTAGACAGTTGAAATTTTCACAGATGATGTATTTTTGTTGCCGCTCTAACAACAAATACTAAAAACAGAATAAAATTAATATTTAAGGGGGGCTTCCATACAACAAACGTAATTTTTTTGCCGTTTTTTGGTGCGGAACCCTTCGTGCGTGAGTCCGACTCGCACTTGGCCGGTTTTTTTAAACTACACTTACCTATACTTAACTGAAGAAATAAATTATTATTTTTATATATTCATAGAATTTTCGAATGGATATTAAGTTAGCATTATCGGTACGTAGTAACACGTTCCTGAAGTGAGTGAAGTTTGCAGAGCTGTAAAGATTACGGGAATGGAGACAAACTTGGCATTCGCAAATGTGAATATGCTAGGTACTAGGTAGGTATTATCAGGATTACACAGTCTAGCGACTAAACTATTTGGCTAATTTTTAGGGTTCGTAGTAAAGTCAACAAAAAACTCTTATAGTTTCGTCATGTCCGTCTATCCGTCCGTCCGTCCATCCGCGGCTTAGATCAGAGGTCCTAAGTACTAGAAAGCTGTAATTTAGCATGAATTTGTAAATTAATTTCGCCACAAAAGTGGTAGAATAAAATCTCAAAAAATGATTCTTTTTGTCTACCTTCCCTACGTGGGAATAAAAAGAATTGCCATCGCCACTTGAAAAAGGGGATGGTAAGGCAACGTAATTGTAGATGGCGCTGCGTATACGCTTGTTCCTAAGATAGTTGATGTTTAGAACAAATCAAACAGATTTTTCGAAAATTTGTAAGTGCCAACATTTCGACAAAAAATTCATCTCGGTCTTTTGTATCCCTCGCTTTGCTCAGGATTCTACTTTAGAATCCATTGCTGCTCTCGGGATCCAACTTAGTCCCTCGAATTAAATAACTTTTTTCACTCGTTGTATAATCTACTATTTCTCATCAATCTCATAGTGTCCAATATTATTAGATAGGTCTCTCAATAATGTTGTAGGTTTGAGGAAATTACTTTTTAATTTAGGAATCCTTTTGCGGAACATTAAGCTCCTACCCCCTCCCCTCCGCACCAGGTAAACGGTTGCTTTTGGAAACGTGAAAAAATTCAGGACAGTAGTACATATGTATAATTAAGTTAAAAGGAAAACTATCATTGTTAGGTAGGCTTTACAAGTTAACGAGTAATTAGCACAGAAACAGAATTCATAATAGTACCTACAAGTGTGATAGTCCATTAACTTACAAAATTAATGTATATTAGAAAAGTTTTAGTAGAATTAATTTCGTTGAATAGTTAGGTATTATACTTAGTTATAGTCGTTAGTTGTGTAAAACAGGAAGTAAATAAAAGTCTATAGCCATATGGTAATTGTATAAGGTAACTGCGGAACCCTAAACTGTACGTGGTCCGCCAAGCACTTGACCATTTTTTTATGAATCCGTTGTATTTCGACAGTCAAGTATGGTGTCATATTGTGTTTGTTTGGTTGGTGTTGCTATGTAATGTACCATAGAACGTACTAGAATTTTCGATAAGATGTTACCAAAGAGTAGTCACGTATACATGTTATTTTTCATGTTATTTTCCCTTATTACTGTTTACCTTTCTCATGATAATACCTTTGTGTCCTTTGTTTTCGATCATTAAGTAATGATTTTGTTTTGATCCTTTAATGTTATGTTTACAATTGCATCCTAATGAATCTGTTGATAATTGAATAGTATAAAAGATCGGTACATCGCAACACTCGCCAGTCTTCTTACATCAGTCTTCGTCGAGCAGTCTTCCAGACTTCTTAAAACAGTGTAACAGTCTCGAGTCACTCCGCAGTACTCTTGAGTTCTACTACGGTTGTCATAAAGCCATTGTACTGTTTTGTAAGTAACCAATAAACTGTATTTGTGTGAATCAGTGACTCTCAATATTCTTGCCCAGTACCCCTCTGACACCATCGTCCCACAGTACGCGCGCGCTTTACATATTTTTGGTGTCAGAAGTGGGATGCGTCCGGTTAAAACGGAACATTCACAGCAAAGTAAATTGTTCGGGAGTGCAGAACCTTCGTTGGTTTGTCGTTCGCGACCACTACTCGCTCAAGGCGCAAGTACTAACGACGCGGGTCAAGTATTGGTAAATACGCGTAGCCGGTCTCCGATTGACTACGTACCACACTCGTCGGCTGTGTCTTCAAGAAGAGGCGCTGGTGCAAGAACCAAGCTCAGCGATCAGCTTCGGCATCGCAGCAGCTACTACACTGAACGAGCTACACAAAGGCAAGAAGACTCCGCAGTAAATCACCACGTGAGTTCTATTGTATTTCATCATTCAAGTAAAGTGAAGTGAAAATATTATATTATATTATAACTAAGTGTGTTCTACTGTGTATTTTATCATCGGACCAAGCAGAATTCAGAATCAGATCAACTTATCGTTTAGAAATAGAAATAAGTAGTTAATTGTTTGAAAGGATTATTATTTAGTAAGGAAAATGAGTAACACAAAGACTGACACAACGTCAACAGACAATAGCAAAATGTCTATCTCAGATGCAGTCAATAGCACAGGTGGATTTATAGATATTAGTTTAGCAGAACGAATGATTACGCGTTACAATGGGGACAAGTCAAACTTACATGTTTTTATAGACAATTGTAACAATGCTTATATGTTATTACTTCCTATATACAGAGTGGCATTCGTATCAATAGCTCTTTCTAAAATAGATGGTAATTTAAGATCAACTCTTTTAAACAGAACTTTTGATTCATGGGAAGACTTAAAAAATCATTTATTAGAAAATTATTCTGAAAAGCGTACTTTTGCTCAGTGGCAGTTAGAACTAAATTCTTGTAAACAAAATCATAATGAGCCAGTCTTAAATTACTCCACTAGAATAGAAAACTGTTATATTAAATTAATTAAATCTTTAGACCCAAAACTAAGCAAAGAAGCCCGAGAAGCAAATATAAATCTTTTGAAAAATCAAGCTTTAAATATTTTTATTAGCGGTCTCAATCCTCAGTTACATATTTTATTAAAATCTCAAAAACCTAATAGTTTTGAAGAAGCTGTTTCCATAGCAATCTCCGAGGAACAAGAAATTAAATCTAGGCAAGAAATGAGCTCTAAACATTATGATAGGCCCAAAAGATGCTCAAACTGTAATATGTTAGGACATTTAGCATTTCAATGTAGAAAAAATCCAATCATTAGATCAGTTCAAACAAATAAAGTACTAACATGTTATATTTGTAACAAAAAGGGTCACATAGCTAAAGATTGTTGGCATAACAATAATAATAAGCCAAGAACAAATCAAAATAATAGATTTAATAATAACAATAATTCTAATTTTAATTTCCGAAATAACCATTCTAATAATCAGAATCAAAGAATGAATTCGCGTAATCCAAGTCATTTAAACTCCACCAGTCCAAGGACGCCGGCCGGTCCAAGGACATCTCGCGAGACCAAGGCCGAGTATTGTCAATTGACACAGGTGTTTCAGCGTATGTTACTTTGAACAGTAAAGAATTATTAAAAAATAAAGGAACATTTTTGATAGACACTGGTGCAGAAGTCACATTAGTAAAAAATGAAGCGTTAAAAAGTGATACATTGATTTACGATGATCAAAGGTTAAAGTTGCGAGGAATAGACAAAGATGCGGTTCCTACGAGAACTATAGGCTACACGCACTTGAGTTTTCAGATAGGAGTAAAAAGAGTTCATCATACCGTTTCGGTGGTCCCTGATAGCTTTCCTATCGAACATGAAGGCGTAAAAGGTAGCGACTTCTTACGAGCAATGGACGCTATTATAGATTATCACGGTGACACAATAAAGTTGTTAGGACATCGCTTGAAGATAGATTATAATAATAAGATATTCAGTAAAGAAGAACCTGAAATATCAGATGTTGAGAGTGATTGTGAGATTTATGAATCGCCATTAAAAGAGGATATGTTAAAGTTTGACAAGATTGAAACAAATAAGATAAAAAATAAAAGAAACAAGTTTGGGATAGAATGTTGTGAAAGTAATAAGAAAATGAAAGAAATAGGAAATAAAAATAGCAAAGCTGAAATGGAATATAGTGAAAGTGACGAAAAAATGAAAGATATAGGTCATAGAAATAATAAGGTTAAAATAAAATGTAGCGAAAGTGATGACAAAATGAAAATGAACGACATAAAAAATAAAAGTAATGAAGTTGAAGTAAAAAGTAGTGAAAAAGAAAATATGAAGTTAAGGAAGTGAACGAGTGTATGAAAGAAGAAAGAAAGGATAATTATATAAAAGATCAGAACTATATAGAAATTGAACCAAGGTGTGAAAAGGTGATAGAAGTAAATGTGATTAATTCTGACATGAAAGAGGGTATAATACCAGAAAATATAATTTTGACAGAAGGTGTTTACCTTTGTCCAAGTATAGTGACAGTGAAAAATTCAAAGGCATTGACGGTATGTTTGAATACCACAGATAAGTTAGTAAAAATACCTCATGTTCAAGTTCGCTTAGAAAAATTGGTTGATAAAGAAATAGAATCAGTAGAGGTAAAACTAGTGAAGGAAAGAAAAGGAAATTTTGCTAAAAGTCGGTTAGAAAAGTTAGAAAAAACCTTAAGAACGGATCATTTAAATAAAGAGGAAAAAGATAGTATCATTCAATTATGTAAAGAATATAATCATATATTTCATTTGGAAGGAGATTCGTTGACAACTACCGATGCAATAGTACATGAGATACCTACGACATCTCAGAAACCCATAAATACTAAATCATATAGGTATCCTGAGGCATTAAAAGGTGAAGTAAACGATCAAATAGACAAACTTTTAAAAGATGGAATCATAAAGCCATCAAATAGTCCGTGGAATTCACCAGTATGGATGGTCCCTAAGAAACCTGATGCTTCTGGAAGGAAAAAATGGAGGTTAGTAATTCATTTTAGAAAATTAAACGAAATTAGTTTCGGTGATGTTTACCCATTACCACAGATAAATGACATATTAGATCAGTTAGGTCATAGTAAATATTTTACAACTTTAGATTTGGCGTCTGGTTTTCACCAAATTAAAATGAGTCCTGAAGATCAAATAAAGACAGCTTTCAGTGTTCCATTAGGACACTATGAGTTCACAAGAATGCCTTTTGGGTTGAAAAATGCCCCATCGACTTTCCAGCGGTTAATGAATAACGTTTTAACAGGGTTACAAGGTATTAAATGTTTTGTATATCTAGATGATATTGTTATTTACGGGAGTTCCTTAGAAGATCATAATTCTAAATTAAAAGATATATTTGAACGACTATCACAACATAATCTGAAATTACAGCCTGATAAATGCGAATTTTTGAAAACAGAAGTCATGTATCTTGGTCATTTAATTACGCAGAATGGTGTAAAACCTGATCCTAAAAAGATTGAAGCCGTAAAGAATTTTCCAATACCAGAAAATCCTAAAGAAAGAAAAAGTTTCCTAGGGTTAGCAGGCTATTATAGACGATTCATAGAAAACATTAGTCAACTAACGCAACCCTTAACTAAACTTTTAAAGAAAGATGAACCATTTAATTGGACCAGTCTACAACAAAACTCTTTTGAAATTTTGAAGAAAAGCTCTGCAAAGAACCTATTCTTCAGTATCCAGATTTTTTAGAACCTTTTAATCTAACAACAGATGCAAGTAACTTTGCCATTGGGAGTGTGTTATCACAAGGTACACCTCCACAAGATCTTCCGATAGCTTACGCTAGTCGAACCTTAAATAAATCAGAAATAAATTACTTTACCACAGAAAAAGAACTTCTAGCAATAATTTGGTCAGTAAAACATTTCAGACCATACTTATATGGCAGAAAATTCCGTATTTACACAGACCACAAACCACTCGTTTGGTTATTTAACGTTAAAGACCCTGGTTCACGATTGGTCAGATGGCGGTTACTACTTGAAGAATACGACTATGAAATAATCTATAAAGAAGGCAAACTTAATCACAATGCAGACGCTTTAAGTAGAATTAAATCAAAAGAAAATGAAAGTTCATCATCAGAAGAAAAGAATATTAAAGTTACTACTAAAAGTAAAGATAACTATTCATTCTTTTTAGAGGAAATACGAAGAAAACCTATTTTGTTTAACAGACTTGAGGAGCATAACGGCATCATGCCTGAAAATTCGAATGAAGTAATATTCACTTCTTGTGATTTAGACAGTGTTAATGACAAAAGATTAGTAAAATATGAACCTTTCATAAAGAAGCTTCGTTCAAAAGAAAATAAACTATACGATTCTTCAATAATACAAGAAAATAAAAAGTTTCTATTATTTTCCTTTGTAAAATTAAATAATTGGGATAAAGCATCATATGAAGATATATTTGAATGTCTAAAAAATGTAAAACATAAAGTTCTAGATAACAATATTAAAGAACTAAGTTTTAGTGATATTTCTCATTTACATTTAAAATGGCGTAAAATAAGAACAATTATGAGATATATATTCCGTGATACAAACATAGTCATACATGTGTATCATTCCGTAATCAAAACCCCAAAAAAGGAAGACATTCTCACCATTCTTAAAGAGAACCATTCAAATCCAATTTCAGGGCATATAGGGTTCCACAAAACTTATAAGAAAATCAAGTCCTTATATCGTTGGGACAATATGAAAAAGGATATTAAAGAATTTATTAAAAATTGTAAATCTTGCCAAGAAAACAAACTAAATCGAAAAAGAACTAAAATGCCTATGGAAATTACTTCGACTTCAACAGAGGCTTTTGAAAAAGTAGCATTAGATATTGTAGGACCATTACCTATGACAGAAAATGGTAATAAATACATATTGACATTGCAAGATGACTCAACTAAATATTCTCAAGCTTATGCACTACCACAACATGATGCTGAAACCATAGCAGATTGTTTTGTTCGTAACTTCATTTGTAAATTTGGTAGTCCTAAAATTCTTTTAACTGATCAAGGTGCAGATTTTATGTCGAATTTATTAAAAGAAATAGCTAAATTATTTAAGATGAAGAAAATAAACACAAGTGCCTATCATCCTCAGACTAATGGAGCTTTAGAGAGAAGTCATAGCACATTAGCTGACTATCTCAAACATTATGTAAACAATGAGCAAACAAATTGGGACAAATGGCTAGATTTTGCTATGTTTTCTTATAATACGAGTGAACATACATCTACTAAATTTACTCCATTTGAATTAGTTTTTGGTATGAAACCATCCTTACCAAGTTTTATTACCAAAGAACCTGAATTTAAATATACTTATGAAAATTATATTGATGAATTAGTTTTAAAATTACAAAAATCACATAAATTAGCACATGATCATTTAATAGATTCAAAAGAAACAAATAAACGTTATTATGATAAGAAAACTAAGAGGGTAGAATTTAAAGTAGGAGATCTTGCATATATTAGTAACGAAAAATCAAAATTAGGTAAATCTAAAAAATTATCATCTTATTGGTTGGGCCCCTATAAAATCATAAAAATCAATTCTCCAGTAAATGTTACTTTATTGATTAGAAATAAAAAGATTAAAGTTCACACTAACAGATTGAAACATGCAATTGTTTCAGAATAACCATCATCATGTGGATCCTGATGATATTATTACTAACCCCTGAAGTTTACGCAAGTATATATAATATAACCGAAACAGGAAAAGCAGGAATATATTTTGAACACATAGGAAAGATAAATCATTTTGATAGCGAATGGAATCTAATTGCTTATTTAGATATTTCTGATGTTCATAGAAAAATTAGTTTGGTTGATAATACTTTCGAGAAAACAAAAACAATTTGTGATCATGATAAATTTAATAAATTATCAATGTGTCAAACTTCACTTGTAATTTTAGAACAAATCATACCTCAATTACATAATCAAGGATATGTGTTAACGGAATTGACAGGACATAAAAGAAGAGTTAAACGTGCATACGTTGATGGTATAGGAAACATATTTAAATTATTGTTTGGTACTTTAGATTCTGACGATGCAAAGAAATATGATGAAGAAATTGAAAAGTTAAGTAGAAATGAACATGATGTGTTAGCTTTGTTGAAAACTCAATCTAATATTGTCAAAACTACTATATCTAATTTTAATAACAGTATCACAGATATTACAGCTAATGAAAAGATATTCAATAAAAATTTAGAAGTTCTTACCAATCATACTAAAAATGTTGAAATAAAAATATTTGACATAACTCTAAAACAAGATTTAGATGAACATTTATCATTGTTAACTTTAATTACTACTGAAGTTAATAATGAAATTTCTACAATCATTAATACTATTTTGTTCGCTAAGAATAATGTCATACATCCTTTAATAATAACGCCTGAACAATTCGTTATTGAATTAAGAAAAACTGTCCCACATTTACCGTTACAAACGAAATATCCACTTGAATTATCTGAAAGAAATGCACCTGAGCTGTTGTCAATTTCTAGTTTAATATCATATTATTTGAATGAAAAACTTGTATTTGTAATAAAGATACCCTTAATTACTCAAACAGAGTACGACTTATATAATGTAGTGCCTGTACCAATTAAGAATAATGATAACACATTTATTTTTATACTTCCAAATTTTAAATATTTTATGATTTCTAGTAATAAATTGCATTATGCTTATATTGAAAATGTATCTAAATGTAAGAAAATATCTGATAATTTTAGATTCATATGTAAATTAGAAACACCCTTATTTTCTGTGCATGGTAACAAAGTTTGTGAAACAGAATTAATGTTTAATAATATTAAACTTCCTGTTGAATGTGATACGAGAATAGGTCTAATAAATAATGAACAATGGTATAAACTTTATCGTACAAATAATTGGATGTTTGTAACTCCTAGAAAAATTGTTGCTACATTGAATTGTAAAAATCGGGAACCATTAGATATTGATTTATATAATACTAGTATAATATCAATTTCAGATAACTGTAAATTATACACTGCTAATATTGTATTACAGACAGAAGTTAAAAACTTAGAGAGTACATATAATTCATTCTTACCACAAATAGATTTAACACTAGATGATTGCTGTAAGAAAGTAAAAGAAAGAAATGTCTCAAAAATTGAATTTGTACCTTTAAAAGTTCATGATCATGATTTTGAAAGCCTCAATTTAGCAAGTCATAAATTAGATGAGATTGATGATATGATAGATAAAATTGAAAGTCAATCAACATTCAATAAAATAATGAATAACACATACTTTATTTATGTAGTTGTATCTATATTAAAAGTAATTGCATTATATATTTTGTATAGATTAGGAAAATATATAATAAAACGAAATTTCTTTTGTAGCAGTAGAAATAGAGTTTTAGCTATTGAAGATGCTAGAGGTTGTTGTAGTAGAATAAGTAATCATTTAGCGAATAAATTATCATTTATCATTTATCATTTATCATTAATTGTATAACGTTTAGAGTAGATAACAGAAATTTAGAACAAGGTGTTGAATTAGAAGATATGTCTACGACAAATTCTACTTCTGCGACCACTTCTAATACTGTAGATGTAGAACAAGTTACTACACCATTAAGACGTAGTTCTAGAATAGCTCAATTAAAGAAATTATAAATGTTATTATGTTAAGATATATATAAAATAAGTAATGAAATAAAATAAAATATAAATATATTGCATGAAGTTATAATATTATAAAATTGTAGTGTGTAATTTTGAATTATTACGATAAGTATAAGCTTGTATTGTAATCATTTAAATAATATGTAATTAAAGATAAATTTAATTGAATGTGTTAATTGTAGAAAACTGACGTTTTCTCTTAAAGGAGGGAGGGTTGTAATGTACCATAGAACGTACTAGAATTTTCGATAAGATGTTACCAAAGAGTAGTCACGTACGTATACATGTTATTTTTCATGTTATTTTCCCTTATTACTGTTTACCTTTCTCATGATAATACTGTGTCCTTTGTTTTCGATCATTAAGTAATGATTTTGTTTTGATCCTTTAATGTTATGTTTACAATTGCATCCTAATGAATCTGTTGATAATTGAATAGTATAAAAGATCGGTACATCGCAACACTCGCCAGTCTTCTTACATCAGTCTTCGTCGAGCAGTCTTCCAGACTTCTTAAAACAGTGTAACAGTCTCGAGTCACTCCGCAGTACTCTTGAGTTCTACTACGGTTGTCATAAAGCCATTGTACTGTTTTGTAAGTAACCAATAAACTGTATTTGTGTGAATCAGTGACTCTCAATATTCTTGCCCAGTACCCCTCTGACACCATCGTCCCACAGTACGCGCGCGCTTTACAGCTACATTACATACATACAACAGATTATTAATTAGTTTTTTTCATAGAAAGGGCCAAGTAGGTAGGCTAGCCGCTGCTGCTTATATAAATAATTTAAAACTATTTTTAAAGTTCGCGACCTTTCTAATGTAAGAAGTACAAATGTCGGAATTTCGACTTGAAGAGTTTGATCAAAGTTTCGTTCGTTAAAGTCTCGTGATCGGAAGATCCCTCGTTAGCATCAGGTAGAGCGCGGAACGCTTAGAGTAGCGAAGCTTTCATTATAATGCAACCGTTACTTCTAAAATCTACGGATGATAAGGATCATCCGTAGATTTGCGTTCAGTACCCATAGTACGAATATCTATCGAGAAAAAAAACGCGCGTAAAAGTAGTCGATAGAGTAATTTTGCATGGTAAATTTGTACAGCGCCATCACCTCCGAATATGGAAATTAAATTTTCCATAGATAAATACTCTATAGAGTACTTTTACACGCGTTTTTTCTCGATAGCTGTTCATTTCTCCATTTTACTTTACTATTCACCCGGTTATTCACTTCCTTACTAATATAGTTCAAAGTTACAAATAATTCAATTTTTTTTTACCTTAAAGTGAAAGCAAAGCCAATTTTGTTGGTTGCTTGTTGACGTCGATAGTGATGACTGTTTAGTGATATACCTGACATAATTTTTTTAGTATTTTTTTAAGTTAAGTATGTTGTGTACGCTCATGATTATGTTTTCATTAATGTAAAGTCGAAAATATTTTCTCAGTAAGTGAATTTCTTTATGAGATAATAAAGTTCGTAAACCATAACCAGTTGCAAATCGATATTTCATACGGCTAGAGCATACAAATATGTTATCCCGAAATTGGATTAATCTTTGGATTCCCGAAAACAATCCCCTTAATTCCTCATTTGTTATCAGCGCAGAGCACTTCCTCATGCATAATAGACGCTGGAAACTCGCAAGACTGATGCATCTAATTACCTTATGCTTACAGTATGACATCTTAATATTGGAAAATAATATTTTCAACACACTTGCTCGTAAAGTGGACAAAGGTTACATCACTTTTAGGGCCATAAACCGAGATATAACACACACCGTGCGTAATATATTCTACACTAGCGGTCGCCCGCGGTTTCACCCGCGTGGTTCCCGTTCCCGTGGGAATATCGGGATGAAAAGTATTCTATGTTTTAATCTAGGCTATCTACTATCTGTGTGTCAAATTTCAATCAAATCCTTTCAGTAGTTTTTGCGTGATTGAGGAAATCCAAATATCCAAACCTACAAACTTTGACATTTATAATACTAGCGGCTGCCCGCGGTTTCACCCACGTGGTTCCCGTTCCCGTGAGAATATAGGGATAAAAAGTGTTCTATGTTCTAATCTATGCTATCTACTATCTGAGTGAGTGCCAAATTGCAACCAAATCCGTTCAGTAGTTTTTGCGTGATTGAGGAACAAACATCCAAACCCACAAACTTTTAGTTTAGTAGTTTTGTTTTTAGGATTAGTAGGACTAGTGCGTAATAGAATTATTTCTACGAAGTTAATTAGTTACTTACTGCAAGTTCTATGCGAGTAAACAGAGCATTCCCAATTTTACCGGGTCATAAAGTTTTTTTTTTTAGTAACAACATAGAGGCTTTATGCCGCTGAAAATTCATAATACATTTTCGGAATAAATAAATGTGTACGTCCTTAATTAAGTCAAACAAATATTTATTATTATCAAATTATTCATAATTCACAATATTTTGTTAAAAAATATTAAAATATTTGCATTTTATCATTTAAAATTATAGTTTTGAAGTAGGCTGCTCACTCATCCCTTTGTTCGCAAAATATTCTTGCATTGGATTGGGCGTGTGAAAAAAAGCTATCGCACTTTCACCCATAATTTTATATTTTGTTTTTATCGTAGATGTTTGTCGCTGTGTGGTAAATTATTTAGTTTTTTCCTCGCAAATATGATGAAAAACGTCGTATGAAACTCGTGAGCTCATGCTAACTTGTCTTATAATGTACTATTATAATTTGTTTTATAATTATTCATGAACGTAGTGCTTACAGTACCTAAGACTAATATTGCAAAATAATATTTATAATTTGTTTTATAATTATTATAGCTATGATATTCATTGAAAAGCAAATTATATTATGGGGTAGTTTACAACTATGACAACAAAATTAAATTAACGTGCGTTTTTGATTGAATTATTAAAAAATAATAATAATAATAAAGCTGCAATAAAAAGCTTAAATAATAGCTGTCACACAGTCTTGTACTACGACGGGAGGTAATGGATGTTATTCGTTTTGTACCCTCAACACATAAATGAAAGTTTTTAAACTGAATTTTCATTAGTGTACAGTTGTATAATATTATGCACACTAAAATGCTAATTATTATTATTATTAAAAATATTAGAAAACATCACAAAGATTGCTCTGATTCCAAAGTAAGTAACTAGAGCACTTGTGTGGAAATCAGAGACAACGGTGGAACTACAAACACCCAGACTGAGTCAGTATAGAAAAGTTCGTTTTCTAAATTGACCCAGCAGGGGATCGAACCCGGGACCTAAGAGATGAATAACCGATGTACAAACCACTTGACCAGATAGTTGTACAAACCACTTGACCAGTATTTAACAAATAAACTTTGAAATCTGCTTACAATAGATGAATCACCACGTCAATTTCTCTCTTATTTCATAATTTTATTAAATCTACGTAATCTGATGGGGAAAAAAGAAGTTAGTTCTTTTATCCATTTCTTCAAAAAGCTTCAACTATTAAATAACACTGTCTTGTCTACCATATCTTTATTATTAAATAATAAACTTTGAAAAGTGATTACAATAGTTGAATCACCACGTCGATTTCACCTTAATTCGTCATTTTAGGGTTCCGTACCCAAAGGGTACATCCCGATAAACTTTAACACTCATATTTTTAAAAGATGGCACGCCACCAAATGATTCACTGGCCGAATATACGCCTGAAGATGTTAATATCTTATATCTCTATTTTAAAAGAGAGTAGGTTGCTGTTTTTAGGGTTCCGTACCCAAAGGGTAAAAACGGGACCCTATTACTAAGACTCCGCTGTCCGTCTGTCTGTCTGTCTCTCTTTCTGTCAGTCTGTCTGTCACCAGGCTGTATCTAATGAACCGTGATAGCTAGAAAGTTGAAATTTTCACAGATAATGTATTTCTATTGCCGCTATAACAACAAATACTAAAAACAGAATAAAATGAATATTTAAGAGGGGCTCCCATACAACAAACGTGATTTTTTTTTGCCGTTTTTTGCTCGATATTAATAACGACAACAGGTAGACAGTTGAAATTTTCACAGATGATGTATTTTTGTTGCCGTTATAACAACAAATACTAAAAACAGAATAAAATTAATATTTAAGGGGGGCTCCCATATAACAAACGTCCTTTTTTTGCCGTTTTTGGTACGGAACCCTTCGTGCGCGAGTCCGACTCGCACTTGGCCGGTTTTTTCAATCAACGTAATCTGATACGGAAAAAAGTTACCTAGTAGTTTTATCCGTTTCTTAAAAAAGCTTCAACTATTAAATAACTCAACAACTTAAACTTACTTAAATTCTCTCACTTGTGAAGTTAATCTACTGCATATTACGTTCAATCTGGATGCGTATAGATGGAGCTAAGCGAGCGTAAGCTTTCCACTATCTAGCAAACGTCAAGTATAATTTATATCTTGTAATTTAATTAACGTGACGTCACGCTCTGTAATTTGTTAAGATACAGAGGGGGTGTAATCGGCAATGTCTCTTGCCTGTCATGTTTATTGTGGGAAAACAGACGCGTTGCTTCAACGCATCGATTAGGAACTATTTCAATCTGAGTTGGAAAATGTATGTGTTAAAATATGTTTCCTGTGGCGATAGTAACTCAAGTTTATAAAAAAAAAACTGTCGTCCTCTGTGTGTTACTGCATTGATGGATAGTATATCCATACTGCATGAATATCAGCTATCAAGAAAAAAAAACTATGTAAGAAACATGATAGAGTAATAATTTTGGATGGGTTTTACGGCTGTAGGTGCCGCTGTACTCCATTCAAAATTATTCTATCCACTTTTTCACGCGCGTTTTTTTTTCTTAATAGAATATGTTTGATTTTATGTTTATTTGCATTAGCAGGTCCGTAATAATGGTGTTCATTTTGCTTTTAGTACAAATAAACAAGGTAGGTATAATATAAGTATGATTGGAGTCACACTGCACTGAGAGGGTTCTTTAACACACAATTTCCTTCTATTTCTGACAATCTAATAATTTTTTTGCGTCCATTCTTCTTATCAGCTAAAAAAGTTTCGAATGGGTGGTAGGAAATATAGACAATTCAAAAGCACCTATTATCTAAGTTTATTTGAATAAATAATTTTTCATTTCATTTCAGTTCACCATGACATTTTTAACTGCATGACATTGTTGGCATTATAAATTATAATTACTATTATAGTTTGAATCCTTGAATTCTATGAGTTATATAATAGTGTATCTTGTTATTTGCATGAAAATCGTAACAATAGTAATGGCTGGACTTTGAGTTATTTTTTTCTTTTACACGTTCTAAATACACGTATTTATTAATTTCGGAAACCACAACAAATAAGAGGTCTGGCCAAATGAGTTATTAATTCAGCAATATTATGAGTAGTATAGACTAATAAAGTTTTCTGTTATCTTTACAGCCCACGCCACACAAACCATCCTTGAGTCTTGTGGAGGCGTCTAAGTTATTTCGGAGAAAAGTCTTCTAATCTAAATAATAAGTATACCTAGTTAAAAGTGTTAATATGCTATATATTTCACAACCAAAAATCTGTGATAAATCTTCACATTATGACATAAAGAAAATATCATACTGACGACTAGTGACCATTGTTGTATACAGATTATAGAATGAGCCAGTTGCACTTCGCCTCTTTTGTTTCACACACGGGATGATCCGCTCTGCCTGCACCTACTTTATACTTTTGTTTTCAGCTTTAAAAGCTCGGCTTTGCAAATTGAAAACATGCATTTATCACATCTAGGTTGACTGGAGTGAAACATATAAAGTAAGTACTAATAATAATACATCTAGATAACCGCCTCTGTGGTCTAGTAGTTCGCCCACATGCGAGTAAGACACAGGGGTGCCGGGTTTAATTCCCAGGAGAAGGGGCACATTTGTACCCGTTTTGTTTAGTGGTAGGGATTATTTCAAGTCCGCCTGGCTAGCTACCGCTACCGGCATCTTACTTAAGTCTGATGCCATAACAACAATGTAAAAATTGTTGTGTTACGACAGTTACAGGTAAGATAGTCAGTTCCTCAGTGGTGAGGATTCCGTGTGTTGTGAGCTTACACATTTGGCCTTATCGTCACTTAACATCAGGTGAGGTGAAAGGCCAAGCATACCGTTGCGGATATAAAAAAATCTAGATACCTATTCTTTTTTATTTAATTTAAAAAATGGAAAATTATCTTGCATTTAAAAAAGAAAAAGGAAGCAAAGCATGAGAAATAAAAGTTTTGCAAACAATAAAAAACAAGTGAGGCACAACACAATACTATTTGTCGCTGCAACGTAGTACTTTCATCATACGCGAACTACGTAACCGATGTGAAAAAGAGATTAAAGTGGACTGTCCAAAGTAATGGACTTCTGATGGATGTAGCCACTCGTAGTATTCCATTTCCATCCGTTGCAATGGCCGGCGTTAACGATCCGCCATCGATCCCACGTGTAGCGCCGGTAGCCGGGCCAAACGGCTAGTTATCCATATTGTTAGTTAATTTGTTTCCCGATTAAGGCAACGAAAGTTTGAAGTAAAAGAAAAAACCTTTATACCTATATTCTATAAATAGAAAACAGACGAACCGCGGACCAACCACCTCAAATGACCTTTTCAGAAAAATATGCATTTTATTTTCCATGCAAAATGCAATGGTATCTTTTGATAGAATGAAAAAAAAACAGGGGAGACTAGTGAATCCAGTCAGTTTCTAAGAAAAACAACCCAAAATATACTGAAATTTTCGAAAATTCTACACTCATGATTTTTCCACCTAATAAATGTTTGTTCGATTTCTGATGTAATCGATAGGTTTTAGGTAAGTCTTTTAATTACTATAGTAGGTACTGAATGTTTATTTTAAAAAAAGTAAGTATTCATCACGTATTCATGTTTAGGTGAACTCGTTAGCCTAGTGCTAGCGTGACCAAAAGCTGTAAAAGCTAAGAGTTTTAGCAAAAGGTTGTTAACACACCAGAGGATTGCGCGCTAAGCGGTTTTAAGTACGCATAGATTATTAATTTTATTAAGTTTTCGTTAATTCTACTATGAGAATTTGAAATTGATTGTATAGTCCCTACTTAAGTAAGTTCTTTCTTGTTATTATAATAAACCTGGGGGTCAATTCTGCTAATGTTAACGTTGAAATCGTGGTTCAATGGTGTTTGAATGTTAATGCTTTTTGACACAGTTCTTGTTTCTTAAACCCAAAACCGAAACACATTGTGTTTCTTAGACCCAAAACGGAAACACATTGTGTCTCGATTTTGGGTTTTAGTAACAAGAACTGTATCAAAAGGCATTCCATGTAAAACACCATCGAACCACGATTTTTACGTTAACATGTGCTTCTTTAACTTACAATATGTAGGTACTGTAAAGAGGGCTCTACACTCGCGCCGCGAATCGCGGCCGCGAATCACGGGCGCTGTTTGCGCATGAAAACGGTGCGAAAAATATAGCCCTCCAGACTCGCGCGTGAACCACGGCCGCGAATCACGGTTCGGCACACAAGTTCTTTAGAGGGCTCCACACTCGCGCCGCGAAAGCCCGCGAAGGCCGCGAACCATGTGGGCGACCGAAAGGCGAGTGTGGAGGGTTTCGCGGCTTCGCGTATGGGTTTCGCGGCTTGCGTTCGCGCTTCGCGGCGTTCCCCGTCCGGTGGCGGTTTTTTGGTCCGCGTCAAAGAACTTGTGTGCCGAACTAATGTTGCCGTGATTCGCGGCCGCGGTTCACGCGCGAGTCTGGAGGGCTATATTTTTCGCACCGTTTTCATGCGCAAACCGCGCCCGTGATTCGCGGCCGCGGTTCGCGGCGCGAGTGTAGAGCCCTTTTTTTGACGCGGACCAAAAAACCGCCACTGGACGGGGAACGCCGCGAAGCGCGAACGCAAAGCCGCGAAGCCCATACGCGAAGCCGCGAAACCCTCCACACTCGCGGTTCGCGGCCTTCGCGGGCTTTCGCGGCGCGAGTGTGGAGCCCTCTTAACGTCTGCATACAAGCAGTCATCTGACAACATTCAATAGAATTGCATATTATACAAACTAGGTTTGAACTCTAAATCAATCATAGTTCTATATTTATCAACACAATGTGGTGAGACATGACCGGTAGGTAAACTGCATCCACCCCATCTACCACACGAGTGGGATATCCACCTGTTTTGTTTTCCCTCTGTGGGATTGCAGTGAGCGGAGATTTCAAATGGTAAAATGTGTACTGTCGGAGTGCACTGAGTAGCGAGGGAACAGCAATGAATGGCGGAAACAAGTGATGATTTCAACGAATCGTCAGTGATAAAGAATTGGTTTAAGGAAAAGTTGAGCTTGAGACAATAAAAAATGATTTTTTTCTAAATTGCGTCAACCAGCAATAAAAATACAGAAAAATACCTACTAAACTTAAGTAAAAAGAATGACTGCGGTGTATTTTTCTTTGTTGTTCTACTTTATAGGGTTCCGTACGCGAAGGGACTAAACGGAGCCCTATTGCTGTCACTCATGTGTCCGTCTGTCCGTCTGTCGTCTGTCACAAAGCTCTAGCAGCTAAACCGTTGCAGCTACAGTCTTCATATTTGCACCATCTGTCTTGCCGATCCAAGGTTAGGTAAAGTATAAAAAATATTTAGAAGATATTTTAGAATTAATTTTTCCATACAAGTGAAAAGTGAAAGTTTCTTTTAACAATTGCTGTATTTTAGATCATCTATACACATCAACTTTGTCTAGGGATACAGGTGTTATTTTCATACAAACGAGGTAACTTTGAAGCCTTGGTTTTCTGCCAGGGATGTACCGTGCTGTAATCTGATGATGGCCATCCAGGGAGTGAATGGAGTAGATTCAGATCGCTATATTACACACCCAACTGATCTGATCAGCATTCTGAAAGATTAATGGGTCAGAGTTCTTAGTTTGAGGATTTCCATACATTTTCATTCTATTTTTGCGGTTTTTTTAAACATGTCCATTATGTTTTTAGAATGCTGGTCAGATGGGTGTGTTAAGGCTTCAAAGTTACCTCGTTTGTATGAAAATAGCACCTGTATCCCAAGACAAAGTAGATGTGTGTATTTTATTTAGTGTTTGCCTTGTTGCAGGAGTACGTAACTAACATCATAAACAACAACGTTTGTTCTACGACTTTTCCGAAAAACGACTTTCCATGCAAACGTGTAAACAGCTGATCGAGTTTTGTGTGAAAAGTAGTTTTTTTGTGTTTTTCGGAAAGTCGTAAAACAAACGTTCTAGGAAATTAGTAATCACTCCTACGAGGTTGTTGGCACTTTATAAATAACCCTAAAGACCAAAATTGTATGTTAATTGATATCCGACATAACGATTCAGTTTCTCCATAGCGTCGAAGGCAATATGGCCGTAATGTAGCATTTTCGAATTATCTGTCGCGTCTCTCTCGATCGGGAAACTCATTTCCGATGTACCGACGTCGTAGGTTGTGAGTACATTGTAAGTGGCGACTCTGTCAAGATGCTGTGAAATACGTTATTAACTGTCTATTTCTATCTGAAACATTACCGTGAAATATAATATTAAAGATCAAGCGCTGGATTTAGTATGATTTAGTAAAAAGAGGTTAGCTGAGACCACAGACCATACAACAATACTACGGCCGAGACTCACTTTTCTGTTATTAGCTGTCTGAGCTGTAACTTAAGTTTGTACTTAAGTAAAATTTTTTATATTTTTTTTATTTCGACGCAGTATTTTTTTATACAGGGTGCATTAGAAATAATTCTCCAAATTTTAAGGATGTGTTCAGTCCCTGAAACTGAATAACTTTCTCTAAGAAACATAGGGTCAAATATGTAAAAAAAAATGATTTTTCATACAAATCAAAGAGATCACGTGATCAGTTTAGTATGGGATGACCAAATTTTTTTGGCGTATTTCGACACATGTTTCATGGAGAAAGTTGTTCAGTTTCATGGACTGAACCCATCCTTAAAATTTGGAGAGTGATTTCAAATGCACCCTGTATAAAGACAAATGCAGATGGAGATTATTATAGGTACTTACACTAGTTGTTGTTGTCATCTCCGAGTGTTAATATCATAGAAATAGAATGTCAAAGAACAACAATGTCAATAAACAGATGATCCGAAAACTAATGCATACATTTTATATGAGATACATAAAATGTGACTTAGATTCATAAAATATGACTAAATTATGGCAAAGGAAATTAATAAACTATGTTCCATACTGTTTTCTTCGTCGATAAACGAATAAATGTAGCGAAATTTGGTTTTAGAAAAATGAGTGGCAATATCTTATTTACCGGTGAAAAGTGTGATTACTTGGATTGTTTCTTTTTGTAACATCACAATTATTTAGAGCACAAGACACCATGGCTCCACGATACCTTTATTTTAAATTCTAATTAAGATTAACAAATATTTTAAACAAACTGTGATTGCTCATTTGCTAAGCGGGACGCTAGGGGCTCTTACTGTAAAAAATGTTGGCACATGTCACTTGATCCTTTGTCTCTTTTGTACATAAACCGTGTCCGTATGATGTTAACTTCTCTTTTCCACGCTTTGTTGGTCTTCTTGAGCGCAGCGAAAATTTTTCTATGTCTATGGTTAATATACTGTGTGTAAACTACAAAAAGTAACTTTTTGTTTTATTCATTGGCATTTAGGCGCGCAGTTTTTGTAAATGAGAAGCGTTTACGTGATTTTAATGAATTTGTTTTGATGTTGGTCGTGTGAAGAGATTAAAAATCTATCAGCTGGATATTATTGACTCACTTGTTAGATACCCGCGTTTATTTTGAAGGTTATTTTAAGCCGTCCGGTTGGCGACATTAGAAAATTTTCATTTGTAATGAAAAATCTTCGTCACGCAATTGACGGACAAATGTTGAAATTGGTGTACTTGGCACTTTGCCAATCTCTCGTAAACTATTGCATCCTAGTTTGGGGTGGCTCTGCCTCCTCGATCCTTCTTCCTCTAGAAAGAGCACAGAGAGGCGTCCTAAAAGTAGCACTCAGAAAACCCTTACGATATTCAACTGATGCTCTATATGTGGAGGCCGGGGTTATGAGTGTCCGGAAGCTGTACTATGTTAGAGTAGTCTCCGCTGTTCATAAAACTGTTCTGAACTCTGATGCATATCGGGAACTGATAGGGAAACGTGTCTTTAAGCTGGCTCAAATCTCCACCACCACTACTTTTGCGCATCGATTCAAGGCTTTTATTTTCCCATTTATCTACAATAAACATGCAAACATTTGCAATTTTAAACTCTTTTCTGTCCGAGAAACTAAAAAAATCGTTACAAATACCCTAATTCAGTAAACGTTTATGGAAACAGAAAATTTGTTATAAATTATGTCTTAAAAGGTTGCACTCGCTTTTACACGCATACCCACCTACAGACACACACACACACACACACACACACACAGTGTGTCTGTATCGCTCGAGGTATTAATATTTAGAAAATCGCTGCGCTGTGGTTGCGCTGTGATCCACAGCGCTGTGATCCACAGCGCAAGGTGTCTGTGTTCCACATGCTTTATATGGTGATATTATTAAATTTTTAGTCGAAAAACCCCGCACGCTACAGAGCAGGCGATGCTCTGAAACACACGGGCCTTTTCGACGTTATTTAATTTGGAAAACCCAGAGTGGTACAGAGCAGGTAGTGTCTGTACCCCACAGACATTTTCTAATATCGCGTCCGGTTGCCATCGCGACATGCGATGCGATGAGATACGCCGTAAATACTCGCTTCAACGCATCCCCAATGTATTTCGCTTGACGCGAATATTGTTAGAAGGAGATTTCATTGCCGGATATAACTTAAGTGGAATGTATTGACGGGAAACGAGCTTTTAGTTTTAGGTGTAAATTGGGATCAATTTTGCGAATACTCGGCTTACATAATGTAGTTCAAGATAGGTACATACTCTTTTTTTTTTCTTTTAATGGCTGAGACCTTAATTTTTCTTTTACAAAGAAACATGTGATAAAATGTATAGAAACCAAAAGCCATACGAATGTTATTCAGCTTTGTTTAAAAAAAATACAGAAGCATTTCATATATCAAAGAGTTTATCAAATGGAAATAACTGTATTTTAATCTAACAACGATAATTCCACAGTAGACTTTTGCGGTTTACAATATCCAGTAATATTCCGTTGATTATGCCTTGTGCCGTCTGATTTGTAAATATTTACTGCTATTGTGAATTCCGCTTTTTATAATGTAGATATTCTACACAGAGTGGTAGGGGGCCTACCCCAGCCCCCCTTCGTTCAGGCCTAATGGCCCCGTCGCGAGTCAACAAGCCGAACGTGCTCGGGATTCGCAATTAACACGTACCTACCAAAGAAAGTAAATATGAATCGAGGTATGCATTAGTTACTCTGTGGTCCGATTGACTTTTCTTATTTGTGGCGTCGTATTATTCCTTAGTACGAACAAATATTATTTGTTGTAACGGTTTTCTCTTACTTGTATCCATCTTGTTTGGGGGATTCAAAAAGCTAATTAACATTATTTGTAGCAACCTTTGTAACATTAATGTTGATTTTAAGTTTGAAATTATAAGCCTCTTTTCTTTAGGAATATTAAAGTACTACCTGTGATACGTGTTTCTATAGAAATCATATGACGAGAAGATAGAGCATCCGATAAAAACCCTTTAAAAACGTAAAAGTGTAATAACTTAATTCTTTATTATACGTAAGAATTAGTCTGTCTTATTTATACTGAAGATGGATCTTTTTGTGTATTAATGTTTTCTTGAAACGTAAGTATACTTCCTAATTAATTGTAATTTTCCTCCTTTTATTCTTCGTTAATGTACCTAAATACCAAACGATTGCCGGATTTCCCCGTAAAATAAAATTTTGTTTTGAAAGCGTCTAGTTGAATATGTACGAATTTTTATACCTGTGTCTCATTCAAGGTCGATACAGCATACATACATACATAAAACATCTGATGAAAAATGTAAGGTGGTTAGCGCAAAAAAGTTTTGCATACATAACGAACGGCTAAGTGTGTCAAGAGTGACGTAATGGTATATTTCATCAAAGCCAGACCCGCCGCATTGCCGACGAACAAAAAGGGAAGAAAAGAGCCGTTACGAAGAAAATTAAAACGATATATATTTTATTGTCTTACATAAATGGCGCGCTAGAAGTCGAAACGGAGGTATAATTGCTATAACTTGCGTTTTTTTACTGCATCTCGTAAATCCACCAATAAAAACTTAATTTAACATGGTAAAAGTGCAATTTTTATTCTCCAATCGTTCGCCTTAAACTTTCCAGCGAAAGCCGTTCCTTACGAGAGTTATGAGAGAAACGAGGGGAATATTGGAATTTATTTTTATGAAGCTGGATCCCCGACCGAGTTAATCTGTTAATATTGAACATTTTCGCCGCAGAGTAAACCATCCGTCGGCGGCTAGAGCAAAAGTAAAGACATTATTACAGCTCGCATGTACATATCGGATAGAAGCACTTCACAATAACTAAGAAATTTTATCTATTCTCCCTGAGGTTTTAACGTCGCAGCCATTTCTCTGTGTTTACGTGGTTAATAACTATGTGGGTACTCATATGTCATCTTTATTATTATTATATTAATGTTTTGATTAAAAAATATGCGAACAAGAGAAAAATTGCATTCCGAAGAGAAGCTAAATAAAACGATACGTAAGCATTTCTTTCAAGTAAAAATTTCTACCAGTAAATGATTCGTATTTTATTTCTAAGAAGTTTCATACTTATAAGACGACGTTATCGTTTTAAATTGCGGAAGCAAAATGCTGCTAGAATTGAAAAGCACCCGCCACGTCTTGAGTTTTTATGTATAGTCTTAAAAGCAAATTTATTTGCTTTCGATATACAGCACGAATCGTGTTTTCAATTTTAGTTTGAAGTTGACTCATGTTTACGCGCAGTATAGGGTTCCGTAGTAATCTTATACCATACCATATGGCTGTAAACTTATTGACCGAGCGAACGTGAAGCGTGAGCGAAGCGTCGTGCAAAACTACATAATATATGACACCGTCGAAATTAAGTGACTACTTTAAATAGAGCGTAAGTTATTTTGAAAGAGAATATAGGTGGCTAGAATTATCTTGATCGAGCGATACGGTTGTACATAATTAGGGGTCGGTTAAATGGGAAACGGTCGTGCAATCCATCACGCGTGGGCCCGGACAGACCACTTAGCCACTGTCCGGACGCGGCACTCCGTCCGCCCAAGCTTTATGTATAGCGCTATGGTAATACACTTTTTAGGCCTTGTGTGACTAACATTGCGTATAAATACTTAATTCATCTGCGCTGCATTTTTATTCTTCTTTGCAGTTGTTGTGAAAAATTGAGGCTAGTTTGCAACTATCTGATGAACGTAGCGATCTGTCCTTTATGTACAGACTATGTATAAGGCTAGTCTGACTAAGTCATTTGGCTACAGACTGTGTAAAGCTAGACTGACTAGGTCCTTTGTGTACAGTCTATGTGTAAGGCTAGTCTGGCTAGGTCCTTTGTGTACAGACTATGTGTAAGGCTAGTCTGACTAGGTCCTTTGTGTACAGACTGTAATGTAAGGCTAGTCTGACTAAATCCTCTGTGTACATATTATGATGTGTTAGTGACATGGTATGGAAATATGCTATTCTTTATTATAACAATATGGGTATCAAATGAAAGGTAATAAATAGCCAATTCCAAATATATATGTATATATGTTTTGAAAAAAACTAAGAAAGTATAACGCAGACTTAAAAAATATTAGTAAATCATTAGAAAAACAAAAAATGCCAGTCAATATCGACAAAAAAAGGCAAATGTCACAAGCGTGCATGTAACTACGATTTTTTCAGATGTTGTTAGATACCTTGAGAGTAGTTTTACCTAAGTTTTAACTCTTGGAAAACCTGTGCTGCTGGAAAAACTTGGCACTTGTTTCAGTATTTTCGAAAAAACTACCTTAAGGAAGCGTTTTTCAGGTATCTCTATGCTATACTTTTATAAAGCTAACTAAATTTATTACAATTTGAGTCTATCACAAACAAGTTTCAATTTGATTTTTAAAATTTTAATATTTAATAAAAAAATAAGTTCCTTACAACGGTAACAAAGTTATTTTTTTTTTAATTAACCAAACAAGAATATTTTCTTTTATTATTATTTTAATAATCTAAGGATACTAGAGCTCCTACGATGTTTTTTTTTCAAATATTCCAATTTATGTATTAAATTCCAATATATGATTTTTTTTCTGTAATCAAGCGAGTATTTTATTTTTGTTTTATTTTTTTTAAATAGTATAAGTTTTAGTTAAGTACGATTCGTACGAATATGAATCCAAAAATGAATTCTACACCCTAAATTCATACGAATATAATATTAAACTGGGCATAGCAGTTTAACTAATACTTATATCGAGATTGGGCTGGAAGCCAAAACTTAAAAAAAAATACTTGGTCCTTAGGACCCTAGGATGGATATAAGAAGTGGAGTTCTTATATCTATCCTAGGGTCTTAAGGACCAATCCTACCAAAAGAAATCTCTGGTTCCCAAGACGCCGTATTTTTCACCTTAGAAATGCCACTATTTGTTGTATCAGTTGTGACAGAGGTCACAAAATAAGCTTCAGTATGTTTTTTTTTTATCTAAAAGAAGAATTACAAAAACAAATAACCTAAATCTCCCTTGGTACTAATTAATACAGTCAGACTAGCCTAGGCACCGCAGCCTTGTCATGTCAATCATCGCATTTATTTGTGAAAACTATAATGCGGACTCAAAATTATCGTAAGCTCCGCAGCTACCTTATTCGTTGTATTCAATCGTTACTTATAAATCCACGCAGTCTTTGAAGAAAATGTTAAAAAGAAATAAGTAAATGCCTCTTTAAATAAGCAAATAAGCAGTTGTTGGTTCTCTTTTGAGCTTTAGCCGTATTATTAAAAATAATACGCTGTAAATACGTTTAGCATACGATTTCACAGACGTGATGAAATTTTCCAATTTATAAATGTTAAAGAAAAGCTGTTGAGATTTAAATAAAGCTGTTTGAGCTTTAGGCTTTATGAGAAAAATCTACATTTTATGAAAGCCGAATTTTATTTCACTTTATATTTACTAGTGGCTATGTAGAGTTGTAAACTTCGCGTTTCTGACATTTTTCGAAATGGCTGAGCTATGATTTTCCCCATATCTCCACCATTTTGAAAAAAAAACCGGTCAAGATCGAGTCGGACTCGCGCACCGAGGGTTCCGTACAAGCATAAATATATTTGGATATGTTACTTTAGTACAGTCTTGAAAAAAGTAGGATAAACGGCAGACAGGTGGAAGGGCGAACAGGCGGAGAGTTAATTTACAAATCTTAACCACAGCTGCTTTTTTGGTGACTGAAAAACGTTTCAGCCACTCCACATTGCAAACTGTTTATATTACTAAGTAGGAACTTATTCTTCGTTTATTCGTACGGCAAATATAGGTAATTATACTAGAACCAGCCACCAATTTATTATTGTAGAGTTAGGTTGCGCCATCTCTTAACCGATAGTGGAACTATAATTTTTCTTCTTAGGTTAGCATGCTTAGGACAGCGCCATCTGTTGACTGGTAGTAAAACTAAATAATTTTTGTTTGTTTTTGAATTTCTTAAAAAGTGTGTTATATTGAGACATCGTTTTATTTTTCCTGTAATCTTTACATAAACTACTATCACATAGAATTATTTCAGATTTTTCTCTTTGTAAACTTCGGAGATAAGGGGGGGGGGGGGAACGGTATTTTTATTTACATTTTTCATCATAAGTCGAAAACTATGCGGCCTAAGAAAAAAGGAAAAAATGTTTTAAAATGTGCAAACAGCGTTCTTTCATATGATACCCCACATGCCCTAGTCACCTCACTTCAAATTTTTAAGACTCCTTTTCAGTCCCTTTTGTAAAAAAAATATGATTTTTTTTATTTTTTCATTTGCAAAATAGTTGGGCAAATGTCATCTTAAACTATTCCAAATTTCAAGTTGATATCATTAGTAGTTCTCGAGATATCCAGCTGTGACAGACAGACAGACAGACAGACAGACTGAGTCACACCATAAGGGTTCCTTTTTTACCATTTTGGTACGGAACCCTAAAAAATCTATATAATTATAAAACCTGTTTAAAAAAAATTACGAGAATCGATTGAGAAAGGCGACCTGCAGAGGAGAACAAACGGACAGCCGGGTAGCGGGACAGCCGGACATATGAACATCGAAATGTATTAACGTAGTAAATTTCGTTGCAAATGAAAGCATTTTTGCCCTAGCTAAAATAGAGACGCTTCGCTCGCGCTTCGCGTTCACTCGATCAATTATTCTGGTTTAAGATATCTAATAAAAGAATTTAATGGAACTGCGGTAGGCAGGATGAAACGTAACAGCCTGGCCACGCGTAGGTGCGAACGGCGAACGCGTGTGATATGGCAAATTGCGAACTAACCGCTGTGCGGTGACCGAGTTGAGTATACACTAAAGAGAGAGAATTGGGAACTTGTCATTTTTTATTACATAAATTAAATTATTACATCGTAAAGAAATATCAGTGATTTTTTTCTCTGCGATCAATATTTATTGAGATAATGATGCTTTGAATATTGACATACTGTCAGCAGCGTGAAAAGCCACATACAAAAAGTATCAAAGTGACGTCACATTTCTCACCGCGCGGCCCATTATGTATGGCGCGCAAAAGGTGATTATCTAAGAAAGCACAAAATGTTTTTAGAATAATGTTACCATATCATTTTTTGTAATTACACATGGATTCTATTATCAATACTTTTTTTAACTGGAGCATTTTTATTTTTTACCAACTATGGAGTCTTAAATAATCAAAGTAAAATTCGTCAAATTGAGCCAAAATTTCGCGTAGGGGTTTATTTTGCTACCCTTTTTGGTCTTCCATTCTCAAGGCAAATACCCAATTCGCTTGTCGCTTCGCCATTTGCCACATCGCGTGGCCCGGCGGTAATTGTTTCGTGATCTAATAATTGGTACGTGTCCGGATTCCCCACTTAGTTCCCGGACGTAGGCTTGGCTCCGTTGTTTCCGTAATGGGCGCTCAAGTTCATTTGCATTGGGTAAAATCTTAAATTAAAAGAGACTTATAATTATTATAATTTGGTACGCTTTTCCTTAAATTCCTACCTTTGCTTAAGAGTCGAACTTGATCTGAAATATATTTTCAGAAAAAAGAGGAAATAAGGTTAGTTATAGCGATTTATGCATTGGCAAGGTCTATAAAACTGGTGGTAGAATTAAAAATCAATCGTTAAAAAATAAAGTAAGGAATTTATACATACCTATGTACTTAGAATAATAACACCTAGAACGATAGTTCCCTACAAAGCGCACTGTCAAAAGTGAGGCAAGGCAACTAAAACAGTCATAATGGGCTCCGTTTTCAAATGTTTACTGCCCATTATTACCTATCTACCTAATAAGTACAAAACGGTTTCAATTTCCGTACATTAAGGGATTCGTTACAATACTATATTATTGGATTTTAGTTACTATTAGGTAACGTATGAAGAATATAAATCTGAGAACTGAGCCATTTTGACTCAGTATTAGTTGCCTCACTTTGCATACGAGGACACGACTTCTAGGTGTTATTATTAGGCCTATGTAGTATTAATAGCTATTTTCAGTCTGCGCATACATTTTCGATCAGATATTCGTACATACATTATAAAAACCAGGCATAAGACGAGGCGACGCGGCAATACATCACATGGTATTATTACTCTTGAGAAATTGCGGCGAGCTGACTCCTACACTGCGCCTTAAATGATAACTTTTGACGTTAGAAAAAAATTGGGTAAATATGGAAAGTTACCTTTTTCATTAGAATGAGCTATTGTTAACATTATTACGATGAGAGAAAGAAGTCGGCCGAAGTATAATTAATTCCTCCTAAATAATAAAGACAGAACTTGTGATTGAATCACTGATTAGCTTATTAATTCAGAGACGTCGTCATTCAAGTCGGAAATAAGAAAGGACGATTTTGCTTTTCGAAATTCAATCTTTCTGTATTTTAGCCTAAAATCAAACAGTTCTGATTTTAGATGTCATTGGTTGATACGATGTTTTGATACCTGCAATAATCGTAAAATTCCAAACTTTGATCAAGTATGAAATATGTCGAAGAGAATTTGAAATGTGTTTTCTGTATTATTAACTTGTTTATTTCATATTCACTTCTCAAGCTTACGCGCTCACTAGACATGAAATAAAACAATTTCTCTTCTTCTCTCTTCTCTCTCTTTTTAGCACTAAATAATTCATAAAATTAAATTATAAATCAACATAAAACATTTAAAAATTTTGTTAAAATTTTAATTTCTGAACGTCTAAAAAAAAATTCATCGCTTGAGGGTAGACTCACGGGTAGCTTCAGTCCCCCGTGACCACGGCAGCTGCAAAGTTGCCGAAACGTCGGGAAAACCAAAAATCAAACCAAATACCAACTAATTACCAAAGTGCTTTCAATAAAACCGCGCTAGTATCCGTTAAAAATTGTTTTATTTCTTGTTTATTTCAATTTATTTTACTCCACTTCCGGCGTTATTAGAAGAGGTTATTTGTTTGTTTTACGAGTTCTATTGAATTTAAATAAGAGACAGCGGTTACTAGATTCGCCCTTACTATTACTGTAAGAAATTCTTTATACACTGCAGTGGTCTAAGTACATATAATTAGCATTCATAAAAACTGCCCCAACTCACGTTGATTCTAATTTATGAGGAGGCAGAAATAACATGAAATATTTTGGTTAAAGATTATTATTTTGACGACCTGAGTGGTGTAGTGGTCAACATGCCGCTTACCACGCAAGAGGTCCCGGGTTCGATTCCCGGCCGGGCAGAAATTGAAATGATGAATTTTAATTTCTGTGACGGGTCTGGGTGTTACTATGTATAATAAGTATATATTTAAAATAAGTATATAAGTAGTATATCAGTTGACTAGCACCCATATTACAAGCTTTGCTTAGTTTGGGGCTAGATGGCGCTGTGTGAAATTGTCCAAGCATTTATTTATTTATTTCTCAAAAAAATTACACTTAAGTGGCGCCCTCAGAGGTTTGTATTTAATAAGTTGTTAATAGAAAATGATTTTAATAGGCAGCTTTTCGTGGAATTTTTAGGGCCCATGGTCTAGTATTTTTAGAAGCTATCACTATATTCCCTCGTAGCCTTTCGTAGAAGTAGATAGCATATGTGTCAAAAACCGCCACTTTTAGCAGTTTTGCTATCTACTTCTAGCAATGACTACGAGGGCATGTATTAATACCGTTTAAAAATACTAAACTATGGGCCCTAAAAATAACACGTAGTTTTATTAAAATTGTTTATTAGAATTACAATATTAAATAAAATTCACCGAGGCGCCACTTTCGGTCATACAACCGCCTTAATGAGAAACATACATGCTAATATATAATACTACAAACGAAAAGGTAACATTATTTGTTGCAAGAAGTTTGTATTACACAAGATTTGTGAATACAAGTAATCGATTACACTATTTAACACAATAATTAACAATGCGAGTAATCTATGTGTCGTATGTTCATACCATCAATACTTGATTTTTATTTCTCAAAAAGGGATGTTAAAAAATTCCTAATCTAACGGTTGTAACAAGGGTTCCCTATGTATTTGCATAAAATTTTAAGGTATAATATGTCATAGCATAATATGATTTCGCCGAATGATGTTTACGCATAATATTATTTAGTCATAACAGCTTATGCATAATTTTCTTAAGCATAACTACTTTAAGCATAATCATGCTTAAGCATAATATTCTTTAGCATAAATTTAAACACGCATAATATTATTAACGCATATTTTTATAAACAAAAAATCACGACGTTTAAAATCACGAAAGAAGATTTTTCCTAAAATACAAAATCCCGAAGCTTAAAAAACCGAAGGTTAATTGAGGGTTACATGCCAGCAGGTCGGTTCTGGCACTTCGCCGGCCGCTGCCGCGGCACGCTCGCTTTGCTCGCTCGGCTCGTGCGTTGTTGGTCGCAATGGAACCTTACCTCCTCCTCGCTCGCTACGCTCGCTCGTCGTCGCACCTAATAGACCTAAACAGACACTCGGGATTTTGAACTATCGGCATTTTAACTTTCAGGGTTTCGAACTATTATCAGTCATTTAATAATTGATCTTTCAAGTTTCGGTCTATTGGATATCGGCATTAAGGATTTTCGGTATTTGAAAAATAGGTGTTTTATGAGTCGATATTTAGGTCGTATGTGTTCTGATTTTTTGGCATTTTAATACAATACCTACCCCTTTTGAATGAAAATAAATAAGTGCGTAAAAATGTTTATTCCTATTGTTTTTGATTTTTATGTCTAAATAATATTAAGCGAATAGACAATATGCCTAATAACATTATGCGAAAACAAATTAGTCTAAATGATAATTATGCCAATATAAATAGTATGCCAAAAAGCAATTATGCCAAAGTATTATTATGACAAAAAAGATTATGCCAAATCCGTTATGCCAAATCAAATTAGGTATAATAACATTATGCGAAAACAAGGGATCCCTGTAACAAGACCCTCAACGAACCCGAAATCCACGCATTTCACCCATCATCTGGATATATTTTTTTTGTCTTTTAGACTATACCTGGGAAACCAATACCTACGAAGTTATTGAAGGTCAAAGTCAAAAAATTTTTTCAATTTTTTTATGAAATCTTATTTTATTCGTTATTTCCTAATTTTTGTTCAAAAAAACATTTTCAATATTTTGAGTATTTCGTAACAAACAATAGCTTCAAAACGTCATCACTCAATGTATCTAATGAGCGCACATAAACGCTGCCTTCCAACTCAGCCGCACGCGGCTGTGTAGCATAGCATACACTTTCAGGTGCGGTCTGTTGTACGCGGTACATTGCGTGGTAATGTACGCAATGCTTTTTGAATGCAAAAATTAAAATCGTTTGCCAGCTATAATTTTGAACAGAAATGGTCCTGATGATGGGCAGAATACTTAGACCTCGGCTTCGTTGAGAGTTTTGTTACACCCGGTATGAATATAATATAACTTTAATTGTCTTATTCAAAGTGCGTTCGTTAAGCTAGGGCCAAAGTTAACATGGCGTTAGACTGCGGACTAACGCCATTTTAGCGCAGATCGTATTCAGAGTGACAGTTTAACGTTTAGTCCCACCGTTTAAGGATTAAAAGGTGCATTGTGATTGGTTTACAAGCATTAAACCAGTTTTGTTAGAACCAGTCTTGCACCCCAGTTTTGTGAAACATCTCTGAATAAGACAGCTAATCTTTATTCTATATGTTTGTGCGCACGTCACGCAAAAACCGATGAACAGATTTTGATAGGCTTTTCACAGTTTGGGGTTCGACTTAAAATCTAAGCTAAGTTTCATCTAATTCGGGTGGATGGGACCAAGGAAACAATTGAATTCCCATACTTCCAAAAGTATTATCTCGACTAATTAAATAAAAAGTCACAAGGACACAATAATTTAATTTGTGTTGACATTTCATTACCCGTGTCGCAGAATATCTAATGAACAGGAATAATACTTCCTGAATGAAAACAGAGAGAAGGTTTATAAAAAAATATTTTGTTTTTTTTATAATACAAAGGTTTTTTAGAAATAAATACCCTACAGGGTTTGAGAAGAGAGTTTAAGGAAACATTATATAGTAACAGACTATAAACATGGTAATCCCACCAAAAACATTTTAATGTATAATGTGTTTCCAAGACTTCCATATGGCTCGCACTGTCAAAAAGTTATTAGACCTCATGTAGAGTCAAGCTTCTAACTCTACAAGCCCTAACTTCAAAACTCTACACCTTAGTCAAATATGTGGATTGGCCGTTTCATTACTACATGAACTATTGTTTACCAGAAAGTTTTCCATGCGAAATGGCCAAGCCACTAGTTCTTGAAGTTAGGGTTTGTAGAGTTAGGGCGCGTAGAGTTAGAAGCTTGGCTCTACATGAGGTCTAATAACTTTTTGACAAGCCATATGGAAGTCTTGGCAACACATTATACATAAAAATGTTTTTGGTGGGATTTCACATCTTTTTGTAAGTACTTAACTGTCCATAAACCGGGAAAGCAAGATGGGGTCAGAATTGTGGTCTAAATCGTGGAAAATTCGATCAACATGAACCAGCGTACTTGTACTATTATTTATTTTATGCTGTGGTAGAAGTAATTCATTTATGCTGTGATATTATTTTACTATTTGACGTAGAATGTAACAAAATAAATTCTGCGTGAGGTGTGTATTATCTATGGTTTGTGCCCTGAAAGAAGTAGAATAGTTTTGAAATGAACACAATTTCTTTTTTATGAACATTTTTTTCCGTTGCTTTTGTTGAGGAAGGCTACCGGCCTCCGTGGTTTGTGATCTATGCTAGGTTCGAAGTTTAAGCTTTGATCAATCTGCTACATGCACTGACCTGCATGCATATATTTACACTAGATAGGCTTATGTCAAACTATTTTTGTGCCTATTTGATTTCCGCCATTTTGGCGCTGTAGGATGTAGCGTGAGCATAGCGTGAGGGACATGGTACTAAAGTTTGAAGTCTGGAGAGACCATCACGGCAACCATTTTCATATTGTACGTCAAAATTAGTTCTTTAGACGCACGCTAGTGGCGTTTCAAATAGGCACAAAAACTTAGCTGTCAAATCATACAGACAGCCAGTCCAGTTAACTAAAAAAAAAAATTTGCATGTCAGTGGCTACATGTGACAGAAGTGTCATGCATTGACACACTTCATATTTCACCATTATAGTGATAGGTTTGTGTACTAATATTAGCTTACATACCAAATTTCAGCTTTCCAGGACTTCTGGAAGTACCCTTTGAGTTTTGATGATCATGAGTGAGTTAGTGACGAAATCGGGGTTTTTTGGATATCAATCAAATCTATATTATAAAAGCTGTACTATTCAAACTTCATATATTTAATAAGTCCACTACTGACATCACATTCCGAGAATTTTGTTTATCTAGTATACTCCAAACCCAAGATATGAAGGTTCAAAAAAACGACGAAGTGCTTCGAGAAAAGGTAGGTAGCGCCCTTGCGCTTCGCTTCCTCGTCTTGGCGGGGGCACTACCGTGCCCCCAGATTTTCACGAAGGTTGACCATGACCATACACCGTTTTGTGTTATACAATAAAATACAAATATATTAATGGTCTGTCACCAAGGATTAAAAAAACTTAAAAGCCTCCACCGAGTTTAAACTCAATCGGAGTTATTAAAATAGTAGTTTATGAAACTGATACATAAAGAGGGGTATTAAAACACGAGTGTGTGTTTACTATCTATAATAGTATCACACGAGTGTTTTAATACCTAGTTATGTGCTGTTTCATACACTACTTTATCTACACTCATACAATTTGGGATTGAACCTACTACTAAATAAATGATCAAAGTTAAAAAAGAGAGAGAGACTATGCTGATATTACTGTACTACTTTGATTTAAGAGCAATTTCCGTGCTGCATCTAAAATGTCGGGCGGAGTAAATTTTTTGTCACATTCACTGCTATCAGATATTTTAAAGCATGAATAAAAAATCCTACGAAATTCAGAATCTACAACAAAAAATGAAAATGAAACCAAAACCTTTTTGTTTAGCGTTAAAAATGACGCACCCCGCACCACAGACCATGGATATTACAATAAGCCCATACGCTCCAATAAATTAAAAAGTAAAAGTGTGCTGTAATAGATATTTATGCAACTGTACTATAACGAGGGGTATTAAAACACGAATGTGGGGTCAGTATCACATGAGTGTTTTAATACCTAATTATGTACAGTTGCATACAAGACTTTATCTACACCCATTTTTTTTATTTTTATTTTTATTAGGGAACCAAACAATATTTTAATACATATGGATTAAAAACACCCATGATATTTATCTAAACCCATGATATGTATCCTCTATAAAGGTTTTAGGCAGTTAAAGGCAGTAAGCTAACTGTTTCAGAACCCTTTACAGAGGATTTAAAGCATGGGTGTAAAAAAATATTTTTTTAAATTTTTATCTACACCCATGCTTTAAATCCTCTCTAAGGAGTTCTGAAACAGTTAGCTTACTGCCATCATTACAATATCCCGAGCGAGAGCTGGTCGCAACGCATTATGAAATTCAGTAATACACAGCAATAAATAAGACAAAAACAAAATATGTCAATTATGGGAAAAGGCGCGTAGGTTTTTTTGTTTTTTTTTTCACACGCCCAATACAATAATATTTTACGAACAAAGGGGTGAGTGAGCATACAGCCTACTTCAAAATTATAATTTTAAGTGATAAAATGCAAATATTTTGATATTTTATAATAAAATATTGTGAATTTATGAATAATTTGATATTAATAAATATTTGTTTGACTTAATTAAGGACTTACACATTTATTTATTTCAAAATGAATATGAAATTTCAGCGGCATAGACCTCTTTGTTTTTACTAAAAAAATAATTGTATTACCCGGTTAAATTGGGAATGCTCTGTTTACTCGCATACAACTTGCAGTAAGGTACTAATTTAATTTTGTAGGGATAATTCTATAACAACCTAGTGTTTTATATATTATTGCACGCGTCGGTTTATGGCCTTAAAAGCGATGTATTAGGGCTCACTTTACGAGCAAGTGTGTTGAAAATAACTATTATCTACTCTCATATCGTAAAATTCGAATTATGAATTTCAAAACGAATTTATATTGACATACTTTATACACGCAATACCGAAAAAAAATTAAAAAGTTATTTTATAACATACCTTTGCTATACAAAGCAAAGTTATAAAATAACTTTTTTTCTCATTACGATACAGGGCAAATCCAAGAAGAAGGCAGTGCCGCGCTATTAAAAAAAAAACAATGATATTCCCATATACTTTCAATGACTAAAACGTACTCTATGGTGATCGATGACTTAGCGTAACGATTAGTCTACTGGAATGCACTTATTTCATTATTTTTTTTTCTAATAGAATACGCGCCATTTTTAGATTTAATTTTTACTTTTGCTTAAAATATCATATTAGTGAGTGTAGTGAGTGAAAATTTGACTCCATCCGATATTTTAGATGCGGCGACGGAAAAAACGTCTTACTTAACCTAGGTAAGTACTGCCGACCTACCGAACTCTTTTTTATCATTGATATTTTATTTTGTAGGTTCAATCGGTTCAATCACAAAATTGTATGAGAGTAGATAAAGTAGTGTATGAAACTGTACATAACTAGGTATTAAAACACTCGTGTGATGGGCTCGGTTTTTAAACACACACTCATGTTTTAATACCCCTCATTATGCATCAGTTTCATAAACTACTATTATGATGCAGTTGACTGCACTGTAATAAGTTTTTTTCAAATTTCGAAAATAAAGTACGTGTTTGTACAATCTTTTTTGAAATCATATTTGGAACATTACATTGTGAGTGTCTTAGAGCATTCAACGTGTAGATAAAAGATTTTTAAACATCTGTTTAACTTAGACTTAGAAACTGGTTAAATGTGATGCTGTCACTTTTTTGACAATATTGGTTGAAAGAGTGCAGTGTAAAAGTTAAACAAATGTTTAAAATCTTTTGTTATAACACCTAATTTGTTTTTGTTTCACTTTTATCAGAGCGGAAGACTAACTAGTAGGTATTACAATTTCAGATGTATCTATATTCGGAACTGCTGCGGCGCCGACAGCCTATGGACGTATGCACAATCAATTAAGACTAACTCGATTTGTGCACAAGCCCAATACCGCCAGAGAAGCGAAGGTGGAGCAGTGAAAATTGCTGTGCTATACCGGTCGGTTTAGCATCAATATACAAGCAGTACTTATATTGCGTGTAGTATAATACTTTGGAAAATGTTTTTTTATGTTTAACGAGATAGTGCTTGGCCTTCATCTCACCTTATGTTAAGTGACGATAAGGCTGAAGGTGGAAAAGCACTGCTTTTGAATTGGAACTGGCTATCTTACCTCTAACTGCCGGAACACAACAATTTTTAAATTATTGTTTTGGCGTCTGAATTAGGTAAGATAGTGGTAGCTAGCCAGGTGGACTTGAATCCGGGACCCCTGCGTCTTACACGGGTGGGCAAACCACTAGAAAATTATTTAAATGATTTTAACTAGTAAGTAGTTATTCATATTGAAAAATTACATGTTATTGTCATCAATCATTTTGGAAAACCATTTTCTCCCAACTCACTAATAAGACCGTTGTAGATTATATTATTAAAAGTAATATATAATAAAGATTATTCGATTCCATAACGACTTTTTTTATACTGCATTTATGTTAAAAGAATGTGTGTAAACAGTTGGAATAAATTTAGGAGAAATAAGAAAAAGTGTAGTTTAAATAGATAAATTCACAGTTTTGAAATAGCCAACAGAGCGGCAGGCAACAATTTAATTTGAAACTGGACACTAAATGTCAAATATAATGGGAGTTCTAGGTTAATAATTAGTACGATAATTAAACATCGATTAGCGAGTTTAAAACGTTGAGACTAAATTACTGTTGTTAAAATGATCAATGGCATTAAATTTCCTTTGAAATTTTTCAATATTTAATGTCCCAAATGATATAAAGCTTGAGGTATAGAATAAACATAATTAAAATAACGAATAGTCAACGCCCTGATATATCGTGTTGTGTGCCAACTAAAATATAGAGAAGAGGATATTATTTTACATTTTTCGTTCAAAACCATGTAAAAGTAAAGGGTATATTAGGCACACTTATAAATTAACTAGCGGCCGCCCGCGGTTCACCCGCATGGTTCCCGTTCCCGTGGGAATATCGGGATAAAAAGTATCCTATGTTTTAATCAGCCTGGATCTTCTATCTGTGTGCCAAATTTCAACCAAATCCGTTCAGTAGTTTTTGCGTGATTGAGGAACAAACATCTAAACATCCAAACCCACAAACTTTCACATTTATAATATTAGTAGGATTAGCCAACTAAAGTAAGTTCTAAAAGCATTTGATTACGTGAATCTGAAAAATCAAAAATCCTGCAAGTTTACAGATTTTTAACAATTTTTGACAGTCTGTGGCGCTGCACCAAATTTTGCTTTATTTAAATAATATTAAACGTACAGTCAAGCTTTCAGGCACTCTTTCGCAATATTTTCCCCTCGGGGTTGCATATTGAAGCACCAAACCAGTTATGCAACTGACAGGAGTCTTATGCTTAAAATTCCTTCATTATTTTTATTGTATTTTTATAGTAAAGTACTTTATGAGCATGTCTTTTTCTATACGTCATAATGTGTTGGTGGCTAATAACACATCACATTCTTATTGCTTCGATTCCAAATTAATAAGCTAGTAGGTATTATACTAATAAATTATTTCCTTCTTTTCTTTACCCGTAATTATGTCAGATAGGTATAAGTATTTAGAAAATGCATAAAATGCAATGCATAGTAAACTAGCCGTATTTCCAATGGGGTTAGGTAAGTACTACATAGTATTACGGAACGGTTATATCTGGAAGTCAATTATTTGAATTAGATTCAGCTTTTAGATATTCAGTGAAATTTTTAGTCTAAATAGATCAAAAGTCTGTATGTGATTTGTGTCAAAGTACAAATTAAAACGTTATAATTTTTCTACTGCTTATAAAATACTTCAATTATTACACTTAACACTAATGAGCATCTTTTCAGCTTTTTTAATTCTTCTGTGATTTTTTGATAACCCGGAGTTATTGGCGCACACTACACATTAAAAATAATACATAGATACGCTCATGTCACGCATAACACCCTAGACTTTGTTTCTTAGTACATGAGAAGTTTAGTTATCCAGTGAATAAACCCTCTATTCGAGTTATTTCAGGCAAGTAATTCATGCCCGGGTCTCATATTTTGATTAATCTTTTGTTCATAATAAGCTTTAAGAGAAACTTGTGAACCAGTTTTTATATTAAATTGTGTTTGTATTAATTTATGCTCAAGTCGACGATGAAAATAGAAACAGTTAGTTTTTATGCAAACGACAAAAACATTTTATAAACTGCGCGCGTCTGAACCGTCAAGATACACACCATTCTTTGTATATTTTTAATTTCTCGTATTTCGGCCGTCCGAGTTTTAAATACATTTTTAGACTCACTTGGGTCTTACAAATGAATTCATTATGTGCTTCCCATACCAAAAGTAGCGCTCTGAAAGGTTGTTAAAAAGTTGAGACCCATTTAAGACCTATAGTCTAGCCTATTTTTAGAAGGTATCATTATATTCTCTCGTATTTATTAGTAATAACGGCCACTTTTAGCAGTTTTGCTTTCTACTTATAGAAATTACTACGAGAGAATGTAATGATAGTTACATTCTAAAAATACTAGACTATGGGCACATAATTAGTTGCTATGGGACTAAAAATTCACGTTTAGTTTTATTGAAATTATGTTTTGTAATTATAATCCATCTATACATATATAGGTATAATATTATAAATGCGAAAGTAACTCTTTCTGTCTAAAGTTCTAGGCAGACAGTCGTCTGTCTGTTACGTTTTCATGCCTAGACCGCTGGAACGATATTGATGAAATTTGGTACGGAATATGGATATAGATAGGACCTTGGGGAAGGACATTATGCTACTTTTTATCCCACTTCTGGGCACGGATCTCCACCCGCACATTATAACCTGTAGTCCACAGGCACGGGCAAAGCTGCGGGCGAAAAGCAAGTATTAAATAAAATTCAACGCGGCGCCACTTTCGGTCTAAGTAGGTACCTACCGCCTTTAGTACACCGCGTGGTGACAAACGCGTGGTGGCTTATTTAACACCAAATTCTTTAATAATCTCATCTGTGAATTAAAATAATAACCTTTTAAAATGTGGAATTAGATTAGCAACATTATTTTCATAGATTTTTTAATTTTGTACAATATTAACAAAACCGATTCTGTTCACCTTTAATAAAGAGAAAAAGACTCGTATTTTAATGAAAATTCTTTAAATACACCGATACCTTTCACTTGATTAAGTTTGAAATCGATGCTGGTTTTTCTGTTATTTTAAAAGTAATAAATTCAACTCGAGCATTATAAAAGTAAATCAAAGCCGTTTACGAGTATATTAGAAGCATTTAAACAGCAATTTTATTTAGAGAATAATGCAAATTTTTCTAAAGTAACGTTTGGACGTTTCCAAGCAATCCTGATCGTGTTTTATACATAAAAGGGAATTTATAGGCCTATTAAGACCCTCTAAAGTGTAGCCGCAAATGTGCTGGCCCGTCATTCAGTAAACCACCAATAGGTACAAACGAAATTAAACTCCATTCTTTGAGCTTTAAATAAATAAACTTGTGGGTGGCATTCGTAGATTTTAGAGAACCCAAACCATTTTAACGGATTCTAATAAAGACATAATTACGATTATTGTCGATTACAAATTCTTACTTTTTATAATTCTAAAATTAATACTGCCTACTTTAAATTCTGTAAATAGAAACTGTTGTTATTATTGGAAGTTTTTGCACTAACAATATCTTTTACTTTCTTAACATATAAAAAACGATAATATTCACCCCATAACTTTGTCTTCGAATAAGACCCTTCTAAAGCTTTTCCGTATACATTACTCTCCGACTTTCAGTACAAATCACTAACATAAAGTGTCAAAGAACGTCCATAAAAACGTTTCTTTCGTTCGGGCAGTCAATTGGGCAGAAATTATTTATTGTGCAACGCATCCGTAGTTTTAAAAGGGGATAAAAGGAATCGTATACTGCGAAGGATTTAGAATAATAAAAAAACTTGATATTGCTTCTATATGCGATAAATTTAAAGCAAAATCAGAAAAAAGTTCATAGAAAATGTTTGATAGGAAATTTAAATATTAAAAGAATTCTTTCATTCTTTCAATATCACTTTGGCAGTAGTAGGTAGATAAGTAGTTATAGGTAGGTACTCTAACTTCACGAAACGTATTTTATAGGCTAGCTTATAAAATGTAATCATCTTTCAGAACTCATTTTAAAATATTTTTTGGGAATTGTTTAAATCGATCAAGTACTTAGGTACTGTAGGTACACATTAGTTTTCACTTGACTTTTTTATGAAATATTAGAGTTAGATAATTCGTCAGCTAAGAAAATGTTTATTACTTTGAATAAGTACAGTATATTTTCTTAATGTAAATATACTCTCATGGAATTTGTAACTCTATTTTATTTATATATTCTATTGTGTTCTTTTCAACTACGAGAATTACGGATTCCTTGAGAGTGACAAGATTAGCAGTAGTATTTGATTATTTTTATTTAACTTTTATTTTCTTATTATGATGAGATTATTATATGAGAACGATTATCGACTTTTAACGATATCGATTTAAAAGTTGCACTAACGTCCAAATTTTCTAAGTACCTGTATTCTTTCTTCCTAACTTAACTTTCATCGGACGACTAGCTCTATAATATCTGTGGTTATAAGCAATATTTGTATGTGAGAGAAAATAAAAGAAAAGGATGGCAATGTGAGATATTTATTAATTTATTTCAATATCGAGGTTATGACTAGGTTACCGAATAAGTTATTGATTCTAAATTTATCACATGTCTTAGATTTATTAGCTTTAACATTACATTAAATATTGTAATTTTATAACACAATTATTACTGTCATAAAAGGAAGTAATACTTAACTACATTACCAGATAGTTCAGAGCACCGATCCGACAGAGTGGCGTGTCCGACAGTTGAACAACGTCTGAGCTATCGACACCTGCGCAAGCCGTTTTTATACACGTGCGCAAACAAGCTCGGTGGCGTGATGTGGCGTGAGGGCGCAGTGGGGAGGCGCACGTGCACACAGTTGTTTTACGAGTCGTTTAGTGACTTTTATTTATAAATTACATTGAATAAACTAATTATTTGTAACAATTATATTAATTGTAATAAAAATCTACTATTTGCATTGTTTTTTATTTATTTACTAAGAAAAGACGTGCATTCTCCCACACGGCCATTCTGACGAGCAGCCACTTGGCTCGCGAACAAAACAATTTACACTTTATTTTTCACAAATCACGAATCATTAAAATCTTTATTCGAAACTACATTATGTTTAGTAACTATATTTCCAATTTGTGGAATAGCAATAAAGCACCAAATTGAATTAAACTTCCAGTATAGGAAATGTAACGTTTCGTCAACGGATGAATAATTAAATTCACTGCCTTAATTTATCAGTCTACTCGCTTCAAGTAATATCTTCATTTCTATAAATATTATATTATTGCATTATTTTTATTGAATTTATTGGATTAAAATTGTTTTAACTACTGAATCTACCACCAGTTCGTAAAATAGGCCTCTCGAGAAAGAACTGGCGAAAGAAAACTCTGAGAGGTTATGCCGACCTCCAATGACAATGTTAAATAGATCAAATCAAACAATATTATGTAAGATTTTTTTTCAAACATAAATAAAAACAAAGTTGATTAACTCTCAATTAACAAACATGGATATTTGTTATCTGAAAAGTAAATCATTATTATTGAATCACACAACATCATCATCATCAAATCGCCAAATTACATGACTATAACGCTAAATAATATAGCAACTAATCATGGTCAAATTACATGACCGTAAAGAAATAACATAGCAACTAACTATGGTCAAATCACATGACCGTGAAGCTAAATCACCTAGCAACTAACTATGGTCAAATCACATGACCGTAAAGCTAAATCACATAGCAACTGATTATGGTCAAATCACATGACCGTTAAGCTAAATCACATAGCTTCTAATTATGGTCAAATCACATGACCGTTAAGCTAAATCACATAGCTTCTAATTATGGTCAAATCACATGACCCAATTCACTTTTATCACAGTGAAACCTTCAATGGGAGATAACCCTTTTTTATATATAAAAAAAACAACATAACAATAATCTCCATTGGTAAACAAAACAAAAATTTTTAAAAACCTTAAATGTATAGTAAGGACTTATTACAAATTACTCGTATTTATAATAAGAATCTTTGTAATCGTAGACGTTACATTGTACTGGTGCAGACCAGTGTCCGAGACACGCAAACGCCTACAATTCAGGATCATCACAGCCCCAGGTGTACGTCATCTGGATAATCATGGACATCAATCAGCAGACACTGTAACAATTGAACATCTTAGGAGTCTTATAAAAAAAACAAACTTAAATTTTTCAAATAGTGTGTGTTGGGGTGTGTTGTTGTATGTGAGTAAGTGCATGTGTCGTGTAGGTATTATAATATAAAATAGTAACATAGAGCTTTGGTCATACTACCATGAATGCATGGATAACTTTCGATCCAATATTTTATATTGCTCAGATGTAATTGCCTCGGTAAAAATAAGCCACGAGGGCACGGCAAACTTGCAATATTATTCATTGCACATAAATTATATAGTACTACCTCGGTAATAACATAAGCCACATGGGCACGGCGAACTTAAAAATATTATTTATTTTTTAGTAGTACCTAGGTAAAAAACCATTATAAAGTTCATATGGCACGGCATTCATTAGAATCTCGCGACCTCGGTAAAAATCGCCTCAATAGTGCCACGCACGGCCAACTGGTAATATTCTTTATTGCTCAGTATACAGTGAACATCTGGCCAGGAGTCAGTGTATAAAGAGAAATAAACGATTTTGTCACCTCGCCTTCTATTACAGGGGAGTGACCTAAAATTATCACGAACCACAGTTCGCAACACATCCGACACATCCGATTATTATTATACGTTTATAGTTTATTCATAAAAATAAATATCATAGTGGTCTTTGAAGAGTGACGAAACATCAATTATAGTCAAAAACACTACTGCCACGAATGGGCATTAATCTCAAAACATTACAACATCTAAAACTCATAGATGTAAGTGAAGACTAAGTTTGAGTAATTCGCAGACTAAAACATTCAACAGACCTCATCTGATGTAACCTGCATCTTTGGGTCAAATAATGACAAAACGGGTTGAGAAAAGATATCCAAGAATACTATTACCAATTTCATTTTATATTGATGTAATTCTCACCTTTTTTGTACAACATAAAAACAACTAGTATTAACTTTAAGTTTATCTTGTTTACGAAAAACTAAAACATCAACGTGAAACTTAAATTAATCACGAAATCTTTAAGTATCATCACATCACTTAGAAAATCATACTCACTTTTCTTTTTAGAATCAATCACCAGCTATTTGGTGAGATCTGCTGCCACAATAGTACAGTAAAGTACAATTGCACAGTAAAATTACAGTAAAGCACAATAAAATATTAAAATCTTAATAATTTACTACTATGTATAATGAGAAGTGATTATGAATGTTGAGTTTTTTTTTTCACTTTAGTCTACCCACATTCTAAATCCACACCAGAGATAAAATTGTGTATATTGTTTACGATATGCTTGTACTAAATTCAGTGAATGAATCGAATTTCTTTTCAAAACTTATGTCTGCATCATAATATTCATAATTTAAATTAACTTTCTTTTGAATATTGAAAATAAATATAGGAAGACTGTTGTTACAAGTTCTACTGTATATTGTATGTACACAGTTTACTGCAATAATTTTTTATTCTTTCAATTAAAAAATATCCCTATTAAAATAGTTTCTATCCACGAGGGATTAAAATAAAATGCAGTGCAGTAAATAAGGCATCAAACAACAATGAACTAAAATAAATTCTTTAAAAGATCGAGTAAAATCTAGGGTTTGTAAGTGATCCTACCCTTGTTTGGATCTATTTAAGCACAGGATAATGCACCACAGCAGTCCCGATAAGAATAATTGCTGCACAAGAAGAGAACCTTTGTTTCCAAAAACCAAAAGAGTTCCTGTTTTGCCGAGGAAAACTATTTCAATAAAAGTGCCTATAAAAAGATTTTTCTTACTTAATCTACATAATGTTTAAGGCACAATTGACATCTGCAATAACTGCATGCACAAAAATTTTTTGAATGTTCAATCTATAGGTAACAATAACGTCAAGTTATCTCTGTTGTAAATGAATAATAAATATCAGTTGGTTATTTGTCAGATGTTTCATTTATTTTATTATAGGTTCTGTACCCACGATTTTAACCAGAAAAGAAAGATTTATTCCCACTAGTTCTACTGGACAGTTCTACCAATGAAGTAATAAGACTTTTTCTCATTAGTGCTATGATTTGATACGAAGAATAAAATTGTAAACTGTAAAGGGCACAGCTTAATTCACATTAAAATATCTCTCAGCATATAAAATCATCTTTGAAACTTAAATAATTCACTGACGTTACAGTTTGGCTTTAGCACTTACTGTGTTACATTTTCAATTTACAATGCTACTAGGTTGTGATGTCACAATATGTACATAATATCATAAAGTTGTCCTTTCACTGATCAAAAAGGAAAGGAAAGGTCTCATTGGCTTATTTACTATATTTTAAGACCAAATTCAAGTTGAGCATTTTTTCTACGAAAAGCTAAAATTCTTTCATATATCAGTAATGTTATGATTAACGCTACGTTTTGAATCTCACTATTAAATACCATACTTCGAACATCAGCCAGCAGATATTTCATATAAGTAATCCGTAGTCACAGTTGCAAAATAAAGCGCGCATGGCGGAACTTGACAGACTGATCGTACCCGATCGCGTTTGTTAAGCAACGCTCGGTCCGGCCAGGTGTCGGATGGGTGACCGTTAAGTGGCATTACAACTGAGCGCTTCCGTGCTTCGGAGGGCACGCTTAATCGTCGGTCCCGGCTGTTGTCATTTGATAACAGTCGTTAAGCCAAGTTAGAGGCCTTACAGGCGGCTTGATAAACTCTAACACCAGAGGTGGCCACTAATCCTCATTCGATAAGAAGAAGCTGCAAAATCACGGCCACTTGGTGGTACACTCGCACACTCGTGCAAGGCACATGGAAAATTATATATTCTAGTCTAGGCAATTCACACCAATCATTTAGTTCCAGTTCCAAGCTATGCAAAACTTGTACTGTGGTTACTAAATAACGGGTAAAAATAAAGAAGAATTTAAAAATCTGTGACTAACTACGCATCACAAAATTATGTATACCAGGATTCGAACCCAGAATCTTTGTATAAATCAACCTCCACGAAAGTACACTTATAGCACGAAACATATAGCACTCTTTGCGCAGCATTTGCATCATCATTTTCTACGCCAAATTCTACTTGATTTTTTTATAATATCACAAGGAACGTCATTCTTTTTGACTTTGAAAATTATAGTTGTGGATTGACCATACATACATAAACTCGCGCCTGTTTCCCATGGGGGTAGGCAGAGACTATGGATCGCCACCTGCTACGATCCTTGCACACTTGGATTGACCAAATGATAATAATTTAGTAAAATCTACGGGTATCTTACAAAAATGTAAAATCTATGGGTACTTATCAGCAATTCGTCGATCAAACGGTAACTGTCGCACTTTTTCATGCTTCATTCCACTGTTCAGATATTTGAAACCACCCAGGATTGATGACTCAGATCCACAATTGGTTACGCGACTTGATCTTCAACACAAAGTCGCCAACGTGGCAGATTCTACAGCAAGCATTTTGATATTTCTGAAACATAAAAATTCGAAGGCAGAGTATATGTAATCCAACTAGGTTAGATCTCACTTCTGATGTGAGAGAAAATAAAAGAAAAGGATGGCAATGTGAGATATTTATTAATTTATTTCAATATCGTGGTTATGACTAGGTTACCGAATAAGTTATTGATTCTAAATTTATCACATGTCTTAGATTTATTAGCTTTAACATTACATTAAATATTGTAATTTTATAACACAATTATTACTGTCATAAAAGGAAGTAATACTTAACTACATTACCAGATAGTTCAGAGCACCGATCCGACAGAGTGCCGTGTCCGACAGTTGAACAACGTCTGAGCTATCGACACCTGCGCAAGCCGTTTTTATACACGTGCGCAAACAAGCTCGGTGGCGTGATGTGGCGTGAGGGCGCAGTGGGGAGGCGCACGTGCACACAGTTGTTTTACGAGTCGTTTAGTGACTTTTATTTATAAATTACATTGAATAAACTAATTATTTGTAACAATTATATTAATTGTAATAAAAATCTACTATTTGCATTGTTTTTTATTTATTTACTAAGAAAAGACGTGCATTCTCCCACATGTATCTTAGAGCAACGCCGGCTTCCTGTACAAAAGCCGGCGTTGCTCTAAGATCTGTATACATTTTTTTTCCTAAGACTATATGTTCTAAATACTTATTGTCATTACATAGTTTTTTGTTCAAATGTCAAATCAATCCCATAGGTATTAACATTTTATAAAAGAACACCCAAAAACCAAATCTTACGTACTATCATTTGGAACGAGATTTTTAAGAAGGTACTTAGATAAAATAAAATGTTGGTTTTATTTTAAATCTAACTTTTATTCAATTTCCCCATTTATACATACGCAAATAACAAATAAGTTATTATTATTTTACTTCGAGACAAGCAGCTATCTCAGATCTCACTCTAAGCTAGGAATCGTGGATTTAGCAAATACCAGTATCTATTGGAAACGAGCGAGTCTTTAAGAAAATCCCTCGGCTTCTTCAATCTATCGTGATTTCAGTTTACCATTTCACGTTTTTCAATGTACGAGTTTAGTGTAAATAATAGTTTATTGTAAGCATACAATCAAACTATTATTTACAAAAATATTCCAACGAAAAACGGTGTGTTTTTATTTAAAAAAAATCTTACAATAAAACAAAATCTAAAAAATTCATTCGTTGCATAATAAAAATAGTGTTAATAATATTCCATAATCTAATAAATACCATGTATCTCATGACCACCTCATGACCGATATGTTCGTTAAAAATAAATGTTATGATTTTCATTTATATGCCGTTCGTTTATCATCGATATTAGATAAAAAAGCTTTTAAAAAAAGAAGAAAAACCGTCTTCAAAAACCTAAAAATAAAAACAAAAACAGATTCAAAATTAAAAAGCACTAAAAAGCAATAAATAATATTCAAATCACCAATACGCATATAAATTTTAATAAAAACCGTATTTTGAAGTTAGGTGGGGCTGGATGACAACTTTTTTTTAATTCTAAAAGCCCCACCCGACTTCATTAGACGGTTTTTATTAAAATTGATATGCGTATTGGTGATTTGAATATTATTTATTGCTTTTTAGTGCTCTTTAATTTTGAATGTGTTTTTGTTTTTATTTTTAGGTTTTTGAAAGCGGTTTTTCTTCTTTTTTTTAAAAGATTTGTTTATTTTCAACTTTTTTGTAGTATGTAAGCGTTGATATTCTTTAACTTTATATGTTTTCATAATGCCTATTACTCAATTTCCAAAGGAGTTCCGTTGTGCCTTCTTAGCACACTACGTACGCACTACGTTCCAGAACGTAGCATACAGACCATAGCTCGGTTTGTTTTGGATTTTCATAAGCCTACCAATATCTCAATCACAATTACATATACTGTTTGACTTTGAGGAGTTCCCTTGAATATCTTCGAAGTCCAAGGTTTAATGTTAATGAAATTAAAAGAACTACACTTAAGGTATCCCTTTTCCATTAAAAAATCAGCTAATTCGGTTCATAAATAACAAAGTCGTCAAGGTAATTAATGCAAAATCATAGTATTTTCAGGATTACTTGAAAACTACTAAACCGATCTGAAAAAAAATTAAATGGAACCATTTTGCAAAAAAATTTAATCAAACAAAGAAAGAATCATCAAAATCGGTCCATAAATAACGAAGATATGCGCGAACAACGATAAAAAAAGTCGTCAAGATAGTAAATGCAAAATAATAGTATTTTCAGGATTACTTGAAAACTACTGAACAGATCTGAAAAAAAAATTAAATGAGACCATTTCGCAACAAAACTCAATCAAACAAAAAAAGAATTTTCAAAATCTATCCATGAATGACGAAGATATGCGCGAACAACGATAAAAAAACATTCAATCGAATTGAGAACCTCCTCCTTTTTTTGAAGTCGTTTAAAAAAAAACCTTCAATTTTAGTCAGCCGTGTCCTAAAACTAGCATGCTGCTAAAAGGGCTGGGCAAGCTCGCTTCATCGTAGATCCTGTCTTTGCTTTCAGGCTAGACTGGGGTCAAGAGCAAACCCATTAATTATATAAAAAACCCATTAATTATATAAAAAAGAGATAGACAATGACGTTAGGAGCACGTAGTTTTCACGTAGTAGCTGAGCTTTACGAAGCTCTGCTACGAAAACCGTAGAGCGTAGACGAATGTTAAACCTTTCGTAGTCTGTCTCCATGGAAAAGACTTTCGAGTTGAATGATAAATTGAATAAATATTATGAATATATTGCTAATTAATCTGCTCCTGAGATAATAAGAATATAGTTAATGAACGTATTTTATGATTTACTACTAGATTTAAAAATTGTATTCTTAGGAGATTTGATTCATTTACATTTAATTTGTAAAGTGTTAATGAGATTAGTGTTTTAGCTATATTAAGGCTGCGCAGTCTGCACACTAGCGCCGCCATTAGAAAAAAAATCAAAGTGCTTAAATAAAGACAAATTTGTAAATTATCTCTCTGGAGTGCACTCCGAACAAGCTTTGTGGTACTTTTTATCACTTTAGCAATATTTTCTAGCCTGTCGTTTAGTTTAATTGACTTTTATTGTTAAAAGTAGCCACTTTTCGCAATAAAAGTCCATGTAACAAAACGACAGGCTAGAAAATATTGCTTAAGTGATAAAAAGTACCGCAAAGCTTGTTCGGAGTGCACTCCAGAGAGATAATTCATAATTTCTTTTTTATTTAAGCACTATGATTTTATTTCAAATGGTGGCGCTAGTGTGCAGACTGCACGATCTTAAGAGTTGATAATTTTCAAAATTATGAGCTATCGCACCTCTATTTAATTAAACTTAATTTCACGTTTCATTCGCAATAACTCATGCGTGAAGAATAGTTAACCTGATTATATTGTTCCTAAAATAATAGAGCATACGAGCGGATATTTTGAAGAGCAGCTTCATCAATGGACTTGTTAATTCATGCGGAAAGAATTTGATTGATTTCAGAGCCTGCCCGCGAAATTGCACCACTGGCAATAGGGATGACGACTAATGAATAAAATAACAAAATACTAATAAAAATCGTTAACATATGAAACTTTTAGAGTAGTTTGTATACCTCTTGGTTTTATATATTGCGTATTATTTGTTTTATGATCCTTCAAAGTTGGGTGGAAAAGTCCATTTAAAAAGTATACAATTTACTAAAATAAATACCACCTTTATTTAGTTCGTAAAATGTATAGCAAATTTGTCTAAGAAACCATTTTGATAAACACAATATTTAATATAGCTGCCGAACAAATTTCCTGCGCATTGCATACAAACTTCCTACGCATGACGTCATAACTAGGTAGCCGTTAGTATGGAGCATTTTTGGGTGAGTCCAATTTGTGTACATATCAAACTGTAATATCTCGAGCAGTTTTCATGCTAGCGAAATAATTCTTTTACCAATGTTTCTTTTTTTGAGAGGTAATTTAAGTAACATAAAATAAAAAAAATATTCGTCATGCCTATTAGGAGTGGGTGAAATTATTGAATTTTTTGTGAATTCAATAAAATACATGTCATAAAACGAGTAGGTAAAAAATTATAAGATATTATGGTGATTAATAAAAGTCTAATCGACGTAAATATGCTTATGTGAAATGTTTGTAGGATACTAACGTTAGGAAGACCTGCATGGGATGGAGAAACTTAGCAACTTTTTATATACCTACATTTTGCATTTTAAAATAAACTAATCTGATTATCTCCCGCAATCTAGCGAAGAAAAAGGGAGAATATAAATTCTTTCCCTTACAAAACTGACAAAGTACACTAGCCAGTGGTTATTTTGAGGTCGCAAGTGAGCAAAGTCCCTCCGATTCGTTACTTCTACAGGACAAACGTAAATGAGAATTGTCCTTAATTGGAATTGTAAATGAGTCTTGAGGCGCTTTCTTGTCGGTTGAACGCCCGCATCGCCATCTCAGTAGAATAAACTGTGATGATTTCATTTAAATTAATTCTAAGTAAAAGAAGGACTGCGGACGGGAACTTTGAATTGAGACGCCGGGTCGTTTGTACAGATTTTATATACCAAGTCCTATAGTATAAAAACAACCGAATCAATTATAAAACGTCAATTAGGAAAAGGAAAAATTCAGAATATTGAAGAGAAGTCGATTCGTGAAGTGGTTCGAATAGAAGAGGGGATTTACGAAACCTTTGAGAAATTCCAATATATTCAGAAATACAGTACGGTTCAAGTAAAAAAAAGGCCAATTAGAGAAATAACGAACAGGATATAAATAATTTTGTTTATGTAACAATACATAAATTTATTTTGTTTTGAGCAGTCGGTCGTGTAAAAATAAAATGTTGATTACCATTTGAAAGTTTATAAGTAGGGAGTCAAATCTAAGGTGTTGAAAGAACCCAATGTTATTCATACAACTTCTAACATACGAAAAGGTTTACTAAGTATTTACTAGGGGTGAATTTGTACAGCCGTCAATAGTAAGATCCAGTGCACACCTGTGCTTCCACCTTCGTCACGGATGACGGGGGTCAGATACATTAGTCACAACTGTGAAAGACGTGTGCGCCCAACGAAAAAATTTGGGGCTCACGCGTTCCCACTATTTTGAAAGCAGTTACACGTCAGAACCGATTACATTGAAACATTCACTTGAACTAAAATAATAAGTAAGTTTCACAAACTAACAAATGGTAATTAGGTGATCCTACTAATATAATAAATGTGAAAGTTTGGAAGTTTTCTACGCAATGACAAAAAAATGGCTGAACGGATTTGAACTGGTGTGTGCCAAATTTCGTTCAAATCCAATATAGCCTGCATAAAAACATATTCGGGGAATACTTTCTATTCCGGTCAAAGGTTCCCTAGGGAATGTCCACGTGGACGAAGTCAGGGGCGGAAGCTGATACTAAATAATTAACACCAAATCCCTTCGATCATCTTTACTGTCAAAATATATACTCGTACCTAATGAAATTCTTAGCGTGTGTCAAATAAATAAGGCACCAAAGTTACTCGTCCCAAAGTGATGACCCAAATTTTGAATAAACATAATTTATACTTAACTATTTAGTTTAAATTATGTTTTATTCGCCTTAACCACAAGAGCACGAGAGTATGAAGATCACAGATCAAAACATCAACTGACCCTTGATAATAATTATTTATAGCTACTAATTACAGACGAGAACAAAATGTTTAGCTCAGAAAATTTCGATAATTACGAGATCAAAGACAAGAATGCGCAATTTACCACTTGTAGCCTTCAAACTGAAAGAAAATCGGACAAGGGCTCAGACAGTAAAATCTAGAGTAATTATGATGGCTCCTACCTTTTTCGAAAACCAAAAATCTTCTTTGCTGATAAAAATATTTCGAATCTTAATGACTTTAGTCGATTAAAGATTGCTTCGATGGCAGTGAAAAGGCATGATTATCTATAAGCGATTTTAATTTTATAGCCAAATGCAAGCATTGAATTGAATTTGAAGCAAGAATTGATGAATTGGATTTTATTGTATTTGATATTGCTATTGTATCAATTTATTTATAAAATAATTATCCATTTGTATGATGTAAAGTATCATTCTATTACTACTAAGTATGAATTGGTTTTGTATTTTCTATTTTCCCCTAAACATTTTAGTTGTTAAAGGTATCGATTGGTCGTAAAGTCGTAATACAATAATACCAAACAACTAAAATTACATACCTAGTTAGTTAAATACTTGTTCATAGTTTGTTAAATTGTTTTTTAATAAAATTCCTATGAATTGTCGCATCGACAATATTAGATGATAATAATATAAGTCTATAAGGTATAATGTATTGAAGTGTCGTAAATAAAATATAAAATAACTCGACAAGTGCGACTGCGAGTTGGACTCGCTCACCGAAGGTTCCGTACGTTGGTACTTAAATAAAGTCTATATTTTTATGATTTAATTACAAATGTATAGTTTTCAAATTTTTCCCTGTACTTGTAGTCATCATCATCATCATATCAGCCGCACGACACCCACTGCTGGGTATAGGCCTCCCCCAAGGATTTCCACGACGATCGGTCCTGTGCTTCCCACATCCAGTGGCTTCCGGCAACCTTCACCAGATCGTCGGTCCACCTTGTCGGGGGCCTACCCACGGAGCGTCGTCCGGTGCGCGGTCGCCATTCAAGAACCTTTCCGCCCCAACGGCCATCGGTTCTTCTCGCTATGTGTCCAGCCCACTGCCACTTTAGCTGAGCAATCCTTCGAGCGATGTCGGTTACTTTAGTTCGCCTGCGGATCTCCTCATTTCTGATTCGATCACGCAGGGAAACGCCGAGCATGGCTCTCTCCATTGCACGCTGGGTGACCTTGAGCCTCCTTATGAGACCCATAGTTAGCGACCACGTTTCACTGCCGTAAGTCATCACTGGCAACACACACTGGTCATAGACTTTCGTCTTGAGACACTGCGGTAAATCGGACACGAAGATTTTTCGGAGCTTCCCGAATGCTGCCCATCCGAGTTGGATTCGACGAGAGATCTCCTTCTCAAAGTTGGACCTACCTAACTGGACTGCCTGTCCTAGGTATACATAATGGTCAACAACTTCAAGTGTAGTGTTCCCAACATGAACTGGAGCGGGCACAACATGAGAATTCGACATGATTTTCGTCTTATCCATGTTCATTTTAAGACCCACTCTTCGGGAAGCACTACGGAGATCTTCGAGCATTGTGTTCAGGTCCTCCAAGGTCTCAGCCATAAGAACTATATCATCGGCAAAACGAAGGTGTGTTAGGTACTGGCCATTAATGTTGATGCCGAGTCCTTTCCAGTCTAAGAGTTTAAAGATATCCTCCAATGCAGCTGTGAACAGTTTCGGAGAAACGTACTTGTACTTGTAGTATAAGACGATATTACTTACCAAATTTCATAGTTTTAGGTTAACTACAAGTTAACCTACGAGGGCAGTTTGATATGTCCGTGACTTTAAGGTTGAATACAATATTTTTTCATAATTCAAATTTCCTGTCTTAATTTAGAACTCTTTGCTGAGCTTATGCTGTTGTATTTTTTAAATTGGCGCCAAATTAAAAAAAAATGGAAGGATTTATGCAAGTGAAGTCGGGATATTCTTTTATAACGGAGAAAAACGAATTTTGCGTATTGATAAAATACTACTTTTTACGTGGTAAAACCATTAAGCAGACGGAGGATAAACTGAAAAAATATTATGGGGACTCTGCTCCATCTCATGGAATGGTTCATAAGTGGTTTACTGAATTTCGTTGTGGTCGTACCACCACAACTGTCGCCGACGGCCCAGGAAGGCCGATTGAGGTCACCACTGAAGATATTGTTAGCAAATCCACGACATTGTTATGGCAGACCGTCAAGTGAAGATACGCGAGATAGCTGATGCTATTCACATCTCTACCGAACGAATTTATCATATTTTGCGCGATATTCTCGGCATGAAAAACCTTTTTGCAAGATGGGTGCCGCGTTTGCTGACAGTCGGCCAAAAACGAACTCGTGTAACAACTTCTAAACAATGCTAGGTTTGTATAACCGCAATCCAAGTGATTTTTTTCGTCGGTACGTAACACTTGACGAAACGTGGGTCCACCATATACGCCAAAGACGAAGCAACAGTCAAAACAGTGGACTTCTACCGGTGAACGTGCCATGGAGAAGGCAAAAACTGTTTGTTCGGCTGGTAAAGAGACGGCCACTGTCTTTTAGGACAGCAAAGGTGTTATTTACATCGATTTTTTGGAGAAAGGCAAGACAATTACCGGAGCTTACCATATTGCTTTGTTGGATAGATTCAATATAGAGCTGCTGAAGAAAAGACCGCATCTAGCAAAGAAAAAAGTTTTATTTCATCACGACAATGCTCCGGCCTACTCGTCGGCAACCGCAACATCAAAACTTGTGGAATTGCGATACGACCTATAGCCACACCCCCCGTTTTCACCAGATTTGACCCCGTGTGACTTTTTCCTCTTCCCAAACATGAAGAAATGGCTTAGTGGATAAAGATTTTCATCCAATGAAGAAGTGATAGCTAAAACAGGAGCCTATTTTTCAGGGTTTGATAAAAACTATTTTTTGGATGGGTTGAAGAAGTTGGAACATCGTTGGTCGAAGTGTATAGAGCTGAAAGGAGATTATGTAGAAAAATAAAACAAAATATTCTTTAAAAACTTTTTTCTTCTTCACAAAGTCACGGACTTATCAAACCACCCTCGTACACTTTAAATTTTGATTCCCTTGAAAGTGTCAAAATATGCGTTTATTGCACCATAAACGGACGTATCTTTTTTCCCGTAATCTTAGAAGTTTGATTTTTCAACAGTTTCAAAGAAACGTAGATTTGAGTGATGTTATGGTTTTAATTTCAACTCGATACCATTACACGTTCCCGAGATAAAGGGTTTTGACAGACCGACGGACAGACATACAGACAGTTTATGATTTTATTACAAATATATAGTTTTCAGATTTCTCTCTGAACTTGTAGTATAAGATGATATTGATATAAGAAGATGCCAAATTTCATAGTTCTAGATCAACGGGAAGTACCCTTTGAATTTTTATTCCTTTGAGAGTGTCAAAATATGCGTTTTTTGTGGCATAAACGGCCGTGTCTTTTTTTACGTAAACTTAGAAGTCTGATTTTTTCACAGCCTCAAGGGACCGTAGACCTGAGTAGGTAGGTACTATATGGTTTTAATTAAAACTCGATACCTCCACGCGTTCCTGAGATAAAGGGTCTTGACAGACAGACAGACAGACGGACAACAAAGTGATCCTATAAGGGTTCCGTACCTCAAGGAAAAAACGGAACCCTAAAACGTGTTAAAATAGTGTTAAATATCAATTAGCTCCTCCGTGTTTCGGAAGGCATGTTAAGATCCCGTGTGCATTTGCAGTCGTTAACACCTACCAATCCGCATTGGGCCAGCAGCGTGGTGGGTTATGGCCCATCCTCCTTATCCATCCATAAGGAAGGCCTGTGCCCCAGCAGTGGGGACATTAAAAATGGCTTGATGTCGATTAATTAGCTTCATGTTTATTAACCACAATCAAAAGTAAAATATTTTGTCTTGAAAATTTTGTCAAACATTCTGAATATTAGACGATAAAATTATCACCTATATGAAGTCAAGTGTGACTATTGCATGGTACATTAACGATCTCGCGTGAGCTATTAAGCTTTGACTCGGAACACCTTACAATTCTCCACACAAGAGTAAGCGTATGAGAGAATTTTGCGAAAAAGCATTTTGTCCTTAACCGAGCTAAGTGCCTTGTCAAAACTTGTTCTCTTATGCTATTCCCTTTTGATTTATGACTCCGATATGTCAATTTAACGTCACTCAGTATGATTTATATGGTCATTTGCACAACCTTGCTCTTATGTAAGTTCGAGCTTACACAAGGGGTTTATTTGAATCTGCGATTTATTATTTCGCTCTTTCAAGAAAATAGTCGTAGCTGCGGTTTCCACAATTTTATTGTCTGTCTTTTCAAAGTTTTATTTCAGTTTGTTATTCTGTAAAACAGTTTTGATAGCAATTTCTCTACGTTTAATATTGACTACAATACGATTGACATTATTTTCTATGAAGTTTTAAAACAACAAACCTCACAACCACATCGCATTTAGAATATAAGTTAAGATCCCTAAAGTATCAGAAAGCTGAACACTTAAAGGTGTTAAATAAAAAATCACACCGAGGAGAAAGGCATGAAATTTAGATCTTCATTCACGAAACACTCGAGAGAAGTGCGTAAAAGAAATGTATTGCACGGAAGCTAAACAGTATTTTCCATTAGTGCCATAAAAAGGTAACGTTTCGAAATAACCGCGAGGCCGGGCCCATATCCAGGTGTGATTATGCGCAGTAACATTTTATAAGGGATCTAAATGTGAGCAGATGGCACAATGCGAATCGCACGCAGTACTCCACGCGCGGCCGCAATCCCCATTACGTTTTATGCAAACAGTCCCGGAATGATTTCAGTTGTACCGTTACCAAAACTGTACCTCTTTAATGGTGAATAGTTTTACATTTAGTTTTGTGTGAGTTCAAAGTCTCGTTTTATGGCCACGTTAAACCTTTACTGATTCGTTTGTTTGAATCCTGAACAGTTGCAGAAGCGATTTAAGGCGTTAAGAAGGGTCAAATCCCAATATTCAATTCAAATTATTGAAAGATTACGCGCGTGAAGCTATCATGGAAAAAATATATAATGTACTTGGAATAATACACAATAGATTTAATTGAAAGCATTTGTAAAAACGTTATCACCTTTGATGTAAAAAAATATTCCGTGGACCCTGTTTCTGGTCCTATTTGCAAAATTTCTCGGAAAAAGAACATTCGTTTATGTTAAAACCAACACATAAAAATCGGCGATGTTAATACCTTCAATCTTAATTGAACAGATTTTTTTTTACTTACTTGAAAGCTAAGAAATTTAATAATAATAATAAATGCTTGGACAATTTCACACAGCGCCATCTAGTCCCAAACTAAGCAAAGCTTGTAATATGGGTGCTAGACAACTGATATACTACTTATATACTTTTTAAATATATACTTATTATACATAGTAACACCCAGACCCGTCACAGAAATTAAAACTTATCATTTCAATTTCTGCCCGGCCGGGAATCGAACCCAGGACCTCTTGCGTGGTAGGCGGCATGTTGACCACTGCACCACACAGGTCGTCAAATTTTAATTTAATAAAAACATGTAAAAATTGAGAATTCGGTGCTAGTTCTCAACGCAACCGCCGCGTTGGAACGCGCACTGATTTGAACCCAAATTGAGTAGAGTTACGTTCGATTTCACACCATCACGGATCGACCCGCTCGGATTGAGGCATGTTAAAGCCTTATATCCCACCAGCAATAAGCATGTTTGCATTGAATATGATTTAGGATAAGAATAAAAAATTAAGAGCTATAACTACCTATACCGGAGGTCTGAAAATTACTGTAATCCAGATAATTCTGCACAGATTCTGGTATTGTAGCCCCTTGAGACGATCACGTAGCTTTTGATGTCGCGCTAATCACCATGTAAAAAGTAAATACCCAATAACTACACTATACCTATACGATGTTATTTGAACATATCAACAGTAAAATTGATTTTATTTGAGCGACTCAAATCGCGCCTTTGTCACAAATCGAATAATAGTTACTAGTTAATCTATTAGCGTTTGTTAGATCACAGCGCACCGTTTACTATTTCAACTCACCAAATTATAAAAAAAAACGTTTCTATTTACGGAACGATGCCTTATTTTATGACACTGTTCCAATTCATTATTTCAGTATCTACAACGTTATAATTTTCTTTTTATATTCATAATGCAAAAAGATAGAACTAATTATAATTAAGAAAACGAAATTCCGCAAAAGGAAATCCCGATGATGTATCGGCTTGTATTTTTACCCGCAAATTAAAGAACTTCTTTTCGCTCGCGAACTTTGTTACGTCACGTCATCCGAATTAAAGCTGCTACAAATTCAGCATTTTAACAAGAGTTTCGGTTCTGCCATTTGCCTTGGATTTAGCCTTGCATAATATGCAGAGCAGAGAAAATTTAAATACTTTACAGCACATTGAGGCTAACTATGCTGAAATGAGAAGGCGCAAGACCTACTCGTGTATACAATTATTGCAAGCTCGCACTGTCATTGGCGGCGTCAGAAACACAATTTACTATCTCAAATCAAGTTACTCATTAAATTTTAATAATGATGTCGTGATATTGGTATTATAGAAAGTGCAGTCATCATCAAGGCATGAAAATAAAGCACTAAAAGTGAAACAAATGTTAATGATGATAAGAATTTTTAGGCTACCGTTGCTAAAAAAAACGAGATCCTTGGTTCACTTAAGACCACTTGGTTGTCCGTCTGTCTGTTGGGCAATATCATTTTTCTAAGGAACGCGTGGTGGTATCAAGTTAAAATGTGTATCAAATAGTAAGCATAAAATGCATGCTGTCATCAAAATCTAAAACTCATCAAAATTTGGAAAGAAGTGGTCTTCCAGTATAAGATAAAGAAGAAAATCCAAAGTAGACTTTGGTCATATTATGTAAGTAAAGCAGTACGGAACCCTCGATGAACGATTCAAACTCGAAATTTTTCAGTTTTGTTTCTTTACAAATATGTAGTTAATAAATACGCAAGATAGCTACCATCATGAAAGTGATGTCTGATCTTAGGTTGATTTCCTCGGGTGATCCTCAGACGTGTTTAAGGCATCCAGCATGCTATGAATATGTTTGAATTTCAAAATTTTCTGAACAGTGCAATGAATTTGACGTTTCTGTAAAATCACCCCCTTAGTGTTTTCTACAGGTACTTAGATATAGAAAGATATTTTTAAATTTCTTACAACTCAAACTGGATAACCATCATGTAGCTATATGTCCCAAAACTGTGAAAAGTGACAGTCTAGGTTCGTTTCCACCGACCCGCATTACATTTGTTTGTCAGTATTTTAGTTCCTGACAAAAGGCGGCGGCGTTAGTGCGGAGATCCATACTAATTTTGATTCCAAATGGATCTCCCATAATGTCCGCGTACTCTGAGCACGTCGCAGCTTAAGCCCCAAGGCTTTGCCTTTGGATCAACTTGTTTTTGACATCTTGGATGTACCTAACCTCAAATTTTGGAACTTGGTTTAACTTTATTACACTACGAGAAAGCATTCGTGCATTAATTTCTTACGTTATTCCATAAGAATCTTTAGCAATTACTGCAAATAGCAACGTAATCGTTCTTTTATTTGTTTAATATAATTTTTGGGCCCTTTTGATAAGCGGATTTGAAGAAAGACAGAATAAGTTTTCCAGGTTTTCCAGTCAAAAAGAGCACTCTCCTTCAGATGCAAATTCCATCTTCTAAACCAGAATTATTATTGGTATATACCTAGTAAAACATGCGTTTGATACTCTCGAAAAAGTCTGCTCTTGATCTTTATGTTACTTACTATAACAATAGCCAAATTCTGGAATGCTGCCGGAACACAATAACTTTTAAATTGTTGTTATCGCGTCAGACTTACGTAAGATGCTGGTAGCTAGTCAGGCGGACTTAAAAATTATTAATTATTAAATTTATTATTATTGCTGTTTAATTTCTTTAATAATTAGTTACGATTCGTAAATATGGTTTTTTAAAACAAAAAAAATGTTTTGCTTATCAAGATAATTAAATCATGATTCCAATAAATCTACAACATTGGGAACGAGGGCATTCGTTTTTAGGGTTCCGTACCAAAATGGTAAAAAGGAATCCTTATGGTGGGACTCGACTTGAAATTTGAACTTGAAAGATGACGTTTGCCCAACTATTTTGCAAATGAGAAAGAAATAGAAATATAAACCTATGTATAATGTATATTTTTTACAACAGGGACTGAACGTAATCATGTGGGGTATCGTTATGAAAGAGGGCTGTTTGAACGTACTCTAGCATTTTTTCTTTTATTTAAGCCGCATAAAGGAGATGTCCCAGAGTTGCCCCAGTTTAATTTTATTTAATTACTTTCATGATTACAAAATGCTAATAACATTTTATTTAGGTATAGTATCAGCAAGAATTGTTTTATATTTAGAAAAACAATTACATAAACATTAAGTTGTTTTTTGAAGTATTTTGTGAAAAAATGTAAGTAAATAGTACTATCATGATAAAAAAATTGTGATTTAAAAGCGTTTTAACTTAAAAATCCCACTTTTTAATGCAGAAAATAATTATTAATCTGATTCTAGAGTAAAATACCTACTCTGACATACTACTTTGATTAAGACGAGATAGACTTTCATTTTTTGAGAATGGTGAGGCAAATGACATAGGCGCGATGGGACATGTCCTTTCTACTTTTGATTAAAAAATTTTTCAGTTTACGGAAATCATCAACAAAAATTACATTATTCTACTACCGTTCAAGAGATGATGATGACCTAAAACTGCAATATTCTACCTACACCGTAGTATATTATTGGAGCTGAGAGGCATAACACTGTAAGTCCGTTTTTTAGCGTTTTCTGCTTTTTATGCCAATGTATATAATTTGCCGTCATAAGTTATAGGCATAAAACGATAAGTTAAAAAAGTCGGTAAGAACACTGAATTTTGTAATTGTATAACTAGGTTGTAATAAGTATCCTAAGCATGACACTGTATGTAACGGAGTTGTTTTTAATAACTTTAAATTTAACCAAGGAAAACTAAAAAGTTGAACACAAAATGAACAAATTTTTAATCTAGACTAGTTTTTCTATTAATTCAATAAAAAATATGTTAATAACACCTATGGTTTCAATTGTTATTCAGGGATGAAATCCATACACCATCAATTTTATCACAAAATCGTCTCTACTGTAAAATTGTGTTTTTGGCATTTACAGCTAGATGCCTCTCAGGTCCAGTTTATATATGGTGGTACGAAACCCTCGTTGCGCTACTTCAACTCGCTCTTGGCCGGTTTTTTTTAATAAGAAAATAATATTTGTGGTTCAGTGGGAATACAAGGCAAAATAAGGAAAACATCGAAAAGTTTAGCCTCGCCGCTTATTCCCTCGAGATGTTCTTACAGCAACTGGCTTGTTCCTTAAATTTTAACATTATTTTTTTGTTTATGAATAATTGTATAATTGAATCAAATTGTAGAAAAATAAATTGACTGATATGAATTTATTTGATGACGCTTTTTCTTTAGAAAAACGGAGAACCAACAGGAATAAAGTTCATGTGTTCCGATCGGTAGGACAAAAGCAGTCGGACCACGTGGCCAGAGGGAGATTTTCAAATGACAAATGATTTTAAAACAAACAAAACCGGTCAAGAGCGAGTCGGACTCGCGCACCGAGGGTTCCGTACAATCATAAATATATTTGGATATGTTACTTTAGTACAGTCTTTAAAAAAGTAGGATAAACGGCAGACAGGTGGAAGGGCGAACAGGCGGACAGTTAATTTACAAATTTTCAAAACCACAGCTGCTTATGGTGACTGAAAAACACATCGCAAACTTTATATTACTAAGTAGGAACTTATTCTTCGTTTATTCGTACGCGCAAATAGTAGGTAATTATATTAGAACCAGCCACCAATTATTATTGTAGTATTAGATTGCACCATCTCTTGACCGATAGTGGAACTATTTTTTTCTTAGGTCAGCATTCTTAGGACAGCGCCATCTGTTGACTGGTAGTGAAACTAAAGAATTTTTGTTTGTTTTTTGAATTTCTAAGAAAGCGTGTTATATTGAGACATCGTTTTATTTTTCCTGTAATCTTTACATTGGGCAAATGTCATCTTAAACTATTCCAAATTTCAAGTTGATACCATTAGTAGTTCTCGAGATATCCAGCTGTGACAGACAGACAGACAGACAGACTGAGTCACACCATAAGGGTTCCTTTTTTACCATTTTGGTACGAGACCCTAAAAACGAATGCCTTGCGCGCGAGGTATTCAAAACTAATTTTATGTCCATAAACTAAATGTAGATAATTTTAATGCTTTGTGAGTTACAATTACTTATAAAATGCAAAAGATAGATAGAATAAAATGCACTATCGGTACATACCGTGGCAATAGGGTATTCCCTCATTTTTTGAAGTGAAAACTTCTTTAGCGGCGTTGTACGCTTTTTTGTATGGGGAAAAAATGCTAAACTCACGTCAGTAAGAATCACGTGGCTGATCGAAAATGCGTAAGACGGATGTGACGGATGGAGAGTAGACAGCTGGCGGCGGAAGTATCCCCCTCTCTTTCTACGGGGCGCGTTGAAAATGGCGGCGCGTTATTTTAAGACGTAAACACTTGTGTCACCAGCAACGCGCTAATTTTGAAAATGGAACTAATAGCAGCGATCTCTTCGGTGAAATCATAGACTTATTTATACTCTGTGACTATAAGTTTCGTAGAATGCGTGCATGTAGAAATTAAAAAGGTCACTGGTGCGAAATCTTTAGAATTTTTCTCTAGTTGTCATGATTTGTGACGTCACATGTTACGTTTCATGCGCGTTTATTATGAAGTTAGCCAAGATTTTATTATTATCACCTTAAATTTTGCGTTTAATCACATATGTGTCATACAAAATATTATTTCTTATTCGATATTATATCTGACTGTTAAGTGCATTACTTATATCTGAAAATGAAAAAAACACGTTATTTTCCCCTGATTTCATCGTGTGATAAAACTAAAATAATTCATTAATTTTTAATTTTTCAGATCCATCAAGTTTCAATACGTGTCCGCAGCGATCAAGCTCAAATTTACCAAAATCGGTGACTTATGCATATTCCCTATTCGTCTTATCAGATAAGCTATTACTCAAAAACCATTTTTAAAGAAAAAATAATTCAAGTATGATCAATGTTAAAATTTATCACTAAATAACCTATTCTTTACGATGGTCTATAACTTGCTTGTATTTAATTATTGAGTAATGAGTATCTAAAACTCTTGACATGCCCTTCGTAATCAAGAGCATATGGCAGCAATTTTCATAATAACGTCTGACAAAAAATACCCAACACCTCTACGTACTTCGTCATGAGAAAAATATGAAATTTAAACTGATTATTATGTATAAGGCACGTCCCCAAAAGTTTTCAAGTGTCATAAATATGGCAATTTGTCTTTCAAAAATATGAATTCAAGTTGTTAGAGAAAAATGTTTGTCGCTACTCGAGGCGACGGCCGCACCTGTGAGCGTTAACAACTTGGAGATTCGAGAATTTCAAGTTGGAAGCAACTTTTAAAATAATTATACAAACGTTCCTCCAAACATTTAGTTGGGAACCTTCAGCTGTTTTGCATTACTAATTTTATTTAGCGTTGCCAAAAATAATTGCCAGTGAATGGGTAAGCGTTAGATGTTTTGTTTGATAAGAATCTATTGAAGAGTGAACTTCAAGAGCTTTTGAAGCCATAACATTACATCAAAAGACATTTTAAAAGAGCTTTTTGAGATGAAATAATAGTATTACAGAGTTATTCAGCCCAATAAAACTACAAAGCTAGTAAATAAATAAACAAATCGGCTTATTAAGAGTCTGGGCTTTATTTTTTAATCTCTGGCATCGAGAGCTTTTTACTACTCATTTTCGATCGACAAAGCAAATTCCGTATTTTTGAAATATAATTGATTTTAATTGCTTGTTGGTCATTGTCAGTCAGTTTCTTTGGTCTGCGAGTTAGTTATAAATAGAGACTGATTCAAAATAACTCAAATTCATTAATTTTCAAGATTCTTTAAGATATTCCTTTTCCAACAAAAAATAATTATCTTATTCAGGTCATAAACAAAGAAGTTATACGACTGATCGTTGAGGTAATTTACACAAAATCATACTATTTTCGTGCTTTTTTCAAGATTACTTAAAAGTACTGAACCGATTTCCTTAAAAAATCGGACCAACTTGGGAGTTTACCTAATGTAATAACGTTTGAATCATTTTAATCGGTTCAGCCGTCTTTGAGTAATCGATACACAAAAAAAAAACAAATATACAGACGAACAGAGAACCTCCTCCTTTTTTGAAAGTCGGTTAAAAATAGAAAAATGATATTTTTACAATAAGTGCATTAAAATATCAACATATTTCCCGGGAAAAATCATCACACCATAGGTGCATTCCTTTACGGAATTCCAAGAAGCAAAAATCACTAAATCCAAAACAGTTTGTTGAACTCTGCAGGAAAGAGTTCACTTAGTGAATTTTTCCTGCCACTCGACAGGTAAAAATTAACTTTTGTTACTTAGTGTACTCACTAAGTACTTTTTAATGAATAATTCCTAAATAAAACGATATTTCTCTAACATTGGTTTATAGTTACAGAATGTAGAATATTGTACATCATAATCATATGTTTTTTTTTCAAAAATCAAATGTTGACATCAACAACACTATTAAAATATCAGTCAATTGTTTATTTTCATTACCTACTTAGCGAGTTTTACTTGTATTGTAACCCCACGCGTATCAAATTATTCAGTAAAGAGTCCAATTTAAAAACTTTTGGCATGCCCATCTAGAATAAAGCTTGGAGTTATAATGTAAATCAATTTAAAGTTTTAATATTATAAATAGTAAACCTCAAAATATTTATCCAACAACGCACCATGTGTTGTTCGTAAAATTAAAAGATTTAGTTTTAACTACATAGGTTAAACTAAAAGCTTTTAATTTTACGAACCTAATAATGTAATAACGTAAACAACAGACTTTTAGGGTTTCACAGAAGCCTGGATTTAAGGATCATATTTGGTTAATAAAGGGTAATTAAGTTAAAGATTATTGTATATACTGCTAAGTCAGATAGTTTATTTTTAGCCCGGATTTAAATCCGATATAATAGGTATCTTTTAAGATAGGATACTTTTTAGGGTTCCTTACCCAAAGGGTAAAAACGGGACCCTATTACTAAGACTCCGCTGTCCGTCTGTCTGTCTGTCTGTCTGTCACCAGGCTGTATCTCATGAACCGTGATAGCTAGAAAGTTGAAATTTTCACAAATGATGTATTTCTGTTGCCGCTATAACAACAAATACACGGGGGGCTCCCATACAACAAACGTGATTTTTTTGCTGTTTTTTGCTCGATATTAATAACAATAACAGGTAGACACTTGAAATTTTTACAGATGATGTATTATTGTTGCCGCTATAACAACAAATACTAAAAACAGAATAAAATTAATATTTAAGGGGGGCTCCCATACAACAAACGTAATTTTTTGCCGTTTTTTGGTACGGAACCCTTCGTGCGCAAGTCCGACTCGTACTTGGGCGGTTTTTTATCGCTGCCGCGCTTATGGCGGAACTTGACAAACTGATCGTACTCGATCACGTTTGTTGAACAATGCTCAGTCCGGCTAGGTGTCGGATAGGTGACCGTTAAGTGGCAATACAACTGAGCACTTACGTGCTTCGGAGGGCACGATAAACCGTTGTCGGTCCCGGCTGTTGTCATCTGATAACAGTCGCTAAGCCATGTTAGAGACCTTACAGGCTTGATAATCTCTAACACCAGAGGTGGCCACTATTCTGATAAGAAGATAAGAATATCTGATAAGAAGAAGACCCCTGCTAAAGGTTCCCTAGGGATTTTTGAATGTTCACGTGGACAAAGTCGCGGGCGGAAACTAGTTAAAATATCACTAAATTAAGCGGGAATACTGGTTTTTAAATGAATGTAATTTATATTTGTTTCCGTTTTCAATTACACACCTAACACATTATTATTATTCATACCGTTATTGGTTGGTAAAATTGGTTTTGTGTTTACGGTAGGAAGGTTTTTACGCAAACCGTAATGGCGGGAAAACTTATGAAATATTTAAAAATAATAATTTATGTTTTTGTATTCAATAAAAAAAAAACTTGCCGTATTATGGTGAATGCAGTATGGTTTCCAATTTCATTTCCCAACGAAATGTTAAGAAAATAAATTACTCCTGATCAATAATAAGAAGAAAGCTAAATTTATGACGACACGACACGATACTAACCTACCCTAATCAAAATTAGTAAATTATCACCAAATCACTGGGTGGTTTAGGATTTGGTAACCATTTACTAATTATGGAAAACAAAATGTTTTTTTCGGTATATTAAAGTATTAATTCCCTTGATGAAATCTATTTTTAGGGTTCCGTGCCAAAATGGTAAAAAAGGAACCCTTATGGTGTGACTCAGTCTGTCTGTCTGTCACAGCTGGATATCTACTAATGGTATCAACTTGAAATTTGGAATAGTTTAAGATGACATTTGCCCAACTATTTTTCAAATAAGAAATAAATAAAAAAATATATATCTTTTTTAAAACAGGGACTGAAAAGGGGTCTTAAAAATTTGAAGTGGGGCTACTAGGGCATGTGGGGTATTATATGAAAGAGCGCCGTTTGCACGTTTTTAATCATTTTTAGGGTTCCGTACCCAAAGGGTAAAAACGGGACCCTATTACTTAGACTCCGCTGTCCGTCTGTCTGTCTGTCTGTCTGTCTGTCACCAAGCTGTATCTCATGAACCGTGATAGCTAGAAAGTTGAAATTTTCACAGATGATGTGTTTCTGTTGCCGCTATAACAACAAATACTAAAAACAGAATAAAATTAATATTTAAGGGGGGCTCCCATACAACAAACGTATTTTTTTTTTTTGCCGCTTTTTGGTACGGAACCCTTCGTGCGCGAATCCGACTCGCACTTGGCCGGTTTTTCCTTTTATTTTTGCATTTTTTCATTTTGTGCCGCATAGTTTTCGACTTATGATGAAAAATGTAAAAAAAAATATCGTTCCCCCCTTATCTCCGAAGTTTGCAAAGAGAAAAATCTGAAATAATTCTTTGTGGCAGCAGTTTATATAAAGATTACAGGAAAAATTAAACGATGTCTCAATTTAGCACTCTTTTTAGATATTATCAAATTTCTAAAAAAGTTAACATTAGTTCCACTATCGGTCAAGAGATGGCGCTCTGACCTAAAACTGCTATACTAATTTTATTATTCTACTCTGCAGTGTGGTTTGATGGTGCAATTATGATGGTACGGAATCCTCGGTGCGCGACTCCGACTCGCTCTTGACCGGTTTTATTTTATTTTGTAATTAAAAAAAATATGCTTATTACCATTATTATAGGATAATAATGAATTAATGAAACATCAGCTGTTATAGAAAATATGAAGCATGTTGGACAAAAGATAATTGACAGAAGCATAACGTAGGTACCATAACTATCTACCTATCATTTTCCTGAAGTTGTCATAACGAGCTCACAAGACTATGAATAGCTAAAAAGTTCAAAGTAATTTACTGTGACATTTGTTTTATCGTCATTAAAGTCGGTCACTATGGTTTTTATAAGTGCTTCATTATTTTAATGTTAGTATATAGGTAACCTATCAATCATAAAAATATTCTTGAAGATGTTTACGTTCACCTGAATATTATTTATTTAGTATCTAATAGTATATTTACTTGATACTTAATAGGTTATAGAGTGGCAGGGTAGGCAGGTAAGCTCAAACCCCGTTATAAGAAGGATGGTGAGACCATGTAATAGTTTTTTCAATACCAGTTGCTCGAAAATGTGAGATTACGATGACAGTACAGCGTGCGCGAAGTTAATTTTACCACAAGCCGGCGCCGCCGCCGTGCGTTTTTATTTACGTACGTTTTTTTTAAATTTCTGCTAGCTTCCGACCGCGACTTCATCCGCGTGGACATGTAGAAAAATACATCGACCAGTTTAAAATGACCTCTTTAGCGTATGAAAGCCAGTACTACGGAGAGTTCAAGCTGTTTCCCTGGTTCCACCCATTTGAATTTGATGAGCTTAGCTTAGATTTTAAGTTGGACCTCAATCTACTAATACTAAACTGTGAAAAGCCCATCAAAATTCGTTACGCAATTTTTGCGTTATTCGCGCACAAATATTTAGAATTTACAGTTTTATTATTAATTACGATTTCAGTGGTACCTAATAAATTGCTAATCAGTATTAAAAGCAATAAATATTCTGATGTTTACTCTTTTATTTGCAAATCCACAATAAACGCAAACAGCACTAAAACAATCGGGTATGGTTTAATTGAGAAAGCACGATTGTTTTATGAAAAGCACGTTAATTACTCCTTAAATAAATATTAATCAGTCCGTCAACCGAAGAGATAATGGCTCGTCCTTTGTCAAATAGGTTTTTCAGAATTGGGTCCATTTACAAGAACGAACGCTCGATTTAATTGGGCTTTCCTAAACCGCTTTCAATGAATAAAAGCTCTCGTTGGAGCCGGCAAGCTCATGTCGGGATTTAATTGAAACGGACGCAATTGGTCTCTCGCTGAGATCATATATGTCACGGGACATGACGCACCGTAATTATCCAGAGCGGACGGAGCCAGGAGCGGAGTGACGTCTAGTGCCTCTCGCGATAACAGGTTACGCTCAATTAGCGCTCGCGTCTGCCCAACTCATTCGAGCGATTGCAAACACGAGAGCAATCGAACCTTACATCCGATCCAGTGTAAATTTATAAACATTAAAAAACTGCAAGCAAAACGTTCAAAAACTTCGCGAAACATTTGCTGTAACTACTTGAACGGTTTATTATTTAAACTGCGACAGTTACATTTAAATTAAGTAACAATCTGTGTAGGCGCCATTAATTTATCTAACTATAACTGACAACAATAATTACTACCTATCTACTTCAGATTCGAAACAAATCCAATCATATTTCTATTCAACCACCAGCGGTATAATATACTTACAATAAATTCAAAAGCTATTAAAAGAACCGTCCAGTCAGCATATTTTTCATCCGTGCTTTCGCTTATTATAGGATTCCACTCAGCCGATTGATAGCAATTGAAAGTAAATTGCTTTTCACAGTCTATAAAGTACCTATCTGTTTGTCGCGGAGAAGTTTGATAAATTCAATTTTCGACCGGGCAACTTCCGTGTCTGGTTCACGCTTGATACTTTTTGAATAAATTGGCCCAGAGCCGAATCGTAGTAGTATAGAAAACTCTAAACTTTGCAAGGGAAATATAACTTTTCTCTACTTTTGTATGTAGCATATTGAATCAGTAATATCCGCATTGTGAGCTTTATTTGTTTGCAGGCATTGGGCGGCATCAAACGTAACAAGTGTATTTATATATTGTTATTTTTATCACCCAGGACGCCGAGATATATGCCGGAAATTTGACATCCTTTGGTTTTAGGGACGTGACAAAATAAAGTATTTGGGCAACTCGGCCTAATAGAATATCATAGTTTGAGCACGTTGCAAAAATAATAGAATCTTCCATTACAAAGGCAAGGGTTTAAAATAGATATTAATGAACGTCCAATTTAGGAGCTACGGTATTTTGACGAGGATCGGGGAAAAATACATAATTCAAACAGAGGGTTCAATGAGAGATTAGTTTATGCGGCTCACCATACCCTTTAAATCTGGTGCTGGGCACAGACCAGGACTAATCAGCGCGGATTGTTGCCCTTCCGCCACTCCACGCCCTGAATCAAGTAAATGAGAAAACTTTCTAATTGGAATTTCAAATAGGCCGCCGTTTATCCAGACGAGAACTGTTCGCGGATCCGCGCCAACGTGCTGGCCTAGGTATAATTCCCTGCGGTTTTGATAATTGATATGGGGATTGCCAAATAGTCTTCTACTTATATAGTACACCTATCCCAAATATTGAGCCGGGGCGCGAGCAAACAGTTTTCTACAGTTTTCCATTATCATCAAAAAAGTTTTAATGATTGACAGACACCTACAACTACAAGTATGGTTCTTTCTTATCGAACCTAGAACTAAATAAGAGAACTTTCTCTTTGACTCAGCATTGTCTACAATAACAACTTTTTGGAAACACAATAGGTTGTTATACATACTCTACGAAAGTTTCTTAGCAAACTCAGTCTGAGCTGAAGATAGTCAAATTATTATTGGATTTTCTCCAACTTACCTAAGCCGAATAATACGGAGCAGTGACATAAAATCCTGGCTTTATTCAATGATCCCGCATTTGAATTTTGCTGTTGAGCGATCGGATGTTCTATTGAGGCGCAGATATAAAGTGGCGATTGAGCCCGCTATTTTCGTGAGACTCGGCGGGATGATTCAGCAGGAGCCGGCGCATGTATTAGAGGGAGTCTCGTCAGAGCACTCGCGTTACATCAGAGACGTTGTAAAACTTCGGCCGATGGTCGAGTAAGCTCCGAACGAAATTGCCAATCCTCTTTCACAATGGACCGTAAAATGGTTTTCCGTTTTTGCCCGACCGAGCGGAGCGGTGCTCGTTGATTCACCGGACACGTCGCACGTCGGGCTATCACTAGTTGGGGGAATTTGTGGAAATAACTCTTTTACGTCCTTGTACATACCTGTATACCGCTCCGACAACCTCGCTGAGGCGCACGTCAACTGTGCCTCGATGTCCATATTCGAAATCACTCTTGATTTTACTACTTTTTATCGTGATAGATGTAGGTATCTACACTGGCCTGCAAAAGTAAGTACTACAGAGGCCTATTTTCAAACAAACGAGGTAACTTTGATACTTTGGTTCTCCGTCCAGGATTAAACGGGGTGTGATTTGATAATGGCCATTCAAAGAGTAAATGGAGGAGGCCCAGATCGCTAAAGAAATCCAACGGATTAGAAGAGTCGTTTAGGTCAGGGTTGAACTTTAAAAAATTACAAGTTAAAATTACATCAAAAGTATGGAAAATGTAACACTAAAAAGTCCGTTCGGTCTCTGGTGTAAACGACTCTTCTAATCCGTTGGGTTTCTTTAGCGATCTGGGCCTCCTCCATTTACTCTTTGAATGGCCATTATCAAATCGCACCCCGTTTAATCCTGGACGGAGAACCAAAGTATCAAAGTTACCTCGTTTGTATGAAAATAGGCCTCTGTAGTACTTATTTTTGCAGGCCAGTGTATTATGTACGATATTCTCGCTAAAGAGTGTGTAGGAGTAGTTATTGGTCGAACAACGACGTGCGATGTGCGAAAGATTATTGTGCGATGATTTACTTAAAGAGAATGAAAAGCTTAAGTAAGTTGAAGAGTAGAAGGTGCTATAGTAAACATTATTTTGCGAGGCACTTTTCACGCCTACTCAATGTACTTAAAACATAATTTCTCATTATGTATGTAATAGATAATACATTGCCGTAAGAAGTTTTACATTTAGAATTTGTTACAAATCAAAGAGTTTTTTCTTACAAATAACCTTTAACTTTCATGAGCGAATAAATATAAGTACATTTATAAAAGATGACTTTTACTACCATAGAATTGTAAATTAGATACCTGTTTATGAAATATACGTAAGTAAAGAAGAATGTATGTGAAAGTTTTTTTAAATATTTTTATTCTACACTAAATGATTTTCAAAAAATTAATGAAACAACTAGTACTTATGTTGCTTTCTATTTAATCTTCATACTGTCGATATTTGGTTCAAAGATTGAAAACAAAAAGTAAGTCAGGAAGAAGTTCAAAAACCGTAAAGTTGTATCCCCGGGGCAGCGCGATAAACACCTTCAGTGACAAACTGAACTATATAAAGGTCAGCCGGTAGTAAGGTATACTTGAATAAAGATATTAAAGATACGTCCAGTTCATTTTTAGGGTTCCGTACCGCAAAAGGAAAAAAACGGAAACCTTAATTAGAATCACTTTGTTGTCCATTTGTCTGTCAAGACCCTTTGTCTCGGGAACGCGTGGAGGTATCAAATTGAAATTAAAACCATATACTCAAGTCTACAACCCCTCGAAACTGTGAAGAAATCAAACTTCTAAGTAACTTAACGTAAAAAAAGATACGGCCGCTTATGCCTCAAAAAACACATATTGGGAATTAAAAATAGAGTACTTACTTCCCTTTGACCTATTAGAACTGCCAAGTACATCTACTAAAAGTACAGGAAATCTTAAAACTATAACCCTCGTATGAGCTAGTCCACCTCGCACTTTTCCAGTTTTTTGTAATAAAGATATAGTTAATAAAAACTTGCTGAAAGAGCAGTGGGGATTTTAGTTTTTATTTCTTTAAAATATGATGAAAACATTTAATACGTTATTATATATTTAATACGTTGCGCCCAATCAACAAAACGAAACCGCCATTATGATCGCAAGCCTATATTTATTACTTACTTATTATATTTCAATTGCCGACTTCACTTACAGTTTCAAACCAAAGCTTGCAGTGGGCAAGAAGTTTCTTAGAATTTTGTAAGAAGACGGCACAAAGAAGAAGAAGAAAAATCAACAGATGACGATTACTAAAACCAATTACAATTTATCACATTATATAACTAAAATTTCAAGATAATGCTCGCTGTAATCTTCAAGTGTTCTTATCTTAAGATGCACAGTATTTTGCAACTTCAATAATGAAATGACAAAACTAAAAAGTCATTTAAGAGCTAAAATCGACGTTAAGCAGATAAAGTCATAAAAAGACCCAGTTATTCGAGCTCAGCTCGGTTAGCGCGACCAAGTGAACAAGCCGGTTGGAAGTAGTGTTGGTGACAGCTAGAGGCAATATCTTTCCCCGACCAAACCAATATCGTCGTGTTGCAGAAATAATGCCGTCGGCAAATAGTCTACATCTCTACATGGAGTACTAGTTATAATAAACCTATAGTACTCTTTTAGCTGTCATGTATTTGGCATATTGATAGATATTTGTTTTTAGTAATATGTAGTAAGAGTACATTTATTTTTATCCCATAAAAATCTGGGCAATGCGAACATAAAAATGTATTTAATGAGCATGTATGTTTTATTTGTATTTAAAGTAAAGGTAAGGACCCTAAACTCTTTAATGATTTATTGCATCGTGCGTTAGAAGTACCGATGATGAGCGGAAAGTTTTTTAAAGTCATAATAAATAAATATTGGAAAACATTACACACCTGCATTTACATTGCTGTGTTTCCAAAGTAAGTAGCAAAAGCATATAATTCATAGACATAGAAAAATTTTCGCTGCGCTCAAGAAGACCAACAAAGCGTGGAAAAGAGAAGTTAACATCATACGGACACGGTCTATGTACAAAAGAGACAAAGGATCAAGTGTCATTTTTTACAGTAAGAGCCCCTAGCGTCCCGCTCAGCAAATGAGCGATCACAGTTTGTTTAAAATATTTGTTAATCTTAATTAGAATTTAAAATAAAGGTATCGTGGAGCCATGGTGTCTTGTGTTTTAATAATTGTGATGTGACAAAACGAAACAATCCAAGTAATCACACTTTTCACAGGTAAATAAGATATTGCCACATATTTCTCTAAAACCAGATTTCGCTACATTTATTCGTTTATCGACGAAGAAAACAGTATGGAACATAGTTTATTAATTTCCTTTGCCATAATATAGTCATATTTTATGAATCTAAGTCATATTTTATCTATCTCATATAAAATGTATGCATTCGTTTTCGGATCATCTGTTTATCGACATTGTTGTTCTTTGACATTCTATTTCTATGATATAATTCATGGAATCAGAGACAACGGTGCTATCACACGATCTTCTTGAATAATGAACAAATTTAAAAATGTTCCACAATGTTACTTAAATGCCAAGCAAACTATAGTTGAATATGCAGCTCACAGTTCAACCTAATTTTATAGGAACCCACGTGCCAAAACTTTGCAACTCTTTAAGGCATGTATACTTAGACTGATTTTATTTGGGCTTTATGACCTAACAAGTTTACAATATTTTAAAATTTTATCATTTTTACATTTTGTGAGTTCAACATGTTAACATAAGCTTTGTTTTTGCAATATTGAATTCACAGGTTTAAGCCTGTAATGTGATTAGCGCAGCGGAGTAGAAAACAATGTAACACGAACAAATCCCTTTGAACGCAGGATAAAATGATAATTAAATATACGTCAAATATCGGATTATAATCACATTTTAAGGGTTAAAAACGGACGGAACTGCTAAAGGTACGTAATTTGTAATATGTAAATCCTTAGCCGGTTCATTAACATTATCAGTTCAGAATAAAATAGATGCCTAAAAAATAAATGTTTTACAATTGCGGTTTAGACAAGGACAGCAAGGACGACGTTGTGAAGTCACAAGCCGCTATCACCTCATAGAAATGTTTTAGAATACTTAACACAAACATAATTACAATAAACAGCATTTACCAATTTTTTTATTCCATTTCATGTTTTTGTGTTACGTTTTTTTATTACCTATATTTACGCTAGTAATATAATAAGTCTATGCCTATATTATAAATATCATATTATGATATCCAGAGTAACTTTGCTATACTTTTCCGATCGTAAAGCAAACAAATTATCGTTTACTTGTTATTTTATGTGATAAATTAATCTGCCAAATTACCTAATTTACCATTATTATATTGGGTGATCTGAAGAGGCATAAAATAAAGCACGCATTAAAAGATACAACGTAACATTAAGATAACCGCTTTTGCCGTAAGAATACAGAATCTGCGGTATATTCGTCTATAAATATCATGGAAACGGTTAGTAGATGCGATACTACATATAGCTATTTTAGGGGCTTAGCGAGCATCTAGTAAAGTATTATTCACATAGTGCGTATAATAAAATAAAATAATTGGGATTAAAAACAACGACATTAATTGGTCGATTATAGAGGTATTTACAGACATTGTGAAGGATTTTTTATCAGTAACTTATAAGCTTAGAATAATAACACCTAGAAGCCGTGTCCTCGTATGCAAAGTGAGGCAACTAATACCAAGCCAGAATGGCTTAGTTTTCAAATTTATATCCTTCATACGTTAACTAATCGTAATTGATACCCAATAATATAGTAACTAGTTTTTAAATTTGAGATTTTTGCATTTACAATGCTATTTTTAAACAATACTAAATAATATACTAGAAAAAATACGACTCGCACCAGATCAATACTCAGACGGGAATGATCTGGTGCGAGTCGTATTTTTTCTAGTATATTATTTAGTATAGTAACTAGTCTTATAAATGTAAGAAAATTGAAACTGTTTTGTACTTAATCGGTATGATTAGGTAATAATGTAGAATAACAATCTAAAAACGGAGCCATTTTGGCTGTTTTAGGTGCCTCACTTTTGACAGTGCGCTTTGTAGAGAAATATCGTTCTAGGTGTTATTATTCTAAGCTTATAAGCTTGAAAATATCAAATTTTTTTTCATGTTGGATTTATCACACAGTCAGGATGATCAATTGTTTTAGGGATTTGTTTAATAACAACTCCGTAATAGATTATGTTAATAATCGCAAGGAGAGTATATAGGTATTGTTGAATCTAATGTTTATTCCAGAAATGCGCTAGGTGTGTTGAGTTGGTAAATTCATAATAGCTGCACAGAGCATGCTTCTGAACGCAGGTCGCGTATTCCAGAATTTACCGAAGCATTTTGGAACAGCTTGCAAAGGCATAGTTCGCGTGAGTTGACATTGACGCGCGCATCCAAATGTGAACGAGGCACGGGTTGAAGATCCCGTATCGTAACGGAAACATTTCAGAAGTATCCCCAAGCGTTTGGGTTCGGACATTCGGGTCACGTCCCGGTAACAACGGGAACGTCGGGCACCTCGAGGTTTGTTGTGATATCGACGCTGGTTTTTTCACAATACCTGACCCCAGCGAGAGATTTCCGTAATGTTAGTTCGGCGAGATAGCGCGCCGTACTTTATGCCTTGTTAGGGCAGTTTACTGGCCACGTGTTACGTGCTCCGCGCTGTTTCTCTGGCTTTTTGTGTTTCACCGTAATTTACGACTGTCAATCTTGTTTTTGTAGGTACGAGTTGTACAAACAAGTCGATAGTGATACGTGTCAAAAAATATACTTAACTATAAAAGCAATAGTTTTTTGTTATACAAGAGAACAAAGTCAATTTGTGCTACGAGCGTGAGGCAATGTGCATTTTTATATCACAACCTTTGGAAATAGAAAAAGAAGATAAAAGAAAAAGAATGACAATGATAAGACTTGTAAAATTTATATGTGAGAAAAGGATAGATAGAATGTTTTATGTTGTTATACATGGATTAAAAAGTATTAAAACCACACGGATATACCAAGGAGTTTTAAACAAGGATTGTTGAAAAATTAGAGCATTTTGAAAAAGAAGGTTGATAATTTGAAATAAAGAGTAAGGACTAAATGAGGTCGCATTATGAAGTAAATATAAAATAAGAAAAAATAATGAAATATAAACGAATGTTATAAAGATAAAAAAATAAATAAAAGCAAGATAAAAACATAACGTGATGGAAAACAAAACGACGGGAATTTACTTTACTATACTTATGAATAATTTTTTTCAGCATAGGTTTCGTCGAACTATTTTTGTAATACCTATTTTACAAAAAAAACGTGTCTGCCCAGCGATGAATATTTGTTTAACTCCAAAAAAGTTGAGAGAACAAGTTTCTAATGCTGAATTTAGCTTTTTTCCAGGAAAGCCACGTGAAAATAATTACTGTACTTACTATAACACTTTTTTCGCGGTAGAGGTGAAAAGTTGTATGTTTAACACGAGACCAAATTTTTGTTCTGCCTCGATCTTGAAATCACTCACTGTGCTCTGTAGTCTATATAAGAATCACTCGCTACGCCCTTGGTTCAATTCTAGACTACTTAGCTAGTTCGTGATTTAAAGTCGGCATTCGCAGCACAAATTGATTTTGGTCACTTGTATAACATATAACTATTTTTTATCTCCATTAGGTTTTTAAAATATTCAAAATTATATTCAAAAATATAAAATAAAATGGCAAGAATAAGAATTCTTGAGTTCTGTTAAAGTCAAGTGCACTACTTACTTATTAATACTTTTAGTAAGTATATTGTATAATTAGGTACTATATTCAGAATCAATGGTTGGAATGCATGGTTAAATCAATTTAGGATAGGTAGGTAATTATGTGTAAGAAATATATTCGTATAAACTCGTATAACTAAGGTTCTAGGAGCAATGAAATCTTTATTAGGCATAAGTCTTTTTATACCAACACGCGGAAACAACATGCTGGAAAGATGAGTTAGTTGAATGTTTACTCGTTTCTTTGTGAGGCTTTGAATAAATATATGCTTCTTAAATAGCTCATAGCTCTTTAGGAAACCAAACAGTTTCTTTTCTTATTTGATTACAACAGCAAGTGAATAAAAAGTTATTTAAGTTATATATAAATGCGAGGAAATTATAATAAATCAGAACAATAATTACAGCCGTGCGAATAAAGTTTAGTTAAAAGTTGAAATAATATTAAAGTTCATTTTTATTTACAAATAAACTACCTCCTCATGAAACACATGTTTGAAAAGTAAACTTATTTGATGAAAGGGATATTGAGATACCAATTTCTCGGCAAAACCTATGTAAACATCAAATGTCAATTAAGAACTTCATACTATCAAACTTGAATATGTTACTTGTGCTACTTCAAACAATTAAGCACGAAGATTGATATGAAAGTTTTCGTGGAAAATCACTTTGATAAAGGCTGTAATCTAGCAAATAGCCGTGAAAGTCTTGTAACTTTGATTGCATTTTGGCTCATAATAGTTATCGATTTTATAATCCATTTTGAGAGTTTGATTGGCTTATTTCACATAAAAATGTTTAGCTTCATACGCTTGTAATATTATGAAAGTACGTATATGAAATAATATGTGCCAATCGTGTAACCCAAATACTTAAGCTTTGAGAAGAGAGTTCTGGAAATAAGGGAACGTACCCATACTACGTGACATATAAAGGGGGGGAGGGGGGTCTTTAAAATACTACGCTTGGTCACAGGGGGGGGGAGGGGGCCTATGTTTTGTCACGTAGTCAATATTGTCAATGGAAATCTGGTTCTTTTTTTTCAAGTTGTATTCAAATATGGCACGCAGCGAAATTTTTTTTCTTCTTGATACATTTTTTCACTTGTAATTGTATGTAAAATTATAATACAGACTCTTGGCATTACGTGGCAAGCGCCTTACTAATGAAAAGACAAAAATGAGCAATTTTTTTTTAAGATTTCTGTTGAAAATGATGTAAAACCATTATCTATGAAATACTACGTGAAAACCAGGGGGGAGGGGTCTTGACATATACTACGGGTGGTCACCAAGGGGGGGAGGGGGGTCAAAAATGGTAAAATATGGGTCACGTAGTATGGGTACGTTCCCTAAAAACAGCTAAAGGAATTGGATCAGGGCCATTATTAAATATAATTGACTAGCGACCGCACGCGACTTCGTCTGCGTGGAATTTTTTGCTATCCCTCGGGAACAATATTTTTTTCGGGATGAAAGGTACTCTATGTCCTTCTCTGTGTCCCTGCCAACGTGTATTGTAAAATTTCAAGATGATTGGTTCATTATTTAAGTCGTGAAGGCGCAACAAACAAAAAAACAAACAAACTGACTGCATTTGTAATATTAGTAAGGATAGTATTATAGTTACAGTAAGGATGATATGTCATGATGACTGAGCGATTACTTCACAGCGTATATATTAATTTCATACTTCACAGCATAATGAAGTATTTTAAAAGTATACGCCTTTCTTTTTCATTTCAAGTGTCATCAAATAATAAAAAAGTTAGTTGAAATGTTTATACAGAAATCTCTAAATCTTTTGTTACGAAACCTAAAAAGCATTCAGATAAGAACTACAAAACCTCCAGGTAGTTGAACATGTCTGTATCAGGTTTAAATTATAATTTGCTACGCTACTACTTTCAATATGCCCGTTTTCTCGAGTACACTCCTGAATCCCTTTAAGTTCTCTCATTCCTTTTGAATTACTTTAATATTAATTCTTGTGTCCTCGCTAAATTGGACAAATTGTTTTGTAAAGAGACGGTGTAGTGAATATTGTTAGTCATTTGTTGTGTTTTGTTGAATGAGCATTTTCTTGTAACAACAACAACAGAAATCACGGGTAAGGAAAATGATTTTGGCAAAGCTTTCTCGAATGTCTTCGGTCTTAAAAATAATAAGGCTTTACAAAGGGGTTGATATTATATAAAAACAAGCAATGTTGTATAAGAAAATGTAATCCTGAAATTTTTATAATTTTACTTGTCAGTTTTAAAATAAGTTTATTTAATTAACCGCTACTAAAATGAAAACTATTAAATTTAAAATCTGTTCAACAAAATTAAGATATATACTGCTTTCAAACTTATTATTATTAAATTAAATGCTCATTTAAGTGGCTTAGTAGCAAAAGGACCTATTCGCAAAATGCCACACGGCCAAAAAAAGGCCACGTTCTCGGAATGACTTGTTCTCGAAAGGACCTATTCGCATAATACCTCATTCTCGAAAAGACACATTCGCATAATGCCTTATTCGCGTAATGACCTATTCTCAAAAGGACACATTTTTTTAAATACCTGCCAGCTTTAACGTTAACAGCAAATGATTGGTAATTATGATGTATTAATAAGTAAAATACATTTTTATTACATTTTAATCCGTCAACTCCGCTATATAATATTTGATAAGAAATATACAAAAAATATTGACTAAATTAGAGACAGGAAATTACTGTGCAACCGTTCTTCAAACAAATTATTTATTTGCAACTTTTAATGTAAAATTACAATACAATTTTTTATAATACATCTACTTCTTACCTAATAATTATTGATATTACAAATAATAATGATTATAAAAAGAAAAATTCATACTTTTCCTTTAAGAATAGTAATCTGGCATACTCTTGATGTTTTTTAATAAAATGATAAGAAATGACGATTTATAAGTTAGTATTTTTTCATATTTATATGTATATGAATTATTTTACCTTTCTGCAATACTCAATTTCTGGTATTATAAACAATACAGTGTGTCAAATCTACCTTTCAGGATTGCACTTTATCGAGGGACACATTGTATACAGGCATAGTTTCACTAACAAACACTTAGAGAAAAATGAGGCATTTTGAGAATAGGTCATTCTGAGGATAAGTCTTTCTGCGAATGAGTCCAAAGGAGAATAGTGCATTCCACGAATAGGGCATTTTGAGAATGAGGCATATCGCGAATTAGGCAATATGCGACTGCAGGGCATTTTGCGAATAGGTCCTTTTGCTAAAAACTGTTTATTCAGAATCAGTATTAGAATCGATGGTAATATTTTTTATATCATGTTATATTTTGACTAAATTATATTTACAAAACCATAATTAACGCACGCCCTACTAAAATGTCTCGCGCGCACAACACAAAAGTGAGTTTTTAAGGTATCATTATATAATTTTAATACTGATTCTGAAAATGAAAATATGTGACTCGAGTTTCGGCTTTCGTATATACAAAATATAATGTTGATGACAATGAAAAAAATATTTGTCAGTTATTTGATGGTTAAAGGTTAAACAAATCTGTGTACAATGTATGTAGGGATGCAAATATCGTAAGCAAGAACATCGATGTATCCATACATACATGTTTCAGAATAAACATCGATGTTTAAAAATCATCGCCCAAAAAACATCGATGTATCGAAACGTTGATGTTTTTTTATGAAATTGTATATTATCCCTATACCAATATTACTTAAGTGAATAAGGAAGGTGTAGAGTAGAAGAAATAAAATTACATTTAACAGCAGCAACTAGACAAGTCATTGACTCTGGTCATGCTCTGCTCAAAGTATCAAACATTTCAATAATGGCAGGCAAAACAGCGATGTAAAAACATCGTATAAAATAACGTCGATACATCGATGTTTCAGAAATTGATGTATCGTTTGCATCCCTAAATATAGGTGGATATACTTATATAAATCCTAAGCTTCGAAGCAATATGTAGAACATATTCTCAGAACGCGAGGTGAGGAAGGTCGCGCTGTATATTACCCGGAGTCATGTGGCTGCGTCAGCTGTTTGCGATCGCTAAACCTTAATATTTCTCGCGTGAGATGGTTCCCTTGCAAAAAGGACAAATGAATGCGATTACACGTGTCCTCAGGAAAAAAAGATTTGTTTCTTTGGGGCACTTGATTGAAAAGATGGAAACCTGGCACGGCGAAGATCGCCGCCAAAACTTTATTACTCTAAAACCAGGCCAACGGAATAACCAAAATGTCTCTAATCTTTGTTAAACAAGTGCCTTACTATATAATATGGAGTACGATTCGTTTGCGTATGGTATAGTACCTAATTAATATTTATTAGTAGATATTTTTTCTTAATAAATATCTGAGAAATCGAAATGTAGAGGACGTGACAATTCAAACATTACAGTAGCAGGTATAAGGTACATTATAAAGTAGTTAGAGGTGTAGAAATATTAGTTTATGAAACTGTTGCATAATGAAGGGTTTTAAAATATATTCTCGTATTATTCTTTTATGTTAAAAACTGAGTGTGTACAAATTTATACGAGTGTTAGTATTTTATAGTAAGTATTTGTTATATCGGGTCATTTTGAACTTACCATCAACATTTCAAGGATGTTCATGAAACTAAACAACTTTCTCTAAGAAACATGTATCGAATTTCGCCACAAAGTTTTGGTCATCCCATACTAAATTAATCACGTGATCGTTTCTTGTACATATCGACGTTTTTTGTACATATTTCGCCATGTGTTCCTTAGATAAAGTTGTTCAGTATCATGGACTGAATACATCCTTTTCACATCCTTAAAGAATAACGACGAAATAATTGTTGAGTAATTAATTAGCGTATTAAAATGTCATTATTACAAATTTACGTTAACGTAAATACGTCTGACGTCTGTCTGACGTTGACGTCTGTTAAGTCATGGAAAAAAATCAATCTAAAAAGAAACTCGAATGTCTGTTTATTAGGAACACAGACCATACAACAAGTACTGTGACTGATTAGGAAACAGCAAAAACGGCCATATTTTGTTGAATTTGAAATGTCAGTCTTTATTTATTATGGCTTCATTTTTTATCTTTTGGCCAAACTGAACTGACATTACGTTACTTGCCGTTCGTGTTCGTTGCTTGTGTACCGTACGTCTCGTAAGTTGTAATTTTTCTGGTGATTTTCATTGTTTATTTTTATGACTTGGACTGCTTCTCAACTCTTGAGATCTTCCCCCGTGACTGTTGACTAGTGCTTGCCAAAGAATTTCGATATTCTGCTATTTTACTGTGGACTTAGGACTACGATAAAAACTTCAAACTGGAATATCTTTATTTCTAGACTTGTGACAATCGTATACTTAACGTCAATCTATTAAGGAATTTAAGCACTATACTAAAACATATTTTTCATACTAACACGCATAAAAAATATATCAATAAAAATTTGTATGTAGGTTTGCCATTGTTCAATTTCAGTATTGCGTGTATACGTAATAGTATTTCAGTATATAAACTTTACGATTTGAGAGTTGATAAATATAATTATCTTTGTTATTTTTCACCAAGATAATAGGTACTATTTTTGATAGTTTTTATTATTCTTCATTCACAAAGGTGATAAGAACTGCAGGCATACAATATTAACTTGGGATGACACGCTCGCAACAGCTGTTGGAGATCGCTAAACTTAATAATTCCCATGTAAAAGGGGCAAATCTGAATACTATTGGATCTTGACATTTGATACGAACAAATCTCATATCCGAAAAGATAAAAATGGGTTTTCATCACGTCTCATTTGATTTCGCTATCGATTTAATACGTAGTCACCATGAACATGGTCACCCATCGCTAAAAAAATATCGATCGCATATAAACGGTGAATAGGGTCGTGGGTGGCATCATTACCTGAACAATTTTTTGGTTTTCATATCGATCGAATAAGGAACAAGGATCACATGAGCAGATCATATGTGAAATGTACTTATCTGGCCTGACCTCCTAGACGCTTCCTGAAAACAAAACGCAAGACCGTGTTTTTATATACGCCTGGAACCTGCCTCACCACCTGAATGTGACATGCCAATATGTAGTCGATTTTTTTTGGAAAAAAGTCTCTATGTGTCTACTGTCTACCCTGGCTGCGCGCATGCTTCCTGAAAACTAACCAAGCTGATGTCTAACATGTTTGTAATGATGCCACCTACGACCCTGTTCAACATTTATATCAATATTCAATCGATTATTTTTTGCGATTGGAGATCATTGTTCAGGGTGGCATATCTTCCAGAAGCTTCTTACTTCGCAACCCAGACGACAATATTTGATAACACCAAACTAATGGCTATCTTATCAATGTGATCTGGTCCCAATATGCGATAGATTGAAAATAAGCTCCTTGGCCGACGGACGGTCCATCATTTTCCATTGGTATTTTATAATGTAAAACTGGAGAAGAACACAGAACCATTAGTTATAAATTTATTATATTCTATATCTTTTACTGCAATTTTATAATGATTACTGTATATTTTCGTTCAAATGTGGAAATGCGATAATGTATTGGTCTCTTGGTAATTTTCAGTGGCGCGGCTCGAGAGGCGCACGGGAAACAAAAGCAATCTATTATAATGCTAGTATTGAGTGAAATTGGTGTTTCATATTATTGTAGTTAAAAAACTGAATTTGGTATGTAGATATATAGTTTTGTAATTATAACAAAATCAATACATATAGTAAAAGGTGTAAAAAGACCTTCAACGAAACCGAAATCCATGCATTCCGCTCATCATCAGGATCATTTTTGTCTATGCCTGCGAAATCAATATAGGTAGCTATTGAAGTAAAAGCCAAAAACTTTTTTCAAGACTATTCTGAAAAGTAATTTTTATACGTTGTTTCCTAATTTTTGTTCAAAGAAACATTATCAAAATTTTAAGTATTTCGTAACAAATACTGGGGGTCTATTACGAAAAGTTTAATGCGATACACGCAGCTGCGTCCGTGATTCGTTTTGATTGTTTCCCATTATAAATCACTTTCGTATGCGATATTGCGAAGTGATTGCGTGAGTTTGACCGTTTCTCTCTTGCGTATCTGACATACTTCGTTTAATACTCTATGGACAACGATAGCCAAATTAAAAATGTTTGTTATAACTAAAACCAACGAACTGCGGACGACTATCGTGGCCAAGTGACTGCGTTACGCAATTGCGTACATTATTTTCGTAATAGGGCCCCTGGTTTCAAAACGTCATCACTTGATGAATCTCATGCGCACGCACACAAACGCTGCCTTTCAGTACGAAATCGTAGGCGAAGTCAGTTGCGCGTTACATTGCGTGGTACTGTTTGCAATTAACACCAAAAATTTAAATCGTTTCCCATCAATAATTTTGAACAGAAATGGTCGTGATGATGGGCAGAATACGTAGACGTGAGGATTTTTTTTCACCCTGTTTAATAATTTTATAATTTTGAGATATTTTGTTTGTTCATTTCAGTGCAGTATATTACATTTAGAATGATTGTTACATCAAAGTTACGATAATATTAATAATATTTATTTGCAACAAAGTAAGTACTTACATACATCTGATGCCATGGATAAAATAATTTCACAAATTATTAGACCTAAATAGTAAATTGATTTAAACTGTGGTAAAGGCATGCAAAAATTGGTACAAATTAAATATTACATTATTTACTTAATAATACAGGAGCTTTCTTAGATACCTCTTCATGAGCTTTCTTTGAGATCTTTAAGATATTTTTATTTAAATTATAATAATTAATTAAAAATTAATAATTAAATAATAATTATGGTTTTGTACTAATTACAGTAATGATTTTGCCACCGCTGACCTAAGAAAAATACCAAATAAGTACATACTAGATTCCGATCGGACACAAGATAAAAAAATGTTTCTCTATATACGGTTTTGAAGGTCGTTCTATGTTAATCTTGCTAAAATCAATTGAAAATCTCGCTGCACATATTATTTGATTAAAACAGGAATTTATAAAAATAAACCATTGAACTGCGCCCCAGGGAATCACGTTTCGGTAAAAACATATTTCTTGTCGCGTCTAAGGTCGTTTGTCAAGGCACGGGGCTGCCCCCAGCAATCTGTTTGTCCAGCTGCCACCTTTCTTCTTTTAACAAGAGCTTTACTTGATATCCGGAAATTTATTTTCCCCGTAATTTGTCATCGGTATACGTGTGACCTCTTAATATTTATGATGGTTCTTAGGGATTTGTCGGTAAACAGAGTTTTCTGTTAATTATCGTTATAAATTGTGATGTTTTAATATTATGTGGAAATTAGTTTACTTCTAGATATTTTATTATTGATTTAAATAAATTATCTTCTTCTTCTTATTTTTGTTATGGCAATCTACTTTCCTCTTGGAAGTAATTTTTGCCAGTGTCATGTTTTGAATAGTTCAGTATTTCTAGATTTTCTATTAGATTGTTTCAGTTTACATTAAAATGCGGGTGCATCACATTCCAATGCTGCTTGGAGCATTTGGCAGCAAGTATATCAAGACAGTTTACTCGGTAAGTTTTGCTGAGGTAGCGACCACTACAATAAAAGTCTCAGCTTCACACAACCAAGATCGCGCCTATTTCCATTAACCCACATATTTTTCAGTTGCGTAAAAACTTGCGTAAAAAAAAACCGCACCAATTTTAAGACACAATATCCACTATGAATCAATTTGCGAATAATTAAAATAGTCACCGAACTGAACTCGACAAAATTCTGCCAAAAACTCAAAATAATTTATCATTGATTTTAGAAAATTGAGAAAAATAAAAAAGTAAAATGTCTGACAGATTTATTTTGCCCGATCTATTATAGGTCTAATGGTAACCACGTAATATCATATACCACGTAATACCATGGGTATCGTATGCATGTTTGGTTTTATTGTATATTATTCAACTTTTCAAACAATTTTGTCTAAACTTATTTGAATAATAACTTTGGTCACCCTGTAGAAAGTACCAAACCTACCTATACCTATCCCTGTTTGAAAACATCAGATTTAAATGAATTGAGGATAATTAAGATATCTGACACGTTTCCTTATAAAATATTTTCACGAGGGAAAATTTATATAAAAAAAAAACCGGTCAAGAGCGAGTCGGACTCGCGCACCGAGGGTTCCGTACAATCATAAATATATTTGGATATGTTACTTTAGTACAGTCTTTAAAAAAGTAGGATAAACGGCAGACAGGTGGAAGGGCGAACAGGCGGACAGTTAATTTACAAATCTTAACCACAGTTGCTTATGGTGACTGAAAAACGTTTCAGCCGCTCCACATTGCAAACTGTTTATATTACTAAGTAGGAACTTATTCTTCGTTTATTCGTACGGCAAATAGTAGGTAATTTATATAAGAACCAGTCACCAATTATTATTGTAGTATTAGGTTGCGCCATCTCTTGACCGATAGTGGAACTATTTTGATTCGCAAGTCAGCATTCTTAGGTCACCGCCATCTGTTGACGGGTAGTGAAACTAAAGAATTCTTGTTTGTTTTTTGAATTTCTAAAAAAGTGTGTTATATTGAGACCTCGTTTTATTTTTCCTGTAATCTTTACGTAAACTACTATTACATAGAATTATTTCAGATTTTTCTCTTTGCAAACTTCGGAGATAAGGGGGGGGGGAACGGTATTTTTTTTTACATTTTTCATCATAAGTCGAAAACTATGCGGCCTAAGAAAAAAGAAAAAAATGTTTTAAAATGTGCAAACAGCGCTCTTTCATATGATACCCCACACGCCCTAGTCACTTCACTTAAAATTTTTAAGACCCCTTTTCAGTCCCTGTTGTGAAAAAAATATTAATTTTATTATTTCTTTCTTATTTGCAAAATAGTTGGGCAAATGTCATCTTAAACTATTCCAAATTTCAAGTTGATACCATTAGTAGTTCTCGAGATATCCAGCTGTGACAGACAGACAGACTGAGTCACACCATAAGGGTTCCTTTTTTACCATTTTGGTACGGAACCCTAAAAAGAGAATAAAGGCGAATTTAAGTATGTCTTATTAAGTGAATTAACTTCACAGAAAAACCATCTAATACATTCATTATTTAAATAGATGTTCGCTTTGGACTGTTTATTGTTGAATTATTTTCTAACCTACAAGTATTCAGAGACTGCAATGGATATGTATCTGAATAAAATTCACAAAACACAGATTTTTTTACGCCGAGGACACATCCTGCTGAATAGATCGCCACTTTGCGGGATTTATCTTTATCCAGTCACTTGTTTTTCCTGGCCAGTTCACACGAAAGAGTTTGCATATATAATTTGTTAAATTTGCGCGCTGAAAAGGTTTTAGGTACGGAAGTACAGACGAGGGTATTTCCTCTATGATTGTTTGTATAGCAGATAATGTGAAACTAAGTAAATGCAAATAAGCACACTACTACTCTAATCTACAGGGTGAAATTGAAGTCATGTCCTAAAGTTATCAATATCGCGGTGAAAGATTTTAACCCTGTATAAGTGGAAATAACCTAATTGTAAAGAATATTTTTTAAATTGGTTTCTTAAAGCTGGAAGAGAGCACGACCTTTTCTTTTGTCAAACTTTCGGTAAAATCTCTAGAATCTAGTTCATTTACCAACTTAAGGGGAGATAATAGGAAAACATGGTTTGCGCGGGCCATATTTTTCTATAGAAAACGTAAAGTAGCCACAAAAAAAACATACGACAAGCTTAAGAGATTATCTAGTAGCTACAAATATTAAATTGCGTATAAACCTCACAGATGATTGTCAAAAAAAACCAGAATATCATCAAAAGTGTCGCGGGCCACATTTTTGGCGTAAATAATAGCGGAAACATATTGAATTTTACATCAAAATACACTTTAACGTACTGTGCAGTTGCTCCAATAACTTTTTTTCAAGAAAGATAATTGTGCTAAAGATAATGATGAAAAAACAACGAAAAACATCGAGAAAGTGCAGAAGTGAAGTTATTTTCCATACTATTCACACGTAAAGAAAAAGACAGAGACAAATGATTTCGCATAACAGAGCCTTAACTGTGCAAACAGAGTGCGAGCGGGGCGGGCAGCGGGAGCGGGCGGCGGTCGTTGTCCCGCTGCGTTTTCCGCCCACCCGGCCCACTTGCACTCCGTGCAATCATAATCAAAACCATTCGTTTGTTGTTCCCGCTAGTGGATCCCGCTGGCCGCCTCGCTCGCACTCTGTTTGCACAAGCATAATCATAAGATCAGTAACTACAAGACTAATTCATCAATTTCCTACGGAACCGAAACTATCTCGAAGATTTTATTTATACAATTTTATAAGGTTTCTACTCGCATACTAAACTACAACGAATCAGAAACGCTAGGGAACTTATTTGGCAGCCGGATTGAGGTTAAACCGAGCAATAATTCTCAAAAAGAAAAAGGTTCGATAACTTTAGAGCCCCTTGTTTTGGCAGCGAGCAGTACGTGCGGACGCATTGAGCCCTCATCAAGATAAAACTTTGACAAGTTCATAATAACTTTAGCAAAAATTGATGGTTTATGTAAAAGACGTAAATTGTGTTGATGTTTACATGTAGCAAGTAGAAGCGAAACTATTCTGTTACGAAGTATTACCTACAACAATTCCAAGAACATTGAAAATAGTAAAGTATTTTCATGTTCTGAGAAACATTTCTGTAATGTTTTAATTCAAACAGAACGTCAACATGAAAGAGTAAAGTTCAGTGGAACAATAATGTCCTAAATTAAATCAAAAAGGTAAGCTCAACTCAAGTTTAAGAGGCCGTAAAACGCTGGAAGAAATTTTCAAAGCAAAAATTATTTAAATTACTTACAACATTTGGAAAAATATCTTATTTTGGAAAACTGTTCATCACAAAACTAAAGAGCTAGCGAAGAGTTTTTTTATTATAATTTCAAGATTAAAGGTTTATTATTTGTAGACACATATTTCTGTGAAAAACTACAAAATTGGAGGTCAATTTACGATTTTATTCTCTAGATAAAAGTTTTAGATGTTATGTTTCTGAATCTGTCAATCACATAACTGAGTAGGTACTATAATCTACCATCTAGATTATTTTTTGGGACCGATAGATCAAGAAATAGGTACTGTGTGAAATCTTTGTTCAAAAATGTGTATGAGGGCTTTTCAAAATAACAAAAACTGTAGGCTCGATAGATGGCGTTGATAAAAATGTATGTTTATTTACGCTTCGAAGAGTACTCAGTTAGGCAGGCAGATGTAACCCTAAAATATTTCTCTTTAGGCAGATGTCAGCCAGCGAGCGCTTACTTTCCTCTTTGGTACAGGCTGTTGATTTTTAAAAGGCAATTTTGATACTTTTCTTTCCATCAACGCCATCTAGTAAAGCAAATAGTTACTATTTTTATTTTTTTAATGTCACTTTGAAAAGCTTACATTTTCAAAAAGTTGTACGGCCCCTTAAGTTCTCTTTGATATTTACATTACCTCTGTATCTTCTTTTAAAGTTAAAATGCAAAATAATATTTTTTTAGAGCGTGGGCATAGACTCCTTAGAGTGCGTTTCATTAAAAATAGTCCCTTTGCCGTTATGTTGGCAGTATTCTCATTGTAATCTTATTGCGTAATAAAATTGCAAAATAGGCGGTTGTATGACCGAAAGTGGCGCCCTCAGAGGTTTTTATTTAATAAGTAATTATTAGAAGAAAACGATTTCAATAATATTTTACGTGGAGTTATTAGGGCACATGGGTCTAGTATTTTTAGAAGGTTTGCCCTTATGGTCATTCGTAGAAGTAGATAGCAAATGTGTCAAAAATTCCACGATAAAGGTTATTAAAATTGTGTATTATAATTATAATATTAAATAAATTCACCGCGGCGCCTCTATCGCTCAGGGTAGATTTTCAGAAAACCAACACAACGGCAGAAGAACTATTTGATCAGACACACTATATTACATTGATCGTGGGTATATCACGTATATCACGTTATTAGTACATAAGCTATTTTTAATATCTCCACTGCTAGGGCACAGAGGAGAAAAATATTTGATGCTATATTACCTTCCTTAATTTCACTTCAGATTTGAGAGCGCTTAAGGCTCCGTTATGGGAAATCATTTGTCTCTGTCTTTTTCTTTACGTGAAAAGAAGTATAGAAAATAACCACACTTCTGCACTTTTTCGATGTTTTTCGTTGTTTTTTCATCATTATCTTTAGCACAATTATCTTTCTTGAAAAAAGTTATTGGAGCAACTGCACAGTACGTTAAAGTGTATTTTGATGTAGAATTCAATACTTTTTCACTATTATTTACGCCAAAAATATGGCCCGGGACAAGCACGTTTATACGCAATCGAATACTTGTAGCTACTAGGTAATCTCTTTAGCTTGTCGTACGTTTTTTTTGTGGCTATAACTTTACGTTATCTATATAAAAATATGGCCCGCGCAATCCATGTTTTCCTATTATGGCCCCTTAACTTCACATCGCGTCGTTATTGTTTGCTGAAATTTGGCATCCGTCGTCATTTTGTACTCCGCAATTATGATGGTCTCTCCTGTTATACAACACCATTAGTCGTTATAATATCCCGGCACTTGATAAAACATGCTTAGTTTCTCGTATTATATGGTTTTCCTGACGACATTTGCACACAATACGGCATCATCACGTAAGTCCCGTATTAATGCATATTTATTTTTATTTATTTAAACTTTATTGCTAAAATCACAGCAAATGGTGGCCTTAATGCCATAAGGTATTCTTTAACAGTCAACCGGTAAGGGTATTAGAACTAAAAATGTAAAATTTTATTGTTTGTTACTCAATCACGCAAGAACGGTTGAGCAGATTTAGGTGAAATTTAGCGCACAGATAATTTATAGCCTTTTATGGTGGTAATGGTTAGTTTTATATCTTTTTATGAATTCCTCAGTTCGACTGTGTATATGTAATATTGTATATGTAATAGTGACTAAATGAATGTTGGCTGAAGCCCACATTCAGTTAGTTTCTAGATCCCTACTACACACACTTAACTTACAGTCCAAAAAATCTACATCGAATACGTTGTTGATGAAAGCGATATTCCAAACCTTTATATTTCAGAGAATTTGAGTCTTTTGTAGGAAAAATGAAAAGTATAATTAGATTGATTCAAGAAGAGCTTCCGCAATGACGTGACACGTTTTATTTCTTAAGTACCACGCCAGAGCGTAAATACTTAAAATTAAGACGCCCGTGCGGTATTTATATTAAGAATTTTGTTCTTTTGAGTTTATTACACTTGAATGACTCGCTCGGGTTTCTGTGCAAGCGAGTACACACGCCCTGAGACTCACTGGAGTTAATACAAATACATATAACAAAGATACACACACTGCCGAAAGTAAATATAGATATCGTTTCATTTCCCCGTTGGATCACTGTGCCATTTTCTGAGGAATGGAATAAAACGGGTAATAAATATCGAATGGCTGCTAGCTTGTTGTTTTTGAAGTGAAAAACAAGTACAGTAGTATTGGGTTTCATTCATATAACGTTGGACGAGTTTATTATCAATAAGATTAAGTAGGTAAATTCTTCCTCGAGTTCAAATATCTTGGTCACAATCACAACATAGATAATTAATTAATTATTTCTTAGACAGAATTCAATTTAAGTTCTGAGAAATCTTTGCGTTTGGCTATAATAAACTTGATTTCTGTCATGATTAGGTAACTGTGTAATTTGGCGTGTACATACAGCAAGACAGAAGGAAGAAAGAAAGAAAATATATTTATTAGACACAGACATGAGATGAGAATTACATGCTAATACTAATAGTTGTGTAAGTTATTGAGAAAAAAAACTTATTTTTTATACAAACCAAAAATAAAAGAAATTAGAATAGAAATTAATCTCACGGCTGCATCAAATTAGGAAGCCAATTCAGCATGTGTCGTGTTTGCAAGACCCGACCATAGAAATCTTTGGAACCGACGCTGATTTTCAATTGGCACCTTTTTGTTTTTTGACAGAAACGAAATAGCTCACACTCATATTATGGTAATATAATATATTATATTATACACATTGTAGAATTAATTAAATAATAATTATAAATATATATTTAATATAAGTAAAAAGAGTAATATATATAAAACAAATTTAGATCGACCATTTAAACAAGATAACATATATTGTGGACGTTGTACAGTTCCATGCCACGCTGCGCACTAAGAAGATAATATTTCATGTAATGTAAGTTTTTAAAAGTGTGGATTGATTTAATCTGTCTCAAAGGAGGTGGTATATTGTTCCATATTTTAGAGGCAGCGTAACGAAAGGCTCTCCTAAACGATGCCGACCTATGCTCGGGCGTAGCCAACTGCTGTGAGCACTGCCTTCTTTCACACTGTCTATCTAACTAGCCAAGCTTATATGATAATGGTATGACGGCTCCTGGTATTTAATCACCCCAAAGAGCAGACATGCCAGGTAGAGCTTTCGCCTCGACTTCATTCTTAAGACGTTGTTACTATTTAAAAATGGCATTACGTGAGCTCTAGCAGGTACGGAGAAACAAAACCGAGCACATGCATTCTGTACCCGTTGAATGAGCCGCTCTGTTCTACCCAGCAAACGCGGGCCATAAACGGCATCTGCATAATTTAGCTTAGATAGGACCAGCAACTTAGTGATCTGCACACTTAACTCCTCCGACAGGAAGGGTCGTATTCTGTATAGAACCTTGAGCCGATAAAAACAGTTTTTAACTGTTTCCGCAATATGATCCTCAAACCTCAAGTTTTCGTCAAGAATTGGGCCTAAATTTCGAGCTGACGTCACACGTTTCTTTATTTATTTATTAAATAGGTCACGTTCTATCTTTTATCCCTTCAAAGTCATATTTAAATATTCTGGTAACTGACTCATTTTTCTTTTTGTACCAAACAGCATATACTTTGTTTTCAGAGGATTCAGCAACAAACAATATTTAATAGATCAGTCAGCGATTCTATCCAGGTCTCCATTTAGATCCTTAACCTGAGTGTCATCGGCATAAATGTGATATTTGTATTTCTGTATGCATTGGGCAATGTCCACACAGTAAAGATTAAATGAAATCGGCCCCAATATGGAGCCCTTAGGTACTCCTCGTATAATTGGTCTAGGCGTAGAAATACTTCGAGATCCATTCGCAAGGTGTACATTTACTGATTGACGTTGATCGCTATGGTAACTATGAAACCACAATAGTGTACGGCGATCAAAACCGAAAGCGGACATCTTAGATAGAAGAAGATCTACATTTATTGCGTCAAAGGCACGGGAGTAATCGAGCAGTACCAACAGCGTGCACATATCTGCGTCCTGAGCAGACAAAATGTTGTCTGTCACATCAATCAGAGCTGTAGTTGTGCTTCGTTTCTTCCTAAAACCCGATTGTAATTTATTTATTTATTTTATTTTATTTATTTCACGAAACCAACAGCGTTACATAAAATATTTACGCTAGAAATAATTTTACAAATAAGGCCAATAACAGGTTTCCATTATAATTATAACTTAGAAACCGAACAAACAAGAGAAACAATCGAACCTAATAAGTAGGTACTGTTGCAATATATTTTGTGTCTAAATTAAAGTATAACTACACCATATTAAAACATTAGTTTACTAAATCGCGAAGAAAAAATAGCATAATGAATGCTAAATTCTCAAAATTCTAAAATTATACATACACCAACCAAACAACAAATTTTATAAAAATCGAACTGAACTGAAATTCTGACATATCTACGCAACTACACATGTTAAATTTAATTCTACACATAAGTACAATAGAGAGACACAGTCAATACCGCTTCAGACCTCGCAAAACTGTCAAAAATCTCTAATTTATTTGAACCTTAATATCCTCGCATTTAAGTAAAAATTATTGAAACCAAGATTACCCTGTTATTGTATTGTATTAATTAACAGTTTAAAAAATATTTGTAAACGAATAACAATTTTACATAAACTTATTACCTACATTATGATTAAATATTATGTTACTAAGGGCCTGCTTCACAAAGACCGATTAAGCACAAATTAATATATTCTGTTCCATTTTTAATTGCCTAGAATCGTAGATTGCGAAACAGGCACCTAATGGAATATTATTTTGTTATGCACGGTTATGCCAAATGGCAACGACACCCTACCAAAATGAATCATTAAAGTTATTAATCATCAAGACAAGATCGCTAAGTAAGTGAGGCAAGTACAGATTTTTTAAAAGCAGTTTTGGATAAGTGAAAAACATCATATTCACTAAAATTTTCATTATATATTTTAACAAGTCGTGTCGGTAGACTATTTCTAGCGTAATTAGTGGAGCATGATGGTATATTGAATAAGGGAGTGTGTCGCGTCCGTCGCTTGGGCGTGCGGTATGTGATACCTTCCACCAGACTCATGCAATCGAAACGATTGTTTACAATGTCGTGCAGGAGACACATGTCAAGCAGCCTGCGTCTATTTTCTAGGCTAATGATATTGAAGTTCCTACAAGACTCATAATAAGAATTATACGATTTGCGAAAACGATAATTTAAGTGTTTGATAAAAATTTTTTGGATCTTTTCTATACGATTTATGTATATTGCATAATGAGGTGACCAAATCGAACTAGCATATTCTAAAACACTGCGAACGTAGGCATAATAAACGGTCTCTAAAGTATACAGTTTATTAAAGGGCTTACATGACCCTAAAACGAATCCTAAATTTTTAAATGCTTTAGTAGTTATGTAATCTATATGACCAGAAAACATCATCTTTCCATCTAGAAGGACCCCCAAATCTCGAATTTCAAATGAATTGTATATAGCTGAACCATTAAAATTATATGAATAAATAATAGGATTCATTTTACGAGTAAAACGTACGCATTTACATTTTTTTATATTTATATTTATCTTGTTCAGGTTATAATAATGATATAAGTTATCGAAGTCATTTTGTATTTTTTCACAGTCACTAGAATTTTTTATTGCGCAAAAAATTTTTTTATCGTCGGCGTAAAGCAAATGTCCTGAATGATGAATATAATTAGCAATATCATATAAATATACATTGTAGAATAAAGGCCCTAAATGTGAGCCTTGGGGTACACCGCTAGGTATAGTAATAAAATTCGATCTATATCCACCCAGGACGACCGCCTGTGAGCGATTTGTTAAATAAGATTCCGTCCATCGCAGTAAATTTCATCTTATTCCCAAAGCTTGTAGCTTCTTAAGTAAGATGATGTGATCCACACGATCAAAAGCCTTCTCAAAATCAGTGTAGATCACATCAACCTGTCCGCCATGATCCATATTCTTTAGCACATAGTCTGTAAAGTTTACCAGATTAGTCAAAGTCGAACGCCGCCTTAGGGTGGGTACTCACTTAGGTTCGCGAACCTCCGCGCTCCGCGAACATGCACCGAAAAAATCGTTTATCCTCTGCTGGAACAAGGCGCCCAAGTGTGTACGTGAGCGAACACGTATGCGAACTTGGTTCGCACAGGTACACACTGTAGCCAAAGTAAAAATATTTGTTTTTGCTATGGATCACTGTTCGAGGTTCGCGGAGCGCGGAGGTTCGCGAACCTAAGTGGGTACCCACCCTTACAAAACCATGCTGACTATCAGGGATACATTTTATTATAATGGGATAAATTACATCATATTATATTAATTTTTCGAATAATTTACCAATAGTACTGAGGATAGTGATACCTCTATAATTTTCTACCATTGCTCGAGAACCACTTTTGTGTATGGGAATAATATGACCCTTTTTTCAAGCAGAGGGGAATACTCCCTGACGAAGAGAGTTATTGAAAATTATGTAAGTAGGAGAAATCAATGATTTGACACAGCTAACCCAGAAAATTGCCGGAATACCATCGTAACCAGGACCTTTGGATACATCCAACTTTTTAATAGCATTTTCAATGGTTTTTGAGGAAATTTCAACGCTGGTGACTGTATCACTACAGATCTCCGCACAGTGTGGTAAATCAACATTGGGGGATGGTTTCATAAAAACACTCTGGAAAAAATCATTGAATGCATTACAAATCTCTTCGCCATCTTTATAAGTCTCGTGCCCATACGTGATATTTTTAGGATAATTGGACCCGCCGCGCAAGGATTTTAAATACCTCCAAAACACCTTAGGACAGGATTTTATGCCATCTTCAGTATTACTAATATAAGAATTATAACACTGGTTTTCAACAGATTTTTTCCTTTTACGTAACCGAGAGAACTCATCATAATCAAGTGGACTTTTAGATTTTTTCCAGCGTGAGTGTGCCTTCATTTTTTCATTCATTATTTTAAGTAACTGTTTGTGATTAATGAGGGGAGTATGTCGTTTTTTCCAAATAGTTTGTCAGCTGGCCGCAAACAATTCTTTCCAAAACTTTGGAGAGACAGGATAGAATACTTATAGGGCGGAGATATTTCAAGCTAATAGGATTGTTGATTTTCGGAAGTGGCCGCACCACTGCAGTTTTACAAATATCAGGAAAAGTCGATGTTAGTATTGAACGACTAATAATACCACAAATACACTCCAGATACTGAGGCAGGGTCATGACCAACATTTTCAACGTTAACTCATCACAACCGACAGCATTTGATTTGAGTTTGAGTATTATGCGGGAAACCTCCTCCTAACCGACCGGGACAAGAGTAAACGCATTCGCACATAACCTATGGAACTCAAAGAAAGTCAAGCAAGAGATTGTGGTGTTAGGATTACCCGGGACATTAATTAAATGATCATTTATTTTATCTGCATCATTTAAAGAAGACGGAAGTTCGATATCTTGTTTTTTAGGTAAAATTGTATTTTTTAAGTTTTTCCATTAAAGTTTTGGATCATTTATCTTATTATTTATATTGTGTTTAAAACAAGCAACTTTTTCATTATAATGATATTACTTGCGATTTTAATTGTTTATAATATTATTTTTTTAATTCTTTTTTCTTTTCTAGTCACGTAATCCCATCATAAACCTGATATTGTCGGTTATCCAAGGTGGGGACCTACCTAATAATTTTAATAAGAAATATAATAGTAGATTATACACCAAGGGGAAAAAGCACTGTTTTATGTCACGGGCGCTTCATTGAATCCTGAACGTAACGAAGGACTCCAAATTTAACTCCCGAGCGCAGCGAGGGTGTTATAAGTTAATTCCCGAGCAATGCGAGGGAATTAAGATTGAGTCCTGAGTGCAGTGAGGGATTCAAGCGCCCAAGAAAAAAACAGTTTTATCCCGGTGGTATATACTCTACTTTTCTCACTTTATGCGAGACAATAAAAAACCGTAGCTAGTAGTAGTACTACTAGCTTTAGAAGATTCTATAAATATTACAAAGAAAAAATAAAAATATAACGTTATCTTTCCATAATTGGACTAATGTCTCCAATATCAATTTGCACTTTTAATATGCTGTAATAAACACTTAGATAGTGTTTATTACAGCATATTAAAAGTGCAAATTGATATTGGAGACATTAGTCCAAGCTATAGCTACGGCTATAGCAACTTCTTTCAGCTGGCGTAGCCTACTCGATTTGACAAACAAATGAAGTTCGTCTCAGTGCGAATCTAGTGGGCCACGGCCTCGGTCTTCGAAAATCGAGTTGGCCGCGCCCGCTGAGGACACATTCTGTTTAGTGAAATTAGACTTTATGGACATAGCAATAAGAATTATGAAAGTGAAAATCACATTATTGATCAGCGGGTTATAATAGATCATTATAACCCGGCTAAAGCCAAGAGATGTCTTGCTTTCGGTAAGGTTTACATGACATATAATTCGGCATTGTCGAGCATGTGGTGTGAAAAAAACTGTAATCTTCTTAAATATATAAAAGAAGACCTGACTGACATATCAACGCACAGCCCAAACCGCTGGGTCTAGAAATACCAAATTTGACATGTAGGTTTCTTATGAAGTCCACGGGTGCACTAAGAAAGGATTTTTCAAAATTCGAAGCTAGGATCTTCAAATTTTGTATTTAAGCTGACAATTAAAAATTAATATATACATATCTCAGCTTTTTTGAAAATTCTACCCCCGAAGGGGTAAAAATGGGCATGGAGTTGTGTATAGAAAATCCTTCAGTTTCGAAGTAAAAATCACTAAATTTATTATTGAGGCTTATGGATGGAACTCTATCGCAATGTATTTAGCTATTGTTAATATTTTTACCCCTATGAGGGTGAAATGGGGTAAATAAATTAACAATTAACCTAAAAATCAAAATGGATGTCGTTAGGGGTTCAAACTTTTGTCAAGGGGACGGAGACGAAACAGAGGATGGGAGTGGGAGAGGGAAATATCTATCTACCCAATTCTGAACAGGACTGGGAACGGGAACCCCCCCCCCCCCACAGACACACACACCAAGGTAGCAGCCTCTAGATTATTAGCCAAAACAGTTCCCGAACGTTGTGTTACTCTATTAAATGCAATCGACGGTATTCCCACGGAAGTTCAGGAAAACTTTTCGATCATAACTTTGAGCGTATCTCGTGCGATATCTGCAAGTTTCAGAAGCATTTGAATGGCCAACGATATTCGCATTCAGTATATCGCGGGTATTTGTAACTTGCCATATACCGTGGAGAGCCGTGGTCACCGGCCGCCAACACAAACGTTTGATAATCCTTGGCAGTGCATCCATCATTCCGTAATCCAGGGTCTAGCTCGCCACCGCTCAAAACGGCTATAAAGGGACTTAGACGATTACGTGCGCAAAAGCTCCTTATTCCGTTCGATTGTTCATTATTACTGTTACAAGTAAGTGAATACCTACCTGGATTAATCAGGGTGACAAACGATAATAATAACGATTACTTGTCTCATTTTATGATAACTGTTTTTGTTTTTATGTATGACGAAAGAATGTGTATTTCAGTATTTCGTATAAAAGTAACAAAATTATATTGGCAGCACTAGTTATCCGACCCTTTAGTAAAATAAATTAACTTTGTATGTTTTGGTTTGTTTTAAGCTAACTTTAAATCCGCTTTCCATCGTTACGGTAATAGTTTACGAAAATATGCATCACAAATGAATAAAGCTTGCATAACGATTTATAAATAAATCGGAAACTGAAAATATCCAACTTCGAACCGAAGGCTAATCGAATGTCATACGTGGTTGCGGCGCTCTAGAACTATTCATGAACGGTCGTGTGTGTGATTTATGTAACTCGCTGGGGCTCTGTTTTTGAATCGCTCGTATGAAATTATGTTGTCGCATGCGACTTATCGACGCTTAAGAACCAAGACCATCTACCTACAAAAAGTCGACTTCACAGGAGACGAAAAAAAGTTTTCTTTCTTCTTCAAACAATTTCATTATTTTTGTTATGTTAGGACATTTACAGGATTGGCATGAAAAAAAAGTGAAATTAGGTGTTTACATGTATTTCAAGAGAGCTTCATTCATTAGTTTTAAAATTACTGTAGATAGCTGGTATTAGTTAAAATTAGTTACTTAGGTGGTATTGGGATTTTCTCATAACTACTCATTTAATGCGAATTTGAGGTAACTGATTAAAGGAAGCGTTGCGTAAATTAACCATAAAAAGAACTGAATTAAAAAGTGAAAATCGCCAAAAGTGTATATTGGTCTTGGTTCTTAAGCGTCGTTATGTCACACTCGTCTTCCAAGTCGCATGACACCGATTTTCCGTATTTTTTAAATCGTTGCCGGTGCTGCCAACATAATACGAAATGTTGGATTTTATCCGTTCCACGTAGAATATAGAGAAAACCGGTAACTACCGCAACGAAAACGGAACGTGATATCCATGTTTCTATTGGCTGTTAAAAAAAATCTTTGCGTTTTAGTAGAAAAGAATATCGCTTGCCGTGCCGTATCGCTCGACTGCAAACGAGTGGGTGAGGGCACTCGTTGCGGTCGAGCGAATCATAAATATGGAAAGTCAAATATCGAACGAAAATCAGTTGAAACCAAGCGCTTGTCGAGTCGAGCGATTCAAAAATAGGGCCCCTGCACTTCGCTGCAACATTGTGCACGAGATCTCTGATACGAACGATCACGGAAAAATCAGTACAGTACCATTTGTTATACCTATAGACATCTGCTTTGTTTTTCAGGATCTCGGTCAATATAGATTCAGTTATGTTTTGTAATTATTTTAATACTTCTTATAAGATATTCAATTACTTAAATACATGCATACCGGTCAAAATTATAACCTCCTTTTTGCTTTGCCGTGGTCGAGTAAAAAAACGGTATAATAAAACAATCAATGCCAAAATCAGTTGAGATAAGCAGACCGGATGGCATGAGGATCCTGGTTTTAAAGCTGATAATGTCTTGAACGGGTGGTAGGAAAATATAGACGATTCAAAAGTACTTAATAATTAAGTTTATTTGAATAAAGATATTTTTGACTTTGAATGGGCTATTTACATAGGTCGATTTTAGTCACCCGTGACGGTTTAGTCGTCAGCAAGTCGCTTCCAAAATTGAATCGCAGGTAATGGAATCGTTGTCGTCTATATAGTTGATGACGTAACAATATGTAGGTAATAACGTAGTTCCAGTTTTGGCCACCGGATCAGATCATTTTGTTCAGTCATCTGCGGCCTAGGCCGAATACCCATTTTCGCTACGGCCACACGACCGATTTTCGCCGTGTGGCGAAAGTTGTGCGGCTTTAGTCGCCCATGTAAATACCACATAAGATAGCATAAATAATCTGCTAAAGTTATACAAATTGTTCAAGCGGTCATGTAACCGTATGCCATCCGAAACAGGCAATCGAAATGTTCCGATTGGAAATATTAATTGTTCCTTCAACTCTGTCAGTCCACAAGTATTTAAATACCTCCTCGCGCCCTAATTTACGTTCATACTGACCAAGTTTCTACTCAGTTGTGCAACATTTGTCCAGGACACCTCTGATATACGAGCACCTACTGGGAAGCTGAAGCTCTCTCCGCTATGTTTATTGACATTTAATTAGCCTGTTAAATCTGGTTCTCTAAACTTGGCAAGTTTACTAGATGCTACAGATTTGCTCCCGAAGCGAAATGTTAGAAGCGATGTTTATATAGGACGGAACATAGATATAATTTTAATTCAAGTATTCTTTTGACCTCTCCAATAGTTTTTATCCAAAAAGGTATTGATTTGCCATCTAGAGACATGGCGACTACTTAATATAAAACAAAAAAATATTTCGTTTTAAGCAAAAAGTGTTAAAAATAAACCAACACCGTTAAAACATTGTTAATGTACATTCCAGAATGATTTGATATACAGTAGGTACATTAGTGAAACATGACCCTTCATTTTCTTATTCCTTTTTGAAAGTTTCCAACCAACAGTAGTTTGCTAGCAATAGAAGTTTGTGTCACGTTCGTTGTATGGGAAACTAAGAGTGGGTATAGTTGGACACTTTTCTTTGTAGAAGTTATGTAATCTGCAGGAAAGCCTCGTATTTTCTGTTGTAATGAGTTTGTATGTCACGGTGGCATGCATTGAATCAAAATTATTAGTACTTATCGTCTTTTATACAACGTGTTCTTCGATCAACGTGTTACGAAATAACCCCTAATGCCGAATATGGTAGATAGGAACCATCAAATTGAACAACTTTTACTATGGGACCAACTCTGAAATCGCGAAAAAAACAGCTGTTTCATACAAAAATTAATTCCGAAAATATCAAAATGTATGAAACAGCAGATTATTTTCGCGATTTCAGAGTTGGTCCCATAGTAAAAGTTGTTCAGTTTGATGGTCTCTATCTACCATATTCGGCATTAGGGGTTATTTTGTAACACGTTGTGTAAGTAATACGTGTAATTATAGTTATTTTAAAAAACCGGCCAAGTGCAAGTCGGGCTCGCGCACGAAGGGTTCCGTACCAAAAAACGGCAAAAAAATTACGTTTGTTGTATGGGAGCCCCCCTTAAATATTTATTTTATTTTGTTTTTAGTATTTGTTGTTATAGCGGCAACAAAAATACATCATCTGTAAAAATTTCAACTGTCTACCTGTTCTTGTTATTAATATCGAGCAAAAAACAGCAAAAAAAACACGTTTGTTGTATGGGAGCCCCCCTTAAATATTAATTTTATTCTGTTTTTAGTATTTGTTGTTATAGCGGCAACAGAAATACATCATCTGTGAAAATTTAAACTTTCTAGCTATCACGATTCATGAGATACAGCCTGGTGACAGACAGACAGACAGACAGACAGACAGAAAGACAGACAGACAGACAGACGGGCAGCGTAGTCTTAGTAATAGGGTCCCGTTTTTACCCTTTGGGTACGGAACCCTAAAAAGGGTGGAAGTCTTCACATAGCATTATTCTAAAGTGCTGCCTGTGTACCTGTACCGAGGAAGTATCCAAGGCCTCACGGGATATAGGATAGACTAAGCGTTAGAGTTGGTAACGTTGAGAACTATTGGAAATAATCAATAGTTTTAGTATTATTTGCCAGCTATAGATTTATTTTATTATTAAGAATCGGTTGGTCACAATTTTTATGTGAACAAATGAATGCAAATGTTATACAATACTGAACAAGAATTTAAGTGTCTGCTGCAGTAGTATTCTAAAACTTTTTGGATATTCCAAATTGTACTTTCTCACTTGATTGGTACAGTACGAGGCATATAACTTGAAATCGGTTGGGGATTGCGCGAAACGCGTATTTTGGGTATGCGTAGCGGTGAGGGGCGCGGGCGGCGGGAGAGGGGCGCGCGCTATTGGTCGCTCACAAGAGCACATGCGCGAACTTATCCCCACTCCGTCGAAAAAATTTCAAGATACGTGCCTAGTACTGTACAACTAAGTATAACTACATAATTTGCATCGAAAACGAAAAAAAAAGATGTTTATAATAATAGACCAGACCATCAGCCATTTTTAATGATCCTACTGCGAGGGCACAGGCCTTCCTAGTAGGTGGATGGGCCATAACCCCCCACGCGGGCCTAATGCACATTGGTGGGTCTTAACGACTGCAAATGCACCCGGGACCGACGTTTTAACGTGTCTTCCGAAGCACGGACAGGCATCCGTCACTCGCCCATACCTACCGCGATAAGTACCTACAGCGCGCGACAACTCGGAGTTGCAAAATCAGTCAGGGTTGCCGCCGCGCTTATCGATCCGTCATTATTTATTGCTCCCATCACTGTACCGTACACTATTATAATTTATAAATAATGGAGAATCGTAATACTAATAATTGTTGCGTGGACGGCTGTCGCAATAAACAGAAGGATTCAAAGTTTTAATTTTTCACTTTACCGAAAGATTCTAAAAGGTATAAGAAAAAATTATATTTTGTTTATTTTTCTCGTAATTTTTATGAGTACTTACCTATTTTTGATAAGTAGGTGTAACAGTTGTTACACCTACTTATCAAAAATAGGTAGAGTAGGTAAATAGGTAGGTAGTTACGTACTATAGGTAGGAAAGCGTGTAGTTATAGGTACTTATATTCAGAGGCGGGTCGTGACTATTTTTTCTCTATCAAATTTCCTAAATAAGTACCTACCTAATTCTTTTTTTTTGAGCGAATTCTACCTACTTAACTAAATACCTACATTTCTGGATTTAAGGATTCCGTAACCGGCAACAGTATAGTGGCGGTGGCATAAAGACTGCCTCAAATTTAACACATAGTCTAATGTGGTGTTAACTGTTCATCTAGCCTAGGTTGATTTGAAACGTAATTTTTTCACATTTAAGTAGGTACACATTATAAACACAAAACTTGTAAAAAGTATTGAATCCTTCAAGCACAGAAAATGAGATAATAGATTTTCCATTGTTGTGTTGTGCGGCCCGATGAGGCCGCTCGAGCGTTGAAGGATTAGAAGAAGACAACCCTAAAGTTGTTAGAAGAGTTAAGAGCTACGCGATAGAAAGAGACACAATCTGTAGGTGAATATAACTGTAGGCAAGGAAGCGGTGTGCGACCTGAATTGCACTTTATTATGTCTGAGCAAGAGTTGCTATTTATTTAAATGACTATGCGGAGTGAATTTTCCGTACTTTGTACTATTATGTATTCTGTGGCACGGAGAAGCTCGAAATAAATACTACATTTTTGGTCACCCATCCCATGACCGACCCTTGCGAAAGTTGCTTAACCTCCGCAATCGCTGGACCAGGTGCTAAACCACTGCGCCATCGAGCTCCTTATAATAATATTCCCTAATGACCCATGGACCTGGCATAACCCACTGGTGAGTCGAACCGGAAATATTACATAATAATGGCACTCTCACACAAAATTCACTAAACTTCAAAATTAATGTGGTTAAGGATGTGGCCTTTTAAATGTCAGACAAGTCATAATAGACTGAGTAACTTGTGCCAAACAACAGGATGTATGTTCTCTAGTTAATAATGTTATACGTCACCTGGGAGCTTCGCGGAGAGGATACTGCGCTGGAGGCACTCATAAACTCATTAAAAGTTGACTCCGCACTAAAACTACTGACCTTCCCATACAGATGGCAGTTTTAATCGAGAACGTTTTACGGGATATTAACTCCAGAGAAGGTTATTGTCGAGTTGGGATCGTTAAATGAAATTCTAGTAAATACAACAACCTACAGTCCTGTTCTCTGATTAGGTTTCTGTAATGCAGCTGAAGCTATTAGCACTTCACAAATGTAGCTTTGCTACTTAGAGTGTAGTTCGGTGTGTCATTATAGAATGACGGTTTTTGTTAGAATTAGTATTGGATGATTTTTTCGGTTTGACATAAAATTAGGGTAAACTTCGTTGGATACGTTTTTATCGTACAAATGGTGGTTTGGTGACGTGAGAAACTGCAAATATTTGATGATTTTTTAATACAGCTTTACAAAGTTATAAAATCAATATTGAAAAGATGGATTATCAATCATTAAAATAAAATATTAACTGGATTACAAACATTTTTCTTGCTCAGAACTTGATTTTTGTATTTTTGTTCTCATGAAAATGACAATGGTGTTTGCATCACTAACAAGTTGGCGCTCTTTATTTTATGCTCTGAGTAAAAATTCAAATCATCGCATTCATGTGCATTATTCTCGCTCGAACCAACTTTATGGAACGTATGTAAGAGTTTTCGAATATGAAAGGATCGAAATTTAAGCGCACAGCAACTTTGACGTCAATTTCTCGGTTCAAAAGGTGCGCCGTCGACTAAATGGTACCGTATATACTCATCACCTACTCAGCACCGCCTCTTCCATGTAGAGGGATTTCGCTCGTTCATTCACCTTAAATCGACGTCATTCCGAAAGGCAAAATAGAACACTCCCAAAAAGAGTTTCCGATAAAACGGGCCTATCAAATTTTTTCAATATCCATTTACGAAGGAATAAGAACGGATTATGCGCGACCAAAACCCTTTAATCTGGGATATAGGTTATTGAAACATTGGAAACGGCGCTGGACGAATTATACCTCTTGAAGTCTCGATTCTCCACCTTGTAATGAAAATGACAAAAGAATACCAAGTAGCTGCTATTGCTTTCATTGAAAATAATTGTCACAGTGACTCTAGAGCGGTTTTTAAACTAAAAAGTTTCACAAAGTGAAATGTGGTGTTCTATGTAAAGAGTAAACAAGACGGAATATCTACGGTACAAAGTAAGAATAATTTTACAGGGAAGCGCCCAGGAGCGCAGTTTTAATTTGTTTCATAAAAGCGGTTAATGTTAACGTTTGGTCTGTTAAGCTCTTATACATCTCGCTTCCAATGTTATTCTGAAACAAAGTGCGAAAACAAATACTGTGGCACAAAAGTGGCACAAAAGTAAAGTTACTCCTTTTTTTGGATAAGTACTCAAAGTAGGAATGTCTATAACGCTAGTTATTTTTACAATCTCTTTGGGAATGTCATTTTGTTTAAAGAATCGTGCCGTGGTTCGAAAAATACAAGGGTTAAATAAGGTTTGTTTCCGGTAAATCCAATATCAACAGAATGTGGAGATATTTTATAGGAGTCTGTTGAAATTGTTTCAATAATAATGATAATTGATATTGCACGACAGTGATGATAAGTTTGTCACTAGTTATTTATTTTTGCTGGAATTTTCGTGGTCAAAGATTTTCGAGGTGTAGCTAGTTCTACCATTATTATTCCTAAATGTCAAAATATATCACAAAATATGTCATGAGTTCGGGCGTAGTCACAATTCTATTTATATAAATTAATGATTTCAGTACTAAGGCAATACGTAACGCACTCACACGAGTAACGAACACAAGTCGTGTAAAAAATCATGCGTGAAATACAATCCAATCTAATTTGCTGTCGAATGGTACGGTTAGAAAAGAAAAGGGAAAAAATCAAATTGTTTTCACGAGGATATCAAATCGTCGATGTTTAAGGAGGAATTTAGGTCACGTCTCATGGATTACGGCTTATTTCCCGCGTCTCTTTTTCTTCGTTTGACGCTAATACCAGTGGGTTAGGCAGAGATTCCCTTCTTACTTCCCTCTCACGCCTTAGTACATTGGTCCCAAGGTCAAAAGTTAATATTACAGCACGCCATCAGATCAAAATTCTTCGACTGTTGAATTTAACGACACTCACGAGAAACTATGCAAATCAAGCAATTTGCCAACATTTATGCTGTGGTGTGCTTCCAAAATTAGCTGAACGTCGGGACGGTTTAGCTATTTGAGATATGCTCTTGAAAAGCCACTTTTGTAAATGTAATACTATTATAAAAAATTGCGTTACTGTTATCATGCATACTTTGTAACCAAATATACCTCCATATGCAACGATTGAGTTAACTAGAATTTTTATAACAAGATTATCACAGATTATCAGTTCACAGTGCTAAAAATATGGACCTTACTATGGACACATGATTTGCACGTAATGTATGTTAGACATTTCCATGAAAGATCCCTCGTACTCACTTGTGTATACTTTCCTACTTGAAAAGAAAGTGTTCTAAAGCCACCAATAGTAGTAGGAATACACGTTGGTAATATAGATAGATCGCTGTGCTCATTCGTGATGCGAATTCGTTCGCTTAAAGTGTTGCAATCGATCGTGAAATGTGCGGAAACATCGAATCGTCTGTGCCTTTAGAGAATTTTGAGGATCAAAGATTGCAGCTAAAGGACTCGACCCGAGCGGTAAATCTGATTAGTCTGTGACGACCCAACCGCGCAAGCCGAATAATAATCGTGCCCTATAACTTATACCTCAATCATCATTCTAACTATCAAAGGTCCGCTTTTAATTTAACGGTGGATTAGGGGATCAACTGGGAATCGTTTTACTTGCAAATTATACAAATTTGGCGGCCAAGCAGCTCCGGGGGAGAAATGCCACCGTATTTTATCGCCGCCCGACTATGAACGGTTCTACGGTTGTAAAAAAGGGTATACGTGTATTTGCTTCACCCTTATTTTAGGGATTAATTACTGCCTTAAGTAGTTTTACTAACCGGGAGTTTCGAAAATGATTTTGAAGCTAGATTCCATGTTATTGTAGTTTTATCATAGAATAATAGGTGCTTAAATTATAGCATGAACAACAGACACTCACTCACTTGTTGATTAGTGGGTGTTGCCGACTGTCACCCTAGACAGATGAAACTAAGAACTTAGTATGTAGTACGTAAATCATGTTAATATTATTGTTTTCGGTACATAAGCACAGGCAAGAGATCGTAATCCTATTTATTACTAGACTGTTAATGAAGTCGCTTCCAACTTTTTTTCTAATATACTACACAAATAAGAACCTAATCAATAAAATTATTAACAATCTATAACGTATTAATTTTTCTAGATCTTTTAGGCATTCACAATGCTTTTTTTATATTTAGATAATTAATTTAATAGAAAAATACCTTTTAGAAAAAAATCGACTCACCCGTAGCAGCACAGTCGGGTGAGTCGATTTTCTGTAGTATTTTTTCTGTTAAATTAATTAGCATAATCTATGACTTTTCGAAAAACAAAATTATTCAGTTAGTAGGTACCTGTTGAAGTTTTTCGACTGAATATTTTATTCCTCAGTGTTTGGTTTAAACTTAACCAAAGGTGGTTTAACAAAATCTGGAATGGAGAGTACGAGAACACATAGGTAGTTATAGTAAGGTGGACAATTTTGTTCTTTAAATGTACTAAAATGACTTTTCAGGATTTCAACTAAAACCAAAAAACTATATATTATCAAATTTATAATTTTTTGGTTTTAGTTCAAATCGTGAAAATGCATTTCAGTACCTAAATTTTTTCCATGTTCTGTGGTACCTACATTTAAAGAACAAAATTGTCCACCATACTATAACTACCTATGTGTTCTCGTATGTTCTTCGTAATAAATTCTTGTCGTACAAAACCAACACTCACGTTAAAATTGCATTCTTTAAGAGTATCATTCTCTTTTGCGACATTAAGAATTCTCGAAAGATGAGCGACAAAGAAAGTTTCCGCTTCTTACGAATAAATTGTTCGCAAAATTTTTATTCTGGTCGGCACATCATATAACTTTTGTACGCCTAAGATATCTAAAAAGGAATATTATCGTTTACAAAATTAGGATCCTAGTTTTTTATTTTATTCTACTTGTCTTTTTTGTCCTAAATTAAAACATCTTGCTTAAGGTATGTCAGAAAGACAAGGTTTGAACTTTTTAATGCAAATAGATATGTCCCTTGCAACAAATTTACTTACCTAAATAAAAAAATTACATAGATGGATTCTTATTTACATAGGACTTGTTTTTTTACTGCACTACATTTATTTGAAGTCTCCTCTCCCTAATAATAATCCATTTTTGAGTAGAATGTAGGATAGAAAAAAGGAAAAAAGAAGACACCTACGTATAATTAATGATTAAACGAACTTACCTGTAAGTGAAGTTCTATCATAATTATGCGAAGGATTCTTCCGAAGATATTAGTATATTAACACATGTAGTATCGCTTGCATGTATCACCACTTAGCACGTTATTTTAGAGTAATAACCTAAAAAACCTAAAAAGAGAAGGTATTTGATTTAGAATTGACAGATATTTTGACATTTCCGGCTCGAATTCTCCCCGCCGTCTCCGGCGCCAACTACTTCATTTAGTTTAACCCTTGGCATGCCTGGTAGGGTCTGACAGACCCACTGTTGCATGAAATCGTTGATATTATTTCTAGTACTCAACTTGGCGTATCCTGCGCTTGAGTAGCTTCGCATTATGAGTTCTAGGTAATTTTGACGCCCCTCCCGCAGGCGTGGCGCGGGCTCTCGTGTGAGTAACACGTGAGTAAAGTACGTACGGGTCTGAGAGGCCCGACCAGGCATACGACGTAACTTTCTGTTGGTAAGTATAGATTATTACTATTAGTTATTATTTTATGATATTTTTGTTTTATTTAGTAATGATTTATTATGGAATTCTATTTTTTTACAGTAAAAAATGTCTAGGCCATTATTAGTAATAATTTGGGCATACATGAAGACGAAGATGACGGCGACCCTTTCGAGCCACCATGCAAGAAATCTGATGCTGGTACAAAAAGGCGTTGTTATTTGTGTCCAGTCAAGAAAGATCGCAAATCAAAATACACCTGTGTCTCTTGCAATAATCATATTTGTCGAGAACATGCTAATTTTATGTGCTGAATTTGTATGGCAGAAGAGGACCAAGGAAACACTGAAGACAAAACTTATGGTTCCTATTTGATGTTAGTATGTAAGAACATTTAATAGTGTCAAAAACTAATTACCAAAATACTTTAATATCAGTCTCAAATGTAAGATTTATAATGTTAAACGTAAATGATATATTTTTGTTATCATTTCTAAGAGGTTAATTTGTTTTAATAATAAAGATTGAACATTTACTGCTATTTGGTTTATTATTTAATTTCTTATAAAACATGATGGAACTAACCAATAAACAACAAGAAAAAACTTCTATAAGTCTATCTTTAATCAGAGGCATATTTTTAAATAATGGGTCCATTAGACCCACCAGGCATGTGACGTGATTTTCATCCACCAGGCATGCCAAGGGTTAAAGTCCAAATCGTATGATATTTCCTCATTTTCTTCAGTGGGTGAACACTTATTGTAATTAACAATAAGCAGTAGGGAGGGTGGGACTCTATACTAATATCTTCGGAAGAATCCTTCGCATAATTATGATAGAACTTCACTTACAGGTAAGTTCGTTTAATCATTAATTATGCTTCAGGATTCTTCCTCAATATTAGTATATTAACACATGTAGATGTTTAAAGCATTATGTAAGAAAATGGAAATACCATCTCTTGTGTAATTAGTCTTTTAAATTTAAAATAGAAAATTAGTCACATTTAACATAATTCTTAATGCTTTGGTAGCAAAGACGGTACCTAAAGATGGTTGGTACCAAGAAAAAAAATAAGCAAGATTCGTTAGGAAAATTCAGTTTAATTATGATTAATCGATGATATCTTGCAAAGATAGTGAAATCATCTACCATTCCACCGTGTTACGTGGAATTTCTATAATAAAAATAAATGTTATGGCTATATAGCCATAACATACCTATATAGGTATCGGCGTACGTCGAGTGCTAAAACTGGTTACTATGGACTTGAGTCTACTCTACTATCATTGAATTTTACATTTCAGCAATCCATTATCTATTCTACATATAAGATTTTTTTTTAATCTGTATTACTATTTTTATTTTATATTTATAAATAAAAAGAAGTTATTATGAAATGTTTATTATAATAATAGCATTCTCGAAAAAGAAGGTAATTATAGAATGGTTTGTGTCAAAGTAAGAAGAATTCATGTTTCATACTTGAACTAAACAAATAATTAATTGATTATATTGTTTTCATTCTATGTGCAATAGGCAAGGTACCTCAAAGTGAAACTTTTTTTTAAGTTAGAAAAGTTGGAAAAAACTAATTGTAAAATATTTAATAAATAGTAATAAGAAATCTAAGATATCCATTGTATTTAAGCAATGTAAGTCTACGCCAAGGCGTAATTAAATTCTATACCAAACCTTGAGATTAGCTCATATTGTGCAATCAATAATGAATCCAATATTAAATAATACAAATAATTGTGTTACACACTTCTGTGTTTATTCTGTCTATATTGTTATTTGGTGAATAATCGAACCATTTTTATTACCAAGCTCTGTACTTTCTGATAGTATCAGCAAATATCCAAGCATAAATAACATAGTAATATACCTGTAAAATAATATCACCTTGATAATGTTGTACAAACCAGTCTATTTGTGCGATGAGTTTCCGTCCCTGGAATTGGAAGTTAAAGGATGTTAGTACTTTAATAGACACTATATTACATGTAAACAATGGGTATCAAGGCTTAAAATTATGACGATCATGATGGCAGAATTGTAACAATAAGAAACTGTTACAAAAGAATAAAAATAATAGCTTGTCCGATTGATAGTGACAGAATTGTCTTTTTAAATAAAATAGGCACTAAACAAAAATAGCATTGTGAATGCGAAAATCTAAAATTAAAAAAATAATCGTCTTTGGGATCCAAATGCTAGGAATCAAGAAAAATATTTCTGCTATATTTTATTTCTACTACCTAATTTGACCTGCATTCGAATATACTCAATTTCAATCCGAAAATACCAAAACTGGTAATAATTTTTTGAATAAGTGAATCGAGTTATAACGTCTAGAATACTTTACACCGAATACAATAATAAGAAAGGCAATGAAAATATTATAAGCTACATGTTCTAGCTAGATAATTTATATGCAATTCTTTTTCAATGTTTTGATTCCTGGCCACAAGTGTCCCCCAGTCTACCCCGTTGTTGAGAGGTACCAGAGAAAATAGTCCACAACTATGTCATCTCTAATTCGGTGTAACTATCGATGACATTCAACTATATAAAGTAAAATATAATATTATACCGGTATCTACAGGTTTAATCCATTCATAAAATAGTCATAATTTATTTTGCAGTTTTGTGAATGTTTTTCTTGTGAAAGACCTTAATGGAAAATTGTGAAGGTAGCTGCATAAAAAAATTGTATTTAAATTTATTGTGTATCTCAATTCTTTAAAAAATGTTCAGATACACATTGTTAGAGTAAATATTATGTCCAATATAACAGGGAGATAATGTTGTCTAAGATGTCGTAGCCGGCAGCAGTAATTTCGTAAAAATATGGGCACTACAATACCTAAAAGTTAAGAATTTAAATGCGTATATTTCTATTACTTTTCATATCAATATTAAAACCATAAAGTTGATGGGATTTCTAAAATGCAAAGACTTCTATGTTGTATTCTTAGAATAATTACTTGTTTTCTTACAAACAATAACCATTTTTTATTTAGGTTAACTTTTATACTGTTTATAATAATGCGACTTCTGGGATTTCTAGAATGTGTTTTGTTATAAACAATAAGCATTTTATAGGATAACGTTTTTACAGTTTATAATAATATGACTTCTATTAGATTTTTACTAAACCTGATATGACAACCTGATAAAACATTTTTTCTCGAACAGAGATATTGAACCTTCAACTTAATGTGTAGTTGACAAATTATTGTCTGTCACCAAAACACAAACGTATTATGTGGCTGTTATGCATTTCGCCCGAAATTTAGTCAAATTAATGTTAGAATTTAATACATATCTCTGGAGATGGCACAAGTGAGTACGAGTGAGTATAAAAGAAAATAATAATAATCTTGGTGCCCTCCTAGCGCAGTGAAAATAGTATTTTCACACATGTCGAATTTAGACCAAACAACTATGTGGACGCCTATGTGCCTACAGTTGGCGACCACTGCCTGCACTCGCCGAATACAGATTAATGCTGCACTAGATCCTTACGAGTATCCTTACCCCGCGTACGATGATCGAATGTGAATGTCGACGAATGTATCCTCAGCAACCGTTTCGATGGACCGTAACGGCCGCCTGCGGGTCTGCTGCTATCGACGAAAGAAATCGTTGATGGGGCCTCGTCGCCACGTCTCGATATTCGTTTGCCGTCGGAACTAAGCATATGGTATACCTGGCTGCATGTTTCGTTTGTTGTTTTCAAGTTTAAATTGTTTTGAAACAAAATATATAAATCAGCAAATAAATATATAAATCAGCCCCAAAAGTTATGTTTTATTTAAGCACTGCGCCCGGTTTACTTACAGTTTTTTCGTTAATCAATATCGTTAACCTCAGGCCTGTAGCCATTGCATCATTCTTAATCGACTCAACTGTTGGTGGCCTTTTAAGTGAACAGCATCAATTACACTTAAGTTGACCGTATACCTACTGTTTATAATAAATGAATGTTGCAATGCCGCAAATGCACAACAAATGAATGTTGCAATGCCCCATTGTATAATGTAAAAAGTGCAAAACACCGTCTTAAATTACTGTCATAAAAAAGGTGTTCTATATTGGAAAGCTGCTCCTTAAGCTTCATTATTACTATAATATATCTACTTGGCTAACAACCTCTGCACATCAGAAACATTATCATTAAGATCAATCAATTTATGTTTTACACACACAAATTCAATTTGAAAATTAATAGACAGGTAATTTGTACATTTTACAAGAGCATAGCTTAGAAATAAACATACAAATTAGTGAGTGATTAAACATAAATAATAAGCCTGAAACAGGATCTCCTAGTTAAGGCAAATGTTTAAAGTTTTTACTTATTAAAACTGTGGTACACAGTAATAAACACTTTGCATTTATGGATAACAAAATGTAAGGATTCTATTATTCAATTTCTTATTGAAATTTCTATCAGCAGGCCCATGTTAGGCGTACCTATATTAATAGAAGCTATTTCACATAAAAATTGTGAAATATCAGGTATCAGCTAGTTGCTGCATAACTTTTTATCTGGTTCCATGAAGTTGATAAATTTTAGCATTTATTTATAGCTCTGCTTATGAACGTTATACTGGCAGTTTTTCGTTACAGTTGCAACAATGTGTATAATAAAATCATACATAATTATATTATATAAATTTTGCAAGCCAGAAATTTATCTCAGTACCGATGGCACTCTATTATTCCCTTGGGATCAACTAAACACCAGGGATATCTATGATATCGAAATTCATGAACTAAGCTGTTGTCAGGGCTGCTGTTGCAGCTCCAGCAGAGCAGCCGCCTGGCTGGAAGGCGGATGGCGGCGAATTCGGCGGACGGCGGAGTCACCCGATTGGTGCTCGGCAACGGTTCCAACGTGGTAACCTTTGAGGGCAGCTTGCTTTTTACCCTGTCGCGTCATCAGGGTCACTTTGAGTTGCTGCACTTGTTGCGGTTGCGTTGTCTGACCTATCTATGCGGTGAAATAGTCCAGTGTGACTATTTCGAGTGCAATAGATATTTGGTTCATGCCTTATGACAGAAAGTACCCAGTATGGTAAGTTCGTGTCAGACAAAATTAAATAAATAAATGGTAAAAGCCCAGGGTAGCAGTTACGCATTTTTAAATCTCAGCAAACAATGTTGTCTTAGCATTAAGTCCGCTCTTTTTGTACTCATGTACATTAAAGTAAAATAAATAAATATGGTAAAAGCCCAGTATGGCAGTTACGCATTCATAAAGGGAAGCAAAAAAGCCAAGTAAACGGTAAAAGCCCAGTCTGGCAGTTACGCGTTCAAGCCAAGTAAACGGTAAAAGCCCAAAATGGCAGTTACGCATTTAATAGTGTTTCTCCATCTTGTATTCTTCTTCTTGTCCTCTTCCGTCTTGAAAACTTTTTTTTTTCTTTCTGCACGAAGCATTTTAACTAAGTATAATTATATTTTATACAGTGAAAATTTAATTATACTTAGTTAAAATGCTTCGTGCAGAAAGAAAAAAAGTTTTCAGAATTATTAATTCTTCAGAATTATATTTTATAAAATATAATTCTGAAGAATTCTCACTTTGAGATTGTATGCGTGCGTCCGTGGCGAAGCACGAAAAGCGAATGAAGTAGTTGGCGCCGGAGACGGCGGGGAGAATTCGAGCCGGAAATGTCAAAATATCTGTCAATTCTAAATCAAATACCTTCTCTTTTTAGGTTTTTTAGGTTATTACTCTAAAATAACGTGCTAAGTGGTGATACATGCAAGCGATACTACATGTGTTAATATACTAATATTGAGGAAGAATCCTGAAGCATAATAAAGAGTAACGCATACTCTGGTTCATACTCGAAATAGATCATACTCAATATTAATGTTAAGGTATCCAAAAATTACTAATTACTGATTTACTAATTTCATTCTTTGATAATCCCTTTTTGTTTAAACCTGATTTTACTTGATTCGGTGGAATGAGAAAGTTGCACATTACAGCCAAGAACGGAAAGTTAGCATTTACATTGTCGAGGATAGTTTAAAGCCCAAGCTGTAGGCGAGGGTTTAAATAATTCGAGGCAATGTAATTAGCTTCGAGTACAAGACTTGTATAGTGCTTTTCTCAAGAAATGCGAGGAACAAATCATAGGCCCGTATTTATAAACCCCTCTCAACGTTATCTTGAGTTGAGATCATATCTGAGATGCTGTTCTTAAAAGAAGAGTATTTCAAGTACGATCTCAAGATAGCCCTCAAAGTTGATAGCGTTTTATAAATATGGACCTTAGTAAAAAGGTAATTTTTAAATTGGTTCGTGTGACCAGTCATGCAGTATAAGCGTCCCCGGTGACAGGCTGAGCGATTTTACTTCGCTGAGAATAGAACATACGGAGTTCTATATGTAAACGCCCACGAGCTACTTTTTGTAGCTGCGATAAACGCGGCGTTAATCGCGGCGATAATTGCGGCGCTTTTTTGTCGCTGGCTAAGTAAAACCTTTGTCGTGTCATTTCGCGTGAAATGACACGACAAAAGTTTTACTTAGCCAGCGACAAAAAAGCGCCGCGATTAACGCCGCGTTTATCGCAGCTACAAAAAGTAGATCCTAGGCATTTACGTATAGAACTTCGTATGTTCTATTCTCAGCGACATAAAATCGCTCAGCGATTAATCGCCCGTCAGCGGGGACGCTTACGCTTCAGTTTCGCTAGCTGATGAATTATGTCGTTTTGAATTTGGAATAGGTACTTGTTCGGGAAATAAGTATTGAAATTCATTCCCCGCACTGAATTTCAAATTAACACGTAAATGTGGAACGTCCCGCATTCTTTTTTCAAATGAAATTATTACATTTCAGAGCATAGTGAGAAAAATAATATCATGTCCTGAATTCATCATTGAACGACGACACTGGATGGATGCCACTAAAATTCGGCATGTATATTTAGCTAAGAAAGGATTTTTTAAAACTCCCACGGATAATGGAAATTCACGCGGACAAAATTGCAGGCGAAAGCCAGTAACTTAAGTGTTGACCGATAGAGATACGCTTATGTGATAATGGTCTGACTGGAGTTGAAGGTCAAGAGTACAATCAATTATTATTATTAATTATAATCAATAATATTTACTAATTGGAATTTCATCGAATTCAAGCGTTGTGACTGATATAGAAGCTGAATAATCTTGGCAATGGGAGCAAGTATTTATGCCATACTTTCGAGAATAATTAGCAATTTCTCCGAAGCGATTAAGAGTAAAAATCACTAAGATACGGAATAAATTATATAGAACTAGCGGCCGCCCGCGACTTCGTCCGCGTGGAAAGTATTTTTGCTATCCCTCGGGAACAATACTTTTTTTCGGGATGAAAGGTACCCTATGTCCTTCTCTGTACCCTTGACAACGTGTATGCAAAATTTCATGATGATCGGTTCAGTAGTTAAGACGTGAAGGCATAACAAACAAACAAACAAACAAACAAACGGACTTTCGCATTTATAATATTAGTAAGGATTAAGTAGTACTAATCCAATAGTAGTCCAGCAAACGCGTGTTTGTTTCTACTAGACGAAAAGTAGCTGTATGTAATAACGCAAGAATGAGAGATATTAATTTGTATGAGTTTCATGACAAATAGGTTCCTAAATAATTCTTATTCAAAGTCTATGTAAAAGCATGAGCAGCTGTATTCAAGGATTTTTACGTCAAGTAGCATGATAAAAAGCATGATAATACAGTGTATTTTTTGAACAGTGATCAAATTTTGTGGTGTGGCTTAGACCATCAAACTGAATAACTTTGTATATGGGACCAACTTAATCAGAGCAAAAAAAAATCTGCTATTCCATACATTTTGCTCGAGATGTTGATGTTTTCTATGGAACAGCTGAGTATTTTTTTGATCTGATTAAGTTGGTTCCATAGACAAAGTTGTTCAGTTTGATGGTCTAATTTAAGCCATACAACAAAATTTGATCACTGTTCAAAAAACACACCATATTCTGGTCCAATGGACTTAAACTGTGTGACATACTAGCATGGCAATATTTCCTCCTTGAACAATAGCATTTCTAGGAATCTGTTTAGGAATTCAACTGAAATTTAGTGGTCGTTTAAATTAATGCGTGGGCCCAATTATTGCGGTTGTATTTCGGTGCTAAAATCCAACCACTCGCATGCGCGCCGCCACGACATTCCGCCACTAAATGCAATTTAAGCTCAGTAGCCGTTATGTGACAAGTTAGAGCATTATGCAAATTTTAGTTAAATCTGTGTAACAAATGTGCATAGCATGTACAGATATTACAGTTCGGGTGGCCGTTGTTCTGCAAGGATTAACATGTTTTTATGGTAGCGTTAAAATGAAGCCTCTTTGGATAATGTCGCTATGATATAGTTTAAGCTAATTAAATTAACGAAATATTCATAAATTCAAAATCAAAATGCTCTTTATTCAATTAAACTCAAATGTACATAAGTGTAATAAGGAACTACGATTCGGCCTAATATTACTATTTTCAGCTATTAAGCTGAAAACATTAGAGCTAGGGGCCCTATTTTTGAATCGACCGCTGTCGAGCGCTCTTTTCGACTGATTTTCGTTCGACATATGACTCAAATGTTCGAGATAGTCATATGTCAAACGAAAATCAGTAGAAAAGAGCGCTCGACGTCAGCCGAGCGATTCAAAAATAGGGACCTAGGTCACACAAACGATTATGGACTAAGAGCTAGCCTCGGAAATAGGTGGACAATTTACAGAGCGTCGAAATCTCTCTTGTTAGTGTGCCATACTATCATTATTATTCTTACAGAGCTCTGGATTTGGTGTGGTATAATAGCAAGCCAATCATGTATCTAAATTGAATACAACATTGCCAGGAATTCTGACTGGTGGAAAAGTAGTGCCAGGCGGCATCAAATGTGCGCGAAAAAGTGGTAAAGTTTGATGCCGCCTGGCACTACTTTTCCACCAATCATAATTCCTGGCAATGTTATATTCGATTTAGATACATTCAGTGAGTTGCAACACTACTATGAATACATTGCAATAAAGTAAAATCGTTTGCTATCTTTTGAAACCTACTCTGCGCCCTGTTCCCGCGGACCGCTCCAATTGTAGTAGAAAAAGATCCACTGTACCTACCCTAATGTATTATTTGGTTATGTACTTGAATTTAGAGAGGACTACACTGTAGAGTGCACTACTCTATAAACACCTAAATCACGCCATAGCATTGCCACTTATGACGCAGTCACCTGCTGTGACAGACGCACTGGGAATAACGCACGAGGAAACAAACAGATGAAACAAGGTGAGACATTCGTAAATACTGGCGGTACATGACTGTACTTGACTCAGTTATCCTGCTGAAGTGAAATATGTAGGTAATTGCATAGTTCAATAGCAGTGTTTTTGGAGGTAACATGAAAAAAAAAATCTCTATAAAATATAGAGAATTTTACAGTTCTTCTAAATGCTTACTCTTTTGCTACTATGTAGTAATGCTTGCCGTTAACAGGAAAAGTCAAAAATACAGTAATAATGCTAATAATATACCACATATCACGGGTAGGTATGTTAAGGACTATATATTATTCGTCAAGCTAAGTATTTTAAAAATTCAAACTAGATTCTTCTTAGCGCTGCTGGTTAAAGTGCTTGCCCCGACTTGTTAGTGATACAACGCATAATCTAGCAGTGACGGCTTTAAAATGGACGACAATAAAAAAGGGATAAAAGCGACGGCGCACATGTAATATTCCGAACCGCAAACAACTCGCGAGCGACTCGTAAGCGATTTTTCATGAGCTGCGGGCGTTAATGTGTACAAACGTTCTTGGCTTCGGCATACTTTGCTTCTTGGATATAAATTATGCCGGGCGCCGCGCGGGTGGCGTCGCGTTACACAAAATTCGCCTGGAGATAAGTACCGGGACAGTTATTTTTTTCGTATTTCAGTTTTTTACTCGTTCGTCGCTGTTTTAATGGCGGCTGATACGGGCGGTGGCTCCTTTGGGGACGGTGTACGAACTCTGTGTACGTCGCAAATTATTATATGATGCTTTCAGATCATGTGACAAAAACACATAGGATAGTACGGTAGCATACTATCGTTCGTAGAAACTGTATTTGGATTAAATAAATTCGTAGTGAACGTTTGTAGACAATCTACTTAGGTAGTAACATTTCGTATTTCATGGTAAGTAGCAAATGGTTACGAATGTGATTCGGTACGGAGCGAGGGAACATCCCGGATAAGCTATTATTCCTTGATTAGTCTTCGCAACTACATTTTTGCTCATTAGTCGGTTGTGTGACGCAAAACAATGACTATAGCCAACGGCAATGTTACCTCGATTACCTAATGTACCTATTGTATTTATAATTAAGTTGCTTCAGATATTATTTTACAAAAAAATATTATAAATCAATTGAAAAAAGTATTGCAAAAATATAATTAACCTATTAATTTTTTGAAATAAATAACAAAATGCGTACATTTTTATGGGAATCCAAAGCTCTCTAACTGTGCTTCGAATGCACACCTAACCGTCAATTTTATACATCAGCTCTTATTTTTTTACAAAATCAGAATTTGCAAAAGTGGGATGCAGTCATTTCTGCTAGAAAAACTTTTATTCCGTAAGAGGAGTTGAACTTCCACGATTAAAATGGGAGTGAGATTGAAACATATGAATACCTACCGTTATGAGTAATAGGACAAAATAAGGTAAACAGTTATTCAGGTCCTCAACTCGACTCCATGTGTGGCAAAATATGCGAAGTAGTCTTCTGTTGCAATCACGTTAGCAGCAGTAACAAATCGTTGCGATCGTGTTATGCGCAGTTTTGTCTGTCGCAGTCATGAAATACACTCGCAAGTGCAAGTACACTGCACGATATGATGTGATACAGTGTACAATGAATTTAATGTCGAGGTAATTCTTCAATTCTTCTGATAAATATTAACGCTGGCTCGCAACGTAGCAGTAGCGTATACTAGAAAAAATTCGACAATGCCACTAGTGACTCAGTAGCTTAGTTGGAAGAGCATTGGACCGGACTTCCGTTCCGAAGGTCGCAGGTTCAATTCCCGCCTGAGAATATGATCTGGTGACGAGTCCAATTTGTTCTAGTATATTATTTGGTATTGTATAAAAATAGTGAATTCTAAAATCTTAAAGAACAATGGCGATCTGCCATACATGAATTTACCTGAGTTAACGTTTTAGCGTTTAGATAGAAAAAAATATGGAAATAAATCTAAATAACTTCTTAAGTTAGTATTATCAAAACTCTTCGAGAGAGTAAAAAGAGCTATTTAACTTTGAATGTTTTTGAGGTTACGATTTGGTTATTATACATTAGGCGGGTCCCCACCAAGCGAGCAGCCTCGTGCGAGACCGCGCAAACATCTTGCCTCGCGAGGCAGCGCGCATGGTGGGGACCCGCCTAATCGCGCAAAAACGGCTGGTCGGATCCTGGTTGCAGGTTCCCTTATGATTTTCTCTAATATCCACGCGGACTGAAAATTCTATGAACTATTATTTTACTCAGATTATTGAAAAACAATTTGCTAAACGCTAAACGTTTTAATAAATATTATTTTCGCCACTGTTCTTTAAAAAATGATGTGCTAAGATAGAATGAAGGTAAGTATGTGAAACGTACATTTAGCAGCACGCTGGGCTACCATGACAATCAGTGTAAGCAGTGGTTCAAAAATAATTTGTAGAATTTTGACAGCTTTGTTGCTCTCAGTACATGATTAGTTCAGCTGAAGCGTAATTTGAAACTAACATTAGACTAGCAGAGCACTTTTACTTTTGTGTAGAAAAATAATAATGAACGTTGGGAAATTTACAATGGGGCAATAAAAATGTAGTTTACGGTTGCACGGACAATCAGACTTTGAATTGTTTCATTGTTGAGAATATTTGAGTACAAATTGATGCTTTTTTAATCAAAATAAGTATAAGCCCTTGTATTACTATTTAATATTTTGTTTTATGAAAACGGAATACTTATTATAATTATAGAAAAAAATCACAGATCTCGTGCCTTTCACGACCGCAGACCGTCTGGCACATTGAAAATGAATTTAATGAATGAAATAAAACAAAATTTATTTGTAAATATTTTTTATGTACTATAAATAAAACATCTTAGAATGTCTACAAAAAATAACCTAATAAAAAAATCTAATAATAATAATAAATCTTTATTGATATAATCTTAGTACATATAAATTTACAACTAGTCTAAAAATTAGTACTTACAGGGCAAGGGAATACAATGTGCCTGAACTAGGTTTGACCTGTGTTTCAGGCTAATTAGAACTTACATAACTCTTACAAAATTATTAACCAATAAAATACAATTAAATAAATAATGAAATAAATAATAACAATACATTCAGAAAAGTGGCTTATAAATTAAAATATTACATGTAGGTAGCGAAAAATCGTAAGTCGTACTTGATGACAAACATAGTGTCAGCGTCATCAAAAATCGAAACTAGGTCAAAGTCAACTTTAGTTACAATTTTATTATTAATATATTATTTCTTTTATTTTACGTGCGCGTTAGAACTGTTAGTTGAGGTAAATTAGTATTGCTAGGTTAGTAGAAGTGCACTTTGACCGGTAATGTAATTGTTTACATTATGTTGAGGGAAAGAAAATATTTAATGTCTACCTCACCTAGTTAAAACAGACCAATATTGATAAAATAAAATAAAAATCATTAAAAACTATGCAATTATGCATTCGTGAAAGGTAAAAATGAGTACTTTATAAATCTACTGCACATAGAAATCATTTATAACGAAAAGTAAAACAAAGTAGGTACAATACTGGCGTTCTTAGGCACCACCATAATCTATAGAGTTAATGTACCTTTTTTCTGCCATTATTTTCGCTGGGCAATCGGCAGAACCTGTGCCATGATTATTTGGTTTTTTAAATCGTAAGCAAGTAGCGCACTTAGCTTCATTTGATTTTTTAGAGCAGTCTTGGATAGAATGACCTTGGTCAGCGCAATGGCCACAGGTGTGATCTGATTCCCTACAGGATTTAGGCATATTGCTGGCACTTATAGCATCTTGTAACTAAGGTAAAGTCTCGGACTGGGCAAGATGACCAGTTTACAAAAACTCTTTCACTGGAAATCAAGACTTTACGAATTAGTGGTGATACTTCTATGATGTAATTGCAGGTCTCAGCATCTTTCTTTCCCGACTTGTGGCTTAATTTAATTGAGCTCACAAAGGATTTGAGGTCAGAATTAGTATGTTTGTCAGCCAGATTTTGATTATATAAACAGGTAAAAACTTCTTTTTCCTGCATAGATGTGGGCACGCCAATCACCACTACTCTAGGTTTTCGCTTGTAGGGCTCGTCGACGGTGAGGCCAGAATTAGTTAGTACTGCCGATTCTTTTAATTTTAAGATGTCATCTTTGGTGTCTGTGCTTATTATGACACCGCCGTTTCTTGTTTTACGTAGGCCTCTAACGTGAAGTTTCATCTGTTCAGGGCAGATAATCTTCTGAACAAGAGATTTGGTGTCCTCGCTTGACTTCTGTTTGTCGTTGGGATAAATGGCTACTGAGCTGACATTTACGGGCTTAATATAGTTGTTTCCTTTTCTAACCATATCGGCGAAGGACGTTCGCGTGTCCGTTTTAGCAGATTCTTTAATTCTTTCCTTAAGATCACGGAGTTGTTGCGATAGATCTTGTTGGTCTTGAAGATTTTTTATAGAGCGGTGGGCTTGGACTGTTTTCAGCTTGAGGGACTGATACTGTACAGCCATCTGTGCTGAGCCATGGCTAACTTTCCTGCACAAGTTATGTATCCGCATTTTCTGTTCCGAGTTTAGTTTTCCTTCCGAGGCTATGTGGCAAACCTCATTCAAACACTGCTCGATCGACGACATCCAGGTCTGGATCTCTGGGGTAGAGATAACGTCAGAGTGGCCCCCTTCATCTTCCTGACTGTGCGGTCTTGATGGTGTAGATCCCGGTGGAGGCGTTGGTGGTGGAGAGCGGGGGGTCATGGCACTTCTATTAAATGGACTTGTCATTATACCTATTGTAAATTGTCTTGAAAACACTTATACACTCATTTTTCACTACTATTGACACATTTTATTTTACTACCGGCTATTGCCGAAACGAGGTCACGATTTTAGTTTATCGATTAATTATTTTGTTTAATTATTTTCTGACACGTCCGATCTTTACGCTAGTGCGTGAGAAGATCAAAATCAAATGTCAAAATCAATAATCAAAATCAAATGCACCCCGCGAGATGCTCGCGGCGACTTCATCATCACTCGAATGTTGTGTGCGATGACATTTTAACCCACATCTTATTGCAATTGCAAACTATGTTACCTAGACATCATCTTCACACTCTCATTTAGAGACCATTGTAAAAATTCATTTGGAATCGTAGCGTACTGTACTAAGAGAAACATGAGACATGCCCGATCAAGTAAGTAATTTTAAATCTAGAAATTGAAATAACAGCAACCCACGAATATATTTTGGATCATCAGTAACATCTTTAACAATAACATACCTATTTATTTCCTTTTTTACGTGTTTTGAGTGTAATTTATCTTAAAAATTCTAACCAATTAGAACAAATGCTGGTACTTATGGCACGGGTTTTCCCAGTATATGTACCAGCTGTAATATTTACTGTATCTAGAATAAGTAAGATAAATAAAATTGTGCTACAAATAAGGTAAAGAAGAGGAAAATTAAATATTATGTATTTATTATTATCTACTTTTCTGAAGTTTTTGAGATTTTTCAATTTTTTTTTAGGTTTATAGCCCTTGCTAAGACGCGTCATTTGATATCTCAACCATCTACGTAGCTCTAATATCCACAACACCAGGGCGATGTCGCACTTGGCTGAAAATCGGGCCTATACAGATGCCTCAAAAAACCATTTTCAATGTTAAAAAACTTGTCTTGAATCAAAACTGACTGACTGTTCGAGTCAAACAATAACATGACTTCTGATCTTAGGTTGTCGATAAGCAGTTTCTTAGTCATTCTGTCCTAACTAATATTATAAATGCGATAGTGAGTTTGTTTCATCATCATAAAAATTTGCATACATATTGTAAAGGGAACAGAAAATTACATACTGTCCATTTCATTTAGAAAAAAAAATACTGTCCCCGAGGTATAGAAAAATAACTGTCCAGACAGACGAAACCGCGGGCAACCACTAGTTATTTTATAAAAAAACAAGTAACATTCTATTTATTCTATGCTAAAAGTCCCTCGGCTGGCTTCAAGCTAAGGAATGATAATACTATTTACCAAATTGTGGTGAATCCTGAAATTATGAACCGACTGAAAAAGAGAAGCACTGTAGCTTCTAATTACTATTGAAAAATGTAAGTAAGTAGTGCAGTATCTAAAATTATAATGTTTTTAAGCATTTATTACGAAAATCAGTAATTAAATTACAAAACCTAATATTTCCACGTATTCTATGCTAAAGGATCAATCACACAGCTTCAATACAAGTTTTGACAGTCACGTGACGCATCAGTCACCGGCAAATAAAAACTTGTATAGAAATTTTACTGACCGTTGACGTGACTAAGTCGTGACTGAGACGTGACTGAGCTGTGTGAATGATCTTTAAGTCTTTTACTTTTTATAACCAATTATTTCGTCTTTTCTATCATTATGTTATTAATAAACTCAAAATAAATAAAAGACATTTATTTCATCACATACAAATAACAACATACAAATGTTAACATCATAAACTACTTCGAGTGTGTGATCTGGAGCCTAAACTAGGGCGACTCTGTATTTCAGGTCTCCAGTTCCTCACCCACAAAAGCCTCGACTATAGACGCAAGGTTGTAAGCTTATCGGTTTTTTATAGGATACATTTTGGCGAGTGTGTAGTGGAATTGCACAACCTAATTCTGCCACTTCCCTTCTTCCATCGGACTAGGGCGTGATAGGTCATATACAGAAAGAAAGCTGGTAGCCGGCGACGAACATTGCCGACAATTTGTCGGCAACGTTCGGCGCTTATCGGCGCTTGTTCATATAAATGCCTGCGCCGGTTACCCACGTGGACCAGCGCCGATAAGCGCTGGTAAATCGGCGCAGGCTATCAGTTTTCTTTCTGTATACGGCCATAGCGGGCATGCGCTTGCCTATCTATCATAAAAAATAGCTATTAGTAATTATTTTACTACTCGATGGCTTCTTAAAATTTATTTATTAAATTGTTTAAATTGTTCTTTTGGCTCTTCTACGTTTTCGTTTAGTAATTAATATCCAACGTTCACTTGATTGCATCAAGTATACACTACAGACTGGATTCAGATAAAACATTATTTGTAGAAAAGGTTCCTCCCTGCAAGAATCAATGTTTATTTTAAACACGATAAGACTGGCAGATTAATAAAATGGAATGTATCTTGGCTTCATCGTTACCGTAAAACGTATAAAGGTTTTAAATTGCTTTTCTATTTGAATGAAATAGTAGTTTATGAAACTGATGCATAATACCTAGTTATGTGCAGTTTCATACACTACTTTATCTACTCTCATACAATTATTGTGATTGAACCTACCTAACCTAGTAAGTAGTAGGTAGTTTCTCGACTTTGCTTTAGGTAGGTAGGTTGTACCAAATACTTAGAAACTCTACGTACTTACCTTTAAGTATTACGTTTTTCCATCGCCGCATCTAAAATATCTACTCACTCACTACTATCAAATATTTTTAAGCAAAAGTAAAAATTAAAATCTAAAAAATGGCGCGTTTTCTATTAGAGAAAATAAATAAAAATGAGATGACTGCATTCCAGCAGAGTAATCGTTACGCTAAGTCATCGATCACCATAGAGTACATTTTAATCATGGAAAGTATATGTGAGAATTTCATTGTTTTTTTTAATATCGCAGCACTGCCATCTTCTTGGATTTGCCCTGTATCGTAATGAGAAAAAAAAGTTATTTTATAGCATACTTTAGTTAACGAAGGTATAAAATAACGTAACGTATATATAACGTATAAAAATAATAATAACGTAATATAATATAATAACGTAAATAATAATAACGTATAAAATAACTTTTTAATTTTTTTTCGGTATTGCGTGTATAGTGTAATATGTCAATATAAATTCGTTTTGAAATTCATAATTCGAATTTTACGATATGAGAGTAGATAAAATAATTTAAAATTGAAATAACTTGTTTTTGTTTAGCAACAATCGCTTTCGAAGTAGAATTATTGAGTAGGTATTAACTTAACAGACGTGAACCTTTGTTCTCTGTATGCCTACAAATGTATTTATCAAAAATAAAAGATACTTAAGTTCATAAAAAAATATGAAAACTCTTTACAGCTTTTACACGTTAGATGTTGATTTATTTTGTAGGGGTCAATCACAAAAAAAAAATAATTAGATGAATAAGCACTCTGCAGATTGGTGGAGCTCAGTTTTTAGTATTTTCATACATATCAAGTTATTAGAACTCACTCAAGTAAAGTCTTTTCACATTAAATATCAAAGTAGTACAGGTTTAACTTAATCATTAAAAACAGATAAATATTTGGAATTTCTCATTAAATTTTTGGTTGAGTCACATGACGTTATCACAACTTAGTCATACGTTGACATATTAGTCCACTATTTTATCCCTTAGGTACTTAAGTATGCAAACTAGTCTTTTCCTGTTATTCGTTCGGAGGTAAACATGTTTTAAGCCGCGAACATTGAGGCGATTTAACCAGTCTTACGGCACACACGGCCGCGGTCAGATTATTTCGACACACTACACGATAATAAACAAAATGAAGTACACTCCAGTTATTATTTTGGTGTTCTTATCAATAATATGTGTGAGCCACTGCAAAGATTTGATCGTGGGCACCAGTTTTAACAACAGATTGCTTTGGCAGCAAAAAGTTGAATACAACGCCATCCCGCTGAAGAAAAGAGTCAAAGAAGTATTCTTCTCGGATCCAGGACAACAAGTCATCAAGGTAAATCTAATTCAATTGCTCTCAAGCTCAAATTCTTACTAGATATTGAAATAAAACACTTTTAAAAGGATACTACTATATGGTCACCGCAGTTGCAAAGGTGTCTAAACGTCGGGAAAATCAAAAATCATACCAAACACCTATTAATTAACAAAGTACTTTCAATAAAACCACGCTATTATCCGTTAAAATGGTTTTATTTTCATTTCAAAACATGCTGTCATTTTTGGTTAATTGGAATATTAAGTTCTAATAATCATAATAATAATATAATAAATAATAAATTTTTGACAACATCACATACATTGCTCCAATCCCAAAGTAAGTAGCTATAGCACTTGTGTTATGGAAATCAGAAACAACGGTGGTATGACACACACCCAGACCTGAGACAATATTGAAAAGTTCATTTTCTACATTGACCCAGCCGGGGGATCGAACCCGGGACCTCAAGAGATGGTCGCCTTGAAAACCGGCGTGCGAACCACTCGACCACGGAGGTCGTCTAATATAATAATCTAATTAAGTTGGTAGTTATGAACTTAGATAGCCATTTTGTGCAGCAAGTAATAAGTTTATTTGTTTCGCTCCGTTAAGTTATCGGTGAAGGTCAAGTCATTTAAAAATATACATTGGATAACTTTTAGCATTCAAATGTAATGTGATGTTTTTTGGTTGAGTATATAACTTTTTAGCGTATTTTTTGTGGATATGTCGAAGAATATGAACATTTTATTTGCTTCACAAAGCAATAATTATTACTTTCAAATTTTTTTAAGAATACCTACTTATAATAATCCAATAGGGGTTATATAAAATATAATAGAATGCCTGTTTACGTAGCAAAAACAAATTATTATATATTCTAACCCGCAACCGTAGCTTTCGCATTCAGGGTCTAACCGACCTTAGCTAGGTAACCTTAGTTGCGTTTAATTAACACATATTAATTAACCCTTCCACTACAATGGAATTACACTTCAGATACTAGAATCTCACGTGTTCTTGCTCGAACATCACTTAAGGCCTCATACTTACACTAAGGACTTATGTATGTTAATTAGGGAACAGGTGTAGCAACACAAATGCAATAACTAGTGCAGTGTTGCTTATATAAAATTATCCTACTTCCTATCCTACTAATATTATAAATGTGAAAGTTTGTGGGTTTGGATGTTTGGATGTGTGTTCCTCATTCACGCAAAAACTACTGAACGGATTTGGTTGAAATATGGCACACAGATAGTAAATAGCCTAGATTAAAACATAGAATACTTTTTATCCCGATATTCCCACGGGAACGGGAACCACGCGGGTGAAACCGCGGGCGGCTGCTAGTCTTAAATATACTAATGAGGCAAATTAATGCAGTATCAAATCCCTATCCATTATTGAGTTAAGTTTGAAAGTTAACTGAGGGATTAATTTTTATGATATTTAAGAGACATTATAATAAATTTATTTCTTAATAATTATGTACCAAGTCAGGTCTCTGACCTCTAGCTGATTATTGACCGAGCGAGCGCGAAGTACGAGCGAAGCGTCTCTGCTTCAGCTTGGGCAATAATTCTTTCGTATGTCATTCCTTGCGGCTATCCGTTTATTCTCCTCTACAGTGGGGGTATTACAACCTCTTAAAACTTGCCAGGTTTATGAATTGCTATAGTTACATCTCTTTCTCGCTGTATAGCCATTAAAAGAGATAGATTGATAGCCAGTCAGAAAACTGCCACGAAATAAGAGGCCATAATACGGCCCCTGGGGCCCAATCGCACTAATTCTGAACGATAAAACCAAAACCGTTACGTTGTCATTGAGGTTATATTTACCTAAAAATCTTTGGTTTAGCTTAAGAATTTTCATTTAAATTGTCCGAGATTGTCATTCTAGGCTCCTTAGGCACAGCTTTGTACAATTTTAACATAATTAAAGCGAGTATTTTTCTGTAAACAAAACTCAAGCGGTAACGATTTGGTAGGTTTTATCGTTGTAAATTAGCGCGATTGGGCCCCTGGTCGCATTTCTCAACCGGTTTGAAATTTTGTGAGCTGGTTCGATCATTATATATAATTTTTCAGTCGAGCCAGTTTTTTGTTTTTTTTTCGAAATGGTTGAGATATATAAAAAAACATTTCAGTTGTTCGAAAAATTATCAAAAATGTAAAAAAACTTTTTTGTTAGCGGTGCAAAGGAAATTTTGATTTGTTTCCAATTTTTAAAAGACTCAAAAGTTCATTTTAATCAAAACATTTCTGGCCATATTCGAAACTTGAAATTATTTAGGGTTGTGCATGGGTTGTGACTTTGTGACAGAACCTAGGAGTGCGTATATTATTTGCACACGCATAGATACTTATTAGTAAAAAAAAAAATATTTTATTTGTTTTTGAAAAACATACAATTTGAGCTACTTTTTAATGCGGGGTCTACAGCTCCCGGAGCCACTAGTTATACCTATGCTACAGAGCGGTCACTGACTACCTCGGTAAACTAGGAACAATTATAATTTTATAATAAGTTAATTTTATATATAAGTTAATAATTATTAGACTCGTTAAAAAAGTAGACTTACGCAAACAAAAATATATTGCAACGTAAGCATCTGCAAAAGGCGTCCGAATCGATTAGTCCTTTTATTATAAATAAAAAACCTAATGTTAAAATTAATGTGCTAAACCAAAAGGCGTTCGAAACTTTGAAAACTATTTTAAAACCATTACGAGTATTCTCTTCTCATAAGAATAAATAAAATTTATTCTTATCAAAAGATTACATAGGTCGAAAAAGGATTTTTTTTTTTGCTTTTCCATAGGAAGTCGGTCAGCTGACCAAAACATTTTGTATGGGAGTATGAAATTTTTTTTTCGTTTTTCGACCTATGTTCCATGGAGAATGTTGTTCAGTTTCAGCAACACTTCACCTTTTTCAGGATCTGACAGTTTTTTTGACCTTCCTTCACGTCCTAACTACTGAACCGATCATCATGAAATTTTGCATACACGTTGTCAGGGGTATAGAGAAGGACATAGGGTACCTTTCATCCCGAAAAAAAGTATTGTTCCCGAGGGATAGTAAAAAACTTTTCCACGCAGACGAAGTCGCGGGCGGCCGCTAGTGATGTACAAACCTCGTTATCTATATACTATTGAACCTTGCGGAAGTGTAGTTTTTTTTTTCAATATTAACGCGGGAAAAAACCTGTGACCGAGCGATTATCGACACAATGGAAAGGAACACTGTGAGCGTGACTTTATTACAGTTTTTTTTTACATTTTGCCAGTGGTTATAACTAGTTATATATTCAATTATTTTGTATACGCATTATGTGATTGGTTATGGGTTATTTACATGGGTGACTAAAGACGTACAACTTTCGCCGTACGGCGAAAATCAACTGTGTAAATGCCAATTCAGCCTAGGCCGCAGGTGACTGAACAAAATTATCTGATCCAGTGGCCAAAACTGGAACTACGTTATTACATACATGAAAAAAGTAGTCACGGCATGTTGCTACTTTGCTGCTCTTAAAAATTAACAAATAGTAATATTTGTTAAAAAAAAGCTTTTAATCTGTAAGCAAGGTTTTACTGCAATAAGGTAGATATTACATGTCAAAATAGAGGCAACATTTTCCTTAGCAAGACATTATAAATGACTACATAAAGGTTTTATCAGTAATACCAACCATTATGCAAATGATGTAAACATAATAATAGCAGGATTGATGCTACCTGTTTCCATCATAGACGAAAAAAAATATTTGTTAACTTTTGGAACATCACTTCTATTATAGTTTGTGAAACTGGAACAAGCCGCTATGAATATGACTCATGAAATTGTATGATCTCATCAATCATGTTGTATTTATGTAATAGGCCTAAGTCACTATCAGGGTTGATTTTGTAGGGAAAAATAATAAATATGGTTCGCATTACAAATACCTAGCTGAAAACTTTACCATTTGTCACGAATGATTGCCACCTGTAGGTATTTGTAACCCTATCTAGCACTTTCAATTAAAATCAAAATCACGAAAAACTATCAAGTCCGAATCGAGGTCGTATTTAAGCAAGTCAACTCTTTATATTGAAATTGGTACGTACAGCCCTACAACCGTAAAATGAACTAAGATTTTAAATACACAAAAATGCTTGATTCGGATACAATATTGTCATTCGATAGTTTTTCGAGTGGTGTTCTATTTATTATATAGGTACATTCTGTGTTCAGGGCTAAGATTATTGATGTGACAAACGATTGCATACCTACCGGGATTGGATAAACCTATGTGCGATTATATATTAATTTTATTACTTTTAAGCCAGGACATCAGCGGAATTAAAATTTATATTTTTCTCTTTTTTGTACATCAGGAAGGGAAAACTGTCGAAGCATTTTCCAACGAACTTATTTATTTTGACGATTCTTTATGTATTTACAAAAACAACTTTTATATTACTTCTCAGTAAAAGCACCTTCTTAGGATTAAACTAAACTAATCTAATTCATGTTCATTAAACATAATCCTTATTAAATATTGATATCAAAACAAGATTTAGTAAGCTTTTGATGTCGAGTAATTTATAATATAATTAGAATAATGTTAGTCTTTTCATAGGTATGTTATTTAAAATATATCTGAAAGGTAGTTAAAGGTAATTTTCCTCTTATATTATAAGATAAAACATTTACAAACTAACTATATTTGCTTCATCGTAATATTTTTTCGATAGCATAAGTGATTAATAAGTGGACTCATACAATATTAAGACTGAGTTGAATGTTTTTTCTGCGAAAAGCTTAGATCATAATAGAAAACACGTTTAAAACAAGTAGGTACTTTATATTAAGACCCAAGTAATCTAGTTAATTTATTAGATAAAACAAGACAACAAAGTTGCGTAGTGTTTAAAATATACCGCGGCCGGCATCTAAGAAGAAGACACAGACTTTTGCAAATTTAGCATTCCGATGCAAATTACTCGTTCGTAACGATTGTAAATTGTTTTTTTCTTTTCCAGGGCATAATTGCAAGGGACCTGGACCACACCGACGCCATCGCCAGCATAACAGCTGGAGGAGTGGGCTTCTCTTACGCCAATATCAAGTTCAAGAGCGACAGAGGCTCCGGATTAAACTTCCAACTGGAAGTATATTCGTAATCCCTTACGACAGAATCATCTGCAACGCAAAATTATTCGCAAAAAATTAAATTCTGTCGATTGAATTTAAATTCATCTTTCAATGTTTTATTCATGTTGCCCGCCCAACGCGGGGAGTTGTAAATTGAAGTACCTAATTCAATCATCCGTTTGAATGTTTCATAATCAGAAATAAGTTTAACATCAGATGTAAATGTGTGCGATGCCGTCATTAATGTAAATAGTTTAATTATTTCAATGTAACACCCTGTCGTTGATTTACAAATACAATAATTTTATTTATTACCATATATTTTTTAAGTTTAAATTTTCTTATTATTAAACACATATTTCAATACAATCACAGTATTTTGACTGTTTGTTCGTCCGTTGATATTAATTTGAATGATAGATGAAAGTGTACCGTCTAGACAGAGTCATCATCATCATCAGACAGAGTACTTAACGGAATAATCAGTGAGAATTGCAATTTTCATTTGAGTGCTGTTTTTTTTACAAAACATAATCCACGTGAGCATGAGTTTTTACCCGCGTGCGGGTGTTGGGCTGACATAACACAAGCGACTGCTCCGCGTTATTAATTGAAGGTGCTAACTTAACTAAAAACATACAACATACATTTAGCTCATGTTGCGTGTTTTTACCTGCGCGCGGGTTTTGGCCCAACAAACTCAAGCGATTGCACCTCGTTCACACTCCGCATGCGTGGCGCATACATGAAAAATAATTATATAGGACGAAAGGAATCGGACAACGCGAAGTAAAACTTTTTAAATATTTTTACAAGCGCTTTTGAGCTATCAAATAGTATTGTAAAGTTTATCAATGGACCATGTTTGTTTAGGTTGTGAGAAAATAATATATCCTGTAAGAGTAACTTTTAATTTGCTACTAAATACTTGTTGTTACTTTTTTAGTGAATCAAAATATTAGATGGCTCTAAATAAAAATTGTTTAAAAAACAAAAAAACTGACTTCAAAAAAATTGCCTCTAAAAGCAAGAAATAATATTCAAATAATTAGATATACATTCATTGTTATAATACAAACACGTCTTTGAAGTCGGGTGGGACTTTAAGAATAAAAAAAGGAAGTTGTACTCCAGCACAGATATAATTATATCGAGATAGATGGTAAAAGTGTACGTACTTCGCGTGTAAAAAGTTTGATCCACGGTCAAACTTTTGTCCGACCTAAGTTAGTCCGCTTGAGACCATTGCCGTGAAAACACGTGTCACTCAAAAGCGAAAATGGTAAATTTTGCAGTGATTTCATGCGAGAGCTCATCAAAAACTGTTGGCCGAGAAAATGGTGATATTTTCTTTCACGGGTAAGTTTTTTTAAACACAAATAACCCTTGATTTAATATTTAAACGAATTAATTTAGATTAGTATCACTTGTACCATCATAATTACTTATTGAACGTATAGCTACGCGTAAACTTTCATTGCGGGTTATAAATGACGCGATGTTTACTGTGTGCCTTGTAAACACGCAATGAAAATCGCAGCTGTCGATACTATTGCGTCCACTGAATGTCATGGTAGGAGCATTTCCTAATTCCTCCGTCCGATTAAGAGAATAGTGTTGTGTATGTTTCGATTTTTTTACCCGATTCAACAAATAAGAATCGATTTTCGAAACAGTGGACCGAGGTTGTTTTATGTGATCAAGAAACAATGTTATTCCTTGCATCCAAAGTTTGTTATGTAAAAGTTTATATTATCCTTAAAAAATATTATTAAGTTTGTTATCGTACCCCAGTAAACGAAAAGGTTTTCGTTTACTGGGGTGTAGGGAAATGATTGGAAGACAATTTTTGACTTCGTAACTTTCTTTGGACTAGTTAGCAGGTGAACATATCAAAAGTCCGCTGCGCTCAAGAAGACTAACAAAGAGTGGAAAAGAGAAGTTAACATCATACGGACACGGTCTATGTAAAAAAGAGACAAGGGATCAAGTGACATGTGCCAACATTTTTTACAGTAAGAGCCCCTAGCGTCACAGCAAATGAGCAATCACAGTTTGTTTAAAATATTTGTTAATCTTAATTATAATATAAAATAAAGGTATCGTGGAGCCATGGTGTCTTGTGCTCTAAGTAATTGTGATGTGACAAAAAGAAATAATCCAAGTAATCACACTTTTCACAGGATCACAGGTGAATAAGATATTGCCACACATTTCTCTAAAACCAAATTTCTCTACATTTATTCGTTTATCGACGAAGAAAACAGTATGGAACATAGTGTATTAATTTACTTTTCGTATAATAGTCATATTTTATGTATCTCATATAAAATGTATGCATTCGTTTTCGGATCACCTGTTTATTGACTTTGTTGTTCTTTGACATTCTATTTCTATGCTCGGAACTTTGCGTTCTAGCGACATGGAACATTGTACAAATAACAGCTTATTAAATTTGCTACATATATATATATATATATATAGTTTTATTCAGTCAAGTTTTTCGATATCTTTCATAGTTTTTGAGATATCCGCTCCTGAATGTCTATCAACCTGTTAAGGTGAAGCTTAAAGACAATGGAATGGCGCATTTTTAGATAGGCGCATATAGATTTGTCATGTCTGTCTGTCTGTCTGTATGTCTGTCCGTCCGTATGTCACAGCCACTTTATTCCGAAAGTATTAAGTTTACACAGTTGAACTTGGTAGGTAGATGTATTCTGTCAACCGCTTAGCGATTTTAACACAAAAATAAAAGATTAAGGGGGGCTCCCCATACATGGAACTGATACTGAAAAAAAATTTTTTCTTCTAACCAATAGGTACGTGCGGGGTGTCTATAGATAGGTCTTTAAAAATGATATTGAAGTTCCTAAGGGTCTCCCCAGACCTACCGGTTTCTTTTCTTTGCTATGCTGTTCTACTTGCTGTTTAGACCGCCGGCCAACCAGGGTCATTTTCAATCTATCGCATATTGGGACCAGATCAAATTGGCAAGATAGCCATTAGCTTGGTGTTATCAAATATCATCGTCTGGGTTGCGAAGTAGGAAGCTTCTGGGAGATATGCCACCCTGAACATGGTCTCTGATTGCTAAAAATAAATCGATCGCATATTTATATAAATTGTGAACACGGTCGTGGGTGGCATCATTACCTACCTGAATTATTTTTTTGTGCTTTCATAACGATCGTTTAAGGAACAAAGCTCACAAGAACATACAGAACATATGTGAAAAAATATGCGATAGATTGAAATGAGCCTCTTGGCCGGTGGTCCATTGCCGAACAGCAAAGCAAAGAAAAGAAACCGGTAGGTTTGTGGGGACCCTAAGACAATTTTTTCTCAAAGTCTACAGTTTGAAAGATATACACCGCCAAAGTGGTAAAATGTGGTTTGAACGACATATATTTTGTAGTTTTTGAGATATAGCACATTTTCCAAAACCGCAAATATAACTTTGTCATTCATACCAACAGTGTGAAAAACAAAGTTATTTTTGGAGACCAAAAATTATAGTGGTATTAAATTTTAGGAGCGGATATCTCGAAAACCATACAAGATATCGAAAAACTTGACGGAATAAAACTTCGCGCTCGACTTTGGCGGGGCAGTCTGCATCGGGGGACAGTGCCGTGCCCCCTGATGCAGCTATGAATATTGAGCTTTATGTTTTTTGACTTATATGATTGCCTTGGAAGCGATCAAGCGATGTTGTAGTTCGGGTTTGGATAGCCGCGTGTTAGTATTGTCCCACATAACTACCTACCTATTCTAAATATTTAAAATCGATTATATCATTGCTCCATCGAGTTTGACAAAGGAAGTTATTCCTTTTCCTATTTATTCCTTTTATTGATAATCGATAGTTATATCGATTCAGTTCTAAAGGTCGGTTTTGCGCCTTTGAATCGGTTCTGCGCGGTTTTGATTTCACATCACTAAATCTCGCTTGTGACGTCATCGTAGGTACTGTCAGCAAAGCTATGAGCTGAACACCTTAAGGTTCATTTCTAGATTGAGTAGTCTGTATTGTCTTGCATTTACCCAAAAGTCACAAAAGCATCTTTTGTATAAAAACAATGGAGGCAGGTAAAGACGAACTTTTAATTGCCATCCTTGCAAGCGATTTATTTTCAAACTGTTAAGGTCATAACTTTGCTGACTGTACAAAAAATTCGACACGCTAGGTTCTCATACAGTTTGAAGCGCTCTTTTGGTCTATCTTGATATATGTCTGTGTACTCCAGCCCCACAGAATAATGATAATGCGTATCTAATAATTTTAATATTATTTCTTGATTTTTAGAGGCAGGTTTTTGAAGTCGGTTTTTTGTTTTTTAACATTTTATTTTTTATTTTTAGTGTAAGTACCCTCTGTATTAGATAGTATAGCTTTATTATGTAGGTAGAGAAATCGGCTCAGCCAAACGTGAGATAATCGTGGAGAAACACACACATATGGATGAAACTGAGAACCTCCTTTTTTGATGTCGGTTAAAGTACCAAAACCTTTTCCTAAATGTAACAAATACTATTCTGAAAACCGAATCAAAATCGGTTTAGTCAAAAGCGAGATAATCACGGAGAAACGTACATACTTCTTTTTTTTGAAGTCGGTTAAAAAGACAAGGTATCCCTTTTCCAGCAAAAAAATCATCTCATTCGGTTCATAAATAACAAAGTCGTCAAAGTAGTTGATGCAAAATCAGAGTATTTTCAGGATTACTTGAAAACTACTGATCGCATTTAAAAAAAATTCAAATGGGACCATCTCGCAGGAAAACCCAATCGAACAAAAAAAAAATCATCAAAATCGGTCCATAAATGTCGAAGATACGCGCGAACAACTATAAAAAAGTATACAATCGAATTGAGAACCTCCCCCTTTTTTGAAATTGGTTAAAAATATAGTAAATCACAATATTTTCATTGATAAAGTAATATTTGCTGCTGACCATTTTTAATTAATGAAATCATGGCAGCCCATTTAATTATTTCTTAGTTAATATAATAAATAACTAATATTTAGTGACTTGAAAGGAGTTGTTTCTTTATTTTTGAAACTCTTTTGTTTTATTTTGGCAGTTTACGTTTTTTTTTAATTTTGGCAGTTTACCATGTGTGAATTTTTAAAAATCTAAATCCAGCAATCCAAAGCCGGTCCCTGATAATTGGTAATTAATGGTTAACCACAAACGCAGACAGTTATTCGTTTACTGGTGATGTTTTTGGTTTTTATCGGCCAAATATTACGCTATCGCAGAAATGATAATGAATATTATATTATTTATTTCTACCTATTTTATTAATGGCTCTCGGAATAATCTTAAATTGGACTGCTAATGGCGTGGTGTTTCTTTGTGTTATTTTTTGCAATTCTGCTCCGAATATGAATCATAAATTACGAATCATAATCATATTTCATAACTAGATTAGTATGTATATTACTCTGCTCATTGAATTCCATAAAGGCTGGACATTTTTGTTAACAATTTAACTAACAACTTCGTTTGGATATTCGTAGGTATATCAAGTTCGGTGTTCCTTGATAATATTTTACGCACAAGCGAACAAGACCTAAGTTGTATGTTGCATGTTGCGTCAAAAATGTTTGACAATCCGATGCACGCTACACGCTTTTCAAGCAATGCTTCACATATAAAAGAATCAGAATAATCTTTAGTACCTATTAGTATTAAATGATTATATTCATAACCACTTATGGTTTAATGTGATACACATATTGCACATTAATGAACTACCAACATAACATAGATTAATTACATTGTAAAGTGTTCCCACATGATATTATATTGTGTAGTAAAATCAATTGCAGCAATACCAATATTACTTACCGACATACCTATAATGTCATAAGGAAAATAGCACATGGACTATTCAGGTCGCATTCGATGAAGTCACCACACCTTACAAAGGGAGGAAGCATTCATTGAATCTTCTGAACTCGAGGTCGTTTGGACAATGACACGTATGTCAACTGTTCAACGAACTGAGAAACAAAACACAACGTTATCAGACCATAAAAAGTGCATTGATAACCCGTTCTTGAGTTTGCACAATAATACTGCGTTATTATTTGCTTAAGCTAGGGCTTCCTAGGATGACGGTGCCGTCATATTACGGCCGTACAAATACGGCGCGCCGTACTGTTTACATAGACAATGTTCTACGCCGCTAAATTACGGCCGTAATATGACGACACCGTCATCTTAGGAAACCCTATTTTTAGGCAAAATCCTGAAAGAGGCGAAGGTCACAACGTGCACGGCCTTTTATCTTATTATACTTTTACAAAGCTATTCATATAATATTTGGTACGGATATAGATGGGACCTTGGGCACACCCCGGGCACTCCATACAAGCGTCGCATTTTAACTACCTATTACACAGACGCTACACAGTGACGTATTTGCACATGCGCAACTGTGTGCGTGAAGTCTAGAGCTATTAAATGAGCACACGAATCGGCACACGAACTCGCGCGGTGGGGTGAGGTAATTGATTGTGGGGCGGGGCGGAGAGTTTCTTTTCTGTACGATAGTACTTATATCTATTCTGTGCCTTGGGGAAGGCTACGCTATTAGGCTATACATAGGCTATTTTTTTTCCCACTGCTGGGCACAGATCTCCGCCCGCACAATATGACCCTGTAATCCGCGCGGGTGAAGCTGCGGGCGGAAAGTATACTATAAAAGAACGAATAGTGAGACTCGAACCCACACTAACTTTGGATTTCCGGTAAAATGCTCTTCCAATTGAGCTACCGAGTTGCTTGTAGCTCAATTGGATGAGCATTAGACCGGCACTTGACGAGCTGGTGACGAGTCGTTTTTTTTCTAGTAGGTATAGATTTAACATAACTATTCTAAAGTATCTAAATAAACAATCTCCAACGCTATTTATACCTAACAGAAATAAAAAAAATATCTCACCACTAAAAATATCTATACTACTATACTAGCATACTCTAACTACAGCCACATAATAGGCATATAAATTGGCAAGAGAAAGATGAGACAAAAGATGCGCAGTAGACATAAACACTAAGTTTGTGGCTACTGCGCATCTTTTGTCTCACCTTTTTCTTGCCAATATAAATGCCGGGCAGTATACTATCGTACGGAAAGGAAACTTTCCGCCCCGCAACACAATCAATTACCTCACTCCACCGGCCGGCGCCCACCCGTGTGTCGATCCGTGTGCTCATTCAATAGCACGCACACAGTTGCGCGTGTGCAAAAACGTCACTGTGTAGCGTCTGTGTAATAGGTAGTTGAAACGCGACGCTTGTATGGAGTGCCCGGGATGTGATGAAAAAAGTTAGCAGTTTTATAATAATAAGGCAAAGTTGCACTCCAAGGCTTGAAACTTACCTGCCAAGTGAACATGAAGAAAGTTAAGACTAAAGAATAGGTTGGTAAAGAAGTAGCATAATATCACGTTAAACTAATTACCAACTATGAGTCCGTTTTCCGTCGTATTCATGAGCTAATTATAAACCGTCATCAGCAGAAGAGGTTTTGCTTTTTCTACCTTAAAATAAAATAAGCTTTTATATCTAGACGAAGTCTGAAAAGTTTCTTGAAGTAACTAACTAATTTGTTAACCCGTGAGAAGGCGCGCTATGAGCAATTTGCTCACACAAAAATTTCATCCAACAATTTTTAATCTTACCCTCGCTTTACCATTTCAAGCTCCCAAGTACCTTCCTAACTATTCATCGCCTCTCTCCTGACACAACTCCCGCGCCGGTCAAAGGCGTTGCGACTGCGCAGCGAAGCAATTGTGGAGGCCATATACCATCTTGCGGCAATTTGCTCATCACGCGCCTATCCATGTAAGTATTTATTTTTGTGGTGTAAGGAAGAAAACTTTTTTTTTTAATTTATTATCGTTGATTTTTATGTAAACAATCTTAAGTAATAAATGAATGAGTATTATTTCATTTCTAGCTACACCACACATGCAAAATGGACGATCGAATGCAAGCACAAATTAGTTCGTGGTTGGAAGAGGATTCTGGTGATGAATTGGATGCGGATCTCGAAAATGAAGAACAGTATTGGGTTGACACCATAGAAAGCGATAGTTCTGTCATATGCAGTCCTCATGCAACTGCTACGGAGCAATCGTCGGATGAAACTGATGCTGATATTTCAACTCCAATATGTCCTAGACGTAAGAATAGAAGCTCAAAAAAAGCGTGTACTTCGTGCAAGCAATTACCTTGCACCGAGCATACAATATACATGTGTTCACTATGTTTCGAGAAGCACACTAGTGTAGATCTCATCGAAGAATCATTTTTTTGAGTTTTTATTATGTAGCAACTTTTATTGTGATTTTTATGAAGTCTGCCAAAAGTTTTAAATAATGATAAGTTGTTTTGTTATTTAATTTAGAAGTTGCATTTATGTTTAATAGTTTTATTAAAAACACTTATTTTCTTACTTCCTAAACCTTGTTTTATTCATTTTAGTATATTATAAACCAATAAATATATAAACTCTAAAAATATTAACATTTATGGTAGTGTGAGCAATTTGCTCGCACGCGCCTCCTCGTGTAAAGCCGGCCATATACGCTAGGTTATGCATGATGGTTATGCCTGTAAGGTCAAAACCGTCATGCATAACCGAGCGTGTGTGGGATAAAACTGCATGCCTGTCATGCATGCCTGTCATGCAAGCCGCTCGGTTATGCCTGTGGTCAAAACCGTCATGCATAACCTAGCGTTATGCATGACGGTTTTGCATGAAGGTTTTGCATGGTGGTTTTAAAGCCTTAAATATTGAAGATGGGTAATTTTACTGAAAGAAGACTTCATTAACCGACTTCAAAAAAAGGAGGAGGTTCTCAATTCGTCGGAATCTTTTTTTTTCTTTTTTTTTATGTATGTTACTCGATTACTCGAAGACGGCTGGACCGATTTGAAAAATTCTTTTTTTGTTTGAAAGTATATACTTCCAAGTTGGTCCCATTGTCATGAAATCAGGATCTGATGATGGGATCCTGGAGAAATCGAGGGAACTCTTCAAATATTATAGGCACATCTATAGCGATTTTAGTATTTTCTTAAGTAACTTGTGCATTTGCTTTCGAAAAGTACTATTTCGGTGAAGTAGAACTGATGATGAAGACCAGCATAGATGATCATCGGAACTATTCAATACTAAGTAGTTCACTGGTACGATACGATTACTTTAATATGGTTGCTAGGCTATTTATGCTCATCATAATTCATATGGTGAAGAAGAGCTGATAGTGAAGTACCAGGATAACTCCTCAACAATAAACGCCCCTGCGTCGGGAAAAGCAGTACTATGTAAAAGGTGATGAGCCGTTGACATAAGGCTATTGTAACTTAGATAATATCATCACCAAATATACTTACCACAAAAAAGTTTAAAATAAAAAAGTTTTTAATAAAAACAAAACCTCCTTCAAAAACCTTGAAAATAATCTAACAAAAAACAGTTTCAAAAATAAATTAATGGCTCTAAAAAGCAAGAAATAAAATATTGAAATCTGTATAATAACTAACTCGAAAGTTTGTATGCATATCTTATATTAAACAACGTCTTATGAAGTCGGGTGGGGTTTAAACCCATGATTAAAGTTTAGATATATTAGTTTAGATAAAAAATATCGTTCGTCCCCCCCCCCCCCCACCCGACTTCAAAAGGCGTTGTTTAATATAAGATATGCATACAAACTTTCGAGTTAGTTATTATACAGATTTCAATATTTTATTTCTTGCTTTTTAGAGCCATTAATTTATTTTTGAAACTGTTTTTTGTTAGATTATTTTCAAGGTTTTTGAAGGAGGTTTTTTTGTTTATAAAAATATATGGAACTGCATTCAATGATTTTTGGAAAATCGCCTGCCTTAACCAGGAATCGAACCCACCAAAAACGAAAACATTTTTGTATTTATTTTTACAACACCAATCGAAAGGGTTACTTATAAGGATTACTTTTTTTTAAGTGACACTGCATCTTAAACAAATGGAAGGCCATGAAATTTAACATTTAAAATTTAATAATTACGGATTTCATCAATTCGTATCGAATCAGTCAATCAATTAAAAAAAATCTTTGAATGCAGTTCCATATATTTTTATAAACAAAATGAAGTCTTCTTTCAGTAAAATTTCCTACCTTCAATATTTAAGGTACTTTCCCTTCGTGTGGCAAAGTTTGGGACACCCTGTATATTTAATAATATGCTTATTTCATCTAAATGAATTAATTCTGCTAGAAGCCATTCATCCCAAAAATATAAGTGAAGAAATCTGAGGGACAGGGCAAATACCGGGGGTGGGGGTACAGTTCTTTTTTAATTGCTCCAATGCCAACCACACCACACACGCTAGGTTATGCATGACGGTTTTGACCACAGGCATAACCGAGCGGCGTGCATGAGCGGCTTGCATGAAGGTTTTGCAGCTCGGTTAAAACTGTCATGCGTAACCTTACGTGTGTGCTCTCTATTGAACTCGGTTTTGCATGAAGGTTTTGCAGCTCGGTTAAAACCGTCATGCATAACCTAGCGTATATGGCCTGCTTAAGAAAATTAGGCGCGCCTTCTCACGGGTTAATAATCTGTTCAATAACTGTGTTCTTTGCTTCTTATTTAATTTATTTTAATGTCACCTACAACTAGACCAAGTTATATTCAGACTTTTGGCTAATATTGTTGCGTGTATTTAGAGTAATAAAATACAATTTCTTGATTACTTTGACTACTTCTGACGGCTTAGTAAAGTTCAGCAGACCAGAAAATGTATGTGAAAGACAGGTCAAGGTAGATCACAATTACAAAGGACACTTCACATATTATGAATGACACTTTGAGAAGTATAAAAAAAATATCACTAAAGGGCCCTTTTACATTATTATCATTCGACATTTCTATCTCTATAAACTTTCACTTTTAAGTTTCTATATACAGCGTGAAATTATCATTTGATTCCCGCAGTGGGATGGTTCTACTCATGATTACAAGCAACTTTTGCTAGGGGGTCACGAAAAATAATCAGCTGTATGAAAAAGCGCAATACTTACTCGACTTAAATGTATGTAACAGCAGATTTTTTTGTGCCCCATCATAAAAGTTGCTTGTAATCATGAGTGGAACCACTCCACTGTGTTAACCAAATGATTAAAATTTAAGCATGTATAACTATCGATCTGCAAATCAATGGCTAAAAATAATGCTATCTCTGAACTCACGACCAAAGCTACGTACATTAAACACGGAATATCAGTAGTTTTAACATTTTACCGATAAAATATTGACTTAGGTATATTTTGAATTAAAGAAGCGATTTGCTTTTTTAACTGCATTCAATTTCGGCTGCCACGACCGAAGTGAGTTTAATTTCCTGACCTGGAAATTACAGGGTGCTAAGAAAACGAAGACATTTAAAATAGCATTCGAACAAGGTTTTATCGATTCGTTACTTAGGTAATGAACTTTTGACTACTCTTATCAACATTTTTATTTTACTGTAGCTAGTAATTTTTGAGCGATATAAACAATGCAAAGTAATATCTTAGAGACTGAATATTTTAGTTTTTGACCAAGCGAGCACGAAGTGCGAGCGAAGCGTCTCTGCTTCAGCTTGGGCAAAAATTCTTTCGTATGTCCGGCTGTCTGTTCCAGCCTAGAGGTCGCATTTCTCAACCGATTCTTGTGAAATTTTGTGAGCAAGTTTAAAACTTATATAGATTTTTTTTTGTCGAACCAGTTTTTTGAAATTTTTCAAAATGGCGGAGATATGTTAAAAAAACAAATTTCAGTCCACTTTCCAGCTGTGTCTGTTTTCCTCTACAGATCGCTATTTTCAACCGATTCTCGTGAAAATTTGTAAGCTGGGGGCCTATTACGAAAATAACGTACGCAATTGCGTAACGCAGTCACTTGGCCACGATAATCGTCCGCAGTTCGTTGGTTGCAGTTATAACAAACATTTTGAATTTGGCTATCGTAGTTTATAGACTACTAAACGAACGATGTCGGATACGCTAGAGAGAAACTGTCAAACTCATGCAGTCTCTTCGCAATATCGCATACGAAAGTGATTTGTAATAGGAAACAATCAAAACGAAGCACGGACGCAGCTGCGTGTATCGCATTAAACTTTTCGTAATAGACCCCCTGGTTTGAAAATGATATACTTATTTTTTTGTCTTTAGTTTTTTGAAATTTTTCAAAATAGCAGAGATATATTAAAAAAAAAACAGATTTCAGTCCGGTTCTCCAGCGCTGTCTGTTCTCCTCTACAGGTCGCATTTCTCAACCGATTCTCGTGAAATTTTGTGAGCAGGTTCAAAAATAATATAGACTTTTTTTGGCACGCCAGTTTTTTAAAATTTTCCAAATGACGGAGAAACGTTAAAAATACATGTTTCAGTCCGGCTTTCCAATGCTGTTTTCCTCTACAGGTAGCATTTCTCAACCGATTCTCGTAAAATTTTGTAAGCAGGTTTGAAAATTGTATAGATTTTTTTGTCAAGCCAGTTTTTCAATTGTTTTTTAAATGGCGGAGATAGTGTAAAAAACATATTTCATTCCGGATTTCCGGCACTGTCTGTTCTCCTCTACAGGTCGCATTTCTCAACCGATCCCGGTAAAATTTTGTGAGCAGGTTTGATAAATATATTAAATATTTTTGTCGAGACAGTTTTTCGAAATTTATTAAAATGACTGAGATATGTAAAAAACCATATTTCAGTCCAGCTTTCCGGCTGTTTGATCTCCTCTACAGGTCGCATTTCTCACCCGATTCTGGTGAAATTTTGTGAGTAGGTTCGATAATTATATATGACTGTTTAGTCAAACCAATTTTTCCAAATTTATAAAAAATATTCACCCATTTTGAAAAATGATCAAAATAAGAATCACCATCTAGCTGCAAATACTCACGTACCTACTGTGTGCTTTGGAAACTTCATGGCGACATTTTATTTTATTTTATTGCGAAATCTACAGCACACGGAGCCACTACTTTTATTATGCTCAGATTTTTATTTAAACCTGTGAAAGTATACTTTCACCACTCAAAAATATCTGAAAAACTGAATGTTGCTTTGAAAATTCTACTATACTGAGTTGCGTTTTAGCATTACATGGAACCTATTACCTGACGCGTATCAGCAACAATGATTAGGTAAATTAAATCAAAACAACGATAATAACTGCTTTAATGATGATCAAAATGATCCATTAAATTTTCAAATTGACATAAATAAATCTTTAGCTGACATAATAACTTGGATGAATAATAATAACTTAATCATAAATATAAACAAAACAAAATGTATGCATTTTTTCCTAAAAAAACAACCAGATAACTTTAACATCGAGTAGGTACAATGGTAATAGGATTGAGATTGACACTAATGATACCAAATTCTTGGGAGTAATTATTGATAATTTATCATGGAAAACGCAATCGGATGAACTGTGTAAAAAAATAAACAAATCTGCATATGCTCTATTTCAATTATCAAAAACAGTAAACCGCTCCTCGGTACTAGTAGCATATCACGGTCTCGTCGCATCAATATTAAGATTTGGTGTTATGTTCTGGGGGAACTGTAGCGAACGAGAACGTATATTTAAGGCGCAAAAGCGTTGTCTTAGAGCAATAGCGGGTATAAGCAGTCGAGAAAGCTGTAAACCATTGTTTAAATCATATAAGTTGTTAACGTTTCCTTGTATCTACATTTTGGAAATCTCTTTATTCGTCAAATCAATTTGCATCTCTATAAGAAAGTATCTGAAACACGTAAAAATCCTATAAGAGCTCAGTATTTATATGACCTAACAATACCGAAACACTGAACTGCATTCCTTCAGAATAGTTTCCTACTCATGGCACCACGAATTTTCAATAAGATACCGAATAACATCAAGCTGTTAAATAATCAGGCTTTTAAAAAGAAATTTACAGAATTTTTGATTGAAGAATCCTATTACTCCATAAAGGACTATTTAGATGATAAGACATTTTGATAATAGTAATTGTATGAATTGACATTTTAATTATAATATCATTGTAAATTTATATTTTTTTTTCCTGCTTATATTAATGTTGCATGTCAGAAGACAGAATATGGCTGATCGATTTTACTACCTATGTTATCTCTTACTACCTGTATTCGCAATAAAATGATTTGATTTGATTTGATCTAATCTAAGGTCTCAGCTACACGTTAGAAGCCAAACGTTTGAATTTAACCTTGCTTTAAAGTTGGTACTGAGCAAAATTAAGATTTGCTTTTGTTTCATATCAGATTGCTAAATACCTACCATGCCAATAAACCACTGATAATATTTAGTATTTATTTATTGTAAAGGTATCATATTACATTGTAAAGTGAAACATTTAATAAGGTCTACATGTGACGCCCTGCAAGGGCATAGCAATATTAGTTAATTAAGGGCTGTTAATAACTAAACAACACAAATTTGAAATAACTCACAATATTATCATTCAATAATTTCTTAATCGTACAAAAAGTAACATTTGCCTAAGGCAAATTATTTTTATCCTACTAATATTATAAATGTGTAAGTTTGTGGGTTTGGATGTTTAGATGTTTGTTCCTCAATAATGCAAAAACGGCTGAACAGATTTGGATGAAATTTGACATACAGATAGTTTTATAGCCTGCATTAAAACATAGGATACTTTTATTCCGGTAATAGGTTCCCTATGGATTTTCCGAATGTTCACGCGGATAAAGTCGCGGGCGGAAGCTAGTTTATAATAATTATCTAACTATTTATATTGAATAACATTTAAAAAATATATATTTTCTAGATTACACAATTTATAACACAGTATACCGCCCGGCACGTACCTTGACAAGATAAATAAAAACCGGCCAAGTGCAAGTCGGACTCGCGCATGAAGGGTTCCGTACCAAAAAACGGCAAAAAAATTACGTTTGTTGTATGGGAGCCCACTTTAAATGTTAATTTTATTCTGTTTTTAGTATTTGTTGTTATAGCGGCAACAGAAATACATCATCTGTAAAAATTTCAACTTTCTAGCTATCACGGTTACAGATACAGCCTGGTGACAGACAGACAGACAGACAAACGGACAGCAGAGTCTTAGTAATAGGGTCCCGTTTTTAACCTTTGGGTACGGAACCCTAAAAACGAGACAAAAGATGCGCAGTAGCTACAAACACTAAACTTGGCGCATGTTTTGTCTCATCTTTGTCTTGCCCAGTTATATGCCGGCACCTATACTTACATTATATTTTTATAAGTTGTACTTAAATATTAAACATATTAATTGAAAACATTTCAATGGATAGGTATAATAATAATTAGTTTTAGTTGTTTTTATCTTCAAAAGATCCATTAAAATTTTAATAACATTTAGAGATGAGATTTTTTTAAATTGTTTAGTAAAATCAGGAGATTTTCCAAGTCGTCTAGGTAATTAGGAATACGGGGCTAGATGATCCTAATTTCATACTAAAAAAGCTACTATTAGTTTGTTTATGTTACGGTTATTTCTTTTATCTATATATACAGGGTCACTGGAAATATGACGTATTCCTGCTAAGGGGTTATAGATGAGGTCAAAACAAATATTTTTTGTCATATAACTTTTTCTCAAAAAATTAATAGTTTTTAAGTTAATTGAAATTAAGTATTTTTTTACCAAAAGTACGTTTTCAGACACAAAAATTTAAAATAAAAAATAACTACTCATTCGATTCCAGTTTTTTCATTATTTTGGGATAGAAAACAATCTAAGTGTTGATAATGAATAAAAAAAAATACAAAAAATACAGGTTTTTATAAAAAAAATCAATCCTTAAATGCATTTATTTTTTTATTTTTTTCAGATTTTTTAGAAATAGCATCAGATATCTTTAAAAAAATTCTAGTAACTAAGCGTGCATAATATTTTAAAAACATCACCATCTATTCAGCTTTCAGTTGAGGTATAAAACTTAATAACAACTTACATAAAGAATGAGAAATTAAGACTTAACTAAATAGCAGTCCCATTTTATGTAGCAAAAATTTTCTACTTCAAGCGCTTCGAAGGTGGCCGTATTATCCTATTTATATCATAAATGTGAAAGTTTGCTTGTTTGGATGATTGTTAATCATTCACGCAAAACGACTGAACGGATTTGGATGAAATTTGGCACACAGACAGTTTATAAACAGGATTTAAATATAGGAGGATACTATTATCTTGGTTAAAGGTTCCCTAGGGGTTTTCTCGAATTTAATTGCGGACAAAGTCGCGGGTGGAAGCTAGTTTGCCATAAATGATCGTGCTTACTAAAAATACTTTCGTCCGAGTGAGTTTGAAACAGAATTATTTTCCGCCGATGAGTCAAAATTTTATACAGACAGCATCAAAAATAACCATGCATATCAGCCATTTTTAATGACCCGCTGCTGGGGAACAGGCCTTCCTTTCCTGTTGGGATAAAGCGGACGGGCCATAACCCACCACGTGGGCCCAATGCGGATTGGTCGGTGTTAACTCAATGTACCTTACATTGAGCCCTTGGTTGTGGCTGCATTTACAGTCGTTAACACTGGCCAATTCACATTGGGTCCACGTGGTGGGTATGGCCCGTCCGCTTTATCCATCCACAAGCCAAAAGGTAGGCCAGTTCCCCAGCAGCGGGGCATTAAAAATAGCTGATATGCATGGTTATTTGTGACACAGTTTGTATACAATTTTGACTCATCGGCGGAAAATAATCCTGTCTCAAACTCACTCGGACGAAATTATTTTCAGTAAGTACGACCATTTATGGCAAACTAGTTTCCGCCCGCGACTGCATTCGCATTTACATTCGAGAAAATCCCTATGTTTTAATCCGGCTTATAAACTATCTGTGTGCCAAATTTCATCCAAATCCGTTCAGCCGTTTTGCGTGATTGATTAACAATCATCCAAACAAGCAAGCTTTCACATTTATGGAATAAGTAGGATAATACGGCCACCTTCGAAGCGCTTGAAGTAGGAAATTTTTGCTACATAAAATGGGACTGCTATTTAGTTAAGTCTTAATTTCTCATTCTTTATGTAAGTTGTTATTAAGTTTTATACCTCAACTGAAAGCTGAATAGATGGTGATGTTTTTAAAATATTATGCACGCTAAGTTACTAGGATTTTTTTAAATATATTTGATGCTATTTCTAAAAAATCTGAAAAAAGTTAAAAAATAAATGCACTTAAGGATTGATTTTTTTATAAACAACTGTATTTTATGAAATTTTTTTTACTCATTATCAACACTCAGATTGTTTTCTTTCCTAAAATAGTAAAAAATTCGGAATCGAATGAGTAGTTATCTTTTATTTTAAATTTTTGTGTCTGAAAACGTACTTTTGGTAAAAATGTACTTAATTTCAATTAACTCAAAAACTATTAATTTTTTGAGAAAAAGTTATTTTACGAAAAATATTTGTTTTGACCTCATCTATCACCCCTTAGCAGGAATACGTCATATTTCCAGTGACCCTGTATAAAAGAGTAAATCACTCACTGACTCATCACGAAATCTCAGAAACTACAAGTGCTAGGAGTCTCAAATTTTGCATGGGGGTTCCTTTTAGGGTGAAGGTGCTCACTAAGACGGGATTTTGCGAAATTCAACCCCTAAGGGGGTAAAACAGGGTGGTAAAGTTTGTATGGGAGAAAGCGATTCCTTGGCCCGATTGACTTGAAATTTGGCATAGACATTCTTTAACAAAATTAATTGAATACGTGTTTCGTATTTTCTTGAAATGTATCCCCTCACAGGGTTGAAAAGGGGTAGAAAGCTATTTTTAGGGTGGTTGACTTCGATATCGGAATCAAAACTTCTTAGTGCATTTGAACGATTAAGAAAAAAAAATGTCAGTTGTCAGCCCTGACGTCCACTGAAATTTCCAAAAGACTTTAACATCATAGATAATATCACATATAACATCATAGAATACACTATATAATTCAAATTTAATTAACATAATTGCACCCAGCATGCGTTGCAATATTACGATTTTTTAGCCAGGAGTCTTTTCAGTCGTAAGTAGAACAATTCACCAAACATATACTTATTACCTACATTACTAATCGGATGTGGAATGTGGATGAATAGATTAGGAGTGCATACTTCATAGGAAACAAATAAACATACACAAAGACTTCTATGTTGTTGAACATTACATTAGATTTTTATTTATAAAGAAGATACTTTTAAGTATTAAATATTACATAATATAATTATATTTTTTTTGTTAAATTACCGCTAATTTTTTTATGGACCAGGATGTCGAAGACAGCAAAGGAAACGGTGGTTGAAAGGGGAAAAGGAAGATTTAATAGCAGAATAATGGAAACACGTTTACAATAGGCAATAGGCAAAGGAAAGCAATATGACAAGAAGAGAGTAAAGAGACAAAACCATAGTATAGGTAACTAATTACAGAGTAGAATAAATAAGTCTATACATGGGTAGGCCTGTCCTTGACATAAGTACCTACCTACCTAATACAGAATCATGAACAGGGCGTTGGTTCTGTAACCAAACTCGAACCCCACTTCGAATCTCACTTCACTGCACGGGAATTTTAAATCACAAATAAGATAATGATAAGATTTTTTTTATCACAAAAATAAATGAATAAATTTAAAATTCACGCGAAGTGAAGTGAGGTTCGAAGTGAGATGCGAGTTTGGTTACAGAATCGACAGACTGCGCGGCTAAAACCGCGGGGTGCAGTTATTACCTTTATAATGAGTTTTGATGTTTGGATGTTGTTCATATTGTTACTCAATCAGGTCTGAACGGGTGAACGGATTTAGACGAAATTTGGCACAGAGATAGATTTCTGGAATACTTAACACAGACTTCTTTTCATCCCGATTATTGGTTTCCAGGGAAAGACTAACAACAATTACAGACTCCCACGCCGGGGCGGAGCCACGGGCAAAAGCTATAGTATATAGGTAGTATAAAACAAAGTCACTTCCCGCCGTCTGTACGCTTCACTTAAACTACCTATGCATAAAAACTGCATTAAAATTGATCCATAAGTTTGGGAGCTAGGTTGCCGGAGACAGACAGACACACACACGTCAATTATATTATAACACTCCTTGCGTACGTCGTATGTAGATAACCTGTAGTATAATCTAATAACTTCACACTGACACCACATTATAGCACAGTTTTACATTGCACCCGTGCTAAGCCGGGGCGGGCCGCTAGTATAAAATAAAAGGAATGAAGAAAATACTTACCTAATAAATTCATAATTGGGTTTTGAGACATCAAAGATGAATACATTTCTCAGGAGTAGGTAAGTACTTACCCAGAAAAAGCGAATATTTTATTTTTATATCTACTAACTAGAATAAAATAATGATTTCAAACTAAAGAAAAACTCATATTTTAGCGATATTATCTTTAAACGTAAGCAATATTTAACAGTAAGTAACCCTGGCAAAAGGCCTGGACGACAGCAGCGCGTAGCGTAGCGACGTGAAAGGGGAAGTAGTTATATAAATGGCGGCATTTGGGACTCGGACAAAGAAGAGTCCATTCTTGTCAGTTTTATTTATTCTTTTGATAACAGTCAGAATATTATGCTTCACAAAATGAGATCTGCATGATTCCATTTAGTCTATGTCAGTAATTATTCTCACACATTTCTTTTGTTACACAAACACCCCTATCCACCCTATCCACGTCGCAAGAACTTCCCCATAAAATGACCCCAAATAGAAGAAAATCGGAGAAAAGGAGGGAAAAAACCGGAGCAAAAATATAATCTATAGAGACGAGACCATTTTTAACATTTCTAATAGATAACTTGCTAACAAACTAATAGTACAGTAGCCCGTAGAACATTTAAATAACCAAAAAGGTTACCGTTTGCCGTTGTGATATAGTTATGTATTACGAAATTATAGATACTTTAACCCAAGTTTTACAGATCGCAACCCGCCGTAACCTATATTTGTATATCTCCAAAAATAAATATATTTTTATTTTTCAAGGTTTACCACATGGTTTAGCTATTGTCGTGTTCTAAAGCTTTGTTTGATTGCCATTGATAAAAGTAAGACTATGGAAAGTGATCATACACAGATTTAAGACCAGATAAAATCCAACCATTTTCATCAGGTCTTAAATCTGTGTATGGCTACTTTTTATAGTCTTACTTTTATCTGTGGCAATCAAACTAAGCTGTAGAACAAAACAATAGCTAAACTATGTGGTAAACCTAGAAAAATAAAAAAAATATCAATTTTGGAGATATACAAATAAGGTTACGGCGGGTTGCGATCTGTAAAACTTGGGTTAAAGTAATCTATAATTTCGTAATAAATAGGTAACTATATCACAACGGCAAACGGTAGGTAACCGTTTTCGTGATTTAAATGTTCTACGGGCTACTGTACTATAAAAAGAAATAAGTACCTACTTAATAAAAAATATTTGTTGACGATTTATGCACACTGCTGAATTTAATGGCCTTCAGAGATCCCTTACAAAGCAACCCACATAGCGGTGGGTCATTATAATGGTGCAAGTTCTAGTCCCTAGCTTTAGTTCTTAAAAGGGTCCGTTCAACAGGTAATAAGGTATAAATGTTGTGAATATGATGACAGGGATCCCATTATCGCTCTCTAGCCAAAATCCCGAAAACTGTCCGCCTTGTACAAAGGGTCCCGAGTAATTTATTGCCGCTACGTCCCCGCATGGCCCCGGAGAAGATAATTACGTATTTAGTCCAAGTGGCCCGAAAATTTTCCGCTTATTATCATTTTTATTCGAAAGTTTTAAATAATGTTGTTCCACTGGATTTTGTAGTAGATTTAATTTGAATCCTGTTGTAGTCAAACAAAGGAAATTCAAACGTTAAATAAGAATTTAAATGGATGTTTTCAACTTACTAATACTCGTATTTCGTTAATAAACAAATAAATGATGTCCAATGTTTGGGATTCAAAGCTTCGTATTATTTTTTCACTTCAATAAAAACATAATTTTGTTCTGGAATTACGCATTGGGCTATTTTTTGGGTTTGCACTAAGATCACCTTTGGTCTGCTACACTATCATACTTCAGTAGAAAAATCCGTTGAAAGATGCGTTGTTGGTGTGTCATACCATGCGTCATTTCGTCACCTCAGTGCTTGTTTGCCCAACAGACCAATTTAGGCGAAAATGACCTTTGAATGTAATTGTAGTATGCTTAAGAATCAAATTCTACACAGTCTAAATCAAGAATGACTAACGTAATTATACAAATACACGAGCAAAAGACGATATAAAAAGTCAATATCCACTGTAAGAACTTTAGTCTTCGTGCTTGTATGGCTTCCCACCAAAAATTAACCGACATCCAATATCGATATTCTCAGCGCGTGCTTGTTTGCCGTATATCATCAAATAAACCAATCACAGACCTGCTCGCTCATGACATAGTAGAACCAAATAAGTAGGCCAACTCGAGCCTCGAGCGAGCGATACAGCTTAAACACGAAGGGCTGTCACATCGCTAGTTAATTCGGTCGTCAAAAAATGAATAGTCAATCTCTATACAAAATATTTTTTCCTTGTAGGGTTAGCATCAGGGATCTATAATACAAAGTTTTTTTTAAATATTTTTTTGTAGGTAGACCAGCGCGTCTATCGACTAAAATAATGAAGTTAATGTTAATTGTAATTTGACTGATGTATGTGATACATTGGCACTTTCGTTTTGACATCAATAAAAACATACTAAAGAAAAGTAGCAATGTATCACATCTATCTGTCAAATTACAGTTTACATTAACCTAACTGTTTTCAGGAATTGACTACAATTTTTCATTGCGTACGTCATGTTATGTTATTTGAAAACTTACGGTCGAAATAGGATTAATTAAAACGTGGCTTTACTAAATAATGTAATTATTCAAATCAAAAAAAAATATAAAAATCAAAATTCAAACCAAATACCAACTAAATACCAAAGTACATTCAATAAAACCGCGCTAGTATCCGTTAAAAAGTGTTTTATTTCATATTATTAAAAATATTTTTTACACTATTAACTGTTTTTTTCTTTTTTATTTACCTACACTTCTCAAAATAATAATCTTTAAATTCTGAAATTGAATACTTTCCATAACCTTAAATAATAGACATTAAAAGTACCTTTTCCTGTAGGAGTTTGTGATTTTTTAACGAAATGACACAATTGACATAAAAAAAATTTCGTCTGTTACGACAAGTACGAAATGCCTTATTATTTAAAGTTAATGTAAAATATATCCTCATTCTTACAAATCTTTTTTGCAATAATATCTTTGGAAAGCATTAGTATGTACTGTAGGTAGGTAAACGTTCAAATTATTACGAGCGGCAGCACAGCGGCGTGAAGCGTGCGTGAGCGCGGGCGGGATTACGTACGGCGCAGCCACAACTGTTGCACCTTTATCACCTTTAAATTTTGTCAGTGTGTGCGTGCGACGACGCATACGTACGGGCGCGCTCACATACAAACCGCGTTCGTGCGTATAATGAGTAAGATGACTTACTTATTTGGTTCTACTATGCTCATGACGTCACACGTTGCTGTTCCGCCATTTTTTGGATATAGGGCAAACAAGCACACAATACAAAAATACTTATGGTTGCTGTTTGACTAACATCCCAAGGGATGTAGTCTATATCCATTAACGTAATTCGATTTTCGTTTTTTTGCCCAATATCCATTTTGCAATCGGTTTTTTTAGATGGGTTTTTTTTTATAGATTATTAGAAGTCCAGATGCACCATATTTTTTGAAACTATCGTAATATTACTGCGTTGTATGGATCGATAACATAGAAAATCAAAAAAAGTTACTCTTGTAAAATTACCTAAATGGTCTGTCGGCCAAACAAGCACTGAGGCGACGATTTGTAAACAAACTTGACACTTTCTACGTATTTTAAAATCTGCAATCACGGTGACTGCAGATACTTACTCTTACGTTCTTTACTCATGTGCTCAAAGCATGCACAAGGCGCAACATAATTTAGTTTGCAATTTATGTCATGAAACAGAAGTATCACCACAAATAACTTATGTGATTAACCTCAAGTAGGTATAAACCTCAAAGTCTTTAGTTAGTATTCCTATCCTTATTTACAGTGAGTGACACAACAAACCTTTATTCAGACACGACTTGTATTAGCAGCGTTATAAATAACGCTTTGTTTGACAAAACTAAACAATTGTCATGTTTGAGAGACTGGTTTATTTATTAGCGCTTAATGTTTGCTGTTTTAGATTTGAATGTAAAATTAGCCATGTTATTCAGTTTTGATTAATGTGATTATTGTCACATTCGAATCGATACGAGTTACAAATACAATGCCTTAAAAAAACTAACAATGTACTTAGTGAAATATTCAATAACTATGTTACTTAATGAAATCCTGAAAGTTTTTAGCCTTTCTTCAAATTTTTTGTATTGAAAATAAACTGTATATATGTGTCGCAGCCAACTAGCTTAATTAGCCTCATCATTTTTATATTTATATATTATGAGTTTTTAATACCTGAAAATCCTGGAATACAGGCTGAACTGATAAAAGGGTAAAATAACAACTTGAAGTTATTATTGTAGAGGCAGACATATATTGCGATTTGTTTTTATATGACTATGTAGGTTGTTACTTACGCAATAAAGAAAATATAAAATATTTGACTTTCCACGCAAATGTTTGTTTCGTAATTCTCCGCGACGGACTTAAAAAAACTAATGAAGTGCTGTAAATTTACGCTTAAAATCTGCACTTACTTCTTTGAATTCCCTGTTCATAGCCGCAACGTGCGTTTAATTTCCTGACCTGGAAATTACAGAGCGTAATGAAAACGCAAATGTTGATGAAATACCATCCGAATTTAACGAAATCTTTTCACAGCGCAAACATTTAAAATTCCTTTCAGGTAAATCCATTATGTATTTTTTTTGTAAATTCTTGGAATGGCAGTTTTTAAGTTAATTGTCTTTTGAATTTTGAGATTTTATGCATTCACAATGCTAATTTTATATTAAGATAATTATTGTAATATTATTAAGGTCAGTGCATTGGGCCGGAATCCCAAGGGAGCGGGTTCGAGTCTCGTCTGAGCTGCTATGGGTGAGTCGATTTTTCTAGTATTTTTTCTATTAAAATAATTATCTTAATTGTATCTGTTGATGTTATCGAAATTTGATTGTACAGTCAACAACTTCACTAACCTACTAGGGCTTTTATACACGGGCGGCACGTTGTCAGCGAGATGGTACATGGCAGTCGCCGACATGTGAGCGTCGATGATCTGCGGCTGCCGTCAAACTGCAAGCGTCACCGACTGCTACCGACGTGTCGACAGACGCCTGCAGTTGGCACTGTCGTTAGCAACGGGCCGCCCGTGTATAAGAGCCCTTATGCTAGGGTGTCCAAGGATGACGGTGCCGTCATACTACGGCTGTAATTTAGCGGCGTAGAACGTTTTCTATGTAAACAATACGGCGCGCCGTACTGTTTGCAGAGACAACTTGTATAACTATCACCATTGATGGTCCTTTTTAAAGCCGTAGTTGCTATTGATCTTATAAGATATGATACCACGCGGTTGTTTTAAACATGTCCATTACGTTTTTAGAATGCTGGTCAGATCAGTTGGGTGTGTATAGCGATCTGAATCTCCTCCATTCCATTCCCTGGTCATCAGATCACAGCACAGTACATCCCTGGCAGAAAACCAAGGCTTCAAAGTTACCTCGTTTGTATGAAAATAACACCTGGTATCCCTAGACAAAGTTGATGTGTGTATTCTTTATGATTTTGTTCTCTTACGGTCTTTTAAGAACTGCCGTTACAATTACTATGCTCCATAAGAGTAAACCACAAATATAGTAGTGTAGATATATTTTCTATGTCACATAATTCACATATCACAGAAGGGATACTCTGCTAAAATTTATGAGGCAATACGTCACAGCTTGAGCGCAGTCTTATCCCTTCGCCTTGTGTGAAATTCAGTTTGCATTGCATTGCCTTAGAACATCCAAACAGTAGAACGGAAAGGGAACACGATTTTATAACAGGCTCTACCCTACCGTAAGCCGGTTTTAGATGATGATATGCGCTTTAAAAAATTCCAGTTTATGTGACTGAAAGCACCAAAAAATCCATAATAAGAATAATTATTGTCATCATCACTTCATGAAGAAACGTAACAGTAGAAACACATAAAGTATTGTGAAAATCGGTTGCTTTTAGCGTGGTCATTTATTTATTTTATTATATAATCCTGGGATGGAGCCTTGTCAAACTGAGACGCGCACGGTACGCGCCGGCCAGCCAGATGGATAACCGAAAACTAGAGGGTCACGCCTCCGAGGAACTTTTGCTGCAGCAACTTCAGGTAGATAAAAATTGGTTGATTAATTAAATTAAAATTATTAGTCAATTTTCGATTTACTTCGTCAAGGTTCCATCCCAGTCTTATCGCGTGCAGATTATATCAGCCGCTCGACCCGCCTGTTATTTCAGATGACTGGGCGTATGCCTCCTGCACCCTGTATATACGTATACATGCCTGAACTCAATGCTACTGAGTTTCGTCCAAGTACTGAGTTCATTGCTAGTGCCATCGTATCTAAAACTTGTTAAATTGAATTAACGCAAACCCAGGAAATTACAATCATCACTATGAACAACTTTTTGTAAAGAAGCAACAACGAAATCAGTTGATTCGTACAAAACTTTTGTCAACGTTCCTACGAATAGCCAAACAGCTTTTATCAATGATCATTAAGTACTAGTACTACCGGTTTTCAGGTTTTGATAATATATTATTTTATTAGACTATAGTCTAACCCAACTAGCATTTTGGTAATAAGAATTGGTGTTAAAATAGTTATTTAAAAGTGATTTTGGCAAGCAAGAGTTATACAAAGGTTTTAGCAATTGGAGTTAGAGCACGCTCTAACCCCTTACAACCTCTTATTTGGGCCCACGTCTTATAGCGCTATAAGTAATAGAATGGTTATAATGCTCACTCTTTTAACACTGAGAGTTACATTACAGTCATAGAGTGGCGTTAATGGCAAACAATTTTTCATATCTATAATGGTGGTATAATATAAATGTTGCTACCTCAAGCACTTTAAAGTCTGTATTGTGGTTATAATAAAAACTATAGGTGGTACACAAGTTTTAAAGTCTGCTGGTATAACTTTTATAATAATATATTAGTTCTTTTTTAGGTTCATTTTTTTCTTGGAGTTACTTTATGTATCTTGATCAGTGCTGATTCGCAACTCAGAGCTGTAGCACGTTTTCTTCTTCTAATAGTTTTCATTATTTTAGTTCTTAAAGTGTTACTGGTGATGTGTGATATCGTGTAAACATTGATGGCCAACTAAGGAAGTGTAATTAAGATTGTCAATAACTTTATCAGTCAAGTTTGATTTCTTCATCATATGGCTAACATTTATTGCGAGGGCTACTTTATTGAGAGAATAATATATGTTTTGCATCTCAATTTTGAGGGGCCTTGAAAATAAGTGATATTTGAATTAAAAATAATTTGTATTTTATCACGCGGGGCATACACACAATATACATTTACATAAAAACAGGATATTGGCTCTGTCTTTTACAGTTATTGTGTATTGTAGTAATAATATTGTGTTTTAAAATGAGAAAATTATACAAGAATGTGTTTTAAACTAGTTTTATTTCTGAATTATTTTTAGGTTATGTTTGATTTAGCATGGCGTCTATTCCTTATTACCCTAGGTTCATATTATTACTGTTAATGAACAAAAAGTGCTAGATGGCCTGTAATTAGAACTATTGTTGCACTTGTAATACCAGAACAGGGTTTTAAGGTAATAAGAGTACAAGTTTAAGATGTTTGGTTTTACTATGGTTCAACTTGGATGTAAAGGTAGTGGTATTTTAGGGTTACGTTTCTGTTAACTGACTGACTGACAATGACACTTTCGTTTTATCCACGAACTCATGGCAAAAATCACAAAATTCTGACTACTTATAGGTATCACTGTAATCTGCATGTAATCAGATCAGAAAAGATAACATTTAGAGGTTAGAGACATTATACATCTATAAAAGTAATATTTTATATGTTTTATGATATCAAGTGAAAATAAGAGTTACAATGGTTAAATTGCATGTTAATATTGCTTAGAATAGCATAAAAGTAAATGTGAACCCCGCTGTAACAATAAGGGCTCTAAAAGTAACTCCATAATACCAATTGCTATCATATATAGGGGTTTCTTATTACTAAATTAAGTAGCTGTAAATAGGTTGCGATTGACACTTTTATATCAACTTAGGTGATAAAAAAATTTTCTAACTACTTTCTAGAGTTCTTGTCGGTAGAAAGAGTTATAAGAAACTATAATATTACTTTAAGTATTTTCTGATACTTGAATTTATAAAAGCAGGTGCTATAATGGTTCCGACTATACCGTTTATACATCCTTAAGTAATATTACGTTTCCTAATTTAGTTAAGTGGTATAAAACATTTACTTAGCACTCTTTAAGAACACTTGGAAATAGTGAGACTTACTAGAAACCTTACTATTACCTTAGGTTCTTATTGTTACTTGAAGTTACAATACCTAGTGTTACTGTGGTTCAGCTTTTCTCTTTTATACCTATCTAAGTCATATTATGTCTTCTTGCTGCTGTTACTCATCTTGATGAGTTATTTAGTTATAGTCATGACCATTGAACAAACAAAAGTTTTACTGGATGCTTTTATACACTCATTAAACCAATACAAACGTTAAGAAAGGTGGAAACTAGCGCCAAAATGTTGGTTGGGAAGTCATTATTGAGTGAAGTAAGTACGTATACTGCCCGGCATATAAATTGGCAAGAGAAAGAAAGAGACAAAAGATGCGCAGTAGCCTTAAACTTAGTGTTTATGGCCACTGCGCATCTTTTGTCTCTTTCTTTTTCTTGCCAATATATATGCCGGCATCTGTACTATGGGCAAATGCGTCGCTTAACCAGGTATCACTCCTGCCGTATTAAACGTATGTTGTGACGGCCGGCGCGGCGTGCAAGCGATTTTAACCTAAGGGTGGGTACCCACTTAGGTTCGCGAACCTCCGCGCTCCGCGAACCTGCACCGAAAATATCGTTTATCCTCTGCTGGAACAGGGCGCCGAGGTGTGTACGTGAGGGAACTCGTATGCGAAGCTGGTTCGCACAGGCACACACTGTAGCCAAAGTAAAAATATTTGTTTTTGCTATGGATCACTGTTCTAGGTTCGCGGAGCGCGGAGGTTCGCGAACCTAAGTGGGTACCCACCCTAAGAGAGTTAAACGACGCTGTTGCCAATGGTACTTATTTATTTTTATTTGGTTTAGAATGTTAAAATCACAAAAGCAACCACGTCAAACTAACTCCACTATTGCCGACTTCTCATGTGGTACAGCAGTCAGTAGATATATACTGCATGAAAACTCTGTTAACACAGAGTCTCTTTCTGCGGAAATGGCGCCCTCCGTACCAAATGTACGAACATGTCTCCCAACTCGCACGAGGGATGCTAAGCTACAATTTATGGGGCAATTCGTCACAGTGCGAGCGCGAAGTCCCATACTTTAGACTTGTGCCACATGCAACTGACACTCCGGAGTTACAAGACTTGTTGCGTGCCCGTACAAACGTGAACTAACTTCTCTGGACATAACTGCAAGGACCGCACGGCATTTGTTTTAATGAAAATTGTGTAGTCTATGTGTGGAGAAGAAGGAATGTATCGTCGAGCATAAAGTTATAATGTTGAACGTACCAAACGTTCAACTCAAATAAACATGTTATGGTTACGAAAATTAAAGTTTATCAGGATATCCTGAAAAAATAAAAAAGGTACCCATCTGCAAGTATATTCTTTGAAAGTGAACTTGATGTTGTGGGCAAAGTTAAAAAAATATCAAAGATGCTTTTTCTGGAGACAAACATTATTGTTGATTATATAAAGGACATCATTATACCTGAAACATAGCTCTAGGATAATTATTAATAAAAATAACTAATAATAGTATTTCATACACACATGCAACTATCGTTAGTATAGTGTTTAGTTAGTTTCATTATTTTGAAGTATTTTCTGTATTTACTGGTTACAATGCTAGTACATTTTACCAACCTTACTATTTGTCTCATAATGTTAACAGCCGTTTCAGAGTCAGCCAGCCAAATAACGAGTAAAATGAATTAACTAATTAACCTCATAAGGATTCGCATCTACCTTTTTTAATTAATTACTTTTTACAAAGGCTATAATTAGTAATTACCAGGAAAAAAATAAGAGCCTGAAAGAGAGCATTTAAAAAAATCACATAAAAGCATTTTTCTATTAATAATTAATTATTTATGTAGTTAAGTATATTGAGTTTTCCGCGTATTGCGTTAAATCTTTAAACAAAAACAAAAAGACTGGCAATAAGTATAAAGAAATGAAATACCAAGTATAATCTCTACCAAAAGTCACGAAAATCACATTGGGGCGACAGAACACTTATTTTGTGAAACTTGAACGAGTAACGCAACGTCTGAAATAAAAGTTTCAAGATAAGTACATCAAGTTATACACAGTTGAGACTTATCCCGCTGGACCGTTAGTTAAAATTGCATCGTTTTGTTACTGGCTAAGTAAAGTAAGTACAGTGCTTAGTGGTACTGGTATTTCGAGTGAGGAAGGAAGTTAAATGAAGTTCGCAGTAATTACTCTCGAAGTGGCGGTTAGCTCGGTTCTGCCATGGTGACGGGCGCCCCCGCTCTCTAATTGTCCCCAATATTAATAATGAAACACATTCTGGCGCTGATAAAAGGAATATCTACATGTGATTTTACAGTAGTATTATAAGGGAAATAATATAACTTTGGGCTTGTCTTATTGTCTGCAGAATGAAGCCTACATTAAAAAGACGGAGTACGTAATCACGCACTGATTATACATAGTAAATCCACTAATATGTTGGCACATTTCATGGCCTTCGTATTTATATTTTCGTATATTTATTAACAACTGGTAGATATTCTTATCCATACTTTATCGTAAACATTTGACAGAGGTCCAACTTCGGTAAATTATTAAAGGAAAAACGTTACCATTCTATCGAAATTTTCTGTGCGTTCAAGTAATATTTCAGGGTACGATCTCATAGGAAACGGCCAAGAATAATTTTGGCAAATGGGTACACTTAACCTTCGAGGGAAAAATCTTGATGCAATTTAATTCCTATATTCCTACCTAACTAGGTTTGTTCATCTACTATGTTTAGAGTAAATGTTATTTTTAAGAGAGAAGAAAGAGTAGTTTAAGATATAAAGGACATTTTGTAATAAAATAATATGGTATATTTTCATTTTGTAGTAATTTTTACTAGCAATATATTATTTTGTGATCATCTCTCTTTGATATCTAATTCAATATTAATCTCAGTGAGCTGTTCGAATCTCGATATTATTTATTCGAACTATTTGTATATAATTTCGTAAGTACCTTTCAAATGTGTTTAGTAACGAAATATTAATCATCTTTGGTAAAAGCCAATCAAATAATTTTTACTTTATAGATTTCTCACGAACCTCTTTTTGCTTAAAAAAAATTGATTCGATTGAACAAAACGAATAAATTTTTTTAAATAAAGGAGGCCCAATAAAGGAGTGTATATGTGTTCAGGGTTCATGTATGTTTATGGGTATGTGAGTTTCTTTATTCCACCATAACTTCTAAATGGCTTAACGGATTTGGATGTAAAGGGTTAGAATCCTTACATCATTCCAAGTGACACTGGCTATATTTTTCTTGAAAAAAGTAAATATGGCGACTGTACGACGCCACTATTAAATGTGAAAAAAAAAAAAGTTTTTTCTTTGATTATTACAACATGGGCATCAAATGAAAGGCTTTAATGAGCACTTTCCAAATTTACTAAAATGGGTGAAATAAAAAAAAATTAAAACACGACTGCCCTGCCAAAAACGGGCAGTCATGTTTTTAATAATTTTTTAATTTATTTATCTTTTAGCTTTCAGAAATCTAATTCTGTTGGATACATAGTTCTCAATATCTTCTAAATGGTTGAAAAAAAATTTTAGAATGGAGAGCTAATAAAAATGACTCATTTGTAATATTTGCCAATACTATTACTACTAATTCGACTACTGTTTTTTCTATTAAAATTTAAATTCAAATTTGTTTTCATTTATTTGGTTGATTGCACTTAAGTGGTTAACGTTTGTGATAAATTAAAACGTAGTAGATATCGCCACCTCATTGAAATTAGATTTGCGATTAAATTTTACAAGCGATTGTCGATAAAAAATCCAAATATACTAGAGTCACCTAGCAAGCAGCCAGGAAAATCAACCCGTGTAAATGCCCCACACGTTTATACTTTCGCGTCACATTGTAATTATTTTAATAACCACAAGTTAAAACGTACTATTAAATAATAGTACATTATGAGACAAGTTAGCTTAGGTTGGTCATTGCACACAAGGCTGTGGGTTGCAGCCCGAGCCGCAGGCGAGGGCGTAACTCAGCCGAGTGTGCAATGAGTAAAAGCTCACGAGTTTCATACGACGTTTTTCAACACATTTGCGAGGAAAATACAAAGTAATAAATACTACAAAAACAAAATATAACAATTATGGGAAAAGGCGCGTAGGTTTTTTTTTTGTTTTTTTCACACGCCCAATGCAAGAATATTTTGCAAACAAAGGGGTGAGGGAGCATACAGCCTACTTCAAAATTATAATTTTAATTGATAAAATGCAAATATTTTTGCATTTTATAGCAAAATATTGTGAATTAGAAATAATTTGATAAAAACAAATATTCGTTTAACTTAATAAAGGACTTACACATTTATTTATTTCAAAAATGAATATTAATTTTCAGCGGTATAAAACCACTTTGTTGTTATTAAAAAAATAACTGCAGTACCCAGTTAAATTCAGAATGCTCTGTTTACTCGCATAGAACTTGCAGTAAGGTACTAATTTAACTTTGTAGGGATAATTCTATAACAACCTAGTGTTTTATATATTATTGCACGCGTTTGTTATAGCTCGGTTTATGGCCCAAAAAGCGATGTATTAGGGCTCACTTTACGAGCAAGTGTGTTGAAATAGACATTTACACGCCTACCTACATTAAATCATGATCATTTATGTTAAAACGTGGTCCCAGTTTAGTCCACGTGTTATGCAGCCATACTTGGCATTCACCGGGCACGTTGCGCAGGGCGCAGTACGTTTTCCTTGTTTGGCCACCGCGCCGAGTGAGCAAACTCGCGCTTTGCCGCATTTGCAATTCGTTTGCGGACTACGAAATACTCAGCACCCGGTTGAGTCTTTTGTAACCGGATTTCTCGGTTAACGGCCTCGGTTTTGCATATTTATGTAGTTAGGTCACACACGATTTTCAGGACTGTTATATGGTAGATTTTCAGTCACTGTGTAAACCTGCAAGGGAACTAAAGTGCTCATATTAATTAACAACTTTTATGGAACCAACTCTGAAAACTCCAGCTGTTTCCTACAGTGGAACAGTTGAGAGCTAAAATTGAGAGCTTCATACCTACATAGTGAAAATGCCTTTTTTATACCTTGCCACTAGTCTCAACTCTCAATTTTTTTCCCAATCTTATGAAAACATCTTGTTGTCTGTTACGATTTCAATATAACGCTTGTTTAGTTCCACCTTATTCAAGATTCTGACAAGAAAAAAAAGTGTAATCAATTGAAACGATCCCAAGAAAGCTACTGTTAAGAAAATGAGACAATCTAAGAAACGACATTGTACAGAGCTAGATGAAGTAACCGCCGTCCTGGAATGCTGTTCATATTTTTTACAAGGCGGGGCCAACACTCGTTCTGATACGAGAATCCAAGATTAACAATTGCCCTTAGTCGGGAAACGAGAAAATTAACTTTTAAATGTAAATTTTACGAGGAAGTCATAACGTGAAAGCTGCCGCGGTTAGCTCTGATTTATAGCAGTTGGAATTGAAAGTGTTAAGGAGTTGCAATCTGAAAAAAGTTTTAATAGGTACCACTTTAAAGAAATATAAATTATGACGGTAAGCGAGCTAACTTTCCTAAAGTGGCATAACATTTAGGATCATCTACTTGAGAGCTTGTTTAATGACCTCGCTTCATTTCTCTTATCAGAAAAGTAATACCTAAACATTATTATTAAACGGCAAGACAGAAATATTGTATCACGTTTACTGTACATGGATAAATTTTATAGCTTGATAACGGCTGAATATCTTCTTTACAAAATATTTTATAGGTACTTATAGTTACTTAGATCACCCAAAATGAAATATCACTTATTCTCGCAATTGCTCTGTGATTTTGTCAGGGAAAAAAGTAAAATACTAAGCTAAAGTATTACTTTAGCAGTAAGTAAAGCATTACTTTTATTTTTAAAAACAATTTTATTTCCTTTTGAAATTGTCTATTAAGTATAATAATAATTGGAGAAAATAACTAATTGCCAATTTTATATTGTTTTGATTTTTTCTAGAAAAACCTAATACAGCAAAAATTTTAAGCGTATTAAATGAACGTTTCAAAATATCCTTTGTTTTTTGGCTAAAGTGTTAAAAAGATAACGAATCAAATTCAATTTGTTACAAATAGTCACGGTTTCGCGTTAAATAAACTCCTCTACAAATTAATTGGCAAATTCTAAACTTAATCTTCGTATATTACTGACCTATGAATCCTATGATTATTTTTCACACAATATCAACATTAGTTTTATTGGTGTCCTCAGAAGTGAATTTATAATAGCAAAAACTCGTTATCAACAGTTTGATAGCAAACTCATCATTCGAGTAACAAAATTAATTATCTCTAGGGATGGGTTTACTCCCGGAAATTTTCCAAAGTTCCGGAATATTTCCAATCGACTGGGAAAAAACCCGGGAATATTCCCGATGGCCGGGAAAATACTCATTTGACAATATTTGATTAAATTAATTGATAAACGACTACATATTTCTATTGTATGTATGATCTTCAAGATATATGTCGATATTTAATCAAGTGAAATGACTTTTTATAAAGGAAAACCACATCACGTTGAATTTTTACCTTAGAAGTTAATTTTAATAGTAATTCCTAGGCTAGCGGCGCGGCGCGGCCCGACGCGGTGCGGCGCGGCGCGGTGGCACGTTTTTTCTATGAACATGTATGTAGCTGTAAAACCAGCAGTAATGTTCTGTAGTTACCTTATACCATATCGTTTTTCCTCTGCAAAAATAACTTTGTTTTTCATAGTAGGTATTTGTATAAATGACAAAGATTGTATTTGCGGTTTATCTCTAAAGCTGCTAACCATATCTCGTTTAAACCAATTTTCGTTGAAAATGTTAATTTTTCGTCAATAAGATGTACAGCATATTTTTGTTTTTCACCCTTTAATTTTAAAAGGTAGAGGGGGGGGATGGATACACATTTTACCACTTTGGAAGTGTATATATTTGAAACGACCTTCTTTGTCATTTTTCAAGACCTATCTTTAAACACCCCGCACGGTTTGATGAAAAAATTACAGTTTCAGTTCCATGTATTAGGAGCCGTGCTTTATACTTTTTTATTTTTGTGTAAAAAAATCGTACAGCGGTTTACAGAATGCATCTATCTACCTACCAAGTTTCAATTGTGTAATCCTAATAGTTTCGGAATAAAGTGGCTGTGACATACGGAGGGACAGATAGACAGGCAAACATGATGAATCTACATGGGCTCCGTTTTAGCCATTAGGCTACCGGAACCCTAAAAAAGTGTGAGGAAGTCGCGCAGCCACCCGGCGCGCCGGACAAGCACCACTTTGTATGTCTGGATGTCAGACTTCATGAGGAATCTATCGATTCGAGTTGTCATTGATGGCTGCAATTCAATTTTTGCTCTTTCATTGAAAGTTGATCACAATTGGGTTCTGGCAAAGATGAGAAAGTACCTACTTCACGCTGGAACATCTACCAAATGCAAGTTTGATCGTGTATAGAGTACTTACTGGTCTCATATTTTGGGAGTGGCCCTGCCAAACACCAGCTCCGCCTCCAGATGATTGAGTCCATGGAGCGGAGGGCCAGGCCCCTATTTCACAGACGTGACAATTGTAAATTTCAATGACAATTCGATGTACGTTGCGGTGTCTGTGATGTGAGTTTGATCAGTATATTTTCTAAACTCAAATTGGTTGTCGCCATGGACACCAAATTGTCATTGTCATTTACAATTGTCGCGTCTGTGAAATACGGGCCTGGTAGTCCATCGGAAATTATAATCTTTGCTGTCTTCTTCTTAGTCGTACACTCCTGGTGGAGTTGTCGTGGTCGGTCATGGATTGTCTGTAAGGTTTGTTGCCGCTCTTGAGATACTCCTCCATCTCTGTGTATTCGTGGCACTGCGTGTACATTCAGTAAGGGATAATTTTGTAGATGATTTGATTAAGTCTGTCACCGCCAGATCTCAAAGGCGTCAATCTTTTTATGATATTTTTGGTGGACTGTCCATGTTTTAGCTCCATATAGGAAGATAGGAAAATATTAAGCATCTCATCAAGCGAACTTTGGTGTTTTAGTTATGCGGTGATCTTTCTATATCTTCGTGAGTTTTTTCATGGCTGATCGTGTAATGGCACACCATCTTTTGATCTCCTTATAACAACTTCCGGTATTTGTGATTGTCGATCCCAGGTAGGTGTAACTCTGGACAACTTCACAATTAGCTATTTCACGTAAGTCAGGTCGATTGTTAGGTATTCTTACCATCCAACACCTTCATTTTTGTTTTATCGTGGTTCATAGTGAGACCAAATCAACACTGGTTTTTTCCAGAAGCGCAAGAAACCATTCTATGTCTGCTTGAGATATCGCAAGAAAAGAAATCAGCGCCACTGTTTCTAGTAAATATAAATATAAAAAAAACTTGCACTAAGCGGTTTGTTTCTAACATACCGCTAGAGAGTGGAACTCCTTGTCTGAGTCTGTGTTACATCAGGCGTAAGGGTGCCCGCATAAAGAAAGCAGGTTACAGGTCGGTACTGGTCGGTACAGGTCTGTACCGTTCGGTTAAGGTAAAGTAGCCCATACTTTTCTATGGGAGGCCGCATATACAAAACAAGTTGTCGGTACTGGTTTGCGCATACATCCGCCTGTACTGACCGATCCTAATAGCGGCCAAGCGCTTGTCTATCTATCTCTATTTGATTAAACTCGACAGCTTTTGTTATTGTTGATTAATATTTTTTATTTCTTTAAACTTTAATTGACAGAAGATACAATTATAATTACTTAAATAAACGTGGCTGATATGATGATGATGAAATAAATGCTATTAATCAGATACAAGTACATAGTTAGAATTTATTGAGTTGTTTTTGATTGCTAATTAGAAAAATATGTTTGGATCATACATATTATAGTATAATATCACTAAAAACACGTTCCAAAGAAAAATATTGGTATCATAAGTAACTGAATTCATAGCAAAGAGTATTTTCCCGCGTTTTTGGAATTTTACCATATTTTCCCGTATTTTTCCGTATTTTCCCATATTTTTCTTTCCCCATATTTTTCTTTTCTTTCCCTGCCCATCCCTAATTATCTCACAATATATTTCTGAGAATTTTAAAACAAAAATACATTCTAAAATACCAAAGTTAATGATTGTTAAATTATTAGAAAGAGTTAGTTTTGTATTTCTCGACGTATCGCCACCTTTGCACCTGCCGTGGGCACACATATACTATTATTTTATTTAACATTCACACATCCTCACATTTAATAAGTTTGTGAAATTTTATTTTAACGTCTGTAAACGATGAAATGAAATATCCTAAAAAATATTACCTATACAAATGATTCTTATTTTTAAATTACATCTAAGATAAAGAGACACATCGAGCATAGATAACTATTAACTATGCTATTAGGTATCTTTTTGCTGTGATAGCAAGACTTCCGTGGAAAGAGATTTCGTTTATCTAACCTAATTTAGGTACTGTAATAGTATATTATTGAAGCTTGTCGTCCTAACAGACACACCAGCCACTTCAATTAATGTGGTAATGTACCTTATCTATATTGTAAATGTATAGAAGCACCTGTGGTCCTTTTGAATTATTCAAACCTAACGTATTGCTTCGTCTCAACTTATGTAATATCGCATGCGGGTATTCAGTCCAATTCTACAACGATATCTACTGCATTTGCTTCGGTTTGTGTTTTACCTTTCTTAACACTTTTTTCAAAAAAGACTGTGATATGCAGCGAACTAAAATCTATGGAAGTGTAATTGCAAACAAATATTGCTTAAAAATGACACCACGGGGCCGAAAAAGTACAACCCGCGGGTTTAGTCGGGCCAGCAACGCACCCGGTGACTGACGTCAGAGTTCTTTTCAATAAATTGCAGCTTGTATTGTAAAGAAAAGATAGAAAGAGAGAGTTTATTAGAAATGACGTCCTTTATAGTCAAATGGTGTAAAAGATGCAAAGAAGACAGTAAAAGATGCAGAAAAAACGTATCTTATTTTTTCATTTAAGTACAGAAAATATCTATGAGTATACAAATTATGGTCTCTAATAAGCAACCAGTATTCAGACGCTTGTACTGCATAATTAAATGTTAGCATTTTTAGCTCTGTCCACTTAGTTGTACTTTTCATGTGGTGCCATTTTTTGAGCAGAATGCTTATTCCATAGATTTAGTTCGCTGGTGATATGACGATATGATCCTAAAATATCGAACAAAATTACATTATTTTTGCACTGTAGGTAGGTATCTGAAATTATTTATACCAAGGAAGAAGCGCTCAAGGCGGAACTTGACAGAGTGATCGTACTCGATCACGTTTGTTAAGCAACGCTCGGTCCGGCCAGGTGTCGGATGGGTGACCGTTACGTGACATTACAACTGAGCGCTTCCTTTGTTCAGAGGGCACGTTAAACCGTCAGTTCCGGCTGTCGTCATCTGATAACAGTCATTAAGCCAATTTAGAGGCCTTACAGGCGGCTTGATAAACTCTAACACCAGAGGTGGCCACTAATCCTAATTCGATAAGAAGAAGAAGACCAAAGGCACTGTGCAATATTCTAACAAATTATACTTGTTTCTAGTATAATCTCATTGAACTACATAATAATGCTAGTTGCTAATGTTATTTGGCTATGATCATAATATAGTCTTAGTAAAGTGAAAGATATCTCTCCATTTGGTTTTAGTTTGAGTTGTTTGGAAAAGCCAAAAGATTTCAACTCTCTGGCGCGGGGTGAAGTTGGCGTTTACTTCTTATAATTGCTCTGGGCCTGTCTATCCATTTATCAAAACCTTTTCTAGTAATTGTAGGTATACTGTTACGAACTTCTGAAATAAAATAGATAGCAGCCTAGATACAGAAATAACTTAAACTACAAATCAGTTCACTTATGTGCTTGTATCTAGCAATTAGATAACAAGACCAATTCATAGAACGTGCCGCTTGTAGTTTGAAATACTCTAATTCATATTTATTTTCTGGGGAACATGCCTCGCTCGATAGCCAATATTCATTTAATATTCCTTTTTTTTCCGGTTCCAACTTATTTCCAGGAAATCTACAATTATTATTATTTTCAAACAATGTTTTTATAAAAACTTTTAACGTTGAAAATGAGATAATAAGATGTATTAACATGGTAAGCCTCATGCCAATCGAGTCTATAAAAATACGATGAAGTTCTTTACCAATAAAACATTCTGTAGTTTATTTTGTGAAGAAGTTACCTTTTTATCATGAATGATGTATGAGAATACGATTGTTTTATTTACTCATACAATTTATTACTGTTGACATATTATACTGAATAGATAAAGAAAAAAGCTGACAACAAAACCCAAACCAAGTTTCACGATTCCTTTATTACTTAGGTAAACAGTCGGGATCTAGATTACATAACAGACTCAGAACATTTTTGCAAGCCCTAACTTCAAAAACTCTACACCTTAGTCAAAATATGTGGCTAGGCCATTTCGCTACATGGGGAAACCTTTCTAATAAACAATAGTTCTTGTAGTAACGAAACGGCCAAGCCACATAATATTTTGACTAAGGTGTAGAATTTTTCCTTTCAAATCGGTGTACCTAATGCGTAGAGGGACTAAATCGCGTTATGACTAGTCATTTAAGTTAGGGCTTGCAGAGTTAGGGCGCGTAGAGTTAGAAGCTTGGCTCTACATGAGGTCTGATAACTTTTTGACAGTGCGAGGTCTTGGCAACATTATTCATGAAAATGATTTTAGTGGGATACAGTGTACAGAGAATATGCTTTGTTTGTGCATGAAGTCAAAGGAGAGTTTTCTATGAAAATAAGTTAACTTTGAGCTTTTTCAAACTTGTGGATCTGAAAATGTACCTATTGTCAGTGGTTCAGCATATAGAATTGCCTTACAAAAGTGGAAACAAAACTGCTCTATTCCAATTGATTGGTTTGTCCGTTACGTACGTACGGTTTGTTGGCTGACCTGACTAGTTTGTTCGTTGCGTAAAAGGCTGCCTGATGTGCCTGAGTAAATTGACACGTGAAAAATACCTTTCTGTGGTCTAGTGGTTCAACAATCTGTAGGGGGCATGATGCAGCGCCTCAGCGTGATGGAATAAACAGAAGTTTTTCTTTAACCATCGTTTATTTTGCAGAACAACATTTACCAATGGTGTCAAGTACATAATTTCATTAGAAAGAAAAAAAAAATACTTATACATATAAAAAAATAATTTTTTTCTATAACATTTTATATATCTTGACATACAAATTTTTGCTTTTAATCCGAATACACATATTACATACAACCTTCCCCAGACTTCAAGTTCGATTGGTTGATGTTAGGGCTTGTGTTAAATCCGCCTAACTAGCTAGACACACCTACTATCATAATTAGTCTAACGGCCCAGCCACGGACAGCGCGTCTGGAGGCGAGGCAGGCGGCACGGCAAGCGAATTCAATAATCACTGCGCGCTTACCCGATGGCGGCCTCTCAGCTCGTCGTCACGACCGAGCAGTGGTTACCGAATTCGCTTGCCGCGCCTCCTGCCGCGCTGTCCGTGGCCGGGCCATATTGCCTTAAAACTCAACTTATATTGAACAAGCAGCGGCTTGCGACCTCTCATCATACGAAGTTTTATCACTATTTCATTCCCTTTTATACATCATGAAAAAACCCTATCTGATCCAAAAACAGGATAGTGTTGCTAAAACTGAGGCCGTATTACGAGCTCTTAAATCCTGCCAGGTTTATAAATTGCTGTAGTGACATCTCTTTCTCGCTTTATAGCAAATAAAAGAGATAGATTGATAGCCAGTCAGAAAACTGACTGGAAATAAGAGGTCATAATACAGCCCCTGATCAACATTCTCCAAGGAACATAGGTCGAAAAACTATTTTTTTCCCCTTTCCATAGTAAGTCGGTCAGCTGACCAATGCATTTTGTATGGGAGTATGATTTTTTTTTTCGTTTTTCGACCTATGTTACTTGGAAGAAAGTTGTTCAGTTTGTTTTAGCAACATGATCACCTGTTTCAGGATCTGAAGAAAGAAATAAATAAAAAAGTCAATATATTTTTTACAACAGGGACTAAAAAGGAGTCTTTAAATTTTCCGTTTGCACGTTTTTTATAATTTTGTTTTGTTTGTCCGCATAGTTTTCGACTTATGATGAAAAATGTAAAAAAATACCGTTCCCCCCTTATCTCCGAAGTTTGCAAAGAAAAAAATCTGAAATAATTCTATGTGATAGCAGTTTATATAAAGATTACAGGAAAAATAAAACGATGTCTCAATATAGCACACTTTTTTAGAAATCATCAAATTTCTAAAAAAATTAACATTAGTTCCACTATCGGTCGAGAGATGGCGCTGACCTAAAACTGCAATACTAATTTTATTATTCTACTTTGGAGTGTAGTTTAATGGTGCAAATATGATAGTACGGAACCCTCGGTGCGCGAGTCCGACTCGCTCTTGACCGGTTTTTTATACATGATGTATTAATTTTTGCGACAAAAGGTAGCTTATATACTGGGGTCCAATCTCTTTACTAAAATTCATCAATAGTGGTTCAGATGCTTAAAAGTTACTGACATTACTTTCACACTGAAAAGGTTAGTATGGGCGTACCAACTGCAAGCTTTACAGACAAGATAGCCAGTTCCTCATAAGTTGAGGATTCTGGATGAAGTGTGTCTCCCACCGCCTTCGTCCTCATACTCACTTATCGTAAGAATGGAAAGGCAAGCACTTATAATTATATCTTGTTGCTAAACAACGAAATCCTACTTATGATAGTCAAGTATAACTGTAAAACCATTATAAAAATTCAAGGGTTCTTTAATCTTCAACTCAAAGGATTTTTCCTACATCCTTACTAATATTATAAATGCGAAAGTCCGTTTGTTTTTTTGTTTGTTTGTTTGTTACGCCTTCACGTCCTAACTTCTGAACCGATCATCATGAAATTTTGCATACACGTTGTCAGGGGTACAGAGAAGGACATAGGGTACTGTGATGTAGTGACATCATATTCGGCCTTTTCGGTAGCTTTATGGTCAAAATTCATAAAGAAATAATAGTTTATGTTTCGAACGAAAAGCAGCCGTTCCCGTCCGCGTGTCTTTTGTCGAGGCTTCTTGCTACGGCTCGGGACCCTTCTGGTCGGGCTATGTAATGTAATTCGTAAAGAAATAAAAAACAATATTTAAAAAGTGATAAAAGTTTTATTTAATAATATAATTTAAAAACTCTTCGTTAGTACATGGTGGAGGTCCACCACCGCGTTCGTTAGTCTCGCGCGTTTTCTATGTTTCAGGTGCAAAAATAGTGAGAAGATAAAAATGATGAAGAGATTGAGCACATTCCAAAAATTCAATGGAGGAGATAATACGGACCCCAAGGAGTGGTTCATCAGATTCAATGAATTCATGGCTGAAAACGGCTATAATGAGGATGCAAAGAAGATTATTTTAAGCGCTTTTTTAGAGGGTGCAGCGCATTGGTTCTACAGAAAGATTTGTGCGAGTTGCAAATCATACAAGGACTTGCAGGAACAAATTATCGAAGAGTTTCCTCCCATTTCAGCTCCATCTACAGCGGCTGCTGAAAGCTGCCAATATTCATTTCAGTTGCCTAGTGTAGCCCACGTTGAAGTCGAAAGTGCACCAGCACTACGCGCGTGCAACGAGGCGGCAAGATCCTCAACCTCTCGCACTGCCCAAGAACCCCCATTTCAATCGAAAAATGTTTCACACTCTTTTCTTTTTAGTTGCGAAGAAGGAACGCAACCAAATAATAAGGAAGAGCCGCTTAAAACGATGTCGAAGAATGAAGAGGAGGAAAACGAGGTTGTAACATGTGACAAGGACGAAATGGAGAACGTTATGACGGATGATTCAGAAGAATTACCGATAGCATCAGAGGATGTGGAAGAACAGATAAAAAGTGAGTCAACTTCATGTTATAGTGATCAGGGTGTAGGGATAGGAGAAATAGGAAGTGATAATCGTAGTGGGGAAAACGCGGTCGAAGTGAAGTCGTTAGTCGAGTGTGTAGAGTTAGATAAACCGGCTAGTACGAGTGATCAGGTTATAGTAGAGGAAGAGAAGGACAGTGGCTCTCAATCCTCGGTGGTGAAAGACAAGTGCGATAACGTGGTTTCATTCATTCTTTCAAATATAAATTTTACATTAATTTCAGAGAATATATCTGTCAGAAATCATTATGTAGGTTTCAGAAGTAATAATATTTTCTTACAGAGTTCGTATGATCATACACTGTTTGAATATGATTTAGCTCATGGTAATGTCATGTTCAACAATTATTTAATTGAAGAAGTATTGTGTTATGGTAGGAAAAGGAAAGTATTAAATCTTGGTATAGGTCTATCGTTTTGTTTTCATCAACCTAAGAAGAAAAGATTTCATGTATTTAATTTGTAAATAAGTACTTAATTCGAATAGAAAGTAAGTCGGGATAGGAATTGTTTCATTTTAAGTTTGTTTTACTTTAAGTTTGGGTTACATATATTTTCATTTCAGTAAAAATAATAAAGTATAGGAAAATAGATATAATGGAAGTATGCGGTACGAAAGTGTGCTAGGAATAAGTTAGTTAGGTATTAAACTACTAACTGTAGGTAGTGGCACTAGGATAGTGAATAAGTGGGCTAATGCTTGTGTTTTTTTTTCATGTACTGTACTACGTGACATGGCATCAAACTGCATCATCAAATTGGAGACCAACGTGCCAGGATGATCAGTCAAATCCAGGATAAGAAGTGTTCCGGCATGTGAAGAGTTAGGAGAAAATAAAGAATTTGTTAGGGTCTACTTATTACCCTGGGGTATAGAATGGGGGGACGTGACGTACGAATCTGGGACCGTATGGGGGAGCCCTGAAAATTCCATAGGAATGGGTTCTGTCTTGCTTGCTGCAAGACACCTCCAATTCCTTGGTCCCAAGTCCGTAAGTCCCGTAGGGAATGTATGCCGGACGAAACGATTGTTTATGTTCCTCCTGGAGACGACTGAACATTCGTGGTTTTCTTGTGTACATTCGTAGACTGTCAGGTTGACGCTTTTGTCAAGTGTCAACATGAATCATAAACCAGGGCATAGACAGATTCATTTTGACATTAGGCAAGAGTTACATTGCTGTTTTGTGGTTTGGCCGACTTTATGGTTTGATTATGTACTACAATAACCCCATAGGTACAAGTCTTCGATCTTTCAGTTATTTATATATGTAAGTGTTCGGTATATGACAAATCAAACGTTGTTAAAAAAGCGTCTCAATCGTACCAAAGAACAGTTGCGCCCTTTGGAAATCAATAGCTTTTCCAAACTTTTAATAAGATCAAACTTATTTTTGTGACGCAGTCAAGCGGGGCGTGCTTATGAAAAGTTACTTTGAACAGCCAGGAATGAAACGAACAATGGTGGTTAATCCATAAGTCAAGACTCGCACTGCGACAGATCGAGTCAACCAACTCTCCGTTATTAATTCCGACAATTGTTACATTGTTTAAAGATTAACTTCAGGGCGTTTAATGCTTTGAACCACGGGAAACTTTACTTTCAATACACAATGTAACCATATAGCAATATCGGGTACACGAAAAAGTGTAATTATAACAATGATGATAGTATAATACTATCATTCGGGCCTGAATAGTGCTTTGACTAATAAATGTAGGAGGGTTGTCTTCCGACAATTTAATTTATTTCAGTAAACCGTTGGTTTTTTACCTAAAGCAGGCCATATACGCTACGTTGTGCATGACGGTTTTAACCGAGCTGCAAAACCTTCATGCAAAACCGAGTTCGATAGAGGTCACACACGCAAGGTTATGACCACAGGCATTACCGACCGGCAAGGATGCATAAACAGGCATGGATAACTGCACAGTTTTGTCGCATACACGCTAGGTTATGCATGACGCTTTTAACCCTCTGGTCAAAACCATCATGCATAACCTAGCAGTTATGCCTGTGCATAACCGAGCGGCTTTCATGAGCGGCTTGCATGGCATGCAGTATTATTATCCCATACACGCTAAGTTATGCATGACGGTTTTGACCTTACAGGCATAACCATCATGCATAACCAAGCGTATATGTCCGGTTTAAGCCAAGAGATATTTTTTTACTATAGTAGGATTATTAAGTTAAGAAAATAATCAACTCTAAAATCCTGAAAAAAAATAAAAGTTATAGAATTTCATGCTCAGCTTATTAACCCTTTAAATAGTTCAGGTTCCATAAAATGACTCTCAGCACGCAAATTACGAACGCTATCGATGTAACAGTTAATAAGCATCGTTACTTTAAACTTTACTTAGTGGAAGTGAGGTGAAGCAAGTTTTAATAAGGGTCTCCTTGGGTCATTACGGGCTCGTAGCGGTAATTGTCGGGGGTGGGCACAGGCCCAGCACTTAACGACACTTCTGCTTGACGCCCGGCGGCCTTCACACCAGTTTGTGTTCGAATGGCTTTGTGAAATAAATTAATGCAAGTGCCATACTTCGCTTCGCTGGGGGAATATTCGAGGAGGAAGCTGTTGACTGCTAATATTGCACGTGTTTTGAGGTTGTAAGGTTTTGTTGGTGTTACTTGTGACGTTTGATTTTGAAATACGTTGGTAGAGAAACAAGTATAAGTATAAATTATGCTATCAATGGTTGAACAGGAAAATTACATTAACGCTGTGATTATACTCCATTTGTTGAACAAAAACAATCTTAAGATGGTTGTGAATTAGGCCCCTCAGTTCTAAGGGTGCAGAAATGTTACTAATCAGAACAACCTCGCAGGAGTAAATTACTAAACTGTGGGGAAGTGCTGACCGGATCTGATGAACAAGTACTTTGATTAGCTCTTTTACATTCATGCTAGCCTGGTACTTTTCGTTTTAAGTCATAAAGGCGTGTTGATTTTACTCGGTGTTAAAAATATTTTTTTTCACGCTCGTAAAGGCACACCTACAGGACACTTTTTCGATATAAGTAATAATATTTTTTAAATTAATTACCTACTAAAAAAAATATATTTTTCCCGATTATTTTACAATTTTCAAAATTTCTCAAAAACTATCCAGCCAATTTTCAAAATTCTTTCACTGTCTAATCAACAATATTTTTTTTACCCCAGGGACACTTGTTACATGGCGAAATCTCCTCCTCGAAAATATAGCTAAAATAGCTTTTTTTTTATCTTAAATGGGTTTGCTCTTGACCCCAGTCTAGCCCAAAAGCAAAGACAGGGCCTACGATGGAGCGAGCTTGCCCAAAAAGTGCTTATTCACTCTGGCCTTGAATAGAGTCAGGTTGTATGCGCTCGGAAACACAGACGCTGGCAGGGAATTCCATTCCATAGCTGTGCGCATTATAAACGATGTGGAGTAGCGCTTGGTAGGCAGAAAAGATATATCAACCAAAAACGGGTGATAGCCCGCAGTGCGTCTGGATGTCCGATAGTAGAAAGGAGAAGGTGGAATGAGCTCATGCAGCTCTTGAGCACACTCACCGAAGTACAATCTATAAAATACCGATAGGTAAGCAACTTTTCGGCGGTGAGCCAAACTGTGAAGCTTAGTTGCTACCAGTTTGTCATCGCCTATTAATCTCTTGGCTCCGCGTTCCACAGAGTCCAGTGCAGCAAGTTGATATTTCGCCGAGCCGTCCCAAAGGTGGCAGCAGTACTCCATGCAAGATCGGACTTGAGCTTTATAAAGGGTTAAAAGCTGCCCAGGCTTAAAGTACCACAAGTGGTACTTGTCCATAGATGACTGAGCCACGCGAATCCATATGACCCCTTCGCTCTACCGACTAAAATTTTCAGTGGGGTAAATACCATCAATACCCCGGGGAAAAAATTTTCATTACAGTGGCATTTTCAATAAGTCAAGACTTTATTTAGGATGCTCAGCTTCTTAGCTGCAGTTTGAACTTTGGATTCGACGGAGGTGCCGAAGTTAAGGTCAGAAGATAATTCCATGCCAAGAAGCATGTCATCACCCCATTGGGAGACGAGACTTAACTTCAGGTTCAATCGCTCAACCATGGCCTCTCAATATTTTTACCTCATCTCTACCGACTTTCGCGCTGGACAGATATCTCTCCATGACAGTACTGTCATCTGCGTACCCAACAATGCCCGATATTAGTAGGTCATTGATGTGTAGCAGCGTATGTGCTGAAAAGGATTTGATAGACATTTTCAATGTCAAAATTCGACTCTCCAATCCCGAACAGCTGATCGAGTTTTGTATGAAAAGTCAATATTTTCTTGTCTGTTTTCGGGAAAATTGTAGAAGAAATGTTGTTGTTTATGATGTCAGTAATCTACTCCTACGAGGTTGTTGGTGTTTTACACATAACTCTGTATATTTGTAATATAAGTTGTAAGTAACCATTGAGTAACTTAATACTCAGTTATTTCATAACTACTATCACACTTTTAAGGAGTGTTAAAAATTATATTAATTTAAATGTAATTTATTGCACAATTCATTAACATTGTGCTATTCACTAAAGGCCTGAAATGGGTTTTGCTCTTTGTGGTGTGGCTTAGACCATCAGACTAAACAAGTTTGTCTATGGGACCAACTTAATCAGATCAAAAAAATAATCAGCTGTTCTATAGAAAACGTCAATATCTACTTGGCCAAGATGTTTGGAACAGCTAATTATTTTTCTTGGTTTGATTTGGTCCTCCAAATTGAATATAAAATTTTTTGACTGTTTTCGATTTCATCGTCTCTTAGGTTTAATTTAAAGCCATTTACAAGTAATTCAATTGTATTGGAGCTTCCTTTTTAAAATGATTGGATAAAATTATTACATACGCGGCAAAATTTTCCTTTCTCCACTAATTCATTCTGTTTTTCTTTTCATCAATACCTAATCTATCTAAAACATGACTTTCAATTTAGTATTGTTTAGATATCAATAATAATTAGCGATCTAATGAACAAAGTTGTTCATTCAAGTAACACATCAAATAGATTTTCACTACAAAATCATTTCCACACAGTGATCCATTCTGCCCTGTTTAATTAATAATGCTTCGAGCTTACGGCCATGTTGTGTTTATCATCTCAGTGTGTGTATGTTTATCATGTAGCATTGTTATTATAATATATAAGTACTCACTATTTTCACATATACCTGAATCCATATTGTTATTAAAACTCACTGTTTTCATAAACCTGAATTCATACATTTAATATTATTAATGTGGATGAAAAAGAGAGGAGCTCAATGTCGCAGAAGTGGTTTATTCCAAAGACTCCGTCGCTGTCATTTTCTTGTTGTGTGAAGAGTAATGAAAATAGCCTCAATTTTTCATTGATGGTCTAATGCAAGGGTGGCCAACCCGCGGCCCGCGGGCCACATGCGGCTTGCCGTCTATTACCTTGTGGCCCGCGGAGCCGAGCACATTTTTTTAAAGTAAAAAAATTAATACTAAAATTACCTTATCATACCGACTATAAAAAGCCAACAAACACTTCTTCTCTTTTACAAAACACACTTCTTTTCTTTGCTAGTTACAGTACATTTTTTTTTGTCCTAAGCTCTAAGAAGTTCTAATAGGAAAAATTAGTAAGTATCCGATTTTGACAGTGCGCAGACTTATCTGGCGCGCACTATACATAAAATTTGGTAGTGCGGCCCGGGGTAAAATTCTACTTCCGGATTTTGGCCCAAGTGTCGAAAAGGTTGGCCACCCTTGGTCTAATGTATGAAATGTGCTTCCAGTATGTCATCGAGTCGCTTTACCGTTCCCTTTCGCTTTCATCGTCAACTAATTTTGAAAAGATAGGGCGCTATTGCATGCCCTGAGGCATGCTTCTGTTAAAAGCGCAAGAGGAACGAGAAAACGACGGTGTGAAGACACACCATTACCTTTTCATGCCTGAATGAACAGGCGACTGATAATTTGACGCCTACTTATATTATTAACTGAGCTTAAATGGCCTATTTCTTTTTTATCTGGGCAGAAATTTAAGTCTCTCTCTCACTCTGTCATATCATCGAAAAATTATGTAAATCCAAACTCAGATTTACTTTAACATTGAAATTATAATAATATGTTGCAGCCGATTAGCTTAATCAGCCATTCATTAACAGCCTATCCCATTTATTAGAAAATTCTACCTTAGATACCTTAGGCAGATCTGTCACTAATTGCTCATTCACTTAGTTTTTATTTCAAAGCTATGAAATATCATTCGGTTGCGTCCGATATCGGTAGCAATTTGGATTTTTCGTTTCAGCTGATTCGGCAAAAGGCTTCAAATTTACGTTCTCGTTTCGCGATTTATGTTTTTTTTTTAACTTGCGGAACAAACTGTTCTGACGATTGCTTGATGGTCGTAAAAAAACTTTTGGTAATTGAACGAACGAAATTGAATGCGTTTAAGAAAAATGAAATTCACACAGGAAAAAAAATTAAATTTAACGTTTGAAAATGCTGTTATTTTAGATAGTTTATCATACAAAACGCTTACTTTAAGCGGTATGATGCATAGGAAATAGTGCCTGCCTTTTCCAAAATTCCCTCTGACCATTCCACCTTTGACTATGGAGAATTGAAATATTTTCTACAATACCCAAACTTATTTTTGACCTCGTAATTTTGCGCTATTCAAAATGTGTCTAAATTCAAATGATTATACCATACTATTAAAGCTAGAGACAAACCTGCACACGACAGCACATCAAGTTAAACAATTGCTCTGCCAAATCTACAATTACTAGTAATGAGAAGGTCTCCAGGTCAACATGTACAGTCTGACGTGCCGTCCTTTGTACCTATTCTTTACAAAATAAATCTCTGTACGAAAAATATATACCAAAATACCTCAAATTACTCATCCTCATTCACCGCTTACAAACAAATTGCAACATGGCGTAGTTTTCATGCGTCATAAACTGAAATTATCAGCCATTTTTCTATGCGAAGACTCGGCAGTACAAATGGTCGTGTATATGTAACCTTCTTTCACGTGCCCTTGTAGCATATAACCGCGATAAATTCGGCAACCGTTTAACCGATTTCGCTTCTGTTCGCTGAAGCGGAGAGCATTTATCATATGTGCTATAGAAGAGAAAGTATACAGGAAAAAGCCAAGCACAAGAATATATGGCGGTGTAACTCATGTTATGCTGTTGTCGAGAAAAATAAGGTAGTATTTTCTTCAATTACAGTTATTACTGTCGGTGTCGTTGCTGTAGTCACTTGGACGAGGTATAACTGGATGGCTATAGTAAAAACAAGGTCTCTATTATACTGTAGGACAGTAAAATAATTGGCGTTACATAAGATTTTAAAAGTTTTTATAGTTCACTTTCTGTCACGTTCACGCTCTCAGAAAGAAACCACATACTTTACGGCAACATTTTTCCTTTAGGACTATAGCGGCATAATTATTGTAGTTTAATATTTCATTTTGATATTTTTACAACAACCCTAATCTCCATGAAGATATCATATCACTAATAATTAATCACAGTTTGACATAGAGATGCTATAATTGACATAGTAACGTCATTGATAAAAATAAGATTTTTAAAACTGATTTTCTTGCTCCGGATTCCTCTTGTATCTTCATTCGCAGGCCGCGTTCAAACGATAACGCACGACTCGCCCTCAACCCGAACTCAACTCAAACTCAACTCGAACACAACTCAACCGGAGCCCACTCCTTGAAATACAGCGCTTACAATTTTGAGTTTTATAACACATTAATAAGCTCCGTTATATTTTGTCGATGCAACTACACACGGCTCGCCCTCAACCCGAACTCAACTCAAACTCAACCCGAACACAACCCAAACTCCACTCAAACTCAACTCAAACTCAACTCAAACTCAACTCAAACTCAACTCAAACTCAACTCAAACTCAACTCAAACTCAACTCAAACTCAACTCAAACTCAACTCAAACTCAACTCAAACTCAACTCAAACTCAACTCAAACTCAACTCAAACTCAACTCAAACTCAACTCAAACTCAACTCAAACTCAACTCAAACTCAACTCAAACTCAACTCAAACTCAACTCAAATTCAACTCAAATTCAACTCAAACTCAACTCAAACTCAACTCAAACTCAACTCAAACTCAACTCAAACTCAACTCAAACTCAACTCAAACTCAACTCAAACTCAACTCAAACTCAACCCGAACTTACCTCAAATTCACCTGAACATTACACAAGAGCTTATTAATGTGTCATAAGACTCAAAATTGTAAGCGCTGTATTTCAAGGAGTGGGCTCCGGTTGAGTTGAGTTCGAGTTGAGTTTGAGTTGAGTTCGGATTGAGGTGGGATCGTGTGTTATCGTTTGAACGCAGCCTTACACGTAGGAAACATTTAACTCTAACGACGGTAACACGGCCTAGTGTCTTTACGGTTGATAAAATATTAAACACTATCTGTGTATGTGTAAGCATCCGTAGTTGTGAAAGTCCAGCAGATGGTACCAACACTTGTTTCCTTTTCACGGTTCGAAAGAATCCGGCGAACCCTTAACAACAAGTTCACAACGACATAAATTCGAAGGCCTCTAACTTTTTTATTCTTTAGGAAGATTCTTATTTAATTTAATTTAAGACCTTTTTAATAGGACGCTGCTGCCGCTTTCAAAGGAATTTTTAATTGATTAAGAACTTTATCCTTTTTTTATTTCTAAGATACTAGGTTAGATATAATTTATTGTCTTTAGTGTTATGAAAAGAAAACTGGCTTTAACTGCCTGCCTGTATAATAATTTATATAGTAGACTACTTACACCAGATGAAATGTAAAACCGCAGTGTGCCTCCGCCTGGTTTTAATTTTATTTATTAAGGTAATACAACAAACGCATTTCACTACTCTATTCATAACATACATGTCAAATGTTCAACCATACAATACACTGATGTAATAATAGTAGTTTTAGCCAGTTTAAGTAAAAAGATACAAAAAATTTTTTGGTTTTCTATAAGGAACATTGAAAAGTTTACCCCAAGTTTGAATACCATGCCATCCACGCACGCCCATTACCTAAAACATTGTTGAAATTAATAATTCCAATGGCATCAACAAGTCATCCACTCAAGGAGGGTTTATAATAAATCACTAAACAACACTCGCCCCCTTAATGTATTCGGATCTTAAAGGAGATGTCTATTATCCCTAGCTTACCTTCGAGACGCGTTGCTTGAAAGTTTGATTACTTGCCGAAATTAAGCGATGAACGGCTTCAAATTGTCATTAGAGAGGCAGTCAGTCGGGTGCGCCATTATCTGTTGGGTAATGACTGATTTGCGAACATCGTGGTGCGATGCTCGCAGTGTAACACACTGTAAGTTTACAGTTGTGTTACACCTTAACGGCTATGACAAACTAGGCTAATACAAAAAACTTTAATTATGGAGCGGAACATAAAAATTAATTCAATTGTTTACGTTGCGTTGCGATGCCCCTCATTGAACTAAATAAGAAAATATAAAAATCCAAGTTGTGTACAATAAAAAAGCGTTTAAATCTGAAGTGTTTTGTTTATGAACGGTACTTAAATCTTAAAATTACTTTTTACGTGTTTTCAGTAACAATTTGAGCAGCGAAAAAACTTATAAGTCGTCTGAAAATTATAACTGTCTTTTGCACGAAAATTGTTGTCTTTTGCAACTAGCTAGACCTTAAGTAAACATAGCATTTTCTTTAAACTAATACTGACAAACATATCATCTTTCGGCCTTTAGGAACTCCACGTAAGATCTGAAAACAGAAGAAAGACAAAATATTGTATTCTCAAGTCACTTCAAGGACCAAAATGATTACTACTATAGCGCCACTTGATAAAAAAATAAACATGTTAATTCATGAAATAAAACAATTTTTAACGGATACTAGCGCGGTTTTATTGAAAGCACTTTGGTAATTAGTTGGTATTTGGTTTGATTTTTGGTTTTCCCGACGTTTCGGCAACTTTGCAGCTGCCGTGGTCACGGGGGACGGTCACGGCAGCTGCAAAGTTGCCGAAACGTCGGGAAAACCAAAAATCAAACCAAATACCAACTAATTACCAAAGTGCTTCCAATAAAACCGCGCTAGTATCCGTTAAAAATTGTTTTATTTCATGTCTAGTGAGCGCGTAAGCTTGAGAAGTGAATATGTTAATTCATATTTCTTTTCACTTTTTTTATAACGTAACAAATTTGGAACTAAAAGTGGCTTTAGTACATTATGTTGCTCGTAGCATAGTTTTCAGCATGCCATACCAAAAACTACTAAGCTGTGATCTGTGAACAAATCGCTTGTTTTAAGTTGTACATCTATGGCGTTGGCGACGTCCAGCATGTCATACGATTAATGCCTCGCCTCACGGTACGAGAAACCTGTAATAAGGGTGCTTTCAGCTGTGAACACCGCGCGCCGAAATTGACGCTTTTACTGTGCGTACCTTTACGTCGCTGCCAATTTAAAAACGTCGTCGTTGTGTTCACTCGAGCTCTCTAATACACTCGCTGGCCTGATTTTTCAATACGGTTCGTTGGTGTGATGTGGCTTTTGCTTATTTACTAAGCAATTAGATCAGAAAGTCGCGCTCAAGGGGATTTTCCGACCATTAATTAGCTGTATGTCGTTTTCTGTATTCTTCTATACTTAATAATGATGGAAAAATAATGAGCCTATAATCTATGTCAACTTTAATTATGGACAAAGAAAATATCTTTTATTTTCAATATGTAATACCTGCAATGTATGCTATTGTGAAATACTTTATATTTTGATTTGAACAAATTATAAAAAAAAAACGTTCATTTTCCATATCATAAAGCCACAAAACAACTTTGCTTGTCTATTTTTTCCTCAATGCTCACAAAACGAAACTGAAATCGAATACCTTAACTTATTTTCTCTGCCATATTTCCAGAAAGTTTCGCACATCGATAAGGTGTATGACGGCTATACGCGTCGTGTAGCATCAGGATTAAATAAAGACGTTGTCAAATCATGCTCGATGGGATCTGGATCGTGAATCACGAGTCGTCAACGAGAATCCGATTGTAATGACAACACGGCTCGGCGCGTCTGCCGCCGCGCTGCTATAATGAGCGGCGATATGACGAAATCACACCGCGACGCCCGCCCGTCATCCTATAACTTCAGGGCTGCCAAACTTATTTTTACATGACTGCCCAAAAAGGAGTGCATGGTATATGTGTTTAAGGTTCATGTATGTTTGTGCGTATGGAGTTTCTTTATTCCACCATAACTTCTAAATGCCCTAACTGATTTGGATATATGGAATATCGTTAGAATCCTTACATCATCCCAAGTGACATTGGTTATATTTAAAAAAAATTCATTATGGCGAATGTACGACGCCACTTTCAAATGTATTAAAAATTTTTTTCTTCAATTCGTACAATATGGGCATCAAAAGAAAGACCTTGATGAGCACATTCCAAAACGATATAATTTATTACTAAAATGTGTGAAATAAAAATAAATAAATTAGAAAAATATTAAAAAAAATACGACTGCCCTGCCAAAAACAAACTAAAAAGTTAAATAACAAGTGTCATTTCAGTCGGGGGACCGTTTTATGGAACAATATTTGATCAAATAGGTCCCCCAACTGCAATGACACTTGTTATTTAACCTTTTAGTTCGTTTTTGGTAGGGCAGTCGTGTTTTTAATATTTTATTATTTTTTATTAGGTAACAATTTAATTTTGCTACTATGTAAACCCAGATAAATGAGATTCTAACTCGCGCACTTAGGTGATTTTACCCGACTGCCTAAAACAGATAAGTGTATTGTGTTCAGGGTTCATGTATGTTTCTATGTATGTGAGTTTATTTGTTCCACCATAACTTCTTAATGTCTGAACAGATTTGAATGTGTGAGATATTATTAGAACCCTTACATTACCCCAAGTGACACTAGCTATAGATTTTTTGAAAAGTCAATTTGTCGGCTGCATGCCGTTTTGTGATGTTAAAAAAAAACTTCAATTATTACAATATGGGTACTAAATGAAAGGCCTTGGTGAATACATTACAAAACTATAAAATTTGTCACTAAAATATATGAAATAAAAAGAAAATAATTTAAAAAAACATTAAAAACACGAATTAAAAAGTTAAATAATAAGTGTCATTGCAGTCGGGGGACCGAACTATTTTTGATCAAAGAGGTTTTTGGCAGGGCAGTCGTGTTTTTAATACTTTTTATAATTATTTTTCTGTGACATTACAAAAGGATTAAATTAGACTTTTTTCATTTACTTGTAACGTGATGTGAATATGACCTTGTTTCCTACCTTTCATAATTCTACAAAAACAGGAGAAAAAGTTACCGGTTTAATCAGAGTCATCATTTTATAGGAAGAAGGAAATAACCCATCGATAACGCCAAAATGCCAAGTTATTTTTTCTTTAAATAACAGTACCTACCAGTTAGAATATTTGTGCTTTTACTTTGATCAGAAAATTGTTTTTAATTTACTTTTATGTCGACCTTTTTACCTCTCGAGTTCTCTGAGAAGGCACTTCACATTACGAAAAAAATTCTTACAACATATTTTTAGATGGATTTTGTTGTTTTAACAAGAAATGAAAACGAAACCCTACCTAGAAACTAATATGCTTACTTTGATAGTGTAATTAAATAAAGAAATTGAATGGGTTCTATAAAAAATGCTTATAGGTTAATAATAACTGCTTTGAGGAGTCAAAATTAATAATAAAAAGGAGGAATATTCGCTCTCTCACTACAACCTATACAATAATCTTTTTATATAAAAAGGTATACTTTTCTCTTTTTACAAAAAAAATAAAATACTTTTAATATCTTTTTGTGAAACAAAAGTAATGAAACGCCCAGAAAAACATTACGTTTTAAACATAAACTTAAATTATATTAGGTTATAGGTATATAAAATAACTCAAAAGATCTGAAGTAGTTTTTTGGGTATTTGAGTCAATATAAATATTATAAGATGCTTCATTAACATCATATTTTCCATTTCAATTTTCTAAGCTCGTATAATTTTCTTAGACCTGATGTAAAGTTAAGTAAGCATTTTAACATAACGTATTAAATTATGGCAATAACAGGAGTTTGCTTGAATTTTTACTAACTATAAAGGCCTCCTCCTCCTTGTCGTACCCTCATGGTTGAGGATCGTGACTCCTTGCAAGGACGTCTCGCACAAGGTGTTTCCATCTGTTGCAGTCCTCGGCTTGATGCAGTGCGATGTTCACTGGCATATCCAGATTTTTGGACACCAGGGTCTGACCAACGTTTTGGGCTTCTGCCTCGCGGTCTTTTTCCTTTTATCTTGCTGTTACGATTAGCCGCTCTATGTTATCAGTATCTCTACGCGTGATGTGGCCAAAATATCGCGTTGCAGGCAGATAGAGGAAAGGCGGTTTTGACTTTCGAGCTTCAATTCTTTCAGGACAGATTCATTGGTTCTTCGTGCTGTCCACGTGATTCGGAGAAGACGGCGCTAGCAACACATTTCGAAGGTGTCGATTCTCTGTCTGTCTGCGGCTTTTATAGTCCAAGTATCGGATCATATATCAACCAGCCAGAAGGGCATAGCTTCTTAAACTTATATTGGCAATGTTTTAACCCCCTTACTAATAAAGATTGTATAGCAGCTGCATAGTTACACAGTGTTTTGTCACTTTCTTTTTAATGTCAAATTCAAATAGTTTGACAGAGAGTAACCATTGTGTAACTATACATCTGCTATTCAATCTTTATTAGTAAGGGGGTAAGTCTGTAGGTACCAAGGAGGTTTATGTAGGGAGTGAGTACTTACAAAAATTCTCACTATTCGTTTAAAAGAAATTTAACTTTATTGCTTTCGTCATAGAGTTGAAATTCTATGGACGACATTGACTGAAGACTCTACTGTGTGAATGAAACAACACTAGGTGGAGGTCGGTGTCTCGTTCGCAATAACACATAGTAATTGTAAAATAAATCTGAATTTACTCTTTTGATTTAATTAGATTTCTACAATAATGCTAATCAGCATTATTGTACTTGTATAAATTCATGTGTCAATCCTGGCAACTCCGATCCGATTTTGACTTTGGCGCCAAATTTCAATTTTAGAATTTCAATATTCAGGAAATATTCCTTTACAAAACTAGGATGACCATAAATACTACACCATTTCAGATTTCCCAAAAATGAAATTGTTCTATCAATTGAAATAACTGGAAGTCGCAGGCGAGGGGTAAAGTTAATATTAATAATCAAATTCATGTTTATACGCCGATTTCGATGAAACTCGGTTTATGGTACTATTTCGACAAAAAAATAATAAGAGTCCCCCCAGACCTATCGGTTTATTTTCTTTGCTTTGCTGTTCTACCTTGCTGTTTAGACCGCCGGCCAACAGGGTCATTTTCAATTTATCGCATATTGGGACCAGACCAAATTGGCAAAATAGCCATTAGCTTGGTGTTATCAAATATAATCGTCTGGGTTGCGAAGTAGGAAGCTTCTGGGAGATTTGCCACCCTGAACATGGTCTCCGATTGCTAAATATAAATCGATCGCATATTTATATAAATTGTTAACAGGGTCTTGGGTGGCATCATTACCTACCTGAACTATTTTTTTTTTGTTTTCATAACGATCGTTTAAGGAACAAAGCTTACATATGTGAAATGTACTTAGATTGAAAATATGCGATAGATTGAAAATGAGCCTCTTGGCCGGCGCTCCATTGCCGAACAGCAAAGCAAAGAAAAGAAACCGGTAGGTCTGGGGGGACCCTAACGCAGTGTTGAAAATATTAAAAAATCCAAGGTGGCGGCCAAATTTTTTTCTTGTTCTTCTTTTTTTTCAACCCAGTAATATCAAAATAAAACCAAAAACAAAATTAGCAGCTATTTTGACCTTTTGACATTGTTTACGTTGCATATTACCATATTTACCATATTTATAAATCAAAACAAAAAAACTTAAAATAAACGCGATAAATAACTTGTTTATAAAAATATTTTTTAAATAAATAATTAGTTTCTGCTTTTTAGCTAACGAGCTAAACTGAAAATATACCACCTTCTATCAGAGCTCAAACTCAATGGGGTTGCATGGTTTTATTACAGAATTCCAGTGGCCTTCTTTCGGCTTCATCATCAGACCCTGAAAACTATTTCCTATCAGAGTACTCGTCAAGACCATTCAAACAAGCCCAAACTCGATGGGGTTGCATGATTTTATTACAAAGTTCCAATGGCCTTCTTCCGGATCCTTTATCAGCCCCTTGGATGTTATTCCCCAACAGAGTACTTGCCAAGACGATTCTAACGAACCCAACACGATGGGGTTGTATGGTTTCATCATAGTGTTCCTGTGGCGTTCTTCCGGCTCCATCGTCAGATCAGCTCAATGATACCATAATATTACATTACCTTCATGTTCTGTGTTCGAAGTTTCAAGTCTCTAGTTCATCGGGAAGTTAGTATAAAATCGTTTGCAAAATTTGTGCTCAAACTAACAAACGAAAACACAAACAAACGAGCAAGCAACCTTATAAAAACGTGGCAAAAGTATTAATTGTAAATATAGAACTACCTAAGTACCTAAGTTTATATTAAACAGTTTAAAGTAATAAGTATGTCTCCGACCAACCATACAGTTTGGTCACCCTAACGAAGAAAGAGATACAATTATCTACTTGACCTCTCTGTCGGCTCGTTTTGGGGCGAAGAGCTCAATCTGGTTTATACCGAAGGGATGTGCTACATCTATGGTAGGTACATCTTAGTGTTACGAAAAATTCAAAGTGTTCTTCGAGCGTTTCATCGGTTCATACTATGAGAATTTACATCGCATGACACTACACTGCAGCAACGTGGACGGACAATTATTAAGTGCATGTTTAATTTTTTTACCAATAATTACTACTAGGAATACTATTACTTCTCTACTCTCACAACCCTACTGCGGAGTAATTCACCGTGCCGCGCTATCGATAAAAAATGTGTGAACGAAATTTGTCTCAGTTACGGACAAATCGCATTTACCGTAACTGAAGCCTGTATCGCGTCAGAAACTATGACGACAGTAAGCTCCACACCCATTAGATCACGAACGACAGATTAAACCGAGGAACTGAGACTTTTTGTTTGAAAACACAGTGACCAATTGCCGGTGAAGTATTTTTTCCAACGACACTTTCCATGGAAATCGAAAAGATCACCTTATATGGTAGACTTAAAATAATATCTTCAAGATCATCTCATCTGCAGCTTTTTCCTGATTCGCTTTATTAGACTTTTCTTTGAGCCTTTATTATTTTTCACCTCTTTAAATTAGGCTGTTTATGCAGGCCTATTATATAAAAAAGAATCGCGAAATCGGACGCAATACGTCGTTCAATTTACTTGATATACAACCTTACTCGTAAGTTAATAGTGTCACGGAGTAGAACGAACATCGTCCGCTCATCGCAATTGTTTTCATTTAATAGACCTGCAGTACATAAACTGACAATTTTCCTCGACCTAAAAAATGAATCATCTGAACCCATAGAGAAAAATTTTCGCTGCGCTCATCTGAACCGATGTAGCTCGAAATCGGAATATTTAATTTTGTATCGAAAATAGTTTCCGAATATTGGAAACTATTTTCGATACAAAATTAAATAAATTTCGTTCGAAAAATATCTCAGTTTTTTCAAAAGCTAGATCGAACCCCGCAGCGGTCTTGGCTATTGCCCAATTAATGTTCCAACATTTAGTGAAAAATAAAATAAATCGACGAGCTACCTAACTCTCTTTGGGCAATATATTTGCTCGAATAAACAATAAACCCGATCCTTTGGCTTTTGTTGTAGTTTGGATAGTGATATGCTATATTGGCTAGATTGTAAAAAATACGCTAAAGAAAATTTGTGTGGTATGATCCTTACTAATATTATAAATGCGAAAGTCCGTTTGTTTGTTTATTTGTTTGTTTGTTTGTTACGCCTTCACGTCTTAACTACTAAACCGATCATCATGAAAATTTGCATACACGTTGTCAGGGGTACAGAGAAGGACATAGATTACCTTTCATCCAGAAAATAAGTATTGTTCCCGAGGGATAGTAAAAATACTTTCCACGCAGACGAAGTCGCGGGCGGCCGCTAGTATGACATAATTGTTATGGTGTGTTTCGTAACATTTATAAAAAACTGAATACAGTTACAGGTGTTTAGAAAGAAAATTGTATCTATGTAAGTACGACTAACTGAAATAAAATGGTTGATTTGTTTTATTAAACGCCTATCAAAATAAATAATGTATCTTTAAACAGTTCATCATCCCTGATATATTTAACATTAAAACGATTTACAGGCAACATAATCTATTTACTTCGAATTTTATTTTAGATTATCTGTTGTCTGTTGTGTATTCAGTCCAATCTTATTTCAAATTATTACAATCTGCATTTTTCATATTAAAAAAACATATTCTTAATTTATTCATATATATCTAACATTACATAAATTACATTACCTTTTTTGTTCCCAACATCTTTAATCATTCAGTGGTCCCGAATATCGTAATTTAATTACAGGTAACTTGTTGCTTCGCAAGCAAGGGCCTTAATTAATGTTTTCACGGGCATGGTAATTGATTATTATTTGATATGTTAATTGATTAGGATATCGTATGAATATGCTCATGAATGTGTGTATTATGATACAAACAACCGCCTGCGATGGCTCCTGTTTGCCATTAATTAAAATCCATTTCGATGTATTTGAAAAACTCTTTGAAAATATACATTTAAAGCATAATGCAAAGACCATGATTTTGACCTAGTATACGAGGTCATTTTGTGTCCACCATCCAAATTTTGAGGATGTGTTCAGTCCATGAAACTGAACAACTTTCTCTAACGAACACATGGTCAAATATGTAAAATAAAAATCGACTTCCCATACAAAAAGAGAATCAAAGAGATCACGTGATCAATTTAGTATGGGATGACCAAAATTTTTTGTCGAAATTTGACACATGTTTCTTAGAGAAAGTTGTTTAGTTTCATGGACTGGACACATCCTTAAAATTTGGATGGTAAGTTCAAAATGACCCGATATAATTATAAAACACTAGCGACCCGCCCTCGCTTCGCTTCGGTGTAGTGTGGAATTTGACACCATATATTATACATATAAACCTTCATCTTGAATCACAATATCTATTTAAAAAAACTGAATCAAAATCCGTTGCTTAGTTTTAAATCTAAGCAAACATAGAGACAGACAGCGGGAAGCGATTTTTCACCTCTCCAGCACGAAAAGGGTGCTTTTGGCGCGTAAAAACTCGCAGCAAAATCGACTTTTGCTGCGAGCGTGAGGCAAAGTGCTTTTTACCAAAAACTCGCAGCAAAATCGACTTTTGCTGCGAGCGTGAGGCAAAGTGCTTTTTTAATTTCTACCACCTTTTCTCGCTGGTAGAGGTGAAAAGTTGTATGTTTAACACGAGAGCAAATTTTTTGATGTCTCGTGCCTTTAAATCACTCACTGTGCTCAGTAGTCTATATTAGAATCACTCGCTACGCTCGTGATTCAATTCTAGACTACTTCGCTAGTTCGTGATTTAAAAGACAGCACTCGCAGCAAAAATGACTTTGCTCTCTTGTATAACAAATAACTATTGTTTTATACTATGTAGTGATTTTTTTCCATAAACCCTACACAGTGGTGCAATATAAGGTTCTGAGTGTGCTCAGTTTATTAGTTTGTTTTTTATTAATCTCTAGTCGCGGTAATTTACTCATTTCTTTCAGTTCAAATAAAAAAAAATAAACACGCTTTTCACGGGATCGAAAAGGAACTTTTCTACATTCAATTGATAATGAAATAGATTTTTTTTTAATTCTAGGTAAACAATAAAAAATCCCACCAAACTTCTTGTAAAATATATTATAACAACTGCACCGATATTGAAGCGTACCGTTTCTCCTTCTCCAGACTTTCAAATCGATACTTCAGTTTGTGAACAAAGCAACTGGAATAATATAAGTTTGCGCATAAAATCAAAGAGGTATCGTTTAGTGATATCTTTATTTTGTAAGCGAAGCACGGCGAAGACTATAAAAGTAACTGTTGATTCCCGCGAACATTTTTCTCTATTAAATGGTAGTTTGGAGGCGTAGACTCGCCTTGCGCACAGCAATCTATTCATCTAACTACCCGGTTTATGGTTTTTTCGGGTAGTTGCGCGTAATAGCCTCTAAGGAGATAGTTTTGGACTGGCGTATCAGAATACTGTTTGACTTTGTTAAACGTGTGTTTAATTTGGTTGATTCAAATAATGTCAATAAGGAGATATATAGTACCGTGGCATAGCACATTCGGTGAAGCAACTTCCGGTCATCAGATGGGTGACCAAATAGGCTTTTCCATGCTTTAGAAGGCACGATACGGCGTTCCGTATTGAGTTATCATAGTTAACGTTAAATGCATTTAACCTTAGCATCTATGAAAAATTCAGTCGTCTGACAATTTCTTTGATTACCTAACTAACATTTTTTCTTAAAATAAAATAAATAAATATTAAAATATACTTAATATGCTTATTTGACTTTAAACCTTTCCTGAATGCTGTGGAAGAAGAGGAGGAGAATTGAGCTCAAACGCTAAAATCAAAGTCAAAACATCTTTATTCAAATAAACTAAGCACTTTTAAATCATATTATGTTTTCCTACCACCCATTCTAGACTTTTTTAACTGACAAGAAGAACGGGCGCAAGAAACTGTTATCAGACAGGGGAACAACACCTATTATTTCAGTTTCACCTGAATTTTTCCTGAAACAATATAACTTAGCGTATCATCGACAAAAGATTAGGATACTTGATAATAGTCGTGACAAGGTTAACTGACGGCCTTGCCTTTGATATTACCTACTTTGTTATTGCCTAGTAATAATTAAACAGATGCCCGAAGCTTTGTTCTAATCATACGCAATATTATATTTCCTGGTTCATTTGGGAAGTTTACGTTACAACTCTCATACAAGATAATAGTTCGACTGACAACCCTATATGAAACAAAACAAAGGAAATCCATTCAGTTTCATTTTCACAGAATTTAATATTATTCACATTAATAAATGTTTTGCAAAGTACGCGTCCATTTTAAAATTGAATCTCTTAAACCATAAAAAAGTAAAAGATAAAAATCACGTAAATATCGGGTCATTTTGAACTTACCATCCAAATTTTAAGGATGTGTCCAGTCCATGAAACTAAACAACTTTCCCTAAGAAACATGTGTCAAATTTCGCCAAAAAATTTTGGTCATCCCATACTAAATTGATCACGTCATCTCTTTGATTTGTATGGAAAGTCGATTTTTATTTTACATATTTGACCATGTGTTCCTTAGAGAAAGTTGTTCAGTTTCATGGACTGAACACATCCTCAAAATTTGGATGGTGAATACAAAATGACCTTGTATTTGCTTTCCAATACAAGTTGTTTTTTAAATTTAAAAAATATTGAGAAGAGAGAAAATATCTCTTGTTAAGCTCAGTTGCAGTATAATTTTATAAAAACTGAAAATTGCAAAATAGACGAGTGAAAATCTTGCCTCTGAAAATGATATATTCTTCTATGAAAATGACATTTTAGTAAACATGGTTATTTGTAAAACACCAACAACCTCGCAGGAGTAGATTACTAATATCGTAAACAACAACATTTGTTCTGCGACTTTTTCGAAAACAGCCAAAAAAATTCGACTTTTCATACAAAACTCGATCAGCTGTTCGGACATTTTGTATGGAAAGTCGTTTTTTTTTGTTGTTTATGATGAAAATTAAATGTTGTTGTTTATCATGTTAGTAATCTACTCCTACGAGGTTGTTGGTGTTTTACGAATAGAAATAGACAAAAAACAGCTGATCGAGTTTTGTATGAAAAGTCGATTTTTTTTTGGGCTGTTTTCGAAAAAGCTGTAGAACAAAATTAAATGTTGTTGTTTATGATGTTAGTAATCTACTCCTACGAGGTTGTTGGGGTTTTACAAATAACCCTGTATAGGGAGGGTGCGAAGGTATAATAATCAATCTCAGCGCTCATGGTGGCAAAAAGTAGAAATAATGGAGGCTCTGTAATCTGTTTGAAAACGATATTTAATTTATTATTAGCGATACAGGAATAATTATATATGTTTATTATCACTTAGTAAAATTATTAAAGTAGCTTTATCCTCTTGTTTTACAAAATCTACAACTAAAAAAGAAGTAAACAAACCGTGATATAACCAAAATAAAACTCTCATTTTGAATAGATCTTTCTTGCCATATTTAATTTAAATGACCAAAATGATTTCACAACACTTTGTCCACCCAAATCATAGTAATTTTGAAATTTACATTAATAACACAATATGTATAGTATTTTTTAACATTTTGTCACAATGCCGCCATTACATATCAAAACGTCAAAACGGTCTCAGAGCCAACAAAGTTGCAACACGCTAGGTGGCGCTAAAAGCGTGCACGGAGCCAATGTCAACTGTGAACGCATTGTAGCATGACGAGCTCGATAGAAGACTCTTCTACATTGAAATGTCTAAATTATTATATCCCAATGTAGGTACACTAACATTTTTTTATTTATTTTCAATGTATAGACAATATTTTTGTCACGTTCGTGATGCTACGCTTGCTGGAGTATTAATGGTTCTTATCATTTAATTTTCCATAGTAACTATAAATAATTCCATTCAAGATAATGACACCCAGTTCTTAAAGGTAAACATGTTATGTACAAATGGTGAAACTGTGAATAAAATATGTAGAGCAAAACGTTAGCTTCGACTTTATTACCGACTTCAAAAGGAGGGAGGTACTCAATTCGACCCGTTTTTTTTTTTGTTTTTTTTTGTTTTTTGTATGTACACCGATTACTCGAAGACGGCTGGACCGATTGAAATGATTCAAACGTTATTACATTAGGTAAACATTTAAGTTGGTCCCATTTTTTAATATTTTGAAATCAGTTCAGTACTTTTCAAGTAATCTTGAAAAAAGCACCAAAATAGTATGATTTAGTGTGAACTAGCTCGATGATCAGTCGTATAACTTCTTTGTTTATGAACTGAATAAGATAATTATTTTTTTTTGTTGGAAAAGGGATTTATATATATAAGTGTAGTTCTTTAACCGACTTAAAAAAGGAGGTTCTCAGTTTGACCCACATGTATGTATCTTTCTCCGCGATTAACTTACGTTTGGCTGAGCCGATTTTAATTTCTACCTAAATAATATACCTACACTACCTTATAAAAAAGGTACCTACACTAAAAATAAAAAAATAAAAAATTGTTTAAAAAAAACAAAAAACCGACTTCAAAAAACCTACCTCTAAAAAGCAAGAAATAATATTCGTAATAATAAAACACGTCTATTGAAGTCGGGTGGGGCTTTTAGAATAAAAAAAAAGGGATTTGTACTCCAACCCTCACCCGACTTCAATAGACGTGTTTTATTATTACGAATATTATTTCTTGCTTTTTAAAGGTAGGTTTTTTGAAGTCGGTTTTTTGTTTTTTTTAAACAATTTTTCACCGTGACTTTTAATGCTTTGTTACATTCCAATAATATAATTTTTATTTTAACTTTAATTTTTCGTTGTGCGTCATTCAGCTACGCTTTACCTGTGTTTGCAGTCGTTAACATCCACTATATTGCATTGAACCCGCATGGTGGGTAATGTATGGCCCTTGCTCCTTATTCAACCATTAGGTAGGCCTGTGCCAGTATTAGGGACATAAAAAGTAGCCGATGTGCATGGGTCATTCATTTTATAAATGTTAATTAAAACAAAACACTAAAATAAATCTAGACTAGACTTTAACAGCAGAATGTTTTAAATGTTTCATCATCGAATTCAACAACTTAAATGTACCAATTAGAATAAACATTATTCAAATTTCGTAGTTTGTACTGTACACAACGTTAGATAGATTTCTGTGTAGGTGCCTGAATAATTAAGGAAAGGATCTGAAATTGAAGACTGCTTTTCTTATCGTGTGATTTCTAGCATTCAACTATTCACTCGTCTTCGCTTACTTGCAGGTATTTGCTTCTCGCCACTTACATTTAGAACCATGTATAACCAGAAAAGAATGTCATTTTGGAATTTCATTATTTTACAAGTTCTTAGAATAGATGCCAAACAACTGAGCTTTGGCTTTGTTCACGCAGACAAGAAAAGATTTTTGTAAAAACTTTCAAGTCTTAACGGAATCTCAGCCAACTAATTTCAACTAAAATACCGAGAAAAAATTTTCAGCATCTTTATAAACTTAGCTGGAAACGCCTGAGCCGCAAAGTTTTATGGCGGCTACTGAAATAAAAATTGTTTCAGTAGCTTACTTTTTGTTACATCATTGATTATTTTAAGGCACTTGAATGACTCTGAAAACATTATACTTATATTTTAATATTATAAATATTAGAGTTCGTATTTTTAGATGCTTATATTATTACTTAATCACGCAAAACGGCTGCTCGGATTTATACCCTGACTGGATACACGTGTGTCCAGTAGTGTGTGTCCAGTTGGTGAATAACCCTATTAAACTGCTATCAAACACAGATAGTTCAAAGTCTGAATGTTTATTGATGATGGAATCTAGTTCTTTCATAGTACTATCCAACTAAACAAAATCACCAAGATAATGTATCTACGTAACGTGAATAATGGGGTATTTACACGGGTCGACTAGAAAAGTAACTTGCTAGTCGATTTTAGTCAACTAGCGCTTTTTTATTGACAATCGCTTGTAAAATCGAGTTGCCACTTTATTGAAATTAGGTTTGCGATTAGATTTTGTTAGCGATTGTAAATAAAAAGCGCTTATTGACTAAAATCGACCAGCAAGTTGCTTGCCAATTCGACCCGTCTAAATAGGTATCACATAAAGTACTCTTAGTGATGTATGAAATATTCTATGCTAAATATAGTCCTAAACTATTTTGGGCCCTAAAAAGCCCATTATACACGTTTCCATTTGGGGCTAAAAGCCTTAATAATCCACTACATAGTATAAAACAAAGTCGCTTCCCGCTGTCTGTCCCTATGTATGCTTAGATCTTTAAAACTAAGCAACGGATTTTAATGCGGTTTTTTTAAATAGATAGAGCGATTCAAGAGGAAGGTTTATATGTATAAAACATGGTGTCAAATTCCACACTACACAGCTGATTTTTTTTCGCAATATCAGAGTTGGCCTCATAGTAAAAGTTGCTTGTAATCATGAGTGGAACCACCCCACTGCGGGAACCAAATGATTAAAATTTCAGCGTGTATTGTAATAAAGCCTTTGTATTTTATCGATAGATGTTTTTCAAATAACATCTTATTTATTGTTAAATTTAATTAAAAAAAACGTGTTAAAAAGGCACAATTTGACTACAATAAGCAATTACTTGTGCTTCGGGCGAGTATCGATTGCACACATTTGTGAACAAAATGTTCAGGAAATTCGCTTAACACGTTATAGCTGACTGATTATTATAAAACTACTAGCTTCTGCCTGCGACTTTGTCCGCGTAGATATTGGAGAAAATCCTTAGGGATCTTTATACCCGGCATAGTATTCTATATTTTAATTTCATCAAAATCAGATCAGCCGTTTTTACGTGATTGGGCAGGTCCCCACCAAGCGCACTGTTCCCCTTTCTTCAACTCCCATTAAGTGACACATGGTATATTAATCGTCAGCTTAAACACGCATTTTGAAGATCCTAACTTCGAAACCGAGGGATTTTCATACAAACTCTAATCCCCTATTTCAACCCCTTCGATCCTTATTTCGCGATAGTAGCCTATGTTCTTTCTCAAGCTCTGCTCTATTTCTGTACCAAAGAGAAACAAATAATATTGATTAAAAAAACATCAAAATGGAAAAAAACATACTTATTTTCGCATTTATAATGTTTGTATGGATGACTCTCCCTATGATAAGACAAATAATTTTCCATTTACGGAATTCAAACCCACACCCTTGGGTTTCAGAAAGGGTCACTATTCGTAAAACCAAGCCAACCGTATCTAATGATGTAAATTCTTCAAACGTTTAAGTTTACTTGATCATAGTTTGTATATTATGTTTAATGGAGATCCTAAACAATCATAATTGTGTTGATTGGGTTCAACCAGCGAACTAATATCTATGGAAGTGTTATCGTAAACAAATATTGCTTAAAAAATGGCACCACGCGGCAGAAAAAGTACAACCCGCTCAGCTTTAGTCGGGCCAGCCACGCACCCGGTGACTGACGCTAGTGTTCTTTTCAATAAATTGTAGCATTGTAGAGAAAAGATAGGAAGAGAGAGTTTATTAGAAAAGACGTCCTTTATAGTCAAATAGTGCAAAAGATGTAAAGAAGGCATTAAAAGATGCAGAAAAAACGTATCTTATTTTTTCGTTTAAGTATAGAAAAAATATCTATGAGTATACAAATTATGGTCGCTAATAAACAACCAGTGTTCAGACGATTTGTGCTGCATAATTAAATGCCAGCATTTTTAGCTTTATCCACTTAGTTGCACTTTTCGTGTGGTGTCATTTTTCGAGCAGAATGCTTATTCCATAGATTTTAGTTCGCTGGGTTCAACGTCATCACTTGATTTCTGCTAAAATATTACTAATATAAATATTATTTTTCACTTCCAAAAAAAATTATATCAATTTGTTAGATTTGGCAATTTTATATGATTTTAACAATAGTACCAGCAACATAACCTACAAGGTTTTATAAGTTGAGTTTATTTAAAATGCAAAAAAGAAACAATTAAAAAATTAACTATTTCAGACGTGATGCTTTCTGTTCAGCATAGTAATAACACACAAGGATTGTAGTAAGTAAAACAATTAAAACATTGTTTACCCTGAAACTATGGCCATTTACCTATGCAAATGTTGGCAAGTGAAGTGTAACTAGGTCCCGGGAAATACGTAAACTCCATCCGCTCACGACGGCGCTGAAATAATAAATAAAAACAAACAAAACTCTGCCTTTATTCATTCCATAATTGAAATTAACTTCCTTGCCTCGATTATCATAACTTTTTGAAATGCAGTTAAAACTTTCTAACGCCCCATAAAGTAATAAGTAAACATCAACGGAAAATCGTCCGACGAATGGCGTCGCGAGCGTTGTGCCCACGCAACGTTCTAATCAAAATTAAGAATCTGACGCCAACACGCGACTTCGCTTGGGGTTGCTCCCTTCTCTAATAAAAACCGAAAGTGGATTAAAGCTGTACCTACTCCTCTCGTAATTAATTTGATTTCAATTATACTTACTGTGCGAACATTCATTGATCTTTTTATGCTTCATTTCGACTAGTAATAACAACATTCGTGTTAACAACAGTATTTGGGAGGGATAGATCTTTTATTATCTTTAAAGGTACCTTAGTACTATTTTCCTGTTATGGTTATGTTTAGTTTTGACCTTATCGATTGCTTTTTTTCATCAATAGTTCCACACCCAAATTACCGATATAGGTATTTCATTCATTAATTTATTTATCACTTCTTCTAAATTATAGTTATAATACTTTCATAAACTCTAAAAATTTTATTTTAGCTCTTGCACCATTATAATAAGTTTTATCATTATCATTCGTCAAAAGAGTAAAAGAATCAAAACAATAAACATTTTTTAACTTTGCTGGTTTGTATAAATAAGGCGGTATATAAAACCTTAAATAGAAAATGTTTGTATTTTAGCTGTTACGTACAATAATTAATGTAAAATTGAAAACAAACGTATCTTTGTAAATCAAGAAAGAGCGGGGCCGGGCCGGGTTATGTATTTAAAAGATACTGAATAAATATTTTTTATTTATTTTTTCAATACTTATAAATAGCATCTATCGGGTCACTTATAAATAGCTTTTTAAATCTTTGATTAATCAAACTTTTAACTTTGTGCGGTGGCTTCAAATTTATATTTCTCACTGATACTGACTGAAAACTAACTAAACACTGCCTTTACGGTAACATACACTTCGAGCCTATTCCGTGAAATATCTAAATTAAAATCTAGAACCAATGTCGGACTTAATGAAGCTCGTTTAAAAACTTACACACAGGTAAAAATTTTGATTATGAAACTGTAATGATCAATGAAGTTAGGTATTACACAGGTAAAAAGACCAAAGATTAATTTAAGCTTAGTGAAATCCAGACTGGATGTTGTTTCTTTTAGAACTGGGAAGTTTTATATTTATAGTAATGCTACTTCTATTTTTACTTTCGTTATTGGCATCAAATCCGATGTTCATTGAGGCGTATTACTTTACTTTACGAAATAACTTCTTCTTTATGTCCCACTCCAATTATTTGGTGATATATCACGAAATACCTATTTCAGAATATCTCCTCTATTCACTAAATTGGTCAAGAAAACTGGTTTCATTGATTTCCTTTTGTTTTCAAATTCCTGTAATTCAGCCTTCTTGCCTCAAAGAAGTCACTTTAAACAAAACCGGGTTGCACTCCGGGAGTGCCGGCAGAAGTAAAAACTTGAATATCATCATGTTGTGCATTTTTGATGTTTTGGAATGGTTAGGGAATAATTTTGCACGAATTGCCGTCTTATCAATTTACCCTGCATTTGAATTTACGAATACAGAACAGTTTTGTACGAAAGTCTTATCCATAGCTTGACAGAGAATCTAGAGTTTTGACATTGAATTAAAAAATTAGCGCGTTGCTATGGTGACACAAGTGTTTACGTCTCGAAATGACACGCCGCCATTTTCACCGCACTCCGTAGGAAGAGAGGGGATACTTCCACCGCCGGCTGTCTACTCTCCAACCGTCACATCCGTCTTACGAATTTTCGATCAGGGTCACGTGATCCTGACTGACTGACGCGAGTTTAGCATTTTTTCCTCATTACAAAAACGCGTACAACGCCGCTAAAGAAGTTTTTACTTCAATAATATTGAGCTTAAAGCTCAATGAAACAAAACACGATCAAGAATAACTCACCCAAGGTTTATTTCTACCGCGCAACAGCCGGCCGCGAACGAATCGATAAAGTTTATTTATGCATACTTGCCAACCAATGCCATATGCATTGGCCAATAAAATATTTAGTAACATTTAATTGTTGAAATAGGCTTCTCTGGTGGACGTACCTACCTGATAATTACAGATAAACCACAATATACTAAGAGCTGGCCCCGGAAATAGTTGGACAATTTACAGAGGAATGAAATCCCTCTAGTAGTTGCCTTACTATCATTATTAACAGATCCTTGCAGATTTTCAGTGGTGGAGGTGGGAGTGCTTGAATAACAAAGATATACCTTTAATCGCTTTTTTAGCCCCTTTGTTGCTCAACTACTCCCATCCCCACCACTGAAATTGAAATCTGCCAGGTGCTCGGATCTGTTAATGTGATAGTCATCATCATCATCATCATAACAGCCGCACGACACCCACTGCTGGGTATAGGCCTCCCCTAAGGATCTCCACGACGATCGGTCCTGTGCTGCCCGCATCCAGTGGCTTCCCGCGACCTTCACCAGATCATCGGTCCACCTTGTCGGGGGCCTACCCACGGAGCGTCGTCCGGTGCGCGGTCGCCATTCCAAAACCTTTCCGCCCCAACGGCCATCAGTTTTTCTCGCTATGTGTCCTGTCCATTGCCACTTCAGCTGAGCAATCCTTCGAGCGATGTCGGTTACTTTAGTTCTCCTGCGGATCTCCTCGTTTCTGATTCGATCACGCAGGGAAACGCCGAGTATGGCTCTCTCCATTGCACGCTGGGTGACCTTGAGCCTCCTTATGAGATCAATAGTTAGCGACCACGTTTCACTGCCGTAAGTCATCACTGGCAACACACACTGTTCAATTGTTCATAGACTTTCGTTTTGAGACACTGAGGTAAGTCGGACGCGAAGATTTTTCGAAGCTTCCCGAATGCTGCCCACCCGAGTTGGATTTGACGAGAGATCTCTTTCTCAATGTTGGACTTACCTAACTGGACTGTCTGTCCTAGGTATACGTAGTGGTCAATGTGATAGTATGGCACACTAACAAGAGGGATTTCGTCGCTCTGTAAATTGTCCACCTGTCTCCGGGGCTAGCTCTTAGTCCACAACCTGTGGGCATTAACCATTGTTATATTTACGTGCGGTGTGGCACAGACAAACAATTATTATTAGAAGCTCTATTCAGTGGTATCTCCATAGTATGAGACTAGTACACACATACTTACGTACTAAAATTCTTCTACATTGGCTGTAACTGACAGTACCTAATATGAGATCGGAAACACAGGCTTTCTTCAATTTTCACACGACTGCCCAAAGCAAAAAGAGTGTATATGTGTTCAGGGTTCATGTATGTTTGTGGGTATGTGAGTTTCTTTATTCCATCATAACTTCTAAATGCCTGAATTGATTTGGATAAATGGTATCGTTAGAATTCTTACAGCATCCCGAGTGACACCGGCTATATTTTTTTTAGAAAAAATCAATATGGCGACTGTACAACGCCATTTTCAAATGTGAAAACAAAAATTTTCTTCTATTATTACAAAATATGGGCATCACATGAAGCCTTAATGAGCACATTCCAAAACTATATAATATGTCACTAAAATGTGTGAAATAAAAATAAATAAATTAAAAATATATTAAAAACACGACTGCCCTGCCAAAAACGAACTAAAAAGTTGAACAATAAGTGTCATTGCAGTTGGGGACCTCTTTGATCAAAAATTGTTTCATAATAAGGTCCCCCGACTTTAACATTTTAGTTCGTTTTTGGCAGGGCAGTGGTGTTTTTAATATTATTTTAATTTATTTTTTATTACTCGTTTAAAGGAAAACATATCAGAGCTGCTAAATAATATACTAGAAAAAATACGACTCGCTCCAGATCAATTCTCGGACGGGAATCGAACCCGCGACCTTTGGATATCCGGTCCAATGCTCTGACCGCTGAGCTACCGAGTCACAAGTAAATATGGCTTGGCTATGTAATAGGTGACTTCAATTACATTATTTTTGGAAAAAAGTCATCTCTGATACCTACATAAAGTAGGCAACATGACGTTTACAAATAATCAAATAATTTGCTCTACAAAAACCGTCAAAGACTTGATTAGGATTTCAACCATGTTTCAACTTTCATATTTAAAAACAAAAGGAAGGTTGAATCAATGCCACAATGATTCTAATTTTGAATGTTTTGTAGTGATTGCACTGGCATCACTATGGTAGGTATCGACATAAAATTGTCGCTACAGCCATTCGTATGCAGGGGGCTTTGAGAAAACTTCGATTCCGTAAAAGTTGGTAAGTGTACGGCTTGTTCTAGGCCGATATCTGGAGCGGGCCACAACTCGCGAGCAATCTGTTTACGTAACAACCCCCGTTATGTTCCGAGAGGGTTCCGTAGTAGACGTTAAACATATTGCCTCATAAATCGTGAGAATCCCGGCGAGCGTACACCCGTTCCCGGTGTCGATTTGACTACGTTTCCTTTACGATTTCGCATATTGAGTGATTGAGCTCAATATCTAATAGTTTATATCACTACACATAAATTGCGTCGAGCACCCAATCTATAAGCAGTCAGGACCGCCTACTTCAAACGGATGTTCGCGCTAAACGGAGCGTAACTATGCAGCTACTTGATGTCACAGTGACAACTAAATGAGAGGTTCGTTTATGAAGTGGCTTCATATTATGCGCTTATTAATTGGAGTCAGAGCTGCTCGCTCCGATGGGTTCGTAAACGCAGGGACGTGTAAATTTTGTCTTTGATGGGCTTGTGGTCAATGCTTACAGTGAGTGATCACGTTCAATTACTTTGCCTCGCCTTTCTCTCCTTCATCGTACGTCGATATCTAGTAAAACCTATTGTTGCTTCGTAGATATGTTTTTATTCAACTTTGAATGCTAAAACTATTATTTCTATCGACTGTACACTTTAAACGAGTTTTAAAATTACGTTCAAATGACTTTGCCTTTTAAAAATCTACAGATCGTACTCTACGTGCAACTATCAAAGACAATGAAAATGTAATTTAGAAATAAACTGTAATAACTTCATCCACATGGTTTTCTGTACTATACTAAATCGGTCTGTACAGCCGACTTAGTTGGTGGTGGAATTATATTGATGGCTCGCTGTTATCAATGCTGCATAAGCTCCATACATAGTTAATAGGAATTCATTCTTTATCGTACTGACGATAAAGTGAACAGAGCGCAGGCTGACCTTTCGCGCGTAAGGGACCCGCTACAGCCTACAGTTTATGTCCGCCCGCCTCTTAAAATGGCTTATATTGTGGCTTAATTTGTATTAAGCCACAATTTGAGCCATCTTAAGGCGGAAAAAATGGATCTCGCGATAGTTCCCGAGATTCTTCTTTTTCCGTTTCGTGAATAGCGAGCTCAAAAAAGTAATTGGGAAACTCTCGATGCAAGTGCGCGAAAAAATGTTGAAATTTTGACAAATTTTGGAAAATCTCTAAAGTTACCAACCGATTTTGGGAATTCAAATTGCACTTTGAAACCCTCCGGCAGACACACATTTTGACATACAGGGTCATTTTTGGACCCCTTTTCAGTCAGGCACAATCAATTTGTGAAGTAAAAAAAAATATGATTTTTTTACATTTTTACCCCAAACGTTTCCCTACACAAATTGAAATTGTTGTCACTGTTTGCGCATCGCACGGGTGTATATTTTCTTTGGCACGGTCGACCCACGCGAGCCCCCCTCCCACCACCCGCCTTGCCCCACTCGCGTCCCGCGCGCGAGGGTAAGCGTACGCGCCTAGATTTTTTGGACAAAAAAAGTGGCTGAAAACTGTGAATTTAAAAAGAAATAATTCATAATTAAGTATCTCACAATTTTTTTTTATTACTTCCTTGAACTTATATTTGATTACGTTAAGAGGTCGCAAAATTACCCTGTATATCCCATCCGCGTAACTTTCATATCTGCGAAAGTACAGGCAAATGTTACAATTTCAGAAATCGGGTCACTATACTCAATCACAAAAACATAAACATTTTAGTATGTCACATTCAAGTTGCTAAACTTTCCGCTGATGGTTAAAGTTTCTAGTATCAATGAAGTCTTAGTTTTCACACGGATATCTAGTATTAAAATAGTTTGTGTCCCACTGGTAGCTTGTTTATCGCTTATTCATAAGTAACTCAAACGGAAATTCTCAAGGAGGCAACAGAAGTTTCACGGCGTGGAACTGTGAAGGTAAGTTAGAACCGCTTTGACGCTGGTTTGATCAGATAGCGGGAGGCGGACCCACGGGCTGAAACACGATAATATCGCCTTGTATATACTTGCTTCTTTAGCGGATTATATCTTTATAGAAGAAAATGAAATATAAAATATTTGACTACACGGCATTATTAATCACAAAGAGTTGAAACTCTTGTGTTAAACAAATGAAAGAAAATTAAAGGTAAATTAAAAGTAATAAACTTTCCTATGCATTTTGCAATGTGAAATTGCAATGGCATAAAACAAAATGTTTTATCTAAAATAACAACAGCTATAATAAAAAATGTGCAATTTTCAATTTAAAATCTAAAAACGTTTTTATGATTATTATCAATCACAAACTTTTCTACAACAATCCGTCATATTTAATGAATCAAATCGAAAGGCTTTAAACGGATTCAACTTTACCACCATTAAAACTATTTTTATGACATCTGTTCAAAGAGGTTTACTCAAAAGGCAGTCCTGTAACTGGGTTAAAGTTAGTTTTATGGGTGAACTGATGCAAGATTAGACATCTACGCGAACACGCGAGCCTGCACCACTCAGGGCCTATTACAAAAAAGAATTACGATAATCGAACTTATGTATAAGATACAAATTCAAGTGAATCGAACGACGAACATCGTTCGATTACGTGTATTGTCAACCACACCACTACAGAACCAAACCACTTGGGGTGTCGTTTACATTTTTTTTAGGAAACCACACTACCGTTGACCACACGATATGTAACATGTCACGTTGTGATCTTTTGACTGATAAATAATTGATATCGATAAATGCAAGTTTAGTATTAGAACTTCATTACTTACTGTACACCCAAGTGGTGTGGTCCAGTGGTGTGATTGTCAATACACGTAATCGAACGATGTTCGTCGTTCGATTCACTTGAATTTGTATATACATAAGTAACTGAATAATTTCGCGGAGTGGGACGAATATCGCTCGATTGTCGCCATATTTTTTTTGTAATAGACCCTCAGCTGTTACAATTGTTACAAAATTGCTTCACGATACACGATAACTTGGAAATTCTGTTGTTTGTGCATAAATATTTGGTCATGGGCGTGTTTCTGCGAATCAAAATCGGTTTATTTTTTATTCAACAGATTATTTTTGCATGTGTGTGGAGCTGCCCCCCTACTCAAATGGCCACTTTTCTATTCATTCGCTAACTTAGAGCTTAAAAATAAGCAATGAGACGATCAAGTCACACGTCGCAAGTTTATGTAAATCACAGACATTGTTGTATTGTATGGAAATGACAAGCCTACGGACACGTAATTTTAGATTTTATGGTTTATTTTTAATTTTTAAGTTAGCGAAGGAATAGAAAAGTGGCCGTTTGAGTAGCCCCACTGGTGGAGCCTAACGTTTTCTTATACAGGGTTATTTGTAAAACGCCAACAACCTCACAGGAGTAGATTACTAAGATTAAACAACAATATTTGTTCTACGACTTTTCCGAAAACAGACAAAAAAAATAGATTTTTCACACAAATCTCGATCGGCTGTTCGGACATTTCTTTGTATGGAAAGTCGAATTTTATTTGTTAGTTTTCGGAAAAGTCGTAGAATAAATGTTGTTGTTTATGATGTTAGTAATCTACTCCTGCTAGATTGTTGGTATTTTACAAATAACCTTGTATAAGTTTAATAAAAGTACTTATCAGTGGCCATACAAGCCGATTCCCATCGGCTTACCTTTTAGAAATCCCAGCCCACGGATTTATTATGCCGATCATAACATTTTTGTAGAACGGCTTACTTTCACCCCTCGCCACTGGTACTTATAAATAATATACTTGAAAAAATTCGACTCGTCACCAGGAATCAGACGAATTTTTTCTAGTATATTATTAAGTAAGTATTATATAAAAATAGTATTGTGAATGCTAAAATCCAAATGCAGATGGTCCGTGATTCATTAGGGAAAATTTATAATAAATTACAACTTCTGTCATATTTTACATTGAACATTTGAAGCTACTGCTGAATTTTGCGACAAATTAATATTAGTTGAAAAAACTTAAATAATATATTTTTGGGATTTTATATCAGTTACTTTCACAATAATGCAGTATTCACATGGAGCTTCTTGGCAGGCGATTTTTAGTCAATTAGAGCATTTTATCGACAATTTTTTGTAAAATGTAATCGCTACCTTTTTTAAATTAGTTTTGCGCTTAGATTTTACAAGCGATTGTTGATAAAAAGCGCTGATTGCCTAAAGTTGCCTGTCAAGTCGCTCCATGTAAAAGCTCCATTAGGTAACTTCTTCATCATATCAGCCGCACGACACCCACTGCTGGGTATAGGCCTCCCCTAAGGATCTCCACGACGATCGGTCCTGCGCTGCCCGCATCCAGTGGCTTCCCGCGACCTTCACCAGATCGTCGGTCCAACTTGTCGGGGCCTACCCACGGAGCGTCGTCCGGTGCGTAGTCGCCATTCCAGAACCTTTCCGCCCCAACGGCCACCAGTTCTTCTCGCTATGTGTCCTGCCCATTGCCACTTCAGCTAAGCAATCCTTCGAGCGATGTCGGTTACTTTAGTTCTCCTGCGGATCTCCTCGTTTCTGATTCGATCACGCAGGGAAACCACGAGCATGGCTCTCTCCATTGCACGCTGGCTGACCTTGAGCCTCCTTATGAGACCCATAGTTAGCGACCACGTTTCACTGCCGTAAGTCATTACTGGCAACACACACTGTTCATAGACTTTCGTCTTGAGACACTGAGGTAAATCGGACGCGAAGATTTTTCGAAGCTTCCCGAATGCTGCCCACCCGAGTTGGATTCGACGAGAGATCTCTTTCTCAAAGTTGGACTTACCTAACTGGACTGCCTGTCCTAGGTATACGTAGTGGTCAACAACTTCAAGAGTAGTGTTCCCAACATGAACTGGAGAGGGTACAACATGGCCATTTGACATAATTTTCGTCTTATCCATGTTCATCTTGAGACCCACTCTTTGGGAAGCACTACGGAGATCTTCGAGCATTATGTTCAGGTCTTCCATGGTCTCAGCCATAAGGACTATATCATCGGCAAAACGAAGTTGTGTTAGGTACTGGCCATTAATATTGACGCCGAGTCCTTTCCAGTCCAAGAGCTTAAAGATATCCTCCAAAGCAGCTGTGAACAGTTTCGGAGAAATAACGTCTCCCTGTCTCACACCACGCTGCAGTTGGATAGGACGTGTGCTCTCGTTCTGTACTCGGATCGACATGGTGGCATTTTTGTACAAGTATCTCAACACCTCGATATACCTATAGTCCATTTGGCACCTTTGGAGAGACTGCATCACCGCCCAGGTTTCAATCTAATCAAAGGCTTTCTCATAATCCACGAACGCCAAGCATAGTGGCAAATTATACTCTTCGGTCTTCTGTATAACCTGCCGCAGCGTATGGATGTGGTCTATGGTGCTAAAGCCTTTTCGAAATCCGGCTTGTTCGGGAGGTTGGAAGTCGTCGAACTTGCGAACGAGACGATTCGTAAGGACTCTCGAAAACAACTTATAGACATGGCTCAGAAGTGAGATGGGTCTGTAGTTCTTTAAGAGGGACTTATCACCCTTTTTAAAGAACAAAATCACCTCACTTACGTTCCATGCCTTTGGCGTACTGCCCTCGACGATGACGGAATTGATGACGGACTTTAAGTATCGGCTTACCGCCCGCTCTCAGAAGTTCTGTAGTGATTCCGTCGTCACCCGCCGCCTTGTTGTTTTTCAGCTGTTTGAGAGCCATACTAATCTCGTACATGCTGACGTCCGGGATATCTTGGGTATAGTGTCGGGTAAGCTTGGCTCTGGGGTCTTTAGCCTTGCTTTCAACAGGTGTCTGCGTGGAATATAACTGCCCATAGAAACTCTCGATCTCCCTCAGGATTTCAGGTTTCGATGAGATGATGCGTCCGTCGTCAGTTTTCAGCTTCGTCATCTGGCTTTGCCCAATAGACAGATCTCTCGCGAACACTTTGGAGCCTTTATTCCGCTCGATGGCCTCTTTAATACGATTCGTATTAAATTGGCGAAGGTCGCTCGTCAAAGACTTAGATATCTGTCTATTAAGCTGCCGATAACGATGAGCATGCGCTGAACTCTGGAGCCTCATTTCTCGTCTCTGATCCATGAGTAGGAGTGTGTGGTCGGAGAGTTTCTTTATCTTGGGACGGCGGGTCTTTAAGAACTTGGACCCTACCGTACGAACAGTATCCACCACCATGTTGTTTAGATCGTCCACATCTATGCTGTTCTCAAGGGCTTCGAAGCGGTTTTGGAGTTCGAGTTGAAAGCTTTCGGGGTTTTGAGTTTGGGCCGGTAATGGTCGGAGCGTAGATTTTATCAGTTGACTTCTTTCCAGCTTTGGGTTGATATTCATTGTGCCACGTACCAATCAGTGATCGCTCCCCGTCTTGACAGCGTTGATCACAGTGACATCATTGAATATTTGCTTTTTCGTCGACATGATAAAATCTCTCTCATTTCTGACTTTACCGTCTGGGCTCATCCAGGTCCACTTCCGGCTTTCCGGCTTCCTGAAGAAGGAGTTCATCATAAAGAGGTTCTCCTTCTCCATAAAGTCGGCCAGCATCTGGCCTCTGTCATTCCGTTGCCCAACTCCAAATTGCCCCACTCTCAGCTCATCACCGCATCGTTTCCCCAACTTTGCATTGAAGTCCCCCATCACAACAGTGTAGTGGGTTTTGTAGCTGTGCATGGCTTTAGAGATCTCCTCATACATAGCTTCCACTTCGTCATCTTGGTGCGTCGAGGTCGGTGCGTAAACCTGTATGACATTCAACGAATACCGTTTGGATATTCTGAGTATAAGGTACGCCACCCTGGTCGACACACTTCCGATGGTAATCACGTTATTGACAAGGGACTTGTGGACGATGAACCCGACACCACCTAGGGGCTGTTGGTCGCCCTCCCGGTAGTACAGCAAGTTACCGGAGTTAAGGATTATCGAGTCCTCTCCCTCTCTTCGGACTTCAGATAACCCGATAATGTCCCAGTGTAACTTGCTGACAGCTTCTTCCAACTCGGTTAGCTTCGCGTCGGTCCATAGTGTGCGCGTGTTATTAGTTGCCAGGTGCAGTTGTCGTCGTTGTTGGTAGCCGAGCCGTACCCGGGGATTCTTAGCACCCCCTGCCCCACCGTTACCGTAGCCGCTACCGTAGCTAGGATTAGCGGGGCTGCCGGGGACTGGGGGCCGAGTTTTCAATCCATTGTGCATGAGGGGGGGTTTGCCATAATCGCCACGCTTGGCAGGCGGGTTGGCGATCGCAGTAGGCCAAGGTTTTTTTGGAGACGCTGCTGCCCGTCTCTTGAAGGCTATGCTCCCTTAGTCGCCTTTTACGACACCCACGGGATAATAGGGGGTAGTGCTATTCTAGGCCGGCACATACACGGTAACTTCTTACATACTTAAAATTCAAAATTCAAAATATTTTATTTAGTCTAGGCTGTTACAAGCACTTGTGAATATCATAGAAGCAACGCCATCGGTTCCCAAACCTTAAGCGGGAGACCTTGAACGAGAAGAACCGACAAGAAACTCGTCAAGGGCTGCTTTTTCTCCCTGTATATATCATGCAGAATCGTCAACATAGAAAAATAACCTCCACATTTAAAGTGAGGTCATTTTCCATCACAATAATTAACAAAAGTTTACAGGAAATGAGTAAGTTGAAATTAATTACCTACTACAAATCAGATAGGTAATTATGAGAGTAAATAACTTTCATCTAGTTGAATAAAACTTATAAACTTATAAAAATAATAACTTATAACTAATAAAAATAATTTAATGTTCTTTAGATAGGTAAAACTCAAAAACGGCTTGACCAATTGGAATATTTTTTTTTTGCTATGGTTTTGAAACAAAAAAAAATTCGAAAGACTCAACAGCTAAATAATCGAAAAATTTACATTTGCAATTTTGTATGGGAATAGCTATTTCCTTAGAGCACAGAAGCGCGTCTTACTCTAAGGCTATTTCCGATCACTTTTGACAGCTAATTTTTGAGAAAGAGGTGGTCAAATAGAGATTTATATAAAAGAGATACTCGATGAACACAGGGAATGTTAACGTTATTTTTGAATATAACGTTATTTCTTCCTTTTTTTCCGTTAATTTTAACATTAACGTTATGTCAATAAATAACGTTAATTTTAACGTAAATTTGAGAAATAACGTTACATTTAACGTTATTTACTGAAATAACGTTAATTTTAACGTTAATTTTAACGTTATTTCTTCCTTTTTTTACCGTTACTTTAAAATTAACGTTATTCCAATTAATAACGTTAATTTTTTACTTACCAATAATTTTACTGGTACTAAATTTAACGCTATATTTAACGTTAATTTTACCGGTAAAATATTTTTAACGTTATTTTTACCGGTAAATTTACCGATAAAATGTTTTAACGGTATTTTTAACGTTATTTTTTTTATATCGTTATTTTTTTTATATCGTTATTTTTTTAACGGTATTTCAATCCCTGAATGAACATAGCATGTGGACCACTACGTATCTATAGTGTTGCTTTCGTTTTAATATAGCTGCTTTGTTATTATCTAAATTATCTAACTAATTTAAAAGATGGAGCTGGTTTTCAATATTTTAAATTATCAAGGTAAAATTGATAATAATATAAATTGTAGGTAATTAGAGTTCAAAGGGTCCACTAGTCATATGTTCATACAACATGCTTGCTAATTTATTGACAATTTTATAGACAACAATAACAATCAGCATAGGCTGTTATAAGATCAATTTTAAGGACAAAACAACGGAAGTCATTCTTTTTTATCATCTGCCACAGTGATCTTCCAGGGTTGCCGGAACTAATTGCTCAATTGTCTCCCAACCATGACTGGACTAGGACGATTTTTTATTGTCTCTGATTGTTATACCACAGATCAATCATGGGCTATTTAAAGGTTTCGCTGGGTTATCTATCGTCTATGTAGTTGATGGCGTAACCCAAAGAGAATGTAAAAAAACTAGCGTTTTAGTAACCTAAGTAACAAAATGTTATAACGCAGCTCCTATTTTGACCACCGGATCAGAATCAGATAATTTTGTTCAGTCCGCCTCGCTAGCTACCACCATCTTGTCTATCTATCACTTATATCACCTAAGTCTGATGCCATAATAACAATTTAAAAACCGGCCAAATGCGAGTCGGACTTTGCGCATGAAGGGTTACGTACCAAAAAACGGCAAAAAAAATCATGTTTGTTGTATGGGAGCCCCCCCTCAAATATTTATTTTATTCTGTTTTTAGTACTTGTTATTATAGCGGCAATAAAAATACATCATTTGTAAAATTTTCAACTGTCTAACTGTTGTCGTTATTAATATCGAGCAAAAAACGGCAAAAAAAAAACTCGTTTGTTGTATGGGAGCCCCCCTTAAATATTTATTTTATTCTGTTTTTAGTATTTGTTGTTATAGCTGCAACAGAAATACATCATCTGTGAAAATTTCTACTGTCTAGCTATCACGGTTCATAAGATACAGCCTGGTGACAGACAGATAGACAGACAGACAGACAGACCGACAGACAGACAGACAGACGGACAGCGGAGTCTTAGTAATAGGGTCCCGTTTTTACCCTTTGGGTACGGAACCCTAAAAATTTTTGTGTTCCGGCAGTTAGAGGTAAGATAGTCAGTATTCCGGGTGTAGTGCGCTTCCACCTTCGGCCTTATCGTCATTTAACATCAGGTGAGATAATAATAAGAATAATAATAATAATAATAATTTATTTATTCGTCTTTCACACAAAGGTTACATTACATCAATCAAATCAGATGATACAAATCAGGTATAGTTACAATGGCTTTATATACGATGCATGCAATAATAACCCCTAGTGTAAGAGACTGGCGCCGGAGATAAGTTTTTTTAAACCCGTAATACAGGTCACCAGAAGAAGATGAAGGCCAAGCACTACCCCGTTGTGTATAAAAAAAATATTAAAAAAAGTCACTTGCAGCCTATGCCGAATTGCCATTTATACGGTCGATTTTCGCCGTGTGGCGAAAGTTGTGCGGATTTAACCCGTAGGTAAGTACATGACAATAATTATTGTGTAATGTGTTCGATTTTACCAGTGAATTTTACACTTAAAACTGATTTTTTATTTTCGATTATTATCTATAATAAAACAATGTTTACCTTTCCGTTATAAGTTTGAATACACTGTTAAATTTGAGCTTATTATACAATATTTTATTGTATACTTAATAACACTAAATTGGAGTACGTAGGTACCTTTAACTTACTTAACGCGGATTAAGTACCTTTTTTGCTTATTTATAGCATATCAAGAAGTGCAAACCTGCACTGTAGCACAGATAACATAATTATAGATAGACCTGCAGCTAACATAACACATATTTTGACATAGGCATAATTATCTCACTAGGACGCCAGTGGCAGCGTTACAGTCGCGCCACTAAGAAAATGCACGAAAATCTATAGAGAAAAATGAGGCGCGTAAAAAAATTCGATAGAGTAATTTTATAGGGGAAATTTATACAGTGCCATCTACCAACGAAAAGTGGAATGACATTTCTCAAAGACAAATTCTGTATCGGGTACTTTTAAGTGAGTTTTTTTCTCGATAGATGTTCATGCTAGGGGTACAGATGTAAGGAGTGTACCTCACATGGTGTCTGTTTGGTTGCGCAACCTATTTGGGGGCGGCAAGTGAATGACCCGCTCCCGCCGCCGCCGGTGACGGCGCACCATGGCGTCCTAGTGAGATAGGGCCCTAAAGCTAGGGTTTCCTAGGATAGCGGTGCCGTCATATTACGGCCGTAATCAAGAAGCTTATACCTCCAATGGAGATTGCACCGGCTAGTGTCATAGTGAAGATCTACGAACAAAGATACTAAGGAAGTGTAATTCTGCTCAAAAAATAGCACCACGCAAACTACAACCGAGTGGGCGGGACTAAAAAAGTACAACCGAAGCACTGTTTAGTCATGTCTGTCACGCGCTCGGTGACAGTCGTTAGCGTAACGACAAAAAAATCATTAAAAAGTGGTAAAAAGTGACGTCATGTGTGGTCAAGTGGTGTAAAAGACCAATAGAAGGCATCAAAACAAATACGGTCATATCATATCATTGGTAAGTAAAATATTTTTCGTTATTTAGAAATATCTATGAGCGTATAAATGCAAACTATGGTAGCTATTATGCAACAAGTGTTCAGTCACTTTGTGGGGCAGAGTCAAATCTTCACGTTCACTGCTATCACAGATTTTTAAACAAGAATAAAACTCTGTCATGAAATTCAGTACAACAGAAAAAAAGAAAATTAAAATCAAAATTTTGTAATGCTATAAAAATGGCGCGTCCTGCAATATACAATCCATAGAAAACGATTAATCTGATGTAATCTCCTTGCTTTTTATCATTATACAGGGTGTAACAAAAACTCTGTCCAATCCGTGAAGGGATGATTAGGTAGGTACCTATAAAGTTTCGATTCTATTCACGCAATCCTCTTTGATTAACAAGTAAAAAAAACCCTGGTTAAAATAGAATAAACGAAAAATGGGGAACTCACATTGCAACACCGAAGGCAGCGGCACGGCACGACAAGTAGTGACGTCATAAGGTCAAGACCGTCAGAACACAAAGTAATGACAATTTCCAGAAACTATGATTTTTATGCAGCTCTAAAAACAGCTTTTTAATATGGAGTTTGATTCGCGAATCGTTCTGCTGGAACCCCAATGTGAGATCTGCTGCGAAGCTGCTACTCCATATTTTCACCACCAATAGCAATACATGCCCAGCAACTGTGCACTAGATTGTCTCGAACACTTTGCAGCACACCTGTATTCAACTTAATAAGTACAAAAGTGGCTATTATTCGCAAACGCATTACGGCTTCACTCTCACAAATGTTTTTAAACATCAACTGTTAACATGACCTCACAAATAAACCTCAAGGGGTGTCAAATCTGGCGATCGCGCTGGCTACGGAGTTGATCCACCTCTTCCAATCCACCGTCTCCCATATTGCTAGCTTAGGTATTCGCGCACCGGTCAATAAGCATATTAAAATAGTCTGCATTTAAAAAAGATTTTTGGCAAGAATAAATTTTGACTTGGTGGAATACGCTGCTATAAAAAAATATATTCCGACGAACTGAAAACCTCCTCCTTTTTTGAAGTCAGTTAAAAAGATGTCGCTATAAGAATTTTGTACTGCCAATTAAAGCATGCTTTTTTATGTGAAAAATAAAAATTTTTTTTTCTTTCTCAGTCACACCTCTAAAAGACGTATTGAGGCGTTGCTTTCGCCAATGTGATAATTATCCACATTATGTACTTACATGTTATGAAAAAAAAAAATCTCTACATAATACATTCTCTTTTATTAAGCATACCCATTTTATTTCAATACCTTACCTAATTCTAGTCCTTCTTGAAATCAAGAGTCTTACCAATTAATATGATCATCATTCATCAACATCATCATTTTATAATTTTCATAAAATAAAAAAACATTAAAATCATCACAGCCGAAAGACGTCCACTCCCGACATTATGTCTCTTTTAGTTTTCCAGAGCGACTAGCTGCAGACGACTTACATTCAGCGTATTCGAGCGATCTTTACCAAGTCGTCTGTCTACATAATAAAACAAACATTATATCTAACAAATAATAATGTACTAATTTCATAAAACAATTTTATGATGCCGCCCATCGCGCCGGGCCGTAGTGATCTTAGTAGGTTAGGTGTACTGACTTCATTCTACATTACACCGTCCTCGCTTCAATGACAAAGGCACGACAACGGCCCAATGAGTGACTCGGCGCGAGCCAAATATCCAATCATGTTTGATCTGCGTTCAAACCCCAGCCAATGGAAAACGTGATATGCGTTAGAATACAACCCAATACCGATTATGCGTACATTGTAATAAGGTATGTTTTTACTAGTTCATTGTTGAGTTTGCGACCTTTTTGTGTTACAGAATATGCGAAGGTGCCATTTTTTAAGCAATATTTGTTAGGAGTTAGGCTTCCTTAGTTCTTATTTCGTTGTTTGTCTCCCACAAGTAGTCACCCGTTTTACGTATTTTAACACGTTTTGTTATCCACAGTTTGTCGCCCATTTAGTTATTTGGTCGCCCAAAAAATAAACTGCTGCCAGGTTTAATCTTTAAGTATCCCATTAACAGTCGCCTTTAATTATTTCCAGTCACCCAATTAATTAACTCCCGTTCTGAAATAAGATGAGTTTTACTATGCAGGGCAAAACTTGGCTAATCGGTGATACTGAAGTAATTCTGTGATAGTTAATTTATTAGTCCTATACGATGAAATATATTAGCTTTATGGTTTGGCTTGGCACTCTTCATTTTATTATTATTAACTTTGAGAATATCGTTAATATTTTACAACTGGTGATTTCTATAGTATCCGTGCATTCACACAGCGGATCCGTATTTACAGGACCGTTTTTTACGGATCCGTCGCTACTGGATGTGATGTTCACACCGCATTTACAGGACCCATACGGATCCGATATACTGGATTGGGTGCGAACACGTTCATACATACATCTCCACATACGCCATCGCCGAAAAATATCGGATCCGATAAAACATCGATAATCATCATCAGACATCATCAACATAGATATTTTTACTGGGTCCGATATACTGGGTTGGGTGTGAACAGGCTCATACAACTACATACGCCATAGCAGAATAAAAACGGATCTGAAAAAACGGTCCTGTATAACGGATCGCTGTGTGAACGCACGGTAACTTGGCTATAAAAGAAAGGATAAATAAACTATCACAATATTAGTGCATATCGCCGATCAGCCATTAGCCAAGTTTTGCCCCATATAGTGTGGATAGAAAAGCGGCGCAAAACGGTCGCAATTTTGCCTCTCCGGCCAAAGGTTCTAAATTCGAACCCTGGTAGGGGCAATGATGTTTATAGCATAGGCATTTGTTACCGAGTCAATGGGCGCATTCTCCCAGACAAATGTTTCAGTCATCGATTGCCATAGAGTAAATTTTAACCATGGAAAGTAAAATATTGAACATTCTATATATATTACTTCCATGGTTAAAATTTACTCTATGGCGATCGTAGAATCAAAGATTTGTCTGGCAGAATACGCCCATTAACTTTTAGATTCTATTTATGTATTTCTATCCGTACTTAGTCACTATGGTAGATTCATTTGTTTAGTATGGGCCTATAAATTATTAGTGTTACTTGTTCGGAGTAAATATTTATCTTTCTTTGATCATGCGTTCATTTTTGGGGTTCCGTACCCAAAGGGTAAAAACTATTACTAATTTATAAACATTGTTGTAATAACAAAATTCATTTAATAGTATTACAACTGAACATAAACACACACCTAAACTATCATTTGTTTCAAAACAAAATATTTGTTAATTTTTATGTGTGTCCATCAGCCATTTTTAATTTCCCTACTGCTGGGGCACAGGCCTTCCATATATGAGTGGATAAGGAGGACGGGCCATAGCCCATAAACCACCACGCGGGCCCAATGCAGATTGGTGGGTGTTAACGACTGCAAATGCAGCTGGGACCAATAGCTTAACGTGCCTTCCGAAGCACGGAGGAGCTTGAGATAATAAATTTTTGGTCACCCATCCCATGTCCGACCCTTGCGAACTTTGCTTAACCTCCGCAATCGCTGGGCCAGGCGCTAAACTACTGCGCCACCGAGCTCCAATTTGTATGTGTACCTAGGTAGAACAAAGCGTACAACCTACGTATAGTGAGTATTCTATTTATATTGGAAAAATATCCATTTGGAAGCAATAGCGCTCTATGTGATTTATTCCGAGGCGAGGAGTCAATTCCGTACAATAATAGCTCGACACTATTCTGTTACCAATGTAGATTAAGGGATTCCCGCCGAGTTGGGTGGAAACAAGCATTTTTATCGGAAATCGGTTCACGCCTACCCCTCCATAGGGCTATTACTAGGGCAGTGTGTATGTAAAACAGCAGTTCGCAGCCTCCCAGGTATTTTGTATTCACAAAGAATAAACTGATTCTAAATTGCCTGTCGAGATTCAGGTGCGGTACTTACCTGAAGTAAATGAGATTATTATAATAAAATTTCATGAACGCTGCCTAGAACTTAATACCAATTAGGTGCTTACTTTAAATGTGTATAGTATAGTCGTGTAACTTTGGTGGTTTGCAAATGTTTATGTACTACGATGAAACTTATTCAAATTTTACCTTAAGCTTTTTGTTGGTAACCGGATTTTGCTGAGGGAATTCATGTCTTTATTATTTTTGATAATTTGTTTTATTGAATTGTTGTCATCTTCAGGCATGCCAGCAGTGGGCTTAGTACTTAGTTATTTAAAGTGGTTTTGCTCTATAGACCGTCTTTACACTTACCACGATCTATCCATTTCATTACTTAGTCAAATCTATATTTAAAGCTTCCTTATCAGTAATTTATGGAGAAACTTATTGTTGATGAAAATTCTAAAGTTTCAAATAAAACATATTTAATTCAACACAGTCACTACAGTATCTAATACGAAGTGTGTGTGTGTGTGTGTGTGTGTATACACCGTTAATTTTGAAATAAGTATCTAAAAATGAAATGGGGATTTCAGACCACGTGAACGAACAACTTTTACTATGGGGCCAACCACGGAATCACGGAAAAAAATCTGTTGTTCCATGGAAAAGTACAACATCGACTCGACTATAATGTATGAAACAGCTGATTTTTTTTGCGGTTCCGTGGTTGACCCCATAGTAAAAGTTGTTGTTGTTGTTCATTCACGTGGTCTGAAATCCCCTTTTCATTTTTACCGACTTCAAAAGGAGGGAGGTACTCAATTCGACTCGTTTTTTTTTTTTTTTTTTTTGTTTTTTGTATGTACACCGATTACTCGAAGACGGCTGGACCGATTGAAATGATTCAAACGTTATTACATTAGGTAAACTCCCAAGTTGGTCCCATTTTTTTAAATTTTGAAATCGGTTCAGTGCTTTTCAAGTAATCTTGAAAAAAGCACGAAAATAGTATAATTTTGTGTGAACTACCTCGATGATCAGTCGTATAGCTTCTTGTTTATGAACTGAATAAGATAATTATTTTTTTGTTGGAAAAGGGATATATGTGTAGTTCTTTAACCGACTTAAAAAAGGAGGTTCTCAGTTTGACCCGCATGTATGTATGTTTCTCCGTGATTAACTCACGTTTGGCTGACCCGAGTTTTCTACCTAAATAATATACCTACACTACCTAATACAAAAGGTACCTACACTAAAAATAAAAAAATATAAAAAATTGTTTAAAAAAACAAAAAACCGACTTCAAAAAACCTACCTCTAAAAAGCAAGAAATAATATTCGTAATAATAAAACACGTCTATTGAAGTCGGGTGGGGCTTTTAGAATAAAAAAAAGGGATTTGTACTCCAGCCCCACCCGACTTCAATAGACGTGTTTTATTATTACGAATATTATTTCTTGCTTTTTAGAGGTAGGTTTTTTGAAGTCGGTTTTTTTAGTTTACTTAAAAATTAACGGTTGTCCACGGCAAACAAAAACAGAAAATTCTTAATTTTTTATTATTTTCAACCCGCTGTCAAAAGTTTAATGGCCAGTACGAGTGTTGCGCCCAACTTTTGGTCGCAGTCGTTTTTTTATTGACCTCCTACGTAGTTATTGATTCAAAGTACCAACGATTAAAAGTTGGCTGTATGTCATGCCATTTTCTGCTCTTTGAATATAGAAAGAAGTCTGGCTTTTCATGTTTTGTTTTTTTTTTCTATTCGAGTCAAATACTCGTATATAAGGATAAAAGTTTTAAAATATAAAATCAAAAACCTTTGTACTTTCTTTCTAATAACGATTATAATAGTGGCTCACGTTTGTTTCATTTTTAGAAAACTTGCCTTGACCAAATAAAATCTATACAACGTATTACAAAATAACCCCTAATGATTAATAATTAAAAAAATAAATTTAAATAACGCGAAAAAAAATCAGCTGTTTTATACAAAACAATAACGGAAATATCAAAATGTGTGCAATAGCTGATATTTTTTTTCGTGATTTTAGAGTTGGTCCCATAGTAAAAGTTGATCAGTTTGATGGTCCCTATCTACCATATTCGGCGTTAGGGGTTATTTTGTAACACGTTGTATAGTTATCGAACGAGAATTGTATAGTTATTGAAAATTTCACGAGAATCGGTTGGGAAATTCGACCTATAGAGGAGAACAAACGGACAGACATACGAAAGCATTTTTGCCCAAGCTGAAGCAGAGACGCTTCGCTCGCGCTTCACACTCGCTCGGTCAACTAGTAGCTAAAGTTCAACCACGTCTTTCAATAAAAAAAATTGTAAGTACATAAATTCACTTCTCAAGCTTACGCGCTCACTAGACATGAAATAATAGTACATTATGATACAAGTTAGCTTAGGTTACTTATTGCACACAAGGCTGTGGGTTGCAGCCCGAGCCGCAGGCGAGGGCGTAACTCAGCCGAGTGTGCAATAAGTAAGAGCTCACGAGTTTCATACGACGTTTTTCAACACATTTGCGAGGAAAAAACAAAGTAATTTACCACACAGCAACAAATACGACAAAAACAAAATGATAATCATGATGAGAAAAGGCGCGCAGGTTTTTTTTTGTTTTTTCACACGCCCAATGCAAGAATATTTTGCGAACAAAGGGGTTAGTGAGCATACAGCCTACTTCAAAATTATAAAAGGTGATAAAATGCTAATATTTTAATATTTTTTATCAAAATATTGTAAATAAGAAATAATTTGATAATAATAAATATTTGTTTGACTTAATTAGGGACCTACACATTTATTTATTCCAAAAATGCAAATGAATTTTCAGCGGCATAAAACCTCTTTGTTGTTAATAAAAAAATAACTGTAGTACCCGGTTAAATTGAAAATGCTGTGTTTACTCGCATAGAACTTGCAGTAAGGTACCTATTTAACTTTGTAGGGATAATTCTATAACCAACTAGTGTTTTATATATTATTGCACGCGTTTGTTATAGTTCGGTTTATGGCCCTAAAAGCGATGTGTTAGGGCTCACTTTACGAGCAAGTGTGTTGAAAAACAATTTTTAACGGATACTAGCGCGGTTTTATTGAAAGTACTTTGGTAATTAGTTGGTATTTGGTTTGATTTTTGGTTTTCCCGACGTTTCGGCACCTTTGCAGCTGCCGTGATCACGGGGAACTGAAGCTGCTCGTGAGCCTACCCTCAAGCGATGATTTTTTTAAGACCTTCAGAAATTAATATTAAACAAAAATTTTAATTGGTTTAAGTTAATTTATAATTTAATTTTGTGATTTAATTAATGCTAAAAAGAGAGACTCTACTGAAACTATCAACGTCGGGAAAACCAAAAATCAAACTAAATACCAACTAATTACCAAAGTACTTTCAATAAAACCGCGCTAGTATCCGTTAAATTGTTTTATTTCAAGTACATAAATTATAAATTCTCATGTAGTCTCTTTTTGCTACGCCTGTTTTGTAACCAAATCAAAACAATTTTCTTTAGCACGACATGAATAAAATTGGAAAGAACAAAAACCATTCTCTATTAGTCAATAGAGGATAGCAACTGACAAGTAGTGGGCCATCCTTTGAATCGAGTCTTAGCTGAATCCAGAACAAAACCCCTTTATTGGCGTTTTGAATCCAGTCTTCTGACGGAGTGCCCCATCCAATATCATTCCATTTGCAAGATTTTCTGATTTATGTTCGTTGCTGACATAATAGTATCTATATCGATTTATCATCCAAACGGAAAAAAATGGTTTTTGAACACTTTTCCCTTTAAAGATGGAATAAAAGGAAAGTATTGAGAATTTTTTTTTGAGACACATAATTAACGTTCCAGTTTCACAATCATCATTTTTCACGCCCTAACCTTAGGGTTATATAAAACATACCTTATTTTCTTTCAGTGGGTCTAAAATTTACGACAGTGAAAACCTCATTTCAATATATTCAATCTTTTTTTGCGTGCCGCGCGTTACAAACAATCAAGTGGCGGCGGCGACGCGACAAGACGTGAGAATCCGGAAAATCCTTTTTTTGTAAAAAGGTATTTAGAACCAAATATTCCTCTTGAAATGGCTCGTTAGTCGTCGGAAAATAAATATTTTTGTGAAGTTAAAACCTTAAGCTACCTGACGAAATGTCCATTTGGCAGACGTCCAAATGGAATATTACCAAATGGAAGTACGTCCAGATTTACTCAAACGTGAACGGTATCCGCTACCGGTGCCGGTAGCGATATCCCAATGGGTACGCGGTACGTATCGCTACCGCGATAATTGCGAAAATGATATACCAAACGTCGCTCGGGTATTACCGCTGCCCACGGCGGATAGCGGATACCGCTCAGATTTAAGTAGGCCTTTAAAGCCGTGATTACATAATTTAATCTATTGTCAGATTTAGGAATCCAATAAGAGTTGCCACCCGTATAGTAAGTTAAATTTTAACAGTGAATTAACACAAATAACTGGGTCAACATTGTTTATGATTTTCTTATTTTCAATTCTCATCTCCAATCTTAAACTATTATTATTTATTTATACATAATTATACGGGATAGACTATGTTTACCTTTTCGCTATAGTGGAAATTCACTTTTAAAATTGAACTTATTATAAAATATTTTTTTGTCGAGTACGGGTGGCAACCCGAAATTGGTTCTTAAATCGGATGCTAGATCGGGATATGTATTCGCCGCTTAAGATATGTAATGGCATTATTGATGCGAACAAATGGAAGTATAGTCAACTATGCCCCATAGTTTAAATCTGGACGTTCTTCCATTTGTAAATATTCTATTTGGAGGACTGCCAAATAGGCGACAGTGTCTAGCTTAATACTGTAAGTATATTTATACCTGGGGCCGTACCGGCTAACGAATCGAACTTCAGAAAATTTGACGAGTTTCAAATTAAAAAAGATAAATTGAAGTAAGGAATTTCGTATTGGACTATTTGTTGAAGTTATTTGGAAGATTTGGATGTTTGTGTGACCTCATAAATTAAGGTACGGCATTTTGGCCCAATTGGGGCTCGATTTATCTGTTTTCATTTGAAACCCGGCAGACTTTTCGAAGTTCGATTCGTTAGCCGGTACGGCCCCTGTAGTGAGTACCCATTTGCAGAAACTGTTTTTAACTGACAACCTAGACAGGTACCATGGAGTTACCTGATATCAAGTACACAGTTTATTCTATTCCAAGAACTGCCTACATTGTGTTCCAGCAGCTTTTGTATCTTTAAAGCGCTGAAAATAAGTAGTTTTCAATTTCGCATTATAGGCAACTTTGTTTTCACGATCGATGTTTCTAAAGAAACGTAACTATAATACCTATGTTATGTTTTTCATTAATCATCCTTTATTGTGAATAATATACTGTGTTTTCATTAGTTATAATATTGAGTATAGTTGGGAAAAGTTATTTATAGGTTAGCTCAAAATGTTTTTTTTTAATCTGTTGAACGTTTAGTTCTGTTGTATCACTAACAATTTTCTGTTTTCCAAGCCCAATATATGTGCGTGTATTCTAGCAGCGATTCGTTAAATAAATAGTTTGGATGCTGCAAACGTGGTTCGATTGATTTATTTAGCGGACGTTGGCACTGCCTACAAACAAATAGCGGACAGAAACACGCTTGCTCTATAGGCATTATTCCACTACAATAACGTATGGAACTATAAATTAAAAATATTCTACGTGAAATGCTATTTCTCCAAAGAAGAAAGACACATATGCAACAAAAAAAAACCGGCCAAGTGCGAGTCGGACTCGCGCACGAAGGGTTCCGTACCAAAAAAGGGCAAAAAAAATTACGTTTATTGTAGGGGAGCCCCCCTTAAATATTTATTTTATTTTGTTTTTAGTATTTGTTGTTATAGCGGCAACGAAAATACATCATCTGTAAAAATGTCAACTGTCTACCTGTTGTTGTTATTAATATCGAGCAAAAAACAGCAAAAAAATCACGTTTGTTGTATGGGAGCCCCCCTTAAATATTAATTTTATTCTGTTTTTAGTATTTGTTGATATAGCGGCAACAGAAATACATCATCTGTGAAAATTTCAACTTTCTAGCTATCATGGTTCATGAAATACAGCCTGGTGACAGACAGACAGACAGACAGACAGACGGACAGACAGACAGACAGACGGACAGCGGAGTCTTAGTAATAGGGTCCCGTTTATACCCTTTGGGTACAGAACCCTAAAAAGCTAAATTTAAGCTATAAACCTTTAAAACTATCGTTAAAGAGATGCAAGTTTTGCTTCTACATTAATTTAAAGCAAAACACCATGAACATTTTAATTGGAAGGTTTCACATTCACGAAACGAGGGACAGGTTTCAGTTATCAGTAAGGCTAAAATTTTAACGTTGGATTTCTCTTGTGCCTGATTCCCTTTTTAGTTGACATGGTAAATTTTATCCTAAAATTCAATCATAATTTTAAAACTGCGTGAGATATTTAGAGCGTTCACAATTAAAGGAACAGCCAAAACAATACATATATGACATAAAAGGATGTCACCAAAAATGGCCCAAATGATGTACCGAGGTACACTCTGCGGAAAAAAATACCCTATAATACCCTGAGTAATATACCAGTAATATTTTTTTTCTGGTTATTTACAGGTGAGAAAAAAATATGAAAAATTTACTCGCTATATAACCTATTACACAGATTATATCATAACATTCAGCTCTTTGACACTTGAATAAACTGTCAAGTTGACATTTGTCATTTTCAGTTGAAGTTGATTTTATTAAACTCGGAAGTCGGAATGACGTCTCTCATGACGTTTTGTTTGACAGTTCTTTATAGTGAATATCCAGTATTGCCATATAATTTAATTGTGTTACAAGTAGGTAGTTCACACTTTTAATGATATATTTCTAAGTTTTGAGTAAAGATTGAACTAAAATAACATTATTTTCGGAATCCTAGTATTTTTTCCTACATTTTGGTATACATGTACCTCAGGTACATAAAATGGGCTAAAATGTATGAGCGATTGGCGACCTCCTTTAGTATCGCTAATGCCGGTATCTCGCTCCTACTCATTACAAAGTGAGATAATCTAAATGGTTAGTTAAGTACATTTTTATATTCCAGCGATATTTGTTGTTTCTATTAAAAGTGGCTGTTACCTCTTTCCGAATATACCTTCATATTTCTTTGTAGCCGTGCCAATGGAAACTTCACTTACTGGGGAGTCGAGGTCATATCGTTTGTACGTGACAACAAAAGGCGTATGAGTGAGAGCCTTTGGAAGTCGCTCAGGACCATTTCAGATCCATCGCGCCTCAGTAGCCCTTTTACGCCACTGGCCATATCGATCAGCACCCCTTACACGAAAATCTATCGCGTAATCGAATTGTGTTGGAATCGAGTCATTTTGAATGGACATATTGGAAGAGAAAGCATAATTTTAGCATTTGTACTTGATTTGATCTCGACAGATTTTCCTCAAACTATTCAATGTTTGTAATATCATGTTATTGGTGACTAAAATACTGATGAAAATACATTAATAAATAAATATCCATAATTAACCACAAAAGCATTCATACATTCTTAACAAGATTCAAACCCGGGTCCTGTGGCTTAACAGACAGAATTGTATGCAATGCGCCAAGAGGCTGATAAAAAAAATACATAATGTCTGAAATGAAACCGCTTGGTTTCGCAATTTATTCTAATTAATTTTCCGAACAAGTACCTACACAAGAGGTTTATGTGGATAGGCAGCAGGCGGAAGGAAAAGGACTTACATGTATGGCTGGCCACTACTTAGCCAGCGGCAGTGACGACTCCAAATGAAGATGCTGGTGGTTGTTGACACTTGCACCACACTGGCACTCACTTCTGTTAGGTTCCTTGATCGATCAATGGAGCCGGCTCCGTCTTTTACACCGTTTTTCACAGTAATTTAAGGATTTTCAGCGGGCGGTGACCCGGCGCGTGCACGCGGTGTTTCGAAGAGAGAGTTCTTCCAGTCTTCCTTTGAGGGCGCTAATGTCGCGCAGCCAGGTTTACGTATTGGCGTCAGAGATAGCGCTAGGTGTTTTGAAATGGAGGTGAAATAAGTAGGACAATAGGATGGGAAGCCTAAACATAATCCCCCCACTTGAAATCGTCTCGATTTCAAAAGTACAAAAGGTAAGAAGTCAATGACGAACTAATTGTTAAAGTTGCATTCCTTCCTACCAATAGTTTAAAATTTAATAATGAATTTGGTTTTGCAATTAAGATTGAGGAATTATCAAATTGAGAACTTAAAACTAAGAAAATGTACCGATGAAAACCGATACACTTAATGTTCTATAGGCAACGGACAAAGTTTAGTGACTGGTCTCCGAAGGAGGCCACGCGTAGTACGGACTGTAACGACACGGACCACACCGTCATCGCCAGGGTGTAAGGCTATCACTTGCCCTGAACGCCAATCTAATGAAGGCAAATTGTTATCAACGAGCATTACAATATCACCGCACTGCACGTTAGTTTGACCGCGAAACCACTTCGCACGCTGTTGTAACGTATGGAGGTAGTCACGCTGCCAGATACGCCAGAATGATTGGGTAAGTTTTTGTAGCATCTGCCAACGCTCTCGAGGGGACACGAATTGATCCGTCAGTTCAGGTTCAGGTAACGCTACTAGAGGACTATTAACTAAGAAATGCCCCGGTGTTAGAATATCTACTTCGTCCGGATCCGAGGATATGTTGCACAACGGTCGCGAGTTCAGTACCGCTTAGACCTTAGCAAGTACAGTTATCAACTCTTCAAGAGTTAAAATCTGCGATCCAATTACCCGCTTTAAGTGGTATTTCATGGATTTAATTCCACTTTCGAAAATTCCACCAAAGTGACTACCGGTTGGAGGGTTAAATTGCCAGATGATTCCACGATCTGCGAGATTAGATGAGATGGGATCACGATTTTCCCATATGAGTTTATATAATTCGTTAAGATAGCGTTTCGCGCCGATAAAATTGGTACCGTTGTCGGTAACTATAAAAGTACAAAGCCCACGACGGGAAACAAATCGGTCTAAAGCCGCAATAAACGCAGGAGTGGATAGTTCGGTGACTACTTCAATGTGAATTGCCTTTACGGCCAGGCATACAAAAACGCATACGTAAGCCTTATAAGTTGGCGCCTTTCGTCTATGGCTTTCTTTAACTAGGAAAGGCCCAGCTAGGTCGATTCCAACTTTTTGGAAGCAACGCGTTTGTTGGACTCGGGAAGATGGAAGATCTCCCATAAGAGGTTGGCACGGAAAAGGTTTCGCTTTAAAACATCGAACGCATTTTGAGAGTCTGGAACGAATCAAATTACGAATCCCAAGTATCCAAAATTGACGTTGAATAATCGATTGCAGGGTACGAGGCCCACAATGCAAGTAAGTTATATGGAAATAATCTACTATGAGTAAGGATAGACGTGAACCTTTAGACAATAAAACTGGATGTTTAGCGGATACAGGTAAGTTATTCTAACTTACCTGTATCCGCTAAACATCCAGTTTTAGTCGTCCCCCCACTCGGAGGAGACCCAGGTCGTCTACAAATGGACGGAGTTTCTGGATAGCCTTAGAACTCTGCACGTCATCAGTAAGATATGACTGCTGTTCATGTTTAATCAAACACTGAAGCGAATAGTTCAATTCTTTAACGATAAGCGTTTTACTGTTTTCGGAATGGCGTGAACACGCCGATATAAATCGCAAACACCAAGCAAGAATGCGTTGCACACGCGTCAAAGAAGAATAGCGTTCTAATAATGTAGATACGAGACCTGACTTATCTTGTGCAGTTGTTGCTTGAGCTAAACACGCGTTGGGACGCAGTTCTGGAATATCATTGGAGCAATCCAAACGCGGATTACCTGGCCAATAGGAAGTATCTTTCGCCAACCAGTCTGGACCCACCCACCAGGAGGAACATTCCGTGAGTTTTATCGAGCTTAAGCCTCGACTGCAGTGGTCCGCAGGGTTGTCATGAGTGGAGACGTGTTGCCAGTGCTCGAGGGGAACATCTTCTGTTATTTTAACAACTCGATGTGCAACGAACGTCTTCAGCTTATGGGGTTCGATGTGAAGCCAGGCAAGCACAGTGCTACTGTCAGTGAACGCAATGATTTGATTTATTGGGATTTTAATTTTTAATAAATTATGCATATGTTTAAGGACGCGTGCAAGTAAAACAGCGCCACAGAGTTCAAGGCGGTTTACTGTTAATGGCTTTATGGGAGCCAGTTTAGACTTGGCAATCAATAGATGCACTTGACATTCATCAGGACCGACACTGCGCAAATAGACACAGCATCCATATGCTTTTGAGGACCCATCACAAAATCCTATTAATTGATGTTGAACAGCATCATCAGCTGTAACTTTACGAGGAACAGTAATGTTTTTAACATATTCTAGTTCAATGAGGAAGTTACGCCATTTCTCAGCGATATCTGTGGGAACAGTGTCGTCCCAGCCTAAATTAAGACGCCAAAGGTCTTGCAAGAGAAATTTTGCTATCAAAACAACGGGTGCAAGCCATCCAACGGGATCGTAAATTCGAGCGATGCATGACAGAATAGCACGCTTAGTGAAACTTGAATTCAATGCTGAAATTGAATAAGTAAAAAAGTCTTTAAGGGGGTCCCACTGGACGCCTAAGATTTTGATAATATGTTGATGATTTTCATCACAAAATGATTTTGGAACCTGACAGTGTTCAACAGGAAGAGATGCATTAAATTCAGGTGAATTGCTACTCCACTTGCGGAGTTCAAACTGAGCACAAGCCAAAAGGTTTACAAGTTGGTCTTTTAACTGAAGTGCTTGGGCTACAGTAGGTGCCCCCGCCGTTATGTCGTCCATAAATGTATCCTGACGAACCACTTCAGCAGCTTTAGGATAGTCAGAGCCGTGATCGGCTGCGAGCTGATGCAATGTACGAATTGCCAAATATGGTGAACTAGTCACGCCGTAAGTAACTGTTTTTAGCTCGTACTCCGAGACATTATCAGAAGGTGACGATCGCCAGAGTACGTGTTGCCACACCCTATCTTCAGGGCGCAAATCAATGTTACGATACATTTTTGTTATATCGGCTGTGAACACTATAGGTTGCAAACGAAATTTGGTAAGTATGTCTACGATATCATTCTGGAGCTTAGGTCCAGTATAAACAATGTCATTTAACGATTTTCCATTTGTTGTTTTTGAGCTGGCGTCAAAAACAACCCGGAGCTTTGTGGTCGCACTATCTGGGCGGACTACACAATGATGTGGAATGACGAATTTACCTGAGCCTAAACTTGAAGGTTGCATATGACCTAAGTTCTGATACTCAGCCATAAAATCGCCATAATCTTTGTTTAACTCGGAATTCCGTTCGAGTCGTTTTTCGAGCTTACTTAAGCGCGACTTTGCGTTATTTAAAGAATCGCCTAAAGATTCGCACGAATCTTTTAACAGTAACGGCACCACGTATCGCCCGTCAGGGTTGCGGGAAACTAGACTGGTAAATAGCTCCTCACACTTAACGTCCTCCGGGTTCACTAATTCCGTTTTTGGTGGCTCTTCGACCTCCCAGAAACGCTTGACCACGTCATCTAATGCACGAGTGGAAGCCACGAGGGAAGAGATTGTGGATGGGGGACGGCTAACGGGGTCGACCCTGCCCGTGAGAACCCACCCGAACACGCTGTGTAAAGCAACCGGTAGACCGTTGCCCAAATCGAGGCGTTGGCCGTCATAAATCGCGTGGAACTGCTCCGCGCCTAATAATAAGTCGATATCTGTCGGTTTGTCAAATTGCGTATCAGCAAGTACTAAATGTTTAAAGTTGTTACGTACAACCGGCGGTATTGGAACTGTAGGCATTTTACTAGTAATTGTGTCCATAACAATGACATTAAGATTAAATTTTGGATTATCCGAATCGCGAGGCTGTACTGTACAGGATGTCTCCCCTTTTATCTGATGCACTACGCTTTTACCTAGACCTGCGACGGTTAATTTGCAACGGCGCATAGGCAAGCGCATACGTTGCGCGAGCGATGATGTAATGAAGCAGTCCTGCGCACCGCTATCTATGAGCGCGCGAGCCAAAACAGGCGGAGCGGAGCCCGCCGGATCGCATACGCGCACCGTACAAGTACCGAGTAGAACCAAAGCGCGGCTATGTCCTAGGTGTGTACTAGTAGTTACCGACGTTTCGTTTACGATAGGCGGTTCGATCACGCTAAACCCATTTGAACCGTCAGTCACTTCAGTTGAAATACCAGGTACCGCGACAGTGGTCCCGCCACCGTCATGCAACAAACTGTGATGACGCTTGTTACATACCGAGCAAGAAGATTTAGAAAAACACTGATCAACATTATGATTCGGACGTAAACAATTTTTACATAACTTATGTTTAAACACGACTTTATTCTTTTCAGGAATGTTAAGTGATTGAAACTTAGAACATTTGAAAATATTATGTTGTTCACCGCAGTACATACAGGTCACCGAATGCTGATTAGGTATCGAAGCATTGACGGCGCCGGCACTGGACGGCAACGAATTAGATTTATAATTGTTTTTGTTTCGAACCTCTAAGGGGCGTTTAGTTATTTTATTTAATTGAGTACCAGAACCGGATATCGTGCCGGATTGACTGACCTCCAATACTTTGACATAACTTTGTAGAAAGGTTAACAAATCCGAAAAAGTAGGTATTTGTTCCTTATTCTGAATTTCAAAACGTTTACGAGTATCGCTATCTAGAACGCGCGAAGCTAAATAAAAAAGTATAAACTCATCCAATTGTTTTATTTTCATAGCCCGAAGGGCGTTAACTGTTTCGTTTAAAATGTTAGTTAAATTCCTAAGATCGGAAAAATTACTATTTTTTAAAGGTGAAAAATTACTAATTTTTTCCAAATAATTATAAGCCAAAACGCGTTTATTTTCAAATCTATCAATAAGAGTTTCGAAAACAATTGGATAATTTTCCCTCGTAACCGGAATGCCCTTGGCAAGCGACAAAGCCTGACCGGAAAGACATGATAACAAATAATGGAACTTCTCAATCGAACTTATGCTATTATTGTTATGCACAAGTGACGAGAATGTGTCAAAGAATGTTTGCCAAAGTTCAATGTTGCCATCAAATTTTTGCAACTCAAGACAAGGTAAACGCACTTGCGAGAATGGTTTCGCGGTATGACAACTATCACACGCGCCGACTTTTGTCGAGACGCGAGCGGCGTGAGCCGTGTCGGTACTACCTTCGCTTTCACTCGGAAAAATACTATCCGCGACGGCTATCACACTATAGTATAAATCGTCAAATGCTTGGACAACTCTTAAATCAATTTTTTCACTTGGTTTTAAGATTAACTTCAATTCATTTATCTGAGTAGTGTACTCGAAGAATTCGCTACGTAATTTCTCAATCCGTTTGAACGTAGCTTTGAATTTAGTTAATGCTGATTGATCAGAGTGAATATTATTAGATAAATCCATCAAAATTTGCATATCACGAAACGCATATTCTCGCTGCGTTTGAACCACTTTTAATTTTCTTTCATTCATTAATGAACTATTTGCATTATCACTAGCGGGCTGTGCATCTTCAGGCATTTTCTATAAGTACCTAACACAAAATACCTAAAAGTAAAAATCTATATATGAACCAATTTTAACGATAAAATTCGTTAACTAACATGTAATTTTATGTAAAAATACGTAATTATGAATGGGATTTAATGAGATTCACTTTTTTCTTAAATGATCGGTAAACAAAAAAATGGCCGGCGTTCGGCGAACACACAGCGCTTGAGTTGAATAAATAGGTACTTATAATTTACGCTAGGAATGCAACGTTAACGATTGTTTTGATTAAAATTTTGCTTTATATGTTGTAAAATTGGACTGTAAATGGAATTTAAGCTGGTTAAAAACCAGTAACCATAAGCATCTGTGCTCGTATGGACCAAAAAATGAAATGAAACCGCTTGGTTTCGCAATTTATTCTAATTAATTTTCCGAACAAGTACCTACACAAGAGGTTTATGTGGATAGGCAGCAGGCGGAAGGAAAAGGTCTTACATGTATGGCTGGCCACTACTTAGCCAGCGGCAGTGACGACTCCAAATGAAGATGCTGGTGGTTGTTGACACTTGCACCACACTGGCACTCACTTCTGTTAGGTTCCTTGATCGATCAATGGAGCCGGCTCCGTCTTTTACACCGTTTTTCACAGTAATTTAAGGATTTTCAGCGGGCGGTGACCCGGCGCGTGCACGCGGTGTTTCGAAGAGAGAGTTCTTCCAGTCTTCCTTTGAGGGCGCTAATGTCGCGCAGCCAGGTTTACGTATTGGCGTCAGAGATAGCGCTAGGTGTTTTGAAATGGAGGTGAAATAAGTAGGACAATAGGATGGGAAGCCTAAACAATGTCTTTGGATAATTAAGTCGACGATATTATTCCATGTTGATACTTTACAAGATGTTGTGAAATAGCCGTTTCTCAGTTACGCTATACGTCGCCGTTGGTCGTAACTCTGGCGCTTGTTAGTTTCAAAGTTAGCGCGAGATTGTGCAAGTACGCAAGTTTTCGAGTTGGCTGTGGACGCTTTACGCTCAATATTACACGGTACTTGAGTATTAATTAAAATTATATCTTTCTTCGTCTCAAATACGCCTTCTCATTAATGTGTGCAATAAGTTGGGGTTCATTAATAAGTAGTGACCACTTTATGATTCCATACATATTTTTTTTATGTTTAATGCATAAAGTACTGGCTGTTGGCAACTTGGCAAATTATGTTGTGAAAATTATGCAGTTTTTCTCGTATCACGCATGTAGCACAACTTTTTTTTGCTTGAAAAACATAGTTTTACACACCTCTAAATCTAGGGTTTCCTATGATGACGGTGTCGTCATATAACGGTCGTAATTTAGCGGCGTAGAACGTTTTCTTTGTAAACAATACGGCGCGCCATTTTGTTTTCATAGACAACGTTCTACGCCACTAAATTACGGCCGAAATATGACGGTACCGTCATCCTAGGAAACCGTAGCTTAAGGGGTCCAAATAACATACCAAAAAATGCAGATTTACATCGCGTTTTGCGTTTTTGATGTAGAATTTTACTGGTCTTAAATCGTTCACATTTTTAATTGCATTAAAACGTGAGTGTTACTGAAAATAGTTTTTGGCAACAAAATAAGTCACTGTAAACCACAACTTAAGGTCCTATTTTAGGGAAATGGATATTATTGTACGTACCTATATTTTTTTTATATTTTAACTATTTCCTAGTAGTCTCTAGATCCTTAGCTAGTCAATTTAGAAAACGAGCTTTTCTATATTGGCTCAGGTCTGGATGTTTGTAGTTCCACCGTTGTCTCTGATTTCCATACCACAAGTGCTTTAGCTACCTACTTTGGTAGCGGAGCAATGTTTGTAATGTTGTCTAATGTATATTTACGTTATGTTACTATGTAGAATACAAGTCTAAAAATTAATTTTGAATACCTATGTATGATTCAGTCAGAATAGAACGAAGGGATGTAGTCTTAAAGACTTAAACCTTCTGTGGGATCAAAGTCGAGCTATATAATTATAATTCAATCTTAAGAGAAGCAAGTATAATTAAGGACGAGACATACTTAGCGCATTTTACCTGAGTGTGACGAAGGTATTTTGTTCTAGTACTTTGTATTTGTGTTTTTGTAATTATGTAATCTACTATTTAATTTTAAAAAATGTGCAAATTATGATACTAAAAGTCACAACATGAATAACAAAACGAAATTTTCAGTGTTTTAAGGAATAGATGTGTAGAAGCAAATGACTTAGTTAAAATTGGAAAATCCAAATTAAATTATACGATAGTTACTAAAATACTTAATAACATTAAGTGTTTGGCCTAATACACATGCAAAGTTTGCAATGCGTTATAATCCTGTGGTTTGAATTTGTGCTCTGTATGTCGAAAGCTTTAGGCTCATAATTTAATTCAACAACGTTGGCGTTGTCGCGAGAATTAAGCCACGAAGCCTTAGCTAATTATCAAATTCGCAAATTAATCTTTAATGAATAGCAGAAGCGAAATCGTAGAATGCAAAAAAAACTACTTTCAAAGTGAACATAACACCGGCTACTCTGCCTTCGCTGTGCACGCAATTTGTTCAGAAAAGTTATGGCCGGAAGTTTATATCCAATCAATATAATGAGCATTCTATAAGAACTCCGCTGTTTTTCTCAACTGGATTTCCTTAGCTTTAATAGTTCAAAAGAAGAAGAAGAATAGTTTGAAATCTATCGATTATTTAGTATTGTTAGCGTAACCCGCTTAATTTATTGGTACATGTGATTATTTATATTTTATTTTAGGATTATTTTTAAGTGGCAATTATTTATTCGAATTATTGGCTTTAACGTATGGTAACACGGGCGCGCATGGCAATACCGAAGCGGCGAACGGGAGGGCGCGATGACTTGCGAACGTGTTGCTAACTGGCGAGTGAAAAAAACAAGAAATGAAAATGGTATGTGTATAGTATAGAACAGAATGATTATCATTTAAGGTGGTACCCTGAGCGAAAGTGGCGCCGCGGTGAATTTTATTTAATATTATAATTCTAATACACAATTTTAATAATGTTTATCGTGGAGATTTAGAACCTACAGTCTGGTATTTTTAGACGGTATCGTTACATTCCCTAGTAGTCACTGCTAGAAGTAGATAGTAAAACTGCTAAAAGTGGCCGTTTCTGACACATTTGCTATCTACTTCTACGAATGACTACGAGGGCATGTAGTGATACCTTCTAAAAATACTAGACCATGGGCCCTAAAATCTCCACGATAAACATTATTAAAATCTTTTTCTATTAATAACTTATTAAATAAAAACCTCTGAGGGCGCCACTTTCGGTCATACAACCGCCTTAATCTAAATAAACAAAAGTTATGCTGCGAAGGTGAATATGTTAATAGTATCGATGCCTTTATCGTAGTTGGGTACCTAATTGGCCAGCTGAGTTGCGCGAGCGGTTCCCAGGCAGAGGTAAGCAAACTTAGATAAGGGCGGAAGTGAGGGCAACGGTCCCGCCCGCCGCTGATAATACAACACCTGTGCCTTAACACGCACCGAGCACCGATTCTGGTGTCACGCGACTTTGGGAAATAGATTTATATGAGAGATAATTTCATCAACATTCGAATAATGTCTGTGTTCCTTAAGATGAATCACATGTTCGCTTTACTTGTCGCGGAAAACGAGACATAATAGATTTTCTGTTTGTTGTCCGGATGCTGGCGACTGCTCGGGCATTAATGAATTAATAAAACGTTAGTAAAAATTTAAATATTAGGTATAACAAGTTAGAGCAATATTTCTGACACTGAATCTGATAATGTATTTAATAATCTACTTCTTACTAAACATCTTAGCAAAATTGCCGTGGTACAAAACATACAATCTCATTATTTAGTCAACAGCAACATTTTCGAGATCGTCAAATATATAATAACTTATTGCAATTAGTGAAAATAGGTAACATGGTTATTCTGATATTACAACTGATTCAGATCTACATCCGTTGATGAATATAATAACGAGCTAATATAATTTGAATTAGTTCAAAGACGACACGCCAAATGAAATTAGAGATGATACGTAGAACTTGAAAGCCTAGGGAGGTATTGCCTTATTGAGTGTGCTTACTAGATGTTCTGTTAAGCCGTTTAACAGGAACCATTACAAGGATTAAGCTAGATATAGCTCCATAAGCTCAGCTCCATTATATTAAATTTAATAATGTTTATGTGGAAGTATAGAAAATGGCTGCTAGAGAAATATTTTATTCTAAGATCAACTTGAGTTTGTTGTATTATGCGACAAAACGCCAGCAATTTTTACACGACTACCCAAAAAGAATGTGAGTATTGTGTTCAGAATAAGCGTAAAGTGAGATAGCAGTGATAAAACGCCGCGCGAGGGAGCGAGACCGATTCGGCAGATTTGCCGCAATAATCGCTAAATAACTATAGTGAATGATTAAAGAGAAATGCTTCTATACGATTCTATATATTGATGATACACATTATTAAAGCAAGTTGTTTCTAAATAATTTCTAAAGAATTTTTAAGAGGTATTTTCGAAGTTAAAATGTAGCAAACCAAAATCACTAAATCTTATTCACTTCTCAAGCTTACGCGCTCACTAGACATGAAATATAACAATTTTTAACGGATACTAGCGCGGTTTTATTGAAAGTACTTTGGTAATTAGTTGGTATTTGGTTTGATTTTTGGTTTTCGCGACGTTTCGGCAACTTTGCAGCTGCCGTGGTCACGGGGGACTGAAGCTACCCGTGAGTCTACCCTTAAGCGATGAATTTTTTTAGACGTTCTGAAATTAAAATTTAACACAATTTTTTAATTGTTTGGATAACCAAAAATCAAACTAAATACCAACTAATTACCAAAGTACTTTCAATAAAACCGCGCTAGTATCCGTAAAAAATTGTTTTATTTCATCACTAAATCGTGTTTCTGGTAGTGGTAGTCACTGCTAGAAGTAGATAGCAAAACTGCTAAAAGTGTCCATTTTTGACACATTTGCTATCTACTTCTACGAATGACTACGAGGGCATGTAGTACCTAATACCTTTTAAAAATACTAGAACATGGGCCCTAAAAACTCCACGTAAAACATTATTAAAATCTTTGTCTATTAATAACTTATTAAATAATAAGGGCGCCAGTTTCGGTCATACAACCGCCTTAAATGCAATTGTTTGTAGTATTTGGCGAATACAAGACAATATTAAAAAGCTGACAGCATAGATGGCGTTAAGAGACAGTATTAGTTGTAATCGCCAAATAAAGATAAATAATTTAAATAATATTAAAAACTCGACTGCCCTGCCCAAAAATTACCTAAAAAGTTGATAAATAAGAAACAAGTGCAATGGGTTGGCAATGGGTAAAAATTATTCCACAGAACAGTGCCCCGACTGCAATGGAACTTTTTTTAAGTTTTTAGTCCGTTTTAGAGCAAGAAAGTCGTGTTTATTATTATTTTTAAAATATTCATTTTTTGTAGGTGGTTTTTCAAGTGTAACTGTGAACAATAAAATCGTTACTAGTTTAATAAAAGTTTTACTTGTTAAGACTGCTATTAAATTATTAATTTCGAGCACTTTAAGAATTGCAACCTGCTTGTAGTGACATCGTCCGCTAAGAATGCTGTTAGTTTTTGTAGTGTGTACATATGACAGGGGAAACGCAACGCAGGACGGAAGTTATCTCTCAGAAAGGAAAATGTTACTTTTCAACTTTTTTACAATAATACTGAGTCTCGGAGATATGTTACAGACTAATCTTCTTCATAAAATATAACAGAATCATACTATTATGTATGATGAGTATATCGAAAATTGGGTATAATACAAGTATTTTTGTTCATAAAATATTTTCATTACTAAACATTTTTCTTGTTCTATTTTATCAAAGGCTTTAAATTAAAAACCTATTTTTTTTTATATTAAATTGTGGTATATTATTAGTTGGCACGGCCTGAAAACAGTATTAAAAGGATGACAAAATTAATACTTGTAACAACAGAAGTAATTGTGCAAAAAGCTTGCTATTATACATGAAAAAAGTTTTATTGTTAAACTAGCAGCCGCCCGCGACTTCATCTGCGTGAATAGTTTTTTTGCTATCCCTCGGGAACAAGACTTATTTTTCTGGAAAGGTACCCAATGTTATGAAGGAACTTTCATTAGTACCTTCCATCCTGTTTCACAGTTCTCTGTACCCCTAACAACGTCCATGTAAAATTTCATGATGATCGGTTCAGTAGTTAAGACGTGAAAGCGTATAACCAACAAACAAACAAACAAACGGATTTTCGCATTAATAATATTAGTAAGGATAAAGATTCTGTCTTATTATCAATATTGTAACTCAATGTTCCTCTTCAAAATCTTTAGAGAATGCCCCGAAATCTCTGCACGACTAAGAAATCAATATAACTATATCGTATTCCGTATTCTAAACACATCTACAATTGTGTCAGCCGATAAAAATACAAGACAAAGTTGTTGCCATGAGTGTTCGTGCTGCATACAGAAAGTTTTGGAGTGAAGCACAATCGCCGATCGATGTCTGCGAGCGATTCCTACAGATTACGGCCATTTACATATGAAACGTTTCACTGAGCGCTTGCATTGCACTACAAGTTGGGACTTTTCCTGTCTGCGCCTAGTTCCTGCTCTTTCGTAATAACGTTCGGAGAATAATGCATTTCTTCCTATACAATTTTTATGTCAGTGAGAATAAGCAAGCAGATGCAGACTAAAGTTATACAAATAGATCGAATTTATTTTTTATTATAAAGTAAAATTTTACTTAGATGTACCTACGACTACATAGTATTTAATTAACTTTTTCACAAAGCGACTCTAATAATATGATTTAGGGCTCAAATGAATCTTAAAATCATATTAATAAATGCGATGTTCATCATTGATTGAAATATTCCACTTAAACGATGGAAAATTATAGTTTGTTTTCAACATAGAATATATACCTAATCAATTAGATTAAATTTTGCTACTATATTAATTAATTAAAGTTTCAATATTAGGTAATATGTAACTGTTAAACCCTCAAACAAATACCTAATTCATTTCAATCTGTAAATATAAATTGATCAGTTATATTTGTATAAAGCATTAATATGATTACATTATTTGTACAAACCCTGCATGAAAAATTTATACATGTAGGCACGTATCAATTTTTCATTTGAAATATCAGCTTCGCTTTATTGCGTTTCTACAAAAGCTTTTAATAAAAATACGAATACTTACCTTTGTTATCACTGAACTGAAAGATTTTTACTTAATGCCTTTTTGTAGTAAGTATTGGGTCCTTACCTATGAAATTGGTGTTTTTTTTCTCACACACAGAGAACCTCAGAACTTCTGTGTTTTAAATTATTTATTGTTGTGGATATTACATCAAATTATGACCATAACCTTCAACTATCTGATGATGATGATGTCCTCTTATCCCTTATTAGGGACATAGGGCTCTCAGAAGGGACCTCCACTTCTTCCGGTCTTGTGCGGCCACCTCAAGATCTGTCCAGCCTTAACTGATTGATGCAGCCTCTTTTTCAACTGAGCGCCTCCAGGTGGTACGAGGGCGGCCGGTTTTTCTCTTGCCATGCGCTTGCCACTTTAGACCCTGTTTCGGGATGTGGTTGTCAGGTCTTCGTAACACATGACCAATCCAACGCAACTTCCTTAAAAGAACCTCCTTGTTTATCGGTATCTGGTCAGTTAACTCCCACAGCCTTGCATTGGAGATGGTTCGTGGCCACCAGATTCCCAGAATCCGCCTAAGACATTTGTTGACGAACACCTGTAGCGGTGACTTCATTTTTGACGAGCCAGGTTTCGCATCCATAAAGGAGAACCGACTTGACGTTAGAGTTAAATATTCTTATTTTCATGCGGCGTGTTATTATTGAAGACATCCACACAGGTTTAAGCTGCGCATAGGCGGCTCGGGCTTTGTTTATGCGTGCTTCTACATCTGCATCTGCGCCTCCCAGGGGGTCCATCACGCTTCCCAAATACGTGAGACGCTCTACTTGTTCGACGGCCTCGCTATTAACGTGTATGGGCGTTACATCTGAGGTGTTTAGGCGAATGCCTTTTGTTTTGTTATAGTTTATGCGCAAGCCCTCTTTAGCAGCAGCGTGAGCGAGGTCGTCGGTTTTGGACTGAAGATGATCTCGTGATGTTGCCAGTAAACACAGGTCGTCCGCGAAATCGATATCCTCAAGGGTATTCCCATCAACCCAAGGTAATCCTCGCTTTGCCTTGTCAGTTACTCGGCGCATCACGTCATCCAAGACTATTAGGACAAACAACGGTGATAGTAGGCATCCTTGTTTTACTCCGGCAGTCACTGGTATCGGTTCTGATAGTTGCCCGTTGTGCATCACTCGGCAAGAGGAACCCACATAAAGGCATCTAATTACTTTTGTGACCTTGTCTTGTATACCTCTTCGTTTAAGTATGCGCCATATACTGGACCACTTTACCCGATCAAACGCTTTTTCGAAGTCAACGAACAAAGTGTAAAGCGGCTGCTGCATTTCGTTACATTGCTCCAAAATCATACGCAAAACGTTGATCAGGGGCCCTATTTTTGAATCATTAGAATTCCAAATCGTGTATGAAATCGCAAGATTCGTATGCGAATCCCTAAAATCGCTATTTTTGAATATTCATACTCGTGAATTTTGCAACGAGTGGTCCGACCCACTCATTTTCGATATTCTACCAGTAGAAATGACGTGAGAAAGAGAGAGAAATATCAAAATCAAATGACTAACAGACAATGTCATTATAACTTTTTAATTTACGTTCCGTTCCCCCGTAACATAATACCGGTTTTCAAAATCAACGAGTTATGGCTTTACGGTTTTTATTTTTTCTGCGTGAAATGAAAAATATTATAAGATTCGAGTTTTAGGGCAACACTCATTTCTATTGTTTCAAAAATGCGTAAAATTGGGAGCAATCGAAATTGATTTCGTATACGTTTTGCTTTCGTGTATGAATTTAAGATTCATATCTAATGATTCAAAAATACATCCCCTGGTCTGTGCAAGATCGACCCGCTCTAAAACCACTCTGTTCTTCTCTTAGGGTGCAATCGTCCGCCTTTGTTAACCGCCTTCAACTATCTGCATAATTAAATTTTAATTATTTTGTTTTCTTAGCATTAAAAAAATCCCTTGAAAGTAACTCCTTTTTTGCTAGCGAAAATTTTCACTTTATCAGTTCTAACTTAGCCTAAACTTATTTTTTTCGCTTCTGTTAAGTTGCCTTATAAGTTTGTACAAAAAAGTATATGCAATATAATAAATTTTAAAAATGTTAGTATGGAAAATGCAACTTGTTAAAAATTCTCCATACAAAACGCCAATTTCATTGATAAGGACCTAAATAATAGGTCTTTACCTATGAAATTGCCGATTTGTATGGAGATTTTTCAAGAAGTTGCATTTTTCATAATAGCATTTTCTTTGTTCATTTAACAACCATGAACACTCATGTAACAAAACTTTTATGTACTAACGTTTGAACACTATGCTAACTTATTTCCATTTAAGATAAGCGAAAAAATAAGTTTTGGTTAAGTTACAACCCCTTCGGTCACCCTTTTTTTTGCTCACAAAAAAAGAGTCACTTTCAAGATCTTTTTTTTAATGTCACGAAAGCTAAAATATGGACTTTATTTTTACTGATAGTTAACTATCATGATCATAATTCAATGTAATATTCACGATTTTGTTAAAATTTTAAATTATAGAAGTTATTATTTTCTCTGTATGTGACAAAATATCGGCAATTTCATAGGTAAAGACCTAATATAATACAAAATTAGCTAAAAATATGATTTATTATATTTCATTTTACTATAATAATTCATGTAGTAACCGGTAACCGTTAAAAATTAATTCAATTGAATTGTAACATATTTAGGTAGAGATTTTAGATGACAGATTGATGAATGCGACTACGTACTAAACAAAAGTGTAATTGTAAAACAATTTTCGGGGAACTCAAGCACATTTTACAAATTGCACACATATTTTGTATACGAAAGGTTCCGATGAAAAATTACAACATAAACCTTCGACTTGAAGTCGACAATGCCGCTTCCAAGTAACTACTACATTCCTCACAAATGGCGTCCATTTTAGCAGGCAGATACATCTATCTCGACCTCCTTTCATTTCGGGTGAGTGGATACGGTTTTTCACCACACACGTTTGTTATTTCACATTTTGCAACCTATTCTAAAAATATCGTCTAACTTTTTATCTTTTATTCCCACGTTATATCAAACAGCAAATTCATCTAAAATATCCACTAATCCAACGTGATATATCTCAGAACAATAAATCATTTATAAAAAAGAAAACACGAAAATAAGCTTATTATATTTATTGCTATATAAGAAAAAATAGGCTATTAACCGTCTTGAATAGCGAACGATAATAACATTTTCGCTATTATAAGGTTATCTTCTAACAATAATAATCACAATCATGTTTAAAACATTTTACATACATACCACCGGAAAATTATTATAAACCCTGAAAACCACCCCAAGTCTGAGAAATATTGATTTTTTTATTTGGATCGAAAACTTTATAGTTACAACCCTAGATGCAAACAGACTATTGTTTTCAATAAGGTGATTTTTTAACTCCCCTCCCCCTTGATGAGATGTCATGAGATTTGGCTCGACCCCCTCACTCCCCTAATTAACTTAATTTAACGCAATTTTCTCGCGATACTGTTTCTGCAGAAAAAAAATTACGTGATATGCCGAAACTACTCCTCTCCCCCACGTAAGATTGAGTGAGATTCGGCTCGGCATTCAATCAAAACAACCTAAAACGCAATAAAATAAATAAATAACTATGGCTTAACCACGCACTCCCGCACCACACCCTGCACCTCTTTTAAATACAGCTGACTCAGCTGTAAAAAAAGAAATTTAAATTAGAATAAATAAATCTTCACCAATATGTTCTAGACCAGACCCCTTGGGGTCGATATCGGTTTCCCAGGGGTCGACATAAACGAATAATTATAATTATTAATTACACTTGATATTTGATAGCATTTTGAAGTAATTTGACTATGGGGGTCTGAGGTATCAGTTTATTTTGGAAAAGGGTTTTCTTGCCCAAAAAGTTTGGGAATCCCTGTTCTAGACACTTGACCTGACCTTCCCCCGAAGTCTTGGCTCATAATTTGATTCCACCTTATATAAGTATTAATTAATTTAATACGCATAGTGTAGGACGTAAATGAAACTTCCAAAAAAAGTCATTACCTATACTTAAGTTGGTTACGACTTACGACAGACTCGAGGTATGATAGGTACAGGATGTTTAAAAGACCTAACGACCACTTGAAAGTCCTTCATAAGCCCACATTTCATCAGTCATCCAACAACACAGGCCGCTGTTTAAGTGGGTATTTCATACATTTTTCACCGCGCCTGATTAACCTAATGTTCGCAAAACGTGGCTGGAATGAGATGCAAGATATTTTGAAATACATTTGTACGTGTCTGGAATATAAAATTAATCTACTGTCAGCTTTGAAACGGGTACATTACTCTGACAATTTTTATTTTGCACCCGCGTTTACTTCATTAAAAAACAAAGCTATAATTATCACAATAAACCTAAACAACCCGCGCCATTGGCTGCAGACTAAATATAAATAATAAATCCAAGAGAAGTTCATACTGTAAAAGCAATCATGTTGGGCTGAAAGTTTAAAATTCAATTGTCACAATATTATTTCATGTCTCCTCCAATCCAAATATACATTTGAGCCGGTTGATATATTCGGTCCAAGTACGGTACAAGTCTTTTTTGTTGCCTCCTGACGGGTTTACAAAGCTTCTGATAAAATATGGTACAAGTTCCGAAACCTTCATTGTTCTTTGAAGAAATTACAGTGGTGCATACATAAGTGTCTACATAAGTTTGAAAGGTTCAATGTTATTTCCAACAATAGCTATCTGCATTAGCAACTGCTTCAAAGTGGATGGGCTCCAAAACCCAACACATCCGGTTGAGCTGCAAGCGTTGCTTCTGTAGTAGCCATCAAAGCTGTCAAAAGTCGTTCTGAAACGCTAAACTGGGTTAGACGAGAGTATTGTGAGGACAAACTAAACTTGGATACTCGCGGAGCCTACTTCTGACGCTTGAACTTTCTATTTACTCGACGAGAGAACAACAGGCGCCGCCGGTTGTATTAATTATTATATTATTAGACAAAACAATTTTGGACGAAAACTGTGAAGCCTTGACGAGACTGATAAATAAACTCGCTCTATTGATATTCTTAAGTCATAAAATAATTATATACAAATGGAAAACTTTTAAACAGCTTTTCCCAAGTTCTATTAAATATCGGTATTGCGTTACTTTAATAGCATACAGGCGCCTAGACTATTAGTAAATCTGTCTACAGCGCTTCACACACCCTTGCGTAGCGAAATTGAGTTTGTAACTTATGCACATGTTACATTTCGATTGTCGCTTTGCTGAGCCGGCATCCGAGCCGTGCCACATTTGTTCGAGAATTGGTATAAATTCGAAATTGATCGGGAAACTTCATAAATTAAGCTAATATTTAGTACTACCTCGCATGCTTTTGTGAGCATTAGAATTTTACCACTATCACTTTGTTTGTGTAATACTCGTACGTACCAAGAAATATTTCTCTAGTGTGAAAGTCGAACAATATACGCCCGCCCGTGTCAAGCACGACTGGGAACATAGTGCTCTTTATAAGTGACAAATGATAACTATTGTACGAAATTTGTGTGTCATCGTGTTTTATATAACTACAGTAAAGTTATTTGTGGCCTCCACAAATACGAATTTGCCCTTCCACCCTTTTATATCGTCGTGTGCCAAGTTTAACCATTCGTTGGTTTTTGTTGTGGGAACTACTATGATATCAAAGGTCGTGGTCATGTTGTAATACCTACCTACCGACCAGATATATCATTGTTTAACATTTACTACATTTATTTACTAGATTTTTACTAGATTATTTTAAAAACCTATTAGGTACCTACTTCCATAAATACTGTTTTATCAAAATTAATAAGGCTATACTATCGGATTTTTATAGTTTAATTAATCCACAACGTTTCTTTACACAACACACAAAAAAAATACAAAAATATTAGCCATTTTCGTATAATAATACAACTTAATAGTGGTGTATTTAGATAAGACACGTAAATGAAAGCCTAATTATTTATTTGAAGCCTTTAGGCACGTTAGGTCCTTTTACCGGAATGTCCAGTCGGGTCATTAGGTCTATTTCACGGAACGTCCATTCCCCGAATGTCCACTTACCTGAACGTCCTCTTCCCTGAACGTCCACTTACCTGAACGTCCATTCCCCGAACGTCCATTTACCCGAATGTCCTTTTCCCTGAACGTCAATTCCCCGAAAGTCCAATTCCCCAAACGTCGTTTATTACAAACGAATGTGGTCAATAAATGCCAAATCTCTAGCTTACGCGCTCACTAGACATGCCTTAGGGTCTAATTTCTGATACTGAAAGTTGCATTAGAATATAATTATTTCTTTTAAAAAACAAAATGAAGTCTTCTTTCAGTAAAAATTCCTATCTTCAATATTTAAGGTACTTTCCCTCCATGTGGCATGGGACACCCTGTATATTTATAATTCTCTATGCCATAACACCGCTTTACGTCTTCGAAATCGAGGAATTTTCATACAAACTTTCATCCCCTATATCTACCCCTTAAACCCTTATTTCGCAATAAAAGGTAGACGTGACAGCTTAACATACAAAAATATTCGGTTCAGTTGGAGCGAGAGGTCTCACCACATTTTAGTGGACGTTCAGGGAAGTGGACCTTCAGGGAAGTGGACGTTCAGGGAAGTGGACATTCAGGGAAAAGGACATTCGGGTAAATGGACGTTCGGGGAATGGACGTTCCGGTAAGTGGACGTTCAGGGAATAGGACGTTCCGTGAAATAGACCTAATGACCCGACTGGACATTCCGGTAAAAGGACCTAACGTGCCTAAAGGATTTGAAGTAAAAACAAAATGGCGTGCCAAGCGTAAAGCCAAGAAAATGAGTTCAACGCATCCGTATGTTTTTCAACGTGCGTAGGGTAGAATGGGCTCATATTTTAGCCGTCCATTTTCCATTAGGGATGGAACCCCAGCGTTGTGTGGCAGGGCGAATCTGCAGTGACAGGGGCGTTCACCCCCGCTTGCAACCAACCCCCGTTTTTGTTATAAAATCGATATATTTCAAGCACGTCCCTACTTGCAACAAATATGTGTTGTGTGTGGTACACTCGATCGCCGTTTAATATCTGGAGAATGTTTTTCTTCTTTTTATATAGGTACACTTCACGTAATGATTATAGTTGGGCATAAAATTAAACAACTAATGTAGAAAATGTGCTGAAACTTATTTTGTATGTTTAGATAACATCTTAACATACTATTTTAATCCTAACTACCATCGTCAGTTTTTTTTTCTATTTTCTAAGGTCTGACATGTTTCAGCTGAATTATTAATAAATGAAAAAGTTACTCATAGTAATTTTAATCCTTCTTTTATATTCCCTAGCTAGTTAGTCACGGTATGCCTCATATTATATTACTTACTTCATAGATATGTTCCTTGCATAGAAATAGAATGTCAAAGAACAACAAAGTCAATAAACAGGTGATCCGAAAACGAATCAATACATTTTATATGAGATACGTAAAATATGACTTAGATTCATAAAATATGACTATATTATGGCAAAGGAAATTAATAAACTATGTTCCATACTATTTTCTTTGTCGATAAACGAATAAATGTAGCGAAACTTGGTTTTAGAGAAATGTGTGGCAATATCTTATTTACCTTTGAAAAGTGTGATTACTTGGATTGTTTCTTTTAGTCACATCACAATTACTTAGAGTACAAGACACCATAGCTCCACAATACCTTTATTTTACATTCTAATTAAGATTAAATAATATTTTAAACAAACTGTGATTGCTCATTTGCTAAGCGGGACGCTAGGGGTTCTTACTGTAAAAAATGTTGGCACATGTCACTTGATCCTTTGTCTCTTTTTTACATAGACAGTGTCCGTATGATGTTAACTTCTCTTTTCCACGCTTTGTTGGTCTTCTTGAGCGCAGCGAAAATTTTTCTATGTCTATGGTTCCTTGACTTATTTGAATAGGGAATTACACCATTTTTTGAAAACTGTTTTAAATTAATCCTGAGGTCGAAATAAGCCAGCAGAATTTTTAATTTAATTTTATAAAACCATTAAATGCCCTAAAACACGTTTTTAATTTATGATTTTGAATTTTCGCGCGGAAACACTAGCCGCCATGCTGTTTAGGCTCGTGACGTCACTCCGTTAGTAAACAAACAATAGTGCGAAAGACCAAGTATAAAGTAACAAGAATTAATGAGTTATAAAATGTAAATCTTTGGTGTCTTGTGCATGAATCCAATAATACAAGTGTAAAAACGCCACAAAATTGTGGATTCAAGTGCCAAGTGATAATAAAATGAGAAACACTAAACTGGCAAGAGAGATAATAGATCCAAAATCATTGTCCTCAAAAACTAGACTAAAATGTATTTCTGTGAAGACCACTTTGATGTAAATACCTATGCGCTAGAAATGGTAAATTAACTATGGAATAAACAAAATAAAACTTCATGTTAGTATTACAAAACAATCGTCATATTTTGTGACTTATGTATTTATAGGTTATGTTTTGCTATATTGTGATTTGAAAATTTCATAAATACTTATTATATTCTTTATTTTAGCTAAAAAAAATGATCCGTACATCCGCATGCCTTTATTGAAAGGCAAAGAATGTCTACAATACAATTAAGGAGATTGAAGAGACCGTACAAAAGGAAAATTATGGTAAATCAAAGTACCATCTTGTAATCAAGGTAATTTATTTTTAGTATTTTATGCAGTTGTAATAAATTATTAATATTATCACTAGGCTAGGACAGATATTATACTAATCATATTGTACTATTATTTCTAGATTTTTTGACACCTGAAATTAAGCAGTGTGATGATAGAGCGGTCCAAGTAGTACAAATCTGAAGTGCGGCAGGCGGCAGACGAAACAAATAGCCAGTTTTGTAGAGGGTCATTCGAATATTGAGAGAGTTTGCCATGTTTTAAAGATGCGTTCAGTGATCTGGTGACTTATTTTAAGTAGAAATTGTGTTTCTTTTTGTTGATATTTTTAAATGTGTGTGTGTGTGTGTACGCCTGCAAAGTTAGAAACTAGTGATACCTCTATTTGTAATTAACAAGATCCGTTTTTGTACCTTGTTTCTATGCACAATAAAGCACTTACTTACTCACCTGCCTCGCTCGGCCTAGACCAGCTATCTACACACACACATTATAGTCAAAATATCAAAACATTGATTTTATAAAATGTAGTTATTATTAATATAGCGGTCAAATAAATATATCAAATATTATGTACAGTTTTTTTTATTTCCATTGCGCACTGTATAAAAGATGATGTTGGTGAATATGTATTCAAGCCAAGTTGATTTAAAGAATATAATAGATGTGTATTTATCTCATGTGCATGAGTGCAAAATATGTGAAAAAGTACCTACATAATATGCACTATCTATACTATACATAAGGTAGGGTACGGTAGGATACTCCGAAGCAAAACTCATTTCTTTGATCTGTGGTAGGATAGGAGTAGAGTAGGTTGGCTTAAATTATAAAAAAAACAGTTGTTTTTATAACATGAAAAGTGTATTTTCAGTAGTTTACAAACTTTAAAGTTGGAAAAATAGTCCTGTGCTTTTTTTTCACTAGACGGACACTTAATTTCAAAAGTAGGGTTGTTATTAATTTGTAAATGTTAATGCCTCAGAAATAATATACACAGACTGCATTTTTCTATCTTCATTCCATTTTCTTTTCCACTGTTTTCCTGACTTCCTCCAGTTTCTTACCTCTTGATATTGCTGAAGTTCCTGGAATTTTTGCACAAAAATCATAGCGACCCTCTGGTCGCATCTGGTACCATCCACTGTTTTGCACTGGCTCACTAGCATTTCGAGGCTGTGATTCTGCCATAATTTTAGTTAATGCCACAAACAAAAGCCACTTTTATTGTTGATCTCTAGTTTTTATTTCTAGGAATGATATGGTTTTATGATTGAAAAGATGGGAGATCTTACTTATAAAACATCAGTCTTCATCATTATTTTAATTATTAGGTGATACAGCGCTAAAGTTGACTTTCTCCGTCCTCCCAGGACCTGATAACAAAAAAAAATAGGTTATGTTAGATTGTTATAGATAACACAGGGTATCCTCGTGTTGTATTGTTATTATGCTTATTGTTAGACAAAACTTGATATATGCTAAGTACTTACATTGCTGTTTTAACATTTCTCAACTCTGCAGAACAGAAATCGGGATTGGATTGGACGCAAAAAATTTCGCCACCATGAATGAATGTATTTATCCTTGGTAGATTTGTACTTTCTGCTTTAACAAAACTGTATTTCATGATCCTATTTAATAAAATAAAGGATAATAGTCCACAGATGTAGTAATCACTTATAAGATTTCAAAATAAATCAATGAAAATCTAATTTGTTTATTATCACAATCACAGAGAGAAGAGAGCTGTCATGTTTGTTTACTATCGGAGTGACGTCACATCGTAATCCAATATGGCGAAGGGCGTTTTTAACATTTGATGAATAGATTAAAAAAGTCGATTTTTAAAATTGAATTATAAAATTTATATTGCATTTTTATGAATAAATATCGACGTTTCTCGTTAATTATTTATGAAATCTGTCTTAAATATGCATTTTTATACTTTATCTTACATGGTGTAAAATAGCCTATTGCGATTGGTTAAAAACTCTTCATAAAATAAAAACCGGGCAAGCTCCGTACCAAAAAACGGCAAAAAAATCACGTTTGTTGTATGGGAGTTCCACTTAAATATTTATTTTACTATTTGTTGTGGCTGTTTGTTGTTGTTATATAGTGAAAATTTTAACTGTCCAGCTATCAAGGGTTCATGAGATACAGCCTGGTGACAGGCAGACAGACAGTGGAGTCTTATGAAAAAAGAAATATATGTAGCTTACTTACGCAAACAATATACCTATGCAAGGTGCTGGTTAACACACGATCTAACTCCTGAAGATGCTCCGGGTTGGGGCGAAACACGTGTAGAGTAGTCTATTAATTGGTGAAGGTCCAAGGTGTGTTGCTTTCTGGCTAAATGCAGGTATTGTGCACTGATATTTAGTGGTGTGCATGTGCATTTCTTTGCGGGCGAGCGGGCGGTGCATCTTGCATATATTGTTTGCGGAAGTTAGCTACATAACATATATCTTTTTTCACAATGGTTTGGGATTTCCGCCAAGTGACGCCTGATTCTATCAAATAGTGGAGTCTTAGTAAAGGGTCCCGTTTTTACTTTTTGAGTACGGAACCCTTAAAACAGTCGCGCATTATTAAGTGTGTGCTTTCTAAATGAAGTTTGAACAAATACTGATGCTGTGTAAGTAGTAACCTGTATATTATTAAATAAAGCTTGTGATAAGATTTTAAGTATAAATGTCATTATCTTTTGTTTTACTTTGCTATTCTATTAGTGATCGTTGTTTGTTTGTCATGTCACTTCTCAAAATATTAGTAAATAAATAAATTCTTCATTTACATAGAAAGATGTGGGAAGTATAGAATTAAAATTAATAATAAATTGACTGAAAGACCACCCACATAAGTATTTACACGTCTTGCGATCTTGTAACAATAATTCTTTGTCTATTGTTAACAAAAAATACTTATCTTTTAATTTAATAGAGAATAGTGACAAGGTACACTCAAAAAACTAATATTTTTTAGTATATTCATATCTTACTTATATAAACTTGGTAGACTTTGCTGGATTAAAAAGCAAAACTTCGTCACTTTTTTTAGAAATCCATTAACGCGCATAGTTTTCTTTGATCATACCAAGTGACTTTTGACAAACGAAGCAGCTTTTTATCATAAAACACTCACTTAAGAATCTAGAAAAAATATAAATAAATACTTATTATGTGAGCTTAATTGGATAAATAATATTTGAATTTGACCATTCATTATAATATCGCAAGACGCAATTACATTAACGCCTTTAGTTTCTATACACAAAACTATCTATAGGTTCATCAACGTGTTACAAAAACGCCTAAATATTGTAATGTTATTACTTTTAGGAGGTCCTTTGCAAACGTTCCCAGGAACGTAAACTGAAGGAAACTATAAAACCATATGTATGTATAAATAAGATAAATAGGTAATCTAGTGTAAATAAAGCTAAGAAACGGTGTGAGGAAGAATATGTACCTGAAAGGGCTTGTATCATAGGAACGGCCCATTATAGGGCCGTGAGATTTTTCCCATGCATTTTGTATTTTGCATTTTGTATTCTTATGTCGGTTGGAATCGTATTTAACACAATTTTTATTCTTTGCTGAGAAAATTATTTATTTGTAAACATATGTCTGTCACTATAATTGCCATAGCAACGCGCTAATTTTTTAATTCAATGTCAAAGCCATAGATTTCCAGCTTGTCTTCGGCCTAGCTATAGATAAGAACCTTTGTACAATATTGTTCTGTGTTCTCATATTTGAATGTAGAGTAAAATTTTAAAAAAATAAATACCGACGGTATAAAAGCGCGGTCGGCAGCTCAGGTGAGTCAGTCTTTCCACGAGCTTGTCCAGTTATTTTTATTATAGCTGCCGTGCTATAACTGTAAAAAAATATACGTCCTATTATTCTATAATTGTAAATAGCGGCTTCTTCGGGGCACGGTCCTCGACCTTCGACCTTCGGCACGAACCACCGGACGTGTCCTCCACCCACCAGGACGTCGTGCACCTTTCCGCCTGACCTGCAGAGGGAGCTCTCCCCTGGACTATCCGTGCACTATCCGCGCCACCATCGACGTCGGTCTACACGGACACGCGCCCGTACCCATCAGCGCGCCCCGCTAATACTACGTTACGGTGCTACGTCGGGGGGTCTGACTGCGTGCCACCCCTGCGCCGCCACGCTGAACCACGTCCGTGCTGACCCACGTGCCCTCCTGTGTTCCGCCGGGACTCCATATCTGCCTGCCTGCTTCGTGCCTGCTTCGTGCCTGCTTCGTGCCTGCCTCCTGTTACCCCTGCTACCTGGATCCACGTCTCTGCGTGCCTGTTCCCGTCTACGTCCCACCCTAGTCATACTTTGTTAGTCCTACCTAGTTTTTAACCGCCTTAGTTGTTATCCAAATTTCTTCGTTGCTAGGTATTCTTCTGTGCAGGGACGTGTCATTATAAAATAAATTCTTGAACTTCAACTTTATTTTTTTATTTAGCTTTCTTCCAAATTCTGCTCCGTTACCTTCCGTAACGCGACAATATTATGGTAGATAGAGACCATCAAACTAAACAACTTTTACTATTGGACCAACTCCAAAATCTCGAAAAAACAATATGCTGTTTAATACAAAAATTAAAAAAAAAAACCGGTCAAGAGCGAGTCGGACTCGCGCATCGAGGGTTCCATACCATCATAATTGCACCATCAAACTACACTGCAGAGTAGAATAATAAAATTAGTATTGCAGTTTTAGGTCAGCGCCATCGCTTGACCGATAGTGGAACTAATGTAAAATTTTTAGAAATTTGATAATTCCTAAAAAAGTGTGCTATATTGAGACATCGTTTTATTTTTCCTGTTATCTTTATATAAACTGCTATCACATAGAATTTTTTCAGATTTTTCTCTTTGTAAACTTCGGAGATAAGGGGAGGGGGGGGGGCGCTATTTTTTTCACATTTTTCATCATTAGTCGAAAACTATGCCACCTAAAACAAAAATAAAAAATGATTAAAAACGTGCAAATGGCGTTCTTTCATATGATACCCCACATGCCCTAGTAGCCCCACTTCAAATTTTTAAGACCCCCTTTCAGTCCCTGTTGTAAAAAGGGTATTTATTTTTAGGGTTCCGTAGCCAAAATGGCAAAAAACGGAACCCTTATTAGGGTTCCGTAGCCAAAATGGCAAAAAACGGAACCCTTATAGATTCGTCATGTCTGTCTGTCTGTCTGTCTGTCTGTCTGTCTGTCTGTCTGTCTGTCTGTCCGTATGTCACAGCCACTTTATTCCAAAAGTATTAGGACTACATAGTTGAAACTTGGTAAGTAGGTGTATTCTGTGAACCGCTTTACGATTTTTATACAAAAATAAAAAAAATAAAAGATTAAGGGGGGCTCCCCATACATGGAACTGAAACTGAAAATATTTTTTTTCATCAAACCAATACTTGTGGGGTGTCTATAGATAGGTCTTTAAAAATGACATTGAGGTTTCTAAGACTATTTTTTTTTAAAGTCAACCGTTTGAAAGATATATGCCGCCAAAGTGGTAAAATGTGTGTCCCCCCCCCCTTTAACTTTTAAAGTAAGAGGGTGAAAAATCTAAAAAAAATCTAAACTATAGATCTTAATAAACACTTTCAACGAAAATTGTTTTGAACGAGATACAGTAATTAGTTTTCGAGATATAGTACATTTTCCGAAACCGCAAATATAACTTTGTCATTCATACAAACACTGTGAAAAACAAAGTTATTTTTTCAGACGAAAAATTATAGCGGTATTAAAATATGGTATGGTATAATGTACCTACGGAACCCTACTGCGCGTGGCCCGACACGCACTTGGCCGGTTTTTTTTTATCTATTTCTCATTTGCAAAATAGTTGGGCAAATGTTATCTTAAACTGTTCCAAATTTCAAGTTGATACCATTAGTAGTTCTCGGGATATCCAGCTGTGACAGACAGACAGACAGACTGAGTCACACCATAAGGGTTCCTTTTTTACCATTTTGATACGGAACCCAACAAAAATATCAAAATGTAGGAATATCTGTTTTTTTGCGATTTCAGAGTTGGTCCCATAGTAAAAGTTGTTCAGTTTGATGGTCCCTACCTAACATAATCGGCATTAGACTGTTGCTATGTGTTTCAAAACACAACAGTCTACCTACCTATAGGTATTGATGTTGTTTTTTAATAACCTGATGAAGATAAAGAATAACCTACTGGATTTATAATATATGAGTCTTCCTATACACACACAGTAGTGTTATTGACTCTTAGCGTAACAATGACGCGTTCTTCGCCCACGCGCCACATACCGGCGCGATATTACAGTTTGTGAAGCTAACCTACAGCGCTGTCCAACTGGAATATTTAATGTTATTTTTCTCAATGAAACGACATTTTATTAGTTGCTGCCTTAAATTGGATTTATTATTTTGAGTTTTTCGACGACCGCTTGATGTGTCGGTACAATATCCCCTGCATCCTTGGCCGACCGTGCTCAAAGTCCTCATTCCCTTTTTAAATTTGAGATTTTTGCATTCAACGATACTAAATAATATACAATAAAAAATATGACTCGCACCAAATCAATTCTCAGTCAAGAATCGAACCAGCGACCTATGGATGTCCGGTCCAATGCCCTGACTCGGTAACTCGCGGGAATGTTTGTGTTACCAAAAGCCCCCTGTCCAGAGGGCCTATTACGAAAATAACGTACGCAATTGCGTAACGCAGTCACTTGGCCACGATAATCGTCCGCAATTCGTTGGTTGTAGTTATAACAAACATTTTGAATTTGGCTATCGTAGTCCATAGACTAATAAACGAACGATGTCGGATACGCTAGAGAGAAACAGTCAAACTCTCGCAATCACTTCGCAATATCGCATACGAAAGTGATTTGTAATAGGAAACAATCAAAACGAAGCACGGACGCAGCTGCGTAATTTTTCGTAATAGACCCCCTGGTTTTTGAAGAAACGTTCACGTTCTAGTAAAAAAGCAAAACATCATAAAATTATATGAAATAACTTTAAGCTATTCTCAGCTTAGAAACATCAAAGTCAATGTAAAAAAAAATGCTTTATTAAAATAAACTTAAAATTAAACACATGTGAATCGTCTATATTTTCCTACCACCCGTTCCATTATAATTTACTTTACTGTAAACCTTACAAATATTTCAATTATGAAATCAGTATTAACTGATAAAACAATCTCTTAAGCTAATATCTCAATTGCGCAAGCACAAGGTTATATTAACTTTAGAGAAAACTTATCTCATTTTCATCTTCTTCTTCAATTCAGTTTATTGAATAACCTTGTACTTCGCGTCCCGCACCAAGCACCGCCCGTTTTCCCACGGCACAAGCGTTAAACCATCAAGCCGCTTACCTTCGGTGCGGCTGAGACCCGATGAATCAAGGACGGAGGGGATGCCGGCCGATGTGAGAGCCCTCTGTTAGAATGTCGTTAAGGGTATGATGGCGAGGATGCCTTCCTGTGCAACGACGACAGCTCAACGCATGATGGCCATCGGTCCCCACCATGGTACCACAGATGTATATAATATGGTTCGCATACATCGCAGCCCAAGCGGAGGGCAACCACCACCCGCAGGGAGTCAGCGTCGAGCAAAGTACCTATATGAGGCGAAGGTAGTGCCTGCAGCCACGCACCGGACTCTGGCCGTGACACCGCCAAGAGTCTCGCGCGATCCACCGCCTCAGCCTCGTCAGTGAGTCGGTCGAGGACCGCATAGCAGGCTACGTCGTACTTAAACTGTACTCAAATTTCATTTGGCCTTAAAGAGCATTTTTAACACAGAAAGAAATCATCATCAGGATCATTTGGCAATAAAAAAGATTTCGAGTTGATTTATCGTTTTTCAGTACAAAATGTATGGGAAAAGTTTTTGGCGATTTAATAAAATAGATAAATAAAATAAATCAAAACCAAAATATAATATAGGAAGAAAGAAGAACAATTAAAAACACAAATAAACAAAACCGCACAAGTGTTAAACCCTTTTACCGTCATCAATAGAAGACGTTTATAGTAATTTATGACAACTTGGCAGTATCAACAAGGTTAACTTTGGTTAGCTTTTTATTGGAAAATATTCCGATCCACACAATGAGGTTAGCGTGCTCAAGTACTTGGGCTGTGCATGTGTAAACGCTTTGGTTCTATAAAAAAACTGCTTTTTATTTAGGTCGTTTATTTTTACAAACTTGATTGAGTATCATTTCACACCTTTGTATTACTTGTATTATATCAAGTAGTCGGAAAAGTTCGCAGCCTTTTTGTACTAAAAATAATAAATATAACACAGCGAGGATCATATCAATAGTCAAAATTACAAGACCTGAATCTGCTGAATCATTTTTTACAGTAGTATTCGACATAGTAGTAGTATTCGATTTAGGTACATATTTAACAGCTTGCTTATGTGTACCTATGTATGATGTATGTTTCAAGTTGTGAACCAAATAATGAAAAAAGCGTCTTCTCCATAAACATCTTTCTTTTAGTACTAGCAACATTTTTTTTTCGTTAAGGGTCTGAACCCTTATCGAAAAAAAAGCATAACATCTCTAATCTTTTTTTTTAATATGAAAGTAAATAAGCAATTTTACCACTATTACCATAAACTCAGTTGTCAAACAATATGCTTATTACATTCCCGCCTAAGTTTAGTATTGCCAGAAATATAGCAGGTAAAACAATGCTTCAAAAAGGCCGCGAATTTTTCCGACTACCTTTTATTTACATTCATTTCTTACCTATAACCTACCGGGTTATCACAAGAATAGAATTTTAAATGTATGCCCACCCATAACTTGTCAACAATTTTATGATTTGTTATGTAGGAGCTTTCAATCTAATCGAATAAATTGGGCTGCGTATTTTAAGTGGTGAAGTGCGTCACGCTTGACGGTCGTTGTGCTGACGTCAAAACATATTTTTATCGATTTACTTATTTAAGCTAACCTACGGCTTTACAGCCGTTGTCTTAGCTCCGATTTCAAAGTAAATATCCAATAGCCATCATCTCAAATTATCAAAGGCACTATCAGGAAACAATCCACATAAACATTTCTTTAATAATAGAGTAGTTGAATCTTGGAACAAGTTGCCAGAAAAAGTAATATCTGCACAGAATACGAATCAGTTTAAGAATAGATTGGACAAATATTTAAAAACGAATGAAAGATAAACTCGACCCATGATATAACTGGATACAGGCTCTTATCAGTTGTCTCAACTGCTTGCCTGTCAATTAATAATGATAATAATAATAAATAGCTAAAGCACAAAAACAATCACCCAGACCTTAAATATTATACAACGTAAATTTTTAAATATATTTAAAAATGAAAAGGGGATTTCAGACCACGTAAATGAACAATTTTACTATGGGGCCAACCTCGAAATCGCGAAAAAAAATCAGCTGTTTCATACATTATAGTCAAGTCGATGTTGTACTTTTCTATGGAACAGCTGATTTTTTTTAGCGATTTCGTGGTTGGCCCCCTAGTAAAAGTTGTTCATTTACGTGGTCTGATATATAATCATTTTTAGATATACTTAAAAATTAACCATGTATAACGAGTTACAAAAAATCCCTTAATGCTGAATATGGTACATAGAGACCATCAAACTGAACAACTTTTACTATGGGACCAACTCTGAAATTGCGACAAAAATCTGATTTTTCATACAAAAATTAATAACGAAAATTTATATCGAAATGTATGAATCCGCTGATTTTATTTGTCGATCGTAGAGTTGGTTGGTCCGTAGTAAAAGTTGTTCAGTTTGATGGTCCCCATCTACCATATTCGGCATTAGGGGTTATTTTGTAACACGTTGTACCTAAAGTCACCTTTCTACATTGAATACCAAAGTACAGCTCGCGCAACATAACTTGAACCAAACCATAGACAATGAAGCTTGCGCAGTAGCAATTTTCAGTACAAAAATTACAGTGCGCAGGTCACGTGGTACTAAAAATTGGGTCAAGTTATATTTGCGCGAGCTCTAACTAGCTAAAGAAGTTGTGTTATGGAAACCAAAAACAATGAAGATGGCACCGGAATCACCCGACCTGTGATCATATAGTAAAGTCAAAGTAAAAACGGGACCCATAAACCGTGATAGCCAGACAGTTGAAATTTTCACAGATGATGTATTTCTGTTGCCGCTATAACAACAAATACTAAAAACAGAATAAAATAAATATTTAAGGGGGGCTCTCATACAACAAACGTGATTTTTTGCCGTTTTTTGCTCGATATTAATAACGCCAACAGGTAGACAGTTGAAATTTTCACAGATGATGTATTTCTCTTGCTACTATAACAACACATACTAAAAACAGAATAGAATAAATATTTAAGGGGGGCTCGCATACAACAAATGTGATTTTTTTGCCGTTTTTTGGTACAGAACCCATCGTGCGCGAGTCCGACTCGCACTTGGCCGGTTTTTTATAAACACCTGTACTTTTTGACAATTTTTTTATTCATTATCAAAACTCAGAATGGTTTCTTTCTCAAAATAATCTCTTTCGTATCGTATCGTTTCTATTCTAAACTAAACCAGCTGGGGATCGAACTCGAAATCATAGAGATGGTGATTGATTTGATACCAAGAGATCGAGTGATGTACAAGCCACTCGTTCACGGGGGTTATCAACAAAGTCAAATGTTAAAAACACTTAAACAGTAGACAATCCAAGGTTGAAGTAATGTAGAATTGTAGAGATAATAGTTGTTAGTCAGCAATGAAAGTCGCCTAACACTTTAGTACTTTGACATAGCAACTTTTTTTTATGTTTCAAACTATGAGACATTCTGTTGTTAAAAAGTTGCTATGACATAGTACTGAAATGTTAAGCGACTTTTGTTGCTGACCGTAGCGCTATGTCCAAGTGGAAAATAATCATTAAACTGGCCTTAAGGCGAATACCCCACCGAGAGTGGCGCCGTCAGAGGTTTTTATTTAATAAGTTGTTAATAGAAAAATATTTTAAATAAAACTTTTTGTGGAATTTTTAGGGCTCATAGTCTAGTATTTTTAGAAGGTATCACTACATTTCCTCGTAGTCATTCGTAGAAATAGATAGCAAATGTGTCAAAGACGGCCACTTTTAGCAGTATTGCTATCTACTTCTAGCAGTGACTACGAGGGAATGCAATAATACCATCTAAAAATACTAGAATATGGGCCCTAAAAGTTCCACGAGAAGTTTTATTAAAATTGTGTACTTATTAGAATTACAATATTAAATAAAATTCACCGCGGCGCCACTTTCGGTCAGGTAAGCGCCTTAAGTGTACTCCCTAGGATGTAGCGAACAGTGCGGATGGAAGGTCTTAGCAAGTAATATATTTTTCCGATTCTTTCTCTACAGACTTTTCAAGAGCCAGCAAACTCTAAATACAGTATTGGCTTTCAGTTCAGCTTTTTAAATGTTGCAAAGACTATTTCCAACGGGCGCACACAAGTTGCCGGCAGCTTGAAAAATAAGTGATACAGTTTCATGGTTCAATGCTCTAGAAAACGTGTCCGTTTTGCTAGGCAAACAGCTTTACTTACATTTCGATTGGTGAAAAAACACGATCCGAAAGCGAGGATAACCTAAATCTTAAGGTTTTTATAAGTATATCAAGGTTGAATAAAAAACATTGTTAAGGATTCAGCCATCAGCCATTTTATTGTCCCCACTGCTGGGGCACAGGCCTTCTATGGGTGGATAAGGAGGACGGGCCATAACCCACCACGCGGGCCCAATGTGGATTGGTGGGTGTTAACGACTGCAAATGCAGCCGGGACCAACGGTTTAACGTGCCTTCTGAAGCGCGGAGAAGCTCGAGATAATAAATTTTTGGTCACCCATCTCATGACCGACCCTTGCGAAAGTTGCTTAACCTCTGCAATCGCTGAGCCAGGCGCTAAACCACTGCGCCACCGAGCTCCTAAAATTAAGGATTAAAAATAAATAATTCAAATAACCAACTACCTATTATCCAAATTACCATAGTATATACCTACTAACAAATATAATTATGTGCTTACTTTTAACGTTTTAGTTAAGCAAACTATGATATTTAAAAGTGAAGCTCTCAAAAGAGTCAATGTTATATTAATTATTTTAAAATTTATTCAATTAATATTTTTAATTCGTTTGCCTTTTAATTTTATTATTTTCATTTGCTTGCATTTATAAGTTTAAACATAAAATAAGATAAACTGTTAATAAATTGTAAAGAGTAGACGAAATATATTTTTATCGTTATGAGAAATCAGAATCACGTTGTTTCGCCGTATCTCTATAGCTAAATTTATCTCTTAGCTTCGAATTAATCTTGAAATATCTACAACATTTTAGATTTTTATAAAGTAATTAAAAACTCAAGAGTGACGTCAATAAAAGGTCGTTACTGATTTCAGACTTGACTTCAGATTATGTAAAAAATATTTTTTTAGAGTGAAGATAATACACAAGTACCATCACTCGAACATCTTTTGTTTTTAAATAGGTATCTTTACTTTGTAAGATAATAATCTGGGGGCACGGGAGTGCCCCCGCCAAGACGAAAAAGCGAAGCGCCCTTGCGCTTCTACACCTTAGTCAAAATATGTGGCTTGGCCATTTCGCTACATGGAAACCTTTCTAATAAACAATAATTCCTGTAGTAACGAAACGGCCAAGCCACATATTTTGACTAAGGTGTAGAGTTTTTGAAGTTAGGACTTGCAGAGTTAGGGCGCGTAGAGTTAGCTTGGCTCTACATGAGGTCTGATAACTTTTTGACAGTGCGAGGTCTTGGCAACATTATTCATGAAAATGATTTTGGTGGGATTTAAATATTTCTGTTTTGATAAGTACTTATCTTTTGTAGTAAATTTCACGATTTAATCTTTTCTCATCTTTAATTTTTCCATTCTGGTTAACATAATTCATTAAACAGTGATTCTTTAGCTAGGTTTAAAGGTACTTATAGAATTAATAATTTTACAAAAGAATGCTTCACCCACCTTGCGAAATATGAAAGACCTCACGGCCCGGCCACGGCCAGCTGCGACGGGCGGCGCTGCAAGCGAATTCAATAATCACTGCGCGCTTTCTCGATGGCGGTCTCTCAGCTCAACATCACTACCGCGCAGTGATTACCGAATTCGCTTGCCGTGCCACCCGCCGCGGCTGGCTGTAGCCGGGCCGGACTTCGATTCAATCGTTTTTCCTGGAACCACACAATAAATAATAGTACAAGACTGGAACTTAATAAAAAGCTAAAGTTTGAACAATTTGAAGTTGTGTAACCTGTCTTTCTATTGTCTAATTTCAAAATCTATCGCAATCGCTTTCAGGATGTAACACATTGAAGTTTCTTTTTGGCACAAATAAAAACTAACCAAAGAAATGCAGCAATGTGTCACATCCATCTGTCAAACGAAAGCGATTGCGATAGATTTTTCAAATTAGACAATTTGCCCCCTGAGCAAATTGCTTCTCGCCAGTATAAAACTTATACTATTATATATTCTGTGGTATAAGTACTGTCTGAACTAATTTGTTTTATCATACACCTTTGGTTACACGTATCTTATTTGCGTTTTCAGATTAAAGCAAAATTGTAGCAATTACCACCATGATTACACTTTTCAACAAAATCACTGGCCCAGTTCTAGACTCTACCTAAAATGCTGGCTTGGAATAATTGTTTAATCTAATTCTATTTATTCTTCTAAGAATTTTCGATATGAGTTTTATTCAAAAGAAATACTTTAACATACACTTTTTATAGGCCATTCTCAGCATTAAGTCTACCAGAAAGACAGAGCTTTGACATGGCTTTGATGTATTTGATAAATTCGAATAATCAGATTCTTTAGCACACATCAGCTTTTAGAGCACTAAGGTCACAAGAGTTCATAAGTTAAGGTATCCACGTTCCACCACTATTCGCCAACCAATATAAAAAAGGAACAAACATTTTCAATTTACCATAAATTTTCATATCCTGATAAATTATTATAATAACACAGTAACACACGTATCCCTATGGGAAGAAGAACACATGGAGATTTTATTGGTCGGGTTGCCCTTTATTTATCGGCTTCGGGAGACCCGCTGAGAATAACAGCATTGTCTACTCTCAATATAGTGTAAATGACATTGTTCGCACTACTTCCGTTTGGTTGGACGATGCGTTTTTAGATTGGCCCTATATCCGTCCAAGGAATAAGCGTTACTTGCCCGTGGTCCCCCAGTCTTAGTTCCCCTTGGGGTACGACGAGCAAATATTTTTGCCCGTGGAACCCCCTGAATAACAATCTCCATATTAATAGTAGATTAGTAGCCAAAGGCTGTAAGGCATCAATTGCAGCCCTATATATTTAGGCGCACGAGCGCAGCGAGGGAGCTTGAAGTTCGAGGGTGCAATTGATGCTTACACCCGAGCTAACTACTCTAAGCTAGCTAACTGCTTTACATCTCGATGGTGAGGTAAGTAGAAAAAAACCGGCATTACAAGAATAAAACATTTTATTAGTTAAAATTTATAGTGAAATGAGAACAATATTCAAATTTTAGGGACAGGTGTTTTTTGGGTATGTTAATAGTTTGAGATTGTGATATTTGTTGGTCATGGACAAAATCTGACGGGATGAAGCTTTCTTCAACAGAAGTTGATGGTTGCGGATCATCTCTTGAGAAAGATGTTTCATTTTTTGAAAGCTGAATAATTTCCGTTATTTTGTTGGTAATTTTACTTTTATTTTGTATGGAATCTTCAATGTAACCCTCAGCCACCTTGCTGGATTCTTTTAATTACTTACCGCCCTAGGGCTTTTTTTAATTACTTACCGGATTTTTGCTTACAGGATTTTTTTAATTACTTACCGCCCTAGGGCTTTTCTAGCTACATTATTACCTTAGAGCGCTAATTGGTTACGTACAATCCCCATTTGGGGGTAATAAGGACCTACTTACCGAATTTGAGAGATGTAAATATATTTTTATTGACCGTGGTATCCCATCTCAAACATTTCAATGTGGACATAAAAAAAATATTAGGGGTACCACGGGCCATATAATTTTCCCACGGTACTCCTTTGCCCCTCTTGAGTGTTCCACGGGCTAAAATTTTGCTCGTACCCCAAGGGGAACTTAGATTGGAGGACCACGGGTTAGTACCTACCTACCTAACGGGATTAAGTCGCCTTTGCACTAAAATATTTACTGCCAGCTCAGAAGTCCCAGGATCTTTAAAGATTAAATATTTTTTTAATGACATACGTTTTGAACTTCCGACAAGATATTTTTGTCAGGTTCTATATGTTTGTCATTTTAATAACATTTTTTTTTTTTTAAAGTAGCAAGTGGAATGAAGGGAATAAAAAAAATTCGGGCTGCACTCCGGGAGTGCCGACAAAAGTGAAAACTTGAATATTAACGTTGTGCATTTTCGATATTTTGGAATGGTTAGTTAGGGAATAATTTTGCACGAATTGCCGTCTTACGAATTTACTCCTCATTTGAATTTACGAATACAGAACAGTATTTTACGAAGTATCCATAGCATGACAGAAAATCTAGAGTTTTGACATTGAATTAAAAAATTAGCGCGTTGCTATGGTGCTACAAGTGTTTAAGTCTTGAAATGACGCGCCGCCATTTTCGCCGCACCCCGTAGAAAGAGAGGGGGATACTTCCGCCGCCGGCTGTCTACGCTACATCCGTCTTACGAATTTTCGATCAGGGTCACGTGACCCTGACTGACGCGAGTTTAACATTTTTCCCCATTACAAAAAAAGTGTACAACGCCGCTAAAGAAGTTTTCACTTCAAAAAAGTCTGTTGCTCCCACTTATAACTGTATTTTATACAAGTAGAAAATTTCTTTAGAACGCTTTTTCTTAAACCTTTTTTATTGGATTTTTGGATATAATTTTTTTATCATAAATAAATATTAGAATTATAAATATTTTATTTCAGAAACGTCTGTATTTTAATAGCTTTGGAATTTAATTTACAACACAAGCAAAATACATTTTTCTTTTATAAGTTTCTTTTCTAATCTAATATCAGCATCAAATAACCTTGATGTGCTGTGAAGTGTGTACGTACTGTAGGTATTATTACAATTTAAGTCATTCAAAAACGTTGACATTTTCTTTGATATGAAAGTCGTCATAATACTAGAGCATGACGCGCTAAGCCAGTCCCGGTTCTCCACGAGCGTATTACACATGTGGCTGGTTTCGGCACAAAGCGAAATATATGAGTGTGCAGAAACGCTCATCGGAGCAGGTCGGCTGCTCCCAGCCGATTTACCAAATTGCTTCGGCAGCCGATTCATGCGCGGCCGAATTAACCATTAATTCAATTATCAATCACGCCCGTCACTCCGGACGCGTGTTTCATTCATATCACAAATATAGTATTTTCAGCGTCGATGCTTCCGTGTACATCAATTAGTTTCCGGTAATTCAGTGCGAAAAGAATGAAGCGGTTCCAACAGCAATGCCAGTAATTATCGTCATCAATAATGTGATTGCTGAACCAGTATTCATCTATTGAGGATAACGAATGCCAGAGATTTCTATCGAGTGCTTATCAGTGGAATTTATGTTTCAATACCCATCAGAATTATCGAGTTTTTGGTGTCAGAGATATTTACGCAACGATACCGAACGTGTTGGTAATGTGAATTAAAAATTCGCTGTAGTTACAGTCAAAGTAAATGTTATTTTATGTTCCACTCTGGTTTGAGGAACCTAGATTTAAGATTCTATCATTAATTATGTCATGATTTCTACCTACAAAAAGATTACTTATGATAACTTTTTTTGTCTGTATATAGATGGAGGCAAGGAGGAAGACTTAATCGGTGTACATACCTCGGTGTACACCGATTAAGTCTTCCTCTTGTCCTCTTGTCCCCAAGTTGGTCCGTTTTTGGAATTTTAAAATTAGTTCAGAAGTTTTGGTATTTATAACTATACAACACTAGTGACCCGCCCTCGCTTCGCTTCGGTTCCTTCCTTTTTTGCCAATTTCGACCTTCCAACAACATCCAAAAAGAAAACAAATATCTTCAAGTCGTCACCTCCATTCACTCCAAAAGTCTGTTTCCGTCACGTTCGAGTCCCGTCATCGGTGTGAGAAACGTGCATTTACTCTGTAGTGATCGATTATTTAGCGATTGGTCTGCTGGAATGCACCCCCTTGAATATAAGGTTCTTGGTTGTGCTCTTTGACCCGCCCCACCTGTCACGCGGCGTGACAATACCGCCATGTTGCGGAAATATTAAGAACTAAATTTATTTCCTTTTTAATTATTTTAAGAAGTTATTAACTACAACAATATTAAATTAAAGCAATCTGATAAATTAAGGCAGAATTAAAGAACTTCAGACATATTTTAGACTCATGAACAAAATTACTTTTTATTTGTGACTCGTTTAGTAAATGAAATAGAAGAATATGTTTAGTATGGAAAATCATTAATAGTAATTTATACAGTAACCTAACAATTTGTTTTGTTATATCTTAAAGAGATTAAGGCAGGCAGCGTTTTGATGAAATCTCCCAGGTAAGGCAGCTTGAATATTTCCGACACTTCCCACAAATCGTTATAATTCAACCAATACACAAAACCTTGACAAATTTATATTAATAAACCATCCTCATGAATTACTCTATCTATTAGAGAAAACCGCATGAAAATCCGTGCAGTAGTTTTTAAGTTTATCGCAAACAGACAGACAGACACGGCAAAGGACTTTGTTTTATAATAATACTAGCGACCCGCCCTCGCTTCGCTTCGGTGTAGTATGGAATTTGACACCATGTATTATGCATATAAACCTTCCTCTTGAACCACTCTATCTATTTAAAAACCCTATCAAAATCCGTTGCGTATAGTTTTAAAGATTTAAGCATACATAGGGATATAGGGACAGAGAAAGCGACTTTGTTTTATACAATGTAGTGATTTCACTTTTATACATCTCGTACGGTAGGGTCTGGGTTTTTAGCATTGTCTTTTATTTTCCTCTTTTTAGAGCCATAGATAATACACTATTTAAGAGCATTTTAAATAAAATCTTGCAAGTACTTACCTATTTAATATTGTTTTTTACTCGACTAACCCAATTTATTGTTTATCGCATATCTGGTGCTAGTGGTATACATCATCCAGAAGCTAATTTCCAAAACAAATAATAATATGCTTTATGTTACCTACAATGAAGTCTATAAAGAATAAAATATTGTTATAATCTAAGTGGTAGCTAAATCTGCACTTAATGAAATAATGGACGCTTCCCAGTATATATTGTTTCCACTATACCGCAAAATTTGGGTTTATTGATCAATCGTGATTAGAAAGCCTAGAGCTGACACATCCGTGTGGATTGTGTGACAGCTGGTAACATAATGAAGTCGCCAGTGTATGATCTGATCTAACAATATACTTGCAGTGTCAACAAAACGATTGATTTGTCATCTCTAGATAATAATTAGACCAGTAGCTTAGAAATGCATCAGAGGTTTGAGCACATGAGTAAAAACCCGTAAACTGTTGAGCATCGGAAAATATATTCTGTGGTTCTTTTTAAGTTTGGCTGCTCATCTCTCTGTCTGTGAAGATCGTATCTTTCGCGTTGACACATCAGCAACATCAAGTACCTTAAAATCTATGGTCCCTACCAGTCGCGAGGGCAATGATATTAGATTTTTTTTAAAAGAGGTAAATAGGTTACTTGCGCCTTAACAGTGGCAGCCGAAATTTGAGCTAATTAGCCATAGACTTATTATATTACTAGCGTAAGGACACGGTCAACGTCGCTACGAAATGACGCCAGTTGGTTGGCCCTAAAATTACAGTTTTAGGGCCAACGCGATTCAGTCATCCGCGGGAGACTATGGTAGACAGACGGTGATTGACGTGACATAAAAATGCCGAAATGTGCATTTGTAGATTGCAAAAATTATGCTGCAAAAGTTAAAAAGTTGCATGGAATATTGAATCATCCGTAAGTAGCTTTACATTATTTTTATTGCATGTCTAACAATTTTAATTGAGTTTAAAATATTACTATTACAAGTTATTGTTCGAGGCACTAGAGATGGGTCATCCATCATGATTCAAATGTACTAGTTCACTTGAGTACATTGGTACTACTGGTAGTAATACTGGTAGTACCACGGGCAACAAAGGTTATATCTTTAGTTCATTTAGTTCTATAGCTAATTAACTCGAAGAACGAAAATAAAGAGAAAGCATAGATTACGAACACTGCGTACAGAAATTTCTCATATACATATGCTATTATTAACGTCTCCTATGAAACATATTCGCTGCAAAAATAATTATATACATTATATTTCAATTAATTACAGATTTCCTAATGATCCAGTGCGTAAAGAAATATGTAGTCACATAATTCCAAAACACCGAAAAGCCCTATTTCAAGCCTCCTAAAAACGCAAGAATATGCTTCAAGTTGATATTTCAAGAGCTGGACTACGAAGGCTGAAAGCAATGGCAATACCGCGAATTGAGATTGAAGTATTTACCGCTTTTTACCGCTTTTCATTTTTATTAACAAGCTTGCGCAAACGCAGAAGTTTGTGTAAATAGGTAAAGTCTGTTCCATAAGTCAGTTTACGTATTACTTCTGATTTCTGATAAAGCAGATTTTTCTTGCGCCCGCTTTTCTTATCATTAAAAAAATCAGCAGACGGGTGGTAGAAAAAATAAAAACAACTCAAAAGCATTTAACTTCTAAAAGTTTATTTGAATAAAGTTTTTATATTTTGATTTGATTTAGATGTTGGTGATTTACAAAATAATAAAATTTTTTTTTGATTACAACACCAAACGATAATTTTGATAATTTTAGTACAAAAAACTATGCACAAATTACTCAAAAATGTTGATTAAATGGACGATTGATAGGTAGCTTTAATAAATTTACTCATGTAAAGTGAATGAAAAGTGAGTGTGAAACAGATTATATTTATATAATCAACTAGCGACCCGCCCTCGCTTCACTTCGGTGTAAACTATAGATTTTGTACATAAAAATAAATTGATAATAAGTTTATATACCTACCTTTAAAAAAACTTTAGGTAAATTAATACTTATATTTTAGGGATAATTTGCCAGCTAAGTGCGACAGTAGGCGCCCCTTGACAAAGTATATTTAGTTGGACAAGGATAAATATCATGATACGAAATGTCTTCCGATCAATAATCACTTTTATAGAAAAAAAATATGATACTGTGGGTTTCATTATACCAATTTTTATAGGGATCTCTAATTTTTTTTAAATAAAATACAGCTAATGCTTAGATTATCTAAGAGCTAAATGTTAGTCGCTGATGAAGGTGAAAGAATTTTAAAATCGGATCAGTTAGTTTTTGAGTTTATTCATTACAAACAATCAAACCAACAAACAAATCTATTTTTAAACTTTTAGATTTTTATGCATTCACAATGCTATTTGTATTAATGTATTAATAATCTTAAAACAAATCTATCTTCTTTATATTAAATAATACACTAGTTAATAGACTATAATATTAGTATCAAAAATATCTTATTTGAAATAAACCTGATTGAGATTTTATTATGATTGACGTTTTATTTATGACCATCGAAAAACTGTTATAATAACCATAATAAAATTTTACTAGCGACCCAATTGAACTAGATGAATGAACTAGTTTTCAACTACAATTGAACTAAAGTACACTTCAGTAATCTTTTTTGCCCACCTCTAATACCGTAGTAGTTCGAGTGGCTTCTAACAGATGTCGCTGATTTTGATAGTATGAAGGAATTGTAAGGCAAAATACTCAAATGGGCGCATCCTTCCTTTTGAAATCATTGTAATTAGCACATCCTGAGCGCATCTCGCGAAAGCATTGACAGTTTGAATTGCTCCTGAGAAACTTAATAAAATGCCGTCCTATGTTATGTGAAACTGTAGAAATTACACAATTAAGCTTCCAAAAAATCTAAGGATCAAGTGTGTTTTATATGTAAATTGTTTTTAGTTCATATTTGTAAATTGGAAATACAAAATGTCAGTAAATATTATTCTTAAAATGTCTGTCATAGATTATAAATGTACAGAACGGAACAATGCTACGATAGTGCTCAAGCATTCGCTCCTATTTACCTAGAGAAGAATAAGAATAAGAAGATGAATAATAGAAGAAAAGAAAGACATGACATAACATATCTTTTTAATTCTAATATCATTGCGCGAGGGTTGAAATTATGGCGAAGGTAAGCCGGTCTACAGAAATGTTATATGATCCTGCATAGAGGATCGGTGGGGTGGGATTTCTAAAAGGTAAGCCGATGGGAATAGGCTTGTATTGTATGTACCCTTTGCGACTGGTTCCTACTAGGCTTTTTACTTAGCTCAAATGATATCTTTGTAGCAGTTGTTATTAAAACACACCGTTATTTTGTAGTTGTTTTAATACCTAAGTTAGTTTTTTAGTAATTAAACTACTTATTTTTTTTTCGCTTAAGTAAAATGGGTAGAAAAACTTCATGATTACTTTACTGAAATAATCTGTAGGTTTCTTATCCAATTAAAAACAAGCGAGGTTGTTCAATGTCAAGTAAGATGCGAAGTATTTTTATGGCATTGTTACTTATTTTCAACTTAAAAAGTTATTCAGTAGCTGCTCATTGTTGTTGTTTTTGGCTAAATATAATTCACAAACTTTTTTCCGCTTTTGTTTTCTGTTTTTTATATTTTAATTTCAGTTATTGTTTTCTGGTGATATTAATATTTTTCATGGCGGATATATAAATAGCACTTTAATGGTAACTTTCTTAATTCATTTAGTTTGACCAACGGCAGACCTTTAATTAAACAAAGTATTATCTAAGATTTAGTTATTGTACTTTTATCTCATACATGAATTCAAAGTATGCCTGTGACGGCAAGAGTACTTTCCTACCTTTTTACTCTGTGAACAAATCGACCATCTATATACATGGTTAATTTTTAAGTATATCTAAAAATGAAATGGCGTTTTCAGACCACGTAAATGAACAACTTTTACTATGGGGCCAACCACGAAATCACGAAAAAAAATCTGCTGTTCCATAGAAAAGTACAACATCGACTCGACTATAATGTATGGAACAGCTGATTTTTTTCGCGATTTCGTGGTTGGCCCCATAGTAAAAGTTGTTCATTTACGTGGTCTAAAATCCGCATTTCATTTTTAGATAAAGTTAAAAATTAACCGTGTATTTTTATAAATGAATCCCTATTTCCGTGGTCAAGCCATTACGCGTGTTCACGCGTTCAGCCGTTCGGCTCCACCGATTTCGCTAATTCTTTTTTAGTTGTGCTTGTTATTATCAGGAGATGGTTCTTATGAAAGAAAAAATTAAGAAAATTGCGCGGAAAATTAGAAAATTTATGAATAATTCTACCGTCCTTATGAAAAACGCATTAAGTACATCTTGACACATTCCGAGAAAAACACAGTCAAAGTTTTTATTTTTCTTTTGCTTATATCTCTGAAATTACTTGCGATACGAACATGAAATTTGTATCAATAAATAAAGAATATTGTCAAAAATACAAATATACGACATAATAATTAAATCATATTGAAGTGTGACAATAATTAAATCACAAACGCATTAAACATCCTAGTTAATGCATTTATGCTTAGCAAATCAATATAATGCATTTTGTGTAGTACCTTTATACTCCAATCTTTCATTAATACCTAAAATAAGTGCATCAACTTCCACTCTTATTGCGTTTATGTCAAGGAAAATTGCTGTAATTGAGGTGAAATTTTATGAGCGTAAAACGCACTAACTTAACATAGTGCATTTATAACTAGCAAATCTTTAATTGCAAGATAAATGTTTGCATTAACTTTAGATAATGCGTTCTTGATATGTGGTGCTGCAATAGGAATCTTAGATAATGCGTTTATAAATCTGAAAACTGGTGTTGCTGATTTATTCACGAATTGTTACTTTGGGAAAGTTTTAGATCTCGTTCTTGTCAGATATATATTTAACTCATTTTGCACCAAAAACCAAGATGATGCGTTTTTCATAAGCACGGCAGAATTAACCACCATATAAAATAATTTTGGACATAAAAACTTTTTAAATATAACCTTATGACGTTTGACATATGCGTGCTGCAAACTTATCGTCAAAGAAAGAATATGTAAAAAACTGAAAAACTTTTAAAACCATAGACATAGAAAAATTTTCGCTGCGCTCTTCTATGTTTAAAACAGATGCTTCGGTAGGAGTTATTTTATTGATAAAATCTACATGTTCAATTTAATATGGAGTTTTGGTAAGTTTGGATAGACTAACATACACTACACGTTACTAACATAACAAGTGATATACCGGGTGTAACAAGACCTTCAACGAAGCCGAGGTCTACGTATTCTGCCCATCATCAGGACCATTTCTGTTCAAAATTATTGCTGGGGAACGATTTTGATTTTTGGTGTTAAAAAAGCATTGCATACTTTACCACGTAATGTAACGCGTACAATAGACCGCGCCTGCGAGTGTATGCTACACAGCTGCGTGCGGCCGAGTTGAAAGGTAGCGTTTATGTGCGTGCTCATTAGATACATCGGGTGACGACGTTTTGAAGCCATTGTTAGTTACGAAATACTTAAAATTTTGATAATGTTTCATTGGACAAAAAGTAGGAAATAACGCATAAAATAAGATTGCATAAAAATTTTGAAAAAAATTTTATGACTTTGATATTCAATAACTTCGTAGCTATTGGTTTCCCAGGTATAGTCTAAAAGACAAAAATGATCCTGATGATGGGCGGAATACGTGGACTTCGGCTTCGTTGAAGGTCTTGTTACACCCGTTATACTTGGTTATAAAGCTGTTGGGTTATAAAGTAAACGAGAAAGGGAACGGTAATAATATCTCTGAACCCAACTTTTTATAAATTATACCAATTCGAATTCAATATTCATAACTAAGACAGGATAGCGGCTGTCGGGTCAGCTAGTCTGCCAATAATTTAAAGTGTTAAAACTATTTACTACTTTTTACGTGCGAGTCTACAGAATATCTTTCTCAAATCAAAGATCATAAGCGAAAAAAAAAATTACTATTTCCTTTAATTTGGAACAAAGACTTAAACCCCCTTTCTGGCGGAGTATAAAGATTAGTATGGTTGGTCGTTGCCTTATTATGAAACAAAAAACTGTACTAATTCCTTTTAACTCTCTATTATCAAAAACAGTAGGTACTTGTGTTTTTTTAATCCGCCTCTATTCTCCAGACAAGTCGTTTCGAAACACCTTTATTTATTCTGCTAAAACGAAAAATAATCTCGTTTCTAGAAGCCTGTTTATTTCCATGCGCACTCAATGGTGTTCCGGTCTGGTAGTCCTGAGTTTAAGTACCTACCTTCCCGGTGCTGACGAACTCTAGGAGGTAAACATTCACGATTTCATATTCATTACTTTTTAATAATAAAACCTTGCCTTTTTAAGAAACTTCTTAGACGGCGGTGACGGTTTGTTTAAAAATTTTAAGATTGTTTTTTGAAATATACTTTAATTTTTTTGAGAAACTTCTGATGTGTTAAAAATCTCGGTACGATTTATTTAGTAAGAAACATGTACGCTAAACTATTTATTATACAGGGTCATTTTGAACTTACCATCTAAATTTTGAGGATGTGTTCAGTTCATGAAACTGAACAACTTTCTCTTAGGAACACATGGTCAAATATGTAAAATAAAAATCGACTTTCCATACAAATCAAAGAGGTCACGTGATCAATTTAGTATGGGTTGACCAAAATTTTCTGGCGAAATTTGACACATGTTTCTTAGAGAAAGTTGTTTAGTTTCATGAACTGGACACATCCTTGAAATTTGGATGGTAAGTTCAAAATGACCCGATATTTATTAAACTATACTATTTAGAGCCAAAGTGAAAGAAAATAAAATATCGATAAGCATTTAATTTTACTTTTGTCACGAAGTTATTGAAGTTTATTAGAAATATCTCACTACACCACGATTGTTTTGACAGGGAAAATGATTATCGATTTTACGATTACGATGTCGCTCCACTACAAATCTTGAGTGAACAAATTTTTGTGGCCGCATTCTAGAGCGTGGGCGGGTGAATTTTGCCCCAACTAAATTGATTGTAAGCCGCTCATATTGAACGTAAAGACTCTAAGTAATTTGCTAAGAACTGTATTATGTACTTATACATAGAATAGTCATATTAATATCAAATAGTTTCATCTAATAGAGTCGTGCCATCGAATATCCAAGCAAGTTCTTATATAGGTACCGTTAATTTTTAAGTATATCTAAAAATTAAATGGGGATATCAGACCACGTTTCTGAATATGAACGTGCAGTTAAAAGTTAAAAACAATATTTTGATAATATCGGAATAAAATCTTAATTAATCGGTGAACTCAAAAAATAGCAAGACACGTGCGTAGATTCATTCTTTTCATTATTAACGTAGGTAAACAAGATAGTCACCTTAGATTACGCGCGTGTAATTCTATGAACGAGCTCTATAAATCCAGAAATCAATAAGTAAAATTTTGGGACACAAACAAACCTCAGTATCTTGACCAATTATTAAATATTGAAACTTTTAACTGTACATACTCCATAAGAATAGGGAAGAGATACACTCATTTCATTTTTTGATATATGTACTTAAAAATTAACCGTGTATACTAATAAATACTAGAACGCTAACTGAAAAGTATGCACTACCTTCTAGTATGTACTAAACGCGGGTCTGCAGAGTATGATCTACATGTGACCTACATGTGAACTATTAAAATTATAAGCCCTTTACACACGTTACGCAATAATCGAACTGTGAACACTTATGAAACACAATGGTTCATTCGCAGCGGCCCGCTGCGTCCGTGCCAAGTTGGCAGGTATACAAATTATTAAATTCTTCTTTGCCCAGACACAGGTTTGCCCTCATAAAACAAAAAGCTATATTTTTTCGAGAACGTATGAAAAATCCAAAAAATGTTTTACAACTCTACTCTTATTTATATAACTCAGTTATTACTAATTTGTGTGTTTTTTCATGTCAAAAACTGAATAAACAGTCTGGTTATGATGACAGTTTTCAATTTGACTATAAATTCTGATTATATGAGAATTGAATACTTAAAAAATAAAGTTAAAAATTTATGAACGGTAAAAGATTTTTACACAAAATTAATTGAGAGTAAATGAAACTGAAATCATTTAATTATATTAGTCTGGGCTGGTCTAATTCAAGCACTTATTATAAGTACAGACAAATAATGCTTTTGGGATCGCAAATTGATAGTTTGTACCGATAAAAACTAGCTATACTTAAAAATATACCTACTTAAAGTATTAATACCTGTTTCACAAGTTTCAGATAACACCAAAGGATAACACCTATCTTCTGGTTATTATTTAAAAATGGAACAGAATTGTTAAAAACAATTTGATAAAAATCTATGCGGAACCCGTGAACCTAATCCATAAGCAATATAAATAGGATGTTTTTTTTACAAAACATAGTGCCTTTTTCTCGACCGATGTTCGAACACATAGTGTAACCATTAGTAATGAAAAAACTACGACTCTTCTGTTTTGCTAATAAAATGTTTGCTTTTACTTACTGGCACATTCAATAAGAACATACTTACGTTTTATCTTATTGGGCCTCGTACCTCTTCAGGAACACTGGAAACCATCACATCCATCACATCTTCGAACTCAAGTTGCTCTCATCTAAACTAATTCTCTGATAGAAATAAAGTGTTAGTTCTTAGTATTGTATAACAGAAAATTAATTAGCAGTGAATACATTTTACACCTGACACCCATGTAAATGTAGCGAAATGGCCAAGCCACATATTTTGACTAAGATGTAGAGTTTGTGAAGTTTAGGTGGTTCGATGAGCTCAGTAGTGCCACCAATGGAAATAAATCATTTACGTTTTATCAAGGGCTTAGAATAAAAGTTTTAGTTATTTTGCGCAAATAGAAGAGTAAAGTGCAATATTTAAATATTTTTACATGGCCTCAAAATATATAAGCAATAAGTTATGAATGTCGATATTGCTAAATGTGGCCACTTTTGGCAATATCGACATTTATAACTTATTGCTTATATTTGAGGCCATGAAAAACATATTTAAATATTGCACTTTACTCTTCTACTTGCGCAAAATAACTAAAACTTTTATACTAAGCCCTTGATCAAACGTAAATGATTTATTTCCATTGGTAGCGCTGAGCTCATCGAACCACCTTAAGGATTGTAGAGTTACGGCGTTTAAAGTTAGACGCATATACTCTACATGACGCTTTTTGGCAACATTTTACATGAAAATGGTTTTAGGTGGGATTATAATTTCCTCTGATCTTATTCTAATCAATATACTATGCTGGAAATTAGAATTATGTAAACCTGTTAAGTAAGAACCTGTTTCACAAATCCCAGTTAGCACTTATCTTAAGGTATAATTTACATGAAACTAACTTCCACCCGAGACTTTGTCTGCGTGGACACTCAAAAAAACCTTAGGGAACCACTGACCGGGATAAAAAGTATTCTTTAATGTAAGAAAAAAAGGAGAAAGAAAGAAAGTAGGTACCCTATGTAGTCAGTATCCAGGCTATAAACTATCTGTGTGCCAAATTACATCCAACATGTTCAACCGTTAATGCGTAATTGAGTAAAAAACATCTAAACATCCAAACTTTCACATTTATAATAAAAATTTGTAGGATTGTTTGTCGCTGTGCATACTAGAAAATATCTGGAAGTTATGAAACTTAAAGTCCAGTTTCATAACTTCCAGATATTTTCTAGTATGCACATATTTAAATTTCGTAATCATTACTTGACGTATCCGGTCATAAAAAGAGTATCTATAACTAAATAATAATCAAAGCCACAAGCGCTCATAGGCTCGTGATTTTAGGTCAAAGGGTCATAATGTATAGCTCATATATTTATGAAAACGGACGAAGGTAAAAAAGCAATATTTATCCTAATGCTCTTGTATTGTATGGCTATATAATAAAAAGTACTTACCCTCAATTAAACCCTGAAAATGATTTTATCGCATGTAGTTTGTTTTTTCTATCATATTGTTATATCAAAAGCTTTATTGATATATCATATATTCTTTTAACAAATACTTTTGTAAATGCTCTTCTCTGAATAATTTTGTGATTCATTGCAAAATGGTAAAATAATTTGTTATTTATTACTTGATAGCATTTTTAATAAATTAATGTAATTCATTTATTTTATCCACTAAGATTTGTAAGTTACACGATCACTTTTATTACATTTATAGTTGGCTTTACAAAGCAAATCTCTACCCTCTTTCAACAAGGGAGAGTAAGACTTCTGCGGTCAACAATACGCTCCCAAGTATTTATTTGACAGTCCCCGACTATCCAAAAGATTTATGTGCCAAATAAAATAGTGTATAGCTAAAATATTACCCTCTTTATTGCTTTTCACTCAAGCTGTGATATAAAATAAGAGTGAAGAAGTCCAAAATAATCCCTACTGCCATATTAATAACAAAAGAACCTGCCCCCTTGTTCAAAAAGCGAATTTTGTCCGTTTCAAAACTAACACACGGTTTTCGCTTTAAAAATAAGCATTTAGTTAGACTATTAAACCACATGTCACAAGGAAATAGTTGACGAGCTCTATGGTTGAGTGGCTTGCACACCGGTTTTGATATGGTGTTGCCATCTCCGACGTCCCATCCGGGTTCGATCCCCGGCTGAGACAATTTATGTGCTATTTACACAGGTCGACTTGCCAGGCGATTTGTTGCTCGATTTTAAACGAATTTTATTACCAAAAGAGGAGTTTTTTTTTTAAGAGAAAACTTAGAGCAATCACACGAAACACCAAATCCGGAAATGAATCTAGGGCATTTAAGTACGTTGCCAAATAAAAAAACGAAATGCTCTTAAAAAATAAATATAGCTAACTACCTACCATTTTAAGTAAACAATGAACTTTGATAGGAACTACCTACGTTTATATGTAATTTATTACAACATAACATTCAATTTTGCTGCTTTGAAACTATGTATGATTCTAAGTTTTTGATTACCAAACCACATTAAAGACATACTTATAGGATATGCTTTACGGATATTAATATGACTTAAAATTGATATTAAAAACAAGATCTACATCCTTATCAATTAATTATCTCTTGAATTCAATATTTCGTTTTTGGCAGGGCAGTCGTTTTTTAATAGTTTTTAATTTATTTATTTCACGACATTTTAGTGACAAATTATATAGTTATGGAATGTGATCATCAAGGCCTTTCATTTGATGCCCATATTGTAATAATAGAAGATTTTTTTTTCACATTTGAAAGTGGCGTCGTACAGTCGCCATATTGATTTTTTTTTTAATATAGCCAGTGTCACTCGGAATGCTGTAAGGATTCTAACGATACCCCATACCAAATCAATTCAGACATTTAGAAGTTATGGTGGAATAAAGAAACTCACATACCCACAAACATTTACACATGAACCCTAAACACATACACACCCCTTTTTGGGCAGTCGTGTAAAAAATAGTCGCAAGCAAAAATAATATTCAAACAAACCATGGCTGTAATATATTTAACTGGTTTTAATAAGTCATGATCTGTCACTGGAAGTGGTTCTAAAAATGTTGTCTCGTTTTTGTCGGCGATATCTTTTCATAGAACCATTGAGCTTTGCCTAATCTCCATACAATGCAATGCAACATGTACTAAATCTTATTGTGTGTACCACATATTATCTCTCGCTCTATAGCGGACGCATTCCATTAACTATACATATGCAAAAACTAATATATTATTTATAGATGGTACTAGATGTGTTACTAATAAACTTGCCAAATACCAACACTATAATATCTGAGAAGAAATGGTACATAACATGTAAATCGTAAACAGTATGTAGGTACATACATAACATTATTGCTAATTTAGAAACAAATGTGATAATATAGATTTACACAGTAAGTTTTGACATATTATGTCAAAACTTACTGTGTAAATCACTTAAAAGTTGATATTAAATAAAGGACTTATCGAATCCATCTGAATAAATACTGTGCTTTTAAAACAACAATTATTGTAAAAGAAAATTACCTAATGTAGGTACTTTTTATGCTCCTAATGAAGAATATAACGTTCATAAATTAAATCTTTAAGAAAAACATTATCATTACAATAACAACTATTGCTATTGTACAAACTAATGAAAGCACTGAAACTATTTATGTTAAACCAAATTGATAATTAAAATCTATTCATGAAATTGTATAAAAGAAAAGCATTTTTTTTTTCTGTTGATGTTATTGAAGTAAATAATGAAAATGGATTTATTATTTATTTCAATTACATCATGATTAGGCCGAATATTAAGGCTCGGTTATGCTGAAACATTTGTCTCTGTCTTTTTCTTTACGTGTAAAGAGTATGGAAAATAACCTTACTTCTGCACTTTTTCGATGTTTTTATCTTTCTTGAAAAAAGCACAATTATCTTTCTTGAAAAAAGGTATTGGAGTTACTTCACAGTACGTTAAAGTGTATTTTGATGTAGAATTCAATTTCCGCCATTATTTACGCCAAAAATATGACCCTACGCAAGCACTTTTGATGATATTTTGTTTTTTTACAATCATCTGTGAGTTTTATTTATACACAATTTAATACTTGTAGCTACTAGAGAATCTCTTTAGCTTGTCGTGTGTTGTTTTGTGGCTACAACTTTACGTTTTCTATATGAAAATAAATGACTCCTGCAAATCATGTTTTCCTATCATGGACCCTTAAATAGACACTAGATTCAAACCGACTATTATTTACTCCCTACTCGGTACACACTCGCGTGCAGAAAACTGGAATCACATGCCTATTTTCATACAAACGAGGTAACTTTGAAGCTTTGGGCCTCCGCCCAGAATTAAACGGGGTGTGATCTGATGATGGTCCTTAAAGAAAAATGGCGGAGGCTCATAATGCTTAAGAAACCTAACGGATTAGATGAGTCGGATGAGTCGGAGTTGGTCTTAAAAAAATACTGGCCCGCAAAACTAAATACTACAGTGGCCTATTTTCATACAAACGAGGCAACTTTTAAGCTTTGGTTCTTCGCCCAGGATTAAACGGGGTGTGATTTGATGATGGCCATACAAAAAGTAAATGGAGGAGGCCCAGATCGCTATAGAAACCCAAAGGTTTAGAAGCGTCATTTGGGTCAGGGTTGAACTTAAAATAATAACGAGCTAAAATTACATCAAAAGTATGGAAAATGTAACACTAAAAAGTCCGTACGGTCTCCGGTGTAAACGACTCTTCTAATAGATTGGGTTTCTTTAGCGATCTGGGCCTCCTCCATTTACTGTTTGAAAGGCAATCATCAAATCACACCCCGTTTAATCCTGGGCGGAAAACCAAAGTTTCAAAGTTACCTCGTTTATATGAAAATAGGCCTCTGTAGTACTTAGTTTTGCAGGCCAGTGTAACAATCGAAAATTACATCAAAAGTAAAGAAAAGTTACACTAAAAACTCCATACGGTCTTTGGTGTAAACGACTCTTCTGATCCGTTGGGCTACTTTAGCGATCAGGGACCTCCTTCATTTTCTCTTGAATGGCAATCATCAGATCATACCCTGTTCAATATGATGGAGAACAAATGCTTCAAAGTTACCTCAATTGTATGAAAATAGACCTGTAATTCCAGCTTTCTGCTCGCAAGTGTAGTTTATTTCGGTAATCAACGTAAGATCAAGTTTTATAATTTTATAAAAAAGAACAACAAAAGGCAAGCTAAATTAAACCGTTTAAAAAGAAATATGTTACACTTAATTGTAACATAAATAAGTATGAGAAAAATTCTCTTAACTTATGAGTTAAGAGAAAAAAAAAACAAACGAGAATTTTGAAACTCGAACCTCAACTAAATATTTCATTAAAATGTTTTCACAATTTTAATAACGATTTCACAGCTATGTTTATGTGAAAATGAGCACACAATGTAGAAATTTATATGAATAATTAACTATGTGTAAACTTGCAAAATGTAATAATTGCTCGAATCTCGGTCTAAATATTTCGAAATAAAACTGATTGTATAAATAACGAACTATTTTATCTTTTCACATTGTTTTTTTGTTGTAAGTTTATTCTTATTATGTGTAACAAAACTCAAAGTAAATTCAAAATCATTCAGTGGTAGTTAGCACATAAGTAATGAATTGAGTAATAATACGCTAGTACTACCTATTCTGTGGTAATAACATAATAAAAGAAGAAGAAACAGAAACAATGCTAAAGTTGTTTCACAACAAAATGTACTGTTGTACTACTCGGTACCATATGAAAACACATAGGTAATAAAAGTAAAAAAATATATGCCTCTCATACCAACGATTTGTTCCGGATTCGTCATGTTTCTGACTCGACGTATTCCAGATTTGATAGATAGATAGATGCATCGTTTATTGCTGCTTTTTAACACACATAAAACATAATTTACAGTATAATTAAAAAATACAAATAAAAACAAAACATGAACTTATATATTATGTGTGCAGCAGCAACGGGCCAAGGCTCAGCGTAGTATTCGCTAAAAGCAAAAAACGCTGATTTTCAGCCATCACCCATTTGCCGAATTCCAGATTCGCTGATTTCCTAATTCATCGTACTACGTACAATCGATAACACTGGCGCTTTACCATTTCTACGTTTTAAATTGCTTGCATGCCGCGACATCAAAATGCGTGTGTCAGAAATGGTCTCACAATAATATAAACTATTTGAATGGACAAATTATCATTAATCATTAGAGTAAGTGTCCATTTTGTATTTGTTTTTTTTTTATTAAGAACATGCTTCAGATTAACTAATATTTGAACTAAAATGTAATGTTTATTATGCTGTAATTGTTGTACTTTATAATTAAATAAATACTTAAATAAATAAATAAAATATATATCATCGACTTTATTCCGTCGAATCTGGAACACGACGAGTCGGAAACATGACGAATCCGGAACAAATCATACCAACAATAAAGGGTGTAGACGCGCATCACGTTCCATTTTTAAATTTTCAATACAAATGATCAAAACAACTCTGCGCGAGCCGTAATGAGGGCAAACTTTGAAAATTCCTATTAAATTATTAAATTGATATAAGTATATACAAAACACGCAACACATTAGACAAATATCTCATTACTCCTAAGAAAAATAAAAAATACTTTAGATTCTGTAAATACCAGTAAAAAAAACTTGTCAAGTGTACCGATTTGAGCATTTTTTAATATTTTATTTCTTTGTGATTAAAATATTTTTTTTTAATTTTCTCTCTATAGAGAACTCCTTGACAATACAAATAATAAGTGAAAAAAAAAAATATTAGTCGTATTCTTATTTGTTACAGCTGAAACGTTAGTGAAAAATATCTCTGAAAAGCAAATTTGAAATTCGACTTGAACAAATTGTCTTCGTTTTAAAATACCTGATAATTTATTATGGTTTTCTCTCTATTCGGCACTAATTTAAGAATTTTGCTTTCTGAAACTAAAGTTTACATCAATAGTAATGCTTTCATTCTTTAGATAACTTCATTGGAAAAACGCTTTCTTTGAAATGCTGATATACAGCTTTAAGGGCATTGACGAAAACAGCATTTCATACAAACTTTCAAGTCCTTATTTTTCGAAAAGAATGAACCGACTTCAATAAAACTTCATACGCAAAAGCAGGATACATAGGTTTTAAAGTTAGTTAAGAACATTTTTGAAATATCTTATTTTAAAAAGATAATTGGAAATATCTGTTTCTATGGTTTAAAATCGGTCTAGTTTAGTTGAAACACTATTTATCGAAAATATTTTCAATTAACTTTTAGACCAATGTAGGTATGCTGTATGAAGTTTTATTAAAATTGGTTCAATCATTTCTAAAAATAAGGACTTGAAAGATAGTATGAAATGCCGTATTTCATTAACGCTCCTTAGATTTGCAATATAAGGAATAGACACAATACCAAATCATTTGCCAGGATTCGAACCCAAAACAATAAAGTAAACAAACATAGTTGAAAAGATTATAGAAAAGTTACATTATATTGAAGTACCTAAGTATACAGGGACACAGAGTGCCCCAAAACTTTGCCGCACGGAGGGAAACCTTTAAATATTGGAGATAGGGAATATTACTGAAATAAAACTTCATTTTGTTTTTAAAAATAAGGGGAACTACATTAAAGTTTTTTTTTTAAATCGCATTCGTTTTCATTCTATATGCATAGTAAATGAAAGGCCATGAAATTTAAAATAATTTTTCATGGCCTTTCTTTTTTAATAAAGGTTCTGTGTTACTCAAGAAAAAATAATCCTAATGAGCTCTTTCGATCTGATCGTAAAAATAAAAGATTGATTTTTAGTAATATAATAAGTCTATGATTTTTCATATTTGTTTGGTTCGATTTCTGGTTAAGGCAGGTGATTTTTCAAAACTCTTTGAATGCAGTTTCGATTATATTAAAAATCAAAAGGAAGTCTTCTTTCAGTAAAATTCCTAACTTCAATATTTAAGCTATTTTCCCTTCGTGTGGCAAAGTTTTGGGACACCCATATAATCGTTCATTATATTGTCGTAAATGAAAAAAGAAATCCAAAGTACATCAAGAAAGCCGAACGCTATTGAAAATATTCAGTTGAACAATCAAGATGGAATACCTATTGTTGCCGCGTGTGCCAAAACATCATTATGTCAGAGAAAGTCTCCTTACGGAAGAAGAAAGCGCGCAAAGTACGCAAATAAGATTATTATCGCAATGTTTTCTTTATTGTTTATTCCAAGAAGCATTATGACGACGTCGTCAAGCATTAAGAAAAGTTAAAAGTTGTTTTTTTCGCCATTTCTCGTCGCATCAGTCTTTTAAGTTTGTAACGGAAAAGTTGAATGATATTATTTAAGCAAAAAATTATACTTGAAATAATTGTAGTATTTTCTTAAAAGCGTGTTATTAGATCGACATAAATACGATTACTTTTTCATTTGACCATCAAAACATTAAAGAATCAAAAAATACTAGACTTCCAATCCGCATTACTTATTCGAATGCTTCTCACAGTATTTTATTGTTATTAGTCAACCGAATTCACGCTTCAAAGAAACTCTGGACTCCGTTGAACCCGTTTAGGGTTTGGTTCTAATAAAAAACTGAATTGAACGGAAATGAAATAACGTTAACCGGTTTTTCTCCGCTGCCTGCGGAGGTGAGCTTAAGGTTTTATTTTTTCTGTCGTCGAGTCGGCGGTTCTCCTTACAATGAGCAGGTATTAGAATGACTTTGGCTACCCTAACCGCAACATACCCGAATAATACCTTTAAAATATGCAGCAAAACTCGTCGATAAAAACCTTCTTTTAAGATCTTTCACATTTTCTTTAAGAGAGACTTGATTCTTTCAAGTTTTAAAGGTTTCTAATGAAGATAATTTAAACAAAATATTTCATTTCACAATCGCCTTTTTTATTATTCCTCAATTTATTTTCTAAATCTCTTATTTTTTTTCAAACATAAAGTTTACACATCCATTATTATCGTACATCAAATAACATTGATCGTGTGTTACAATATTAGTAACGTAACTTTATATTACTTTCATGGGCATTGGAATATCTTTGGATACTATAATGCACGCGTTTTCTTACACTGTAAATATTATTACTTTTATTTAGCAACGTCTTATCTGAACTTTAACAATCACGATATATTTTATATTCAGTAATTTAAATAATTTGGCGATCATAATCAATATCAATACCTTCCATATCACGTATTAATTTACACTTACATCCTTCAACTAATCAGTCGCGGACCCATCCCGACGGGATCCAGTGTTACTTTCCATTATCTAAATAAATTATATAATACAAAAAATATTACACTAACAACCTGTGTAGGTATAGAATACACATACCGTACGTATAGTTCATTTCTAACTTATAGAATACAAATGTACAAGTTGCGACATGTCGTATAGATATGTAACAAGAGTCCTTCAGACATCAGTAGCACAGCCGTCCTGAAAGCCATCCTCTGCGGAAGGCCTGGTGATGGTGAGCACTCGCTTGAGCGCGGAGACGGGCGGCAGCACGGGCGGCGCTCGCTGCCACACGCGCAGCGTGCGCGCGCCGCCCACCGGCAGCCCGTAGTCCGGCGGGTACGGCGCGTCAGCCGAAGGCGCCGCCGCCACGGCCGCTGCTGCGTGCGACCGCGGGAACGTGCGGCTCGTGTAGCCCAACTCCTCCTGAGACCCGTTCACGCTGCAGTTCTCTATTATAGGCGTGCGGTCATTATAATACGCCGGTATCGCCGAGCTGATCGCTCTGGACAAGTTGCTCGCCTGACTCATTTTCATTTGGTCCCACAGACCAGACGGGTACAGCGAATCGGAACCTTCGCGTGCGTATTCACCGCTTCCAGGCCGCAAGCCGGTGTCCGGCCTCGTGTCGTTGATAAGATCGGGGTCGATACTCGCAGAGACTGTAGGGGATACCACTACGGGCCCTCCGGCGGTAACGACGCTCCCTCTACCTTCGTAGTGGTTTGTAGTGTAAGGTATGTCGTTGGCTCTAGGCGGCTTTAATACTGGATTACACTTTTGATCATTGTAATTGGTAGATTCTTGTCTGTTAGCTAAGACAGCGACATGTGGTCTGTCTGTAGTAGTCGGATGTACTTCATTTCCAGAGACTACTCGATCTAAAGTATTTGGTGTTTTACTTTCACACGCAGGCGCTGGCTTAAATCTGACAAATGTAATTAGAAGCGCCAAAGAAATAACAACAATAACCAAGAACAATGCAGCTCCAAGACTAGCTATTTGCGCGCTTCCCAAATACGCCACTCCTACCGTCTGAGTAACGTGCACTGTGAAATTGGCTTCGGCATTTCCACCTTTATTCTCTGCTACACAATAAAACTCACTCGAATCAGATTCTTGTGTATTAGTTAAGATCAATGAGGATTTCTTTTTGATATCGCCGTCTTCAAATATATATATTTTTTGATGAGAGTTGAAATTGCTTCCATTTTGAAGCAATCGACCATTCCAATACCAGTTTATATTAGCACTAGGCATAGCTTCCGTTTGGCAAGTGACAGTGGCATTTTCCCCCACTGTAGCCGAGACAAGTCGGCTCACCGGTAATATTTCCGGCTTACATGCAAACTCTTCTATTGGTAACTCTGAAAATGGTCGGTTAGCTAGCCGCGTTGGTGCATAACAACTAGGTGTAGATAATAACTTGTGTTTCGCTAACCAAATCTTTAGCTCTCGAAGCCGGCAATCACAAGTCCAAGGATTATCCGATAAATCAATAGCTCTCAGTTTTTCTACTTTTTCTAATGAAGTCAGTGGTAAGTCTCGAAGTTTATTGTGATTTAGTTTTAAAGATTCCAACGAACGTAAATTTCTAAATGCGTCTGCGGCTATATCTCTAATGTCGCATCTTGACAAATCGAGTTTGACAACGCTTCCAAGATTGCTCAAGGCGTCTGAATGTACTTTTAAAATTGGATTTTGAGCCAACATTAGATCCCTTAAGAATGGGGCATCTTTGAAACTGTTTGAAGGTATTTGAGTGAGTAAGTTATGTGAAAGATCTAACTCTACTAAATTAGTGAGGCCTTTGAAGGCTCTATCATGGATTTGGCCAATATTACAGTTGCGAAGATAAACTCTTTGTAAATTCACTAGCCCAGTTCTTGCAAAAACTTCCTGCGGAAGTATCTGTAAGTTGTTTCCTGACAAGTCCAGGACCTGAGTGGCCGGGTCCACTGGCTCGGGCACAGTAATGAGCGCCCGGTCCACACACTCCACGGTCTGTTTGCCACCTTTCCACTTGCATGCACACACAGCTGGACAAGATCCGGGAGGCGCAATGCCAGCCAAAGTTGTTTCCCACACCATTATACTCATTGTCACTATAAACCACCTCATTTTGATACCAATCCGAAAAAAGTTCAAAGGTAACTTTCACTGAAACATTTCGTTCACTAAACGTTTCACTTCCGACTCATTCGGATCACAGTCAATAATCCCTAATAATATTTAACATCCACATTTCGATATCGTATCACATCACTAATCGCGAAAGTTGGCGAGCGGTGCATGACGGCACAGCGTACACCCGCGACGGCTGTAAATCAACTGAGACTGAGAGGGAGGGATCGTCGGCTGGTCTCGGTAAAAAGAGCCCAACGCATGCGCATTAGGGGCACCCCGCGCCCCTCTCTGCGGCTTCACCTCTACTGCCGAGTTGAGTAGCCCTACTCGGAGCGAACTGTTGAAAGAATTCCAAAAGTGTAATTTTTGTACCTGGCTGTGGCCACGACCGAGCATCCCACCCGGCAGACCGTCACGTTCATTCATAAATACCTGAGTCGAGGAGGGGACGATAGTTTCAATGCATGCCCGAGAGGCAACAATAGCATGCTCGGCTGCGGCACGCAAACCGCTCCGATTGTTATACAATACACATCTTTTTGTTGCGATCACGTCGGGATCGGGAAACGGCGTCAGGTACCCAACTAATTATGAATAGTAGATCAAAGCGAAGGCAGGTATTCACCAACAATAACACAGGATGTGTCGTACAATGACTACGACAATTTCATTCATAATTTCCTTGAATGAATATAAATCGTAACTGACATTTTTAAAAACTTTCAATAATGAGTGAATACGTGTTCTCATCACAGTACAGACGTGAGGATTTAGTAAGTACCAAATACTGTCAATAAAGTAATTATGATTTAGTATATAAAAACTGCTTAGAGGTGCATTATATTTATTGAATTTGTAGTATAAAAGATGTTTTCTAAATGATTCGCAAACTATTTTAATAATTGAAATATCTCTTGCAACTTAAACGTTATAGTTAAATGTAGGTATTGGTTACTTTTTATTTTCAGTGACAAGGTGATTAAAACTTACTTTTGCAGCCATACAATTTGAGTAGCAAGTTTTTATGCAGTGGGATGCTCGAAGGACCAATGATTACAGGCCGTTAGTTGGCAGATGATGGGAGCGATTAAATGAGTGATGCCGATGCCGGTGATCGGCGGCACGCGGCCGCCACGCTCCGCCATATGTCGCCTCAGCTGCCACCACCGCCACCTGGCGGATCCCGTATCACTCCCATCTGAGCCCTTACTATACAACAAAATAACCCAAAATGTCGAGTATGGTAGATAGGGATCATCAGACTGAACAACTTTTACTATGGGACCAACTTTGAAATCGCGAAAAACATCTTCTGTTTCATAAATTTTGATATTTTCGTTAATTTTTGTATGAAACAGCTGATTTATTTTCGCGATTTCAGAGTTGGTTCCATAGTAAAAGTTGTTCAGTTTGATGGTCCTTTCTACCATAATCAAGTTTTGTTAGGAACCGGAGTCCTAAGCTGTTAAAAATTTGAATATTTATTTTAACATCATTATATTAAGATTTGCTTTATATACTTAGTTTATTCAGTTAGCTTAGTTTAAAAGACCTAATATACCTGTTCAGTAAATGTTGTGTATACCTAGGTATTATTGGCATGCAAGAATTATACCCCTAGCTAATACTTAATCTAATACAAGAAAGTATGTACATGTTGTGCTGTTGGTGTACCTTAATAAATAAAAAAAACAACATTAGGGGTTATTTTATATTTATTATTTTATAACATGTATTAGAATACCGACTAAGCCTTTAGTGGAATTTACTATAGAAGACTGTTCAATAGGAACTAATGAATACACAGCATATTTTGATCCAGCATACATATTTTGAATTTGAACGACAGAAAACTGAGATTGCTTTATAAATTTATAGTAGTTATAGCCATACATAGCTGAATAAAAGGTATGAAACAGCAATTAAAAGTCTTCAAATCGATCACTTCAAGTAACATATAATTTGGTTCCGGTTATTTTATATTCAAAACGGCCATTCATAGCAATTATAGTATTGTCTTGACCTCTTTTTGTCTGAGAAGTCAAAAAGAAATAGTCATTTCAAAACCTTGTTTTTATTAGGTGTAGGTAGATAATTAATTTGATAATAACTAGTCACCATTTTAGCATTCAATTTGAGAGGTGAATAAAAAAAGAAGACAATTCTTCTTTATCTGAATTCCAACTATAGTCTAAAATGTACTATTATTACGTTGTCTGAAAATACTTTGAAAAAAATATATATGACTTCTGAAAAAAGAACCCGCCTGCATAAAAAGACAAGTCAACTGAAAAGATGGAAACAAGATTAAATATTAAAGGCAACATTATAACATGCAAGCATATAAGTCATATTACTCAAATCATTCATAATGTCACTTTCTTTATGCATTCCTTCGACTGCATGTTATAATGTTGCCTTTAATATTTAATCTTGTTTCCATCTTTTCAGTTGACTTGTCTTTTTATGCAGGTGGGTTTTTAAATTTTTAAATTTATTCTTTATTTATTCCTTTTTAGTTAATATTTATGTGATATACCTTTTTTAAATCCTTATAATAAGCCCTTTAATTTGACACCCATATTGCAGTATTCTAAAAAAAAAATTCCACTACGTATAATAGCACCGTACAGCCGCCACGTTGGTTTTTTTATAACGCCACCTTCTTTAAAACACTTGGGCTGATGAGACAAATCTAACAATATGTTAATCATGGAAATCCGTTCAGCCGTTTGAAAGATATGAGGTAATAAAGAATATTACATATAAACAAACCTACATACAAAATACGCGCGAAATACATAACCCTCTTGCAGTCGGGTAAAAATATGATTATTACATGAATATTATGGCCAATGGTAATGTAAAAGACGACGCGTGCTCGCGCCGGTCGTCTGGCACCCGCCTCACTAATAAGGCTTCTACTCCAAGCTTTCTAATAAAATTAAAGCAGTCACTTTAGGCGCAATATGACATTATAACCCCTTACTTACCTTCAAAGAACCCTTTCAAGATATGTGAAGCATGCGCTTAAGTGTGTATTGTATGTTGTATGTACAGTTGGCCGCACCACGTCCCGCGTGGAAAAGTTTTTAAACTTCTTTTTAACTCGGAGCCATTGAATTAAGACAGCCGGCTGTTTTTACGAAATACTTCCCATTGAGAAACGCCGAAGGCACATGTTTCAAAACAAAATTATAATCACATTCAACCAGTTGAGCGATCTCAAAACTCTTAGGAGAGTTGTTATCATAACAACTGATGGTAGGTATAACAAAATGTAAACGGAAGATGAGAATAATGTAAACTGTAATTGTTATTTTGAGAATCTTGAGATTTATGTTTCGTAAACGTAAACAAAATCTGTGCACAGCAATGAGTTTAGGGCATTAACTTGTTTATTGCAGTTTGCAATAAATAGTATCATAGTTACTTTTTTTCAATAATCTTTTTACATTTTTATCTGTAACAATAATTTGCCGGAAATAAACATTAAAAGATAGTAAAAATCTTCTATTTTACGATAGCAATTTAGGAAAAATATTTTAAAGCATCTTTAATAAAAAACTATTTCAGTTTATTATTGGTGCAAAAAAATATCTATTTCTAGCAAAGAATATTACTGATGTCTATTGAAATCTGTAGCTTTTCTTGCTAAGTGTTTAGAAATCAGCTTCGATCGAAATTTTCCTTTTATTGAGTAATCGTTTTTAGGGTTCCGTACCTACCCAAAGGGTAAAAACGGGACCCTATTACTAAGACTCCGCTGTCCGTCTGTCTGTCTGTCTGTCACCAGGCTGTATTTCATGAACCGTGATAGTTAGACAGTTGAAATTTTTACAGATGATGTATTTCTGTTGCCGCTATAACAACAAATACTAAATCAGAATAAAATAAATATTTGAGGAGGCTCCCATACAACAAACGTGATTTTATTGCCGTTTTTTGGTACGGAACCCTTTGTGCGCGAGTCCGACTCGCACTTGGCCAGTTTTTTTACCGTGTAATCGGTAGTATGACAAAGAGGTGACTAGCAAGTTAGTCTATCGACTCAATAGCGAAAATAAAACTGTTTTGGCTAACATACTAAGAATGAGGTAGATGACGGAAAATTTTATCTTTGTGTGATTTTGATAACTGTTTTGTGCTACGTTAGTTATTATGCTCACTGTATAGTTCCGGGTTCGAATCTTAGTACGTGTCTGTGTGATAAGCATTTATACTTTTTATAGAAAAATACTATGCTTCTGTGTTTTTGATTAATCTAGATTCTCAACCATATGATGTATTATTTACATGATTTTTTTGGGAATTATATATTATAATTACTACTGTAAAAATGAAATCTAGACGCATCGTTTGCTCTAACGGTCATTATTTTGCACATTGGCAACTCCGTCCTCCAAGTCTAAAGATTACAATAGGGGTTAAAGTATGACATTGCCTTTATTATTTCTTACACACAGAGGCTTTCATATCTTCTATGATGTTAAAGATGCTTGTTATTATTTTGAATTATGATCATAACAGCTCACTATAAGCAAAACAAATATTTTTTTCCTGAACGTTAAAAAAAGTATCTTAAAAGTGCCTCCTTTTTTCGTTATCAGAAACGACCACTTTATTCGTTTATATATCGTTTATATCGTTTATAATGCGCACAGCTAAAGAATGGAATTCCCTGCCGTCTGTGTTTCCGAGCGCATACAACCTGACTCTTTTCAAGGCCATAGTGATCGGCGAGTGTGCTCAAGAGCTGCATGAGCTCATTCCACCTTATCCTTTCTTCCATCGGACATCCAGACGCACTGCAGGCTACCATCCGTTCTTGGTTGATATACCTCCTATGCGTACTAAACGCTACTCATCTTCGTTTATAATGCGCACGCACAGCCAAGGAATGGAATTCCCTGCCGGCGTCTGTTTCCGAGTGCATACAACCTGACTCTTTTCAAGGCCAAGTGAATAGGCACCTTCTGGGCAAGCTCGCTCCATCGTAGATCCTGTCTATACTTTCGGGCTAGACTAGGGTCAAGAGCAAACCCATTATAATTTAAAAAAAATCGTTGTAACTTAGGCGATACATATTTTTTTCACCTAACACATGATGTGGCATTAGTTAGCTGAATGAAGGCTGAATGTTTAAACATTTGTGCATAACAGTGTTAAAACATTAGCATTCATGGTTGTGGAATAAATAAAAAAAATGTAAGCATTGAAAATGCAAATTATTTAAAATTCTCCATACAAAACGGCAATTTCATACTTTTATAGTTCTCCATTAGTTTTATTAACGATCATACCATTAAATTATAGTCAATACATGTCATTGACCTTAAGCAACTGACAGGTAACATGGACAACAACATAATTTCTTTGCTACACCTATCAATTTTGATAACTGTGTACATTTGAAATTATCGATATCCGGGCCTAGAGATATATGTAGGTACGTACGATAGATACCTTAATTTTTAGTTTAATAGGAATATTAGGTAAATAACTTGAGAATTTTCGAAATATAATATGATTTTTTCGAGTGACAACCAATTTATTTGCACTTACAATAATCGCTAAATGGACAACAAATTATAATAGGTATACATATTTACTACCATGCGAATTTTCGTATGAATATTAAACAATAACAGGAGCTTTTTAAAAAATAAGTAACTAGTTAAATAAATTTTAAAACGAATCCAAATTTCATCATTTCATCAGTGAAGAGACAACAAACACACACACAAACTTTTGCATCCTTACTAATATTATAAACGCGAAAGTCCGTTTGTTTGTTTGTTACGCCTTCACGTCCTAACTACTGAATCGATCATCATGAAAATTTGCATACACGTTTTCAGGGGTACAGAGAAGGACATAGGGTACCTTTCATCCAGAAAAAATGTATTGTTCTCGAGGGATAGCAAAAAACCTTTCCACGCAGACGAAGTCGCGGGCGGCCGCTAGTTCATAATATTAAGTAAGACAGTAGGAAGAAAAATGTGCAATTAAACATTTGGTAGGTATATTTTGGTGTTACTAACTTGTTTACCAACAAGCCAAACGAGTCGTACATACATAACTTTGAACGTTAACTTTGATTCTCGCAATTGAATTTCGGTTCATTACACAAGCGGATGTGAGAATGTAACGTTTAATTATTAATTTTGTACGACCATTAGCATCATATATTTTAATGAAGAAACATAAAAACATAATGTTCATCGCAACAAAATTTAATTACTTTTCAAAGTATGAGTGAGCCAGTTCTTGATCTTACCTAAATCAGTACTTCAAACCAATTTGTTTGAAATTTAATTTTATCAAACTTACTATTAAACCTACTTACCTAATATGGAATAATTGATATTTTATTCATCAATCAGGTGTTAGTAACTGAAGACAAATTCGAAATGCCAAAGTGTTTTTGATAAATAGTGCTTTTGTTATTAAAGGAAAGCATTATTTTTATTTATCAAAAAAACAGTACGGGGAGAAAAGTAGAGGTAAAGTTACATTATTTATTTATTTATTATAGCCTTTTCATTCCTTAATAATAAATTACATTTCAAATATTTTAATAAATTGGTATAAATAAATTAATAATACACTTAATCAATTTGATTAGTAAAATAAAGTTACTTTTTAAATGTTGGTAAATATAAGACAGGTTCAATTTATTTTTCAGATTTTGGCACATTGTAGTTTTAGTAAAATAATGATAAATTGAAAGTATGATGTGCAAAAATCCGAATCTGAATTGTGTGTAGAAATAATAAAATGTTGATTTTTTTATTACTTACATCACTATAAATTTTACTCTTACTTAATACTTTAATTTTACCATCTAGTTACATACACAAATATTAAACGTAAGTAATGTTAAAAACCTGTAGAATAATTTTACAGATTTTTCAATTCCGATCCACAGCATCCACAGTGCCTTTTTTGAGTTGAAATACGTGCTCTAACTCACATTTAGTGGTACCTGGCCCATCCTATTATTGTAAAGTTTTGGTTGCTTAGAAGCGGGTTTTTTTTCTTGTCGTTTAAGTCGAAATAAATGCTCCGCACACAATGAGTGGTGACCGGAAGTGGCTCATAACCATTAAATTGGGACGCTCTCGTGTAACTGTTAATTATTGCCGACGCTCTGCGCTCATTAAGGAGCCTGAGAAAAAACTCAGATGTAAGTTTTAGCAATATTTCAAGATAATTGTAAGCTGCTTCATTGAACAACTGAGGAAATTTAAAACCTGTCTCGTTACTACTTTTATCGTAGGTAATCAGTACTCTTCCAGTTAGTTTCGATTTTGCCTATTTATTATCATTAATCACATAAAATATTTATTTACTTAAAGAAATAAAAAAATAGATGTTCAATTCAAGCTGTGGTGACTACCTCTCGTCCAGCTGAGAGATCAAAAGAATAAAAAAACCGGTCAAGAGCGAGTCGGACTCGCGCACCGAGGGTTCCGTACAATCATAAATATATTTGGATAATAATATGTTACTTTAGTACAGTCTTTAAAAAAGTAGGATAAACGGCAGACAGTTGGAAGGGCGAACAGGCGGACAGTTAATTTACAAATCTTAACCACAGCTGCTTATGGTGACTGAAAAACGTTTCAGCCACTCCACATTGCAAACTGTTTATATTACTAAGTAGGAACTTATTCTTCGTTTATTCGTACGGCAAATAGTAGGTAATTATTTTAGAACCAGCCACCAATTTATTATTGTAGTGTTAGGTTGCGCCATCTCTTGACCGATAGTGGAACTATATTTTTCCTTAGGTTAGCATGCTTAGGACAGCGCCATCTGTTGACTGGTAGTAAAACTAAAAAAAAATTGATTGTTTTTTGAATTTCTTAAAAAGTGTGTTATATTGAGACATCGTTTTATTTTTCCTGTAATCTTTACATAAACTACTATCACATAGAATTATTTCAGATTTTTCTCTCTGCAAACTTCGGAGATAAGGGGGGGGGAACGGTATTTTTTTTTACAATTTTCACCATAAGTCGAAAACTATGCGGCCTAAAAAAAAAGAAAAAATGTTTAAAAACGTGCAAACAACGCTCTTTCATATGATCCCCACATGCCCTAGTTGCCCCACTTCAAATTTTTAAGACCCCTTTTCAGTCCCTGTTGTAAAAAAGATATTTATTTTTTTATTTATTTCTTATTCGCGAAATAGTTGGACAAATGTCATCTTAAACTATTCCAAATTTCAAGTTGATACCATTAGTAGTTCTCGAGATATCCAGCTGTGACAGACAGACAGACAGACAGACAGACTGAGTCACACCATAAGGGTTCCTTTTTTACCATTTTGGTACGGAACCCTAAAAATGCGAGTGTTCCATAATGTTACCCATGTTTTACTTCTCTTAAGTATGAACAATTTTTAATAAGATCAGCTTAGTTAATTTGAAACTAATAATAAGATAATTAATTTAATAGAAAAATATTAAATCTTATATAAGTTTTTTTCCTTATACTTTTTTACCGGTAACTTGCTGTACTACCGGGAGGGCGACCAACAGTCCCAAGATGGTGTCGGGTTCATCGTCCACAAGTCCCTTGTCAACAAGGTGATTACCATCGGAAGTGTGTCGACCAGGGTGGCGTACCTTATACTCAGAATATCCAAACGGTATTCGTTGAATGTCATACAGGTTTACGCACCGACCTCGACGCACCAAGATGACGAAGTGGAGGCTATGTATGAGGAGATCCCTAAAGCCATGCATAGCTACAAAACCCACTACACCGTTGTGATGGGGGACTTCAATGCAAATTTGGGGAAACGATGCGGTGATGAGCTGAGAGTGGGGCAATTTGGAGTTGGGCAACGGAATGACAGAGGCCAGATGCTAGCCGAATTTATGGAGAAGGAGAACCTCTTTATGATAAACTCATTCTTCAGAAATCCGGAAAACCGGAAGTGGACTTGGGTCAGTCCGAACGATACAGTCAGAAATGAGATAGATTTTATCATGTCGACGAAAAAGCAAATATTCAATGATGTCACTGTGATCAACGCCGTTAAGACGGGGAGCGATCACCGATTGGTACGTGGCACATTGAATATCAACATAAAGCTGGAAAGATCTCGACTGATAAAATCAACACTCCGACCATTGCCTGCCCATATTCAAAACCCCGAGAGCTTTCAACTCGAACTCCAAAACCGTTTCGAATCCCTTAAGAACAGCATAGATGTGGACGATCTAAACAATATGGTGGTGGATACTGTCCGTACGGTAGGGTCCAAGTTCTTCAAGACCCGCCGTCCCAAGCTAAAGAAACTCTCCGACCACACACTCCTACTCATGGATCAGAGACGTGAAATGAAGCTCCAGAGTTCAGTAGATGCTAATCGTTATCGGCAGCTTAATAGACAGATATCTAAGTCTTTGACGAGCGACCTTCGCCAATTTAATACGAATCGTATTAAAGAGGCCATCGAGCGGAACAAAGGCTCCAAAGTGTTCGCGAGAGATCTGTCTATTGGGCAAAGCCAGATGACGAAGCTGAAAACTGACGACGGACGCATCATCTCAGTGAAGCCTGAAATCCTGAGGGAGATCGAGAGTTTCTATGGGCAGTTATATTCCACGCAGACACCTGTTGAAAGCAAGGCTAAAGACCCCAGAGCCAAGCTAACCCTACACTATACCCAAGATATCCCGGACGTCAGCATGTACGAGATTAGTATGGCTCTCAAACAGCTGAAAAACAACAAGGCGCGGGTGACGACGGAATCACTACAGAACTTCTGAGAGCGGGCGGTAAGCCGATACTTAAAGTCCTCCAGAAGCTTTTCAATTCCGTCATCGTCGAGGGCAGAACGCCGAAGACATGGAACATAAGTGAGGTGATTTTGTTCTTTAAAAAGGGTGACAAGTCCCTCTTAAAGAACTATAGACCCATCTCGCTTCTGAGTCATGTCTATAAGCTGTTTTCGAGAGTCCTTACGAACCGTCTCGCTCGCAAGTTCGACGACTTCCAACCTCCCGAACAAGCCGGGTTCCGAAAAGGCTTTAGCACCATAGACCACATCCATACGCTGCGGCAGGTCATACAAAAGACCGAGGAGTATAATCTGCCACTTTGCTTGGCGTTCGTGGATTATGAGAAAGCCTTTGATTCGATTGAAACCTGGGCGGTGCTGCAGTCTCTCCAAAGGTGCCAAGTGGACTACAGGTATATCGAGGTGTTGAGGTATTTATACAAAAATGCCACCATGTCGGTCCGAGTACAGAACCAGAGAACAAATCCTATCCAACTGCAGCGAGGTGAGAGACAGGGAGATGTTATTTCTCCGAAACTGTTCACAGCTGCGTTGGAGGATATCTTTAAACTCTTAGACTGGAAAGGACTCGGCATCAACATAAATGGCGAGTACCTAACACACCTTCGTTTTGCCGATGATATAGTTCTTATGGCTGAGACCTTGGAGGACCTGAACACAATGCTCGAAGATCTCCGTAGTGCTTCCCAAAGAGTGGGTCTTAAAATGAACATGGATAAGACGAAAATCATGTCGAATGCCCATGTTGTGCCCGCTCCAGTTCATGTTGGGAACACTACACTTGAAGTTGTTGACCATTATGTATACCTAGGACAGGCAGTCCAGTTAGGTAGGTCCAACTTTGAGAAGGAGATCTCTCGTCGAATCCAACTCGGATGGGCAGCATTCGGGAAGCTCCAAAAAATCTTCGTGTCCGATTTACCTCAGTGTCTCAAGACGAAAGTCTATGACCAGTGTGTGTGCCAGTGATGACTTACGGCAGTGAAACGTGGTCGCTAACTATGGGTCTCATAAGGAGGCTCAAGGTCACCCAGCGTGCAATGGAGAGAGCCATGCTCGGCGTTTTCCTGCGTGATCGAATCAGAAATGAGGAGATCCGCAGGCGAACTAAAGTAACCGACATCGCTCGAAGGATTGCTCAGCTAAAGTGGCAGTGGGCTGGACACATAGCGAGAAGAACCGATGGCCGTTGGGACGGAAAGGTTCTTGAATGGCGACCGCGCACCGGACGACGCTCCATGGGTAGGCCCCCGACAAGGTGGACCGACGATCTGGTGAAGGTTGCCGGAAGCCACTGGATGTGGGAAGCGCAGGACCGATCGTCGTGGAAATCCTTGGGGGAGGCCTATACCCAGCAGTGGGTGTCGTGTGGCTGATATGATGATGATGATGATGACTTTTTTATCAGTGACTAAATTCATGCTAAGATCCAAATATTGTGTTACTAAATAATACTGGTGACATGGCCGGGTTTATAAACACATCCTCAATGGGTTCATTGACCATATCAATTATTTTAATTATTACTTCTACAACTGCCAACAAACATATTTAGCTCAATGAACAAACGAGGTTTATGTCTGTATACAGAAAACCATGGAATATATTTAACACATTATGTATATATTTACTTATTTTGTATGCTACGTGAGCTACGTCCACACCAAAGCTAAATTTCATCTTACCAAAGGAATATCAAAAAGATGTGACTAAAAGGAGTGGGCTAGGAACAGAAGATAACTACAAATCTTCATGGTTTGTCTATACTAGTCACTTTTAATTATTTTGTACTCTATAAAGCAAAGGTATAGACAATAAACTGCATTGCAAACGCTTGGCGCCGACGAACTTAAATTTGAAGACGCAAGAGAAATTGAAAGCGCACTGGACCAATAGAGTCCCTGATAAAATATGTACTCAACGCACTCGATTGCTCTATTTGAAATTAGAACGATGACCATTATAATATAATAACGTTGGTAAGTTGGGCTAGTCGAGGGCTAGTCCGACACAGCTCATTTGTCACCGCAGGCGAGTCGGACGACTTCCGTCAGATAGCTCGGTCCGTCCGTCGCGTCGGGCCCCAATGAAAACCTTACAATGTCAGTAATAATGTCACCTTCGTAAGGCATGACCGCATCAAGAACAACAAATTTATGAGTATTGTGGAAACATGATCGTACCCGTGTTTACAGCTTACGATATAAGTAGAGCTAACACAAACATTGTGGTATTCAAACTTAAAAAAAAAACATTGTTGTTAAAGTAAAAGCTTTTTTTAAAGAAACATTCAAAAAACCTGAAAATATAAGTTTTTATTTTTTTAAAGCTCTTTTTTGTCGTGTTTAACCGTGTAAATATTTTTTGGTACTTATCCCTTTTCCAATTAAAAATAATCATCTAAATCGGTTTAAAAAAACTACGAAGTTGTCAGGGTAGTTCATCCATAATCAGGATTACTTTAAACTACTGAACCGATTAGAAAAAAAAATGGGACCATCTCGAGCGTATACTCTTTTTAATGAAAAAAGAATTGTGAAAATGGATTCACAATTCGAGGAGATATCGAGTAACATACATACAAAAAACAGTCGAATTGAGAATCTCCTCCTTTTTTTTGAAGTCGATTAAAAATTATATGAAAATTAAACAATGATAAAAAAGCTATAATTATATTTATAAAAAAAAGTCATCATAACATAAAGAAACTGTTGCTGAAATATAAGTAACCGCAGACATATTACACGTACTAATACCAAATACTATAGAACAGAGTTTAGAGTTTCTATAGTATTTGCTAATACTTATTTGTAACAGACACCAAGTAACAGACTAGACGCCTCATACACTTTTACGGTTTTTATTTTTTCATACCAGAGCAGAGTATGGTTATGGCACAGACATATACAACAATCCTTACTAATCCTTACCAATATTATTGAAAGTCAGTTTGTTTGTTTGTTACGCCTTCACGTCTTAACTACTGAACCAATCGTCATGAAATTTTGCTTACACGTTGTCAGGAGTAAAGAAAAAAACATAGGGTACCTTTCATCCAGAAAAAACATACAGTTCTCGAGGGATAACTCAAAAACTGTCCACGCAGACAAAGTCGAGGGCGGTCGCTAGTGATTCATACTTTTGAAAGTTTAGACAAATTAAATTATGGCAATAACAAATTGTTACGACAAATTATATTATGACAAAAATAAACTCTATACTTATAAAAAAAACCTTATTACGCTTACAACAATTATTCTAGGCAGACATGTTACACAGGCTAACCCACTTTCTCTACTTCATTTTTATTACATCCTGCCTATTTGCAGTCAAGATTATTTAATCATTCTTCAACAGTTATATTATAACTTATTTACAAGTAGCTTGTCATAAAAAGGCAGTAACAGCCTAGTTTATACACTTAAGTAAGTATTTGAAAATTTAACATCATCCACCTCCCATTCTTTTAATTACTATCAATACTTCAGGAGGTATTAAAATTATAATATGGGTACATGAAAGAAAACACATTTTTTTGTATGAGACTTCTACTTATATTATAAATGTGAAAGTTTGAATGTTTATATTAATCAATCATGCAAAAACGTCTGAACGGCTTTGAGTGTATGAAATTTGGTACACAGAGATAATTGGCTTTGATAACTATTTGAACATGACTGGAAATCTCAAAACCATTTCGAGGAATAAGCTTTCGGTACAGTGTCTACTAATTAAATTTAAAAATAAGTCTATATTTTTAAAGATATTTATAATATTCAATACAAAGCTTTAACCTTCAAATGACCTTCATATGACGTCATCACATACAGATCTCCCAGCCATAATAAAAAAAAGAAAAAACTGCAAAGACAATTTTGACAATGAACTTGGCATTAGGGATGGTGGAAGGTGGAAGTGAAAAAATATCGATATAGGTAATATTTCTCAGAAAAAAATGGGATGAAATGGGATGATGACTAAGTAATGGATTCTAATTTTAAGGTATTGTAAAACATAAAAAATAGCAAAATAAACCCCTACGCGAAATTTTGGCTCGATTTGACGAATTTTACGATGATTTTTAAGACTCAAAAGTTGGAAAAAATCAAAATACTCCAGTGACAAAATAGTGTCGACTATTAGAATCCATACGTAATTACAAAAAAATATATATTTTGGAAAAATTATTGTAAAAATATCTATCGATATATCAGAGTATTTAATATCGCCCGAAAAATATCGATGAATTTATCTCGTAATTTTTCCACATCCCTACTATTAAATGTTTGTAAATAGAAATAAAGTATGCACATATTTTCACAATGTTTATTATGTTATCCTGCAAATTTATCAGTCCACAAGCAATCGTTACAATTTCATCCATGTAGCCTACATCCAAAATAGACACAATACATACAATACATTTCGCAATTTGGGTAAATTGGGCGTGTCAGTTTTTACAAAGTTTTTCAGCTGAGTTTCCACTGGTAAGCATTTTTATTATAATTTTACCACCTCAAAAATTATTGCGGCAAATTAAGAAGGTAGGTTAGAACCGTCACAACTGGATTAAATGAATAAAATAGAAGAAATATTAACTATAACTTATTTATTTACAAACAACCATAAAGTCATTATGACAGGTAATGACACTTGGCCGTTCTTTTTCTATAAGTAGGTGGCAAAGGTTTTCCTTCTTAAACTTTCATGCCACTAATGACGTCATTCCAGTTGACCATATCCGCTCGACAAATATATTTATAAAAAAATAAATACGGGACCAAATGTTAAAATATTTAAATTAGTTTCTTAAATTGGCCTAATCTGCAGTAAAAAAATATAAAAAAATACCTTTTATTTTTTAACCAAAGCCAATTGCCTGTCCTGGATTAAAACATAGGATTCTTTTTATCCCGGTAAAGGTTCTGTATGGATTTTTCGAATGTCCACGTGGACGAAGGAAGCTAGTCTAAATAAAAGATGAGCTTTAAGCTGTAGCTACTTGAATATAATGTACGGAATAGCTGAGTAGTCATAATTCCTATTGCGCTAAGGATTAAACCACACTATCATCACGGAACCGCACGTTTCCGTTCCTCTTTCCCTCATACTATCCTTTGTGAGGTCTCATCGATTGTAAGAGCGAGATGATGAATGATCCTAAGATGTTTCTGTTTAATGCTGAAAATATTTCTTATATTGCCCGCTACGGTCTTATTTTTTGCTCATTAACTCGGTCCATTGCATGCCATTCTACCGTCTCGCAGCTCTATTTCGATAATAGCTACGGCTATTTCAGTAAACGTTATATGTTAAAGTTATATTTTATGTTTATCGTTGCATAAAAGACTGCATAAAAAAGACATTTAAGTTGTAATAACCTGAGAAAAATGATTACTTTATAAAATATAGGTCATTACTTCATTATAAGGATACAAATTTAATGTTTTAAATGGACTAAATTTACAAAAGTTACCATAAAGTGGAAAAACACAAGAAATACTTTAGATAAAACTTAATATAAATAAAAGATATAAATAGGAATTTTATCCTTCTATTTCCAAATGTAGCATGTCTCCGGAACTGAGTCATGCGCGCTCAAAAGTTGAATGTATTATTGTGAGTCACGAGGTGCGCAATGCACCGACGCGTTTCACCCAAGCTAATAATACAAATACTAGCGGACACCCGCGACTTTGGCTGCGTCATTCCACCCGCCGTCTGTGGCCATGTCGTGGGCGTCTCACTTAACCGGAAACATCATTACAACATACAAATACTAAAATATTTATACCTTTCATATTATAAATATTGATAGGGGTACCAAATATAAAAAACTTTTTCATTGTATTGTCACTTTATCATATTTATAAGTAAGATACAAAAAGTAGATTTTTTTTGTCTTATACTCAAATATCCTAGCCACTAATACCTTTATTCTAAGAATAACGTGAGGGCAGAACATCCCGTTCCTTTATTTTATTCCATCAGAATTTGACTGTGCAAATATTTACTTTGAATTACCAAAAGCAGATTGATACACATAAACGCAATAAAAAAACGTACGATAAATATTGGGACAGTCCCCCACCGCGCATTAATTTCTGCATCTGTGGCCGTTTGTCCCACTCGGGGCAGGTAGCCACCTAAATTCATTTTATTGTTTTTAATGACGCGGCCGAAGCGAATATTGCCCAATAGACCGTCGGAACGCTATTAAGGCTCGATAAATGCCGTTGACGCATACCTTTCTAAATTTCAACGTCAGGGCATGCTCAGGATAATCGGAGTAAGGAGGCAATTTTAGAGCACCCCATTTTAGATCTAGGGGCGACTGGCACGATAAGGCCCGTTATAACGCCACTTGGTAAATTAAAAAGCATAGACTAACTTCGGCCTCGCCCGCCGTCGTGGAATTGCGATGCCCATTTGCATTTTCCTGTATGAGACTCGCTCGAACTAATGATATGGGTGTACATTACTATTATATACCACTGCTATTTTGGCGAACCACTTTTTGCCTGTTAATGAATTAGACAAATTGTTTCAGAGTTAAACGGTTCTTGACACGGTACATTTAATATAATAGAGTGTGAAATGAATTTGTCAACTTATTTCAATTAGTTTTGAATTGCACAAAGTGATTTCAACACTTCAACACTTTGCGAAAAACAAATGAAACGTCTGTTGAACATAACTATTGCACTTGTCATTTTATTCAGGAAATGTTGGAATTTAAAACAAAAGACGACAGTTCAATACACCTCAAAAAACTTTGTTGGCCTCTCTTTCATAAAATCGGAAAATAAATCACAAAGCAAAAGCTTAACAACACGCTAACCGTCTGTTCTGGCGATCGCTAAAACCGAATATTTCATTCTGCTTTTTGCACCGTGTTCACAATGAAGGTGCAAATAAAGATATTGATTTGTGTTACTAAAATACGTTTCACCGTTAGTACGACCATTTTGATTTGGATTGTGAATAGTGCTTTTTGTTTATGATTTCATACATTATAATCACGTTAGGTAGGTACAGCTTTAGTAACTCAAGTTTACTAAAATAAAATTATATACACATCAACTTTGTCTAAGGATACAGGTGTTATTTTCATACAAACGAGGTAAATTTGAAGCCTTGGTTTTCTGCCAGGGATGTACCGTGCTGTGATCTGATGATGGCCATCCAGGGAGTGAATGGAGAAGATTCAGATCGTTATACACACCCAATTGATCTGATCTGAGCATTCTAAAAGATTAATGGGTCAGAGTTCTCAGTTTGAGGATTTCCATACATTTTCATGCTATTTTCGCGGTTTTTTTAAACATATCCTTTACGTTTTAAGAATGCTGGTCAGATCAGTTGGATATGTATAGCGATCTGAATCTCCTCCATTCATTCCCTGAATAGCCGTCATCAGATCACAGCACAGTACATCCCTGGCAGGAAACCAAGGCTTCAAAGTTACCTCGTTTGTATGAAAATAACACCTGTATCCCTAGACAAAGTTGATGTGTGTACAAAAGCTTTGTCTTAGCTAGATTCGAGTAGCTTAGTGCTTAAAATTATAAAAAAACAGGATGTAGTTTACACATAGAACACAAAGAACTTATAAGCTTCTAAGTTTGAATTTTCATTGAACCATACTTGTATCTAAATTTCAAAAGTATATGCAATATCTAATATGTGTTGTAACAACGTCGGATCTGTTAACGAACCAATTTGGGCCCCAACACGCGAACGTTGGCTCTCGTTGTTAGCCCGCTTTTGGGTTAGCTTGCAATATTTAATCAGTCTGTTTTGCTTTCACCGTTTCCACACTCTTTGTTTTTCATATTTTTCGCACATAAAGAGAAAATAAGGGACTAATTGGTTTCGTAGTTCGGGCTTTGATTTGCAAAATGCATGTAACGATGTTTACTTTGCTTTGTGAAATCAATTTAAATAAATGAGCAACTTTAATAATATTTAACTAAATACTTATTTGACTATTTAATACAGGTCGAATATAATTTGAAAAAATTTATACAAACAAATCAGTTAAGTACTTACCTAAATTAAAATTACACATGCGAAATTCCTATGATCATAAAAAAATCATGAGTTAAGATATCATTTGAAAATCCAATATAAATATCAGTACAATTAAAATAGTTGTAAATTTCTATGAGAACATATAAAATTGAAACCAAACCTAATGTTGTTATTTTTGTATTGTATGTAGAATTAGTTCTTTGATTCGGCTTAGGCCGCCGCGTCGTAGCCAAAAAATAGCCGTAGCTAGGAAAAGCTTATATTAATAAAATTATAAATAAATAACACCTTTGTCTTAATAAAATTATAAATTAATAACACAAACGTAATTAACCCTGCTTGATTCAGATTTCAGACCCGCAACTATGATTACAACGCCACTGGACGCCAAAATTCCCATGCACAAAGGAGATCGAAATTAAATGTAAATTCAAGTGGTTTGTTGGGTGAATATTAGTAAAGGACCGAAGTGTGAAAAGCAGTCAAATACTGAACCTTGTATAAATAAATAATATGTAACTTTTAACACATTTCTTCAATTTTCAAAAAAGAATGATTATTTAACCTGAAAGAATACTTTATTTATAGGCAAAATAAACAAACCATCATTTAAGCAGCGTGCGTTCATCATTGATGGGCTATAGATGTAAAAGGAGACCTATTTAACTTTATGTCTCACAAGAAGTGGCAGCAGGTGAAACACATAGCAATTGGCCGCTGGTCGGAATGGTTCAAAAACGGTGGCGTACAAGATGTCGAACCGTGTGTAGGCTTCCAAGGAACAAGGTGCACCGATGATCTGGTCTTTACACTATGATCTGGTGACGGTAGTGGGAAGCTGTTGGATGCAGGCAGGGCAGGACCGATCGTCGAAGAGATGCTTGGGGATGGCGTATGTCCACTGTCCAGCAAACAGCAGAAAGCGTGCGGCAAAAAAAAAAAAAATAGAAATGTAAAAAACCGGCCAAGTGCGAGTCGGACTCGCGCACGAAGGGTTCCGTACCAAAAAACCGCAAAAAAATTACGTTTGTTGTATGGGAGCCCCCCATAAATATTAATTTTATTCTGTTTTTAGTACTTGTTGTCATAGCGGTAATAAAAATACATCATCTGTGAAAATTTCAACTGTCTACCTGTTGCCGTTATTAATATCGAGCAAAAAACGGCAAAAAAATCACGTTTGTTGTATGGGAGCCCCCCTTATATATTAATTTAATTCTGTTTTCAGTATTTGTTGTTATAGAGACAACAGAAATACAACATGTGTGAAAATTTCAACTTTCTAGCTATTACGGTTCATGAGATACAGCCTGGTGACAGACAGACAGACGGACAGCGAAGTCTTAGTAATAGGGTCCCGTTTTTACCCGTTGGGTACGGAACCCTAAAAAAGAACTTGATAACAATATAGGTACTCCTTTACAGTAAAGTAACCGAACAATTTGTATCCGAATTCTTACCCCATAACGATTTGGCGAAACTTCCAGACCTCTTCAAATATAGAACTGTAGAAAAAAACATGTTTGGAAAAACTGATATCCAGTGAACTAGAGATTCATATTAAAGTCTAGCCTAGGTTTCATACGATCGATACTTCCCAAGAGAGTGAAAATCTTCTGCCGGTTTAATCAAAAGCGAACACAACATTCTAGAAAAAACTGTTATTACTTCATTCCATTTTATGAATAAAAGAGTTTCTTATGTAAGCCAAACTATTTGTAAAAGTTAATTTAAAAACCTTTTCTGAAGCCATAGAACTAATGGGAAATTCATAATCTACTTTTGATATAAAATAATGTAGCTTGAATTTATTTAATCCTTGCTTAACTACATATCATACACAATCTACATTCAATATGTAGCAATAACATCACAGTACGAATCACAAAAGATGACCACAAATGGCGCCCATTTTCGCATCATAACTCATGAAGAAAAGACAATATTTCATATATTTAAATATAATGTAAATATATATATCGGGTCATTTTGAACTTACCATCCAAATTTTGAGGATTTGTTCAGTCTATGAAACTGAACAACTTTCTCTAAGGATCACATGGTCATATATGTAAAATAAAAATCGGTTTTCCATACAAATCAAAGAGATCACGTGATCAATTTAGTATGGGATGACCAAAATTTTCTGGCGAATTTTAACACATGTTTCTTAGAGAAAGTTGTTTAGTTTCATGGACTGGACACATCCTTAAAATTTGGATGGTAAGTTTAAAATGACCCTGTATAAGGATATGAAATATTATATTGTCTTAAGTCTTTTTTTCATGAGTTATGATGGAAAGATGGGCGCTATTTGTGGTCATCTTTCGTGATACGAACTAAACATTGTTATGTTTTACGATCTTACAGGTTCAAATGCTTCTTTCTTAATTAAAAAAAACTTATGTGATACAATTTTGAATGAATATTACGCTAACCTGTCTCGAGATGATTCAAAATAGCTTAATTTTTGCAGTTTATGATGTAACTGGTGATAGTGATCCATTGTCACTCTTGCAATATCCATATATTATAGACACACACACATACACACCACAAACTCACACACAAATACATTAAAATAATCACAATTAAGCCTATATACATAAATATCTTTAAGGTTACCGCAATATACTTGATACTTTCCATAGTGTAAGATATTAATGAACAAAATGCCTTGCGGAATCACTGGAATTCCGATAGGTCATATACTTGATTGATCAACCACATGAATAATTTGGAGTTAATGCAACCTATTAATCAATTGCGAACTGCACGGACGACCCAACAATCAACTACGTAAAACTGATTATGAGGAATCTATTTATACTTAAAATTAAAATAATACCAGACATGTGTAATAATGTGTATGCGTACTTACACCAACAAAGAGGTGTAGTTGTAACATATTACAACTACACCTCTCTCTATGTTGGATTTGTACTCAGTCTTTTCTAATGAATAATACAATCTTACACTCAACGAGATACGATTTTTTGACGAAGTCGGGAAGAAAATTGTCAAAAGAATCGAGTCCAGATACTTCAACCGATTTTCAACTTAAAATCAAATACATTTAGCTAGCCATAATTCAGAAAATTTTACATCGTGCTAAAATCTGATGAAGATACATAAAAGATGAAAGACTGACAGTCAATTATCTTATTTAAGTTTTGCACTAGTCTAGTAATAAAAATCTCTATCTCATCTCAGGTTGGCTGGAAAAGATCTTTTTTAGACAAAAGTCATCCTTTGTGTACATTTCTCAAATTGCTAATGTGTAACTGTTTTTATGAATTCAAAAAAGTAACTATTACTATAAAAGGTTTATTAAGTATGAAGAAAAATATTGCAATTATTGGTTGATTTTCTGAAACATGAAATCACATAGATAAATATCACTTCCCGCTGACACAAGGAACACAAGTATTTTCGTTTAGGTCGCCATAATGCTATGTACAATGTACATACAAATAAAACCATATCAGATTGCTTTTTTTGTCATCGTTTCCACTTCTGAGTGAAAAACCACAAACAAGAGACCTTTCAAGGGATTGTGCGTGCCAGAAAACAATCTGCGACGGTATTTTTAGTATGTGCCTTCATGCGCGGTCCCGCTGTTACAGCAGTAGCTAGCGAGCACTAAACTTGTTAAATTGGCCTAATGGCTTTAGCGTGTAGGTACCTAGTTCCCGCCGTAACGCTTACTCGAGCTTTCAGCGTTTAATACGCCCGTTTTGTAATGAATATCCGAGCATACGTTTCCAAATTCAAATTAGACATGCATGCTACTACGCTTTGATGTGATTACATTTTGGACTGATAATTCTCTCTGACTCTCCCCGATGGTTTACCAAATAATACATACTGCTTTGTGTACATAACAAGCTCCCAGCATTGCTAGCAATAAGAAGAGTTCAATCAATTTCAAATTATAAATAGTCCAACTTTCCAACTCCAATAGAATAGGACTTCAGATACTTGCAAAACAGGCTTAGTAGGCTAATTGAAATGAAAATGAGAATCTTATAAAGGGGTTACTGAAGACCAGCGCAGACCGGATTAAAATACAATCAGCCATTAACCCACATCTCACCCTCGTTAACAGCCCACTTTTTAACTCCTTTGACAACAATATAAAACAAATAGGTTACCTACCTAAAGATAATACGTGAGATAATACTCTATTAACCTAAGGTAGAATTTTGCTTTGAAGAAGTGAAATGAATTAACTTTTCAATAAAACAAATTCTTCTCGAAATGCGATTGGGGGAATAAATGGAGAGGCATTAGAACTTTCCAAACGGTTGCTAGGATTTACTAAGTTAAAGGTAACTCGCACTGCCACTGGAGAGTTACGAGCCAATAGCGTTCTACTTTAGAAGCCTAGGTATAAAATGGAGTAATCTGTGTTAATCTGGCTTGTTTTCGTCAACTTCTATTTACGTTGAGTTTACAATTTCATAAAAGCTCTTGAACTTAATCTTAATCAGAATTAGGGTTTCAATTAAAACGTAGCTACCTACTTTTATTCTGAAAGGAAGTGATTCTGAAGGGAATACTTTAATGAAAATCTATTTTATCACTGCTTTAATGAATATTGTATCGATTAGAGTGAAACAGGCGTTGAAGGAAATCCGATTAGAACAAGATCATGTGTTAATTTATTCACACCGGAGCTCTTCGAAGCCTCGCACTGAGTGTTGCTTTTACTGTGATTTGTTAATAAATTGATTGGCTGAACATCGCTAGCAATAATTGAGATAGCTTTTATTTAGTTTAATGGTACTGGCGAAGCAAGAATAGCAGTGCGGTTTTCTAAAATGAGAATTCAGCGAGTTACTAAGCAAAATATAGATTTCGTAACTTACACGGTAGGGAAACATGTACGATGTTTCAACATTAAATGTAGGTATTTTTAATTTAACATATAAAAACAAAAACACTGTAAACAAATTATATAAGAGGGTTTTATCCACAGGCAGCTATGGCTGAGAACCCACAAACATTATTATTACAAGGTTTAAACTTGTAATTGTGAAATTCTATTCTCAAAGGTGGAAAATTCACAGCCGTTTTCATCCCGTCGGGAACAAATTTGGTCCATTGGGAACTTGATTTTACTATGAGCTTTACCCTGATTTCACAACCAATTAATTTAGTTAAGTAGTTTGAAATCTTATTGAAGAAACAATGCGTGTGGCTAAATATACCTGTTGTAATACAACATAGGATTTAGCCACACGCATTGTTTATTATTTTCGGTAAATAAATATGTAAAGTTTTAGATGAAAAAAGAAATATATTATTACGGGTATCTAAAGAATAATAAAGTAAAAGAATTACATTTAACGAAGGAAGTTTACATCAATATCCGTTTTGACTTTCGTATAATTTAGCACATTGGCAGTCGAACCATTTGGACATTCAGAGATATTATGAACAGACATGTCCCGGAAGGAAAATTACGGATAGTAAAACTACTAATTCTAATGTAAATAAATAAATAATATTTATAAATAATGTAAATAAATAAATAAATAGTATTTATTTATTTACATTAGAATTAGTAGTTTTTCTATCCGTAATTTTCCTTCCGGGATATGTCTGTTCATAATATCTCTGAATGTCCAAATGGTTCGACTGCCAATGTGCTAAATTATACGAAAGTCAAATCGGATATTGATCTAAACTTCCTTTGTTAAATGTAATTCTGAATCTGAGCAAAGAATTAGATACTAAAAAAATTGAACATTTTTACATAATAATTGAAATTATTTAAATTGTTCAGTGAAATTTTATTCATTTAATAAATAAAGCTCGAAAGAAAAAATCGGTTCATATTATATTCTTAGTTAGTTACTTTTTATTTTTTATTAAATTTCATTCTCAAATTTGTCTATGACAGTAATTCTTGAGAATCATTGAAGAATTCATAAATATAAATATCTTTTATAAAACCAATTTCATAGAGAGTAAGAATGTCCCATGAAAAGATACTATTATCTGAGCGTTAAAAGCTTAAATAGTTTATTGAGTGGCTTTCTGGTATGTTCAGTGACTGCTGAACGAAGCGATTGGGGCATATCGATTTGACTACACCTACCCCTCTAGCATGAAAAACGAAACACGATATATATCGCGTGGTAATAGCGTTTTATCGTCACTTAACTGTCAAATTCCATAGTATTTTGACAGTTAAACGTGATGAATCGCTTTATCATATCACGTTTCAGTGGTCTTGCTAGGAGGGCAGAAAAGAATAAATGCTTAACTCCTCGAATACGTTATCCTTAAAGTTTCTAAACAGAACCGTGATAATAAATCAAACTAACTTATGATATAAAATATAACTTCTGACCTGAAAACCACTTCTGAAAATTAATAACTTGTAGAAACGCAGACCCTGTAAAGTTTCTAGAGCAATTAAAAAAATACCTTAGCTGAGGCATTTTGAAATTAGGACGATCTCTCGCTTGATTAAGCTACTAAAGCATCGGTTTCAAATTTTTATTAACTAACCTCCGTAAACTCCCCTAGCTAGTAGTCTAACCACAATATAGATATTAGTTTTTTAAGTCTGTATTCAATGTCAATGTTATAATCACATTAGATTGGCTCGTGAGTAAGCTTGGTTGATTGGTAGAACCTATGAAATTAATATAGAGCCGATTAAGATTAAATATTAAATGATCAGTTAATCTGTCACATCAATATCATCAAAGTGCCGAATCCTATTTCAATCAATACAAAATTAAATATTTTTCATATTGCCTCATATCTGCTAGGGTTTGTGGTGGAATACCTACCTACTTTCATTTTAGTTCATTTACTTACCACCATTCTATATATTTTTTTCTAATTAAATAGATACTTTTTTCCTGACTAGGTACGAAAAAGATTTGAAAAGGTACCTAGTTTGCACAATGTCTTTTTCTTTTCTTTAATAATTAAATCAAAAACCTCACAATTAGGCAATCCTGTATTACACATAGAACACTTTTTATCAGCAAATCTGAGCAAGAAACAAAAATGTGAAAACATAAATTCAGCTTGTAAAATGCAATATACAGTCATCGGCACGTCAAACATGAGTCGGTAACATGTTGATACGACGTGTGAAGAAAATACAAAATGAACGCGTATGCTTACAAATGGAAAAATGAGAGTGATTTTTTATAAGCTCTACTTTCCTATAACAGTATTTTCAGGATGGTTTTTATTATTTTTTATTATCGACATAATTGTCGAAAAGGGAAATAATCAACAAGTGAATTACAAAAAAAGTAAATTTTACATTCTATAAATCTGAAAATCATGTTATACTTCAAAGTTTGGAAGTCAGATAAGTGAAATCAAAACCCTTTCCAAGTTGTTCAATATATTTTCAGCCAATAAATACCTGACGCGCGCCAGCCGTCGCAACAGACACTTTACAAATTCGGCTTCTAAGTGAACTTCCGAGAGCGCACCGCCCGCCCGCCGCCCGCCCGCTCGAGTACCGTATTTTCACACGAAACCATTATTTAAATGAACCGAGACGTATTATGCACAAAACAGATTACTTACTTATACGAACGTAATTATTTGTTTACTTAAGTAAATATCTAATTCAGAATATCAGTGACATTATTCCAAATTTCATTTTTTTTTTTTTTTTGCTTTATCAAGAAAAAAATCTAATCATGCTAGACTGGTTTAGATTCAATTTCAAACGTCGTCGTCTACTTATAATAACTATTTTTATTATAATAGACTTGACTTGATAAAAAATAGACTTGTCGACGAGCGCTTCCAGCAAAAGAGCAAAATTTTAAAGGTAATTTCTCCAAAAAACTAATTGTTTGCAAATGAACCCCGCACGTTCCACAAATTGTGGCCGAAGTATGCGTGGAAATGCTTCTCTTTATTTCACAAATTTTGGAGCTAAGTGAAGTTCCGGGCTCGCGCCGCCCGCACCCGCCCCACACCCGGAATGCACCACATTCCTACACGGAAACATTTTTTATTAAGTAAAAGCCTTATTTATGGAACAGCGAAAACACGAACCGCAGCCGGTAATTTAGCGAGTATATTAAGCGAGCTGAAAAGTCAGTCTGGAGAACGTGAAATGACTTAAAAATATCTTTAGTAAAAAAGACATCACGATAGTGAGACTCAATAGATTATGTGTATACCTACATTTAAATTTACCTAGATTTGACTTAACTTTATTTAGTAACTTTTTATGACAGATAGGTAAGGAAGAGCTTCAACATGACAGAAACAAATCAGCTTATCATTTCCATTTTATATTATTATATTTCGTTGCGACCATTCACAGTCGTCGATGTTCCTATTACAGTTTTCTGGATTTCAAATTGTTTCCTGTACAAGGAAATCTTGGCTCTGATCCAATGTCTGATTTTCATCTGATCCTATTAAAAATAGCAATGAAAAAAGTACCATCTCTTCGACCATTAAATTACTTAAACATGGTAAGTATTTTAGGAGTATTTTTATGTGCACAACACAACACTTTTGTTTTATTCATGGTTTAAATTATGACCATAATTGAAAGTAGTAAGTTTTATACTTAATAAGCACATAATAATGAAGGCTTCAGCATAATTTTGTTAGAAGTTATACCAGGCGGTCTCCATTAAATAATTATGTCACTTCTTCCGTATATTTTTTATTTTCGGTTACTGGACTGGAATTTACAGCTTGTACGACACAGTCTTAAATTCAAATACCTACAAAGTTTTGTCTATTTCGAGTTATTTTTTGTGTATATACAAGGATGATGTATTTCTTGTTTTTCACCAAATGTAAAAATAACCCTAAAATAAATTGTGCAGTCACAATTTATTATTGAGTTATTTTTACATTTGGTGAAAAGTCACGTCTAAAACTTACTTATACAGTTTAGAACTGTGTCACTTTGTTGTAGCTGTAATTTGTCAATGATACATACACGTATTTATAGACGTACGTGACTGTACTGGTTGTTATGCAATAAATAGTTTTATAACAAGTTGCGAGATTAATTTTCATTTAGGCTACATAACTGATCTAATACCTAACTCGGATCGTTGATCAATCAAATTGAATCCATAATTTGTCTGAGTCAGTATGTTCACACCGGGGGCTAGCTCTTTCGTAAATTGGCCTGTAGCGCAAGTTTCTCGGCGTAAATGATATCTCGACTCTATAACATCCGTGCCCTCACATGAGACCCTTGTGACTGGGAACAACAAACGTAACTGCCTAGCTTTAAGGTCGACATTCCCGGGGCGTAAAATAAAAGATTCCTGATTGTTACCCCAAGGTGATGTTTGTTTAAGGCCAAAGTAGACTTATCACATGCGTAAGGAGAGATTAAGTATTTGTTTGTTCAGGGAGCAGCTGATGTGTGTGTCTTTGTGAAACTCACGAAGAGAAGGTACAGTTAACAACAACAGATGATAGTTATTCGCTTTAAAACTAATAACGTGAAAACAATATTGTACTCATTGCACTGTGGTGTTTCTGCTCAAATTGCGGCGCCCGATTGAGAAATACCTACCGTTAAAAATTTCGAAATACCGAATCGACAGAATATTTCTATATATTCACTTCTCAAGCTTACGCGCTCACTAGACATGAAATAAAACACTTTTTAACGGATACTAGCGCGGTTTTATTGAATGTACTTTGGCGTTGACGTTTCGGCACCTTTGCAGCTGCCGTGGTCACCCCCGTGACCACGGCAGCTGCAAAGGTGCCGAAACGTCGGGAAAAACCAAAAATCAAACCAAATACCAACTAAATACCAAAGTACATTCAATAAAACCGCGCTAGTATCCGTTAAAAAGTGTTTTATTTCATATTTCTATATACTTGCTTAATTATCGAACTTGCACACATTCACGAGAATTGGTTGAGAATGCGACCATTAGAGGATAACAGCCGGACAGTTGGACAAACAGACATACGAAAACATTTTTGCCGAATCTGAAACAGAGATGATTCGCTGTCGTTCGGTCAATTAATTTGGTTGCAATGCAACGTAATATCCTTTGCTGTATTCCTACAATAAGTTCTATTCTAGGTTGAGAGCTTTATCTGGTAAGGCAATACTCAAGAGATATCCCATGAATTGCAAAACCTGCAGGCAGACTGACAAATAAAATGCAGCAAAACTTATTCAAATTAAAAATAATCAAATTTGGCAACCCTACTTCCAATAAATAAATAAAACAAATTAAAACTAGGGATGCAATGATACCGATGCCAATAATCGTAAACCGCAGGTTATCGTAATTTTTGACGATCATCGGTATCGTAAAAAGTATTACGATTTATAACGATTCTTAAAACTAGTTTCATGTAATTTATTCGCGTGAAAATAACCTAACAAAAATAGTTTCAAAAATAAATGGCTCTAAAAAGCTTGAAATAAAAATCTGCATAATTACTAACTCGAAAGTTGGTACACATATCTAATAATAAACAACGCCTTTTGAAGTCGGGTGGGGGGAGGGGAGAAGGGTTTTTTGTTTATCTAAACCTCAATCATGGGTTTAAAACCCCACCCGACTTCATAAGACGTTGTTTATTATTAGATATGCGTACAAACTTTCGAGTTAGTAATTATGCAGATTTTTATTTCAAGCTTTTTAGAGCCATTTATTTTTGAAACTTTTTTTTTGTTAGGTTATTTTTAAGGTTTTTTGAAGGTTTTGTTTTTGTAAAAAACTATTTTATTTTAAACTTTTTTATGGCAGGTATATTTAGTGACGATATTATCTAAGTTACAACAGCCTTATGTCAAGGGCTCATCACCTTTTACAAAATACTGCTTTTCCCGACGCAGGGGCGTTAGTTGTTGAGGAGTTCTCCTGGTACATCACTATCAGCTCCACTTCACCATATACATTATGATGAGCATAAATAGCCTAGCAACCATGCAAAGTAATAATATCGCATCAGTGAAATACTTAGTATTGAATAGTTCTGAAGATCATCTATGGTGGTCTTCATCATCAGTTCCACTTCACCAAAATGGTACTTTTCGAAAGCAAATGCACAAGTTACTTAAGGAAATACCAAAATAGTTATAGGTGTGCCTATAATATTTGAAGAGTTCCCTTGATTTCTCCAAGATCCTATCATCAGATCTTAATTTCATGACAATGGGACCAACTTGAAAGTATATACTTTCAAACAAAAAAAGAATATTTCAAATCGGTCCAGCCGTCTTTGAGTAATCGAGTAACATACATAAAAAAAAGATTCCGACGTACTGAGAACCTCCTCCTTTTTTTGAAGTCGGTTAAAAAGGAATGCAAAAGAGCATAGATGTTTGCTGGGGTACTGGACAGCCATTATATTGTTTTTGTACGATTTGGTGTTGTTTTTTAATAGAAAACCATGCCAAAAAGGCACGAACACAGTGAGATATGGTAGCATTTTTATAAAGGCCCACCAAATATTAAAAAAAAACTGTATTACCTTACCTAACTTGATAAAATTGGTCCATAAGTATTTGTCCATCAAACCAGCTACTTTAGATTCGGAAAGATTGTTCTCCACAGCTGGTAACGGATATAAGAAATAGACTAAAACCAGATAATTTAAAAATGTTGTTTTCCTAATAAGAATTTTAAAGAAATTGATTATAATGATGTCATTTAAGTGGTAAATTGTCATTAAAATTTAAATGAATGTCAATTTTACTCAATTGTCTTGTTTACTAAAATGTCAATAAAATAATCGTAATTCATTCGTTATCGCATTTGTTATCATATTTGCTATAACGATGCATTCGTCATTCGTATCGGTATTGTAATAGAATTATTGTTGCATCCCTAAATAAAACGTACCTACTATTATCCAGTATTTTTAGTCATCCTGTGGGCTACTAAAGGTGCCGAAACGACACATCATGGATACAATATCGACATTATGTTTATAGCAGATTATTAATATTTTGAAGCATAATATCTTTTTAGGCAAGGTAAATAAAAAAACCTTTTTTTCAAAAAACAAATACTTAACGTTTGCATGCAAAATGCATTCATGTACGAGTATACAGGGTTATATTTTGTAAAACACCAACAATCTCGCAGGAGTCGATTACTAACATCATAAACGACAAATATTTGTTCTACTATGACTTTTCCGAAAACAGACAAGAAATGCGACTTTTCATATAAGACTCGATCAACTGTTCGGACATTTTGTATAAAAAATGGAATTTATAATAAACTGATTGAATTGCGCAGGTATTATAGGTAGTATTCTTTCAGTGGACACTAATAAATAACTCTTTGTTGCTATTTTTTATGTATTAGAATGAATTAATTAGTCAACAGTCTTCCTAAAATAAATAAGTATACCTACATAAATGGTGAAATCTATAAGAATATTTTGTCAATGACTGTATTGTATGGGTTTCGTATAATACGTGTAGTGGTGTACCTTGAAAGTGTGTCACTGTGTTGCTGATACTGAATGCGTAGGATCGAACAAGTCCTGACTTGAATTCTTGTTACGACACAGAAACCTGGGTCTAACCAATTTTATTATTAGTAATTCACGGACAGAACAGGAACTCTTAGAAATACGTAGTAAATATTGTGCCAACAAACAAACAATTACCAAATTTATCATTAACTAGCGGCCGCCCGCGACTTCGTCTGCGTGGAATGTTTTTTGCTATCCCTCTGGAACAATACTTTTTTTCGGGATGAAAGGTACTCTATGTCCTTCTCTGTATACCTGGCAACGTGTATGTGAAATTTCATGATGATCGGTTCAGTAGTTAAGACGTAACAAACAAACAAACAAATAAATAAACAAACGGACTTTCGCATTTATAATATTAGTAAGGATACTTTATACTAGGACGTGCAATCTTTATTGCACAATCATTGCAGCAGCGTGTCCTACGCTAAGTTTAGTTACCTATCTTGAGTTGTATGATTGTTATTATAATTTAATTTTTATCCCTCAGTTACATTAATAGATATCAACTTCAAAAGATGGGCGGTTTGTCTCTAGGTCTTATTTTTCAGGACTAGGCAGTATTTTATATTTCTCAATGAGCCTAATTATTCATTTGTAACCTAAATAAATGAATAGGTAACCGGATAAAAGTTTTTATTTTAGCATAAGAATTAAGTGCCCTTTTATATATATCCTCTTGTCTAAATATCCAAATAATCTCTGATTTAATAATAAAATTTTATTCCGAAAAAACTTAGTACCTATAGGTAATGAAGTTTCTAGCAGTAAATGCCTCATGCATCATGATGATTAATCAATCTGTTTCCTTATAGTAAGTAAGTACATTAGGGTGGGCTGATTTTAATCATTTTTCGAGTTTTGCTTCACAAGACCCCTCAAAAGTTGCGTAATCTGTCGTAGGTTATAGGAAAAATAATATAAAAAATTAAGATTATCACTATTAGCCCTCTACTAGCGTTCGAATTATTATATAATACCTGTATTTCGTGTATATCAGACTTAAGAATTTTACATTAAAAGACCCCTCAAAAGTTGCGTAATGAAAAATAACTAAAAAAATAAGCTTATCACTTTGAAACGGGAGTTTTATCAAAACCGATTCGAGAAATCGAATTTTATTTAATAATTTTTTACAAAATTCGATAGCTATCTACTATTTTTTTAATTTTTTTCCTAGAATCTACGTCGCATTACAACTTTTGAGTGGTCATTCTATTCAAAATTCTTAAGTCTGATATACATGAAATACAGGTATTTTATAAAAAATCGAACGCTTGTAGAGGGCTAAAAGTGATAATGTTAATTTTTTATATTATTTTTCTTATATCCTACTTCGCATTACGCAACTTTTGAGGGGTCCTGTGAAGCAAAATTCGAAAAATTATTAAAATCGGCCCACCCTAAAGTACTTAATCCTTACATTGGAGATTAAAGTTGAATAACCCTTTGTTTGACATTTGGTCGTACATACCATACTTATCAATTAATGAAGCAAAGCAAGCGAGATCGTCGGTTTACAATTGTACTGAGGTAATTTAGCGTAAACTGCGTTCGCCAATAGAGTTTAATGTTTAACTGGTATTAGAGGAGGTACGTATTTAACTAGTAGCTATTCAGCCAAGTAATTACATTAACGATAAGTATTAACGAAGTTTGTTTCAGATTACTTACGGAGGAGCTTCACGTAGGTACCCATATGGGTAGCATAGCAGGATTCCATGTACGTTAAATAGTATTTCGGTATAAAAAATGTGAAAATCAACATTTCCATGACGGTTTTTGGTGCAATAGCGGACCAACTAGTGCGCAAAACAATTTCTAGATTTGCAACCTGGGGTCAAGTCTGCTAATATAAACGTCAAAATCGTTCAATGGTGTTTGAATGGTAATGCTTTTTGACACAGTTCTTGTTTCTAAAACCCAAAATTGAGATACAATGTTTTTCTGTTTTGTGTTTGAGAAACACAATGTGTTTCAGTTTTGGGTTTAAGAAACAAGAATTGTGTCAAAAAGCATTAGATACCATTCAAACTCCATTGAACCACGATTTCGACGTTAACATTAACAGAATTGACTCCCTGGTTGAGCCTTTCTTTACGTTGTTTAATATCCATTACCTGATGCCCAATCGCGATAATTTTCATCGATAAAACCAAACGAAATCGTTTCAGTTTCGTTTATAAAAAAATACTCGCTTTAGTTAAAATTATTGACAGCTATGCCTAGGATGCCAATGTTGGACAATTTAAATGAGAATTTTAAAGCTAAACCAAAGACATTTAGGTAAATATATAGGTACCCAAAATGACAACGTAACGTTTTTGGTTTTATTGTTCAAAATTAGCATAATTTGCCGAACACGCGGTACGTACCGCGTACCCATCCGGTATGAACCCAATGGGGTTCCCTACGTAAAATTGAAACTGACTAACTCTATCTAACTCGAACGGGATATATAAACAAAACAAGACTGCTTGAAATGCATTAACTCATCAAAACCTTTAGAGAAGAAGAAGTGTTTGATTTAACCCTTATTCCTACTCAATGTCATTATTAGGAATAGAAGAAAACATAAGAGTGAAATACAATTTCATCACACAGAGCCGAATACCGTAATAGCGGACACGAAAAGTAAAACTACGAGGAGTAAACCTTACCATCCATTTATCTCAGCTCCCCTAGCATGACCGACGAAACACGATAGGTATATAATATCGCGTGATATAGCATTTTATCGACACTCAACTGTCAAAATCTTGTCTTTTTGACAGTTAAACGTAATAAAACGCTATATCACGCGATATATATCGTGTTTTGTAGGTCACGCTAGGCCTACAGTATAAGATAGTATTGTGTAATCTGTGGTATAAACCAGCAGGGCAGGGACCCTATTTTTGAATCGCTCGGCAGGCGTCGAGCGCTCTTTTCTACTGATTTTCGTTCGACATCTCATTGTTTTGAGTCATATGTCGAACGAAAATCAGTCGAAAAAAGCGCTCGACACCTGCCGAGCGATTCAAAAATAAGTCCCCTGGACTCTTAAAAGAAACACCTTTTTGGAAATTGCTCCTAAGAATACCTTGTACAACCTTGAGATACCACAAGGTTGATGTGTTTTTGTGGTTTTCCCGCAAAAGAAATCCAGTCTGCGGCCACTTCTACTAGAAGTACTAATACCCTAGACTCGGGAACATTAAATATTGTTTTGTAGTCGCTTTGGTCAATGTCGTAAAATTAAATAAAAAAAGCATTACTTACTTTTTTAAGATCAGTGCATACTTACATCCGCTTTGGAGGAATTTTAAGAAGAGATTGTTTGACATTTTAAACACAAGGGATTTACATATATGAGTCAGAGAGATATCACCACAAAGCTCGTTTGCATAGCGATAAACCTCCGCGACAAAGGAACAAGGTTGGATCGACAGGTTAATACATGTCTGAAGCCGGACTAGTGTGCGTTACTTGATGTGTTCGTCACACACAGATAAGCAGGCTAAAGTAGGTATCTCACATCACAATCATTGGTACTATACTAGTGCAACAGCAATGCAGTATGTAAATGTTTTAGTTAAGTTTACTAAATAATATAGGGTTTTTGTTATTCAGGTCAATTTCGATATCATTTAAAACACCGAAGATGTTAGGTATAGTTAAGGTGAAATTAAAACTATTTGTACCTAAATCTTTAAAGAGAGTGTTCTACCGAAGAAATTGAACGCTTTCCACTAAAAGACAAGGGTCAGAAAATCAAATATGTAGTGTTAAAAGCTTTTCAAAAAGAAACCTCACTTCTTCATTCTTTTCTTTTTCGTACTTTTTCTTAATTCTAAAAGCCCCACCTGACTTCATTAGACTTTTATATTGAAAATTGATATGCATAGGTACCTACCTATCTAATTATATGAATATTTTTTCTTGCTTTTAAGAGCTATTAAATTTTGAAGCTGTTTTTCTTTCAGGTTTTTGAAGGAGGTATTTCTTTTTAAAGCTTTTTTATTTTCATCTTTTTTATAGTAGTATGTAAACGTGTAAATATTTTTAACTTTATATATTTTCAATGGTACAATCCATAGCTCAATGGCCACATTCATGGTGTTTGTTTTTAAGGAGTTTCGTTGTGCCTTTGTATTGTTGTCCAAGTTTAGACGTCGCAGACCATGGCTCGATTTGTTTTGGATTGTCATAAAGCTAATACTACTAATATGAGATATCACTACACCTAGGTACATTAATCCTATTTGACTTTGAGAAGTTCCCGTGGGTATCTTTTAAATCCAAGAACCAATGTCAATGAAATTAAAATGACTACACTTAAGTTATCCCATTTCCAACAAAAAATGTCATCTGAATTGGTTCATAAACATAGATAATAACATAGTAACCGAAATGATAGTATTTTCAGGATTACTACTTGAAAACTAACTAACCCATGGCAAAAAATATTTTAACTTTTGATAATGACTTTGAAACAATAAAATAAACATCAAAATCGTTCCATAAATGTCGAAGTTATGCGCGAACAATGATAAAAAAACCATCGAATTGAGAACCTCTTCTTTTTTTGAAGTCGGTTAAAAGTGACATGGAGAGGTTCGATTATTTCTTCCGTCGTTGTAAACATCATGATTTTAAAATACCTATTGGACCGTCGGCCAACCAGGGCATTTTATATCATCGCATATTGTCACCAGACCAAATCGGCAAGATAGCCATTAGTTTGGTGTTATCAAATATCGTCGTCTGGTCATCTTTAAGTAAAATGTTTATTGGAAAAACACTCTCTTTTTTAGGATTTTTTCATGTAATCACCACCAGTAAGTAATACAAAAGTGTCATACTGTTAGCGATTACAATATGCCACGCCGCATGGTAGATCCACGTAGTAAGATTCAAATTGTTCAACTATTCGTAAGTTGTTACCACTTCGGCTTCACCGAATGTGCTTAGTTACTTAGTTACACGATGTCATTCCTCGCTTTCAATAACTAAACCGTAGTTTCACACTTGCTTTGCTGAAATGAGCTTATGATGTTGTCACATTATTGTATAATTACGTACATCATACGTACGTTCCGGAGGGCTCCTTACTTTGTACACCTATTTTCGTGATAGATTTTAAAAATAACTAATGCATAAATCATTTATTTAGTTTTTTTTTAGTTTTGTGTTTTGTCAATGACTTATTAAGTCAGTTTTATTTATTTGATTTTTAGAAGATTATGATTTTCCTTCCAAACTAATTTCTAACTTGACCTGTAGGAATTGGATCTCAAGTTGAGGCTTGAAATCGTGAAATCATATTTTCATAACGGCCCAGTTACTTAAGTGCCATATTACAGGAAATTCCACATTATTGACTTGGATAAGAAATACGTAAAGAGCTTTGAAGTTATTGAACGTTTTATGACCCATATTATTTGCTTTTCAGAAAATTATATTCCCAATAAGCAAAGTACAAGTCAACTCAATAACGGTACGGGAATATAAAAATTGAATTCATTTTGTTGAAATTATTTCGTGCATTAGATTTCTATGGGCTACCTATTTTTCGAGTAGTATGGGTGACTTAAATTTTGTGGCGATATTCGACACGTTTCTAGGCGAGAGTTGTTCAGTTGCATGGACTGAACACATCCTTGTGGAAGATAAGTTTAGAATGACCCTGTATATTTTTTATATATTTTTTATAGATTCTAAAGACCCTATTTAGACACTACCACGCAAGAGGTCCCGTCCCAGGTTTGATTTCCGGCCGGACAGAAAAAGGGCGACCATTTCTGACTTGTCAAAATGTTGATTTTATCAATTATCGTGTATAGAGAAGTAATATCTCTTATATAAAAATGAAGGGGCGACTGACAGACTATTGCCCAGCCCAAACCACTTAACCTAGAGACTTGAAATTTTGTACATAGATATTTTATAGTGTAAACACCCACTAAAAAGGTATTTTTGAAAACTCCACCCCTAAAGGGTTGATGGGGTACAAAGTTTGTATGGAAAAAAAAAATATTAAATAGATATTTCAACTTGAAACTTCGTAGGAGTACTTCTAAAAACAAATAAGCAAACACGTGTTTCGTGGTTTTCGGAAACTCAACCCTTTAGGGGGTAAATGGGGTAAAAAAACCCAACATCGATATCATATGGGTGTCGTTATCGAGGTTTTATAGGATGTTGATTACGAAAATGGCATTTATTTTTAAGTGGTAGACATTATTCAACCCCTAAAAATATTTAAACTTTGTATGGAGAAAATATAAAATAGACATTACGACTTGAAACTTCGTAGGAGAACTTCTATAAACAAATGATTAAACATTTATTTCGTAAATTTCTGAAAATCAAGGGTTTCCCCGATAGGGTTTTCGGATTCGGTAAGTGCTTACCCGAACTAACTGTATTAATATGGTTAGCCTTTCGTTGGCGTAAGTCAAAGATATGTTTTTGAATCGATAGGGTTTTTGAAAACAAGTCTATGAAATACCCAATCAAAAACCCCTTTAAGGGTAAGCGGTTCCGGTCCTTGCACGGTGGACATTATTTCACGGACGGAAATATTTGAAAACAGGAACGGGGCATCAAATTTTTAATGAAAAATAATACGGGAACGGGAACAGGAATGAGAACGAGAACGGGAACGGAAACTAATAATATTAAAGAATGTCCACGCGGACGAAATTGCGGGCAGAAGCTAGTCTCCTTACAGGGTTCGTACAGGGTTATTTAAAAACACCAGGGTGGATTTCTCAGATGCAAAATTTACGCGGCACGGATGATATCGGTAGTGTAGAACGTTACTTTACAGTTCTAATGTTTTTTTCTATGTAGAAAAGGTCGTTGCCTATAAGAGGCAAAAAATATTTTTTTATTTGGATTGCAGTTAGTTAGGAAAAAATAATGGTAAAGCCCCGATTTTTTCATTTCGGTAGCTGTCCAGAACACCTTTTTCAGTGTAACTTCCTTCGTACAACAAAAACTATTGATTATTTAGATGTGTGGTTACTTTTATTTTAATTTTGAATAATGAGGGTATTATCACAAAGTAATTTTATAATTATATCTACCCAGTTTAATAACTGGTATGAGTAAACGTATGTGTCCCAGAAAGTCTATTCATTTCGGTGACCTAAACTTTACAAGGCATATTTTTGCATAGAACAACTCTAGCTCCCCCTTTATATGCTTAAAACTTGCGTACTAGTGCCACCTAAGTGCTTGTTGTGGAAGGACGAGCGACACTTGCCTGTGGATCCCGCCAAAAAAATAAGTATTGCTGTTCGGTGGTCATGGGACAACTTTCTTTTCATTTCCATGTATCAATGAGCTAGTAAATTTAGTGAAATATTCATGAGTGTGCTAATTGTTTAACGGTTATTGGTGCATTATTCATTTTATCCTATAATAAATAGTTTTCTTGTATTGATAATTTTTGTCCTTGATTTTCATTTCGGTGTTTTCATTTCGGTTGATTCGGTGGACTAATCTGTCAACCGAAATGATAAAAAACTAACCGAAATGAAAAAAAAATATCATTTCGGTGAGTGATAAGAATTTCGGTGTATAATTGTTTCATGTCGGTGGATTGTTTTGTCATTTCGGTTTATTATTGTTTCATTTTGGTGAAAATCCAGGCCAGCAGGTGATTTATCAAAATATTTGACTGCATTTTTTATGGGATGTTTTTACCTTTTATGGGATGGAATATTATCATAAACAATTGTCCATCTGCGTCTAGGATTGTTTTGTTACATTACCGTTTTCCGTGCGTACAAATAAAATGCTCAATTTCTCAGCTATGTGATGGTTTTCAGATTTTATAATAATTTTACGCATACTTCGGTAGGTAGGTATTCTATCTACTATACTCGGAATCATAGGAGGATTATTGAACCACCTTGTTTAAGTTCGTATACGTATAGGGTATACGTATACAAACTTAAACAAGGTTTCGGTGGATTTTAATTGCGGTGGATAGATTCTTTCATTTCGGTAGCTAGTTCTTTCATTTCGGTGAACGACAATTTCATTTCGGTGACATCAAATTTTTAAACACAAATATCTCATAAGTCTGTAAAGATATTTTGATGGTGTTAAATTTGTGCATAAAGGATATAAATAAATATAATAAACCATGGTTAAAATTTAAAAATACTTATAATTAAAATTTCAACCGAAATGAAAGAAAAAACACGACTTGCTGAAATTGACCCACCAACAACCTCACAGGAGTACATTATTATACTAACATCATAAGAAACAACATTTCTTTGCCGAAAACAGACAAAAAATCGGACGAGTTCGGATATTAATGGAAACTCGAAATTTTATTTGTTTGTTTTCGGAAAAGTCGTAGAACAAAATTACATTTTGTTGTTAATGATGTTAGTAATCAACTCCTCCGAGATTGTTAGCGTTTTACAAAATATAACCCTGTATAAAAATGAATTACTATTCATTAGTTTGGCTTAAACTCAAAAGCAGCTTGGCCGATTGAAAAAATACTTTTTGAACATTTTTAAAACTAGTGGACCTGGTGAACTTCGTATCACCTACAATTTAATATGATTATAACTTTTGATCAGCGATTATCAATCCTATCAATTTTACCTTGATAATTTTAAAATCACGCTCCCTAAAAGGAGACTGTTTTTAGGGTTCCGTACCCAAAGGGTAAAAAGGGGACCCTATTACTATCTACTATCCGCTATCCGTCTGTCTGCTGTCTGTCTGTCTGTCTGTCTGTCTGTCTGTCTGTCACCAGGCTGTATCTCATGAACCGTGATAGCTAGAAAGTTGAAATTTTCACAGATGATATATTTTTGTTGCCGCTGTAACAACAAATACTAAACACAGAATAAAATTAATATTTAAGGGTGGCTCCAATACAACAAACGTGATTTTTTTGATGTTTTTTGCGCGATGTTAATAACAACAACAGGTAGACAGTTGAAATTTTCACAGATGATGTATTTTTGTTGCCGCTGTAACAACAAATACTAAAAACAGAATAAAATTAATATTTAAGGGGGGCTCCCATACAACAAACGTATTTTTATTTGCCATTTTTTGGTACGGAACCCTTCGTGCGCGAGTCCGACTCTCACTTGGCCGTTTTTTTATAAGTATGGGAAGTTGTCCGTGAATAGGGTTGCCAGGCGTCCGGCTAAAGCCGGACATATGTAGGCTTTTTGATTCAGTGTCCGGCCAAATTAAACGGTGTCCGGCCTGTCCGGCTTTTGTTAGGCTTTTTACACTCACGCACATGGTCGTTCGAGCGAGCGGGGCGCGTCGGTCGTCGTTTCTGCAACACACTGTGACACCGCACCACAGACCGCACTCACCTCGCACCTCGGTAGCGTGACGCGACACATGTGAGAGCCAGACAGCGAGCATCGAGCATAAAAAGCCTAGTTTTAGGTAAAAAAATGTATTTTTATTACTAAGACACAAAGTCTTTAATAATTTAGTTAGGGTGTCCGGCTTTTTACCCAAATGTCCGGCCAAACTGGCTGATCTGTCCGGCTATTAGGTTAGACGACCTGGCAACCCTATCCGTGAACCTATAACTATACCTAACGATAAATCTAACCCCAACACATAATTTTTAGTAAGTATATTTTTCGTATGTGAGACGTTTTGAACTTGGCATTTCAGACTGATTCTCAGCTTATTAAGTACCTACTGTTTTTTTTTCTACCAACATCGATTTTAAATTAGTTTTCAACACACTTGCTCGTAAAGTGAGCCCTAATACATCGCTTTTAGGGCCATAAACCGAGCTAAAACAAACGCGTGCAATAATATATAAAACACTAGTTTGTTATAGAATTATCCCTACAAAGTTAAATAAGTACCTTACTGCAAGTTCTATGCGTGTAAACTGAGCATTCCCAATTTAACCGGGTAATAACTTTTTTTAGTAACAACAAAGAGGTTTTATGGCGCTGAAAATTCATATTCATTTTTTAAATAAATAAATGTGTAAGTCCTTAATTAAGTCAAACAAATATTTATTATTATCAAATTATTCATAATTCACAATATTTTGTTAAAAAATATTATAGTATTTGCATTTTATCACTTAAAATTATAATTTTGAAGTAGGCTGTATGCTCACTCACCTCTTTGTTCGCAAAATATTCTTGCATTGGGCGTGTGAAAAAAAAATAAAAAACCTACGCGCCTTTTCCCATAATCGTCATATTTTGTTTTTGTCGTATTTGTTGCTGTGTGGTAAATTACTTTGTATTTTCCTCGCAAATGTGTTGAAAAACGTCGTATGAAACTCGTGAGCTTTTACTCATTGCACACTCGGCTGAGTTACACCCTCGCCTGCGGCTCGGGCTGCAACCCACAGCCTTGTGTGCAATGAGTAACCTAAGCTAACTTGTCACATAATGTACTATTACGTATACCTTCTTTCTGTGAATACTAAAGGGAATATAAAATGTTACAACACTGGAAGAAACTGTTCAGATGTTCTTTAGCGCTTTTTCTGTTTTTTGTTTGTTTCTACCACCCCAGACAAAACAAAACAAAAATAAGTAAATAATTATTCCAATCGATCAAGTCGTTTTTGAGTTTTAGCGTAAATTATGAACAGCAATTGATTTATATTTAGGTATTTAATTCCATCTAAAAAAATGCGTTCGTTTGGTTATTTCTAATCGAGAAGCAATCCTCATTCATTACCACATGAAAAAACTGTATCTATCTGATTCTGCGGCGAGCGACGACGAGACGTTATATCTGTCTCACTCACACAAGTTGCGAGAACAATGACCGCGTGCAATGTCGGGTTGGTGTTGCCTACTACCATACACAATATTTTACCCAAAATAATGAATATAGATGAGGAGATTTTTAGCCGCTTTATAATAAGAATATTTTTAATTTGAGAATTTAGCTTTGCATTTTACTTGCCGCCGCCGGGATGATTCTCATGCGAGACTCAAACCCGCTACCTTTGGGAGTCCGACTCAATGCTCTATCTTATAAACTCGTTACGTTATAAACTCTTATCGTGAATGAACTGCTTTAGTTCAAAAGGAACAGAGACAGAACAGCAGCAACAGCAGCTTTCAAGCATCGGCGACTTCCCCAAGGAGGTCCGACTTCACCAGCTTCAAGCATCACGCAACAGCTACCACAGGTACCCTGAGATTTCATTATCTATTTTTTGTCAATATTTTTTTGTAGTCAGTAATACGGATACCGTACCTACAATGTTTAATTTGAATAGCCCGCTCAAACACCGTCTGTTCTACGACTTTTCAAGAATTTAGCTTTGATACACCTTTTATACAGTGATAGATAATTATCACTGTGTAATAGGTGTAACAAGCTTAGCAGCTTGCGGAAATTATATTGCTAGTCTAAGCCTCGCATATAAGAACAAATCAAAATAATGCGGTTTGAAAGTTAGCATCAAATTATTATAATTATGTATTTCTTAGCATGAATAAAATAACTATGACTAATGAAATTATTTAAGACAATAATTGTGAAAGTTGAATGTTAAAACTTTCTTTAGCACTTAAGAACTATTAGTCATTTTGTTTTTTAAGGCTTTTTTAAAATCTTCCGTAATCTGTACTGTTTCTTCATTCAAATTCATCTTCATTTCTTTTTTGGTGCGGTTTTTTAAGGTTTTTTGAAAATTTTCGGTAATCTTCGCTGTTTCTTCATTCAAATTCTGCTGCATTTCTTTTTTGGTGCGGTTTTTCCTTAAACTTTCAATAATTTCTTTTAAATTTTTATTTTTCTTCTCTAGTCTTTTGTTTCTTAGTGAAATACTTTTTATTTTCTTCAGTCTGTTTGCGGATACAATTCTCAAACGTTGAATCACTATTCTCATGTTGTGCTCTCGCTCCGTTTCCGTTAATTCATCTATCTCTTCATCCGTTTTCAAAACATCGTCAACCGTATTTTCTTCTTCTAATTTGACCTTTATTGTATTTTCAGAACAAAGTTCTTCCTGAAAAAGAAGAATTTATATTTATGTTTCTATTTCTGAAAATTACATTATAATTGTAGGTAGTCAAAATCACAAAAAACCTAAATAACTATACTAAGTAAACAAACAATTTACCAACCTAATTATAAAAATTTCAATTAAGTACCTACCGTATCAAATCTTTACTTACAACAAGCATTGGAACTGCTTCATTAGACAAATAAATACGGCCACCACCGGATTTTGGATGTATTTTGTCTTGATCCCGAAAGTGATCTGAACAAATGACAGTAGATTTAGTAGGTATCCAGTCAGTCTCTTTTCTCAGCAATCGAATTTTTTCCGTCCACTTAGTACGGCGTTTTGCACTTTTAGGTACCCTGTAAATTTAAATGTATTCTTCTTTAATTATTTAAAGGTCTGCGATTTAATACGTGTGAATTTCAATTCGGATTAAATCGCATTATTATACATAACTATAGAACTACGTTGATAACCAGCGTCACGCAACGAGCTGAGCGCCAAAGAAAATGACAGAAATGCTATTCGATTCTTCGCGTTTGTACTATAGGCGATAATTAGAGCTTCTATTTATATTAGCCTTGGGTGAGAGAAAAAAAACTAAAAAAAGACTCATTTTTATATCACGTATTTAAAACGGACTAAAAATAACTCTATATAGAAATTGTAAACCTAAATCCGTGTGGTGCATTTAGTAAGGTTTATCATCAAAAACGTTTTTTTAGTTAATTATTATCTTCTACTTTTTAGTCAACGTGCTAAAACTTAAAATACACCATCTTTTATCGGAGTACTCGTCAAGACAAATCAAACGAGCTCAAACTCGATGAGGTTGCATGGTTTCAATACTGAGTTCCTGTGGCCTTCTTCCGGCTTCACCATCAGACCCTGGACGGTGGACCTCGTCTTCCGTCAAAGTACTTGTCGAGCAATACGATTCTAACGAGCCCAAATACGTAGCGGTTTTGTGGTTTTATTACAGAATCATCAGATCTTATCAATGACACTAGTCCTGATCTATGTTCAAAGTTTCAAGTCTCTAAGGGTCACCCCAGACCTACCGGTTTCTTTTCTTTGCTTTGCTGTTCTACTTTGCTGTTTAGACCGCCAGCCGACCAGGGTCATTTTCAATCTATCGCATATTGGGACTTGGGACCAGACCAAATTGGCAAGATAGCCATTAGCTTGGTGTTATCAAATATCATCGTCTGGGTTGCGAAGTAGGAAGCTTCTGGGAGATATGCCACCCTGAACATGGTCTCTAATTGCAAAAAATAAATCGATCGCATATTTATATATATTGTGAACAGGGTCGTGGGTGGCATCATTACCTACCTGAACTATTTTTTGTGTTTTCCTAACGATCGTTTAAGGAACAATGCTCACAAGAACATACATATATGTGAAATGTACTTAGATTGAAAATATGCGATAGACTGACAATGAGCCTCTTGGCCGGCGGTCTATAGTAGAACAGCAAAGCAAAGAAATGAAACCTTCCCTATGAGTTAGGGTCTGGGGGCACCCTAACTCATAGGGAAGCTAATATAAATCGTTTGCTAAAATTGTGGACAAACAAACAAATGAATCTTAAATAAACAAACAAACGAATAAACGAGAAAGCAACATAATAAAAACGTGTTAATAAGCAAAATATTACACTTTAGCCCTCATTTGTTACATAAAAAACCTCAATGCAAAATTTCTAGTTTCTAGAATCAACTGTTTAGGTTGAGCGTTGATTGGCCAATCTGTCAGTTTCTTATTTTGTTAGTAAATACCATATTTTTGAAACAAATCATTATTATAATTACAAAAGTCAATAAAATAATTTATCTCTGATATCGTAAAATTTGAATTATAAACTTCAAAATGAATTTATATTGCTATACTAATAACCGCACCGCAATACCGAAATTTAAAAAAAAGTATTTTATAACACTTCTTTGCTAACAAAACAATGTTAAAAAAAATTCATGGCATGCCATGATGCCATGAAACCCAAGATATTAAAAAAATCCAATAATATTCAGCAGATTTATCGCTAAGTCATCGATCACCATCAAATACATTTCAACCTTGGAAATATTTTTTTATAAAGTTTGATTAAATTTTAACTTTGTTACTTACAAAAATTTGTCTTTGAACTTAAAATAATAAAAAATAATAATAACTTACCATGTTTAAAATGAACTGTACGGTGATCGATGACTTATATTAGCGATAAGTCTGCTGGAATACACTCATTTCATTCTTTTTTCCATAGAAAAAGTAAAATTATATTTTTCTAATAGAATGCGCACTATTTTAGAGCATTACAAAAAAGATTTATATTTCAATGTTTACTTTTGCCACTTTTGCTTAAAAATTTCTGGTAGGTACCAACGAGTGTGAAGAAAATTTTACTCCGCCCCATATTTTAAATCTGGGCCGTGTTTCATAAAAAATATTAGTCTAATATTATGAGCATTAGACCGATTAAATCATTAGAGATTGTTTAATAAAAATACAAACTAATAAAAATAGTTATTAGTTAGTGTAGAGTCTAATAATACTATTATTATTTGTTTTTGTTGTGTTTTGTTTTGTTGTGCGCTGTCTCTGGCAACACTGCTAGTCTGTGGTCACTCCCCGTTGAAAAATTGTCCATGTAATATCAACTCGTGCCTAACATTATTTTGGTATTTAATATAACTTATTTGTGGTAATTTTGTCTTTTATTTCTATCAGTTTTAATAGTAAACCGTTTCATAACCAAAATAAACTAATATTATTAAATAATAATATTAGTTACTTTTCATAAGTCTTTCTAGTCTATTAAATTTATTATTAGTTTTTTTTTATCATTTTAAATGAGTGATTCAGAGTCTAGTAAAGAAGATAATGTTATTGTGAGATGCCCGAGGATATTTAGAAGGAGAACTACGTACAGCAGAACATAAGGCATGAAATTTACATATGAATGCAACGAACAATTTTGGTTAGAATTTGTAAAATCTAGGTGTCTTATTATGGTATTGAAATCAGTATTTAATCAGGGGCCTTTTTCATAAAATAGAATGAAATAGGGCCTATTCACCATAGTAGTAGTAGTATACAGGGTGGATTTTTGAGACGGTACATTAAGGGAAGGTACCTTAACCGTTATAGTTACAGGAAAACGTTCTTAGGAGACCATCCATAACTTTTCAAGACATTCTGAACTGCATTCGCAGATTTTGAAGTAGTGAGTACAGAAACTACAGTAAGTCACAACATCGTCGGCACAAGCAGGCACAGTCCTCTACAACATTAGATCTAAAAAAATCGTTTCTGTACTCAAATTTCAGTTAGCCTTAAAGAGTTTTTTTTTTCTACTTCTCCCCGGACTCGAGGTCCAGTCCCTTGTATAGCTATTTCTCATTCATGCCAGTTCTCACTGTAATGCTGCTCGCACTTTCATGCTGCATTCTCGTGTTCATCCTTATGCATACATTAACGGGGGGGATGCCCGCCTATTCTATCTATAGTACTATTTTTATTTTATTCTTTATTTCTCAAACACATGGGAAAATAAAGGTACACTATTTTAAAAACTTTTTTTATGAAATAGGCCCCTGATACTGATGGATCACAGTATTTACCATGCGTGTAGCCGTCGCCAGAGAGTTCGTGCGTATGTCCAAACACCATATATATCAGATAGTCTCATAATATTAGTAACGTCAAAGAGTTCCTTTTTATTATTAGTTATTATTATCAGAAAAATGCCAACTAACAAAATTATTTTATAAGTCTAATAAAATTAGCTAATAATATTAGTTACTTTTATGAAACAGGTGGTGACGGAAAAGACTCATAATCTAGGTACATAAAGCAAAGTCGAGAAACTATTTTTTTTTAACATTGATCTTTTATTTAGTATGTTCAATCATAAATTGTATAAGAGTAGATAAAGTAATGTATGAAAATACACAAAACTAGGTATTATGCATCAGTTTCATGAACTATTATTATTCCAATTATTACAAATTCTCCCTAAAGTGTGGGAAAGAAAACATGTTTTTAATGGTAGCACTTAACCTAAATTACACCATGAGATAGGTACTATAATACAATTTTGCCTTATTTACGTTAATATATCTAAAAACCAGTAAACTTACTTGTGGAAAGTAATTCCGCTTGATTTATTGTGGCTTTCGGACTTTGAATTGCAATCTTTCACTATGCATTTACCCATTTTCGTTTCGGTCGAGTCGCGCGGTTCAACTCCGTTGGCGTCACACTGAACACTAAACTGACGTTAGCTCGGAACATGGCTGTGGACAAATGTGGGGTGGCAACGCTTTGGCGCGGTAAAATAAATACGTTAATCTTCTGTTAGGTATGTTACTTTATAAATTATACTTTGTTAGAACAACAATATTATTTTCACCTCTCCAGCACGAAAAGGGCGTTTTTGGCGCGTAAAAACTCACGACAAAAATCGATTTTGTCGAACGTGAGGCAAAGTGATTTTATAATTTCTAACACCACCTTTTGAAATAATAAAGAAAGAATAAATAGAGTGACAAGGATGAGACTCGCAAAATTGTTATGTGAGAAAATGATAGACAGAATGCTTTATGGATAAAAAAGTACAAAATAAAACTTTGCCACACAGGAAAAGTACCTTATTTTTGCCGAAAGAAGACTTCCTAATGTTTTTAAAAATAATTGGAACTCAAGGAGTTTCAAACCAGTGTTGTTGAAAAAGAAGGTTGATAATTCGAAATAAAGAGTAAGTATTGACGAAATGAAGTCGCATTTATGAAATAAATATAAAACATGAAAAATAAATTAATTAAAATTTGTAACACATTAGTGTTTTATGATTGTAAATAAATAATTAAGATGGGATATTAATAAATAAGAGAAAAACCTCCTTAAAAAAATAACTTAACAAAAATAACTTCAAAAATTTATGGGTATAAAAAGCTAGAAATAAAATTTTTAAATGTGCATAATAGGGAATATCTTAGAGCATTCAACCAAGTATAAATGCTCTAAGGGGAATATGCATTTTTTTTTTGTATCTAATGTATAATGCGTGAGAAAATCAACTGTAATATTAAACTTTTCTCTTGCGTTTTTTCTCGTGATATAGTAAGGTACTTGAAGTTAGCACGCAGCAGCACCTGCCGAATATGCACCATACAAAACGGTCATTATTTGTGTCGTCACCCACCACGATTTCAGGCGCGTTTATTATAGAGTTAGCCAAGAATTTTCAATTAGGTATCTCCCTAAATTTTGTGTTTAAGTACATATGTGTGATACAAAATATTATTTCCTAATCGATATTCTATCTGACTGTATCCAAAAAATATCCAAAAATGAAAGAAAATATCGGCCAAGTGCGAGTCGGACTCGCGCACGAAGGGTTCCGTACCAAAAACGGCAAAAAAATTACGTTTATGTATGGGAGCCCCCCTTAAAAATTAAGTTTATTCTGTTTATAGTATTTGTTGTTATAGCGGCGGCAACAACAATACATCATCTGTGAAAATTTCAACTGTCTACCTGTTGTCATTATTAATATCGAGCAAAAAATGGCAAAAAAAATACGTTTGATGTATGGGAGCCCCCCTTAAATATTAATTTTATTCTGTTTTTAGTATTTGTTGTTATAGCGGCAATAGAAATACATCATCTGTGAAAATTGCAACTTTCTAGCTATCACGGTTCATGAGATACAGCCTGGTGACAGACAGACAGACAGACAGACTTATTTTAAGAAGACTCAAAAGTTTATCAAATCAAAACATTTCTGGCCAATATTCGAAATTCGAAAATAAATAAGGTTGTGACTTTGTGACAGAACCGACACAAAATTTGTGGAACCGAAGACTGCGTAAAAAAATTCTAATATCTGTGGCGTAACGTATATTATTTGCACAGTATAGATACTTATTAGTTGAAAAAACGAATATCTACTCTGTTTTGTTTTTGAAAAACATACTATTTGAGCTACTTTTTAACCCGAGGTCTATAGCTCACGGAGCCACCAAAATGGTACCGGTTCCGTACCAAAATGGTAAAAAAGGAACCCTTATGGTGTGACTCAGTCTGTCTGTCTGTCTGTCACAGCTGGATATCTCGAGAACTACTAATGGTATCAACTTGAAATTTGGAATAGTTTAAGATAACATTTTCCCAACTATTTTGCAAATAAGAAAGAAATAAAAAAATAAATATCTTTTTTACAGCAGGGCCTGAAAAGGGGTCTTAAAAATTTAAAGTGGGGCTACTAGGGCATGTGGGGTATCATATGAAAGAACGCCGTTTGCACATTTTTAACCATTTTTTCTTTTTTTTCTAGACCGCATAGTTTTCGACTTATGATGAAAAATGTAAAAAAAATACCGTCCCCCCCCCCTTATCTCCGAAGTTTGCAAAGAGAAAAATCTGAAAAAAAATTATGTGATAGCAGTTTATATAAAGATTACAGGAAAAATAAAACGATGTCTCAATATAGCACACTTTGTTAGAAATTATCAAATTTCTAAAAAAGTTAACATAAGTTCCACTATCTGTCAAGAGATGGCGCTGACTTAAAACTGCAATACTAATTTTATTATTCTATTCTGCAGTGTGGTTTAATGGTGCAATTATGATGGTACGGAACCCTCGGTGCGCGAGTCCGACTCGCTCTTGACCGGTTTCTTTTTTATTTTAGAAAGTATCACTTTATTCTCTCATAGTCATTCGTAGAAATAATAGCAAAGATGTCAAAAACGGCCACTTTTAGCAGTTTGCTATCTACTTCTATTAGTGACTACGAGGGAATGTAATGATACCGTTTAAAAATACTAGACTGTGGGCCCTAAAAATTGGTAATTTGAAAATAAATAAGGTTGTGACTTTGTGACAGAACCTAGGACTGCGTATATTATTTGCACAGTACCCAGTAGTAATTGGAAAAACTAATAATATCTATTCTGTCTTATATGTTTTAAAGAAACCATACAATTTGACTACAGCTCACGGAGCCACTAGTAATAAATTATTAATTGATAAGGGTTGATAAGGATAGGTAATATACATTTTGGTACCTTAAATATTTACATCCCACAAATATCACACAACTTAAAAATTCCCCACTATCGCAAATTATTTTGAAAAATTATTAGGAAAACTCGGAGGACCTACATTCTGGTTAGGACCACTAAGGATTTCTCGAATGTCCACGCGGACGAAGTCGCAGGCGGAAGCTAGTACTTAGCAGTGGCGAAGGGTCCATACAAGCCGATTCCCATCGGCTTACCTTTTGGAAATCCCACCCCACTGATCCACTATGCAGATCACTACATTTTTCATCATTTTTGTAGAGCGGCTTACCTTCGCCATAATTTCACCCCTCGCCACTGGTACTTAGTAATATAATTATTATCAATCTTCTTTATACGTTACTGCTAAATAATCCGAACTGAGAAATCTTTCAATAATAACAAAACCAGTAGAACTGTTGAAATGCACCTTTAAATATAGGCGAGATCCAGTTCAACTAAAACAATCAGGCTCCAACAAAAAAAGAAACGAATGTGTTAATCAGTGAGATCATTCCATTGATAAGTTGGGGCTAAAAGGATATCGGTGTCGATGCGGCGGCCGCCCGGTGCGCGGGGCGGGAGCGGACGCGGGCGGGCGCCTAGCCGCTACGCGTGACTAGGCTGACCAACTGTCCTGAATTTTACAGGACCTCCCGTTTTTCAACTTAGCATTTTGACCGTGACCTGTATTTTAATAAGAAAAATACAGGACCATACCCTGTATTTCATTGACCACTATAAACCACTGACCCTATAGAGATTTTTGTTTTACTTATTATAGAGATTATTGATTTTGTTCCTTTTAATTTATGTTAGGTATAACTAGCGGCCGCTCGCGACTTCGTCTGCGTGGAAAAATTTTTGCTACCTATCCCTCGGGAACGATACTTTTTTCAGATGAAAGGTACCCTATGTCCTTCTCTTCTCTGTACTTCTGACAACGTGTATCCAAAATTTCATGATGATCGGTTCAGGTGTTAAGATGTGAAGGCGAAACAAACCGTCCGAAACAAATTGTCCCGTATTTTTCCTTAAATCCTGTAATTTTATATCACATTTACTGTAAAATTAGCATACAGGGTTGGTCACCCTAGACGCGACAATCGTGACCAAACCTGTTTTGAGAACCAAGAATGAATCGACCTTATCTACACAGTGAATGAATACCATAGCCGGTGTTAGTTTTATCTGATCCGAATTAGAAGATAAACTTAAAAATTTTGATAGTAACGATCGAATTTCTGATATTTCAGATGTATTTTTTAATTGTACGTTTGATAGGTACCTATAAAATGTGAACTTTTCGTTACAGAATCAGTCTACCGAAAGAATCTCGGCCACGTGAACGAGTCATCCATACCTTTCACCTTTAGGTACTCCATAGGTCAGCGCGATTTTTTTTTAACTGTTATTAACTGGGATTCGTATGTGTAAAATTGACGATCCTGAAATAACTTAAAATCAAACATTGGTAGGTATTAAAATTGTTAGCCATACATTGATTGAAAGTTCGATATTATTTAACCTTGGCATTTAACACGCTTTACTAGCAAAGTAAATTAAGAGTTGAATTTAGATTTTCATTGGACCTTTGGATATTATTTACTTTCAAACTCAAATCTAGGGTAGCTGCAAGTTCTCTACCGAATTTTAGAGAATCGATTTGTTAGAATCTACCATTTAATTTCTTTTACTGTGTTTTACAAATAAGCCTCTGCAACAATTCTAATTACTCCAGACGAAATGTAGGAAATCAAATTCAACTCCATAATTTAGCCCTAAATAAAGGGTGAATATGATCCTTTCCACATTTGATAATATACATTTCGCTCCGGCAACGCTTGCCAACGGATTGTTTTACAGCCACCGAGCTGTAGGTTTGTAAGCAAACAACAATTGGAGAACTCGCTTGGGAATGGCTCATTAAAATCCGAGTAATCCCGACATCAATGTCTACGAACAATACGTCCGTATATTACATTACGATATAAAATGCAGTACATGGAGCCATAACAACCTCGCATCCGGTACCAAGCGTCTCGCAGTAACGGAAATAACTTATCAGATACGCCGGTCGTGCGCAGCACGTCGCGTCGCCGCGTTAAGGGCAAAGCCACGACTAGCATCTTACTTAAAATTTAAAGTGATAGTGGACAGCCAGAAAAGGTGTTTGATAAAGACGTCGGCGTCGTCGGAACAAATTCTCACTTTTGACTCAGAAAATTCGCCAATTACATAGATTATTACGTAACTATTTAATAAATCTGTGCTATTACTTCACACGATGACATGTTGTCTATTAATTTTTACAACTATCGCATCGTCAGTATTTGAAGTGACTTATCACCGCCTTAGTGCTTGAATGGCCAATCGACCAGTGAGCATACAGGAGAATTTTTTTTAAGTTAGTTTTCGATTTTATTAGAAGATTACTAAAATGATTCCTAAATTAGATACATGCAGTATTTAAGTGACATCCAAAAAAATATATTTTACAGCGTGTAATCAGATTTACTATAGTTTGAAATAAAAAAGTGAATTTTGGTAAAATTGGTCAATTGGCCAATCAAACACTAGGGCGACAATATGGTGATCCCGAGTTGTGGCTGAGCTCTTTCACGAGCACAGCGACTGGCTCCGTGCACGCTTTTAGCGCCACCTAGCGTGTTGCACCTTTGATGGCTCTGACCTGACCGTTTTGACGTTTTGATATGTAATGGCGGCATTGTGACAAAATGTTAAAAAATACTATACATATTGTGTTATTAATGTAAATTTCAAAATTACTGTGATTTGGGTGGACAAAGTGTTGTGAAATCATTTTTGGTCATTTTAATTAAATATGGCAAGTAAGATCTATTCAAAAAGAGTGTTTTATTTTGGTAATATCAGGGTTTGTTTACTTCTTTTTTAGTTGTAGATTTTGTATAACAAGAGGATAAAGCTACTTTAATAATTTAACTTATTGATAATAAACATATATAATTATTCCTGTATAGCTAATAATAAATTAAATATCGTTTTCAAACAGATTACAGAGCCTTCATTATTTCTACTTTTTGCCACCATGAGCGCTGCGATCGATTATTATACCTTCGCACCCTCCCATGCATCTCGCTGGCAGATGCAAGGAAATAAACGCATGCCTTGGATTGGAATGCGCCACACCCTCGTACGTCTGATAAAGTTATACGTTCGATGTCGAATGCGGGAATGCCTTTATTGTGCCTGTCAAATATCAGTAAGCAATTTTTGCACAGCGGATAATGCAATCACCGGCGTGATCAATACCATTTTCATTTTTACTTCATTTTCTTTATTCACTTTCATTGTACACTCCAGCCTGTACAATGACTATTGACAGGTGATCCGAATCCTTGATACTTGGTTAAATCATGGTTAAATGCTGTAAGCCTCGATAGCCACAATGTCAATTAAAATATCTCATACACTTCTATACCTTCTATACTTAGAGCATTAACCAAGTAGCTCCAAAGGGGAGTTAAGCTATAATAAGTATTATAACTCAGTAACACCAGTATAATTTTGCACTAGGCTTCATGCGTTTGGTCTATTGCGCTCTTTGTGTGTGCATAATAATATGATGTGATGAGAAAGCCTAAGCGCTTAAAATAGTTACATAAGTACCTAATATTTTTAACAACTGACTGCACTGCCATAAGAAGTACAATCGCCCACCACCGCCATGTCTGCATTGAGGTGTATTCCCATGTGCTCGCTAATATCATCATCTCTACCACTTAAATTCGTAACCAGCTCCAAAGAAAAAGTTACTCAAAGATTCTCAAATCAATCCATTATGACCTCTTTTTGGACAAAACTTAATTTGTAAATAGTTGGTAAAATTCTAGATAAACCGACTTTTGTAGGGTATTTTTTTTTACAATTCGTAATTTTTTCAAATTTACTAAAAAACAATTCTGTATTTATATATACATCCCACTTTTGTTATGATTATGTTGTGTTTGTTAGTGTGTGCTTTTTATTACGCTAAGACTAAGCAAACCACCATTACTTTTATTTAAATTTCAAACAGCACAGTGTAGATATTGTTGTATGGCCTATGGTATTAGGTTATGAGAAAAATGAAGAGAGACGTAAATTAAAATGAGACTCCAAAAATTAAGCATTAAAAAGTAAAACGCATGCAAAAAGTCCGGCAGACTAGCATCTGGTTTCTGAAAATTATTTAATCTGCCAGCTATATTACGTTCAAATTATCACATTTACTGAGGCACAAAATACTTATACTTAAACTCTTCTAGTCAGAAAAGCCGCTCGGAAAAAACGTGGTTTTCCATGCGAAAGTTTAAGTATACAATACTTAAATTTTCCTTAAGGCAATAATCACGCCAAGTCAAGGTTTATGTGTCTCAGTAGTAGTTGTAGCAGCTCTCCAGAAAAATAAAAGACGGAAGAGTTTTCTCTCTAAAACACACATACAATGCGATTAAATTGGCAATAAACAGTGATCCGCTGTAACTACACCCGAGGATGTATGGCAAAGAGAAAATTTTACATTATTAAAATACGTCGTTTTGTGCCGCATTGCCATAGATTGTCTATTGTCAATTTAATCGCTTTGTACTTTTTTATTTTTATTATTTTATTTTGTGACGAAGGTATCTCTCGGTAGCGCACCGTCTGGCACAGTCAGAGTCGCGTAGTGACGGACAATAAAAAACACTTGGAGTTGTCCAACCGCAGCAAGACGTTCGCTATGAGGCTTTCTAGCCGTGCGACACAATGGCTGCGACGCCCCGGATTATTCTTTGTGCTGGGGACAGGTAATATCGGTAGTGCTGCGCCCGCTCAGCCGTGACCGGTTGTCGATGCTGTTTTGTTGTATGTGACGGCGATATTACAATGAATGAAAATAACAACTTTTTTTAGGAATCGCTTAGTGAACTTTTGTACTGTTTACCTAGATCGAAGTTTGTTCTATAGTCTGCTAGAAAATAATTTGTAGGGTGAAAATTATAATCTTAAAACTTCGCACATTATATAGTAAAACCTAATTTCTTTTTATCCCGGAAAATCATACTTTTGAATCTCGGAACGGAACACGTTAAATTATATTTCTTTACAGGGCAATGAACGGAATGGAAACCTACAAAATACAATTCTCATTACGTTCTTTATTTAGTCTCTATACATAAATCAAGTTAATAATTTTTATGATCTTCATGCTTTCATTATGAAATATTAATTGACTGGAATTCGCTCGTGTATGATGAGGATATAAGATATTGCTATAATATTATCTCAGGCGCTAGTTTATTTCAAGCTAGCCCCGCTTCCTAAATGGTTATTCTACTAACATTAACGTTAGTAGAATAGAATTACAATGTATGGGATTCACATAAACTAACACTTAGCTCCTGTCAATCCCTTACATGGTCATCCTTTTTTTACTAGTGTTAATTTTAGCAGAATGGCCATTTGAGTAGGCCTTCAGTTTCCGCACCGAAGGTTTCCGCTGCTCTCTTTTTGGACTTCATTTAAATGCCAGTACCTACTAACAAGTATTATAAAATAATAGCCACAACTCCCATTAGAATCATCGTAACAATTATTACTGTCACATTTCACGTAAGTATTAATTTATTGTGGTAGTGAATATATACGTTCCGATGAAAGACGTCAGCAAACGCACTCAGTGTCGACAAACATTTGAAATCCCTATCGAGACGGCAATATCGTACCGTTGCTATGTGATTGGCGCGTGCCGTGGGCGGCTGCATAATGAACCGAAGTCAGGGTGGAAGGTGGCCCCCACCCTGACGCTAGATTGGAATCGGTACGACCCAGCGCCCTCTACCGTCAAATCCGTCAACATCTTCATCCCGATGCTGGAGCCTCGGTTCATGGATGCTCCCTTTAATACAACACATGTCAAATAGACCTGAAATTGAAAACTCACCATGCATCCGTTGCATCGCTTCGCTATCTAGTATGTAAAACATAGTTCAAATAAGTTAAATACTTACATATTATTATTTTGTCACTTTAGTCTCAAAGTGTCCCCCTTCAATGTTTTTTAAGCATGTACCTAATGTACCTCAGCGTTTCAGCTTATGTTCTTTTTGTACTTATATCTTAGTTAAAAAATTACTGTGACAATTTTTTAATATTTAATATGAGCTGTCTTGAAAATCTGTGTGAGAAGGAACACTATTTTTGTGCTGAAATTAAAATTAACTAAAACATTGGCAGGCATAATTAAAATTATGCTTACTAAAGTTTGGATCTGATTACTTTGTTTATTTTTACTTAAAACGTTTAATTAATACCCTTAAGGGGTTGTATGACCGAAAGTGGCGCCCTCAGAGGTTTTTATTTAATAAGTTATTAATAGAAAAAGATTTTAATAATGTTTATCGTGGAGATTTTAGGGCCTATGGTCTAGTATTTTTAGAAGGTATCACTATATGCCCTCGTAGTCATTCGTAGAATTAGATAGCAAATGTGTCAAAAACGGCCACTTTTAGCAGTTTTTCTATCTACTTCTAGCAGTGACTACTAGGGAATGTAACGATACCGTCTAAAAATACTAGACTGTGGGCCCTAAAATCTCCACGATAAACATTATTAAAATTGTGTATTAGAATTATAATATTTAATAAAATTCACCGCGGCGCCACTTTCGCTCAGAGCACCTTAAAAGATTGCTAGCTCCTATGCTCAAAATGCACATAAGTAATATAGCTAGGTACACATACAAAATATTGGAAAAACATAAAAAGATTTTGATTAGTACAAAACATTTAATAAATTAGAACTTTTGAGAATTTTATTGTGAAATGTATCAAAAAATATTTTCTTTAAGAGCAAAATATTAAAATTTTCCTGCTCTGTAGTAACCTTTTTGTTGAATGCTTATGCATTTTGTAGGAAGTCGGCTGTTTATTTTTTCAGTTTTCCGCACGATTGCGATTCAAGTCCGGTTCAAAAAAAATATGGACAGTAACTTTTGGGAGGCAGCCTTTTTAAATAAGTAACTCAGTTTATATTAAGAAAATGCAATTTAACTGTAAATTTTTGTCGTGATACTATAAGATCAATATAGATATTTAATTAAACTCATACAATATTCTTCGATATCTGAATAGTTATGATTATTTCCGTAAAGCTATTCAAAATTCAAATATACTCGTATTATAATAATTGGAAATTCAAAAACTTCATAATTCGAATGACTACTAGAAGGTTTAATTTTAAAGTTCATTATATTGGCGTGGAAACCACATAAAATAATGTTTCGTTTTATGTAAGTTATGTTCCCAAACATTTCTTAAATTATTTTTTATTTTCTTTTAGCACATCTTTACAATCCTTATAAGCAATAGTCGTATGTTCAGAGAGACGGGCTTTGCAAAAATTAGCACCTTTGTAAGTGTAGCCTAAATATTCAAACTGTTTTTGCCTCGAAAAGATCTAAAAGCACGTCATTTTGGACGCTTTTTGGTCCTCATTGTGGCATTTTACTGGTACCATTTCATTTTCACCCTGCATGTGATCCCCTCTAATGAGCGTGACGTAATTAATGGATCCCTTGCTTACAGTTAATGAATTGTAATTTTCATTATTTTCACTTTGTCCATTCCGTTATGACGTGTGGGACTAATTTGAGATATCAACGCTTCCCTCACATTATGTTTTATTCACCAAAAATATGTATGAATAGAATGAATTTGTATTTTTTTATGCACAGCGGAATAGTGCTCGGACATGTTAAGTGACGAAGGTAGAAGTGCACTACACCCGAAATCCTCATCACTGAGGAACTAGCTATCTTACTTCTACCTGCCGGAACACAACAATTTTTCAATTGTTGTTATGGCGTTAGACTTAGGTAAGATGATGGTAGCTAGCCTGGCTAGCTACCTTGACTTGAAATAAGCCCTACCGCCAACCAAACCGAGTACAAATGTACGCCTCTCCTGGGAATCGAACCCGGGACGCATACAAGGACGCAGGGGGTCTTACACGGGTGAGCAAACTACTAGACCACAGAGGCGGTTAAAAAGTAATACTTTTTCATCTCTTTTATTCTAATTGAAATAAGGTTGAAATCTTGGTTGGTACGCTAGAAGCAAACATAAAAGCCGTGTAACGTGGCCGTGCGACCTCTTTCTCCAGAGTAAAAGTTATTTCTCAATCTTGAATTCGAAACTATGTATTAAAAAAAAAAATGTCATATTAAAAGTTAAAATAAAGCATTCATGTCCTGCAGTTAGAAAGTGAAGTGCTCATGAGCGACATTACTTAATTACACAAATGTTTGCACCCGGATTTACCACTGCCCGCCATTAGCTCATGGTGTAGACACGCAAACGACAAGGGAGCGTTTCCTAAACGTTTTATTTACACTTTTATTTAATGGTTTATATCTGTGTTAATGCGACGAAAATATTTTCTTTTCATTTTAGACAATAGGGTTAATTGCTGTTGCTTTCCCGCAGACCTCCACATCTCTCCTTCTTTTACCTCCCGAAATAATCTCGGGCTTTTTTTAGCTCATTATGACTTGATTCGAGATATTAAGTAGACCTTTTGCGTTGAGATAGTCCAAGTGGTAAAAGGGATGTGCTTTTCACGATTGAGTGTAAATTTTATTGAGAACTTTTACTCCAAAATAGTATAAGATGTATAATAGAGGAATTGAATTTGATACATTATAGCTTTAATGTATAGAGATGAATGCCATGAAAACATTAGAAAAATAAATACTGTCTAAGTAAGTATATTAAGTTAAAAATAATTATGATTTGTCAATTGACATCACATAAACCCTTAACATAAACTAAATTTAACTCTACATCTCGTTTATGTGGTTTAAGTGAGACCAATATACGATACATATATTGCTATTTTTACTTGCCAATACTGCTGCCATAACATACACCTTTCAAATTGCTCAACATCTAATAGATGTGCAGAGCATAACAAGTCAAGCTGTATTGTATACCCGGGGTGAAGATACAGAATATATAAATAGGTGAAGATATGCCATCCCTTTGTTAGGGAGCCAGACGGTCGCCGCCAACGTATAGCGCTAATAAAGCACCCCTTTGCACTTTTTTATTCTGTCAATAGACATAACGCGGTGAATAGGTTGTGACCACAAAAAATAATTCTGTGTTAAAAAATAAGTTTTCCGACGTTGCGATATGAAATAGCTGTAGACATAATTTTGGGAAAAAGGACCACGTAAACGTAATTAATGTCAGTGCTGTGTATATGTGAATTATTAACAGTTAACTAAATTCGACTCATGTTATGAGATTACATTTGCTTAAAAAACATATTTACCAAGTAACTCGAATAAATTAAAGTATAGGGCAAAAAAATACTGATATCTAGTCAGCTAGAATTATAAGTATTTTAGTCAGAAGGTAAGAGCGGAATTGTAAAGCGTCCGTTTTGTATGTTATATTTTTAAGACGCAGTATTACATTGTTCTTTACAATATTATATTAGTTACTTCATTTTCATTACATGTTTTTCTTAAAGCAGACAAATTAATTATTATCCCCGTCATGCGCGTTGACGTGATCCGCAACTGAAAATGTCATAAAACAAGAAAATTTTAATAGGGTAATCTATTAATTAATGAATTATTATTTTCAATAAGATAGGGTCTAGGTATATATAAAAAAAATACAATTGTTTTTCGTTTTTGAGGTGAAAATCATGGCCGCCAGGCGCATTACCAATTGACGGGGATAGTAATTTAAATTGTAGTGTGAGTGTGAATAGCGAATCAATAAGAAGATAAATCATTTGCACTCATTGTTTGGTTACTAATATACTTATACATCCTATAAAGTTGAAGGTATGCGAGCGAAGTCACAAAATTAAACCAATAATACGTCTTGAGTTACCAAGACTGGGCTGCTTTCTTAAAAAAGTTTCAGAAACGAAAGCTCGTAGTTTTATCTAGGTAATACGAATTCCAAATCACTGCAGTGAGATTCAATTTTCGTTTTATAAAAACTCTGTAATCCGCTGGCCTCACCGATGTCGCACGACGATAGTAAGTTAAGTAATTAATTTAATTTTGTGACGAACTTAGATTTCTACATGTAGTAATTTCTTGTAACAAAACACTTTTATGGACGGCCTCTGGATTAGGGTTACCAGACGACAGGATTTGTCCTGACATGTCAGGATTTTTGGGTCCCTGTCAGGATTCCGGTCGGACTTGGAAAATGTCAGGCTTTTTTGAATTATTCACATAATAGAAAACAAACTTTAAAAGTTAAGCTTTATTGATCTTTATTTTTTTGGAATAATCAACTAGTACAATTTACTAAAAAAATTACTATAACTTTGCAATAAATATTATCAACTTAGCAAAATGTCAGAAATTTTTAGTAGAAATTAGGCTGTTTGTCAGGATTTTTAACTCTGCCAAAACATTGAGAAAATTAAAACCAAACTAATATATTTCGTATCCGCAAATATTTATCCCACCAAAAACATTTTCATGTATAGTGTTGCCAAAGTTCCATATGGCTTGCACTGTCAAAAAGTCATCAGACCTCATGTAGAGCCAATCTACTAACTCTACGCTCCCTAACTCTACAAGCCCTAACTTCAAAAACTCTTCACCTTAGTCAAAATATGTGGCTTGGCCATTTCGCTACATGGACAAATGTATTCACTCTTCAACAATAATAGTTCTTGTAATAACGAAACGGCCAAGCCACATATTTTGACTAAGGTGAAGAGTTTTTGAAGTTAGGGCTTGTAGAGTTAGAAGCTTGGCTCTACATGAGGTCTGATGACTTTTTGACAGTGCAAGCGATATGGAACCTTGGTAACACTATACATGAAAATGTTTTTGGTGGGATTTCATTCCTTTTTGTTGTAAGTAACTTTCCATAAACCAGAAAACCTGTAAAATTCGATCAACATCAACCAGCGTACTTGTACTATTATTTATTTTAATCTGTGGTAGAACTAATTCATTTATGCTGTGATATTATTTTCTTTTACTCTTTCACGTAGAATGTGACAGTGCAAAGAGCAAAATAGTCTGCGTGAGGTTTGCGCCACGAAAGAAGTAGTTTTGAAATTAATACAATTTCTTTTTTATGAATATTTTTTTCCGTTGCTTTAACAGTGATTTACTAAGTCTTAAAAATAATGACTAAATATTTAAAGATTTTTCAGATACATATGTCTTATTTTTTCAGACCTCTAGCATCAAAATTTGCGGAAGTCTCATACAAACTTCCATCCCTAGTTTAAGGAGTTTGGGGGTAAAAGTTCCGAATTTTATAATTTTTTTGTTGTTTGTGTACTAAAACTAGCTTACATACCGAATTTCAGCTTTCTAGGACCTCAGCAAGTACCCTAAAAATTTTGATTTTTATCAGTAAGTTTTGACGAAATCGGGGTTTTTTAGATCTCAATAAAATCCAGAGTTCAAGAGCTATACAATTGAAACTTTGTATGTTTAATAAATCTACTACTGACATCATATTCCAAAAATTTTGTTTTTCTGGTGTAATCCAAACCCAAGTTATAAGGGTTAAGCAGTTGGAGGGTTAAAGTCCAATTTTATATTTTTTTTGTTGTGTGTGTCCTAATACTAGCTTACATACCAAATTTCAGCTTTCTAGGACTTCAGGAAGTACCCTATGAGTTTTGATGATCATGAGTGAGTCAGTGACGAAATCGGGGTTATTGATATCAATAAAATCTATATTATAAAAGCTATACAATTGAAACTTTATATATTTAATAAACCTACTACTGACATCACATTCCGAGAATTTTGTATATCTAGTATACTCCAAACCCAAGATATGAGGGTTCAAAAAAACGACAAAGCGCTTCGAGAAAAGGTAGGTAGTGCCCTTGCGCTTCGCTTCCTCGTCTTGGCGGGAGCACTACCGTGCTCCCAGATAATCTCTTTATGAAACCCAATACTAGTGACGTTCCCAAATAATTAAATACTTGTGTTCTCACATTGTTTTACCAGTATGTCTGTTTTTATAGAATAGCTCTGCTAAACGTAAACGTACACGTTGTAATTACGTTTTATTAAATCCTTTCACGGCCCATATTAACACGTTAACAGCGCACATTCAAATTAAAAGTGTTGTTCACTCGAAAGCGGTGTTTGTAAAATACTTTTGTAGTTATTCGAGTATCTCGTGTCTGATGCTACACCACGCATTGTTTACAACCAGTAAATTAAATGTCTGCTGATTAAAAATACATGTTATTTATTCACACGCATGACAAGTTGAGTTTACATTTTGTTTTCAGTAATGTTGACACAGATTCAAGTGGAAATAAATTCGGTTCAATTGGAATGGAACACATGCGGTTTTTATCACGTAAAATTTTATTACATAAATAATACTTGTATACCTTTCGGCCGCCATGGCAACTGAGTTTCGCAACCAGTTGTGAAAAAGGAATTTTTATTCATTTTTGGCAACTAGTTGCAATGGAAGATTTTTTTTTATTAATACGCAACCAGTTGCCAACAAAGAAACCTTTCGGCTGCTGTGGCCTGAACTGAACCTGATGCTGCTGCCATAAATAAAAATTCCTTTTTCACAACTGGTTGCGAAACTCAGTTGCCATGGCGGCCGAAAGGCTTGTATAGTATATCATATCTACATACAGGCTGTTTCATAATAACCCGTTTATTTTATTTGTATAGAAAACTGCAATGTGACAACCCTAGACGCAAATAGATTATTGTTTTCGATAATCAGTCGCACAAAACACAATTTAGGTCTAGGGACTATGCAGTTGATCATGAAAAGATTTTTATGCAGTTGATCATGAAAAGATTTTTTTTCAAAAAAGTGGCGGTATTTCGGTTTTATAATAATTTTCCGGGGTTGTATGCATGGTACATGTTATGGTCCAAACATACTTACTTAGTTCTTTACCTAAAGAAAAATGTATAAATTTTACCGGAAATATTTCATATTAAAGAAATAAATTTCCGATCGACAACAATCACAAGCAAATTTAAGATAGGTCTGTCGGGTCAGCTAGACTAGAGGTGGTTTCTAATTTTCACGCAGAATAAAAAAAAAACAATTTTGGATTATAATTTTATGAATTTTACACGGAATATTTACCATTTATCAAAGAACTAGCGGCCGCCCGCGACTTCGTCTGCGTGGAAAGGTTTTTTGCTATCCCTCGGGAACTATACTTTTTTTCGGGATGAAAGGTACCTTATGTCCTTCTCTGTACCCCTGACAACGTGCATGCAAAATTTCATGATGATCGGTTCAGTAGTTAGGACGTGAAGGCGTAACAAACAAACAAACAAACAAACGGACTTTCGCATTTATAATATTAGTAAGGATAAGGATAAGGAAGAATGCTTCCGACCAACGTAGCAACATGACTCCGCAAAATGGAACGAAAGTGCGAATCCTCAAAATTACTCAGCATTTTAAAAAAGAAAAGTAACTCGGAAGAGAATTTCTAGCGAGTGTGGAATTTCTGCGGAAGACGGCCGGAAACACTACCCTCGATCGAAGGGAAAGTGGCTCCGAGCTTTGACCGGTCACTCGTCCCTTTTGGGATTTCCAGTTTTAAACTTTGGTTGCTCGATAAGCGCTTTCGTTCGCTCTCATCATCACCAGAAAGTTTAGAAGGTTGAATTATGTTTTTGTTTTTTGTTTCGACAGGATAGACTTCTATAGAGTTTTTGGCGCCATTTTGTCGAGTTCGGTTCGATGACTATTTCAATTATTCGCTAATTGATTCAAGTGCATATTGTGTCTTAAAATTGGTGCAGTTTTGTGGTACAAGTGTCTACGCAACTGAACAATATGTGGAATAATGGAAATAGGCGCAATCTTGGTTGTGTGAAGTTGAGACTTTTATTGTAGTGGTGGCTACTTCGGCAGAATTTACCGAGTAAACTGTCTTGATATACTTGGTGCCAAATGCTCCAAGCAGCATTGAAATGCGATGCACCCGCATTCTAATGTGAACTGAAACAATCTACCACTGAACTATTCAACACTTGACACTGGCAAGAATTATATACTCCCTAAAGAGGAGAGTAGATTGCCAAACTAAAAATAGGAAGAAGACTTCTATCATTTCTAATAAACTGGCGCATTCCTTAGAAAGAGAGTGTTTTGTTATTTTGTACCTCTACGAATATACAGTAAATTTATATTTTCACGTCAAGCCATGTGTTGTGGATAATTAATTTGTCGACCAAGTCAAACCAACTCGTCTATTATTTCTTTACTGCTTCACAAGTATTTCAAAATTTTACAGAACATTTTTGAAGCGAGATGGGACGGTTTGATTATTCGTGACAAAAGAAATTCAACGAAAAATAAATTAACTTGTGAATAAATCATAACCACGTTATGGTGATTGCGGAATGGGGAGGACATTTTATATTTATAACAAATTTACTGTAGCATTGATTGGTTTGTACAGATTGAGAGCTGATCAAATGTATCGGTATTTTCATATTGTGAAATGAAAATGAAAAATTGTTTCGAACTTCTGGCAAATTACCCATTTGTCAGATGAATATTGTGATGTAACTATTTTGGTTAAGTTTTTTAAGATTATTTAATTTAAAACGTTACTTTAATTGATACCATTTTCCGTACTTTAATAGATATCATTTTTCGTAATTCTGTATATTTTTTAGTTTTCTTAGTTCATTGATTGATCAGTAATCAATCCATGCCAAGAATAATTTGTACAACTATACATCAAAACGATTTTACTTTGTTGTTAACTAAGTACCTATTTTTTATATTTTCATATTAATAATTCTGAAATATCAGTGTTTTCATAGCTATACTTTAATTTAATCTTTTATGAAATGAAAAATAAAACCTTAACAGATTCTTAGACAACCCCAAGTTAGACTTTTCCAATGTGTGCGCAAATAAAATAACACGACTTATTTTTTCTCATAACAGGGATGAATAGACATAAAATACGTGCAATAGATAACGGTCTTTAAGTAGGATAAAAATGACAGAAATTTATTATTTTTTTAATGTTCCACAGTAAACCAACCCCTTTTACGTCAGTCGCGGAACAACGAATGATGTGAACATGACTGGCTATATTTGCTCCACTATTTCGCATCGGGTTTCTAAAACTTTTTAGAACGCATCATAAATGTTTTGATATTTCCAAAAAAATAACCTGGGTATGAAAAAGTTTCATTGCCAACATGGTAAAGCTACTGTTAATAATAGAATTCAATTCAATATTTACCTCTAACCAGAGTAAAATGTATCCTATGTTTTAATCCAGGGGGCTAATTGTCTAATTTAAAAATCTATCGCAATTGCTTTCGTTTGACAGATGGATGTAACACATTGCTGCATTCCTTTGGTAAGTTTTTATTTATGCCAAAAAGAAGCTTCAATGTGTTACATCCTGAAAGCGATTGCGATAGATTTTGAAATTAGACAATACAAAGGCAGGTTTTAAACTATCTGTGTGCCCAACCAAAATCGTTCAGCCGTTTTTCGTGATTGAGTAACAAACATCCAAACATACAAACTTTTACATTAAAATATTAGGTAAGTTATATTAGTAAGAACAGGAACTAGGGTATACCTACTAGGTGTTTGTTAATACTAAAAAAGCTTGCCATTACATAAAGTACCTACTCATAAAAGACACGCTTGATATTTTGTTGTTCCCCATGTTATCCAAAAAAATATTCAAATCTCTGTAAAAATTGCAGAAAGCTCAAGGGCACTACCTACCTTTTCTAGAAGCGCTTCGTCGTTTTTTTGAACCCTCATATCTTGGGTTTGGAGTATACCAGGGGCCCAATCGCACTAATTCTGAACGATAAAACCAAAACCGTTACGTTGTCATTGAGGTTATATTTACCTAAAAATCTTTGGTTTAGCTTAAGAAATTTCATTTAAATTGTCCGAGATTGTCATTCTAGGCTCCTTAGGCACAGCTTTGTACAATTTTAACATAATTAAAGCGAGTATTTTTCTGTAAACAAAACTCAAGCGGTAACGATTTGGTTTTGGTTTTATCGTTGTAAATTAGCGCGATTGGGCCCCAGATCTCGCACTGTCAAAAAGTTATCAGACCTCATGTAAAGCCAAGCCTTACTAACTTTTAACTTACTCTACGCAAAAAACCTTACTTCAAAAACTCTACACCGTAGTCAAAATATGTGGCTTGGCCATTTCGCTACATGGAAAACTTTATTCACTGTTCATTACTTTTCTGATAAACAATAGTTCATGTAGTAACTAAACGGCCAATCCACATATTTTGACTAAGGTGTAGAGTTTCTGAAGATAGGGCTTGTAGAGTTAGAAGCTTGGCTCTACATGAGGTCTGATAACTTTTTGACAGTGCGAGCCATATGGAAGTCTTGGCAACATTATACATGAAAATGTTTTTGGTGGGATCTGATTTTTCCAAATGTAAACCTTTCGAAAATAGATATTTTCAATCACAGAGCCATTTACTCCCTAGTGGGACTGAAAACAAAATGAGCTAAAAAAAGACACTTACCAAAGAGACCACACGTGGGCGAGGTTGTAAAAATACTTCGGGTATTTACGTTGATATTGCTTAAAGGTATACTGGTAAAATAGAACGAAGGTCTTTTTCATTAATATAAATGACGCACAATCGTTGTGTGATGTGTGTAGTGAAACTGCATGTGAAACAAGAGCTGCATGAGCTCATTCCACCTTCTCCTTTCTTCCATCGGACATCCAGACGCACTGCAGGCTACCATCCGTTCTTGGTTGATATACCTCCTATGCGTACTAAACGCTACTCATCATCGTTTATAATGCGCACAGCCAAGGAATGGGATTCCCTGCCGGCGTCTGTGTTTCCGAGCACATACAACCTGACTCTTTTCAAGGCCAGAGTGAATAGGCACCTTCTGGGCAAGCTCGCTCCATCGTAGACCCCGTCTATACTTTCGGGCTAGACTAGGGTCAAGAGCAAACCCATTATAATTAAAAAAAAAAAAAAAAAACTCCTGCTCTTTTTATTTTATACATTTTTCAACATAGAATCACCAAGTAATTGTATTTTTTTTCAGCTAAAAAAGAACATAATAAGCTCAAAATGACCGCAACTCTATGACCTAGGTACATAGATATGTGCATAGTACTATTCTAAAGGTTTGCTGCACGACTATTTTTTGAATTTCTGACATTATTAAGATTGTTTGCAAAACGTCCTGAATTTATTTTATTGCAGACGGTATATTTGTTTGCTAGTCAAATAATTAAACAGCTGATATTCATTGCTAATCATATTTATTAATGACAGACCAAATGATTACTTCTCTTTCTTAACAAATATTTCGATAGGTATTGAAATTAAGTTCTTATATTGTTTGTCAGGTATGATAGATTTCTTTCGTTAGCATAGTTTTTAATTGTCTTTAAGGCTCGGTTATGCGGAAACATAAGAGACAACTTTGTCATTTTCGTTACGTGTAAAGAGTATGGAAAATAATCCCACTTCTGCACTTTTTCGATGTTTTTCGTTGTTTTTTCATCATTATCTTTAGCACAATTATTTTTCTTAAAAAAAAGTTATTGAAGCAACTTCACAGTATGTTAAAGTATATTTTGATGTAGAATTCAATACGTTTCCGCTATTATTTACGCCAAAAATATGACCCGCGAGTCCCGCGACAAGCGCTTTTGATGATATTCAGATTTTTTTACAATCATCTGTGAGGTTTATACGCAATTTAATACGTGTAGCTACTAGATAATCTTTTTAGCTTGTCGTATGTTTTTTTGTGGCAACTTAACGTTTTCTATAAAAATATGGCCCGCGCAAACCATATTTTCCTATCATGGACCCTTAACTCCTAACTAATTTAATCAGCTATCGTTTACCTTGTATCAAGAATTAACTATAACTGCAGATACTTATGATATAACTTCGTAAGCGATAAAAGCCTAATAGCAGCCGGTAAGTCATACATAAATTACAATAAGTACTTGATTGTTTATTGGTTTGAAATTCGCTGTGTCATGTTTTTAGTCTAAGCTTTGATTTATAGAATACCCACAATGTATAAATTGACTGAAAATAATAATAACAATCTCTAGCATTTATTTTACATCTATATTCTATTTCGTCATCACGAAGAAAACATTGACAGTAGTACGTTGCTATATTATTTACATCCCTTCAAAATAAAATGACGTCGGAAATCTGCAATATATGGTGAAAGATTTACAAAATAATATTCCAATTAGTTGTGCAAACGCTCACCCGCTATCTGCATACTAAGAGCTAAAACGCATTAGCGGCAGGCCGCGACGCGGCGCGGCGTGCCGTTGCGGCTAGCCGTAAGTAAGGTACGCCGCAATCGCACGCCGCGCGCCGCATTCCGGCCAACCATATCGTCTTGGTTCTGTAGCGGCCTGCCGCATTTCGTCGTCAGTGCTTTTAGAAGTATTGGACATGATGAACGTCGAAGAAGTAGCTGTAATTATTTAATAATTATCTCTAAAATAAACTTTTCCGTATCAAAATCCACCATGCGCGTCCTGCATAATACAATGGTGGTACAATGTCTAGCGACGACTGACTTGACTGGCCGGCCGAACGGGCAGGAGCGCTTGCGGCGTACCGCGCTGAGTCTCCACGCGCGCCGCGCGGTTGCGGCACGCCGCTACATTTAACCGATGCGGCCCACCGGAGCTCCAAGACAACCGGAGCGGTTGACGGCGGCCGCAAGTCAGTGCATTGGCATCAAGCGGTTTCATATAAAAATTGAAGTGCGGCATGCCGCCGCTAGTGCGTTGTGGGCCTTATACTACCTACTTATACTAAGTCCGCCGTAACAACGCCGCTATTGAAACTTCACTACACTTAAGATATTGACTGACAGTATTATTTACAAGCTAGTAGTGAGACGTCGTTTATCTTCAAAATGTTTTGCTTTAAAAACAATCTGCCTATTTAAGTATTGTCTAATTAAAAATCAACGCAATTGCTTTCAGGATGTGATACATTCATACTTCTTTTTGGCACAAATGAAAAATTACCAAAGAAATGTATCAATGTGTCACATCCATCTGACAAACGAAAGCGATTGCGATAGATTTTGAAATGAGACAATTAACCCCTGGACGGACATTTACTCATGTGATAAAAGGCTGCCACTGTGTGAAGCATATACAGGGTGTTTGGTAATAGCCTTATAAAGCCGAATATGGTAGAAAGGGACCATCAAACTGAACAACTTTCACTATGGGACCAACTCTGAAATCGCGAAAAAAATCAGCTGTTTAATACATTTTGATATTTTTTTATTAATTTTTGTATGAAACCGCTGATTTTTTTTCGCGATTTCATAGTTGGTCCCATAGTAAAAGTTGTTCAGTTTGATAGTGCCCATCTACCATTTTCGGCTTTATAAGGCTATTACCAAACACCTTGTATAGAACTGCACGCCAGCTGCGAAATTGCAGTTTGGATGTCGTTAGAACTGCATCGAAACTACAGGCCGACTACACAGCAAACCATACACTGCAGTTGATTGAATTGCAATCCAGCTGCAAAAGGATTGCATAACAAACGTGCAGCTGGCCTGCAGTCGGGTCGGTGACTGCACGCGGACTCCAAGCCAGTGTTGTTCCTAGCAAATTTTGGATTGCCGTATTCACACTCAAAAATTGCCGTAAAACGCCAAAAATTCTAAATAATTGCCGTATTTTCGAAAAATACACCAATTTTGGCAATGAAAATTGCCGTATTTGTATGGACAGCGTTATAAAATGGTGCCGTATCTCGATTCAAATTCGATCGGGATTACCGTAGAATACGGCAATTGCCGTATCAAGAACAACACTGCTCCAAGCAGACTGTAAGCGGACTACGCAGCCGACTTGCAGTTTCGATGCTGTTAACGACTGCTCAGGCTGTATCCAAACTACAATGTTTTAATGTAGCCCGTCTGTGTAGGTGATTAAGAGTTCTGTCTATGTCCGGAATGCTTTGAAAGGTATGCCTCATTGTATCGCTTCAAAGTCTTATCAAGAATACTAAGTAGGTATTTTGAAAATACGTGGGGGAAGGTGTGAAAATGTCATGATGCCATTGAACATTTTTGAGCCACATACGATCACGATACCATTTTGAATTACTTTTTTATCAGTTTTTTAAACAAAAATATACGATTGATTTGGTATAATCAGTACCTACCTACGTACTGGATTAAAAGTAAAGTCCATTCGCTTGGGATAGTATCGCCCTTTTATCACGCCGCCTTTGTACATACGTGCCGCTTCTGGTCAAAGGATACCACCGCATAAACAAAAGATACCGAGTGCGGCGTACACCCGCAAGTGAATTTGGATTTTGGCTGTTTACATAGAAGTGCCGTAGTAAAAGGTTGTGTTTGTTACCGCTATTCCAGTCTCTGAATAGTTCTTGCGGGTGTATCGACACTATCTAAGCGAACGGACTATACCTACGTACTTTTTATCTTACGTCATCGTCATAGTTTTATGTATCAAGTGATAAAATAAAACTAGAAAAATAAATCAAAGTTCTCCTTAAAATGTAGGTGAGAGACCGCGCTGTAAACAGCCAGTTATACCAAGGAAGCGGTCTTGCAAGTATGAAATGCAATATTTAAGAGCTAAGTTACTGCACAACTAGGTAATAAATGCAGGTAGCGGACCAGGCCAGTCCGCAATCTGCATTTTAACGCGGCTCAGCCGGCCGGCGAGCAAACACCCGCCTGTTTATTGAAAACCCGCTAGACCATAAAAAGCTCTTCATGCAAAAATGCTCACTAATAAAATCGCCGGGGTAATTTTGTTTAAAGTAGGTGAAATTCGTTGGTGTCAAAAACTGTAGAGATTAAAAGCTTTTGCACCCATAAAGGGGACTCGCCCAAGGAAAACTCGCTCGCGATTTTGACTTTTCAGAGTCCGATTACCCTGATTTATCAGAGGATATAATGTAACTTTACAATATCCGGTCTTGGCTAGGTCTTTGGTGCTGTTTTTCGATTTTACCAAGGACACATGCTCGAGGTAAATTTTTAGAATATAAATTAATTACAACGTTACAATAAATTCTTATAAGCGCACTTAAAAAGTCATTTTCGATAGCTTTTCAAGATAAAAGGAGTTATCCAATAACCAAGCCCAGAGTAATTTCAATTTCTCTTTAAGAAAGCTTTTTACAAAATGACATCTAAGTTCAGTTAACACGTAATTAACAAGATTCGCTCGATTCTCATTAAAATGTTGAAAGAACTTTGGCAAACAGAACAGAAGACTTAGCATTTAATCCAAACTTAATTACGCCAAATCATATTTTTATAATCCCTAAATTTAAATTATATTTAAAAAATGTTTTAATTCTATTTAGGTAGGAGTACTAGGTCTAAATTAAACTAGAAACAGAAATTATTATTATTATTTATTACCTGCAAAGTTTAGGCTAATAATTATTAAAAGGTAAATGAGTCCTTATGATTTATTTATGAAAATCTTTTTAATAACCTACCTGCATAATTAAAAATCTAAATACTTACTTACCCTGCATTTTAACTTTTACATTAAATATCTCATAAGTATTCTTAATAAACTCGATATCGATATGATATGCAATGTAATTCTGGCGATACGTGACAAAAGTTATTTATATCAAAGATCATAGAAGTAGAAAATTTTGTTTTTTTGGTAAGTGATTTATAACAACCCATTGCAGTTCATTGCAAGCTCAGAACGTCGATATTCCCATAATCTCCACGCTTGGTAGGTTTGTTGAGATACCTAAAGTCATTAAGACATTATAAGAGTAGGCAGGGTCGACGCTATTCCACTATGCCGGACGCTACACAAATCCCCACCAAACACGCGAAGTTTTATACGCAAAAAATTAAATCCGTTCCTGATCCTACATATTTCTTCTGAAGATCAAGTTGGAGCTAATAAAGGAAGAAAGTAATCTGGTGATAACTCCAGGGCAATTAGCTCCAGACCAAATAGTCAGTGGTGGAGCGCTAAATCCTTAAAAACTCTCCGAACCGGGCGTCGCCGCCTGGCCGCCGCAATAACACTAACTCTTATGAACCGGGATTATATTCCAGCTAGCACGACTTAAATATTAAATATGGACTTACTAGAAACTTAAACACTGCTACCCGCGTTACTAGCTAAAAGCCATTTAAATCTTTGCTGTTATTATTGAGAAAATACTTTCACAAAGTTAACTTGTACATTGTAAAATAGTTAAACTTAGTAAAGATTTCGAATAACAAGCTTTCGGAAATAGCTTTTAAAAACTTATGAAGTAAGTAGCTTATTACACTTTTTTTAGTGTCAGATTGTAACTGTTGGTAAAGATTAGGTAGATTACCTAAATAAGAATTTAAGTCGTGGCATATTATACCAGCGCCGCGCCGGCCGCACCAACCCAGCAATTAACTTGTCTAAATTAGAGCATTAAATCGTGTGTCGTGTAATATATAACAGACTTGATTTATCATCTCTACAACAGATCTTTATGAGAGTAGTTAATATTCTTATATCTTACAATACTACTACCCTGGTGGTATCCAGCATAGTAGACGACGTTACCGGTGGATCGAAGAGGAAAAATATACATAGATCCACTGGTGAATCGAAAAGAAAAAAAAATCTAAAGATCCACTGGTGGTGACTCGTCGGTGGATAATAGAGGAATGAGGGAATCTTTAAGGGTGTCGGAAACATGTGACTTAGAATAGAATATGGGCAGCATCATTTTCCGATAAAATCGATCCAAACATTCTAATTGCTGGGCCGGTGCGGCACTGGTATAAATATGTCACAACCTTTAACATGCTTTAACCCCTAATTTTGTTTACCGACAGTTACAATTTCAAGAATAATCTTTAACTTTCACAAGTCTATTTGCCTTTAAATTTTAAATAAAATGGTAGGTACCTACTGCAAAGGCACTTAAATTCTATAGATATTTCGCTACCTTAAAAATAACTCCTTGAACTCGGCAAGAATGCAATAATAGAGGTCTCTACCTACTTAAAATTAAATTATGAATAATAGATAACGGCAGCAGGGGTTGCTATTTGCATAAACATGCAATTAAAGTGGGAAAGGGTATGTCTTCGCCCTCTGATAATATTGAAGAAGACTTCAGTCGGTCATTCCTAGCATTACCGTAGACCCCACTCTATTACTACGAGCTGCCATAAATAATACATGATAAGACATTTTGAGGAAAAAACATTTTACAACTTCGCTAACACAATTTTGGTAACGGAAAATTCGATAATACAGTGACTATCACAGTGCGTTTTGACTTCAGGAACTTAGTGGTGTGTCAGAAGAGTGGCTGGCATTTCTGCCGTGATGTCTCACGAACAAAAAAATCGGTTGGCACTCCGGAAGTGCCGGCAGAAGTGAAAACTTGAATATTAACTTTGTGCATTTTTGATATTTTGAAATTAGCGGCAAATAATTAAAATTATTTCTTTCCTATTACTTTACAGTCAAACAATTCTATCAGTTTGTAATTAGAGAAAAATTCTATTCGCGCAAGTGGCCTTTTTAATTTCTACATGCACGCATTCTACGATTTAAACTTATAGTCACAGAGTATAAATAAGTCTATGATTTCACCGAAGAGATCGCTGCTATTAGTTCCATTTTCAAAATTAGCGCGTTGCTGGTGACACAAGTGTTTACGTCTTAAAATGATGCGCCGCCATATTCAACGCGCCCTGTAGAAAGAGAGGGGGATACTTCCGCCGCCAACTGTGTACTCTCCATCCGTCACATCCGTCTTACGCATTTTCGATCAGCCACGTGATTCTTACTGACGCGAGTTTAGCATTTTTTCCCCATTACAAAAAGCGTACAACGCCCCTAAAGAAGTTTTCACTTCAAAAAACTCTAGTGTTTTTTTATAATTTATAAATATTATCTCTAATATCATTAAGTACGCCTTATCTTTGTATGATTCAATAAAGATACTTAATAAAATAACATTTATGAGAATACGCCTGTAAAATTTTTAAGATAAATCTATAGATGGCGACAGATTGATAATTTGAATAACGCATTTTTACTCGCGAAAATTGCTCGTTCACTGGTTACCTCGTTGATAACCTTTTGCAGAGTCATTTCAATCGTGGGTAGGACAGAAAATTATGCAGTAACATGCCTATGATTAATCGACGATTGGTAGGGAATCGCTTACATTAAAATTTTACTCGCCACCAAACTCATCCTCTTCTTTTAAAAGGAAATGTAAAAGTTTTACGGCACATAAAGCCGACGTTATTACACAGAAATTCTCAATATTGCCTATTTAAATTGAATGTCTTTTTAAGTACTCCTGTCGCCTGTTTTTGCGTGGTTATTCTTGTATAGATCAAAATATCGTTGATTTATTATCTAGGTCACATAGCTATGCGATTCTTTTTCAATGTTCTACATAAGAACAGTTAATTATATTCAAAGTGGCACCGCAAAGAGGCTACTGTCATTAGCTATCACAAACAATATGAAAAAAATATCACAAATAAAATGAAAACTACCTTAATTAATTTTCTCTTTCGAGTTACGCAGTAAGCCGGTACAAGTACTCGATAGCCAGATTGCAGAAAACGTTCTCGGTAGAACGCTTTTAAAATCGAAACTACACTGTAATATCGGGGACTACAGTACAAGCTACCCTGGGGAGTTATTTGCAACAATCTCTGTTCACAAATACCATTACCAAGACGCCGTCGCAACTGGGTTGGACGTAGATAGCTAGGTTTACGAATCTCACTCTGTGTAATCTTAGAATAGATACTAGTATCAAGAATTTCTGTAAATTCTTGCGCATAACGCTTTAACAGTACGTTCTTCTGCTTGTCAGTTATGCTTACTTCAAAAGTTTTAGCCTATAACTTTCATTTGTACATAAACTTTTAGAGAACACAGTGAAATTAGAGTACGCATGAACTGAATACTTAACAAAAAATAATCATTTCTTATATATTACTTAATTATTGAAATTCTCTGTTAAAGTTACCTCAAAGACATCACTTGCTGAAATTATGTGTCAACTACATCGTATAAGTTTTCGAAAGCTACAGACATTTGCCGTAAAGTTACCAATACAATCATCATCAACATCGCAGCCCGATGTTATCATTACGACCCTTTCTCCTTATGTGCGAACCTTCAAACATAATGATATCATCAACACAATGTGTTAAGGTCATCCAAAGTCACACATCCCCTTCATAATTCTCGAAAGCTAACGGACTCCTGGGAGTTACTTTCATTTTCACTTAGAGCCACGGACAGCTCCATAACCGTTAAATTCCGTTGTTTACTGCCTTCAGGCCCGAGATCGGGATCCTCCCTCCATGATCTTACTTATTCACACGGAGAACTAAACAGTAAACGCAACACCTTGAGAAAAGTCCTTCGAAGATTTTATTGCAGTCCGATTTGAGCGTAAATTAAACATTTAAAAGGGGAAGTATCAGCTGGGGTAAATTGTTTTTGTTTCCCTCGTTAGGGCTTGTTTGCTTGCGCTAAGGCTAAAGTAATCATTCAGAGAGCCCTCACAAACTTTTGCCTTTCTTCGTACATTGGTTTCGTTAAGTTTATTAATTTGCCCTTCGTCTTTGTAAACGAAAATATCATTTAATAATGCCAGTAATTACCATTTAATTAGGTTCGTATATTCTACCTTCAGGTGCTACCATCATGTTTCAGGTGCCAAATGAAATTAAAATAAATTGCAAGTGAGTTCCCATGGTTATTGAATAATTCTCGTATTGTTTTTTACTTTCAGAGCTTAAAATGTGTGTAGAGACTGGCATTGAAACTCTTTGATCATCGCGAAAAACAGACAATTGTTACATACCAAGTTTTCAGGAAAAATCCCCTTTGTAACTGTATCTGATATGAAAAGTCTGATACAATTTATTTACATTGAAATAATATTTTTCTTAAAATGACCGGTTGCTACCTATGTCTATAAGGATCATTATCATATTCCGTAGCACAAGATTATATTATTAAGTATGAATTACGTGCAACAGTGTTAGAAATTGTGATCCTCATTAAATTTTGCCGGCAGACGGATCTTACTCGTCAGTCCTTACACATGAACACACCGCTGCGACGACGCTATAATTTTGAACTACAATATTCGTACACCGACACCTACTTCAATGCGGCCATTAATTTGAGCTTGTATCATAGAGCTTGATATTTTCCATAATTCGGTCGCATGATAATATGAAATTGTATTCTTATCTGCTCTGTGATATCGGGCACGTAACAAACTCGTAATTTGAGGATGGAGTACATCGTTCGGCCCCAACCAGTGCCCTTAGCTCCCTGAAGATGCCTTATGCATGAATCGATGGAATTTATATTGATACACTTCACTTACGGGAATAACTAAAATTACTGTATAAAAATGTAGTTTATGAAACTACTTAGTATTGGGTATAATACCAATAAGGGCTTGTGGGATAAACCGAGCGAAACAAAGGTGAGTTTTTTAATATTATATTAGCGTATTATCAAAATTCAAATAAAAAAAAAATCAAAAATCTTTATTTACTTTAAAATACAAAAACATAACAGTTAGTAGCTGGAGTCCCCTTTTAAGCATGACAATGCCTGTACCAGAGGGCCCCGCTCCTCCTTAAGGACGTTAAAGATTTTTGTAGGTACCTAACCTACTTACGTGCTAATAATTATAACAATAATTCTTAGTTATTACTTAAATACTTATTTTATAGGTTTATTCTTATTTTACAGGCCTGCTGCACGCGGCAAACATTCTGCCTCGGCGCGTTTACTGGGGATCCGCCTAATCAGGTAAAAACAGCTAATCGGATTTAGATGAAATTAAAACATAGAATTCTTTTTATCCTGGTTAAAGAATCCCGAAGGATTTTGTCGAATGACCCCGCGGACAGGCTAAGAGACTGACTGATCTATCAATGCACGGCCAAACTACTGGACCGATCGAGCTGTTTGTCACGTTTACGCTCTAATGACTATTAAAGTCATTAGAGCGTAAACGTCCGCGAAGAAAGAATTTTGGAAAATTCAACCCCTAAGGAGGTAAAATAGGGGATGAAAGTTTGTATGAAAATCTTGAGTCAGAATCATCTAATTTTGTGTACAAGCGGTCGATTGAAAACTAATATTAATGTATCTCAGCGTTATGATAATTCCACCCCCGAAGGGGTGAAAAGGGGGATAAAGTTGTAAATTATATTATTCGTAATTCTGCATTCTGTAAATATGTGTGTATCAATAAATGTTTATTCTATTCTATTCTAAATGGTCGAAAAGTCATTCATTTTCAAAGGAAAACATACAAAATTTTATTTAGGTTTATGGTTAGAAGGAAACTGACATAACGTGTCGGTGTTGTTGGAATTTCAACCTTAAGGCGGTGAAATGGATAAACAAACCTAAAAGCGATTTATGTTGTTATTGAGGTTTTACGGGATGTTGATTGCGAAAATGATATTTATTTTGAAGTAGGACATGATTCAACTTTTGTATGAGAAAAAAGAAAAACCTCCTTCAAAAAACCTGAAACAAAAATAGCTTCAAAATTAAATACTTCTAAAAAAAGCGAGAAACTTCAAAAAACCTGAAACAGAAACATCTTCAAAATTAAATACCTCTAAAAAAGCGAGAAATAATATTTAAATCATTAGTTACGCATAACATTTTTAATAAAACACGTCTATAGAAGTCGGGTGGGGCTGCAAGACAACTTATTTTTTTTTATATTTCTAAAAGCCTTTTATATTATATTTCTAAATTTTGAAGCTATTTTTGTTTCAGGTTTTTTGAAGGAGGTTTTTCTTTTTTGTTAAAAAAGTTTTTTATTTTCTACTTTTTAGTGGTAGGTATGTAAGCATGTAAATATTTTTTAACTGTATAAAATATTTTCAATAGTAAAATGCCCACAACTCAATTTCCAAATTTACGGTGTTTGTTTTTGAGGAGTTCCGTTGTGTCTTTGTAGTCCAAGTCTAATCCGTCGTCCGTAGCAACGTTGCATCGCAGACCATGATTTGGTTTGTTTTGGATTGACATAAAACTACCAAAATCCAAATCACTTTACATGTACTATTTGAATATGAGGAGTTCCCTTGTGTATCTTCGAAGTTCAAGGTCCAATATCGATGAAATTAAAAAGTGACCACTCTTGAAGTATACCCTTTCAAACAGAAAAGAATCATCTAAATCGGTACATAAACAAAGATGTTATGTTCGAAAATCCGTGAAAACACGTGTGATGGCAAGCTAAATAATTGTCATTTTTCAGGATTATGAAAAAGCTACCAGCTGGATCTCTGTAAATTTTTTATGGGATCACACACAAACTATGTTCTTTGAGATTAAAAAAAAATGTATAAATCGGATAACAACTGACGAAGTTATGGTAAAACATACATAAAAAAAAATACCGTCGACTTGAGAACCTCCTCCTTTTTTTTAAGTCGGTTAAAAATAATATAAAATAGTAATAATATAAAATAGTATAATATATCTTTCGACTCGAGATTTCGTAATATTTCGTGATTTTCCAAAATTCGCCCCTGAAGAGGAAAATGGCATGAATAAGCCTAAAAAATCGATATGGATGTCGTTATTGAAGTCTTATTGGATGTTGATTGAAAAAATGGCATTTATTTTGAAGTCTAACACGGTGGACATGCATGACATAAATTAAAACCCTATAGTGGTGAAACGGGGTTCCAGAGGTTGACACAGTTTTGAATTTGAATGTTCGTATATTATGTACTACGGAAACAGGAACGGGAACGGGAAAGGAGGCGGGAACGGAAACGGGAACGGAAACGGATACTATTATCTCTAGCTGCACCCAAATCTGAATTTTATAGACTAGCTCCGCCCGCGACTTCATCCGCGTGGACATTCGAAAAAATCCTTAGGGGACCTATAATCAGAATAAAAAGTATTCTGTTTTCATTTCATCAAAATCTCATCAGCCGTTTTTACGTTATAAGGCGGGTCTCCGCCAAGTGAGCAGCCTCGTGCGAGGCCCGATGCACGCGGCAAACGTCCTGCCTCGCGCAAGGCAGCGCTGGGGACTGGGGGACTCGCCTAATCACGTAATAACGGCTGGTCAGATTTTGATGAAAAGAAAACAGAATACTTTTTATCCTGGTTACAGGTCCCCTAAGAATTTTATCGAATGTCCACGCAGACGAAATCGCGGGCGGAAGCTAGTAGAAATTAAAAACACTACATACATAGTCTTTGCGATAAATTAGAATAAATAAATCGAAGTTGGTTGTTGCTAATAAACCTTGAGTAATGCTGATTGATGACATTCTGCATTAATATACAACGTAAAACCTCTTATGTGGTGATTGTGCTCATGAATATGAACAACTTTTACTATGGGTCCAAGTGGTCCAAATCTGCAACTCAATAAAGAAACTGCTGTTTCATACATTCTGGTCGAGTAGGTATTGACAACTTGTATGAAACAGCTGATTTTTGAAGTGAAAACTTCTTTAGCGGCGTTGTACGCTTTTTTGTAATGGGGAAAAAATTTTAAACTCGCGTCAGTCAGGATCACGTGACCCTGATCGAAAATTCGTAACGGTTCAAATACACTAAATCCGTTATCGGCCGAACTATGCCCGGGCGTCATCGGTCAGACTCATCCGATCGAATCAAACCTATGTAACATAAAGGGAGCGCGTACACTACTACAAGCGCCATCGTCCGAAGTCGCCCGATGACGGCCAATCATCCATCGAGTCCGAATTTCATCCGGCACGGTATCGGAAGACGCCCAGTCAACCGTTATAACTTGAGAGTACTTTATTACTAACTTAATACAATTGCACGCTAAGTATTATATTCATACATGACAACGGTAACGATACCTATCCAGTAAACGAACGGAGGTTTTGTTTAAATGTGAGGTTGTATAGCTGAGAGTGACTACAGAAGATCGGCACGGCAACGCCCAATGTCGGCACAGCAGGTTCAAGTCCGAGTTACTCGTCCGAGTAGGTCTGTCCGCCATCGGCCGATAAAATCGGTTTTGGTGTACGCCTACCGTAAGACGGATGTGACGGATGGAGAGTAGACAGCCGGTGGCGGAAGTATCCCCCTCTCTTTCTACGGGGCGCGGCGAAAATGGCGGCGCGTCATTTCAAGACGTAAACACTAGGAACACCATAGCAACGCGCTAATTTTTTAATTCAATGTCAAAACTCTAGATTTTCTGTCATGCTATGGATAAGTCTTTCGTACAATACTGTTCTGTATTCGTAAATTCAAATGCAGAGTAAATTCGTAAGACGGCAATTCGTGCAAAATTATTCCCTAACCATTCCAAAATATCAAAAATGCACAAAGTTTTCACTTCTGCCGGCACTCCCGGAGTGCAACCCGATTTTTTTTTTTGTTGAGTTTGCCCCATAATAAAAGTTGTTCATATTCACGAGCACAATCACCACCTAAGAGGTTTTGCGTTTATTCATTAACACGTTGTATAATGAATCGGAAACAGCAAAACTCGGACTAAAAATATTAAAACGGACTAGTAAAAACAAACTAAAAAGTAAAAAATAAATTCTTCTGTAAATATTTATAACTCTAACAACCTATACCTACAGAAATTTTAAACCTAAAAATTTTAAACCAAAAAACGTGGGGCACATGCTATGGACAATATGGATGATAAATTTTACAAAACGCACCCCACGTTTATAGGTTTAAAATTTCTGTAGGTAAGTATTAGGTTATTAGAGTTATAAATATTTATAGAAGAATTTGTATTTTCCTTTTTCGTTTGTTTTTGCTAGTCCGTTTTAATATTTTAATCCGATTTTTTTTGTAATAATTTAGTCCGTTTTAAAAAAGCGTTTTTAAAAATTCTTTTTTTCAGTAAATTATTATCTTCTGCTTTTTAGTTAAAGAGCTAAGACTAAAAAAAAAATATGCCATCTCTTATCGGAGCACTCGTCAAGACGATTCAAACGAGCCCAAACTCGATGGGGTTGCATGGTTTTATTATAGAGTTCCTATGGCCTTCTTTCGGCTCCATCATCAGACCCTGGACACAATTTATTCCAACAAAGTACTCGTCAAGATGATTCAAACGAGCCCAAACTCAATGGGGTTGCATGGTTTTATTACCGAGTTCCAGTGGCCTTCTTCTGGCTCCATCGTCAGACCCTGGACACTATTTCCCAACAAATTACTCGTCAAGACGATTCAAACGAGCTCAAACTGGATGGGGTAGCGTGGTTTTATTATAGAGTTCCTATGGCCTTCTTCCGGCTCCATCATCAGATCCTCGAACACTATTTCCCAACAAAGAATTCGTCACGATGATTCAAACGAGCCCAAACTGGATGGGGTAGCGTGGTTTTATTATAGAGTTCCTATGGCCTTCTTCCGGCTCAATCATCAGATCCTCAAACACTATTTCCAAATAAAGTACTCGTCAAGACGATTCAAACGAGCCCAAACTCAATGGAGTTGCATGGTTTTATTACCGAGTTCCAGTGGCCTTCTTCCGGCTCCATCATCAGACCTTGGAAACTATTTCATAACAAAGTACTTATCAAGACGATTCAAACAAGCCCCAACACGATGGGGTAGCGTGGTTTTATTATAGAGTTCCTATGGCCTTCTTCCGGCTCCATCATCAGATCCTCGGACACTATTTCCCAACAAAGTACTCGTCAAGACGATTCAAATGAGCCCAAACTCGATGGGATTGCACGGTTTCAATATTGAGTTCCTTTGGCATGGCCTTCCAGCTACATCATCAGATCCTGGACCTTATCTCCCATTAGAGTACTCGTCAAGACTATTCTAATAAGCCTAATCACAATGGGGTTGTATGGTGTCATCATTAAGTTCCTGTGGCCTTCTTCCAGTTCCATCATCAGATCAGCTCAATGACACCATATTATTGCATTGCTTCCAGTTCTGCCTTATGTTCAAGTTTCAAGTCTCTAGCTCATCTGGAAACTAGTTTAAAATCGTTCGCAAACTTTGCGGACAAACAAACAAACAACCAAACAAACGAGAAAGCAACCTAATAAAAACGTGTTAAAAAAGTGAAAATGCGAAGAACGCCACATCTCTCCACAGCAATACTGAAATCGTGATTGACTGTTGAAATACACTCGTATATATTTTTCCTATTAACTAGGTATTATGAATCCTTGTTTGTAAAAACATTATGGTTCTATAATAATTATGACGACACGTCTGAATTTTGCAGTTTTATAAATGACGCTTAATTATTCGAACGCTAAAATAGTCATGTATCTCTCCCGCAGGGTGCTCACGTAACGCGGTTCCTATTTATCCCTCTCTTTCATGAGATATTTATGAATAAATGAATCTTTTCCCGCTTACCAGCACTGATCCCGATGGAATCACAGTCGCAATTTGATATACAATAGCACTATAGAAACTACGTTTTTAAAATAACATTCAAGTTTGTATTTTGTGCCCATAAAAATCAGCAATCCAACGGCTAAATATCAAATTGTGAAGATGTAAGATTTTATTGGTTAATGTAAGACTAATCCTTATGCTATAAAATTCAACTATACCTAAACATTAAACCTAAACTCACTAAACTCACTCAGATTCATCAATCAGAAAAACCTTACAAAGAAGTAAACTTCATTACCAAACGTTATATTAAGTTAAGATATCACGAAAAATTAGTAAAATTACATTTTAACCGTGTTTGCTCGAAAGGGCTAGTATTTGAGATATATGCTCGGTACATATATCTACTTAATAATCTTTAGTCGGCATACTCTTTGAAGAAACTTACAGCTTTCGCAGCTATAAATTGCAATTTCACAAGTTGGGGAACAAAAATAATGTTGAAGCATGAACACTATTCCGCGCGCCCGCCGTGGTATAAAATCCATTTTTAAGAACTAAAGAACAATTCCCAAGACGAAAGTGTCCATAAATTAGGGCGCTTTACGGGCCGGGACTCAGTTTCACGTCACGTTATATAATTGGCTATCCGAAAAATTTATTACGCAGACAAATTTTGACAAATCGTCCCAAAGCATCGTGATTGAGAAAAAGCTTCGATCGTAGCGGGAGCTTTCCAATCCACTGGAGACGTCACTTACAAAGTAATTAGTGAAATATAATTCCGGAATTAGGAAATATTTATGAATCCCCTTGTCATTTTACGTGGTCCAGGAAAAATCGTTACGATACCCGTATTTATGGTTGGATGAGAGTTGTGCATTAAATCTTCTGTTAGTTTCCGTATCCTGTTTTATTACTAATTGGATTACGAACAGGTAGCTTTGGCATTAACGTAGATTCCGTCAGATAAGTAAAAAGCCTTTCGAATAGTTTAGGACCACATTTTTACCTCTGTCATGTTGTTAGATTCAAGTTTATTAACCATTTCATTAAAACATTTTGAAGCAACAATTATAAATTAGTAAATACCACAATAGCTCTCTGCTCTTCTTTTCTGTCACCCGTTGTCATCTCTTCATATTCATAAATTAAAGCGTTTACCGATTTCGGGATTCGAACCCACGCACATGTTTCACATTCACGTGTTTTTACTGTCAAAGTTAATCATCAATTTTAGTCCGGGTGGTACTTATCTCTCTAAAACAAATGAATAAAGTGTTGTTCAATAAGTAATAAGATTTTCCAACATTCAGTAACATTATTTGATTTGGATGGCGTGTCTTTGACTGACACATTTAGTCCTGGTTCAGAGGTCTGAAAGTAAAATTAACTTAAGCTCGAGTAGATTTTGGCTATAACTTCGTTCACGTGTATTCTACCTACTGCTCCATCTCTTGGGATGCCTTACTAAGATGAAAACAAGTTTATCCAAAGATAGAGGTAGACGAATCATTAGTACTTACTTATTCCACAAATATTACACCTTTACTTTATTTAGGTATTTATCTGGTTTTATTGCCAATTAATATAATGAAAGGTAGGGTGTCCATACAAAGGATGATAAAAAGAACTTATTCCACAAAAGCAGAATAAAGACGTTTAGAGTTATTTCAAAAATAAATTATAATATTGATAAGAAAGTTTTGCTTTTTTTAAGTGACATATGCTTACTTTTCACTTTTACTTTGTTTTATAATTTGGCATTTGCTAGAGATGTACCTCGCTGCTGGATACTCTCAGGTACCTGATTTTATTCTGTGGTATAAGTTAAATCCTAACACAGTAAAAAATTCAAGCTAAGCTAAGCAAAACGAAAATTCTCACTTCTACAATGCACTTAGACATATAAGGTAAACTGAGATTTTATTATTCACAGCAAAAACGGGGCCAACTTATTAAATAATTAATAATTAAATATCAAAAATAATGATACTAATACGGAGCCGTGTCCCTGTACATCTCGTTAGCAGAACTACGTTCCGAATAGCCTGAACCGGTTACGACACTCGAATCCCTAATGAATAAGAGCACGTATTCTGTTTGTCTTGTCATTCTATTAATTAAGGGCGCATGTTTACCGTTCCAATAGGACAACTCTTAAATAAGCCACGCACGACTAAACTTTTAGCACTTTAATTCATTTATATTGAAGCAGAAAGCAAATTGGGCTCGTAATTTCCGTCCCTTGCTAATGACATCCTCGTATCGCGATAAAGTATTGTGCGCAATGTCTCCGCAACAGAATAGAATGCATGCCGCGAATGAAGGAATGGCAAACGACGGTTTTAAGTTGGTTGAACAAAAAAAACGTAAGCGTATAAGTAACTTTACGGGCACAGCGCAGAGTACAAGTAGATTACAAATAGCGGAATTGACAACAGCTGTTTATGTGTCGCGCTTAAGTAAAATAACCACTACTGAGGAAGTTGGTGAATATATACGCGAGCGTGGACAGGACTATCTAAGTATTAAGTTATTGAACCAAAAATATGAAACAGAGTTTAACTCTTTTAAGATCTCAATACCGCGAAAAAAGTTAGAAATATTTCTAAGCAATGATTTTTGGCCTGAAGGTATTAAGTTTAGACTTTTCCGTGAATACTCAACGAGAAGACAGAACGAATTAATTAACAAAAATGGATAGTACGCCTACAAGTATAACGATGGTGTCATATAACTGTAAGTCAATTAAAAGGTCAATAGATAGTGTACGTGAGCTCACAAAAACAGACGATATTATTGTGTTGCAGGAGACTTGGCTTTTGCCACACGACCTTAACTTTGTGCTTGAAATAAACAATAACTTTAGTTGCGTTGCAAAGTCTTCCGTTAACACAGCTGAGGGTATATTAAAAGGCCGGCCTTACGGAGGACTCGCAATCATGTGGAATAAGACAAAATTTCCTAATGTGTCTCCTGTGCAGTGTACGAGCGATAGGATTGCAGCTGTTCGTATAATGACTGGTCAGAGTGCAATAGTAGTTATAAACGTATACATGCCGGTAGACAAAAGTGAAAATATTACTGAATTTATTGACTGTTTAGCGAATGTTCATGCGATTATTGAGGAGTGTGATGTACAGTCTGCCTATATTATGGGAGATTTTAATGCCCACCCTGATGCGAACTTTGGATGTGAACTTTTAAGATTCTGTGGTGAGATGGACTGGGACTGTGCAGATATAAAGATTTTAGGTATAAACTCGGGTACATATACATTTCAAAGCGAATCGCATGGTAGTCGGCGATGGTTAGATCATTGTATCGTAACTCAGGCTGCTTCGAATACTGTAGTTGACGCTAAAGTACTTTATGGGGTTGCATGGTCTGACCATTTTCCTCTGCGTATTACGTGTGTAATTACTGGTGGAAATGTTGGTCATGCCATCTCAGTGACTAATGACCCTCTCAAAGGTATTAAATGGGGAAATAGGGATATGGAACAAAGAGAGGTATTTAATAAATATTGTAATGACAACGTGGATAATTTCTGTGATATTTTTGAATGTACCTGTGAAAATTATATCGATTGTGAACATAGTAATAGCTCTTATTTATACATTAATGAATATTATAATCATATTGTGAATACTTTACAAAATGCAGCCAAATTAAGTTGTAACTCAAGTGAGCGTAAATGCCGTTACAAGAAAGTGGTTGGTTGGAACTATCATGTTCGGGACAGTCATCGGATTGCTAGATTGCGCTTTCATTGCTGGGTAGTGTCAGGCAGACCCTCTAGTGGCAATATTTATAATGAAATGCGTGAAGCTCGTGCTTCTTTTAAAAATAAGCTTAAGTGGTGCCAAAATCACGAAGAAAGTATAAAAATGAATATTTTAGCAACATATAGAAAGGAAAAAAACTTTATTAAATTCTGGAATGCTACTAAAAATCTTAACCACAAGCAAAGTCTGCCAATTGCAGTGGATGGTATACATGAGCCTAAGTTAATATCTGAACTGTTTTGTCATAAATTTAAATTAAACCCTGAGCCATTAGAGGGCCTGCCGAACACAGGTGTCCATACTGTGCAAGAAGAAAATAATATCATAAAGATGGAAGTTTCAGAGACGGACGTTATAACAGCTGTGAGAAGTATGAAACATGGTAAGTCGCCTGGGCACGATGGTCTCAGTGTAGAACATCTGCTCTGGGCCGGCAATAAAGTATTTAAGCATCTGGCAAAATTTTATAACTTATGTTTAAGGTATGGCTATCTTCCGAATGCACTTATGAAAACTATAGTTGTGCCTGTAGTTAAAAACAAGCTTGGTGATCTTGGCTCCTCTTCCAACTACCGTCCCATATCATTGGGTACGGTGATTGGAAAGGTATTAGAGCGACTGCTTCACCCTGAGTTGATGAGGAATGTCCAGATAAATGATGCTCAGTTTGGATTCCGTGCCGGTCTCTCAACAGATTCTGCAATAGTATGCCTAAAAGCGGCTGTCAAATACTATACGAGTCGCAACACCTCAATATATGCCTGTTTCCTAGATCTAAGCCGCGCATTTGACTTAGTGAATGATGACATTCTCTGGGCCAAATTACATGAATCGCAAGTGTCATTACAGGTCATAAATCTGTTGAGATACTGGTATGGAAACCAAACCAATAGTGTAAAATGGGGCGACGCAACTTCTAGTGACTATAGGCTAGAATGTGGAGTACGTCAGGGGGGGCTTACATCTCCGGATCTATTTAATATCTACGTAAATGGGCTGATCGAGGAACTGAGAAGAACCAGGGTGGGCTGTCACTTAGGTAACGTATGTCTAAATAACCTGAGTTATGCTGATGACATGGTTCTTCTCAGTCCATCGATCAAAGGCATGAGAAAACTGCTTTCGATTTGTGAGCATTATGCTAATGCTCACGGATTGAAATACAATGTTTCCAAAACTGAATTGATGGTGTTCAGGTCTGGTCAGGGTCCGGATCATGTAAGTAATGTATACTTGAATGGTACAACTATCAGGGTTGTGAGGCAGTTTAAGTACTTGGGCCATCTCTTGACAGAAAAGTTGCAGGATGACTGTGATATGGAGCGTGAAAGAAGAGCCCTCGCTGTTAGAAGCAACATGCTCGCCCGCAGGTTCGCAAAATGCAGCAGAGACGTCAAGATCACGTTATTTAAGGCCTTCTGCCTCGGTATGTATACTTGTCAGCTGTGGGTGAACTACACTCGGAAAGCATACAGTTCTATAAGAGTTCAGTATAATCATGCATACCGAGCTCTTATGAAGTTGCCGTGGAGCTGCAGTGCCTCGGGCATGTTTGCTGATGCGGGGATTCCGGACTTCTTTGCGGTTATACGCTCGCGAATCGCCTCCTTTTGGGAACGAATACGCCGATCAGAAAATTTAATTCTGAGGGCTGTCTCGCATGATACGTTGAACCCTATATACGCTCATTGGATTGCCGCGCACTTGAGTCGCAACAGAAAGTGATTAAGCTGTGGTAATTAGTGTATAGATATGTGTAATAGAGTATTAGACTGACATTCTTTTTAATGTTACTTTTTTTTTGACTTCCTTTGTGATTTTTATTTATATATTTTCTATACATTGTAATATTGTACTATGGGTCTTTTGCCTGAAAATAAATCATTATTATTATTATTATTATTATTATTAATACTTCGAATTGGGTATAGCTACATTCCCGCAGCTATTGATTGAAGCTAAATTAAAGAGTTACAGAGGCGACTGCATATCGACGATTAAGTACCAAATACTGCATTTTTTCCATTAAGAAGTTGGGTGGTATTACCAGAACTGTTCAGCATTTCTTTCAACGTCTTAATTTAGCAGCTATTGGTATACGTACTTATCTTCTCAATTAGCAGTAATTCGAATTATATGTTTTTGCTAAAGTGTGAAGTGTCTCCAGACAAGTCGAACTATAGGTACTATAATTAAAAAATCAAAAAAATGTAGATAGCAGTTTTTGATACTTAATCGTCGATATGTATTGATTGATTCGATTATTAATCAAATTTATAATGACACCATCCTAATCGTCATAACAGCCAGCGTTGCAGGACATAGCCCTCCTCAGTGGGTGGATGTTGCCACAATATTTAATAGACATCATGCGCTGGTGCACAATGTCAAAAAAATATGTTTTTTATGTGCACTCAAATGTCTTCGATGACGTCAAAACAAATTAATTTCTTTCTTTCTTAAAATATCCAAGCGATTAGAGATCGTAGTATTAGACGATTTCCATTGGAAAATGCTACTGCTCAGCTCATTTCTAGTCCAAAGTAGTTTTAACACTGCCTCTTAAGTCATAAATTGTCTTTACGACACCCCTATGAGTGAAGGGTTTGGTGCAATTCTATCTGCCAGACGCCACACAGACAATAATAATAAATAATAATTTACTTTATTGAGGGAGTAAGAAAAGCTCACGGTGCAGTCATAGTGATATCTATGTTTCTATAAGATAAGTTGTTTCTATAATATAGATGTCGTGGGCCAATCGTTGAACTGGGCCGATCGAGATCTGCCTGGGCAGATCACGATACGCCGGCATTTCTTGATTTGCCTTTTCAAAACCCGCCATATCGTTCAAAGCATAACGTTTGACGATTTACCCGGCCATGCTTGGGCAAATCGATTCTGTAGGGTGGCCAAAGTACAAGCAAAGAATGTATATTTAATTTTGTTTATTATAAATCATCATTCTCATTTTCACATTCTCATTATTTAACATTGTGCGTTAAACGCGTGCGACTAAAAGTTATTACAACAAGGTATCAAATTGTTATGCGACCCCCAATCTGACTACAACCTCAAAATATAGAATTACTTTGTGCTACAACTCTACATGCCTGCACTGTACGTCAAACTATAAGCCAGATTTCATCATGCTCCGTCCAGTGTTTCGAGGTCTGCAATGATGTATCAGCTCGTAGGTAGGATCCATTCTTTTGGTACCTACAGATGACGGCAGACTAATGTTAACCTTGAGACAGTCTTTATGCTCTACGCAATAAAATCTTTTTTCAAAGTTCAACTCTTTAACTTGATGTGTGCTATCGTGTGTGCATACATACATTAGACTTATAAAATATATAAGCTCCATACAAGAATTTATAGGTAAAGGTTGTTATTAGCAATTTTTAGGGTTCCGTAGCCAAAATGGCAAAAACGGAACCCTTATAGATTCGTCATGTCTGTCTGTCTGTCTGTCTGAGTTGAAACTTGGTAGGTAGATGTATTCTGTTAACCGCTTAACGAATTTAATACAAAAATAAGAAAAATAAAAGATTAAGGGGGGGCTCCCCATACATGGAACGGAAACTGAAAAAAAATGTTTTCTTCAAACCAACATGTGTTGGATGTGTGTCTATAGATAGGTCTTTAAAAATGACATTGAGGTTTCTAAGACAACTTTTTCTCAAAGTCAACCGTTTGAAAGATATACACCGCCAAAGTGGTAATATGTGTGTCCCCCCCCCCCTTTAACTTTTGAAATAAGAGAGTGAAAAATCTAAAAAAAATATATGCTGTAGATCTTAATAAAAACTTTCAACCAAAATTGGTTTGAACGAGATATAGTAATTAGTTTTTGAGATATAGCACATTTTCCAAAACCGCAAATATAACTTTGTCATTCATACCAACACTGTGAAAAACAAAGTTATTTTTGCAGACGAAAAATGATAGGTGGTATTAAATATGGTATAGTATAAGGTAACTACGGAACCCTTCGGCGCGTGGCCCGACACGCACTTGGCCGGTTTTTTTATATAGGTAATGTTACCCACTAAAATTCACGTGAAATTACATTCACCTTTCTATCCCGTGAAGCGTTGAAGATGAAGCATGTAGCATCTTTGATAAATGGAAGTACTCGAATAAAATAATCTACAGAACGATAATGGGATTTTAATGAGCATTCATCATCAACAAAAGACAACTTTGACAAAACATGTCTTTGCTTTTGTCGCGGAGTGTAGGCAAAGGCAAGTCAGTTTCGTTTTGATCGGCCGACGGATCCCTTTTATCGAAATAATATATATAATAGACAATACGAGAATATCCTGGGGCGAGGCCAAATGATTGATACACAGAGGTAGGGTTACCAGATCTAATAATGAGATTTCCTGACTTTTTCCCTGTCTTTTCAGTAAATTTCCTGACACTTTGTGCAGCTACATCTACATTCTTCAGTCCGTTAACGTTTGATATTTTTTTCTCTCCAAAATTATTCACAAATTATGTGTTTTCAATAAGTACTTTTTCGGGATTTCAAAAGTCCCTGACAACTACGGTTTTTCCCTGTTATCCTGTCGGATGCCTAAAATTCCCGACATGTCAAGAAAATTCCTGTCATCTGGTAGCCCTACACAGAGGTGAGTTTTTATGTTGGCACAAATAAATCATCTTCGTCTCAATTAATGTCCCCGCCGATCCTCTGGGCTTTTCAATCTGATTGATAACAACGTGGAATTATGACGAAATCACGCTAGTTTAAAATTTTCGAGATAAAGACGGGTAATTGTTGGAGGTAAATCATTGTGATTTACAGGCACTGGATAATCAACTTTATTCTGAATCGAGTGCAATGCATGCAATAGAATGTTAGACAGCATAATATGATTTATGGAATGGCCCTTTTATTCATAAATTAAAGAAAAATGTAACAGTCTTGAGAACCTCCTTTTTTTTTGAAGTCGATTAAAATACTTTTGCATATTAAGGTCGAGTAGGTTTTGCGCTTTTGTATGGAACAGCTGATTTTTTTTTCGCAATATCAGAGTTGGCCCCATAGTAAAATAGGGTTACCAGATGACAGGAATTTTCCTGACATGTCAGGAATTTAAGGCATCTGGCGTCTGTCAAGAAAACAGGGAAACCTGTAGTTGTCAGGGATTTTTAAATTCCCAAAAAGTGTAAGTACTTAATGTAAACACATAATTTGTTAATCATTTTGTTGAGAAAAAATTATCATACATCAACTACAATAAGAATGTAGATGTAGGTGTACAAAATGTCTACAATTTTCCTGAAAAGTCGGGGAAAAGTCAGGAAATCTCACTATTCGATCTGGTAACTCTTGGCGAATAGGGCTTCTTAAAAATAATTTTGTAAAATCGAATCGCAAACCTGATTTCAATAAGGCGACGATTAAATTTTACAGGCGATTGTCGCTAAAAGTTGTAGTTAACTGAAGTCGCTTCGCAAGTTGTCCAGAAAATCGACCCGTGGAAACGCCCCATTACCAAGCACAAGCAGTTTAATGAACTAACTAAACTAATCAGTACCTAACGCAGACGTAGCGTTTCCGTTTAAATTTCTATTGGCTGTTAGAAACAACAGCAAAATTCTGGTGGCGAGGTGTCAAATTGATGCATGAGTTCATGTTTTTCTTTGTGCGTCGGCCATCAATCTTACAGATCTATTAACGTCGTCTTTACCCCGCTAATTATCCGACCACGCCGAGCAATCCTCCGGGATAAACAACATCATATTACACGGCAAGTATTTTGACATTAATTTGTTTTACGGTAGTTGTATCAAACGTTAATGAAAAGTGACCTCACTTGGTATCTAATTAAAAATTATTTTTGGTGTTGGCTGTTAAAAATCTGTGCCATATTGAAGCACAAACTAATCAACATGCTGGAAAAGGTATTAGTTCATTACAAGTGTGTAAGCTTATTGCAATTTTGCAATAGGGAACATGCATCAATTTTATTTTGTATCAAAATCAAAAGTATAATGCGTGAGAAAATCAACTGTAATATTAAAACTTTTCTCTTGTGTTTTTTTCTCGTGATACAATACAATACAATTAATTTATTCCATACAATATACATTGTGTTGAATATTATTAACATTTAGAATTTACACATTACAATTAGGTCCATTAATGAATAATTCCATAATAAATTGCAAAATTCCAATAGAAATAAATGTCAAACTACAAAAAAATTGATAGACTGGTACAATGTCAATTCCGATTAAAAATAAATGTCAAACTAAGAGAAAATTATAGACTAGTACAATGTCAATTCCGATTAAAAATAAATGTCAAACTAAAAAAAAGTGAGCTAAGTACAATGTCAACCCAATTAAAAATATATTATGTCAAACTAATAAAAAAAACAAACTAAGTACAATGTCAAATAAAATAAATGTCGAACAGATACAATTCATTCATAAAATCATAAAAATAATAAAATTAAAATTGTAGCGTCATCTCGAGTTTTATTATGTTGTTTTGCCATTGTTAACTAACTCTTCCACTGCATAATAACATTTTTCTAATAAAAACTTTTTCAGTTTCGATCTGAAGTCACTCTTATATAATATATTTTTTAGCTCATTGGGTAATCTATTAAATATTCGGATTGACTGATAATAACTGCTCTGCTTGACTATGTCTAACCTGGGCACCAACTTATGATTAAAGTCTTTTCTCCTTGTACTTTCTCTAATCTTTCTTTCTTCATGCGACTCATACTCATGTACATGTTTAGCAAAATGAGTCATCAAGACTAATATGTACAAGCTCGCTACAAGATATAGTTACTTAGTTACTTGAAGTTAGCACGCAGCAGCACCCGCCGAAAACGCTCTATACAAAAAGGTCAACATTTGTGACGTCACGCATGTCACGTTTCAGTGCATTAGTATGGAGTTAGCCAAGAATTTTCAAATATCTCCCTAAATATTGCGTTATTGCGTTAAGTACATATGTGTCATACAAAATATTATTTCTTATTTGATGTTCTATCCGACTGTTAAGTGCATATATCCGAAAACGAAAAAAAAAATCGTTATTTTCCCTTGTGTGATAAAACTAAAAAAAACATTTTATTTTTTATTTTTCTGTTCCATCATGTTTTTATACGTGTCCACAGCGATCAAGCTCAAATTTATCAAAATCGGTGACTTATGCATATTCCCTATTCTTTGGTTTAGTTACATACGTTAGTACTACAAGTATTATATATTTTGTGTGGTTACATTATTACAATGTACCTATCACAGAAGTGACAGTTTTTCCAGATATTAACTGCCTACCTAAAAATAACCTAACATTTATATTAACAACAGAAATAACTCTGCTTGTAGATATGTTATAAGAAAATACTTTTGGATCTGTCTGTATTCATTTAACTGATAGAAGCTAAAGTCCAAATATGTAGAAGTATTATTTTCTCAAAGAAAAAAATCTACTAACAACATAAAAGCTTTCAATGCATCTTTTCTCAATTATACTGTACCTATATTCTTTCTTGTATAAGGGATTCTAAAGAAGGCAAGGCTATATAATCATGCTGTTCAAAACTTTGCATAGGAATCTGGTTTAAAAATAGCATTTTTATAGAAGTAGCACGGTCAACCTCAAAAATAGCTGGAACAGAATGTTACGACCTAAACGTACCTAAACGTAAATAGTAGAGATGCAACTTACAAAGTAATAACCACTGGTAATAACGGTATGACTATTTTTTATGGCTGGGACTGGACCATAATTGTTATGAAAAGATACTTTAAAAAATACTTTTTCAATACAGTTGCTCGAAAATGTGAGCTTACGATGACAGTACAGCGTGCGGTACGTTGATTTTACCGCACGCCGTGCGTTTTTGTTTAGGTACGGCTTAGTACAGCGTGCGGAAAGTTGATTTTACCGCACGCCGGCGCCGTGCGTTTTTGTTTACGTACGTTTTTTTTAATTTCTACTAGCTTCCGCCGGCGACTTCATCTGCGTAGACAGTAGAAAAATATATCTACTAGTTTAAAATGAACTCTTTACTGTAAGAAATGTAGTACTACGGAGAGTTCAAGCTGTTTCCCTGGTTCCATCTACATGAATTTAATGAAGCATAGCTTAGATTTTAAGTTGGACCTCAATCTACCAAACTGTGTAAAGCCCATCAAAATTCGTTCAGTTGTTTTTGCGTAATTCGCGAACAAATATTTAGAATTTAAAATTTTATTATATGTATGGATTACAATTGACAACATTTCATTTTGAGAAAGTACTAAAATATAAAACCATTTCGAGATTTTAGTGTTCTAAGCTCATATATTGTTTTTCAGAATTTTTAGATCAGTAATTTTTACGTTAATTAAAAAAATCTAAAATCTAGTCCTTAAAGGAAGTGTGAGTTGAGTCTCTTTGCCTTCTCAGTAATGTATGAAAATAAATGGAAAAGACAAAATACGTGTTGCCTAAAAAACGATAAATTTTCATTATATCCATAAAAACATGTACCTAAAAATTTTGAAATGTTGTCAATTTCAGTAGTACTTAAATGTTTTCTCGCAAATGTATTGAAAAATGTCGTATGGCACATGGTTGTTAAGGTTTTTTAAAACCTATTTACCAACCTTGTATCATAAACTACTAGTAATCCTCTAATTAAAAAAAAAGCTGATGATGATTATCAGTATAAGAAGATCTAACTATTTAAACTGTTAAAATTTCGCGTTGTATTTTATTCAATTAAATTCACAAGTATTAAATCAGATCTATTAATTAAAAAGAAGGAAAACCGCATTTCCCTATTTACTTTTTAGAGCCGCTATCATATTTGTACGAGTATAAGAAATAACATAGACTAAGTTAAAGGTATCATACCCACTTTTTAAGGATTCCCTTAGGAACCTCGATAAAAACATTCTGGTAAAGTGTGCGGGTTTTTCGTGGATTATCTTGTAAAATAATAAACTTAAGTCACTGATACACACACCTACATGTAAAGATATCTAATTTATCAAATACATTTACAGTATTTCATAATTTAACGAAGCGATATAACGGGAGAAAACTTTTTTTTGTTATTTACTTAACTTTTTGTTTCCGTAACCAATAACCATAACAACGAGTTTCCTTAAATGCGTCGAAAGCTAAGCGATTTAAAGAAAAATCTGTTAGATACGCTGTGTACTCTCTTCACTAATGTTTTCTATTGACTGGTACAGAAACTAGCTTAGCCCTACCGACTGCCTAGACGCCTCGCATCTAAGCCTTTTCCAATACCTTTACTCTGAGCAAGTCTAGAAAAATTAAATAATGTTATCGCTACTTCGCACACCTTTGGTGGAAACTAAACATTTCTAAAAAAATATTAGGTAGCGCTATGTAACTCAAAGAAAACAATACCTAGTAGTTTATGATACAAGGTTGGTAAGGAGGTTTTTAAAACGAGTTGACGTTTTGTAATCGTCACAAGTTTTAAAAACCTTAACAAACGTGTACCATACGACTTTTTTCAAGATATTTGTGAAAAAACATTAAAATATTAAACTGAAATTGTATTAGAAATTTAAAAAAAAACCGGCCAAGTGCGAGGCGGACTCGCGCACGAAGGGTTCCGTACCCAAAAAACGGCAAAAAATTACGTTTGTTGTATGGGAGCCCCCCTCAAATATTAATTTTATTCTGTTTTTAGTATTTGTTGTTATAGCGGCAACAAAAATACATCATCTGTGAAAATTTCAACTTTCTAGCTATCACGGTTCATGAGATACAGCCTGGTGACAGACAGACAGACAGACAGACGGACAGCGGAGTCTTAGTAATAGGGTCCCGTTTTTACCCTTTGGGTACGGAACCCTAAAAAACTGGGTTGCACTCCGGGAGTGCTGGCAGAAGTAAAAACTTGAATATTAACATTGTGCATTTTTGATATTTTGGAATGGTTAGGGAATAATTTTGCACGAATTACCGTCTTACGAATTTACTGTGCATTTGAATTTATGAATACAGAACAGTATTGTACGAAAGTCTTATCCATAGCTTGACAGAAAATCTAGAGTTTTGACATTTAATTAAAAAAAAATGCGCGTTGGTATGGTGACACAAGTGTTTACTTCTTGAAATGACGCGCCGCCATTTTCACCGCGCCCCGTAGAAAGACAAGGGGATACTTTCGCCGGCAGCTGTTTACTCTCCATCCGTCACATCCGTCTTACGAATTTTCGATCAGGGTCACGTGATTCTTACTGACGCGAGTGAAGCATTTTTTTCCCATTACAAAAAAGTGTACTACGCCGCTAAAAAAGTTATCACTTCAAAAAATCTGTAAACAAAAACGCACGTAGTGCAGTAAAACCAACATTCCGCACGCTGTACTAAACCGTAAACAAAAACGCACGGTGGACGTGGATGGGTAAAATCAACTTTTCTCACGCTGTACTGTCATCGAAAGCGTTACATGCCCGTGGTCTCCCAGTCTTGATCCCCTGGGGGTACCTTTTAATATTTTTGCCCGTGGAACCCCCTAAATGACAATCTCCTTATTAAGAGGAGGCTCCCAGAATTTGGCAATATTTGAACTCAAATAGTGACGTCTGTACAATCTCAATGAATGTCAAATTCAGATATATGCTTTTATGGACCTTCATTTAGTGGATGACGGCAGGATTTCAGAAATTAATGAGTTTGGCTCGATAGTTTTTTATTCTGAAAACATGTCCTTTTTAGGAGAATTTTTGAAATATCTCTTTAATTATACATCGTTTCTGAGCAAAATTTATGTAAATCAAAAGCAAATTACGTGTTCCAGTGACTGACGGCACAAAAATCGTATATATTAATTATTACTATTGTTATTACCAAAAAAGAGATTAAATACCAGCGCGCTGCGGGCGCCGCCTTCGTTAGTACTGCGCAGTGCGCCGTCGAGGTAGGACGTGTGTCGCTCGCGCATCGATTTTTTTATCAGTACGAGCATTGATTTGCAATCTATCTATACAGTTGTTTAACGTATGTGCTTGCGCAGAGCAACGGAGGGGATTTCGCGAGGGCTAGGGCGGTTTCCCTCAAATTTCTATGATAAAGATTGTATAACTGTGGTATGGGTAACGAACAGCAAAGCGCGCGTGTTCATCGTTCTGGCAGCACCACGGTTTCCGATTTGCGTGAATTAAATACACCACGAATGTCAATTTTTTGCCAGTCGGGAGCTCGGGAGAAAGTAGGTTTGATTGCCCCCCACTGGAAGAGGTACATCGGAAGATGTACGTATATGTCCATTATTAGGTTTGAGGAGCCACGTCACACCATTATTTAGCAGCAAAGTAGATTATTACCGACTTCAAAAGGAGGGAGGTACTCAATTCGACCCGTTTATTGTTTTTTTTTTTTTTGTTTTTTGTATGTACACCGATTACTCGAAGACGGCTGAACCGATTGAAATGATTCAAACGGTTAGTCGTATAACATTAGGTAAACTTCCAAGTTGGTCCCATTTTTTAAAATTTTGAAATCCGTTCAGTACTATTCAGGTAATCTTGAAAAAAGCACGAAAATAGTATGATTTATGGATGAAAATAGTTTGGTGGGGCTTTTAGAATAAAAAAAAAGGAATTTGTACTCCAGCTCCACCCGACTTCAATAGACGTGTTTTTATTATTACGAATATTATTTCTTGCTTTTTAGATGTAGGTTTTTTGAAGTCGGTTTTTTTTGTAGCACAAATCCTGAAGTTAGCATCATAATATATCACGAGAGGTATCAATGCAAAGGTGGCTCCTCAGTCTAAACATCAGGTTTGAGGAGCCACTCTGGAACTCGCTAAGTACCAGTTGAATACTTTAGAAAATTAATGCATCGTTTAGCAGCAAATGTGTAAAGTACTTGCTAAAATTTTTTAATTTTTAGCTCAGTAGTGCTGGAGAACGCAATTTATATGGCTCCTCAATGCTGACGTTTTGCATATAAACAACTTACTTACTGTACCTACCTCAGATAACAATGGAATCAAAACCAGATACGCTTACATTTAGCAAAAATTTCTGTTATATATTTTTTTTTTTAATTATTATTTTTTATTATTAATTTAAATTATGAAACACGTGTTTTTTCTTGTAATATCGCCCAGTACTAAAATATTAAGTTAAGGCTATATATATATTAAGGCTATATTATATACAAAGTTATCCAAAATAAAACTACATTTGCTGACACAATACACCGTGCTTAGCAGATGATTACGCGCGCGATTTTCTCTCTCATGTTCCGCACGTCTGCGAGAACGAGACAGTCGGGTTGTTTGTTCGTCAGTTGCCGTACAGCTCTCGGCACCACCGCCCCGCGAACCTCTCCTTGTTGCCTCTCATTCAAAACATGCAGGGCGATAGTATTTGACTAGTAACCATGCTGTTGTCATAATTCACTCGGACAAAATATTTTTTTGCAAAAAATTACCTACCTATTTTTTTTTTCAAAATGGAAGAGTTTTAATGATACCTACTGCCTAGAAAAAATTTGGATGGTGTTAAAAAAATTACCCTGTATAAAAAACTCGCACTTGACCGTTTTTTGACCTTTCAATAAATACTTCTTATCTACTTCCGGGGTACCATAGGGGTCGAAGAAAACCTTCTTTTTTGGCTCCGATGCACCGTTTCCGAGATATTAGCATTTTTGTATATCTTTTTCAAATTAGGTTATTATAATAAGTACCTACTATAGTATAGTCGGTAATACTCGCATTTTTGAGTAAATCACTTTACAAGCCTTGGTCCACAATGACTGCACTGCTGGCCACGTTATGTATGATGGCCTCGAGCTAAGCTTAACTACGCTCTCGGCCTTCAAGCTTAGTCATCATTGCAGCCCTTGCTGTCCTATAAAGGCCTACCTAACCTAACGTATGATGTCAAAGTAAATAAAAAAAAACTACTTGTCCTGGTTTCATTCATATAATATGGTTACCTTTCACAGCGAATTCTTAAGGAATATCGAAAAGTATTGTATTTCAGTCACCGGAAGAGAAACAGTGCTGAATTTTGAGGACCAGAACTCAGCCACTGATATCGCATTATCGCGTTGGTATTATTATTATGTAGGTTTCGTTGAAATTGTCTTTTCTGTATTTTATAGGAAGTAGAATTGCTTTTTTTTTGTTTGTCTGTCGGTTGTCGTCACCAAGTAGGCTCCTCCAGAATACTAGCATTGCAGTGGTATGCTCCGGTTTGCCACTGTAGCATTGCTGAGGTTGGGGCCTAGTTGGCCCCACACAAATTAATTCTAAGTTCGTGTAGGTACATTGTTCTCTTTTTTTGCTTTATAACTTTTATTTTTAATTACCTTACTGTCTATAATGTTTTACGGTCAATAAATAGTTTTTCTTTCTTTCTTTCTTTCTTCTTAGTACATAACTAATAATATGTGAATATACTGAATGGGGAATAGTAAAAAGCATTTTCTTTAATTTTCTTTCTTTCTTATTAAGCTATGTAAGCTTGCCACAAAAATATAAATACTTATCTATAGTTATATTACTTACTTTTATACTTACCTTTATAATTCTAATGAGTGTTCTCAGAACAGATCAAGCCTTGTTTGCAGGCGAAGAGATACATAAAAATCATATAAAATATATTTTTTAAATCAGTTGAAAATTTTGCACTTTAAAAATGGGAAACCGGGGCGCTGCCAGAACGATGGACACAAAGCGCTCGGCCGCGCGATAGAGTGCGGGAGCGAGACAGTTGCGAGTAAAATAAGTGGGTGGGGGGCAGCGAACGCACGTAAAAATTTTGCAAGCGGACTCTTAAATATATTTTTATTGTCCGTGGTACCCCATCTTAGACATTTCAATCTGGCATTACTGACGATTAGGGGTACCAGGGGCCTTATAATTTTCCAATGGTACCATTTTGTCCCCCTTGGGTGTTCCACGGGCTAAAATATTTGCTCGTGGTACCCCAAGGGGGACTAGACTGGGGGACCACGGGCAAGTAACGATCAAAAGCACACATTTTCAAGAAACTGTATCGAAAATAATTAAATCGTGTGGAGACTCTGAACCTTGTCATGCCATGCTTACATAAGTATGTACCTTATTGACAGCAAAAATAGATGGATCTATCTATACTATAGCAGGGGTCTCCAAACTATGGCCAGCGGGCCAACTTCGGCCCGCGAGCACCTACAATCCGGCCCGCGAAAACAGGCCGGATCGTACCAACATACTGTAATTTCATTTATAGTATGTCGGTCGGTATGATGAACTAGCCAGATTCTGGCCCTTGGGACTTCATGGAGGAGTTAATCTGGACGTTTTTTTACTCATGTGCTTATTACATTAGTAAACACAGGTTTTAAACGCGTGTTTAACTAACCTTTTCCCGACGTTTCAACCGAGTTGCATCGGCCGTGGTCACGGGCTGACTGGAGCTGCGGTGTTACGCCGCCTCCTCTGTGGTGGAATCTTCATCCACCGTCGAACAGTTTTTCCAACTACCGCCGCACACAATACTAACGGTGTCCCTATTCTGTATCATAGCCGTATTCTGGTAGTTAGCCGACCGCGAACAAAGAGGTAGTGCGTTTACAATTACTGGATTCCACACTGCAGATAATTTGTGGCCATCTTCCCGATTGAAGTTATTTGGATGTTTTTTAATTTCAATCGCTTCACGTACGACTCGTGAATAAAAATGGCGATCAGTGGAAAGAACCTGCGTGCGATGAAACTCGATCCAGTGGTTTGTGCCACTTTCCAGCAAATGTTCTGCAATCGCTGATTTATTAATTTGGCGGTTTTTTACAGCTGTGATGTGTTCACGGACTCTTTCAGTGATAGTTCGTTTCGTCTGACCAATGTAACAACTACCACAGCTGCAGTCTATTTTGTACACGCCAGGTGGTAATGGTATGACATCCTTCGGCGTACCCAATATGTTGTTGACCTTTATGCCAGGAGTGTAAACTGTCGGTACAGAGTATTCACGTAAAACGTGGCCGATCTTATCTGTTACTCCTTTGACATAGGGCATGTAGGCTGGTTGTCTACTAACCTCGGGATGCTTACACTTTTTTCTCGGCTGTTTATGTCGTCCGTACACTTGATATCCGTTTTTCTTAAGTACCTCCTGAACATGGACCAACTCACGCTCTAAATGTTCAGGGTCACAGAGGTCATAGGCTCTATTCTTTAAGGAAGTGATAACAGATTGCAAATGACGGGGGTGGTGATGTGACATTGCGTGCAGGTATCTGTCCGTATGTGTGGGCTTGCGATAAACACAATGTGATATGGACCCATTAGGTTTCACGGAGATCTTGACATCTAAGAAGGGCAGCGTCCTGTCAACCTCTAGCTCGTAGGTGAATCTCATATTAGGGTGAATAGAATTGAGATGTTGCAAAAGGTGGTTCACTTCCTGCTCACTGCCTTTTAAAATGCAGAATACGTCATCTACATACCTTTTCCAGAGTCGTACGTTGTTAGGTTCGAAATTTAGCGCGCTTTTTTCGAAATGTTCCACCCAAATATTGGCCAGTACCGGGGCCACTGGACTTCCCATGGCAACACCATCTATTTGGAGGTAGTACTGACCTTGAAAAATGAAGTAGTTTCCTTCTAAGCAGTTCTTAAGTAGGTCGACGTAGTTGAGCGGCATCTCTTTGTCTATCAGTATTTCCATCACCACATCAAGGCATTCTTTAATTGGAACATTGGTGAAGAGCGATTCTACATCAAAACTCACCATCATTTCTCCTGGTTCCAGAGTGAGGCCCTTTATGATTTCCACAAAGTACCGTGAATCCTTAACAAAAGACGGTGTTTTTCCCACAAGTGGCTGCAATACTGACGCAACATGCTTTGCTAAGTCGTAAGTAGGAGACGCAATTTGACTTACGATTGGCCGCAACGGCACGTTGGACTTATGTATTTTTGGCAGGCCATACAATTTTGGTGGTTGGTGTGACTTTGGTCTGTGTAGATTCTCGTACTCGTCTTCTGTGAATAGGTCTTGGTTGTCCTCAATCAGAGTTCTTATTTTACGAGTTACTGTGTTTCATGTGCTTATGCTAAAAAGTTAAGAGACCCATGTACTAGTAATAGACGCGTTCGGGTAACCTTGCCAAAAAAGATTGAATTTGCCTTAATCTAATGGACCGTCGGCCAAGAAGCTCATTTTCAATCTATCGCATATTAGCACTAGACCACATTGAAAAGATAGACATTAGTTTGGTGTTATCTAATATCATCGTCTGGGTTGCGAAGTAGGAAGCTTCTGGGAGATATGCACCCTTGAACATATGGCCTCCCATACAATGATCTCCAATTGCAAAAAATAATCGATCAAATGTTGATATAAATGGTGAACAGGGTCGTAGGTGGCATCGTCGCAAACATGTTAGACATCGACTTGGTTAGTTTTTAGAAAGCATACGTGCGGCCAGGGTAGAAACATACAGATTTTTTTCCAAAAAAATATCGACTATATATTGGCATGTAATTACATTCAGGGGTTGGGGCAGGTCCCAGGCGTATATAAAACCAGTCTTGCGTCGCTTTCAGGAAGCGTCTAGGAGGTCAGGGCAGGTAAGTACATTTCACATACCGGGTGTATGGGACAGCTTGGCCAAAACTGAAACTGTAGCTTCAGACCATGATTTATGATTGAAAATAGCTGGAATTTTCCTCAGGAAAATTTTCTAATTTTCCAACTTTCTTCCGAAGTTATCAACACATCACAGATTAAGTGGAAGAAAAATCGGAAAATTAGAAAAATTTCCTGAGGAAAATTCCAGCTATTTTCAATCATGAATTATGGTCTGAAGCTACTGTTTCAGTTTTGGCCAAGCTGTCCCATACACCCCGTATATATGCTCTTGTGATCCTTGTTTCTTATTCGATCGATATGAAAACACAAAAACAGTTCAGGTAATGATGCCACCCACGACCCTGTTCACCATTTATATAAATATGCGATCGATATTTTTTTAGCGATGGGTGACCATGTTCAGGGTGCCATATCTCCCAGAAGCTTCCTACTTCGCAATCTAGACGATGATATTTGATAACACCAAGCTAATGACTAATTTGCAAATTTGGTCTGGTCCCAATATGCGATAGATTAAAAATGACCCTGGTTGGCCGACGGTCCATAAGTAGGTAATGTCAATCGTTTTAGGAAAATTTCTTCAAAATCAACTGTGAGGCACTACTTACATAAACATTATTCCGTTAGAAAATTATAATTTTCTTTAGGTTACAAAGATCTTCTTGGAATCGAGTTCCTAAGAAAAACATCAAACAAAACTAAATCCATACTTATATTTATTTAATATTATAAATGTGAAAGTAACTCTGTCTGTCTGTCTGCTACGTTTTCACGCCTAAACTAATAAACCGATTTAGATGCATCTAAATTGTTCCAGAGATAAGTAGAGCTTGAGAAAGGACAAAAGGCTACCTTTTATCTCGAATAAGGGTTGAAGGGGTTGAAATAGGGGATGTAAGTTTGTATTTGTTGAGTGGAGGGAGAGAGTTAGAGGGAGGGAGGGAGGGGTGAGGGGAGAGAAAAAGGGGGGCAGCGCGCTCGGTGGGGACCCGCTGAACAGGCGGGTATTTTAACAGGGTTTCTTTGGAATTACTTATACTTTATATGGATTGTATTTAAATATGGATTACTAGCTTCTACCCGCGACTTCATCAGCTTGGATATTAAAGAAAATAAGTATTCAAATTATCAAAATCAGATATGCTGTTTTTACGTAATCACGTAACTGAAGAGCTAAAGATCTGCTGTTTTTACGTGATTACGTAAAAACAGCAGATCTGATTTTGATAATTTGAATACTTATTTTCTTTAACATCCACGCTTACGAAGTCGCGGGTAGAAGCTAGTAATCAGGGAATGATAACGTTATTTTTAAATGCAACGTTATTTCTTACTTTTTTACCGTTAATTTTAACATTAACGTTATGTCAATAAATAACGTTAATTTTAACGTTATTTCAGTAAATATTGTTAATTTTAACGTTATTTCTTACTTTTTGTTACCGTTACTTTATAATTAATGTTATTCCAAATAATAACGTTAACTTTTTAACCGATAAATTTACCGGTACTAAAGTTTAACGCTATATTTAACGGTAATTTTACCGATTTAATATTTTTAACGTTATTTTTAACTGTATTTTTAACGTTATTTTTTTAATATTGTTATTTTTTCAATCCCTGCTAGTAATCCATATTTAAATAAAATGCGTATAAAGTATAAATAATTCCAAAGCAACCCTGTTTAAATACGTAAGCTGTCTGATTACATACACTAGAATATTTTAAAATCTTTTATAAAGCTGGGTGAACCCACAATAACTAAAGTCTGTCCTCCTTACTTGTCTTATATGGTAAACAATCTTCACCCAACTCTTTATTGAAATAATCATTTATAAAATAAAACAAAAGGTTTTCCACACATAGATTACGAAATAAATTGTTAATTAATTAACAATAATTTCATAAACTTACTAACATACTTTTAAATAACGATTTAATTATAAAAGACGTATGACAACTGTCAAAAACTGTTTACTAAATAAGACAAGTAAGGATGAACAGACTTTACATTCCTAAGTTTGACGAAGTAAAGATAAGTTAAGAAAACATTTCAATAGTTATGGAAAAATTACTACAATAAACTTCTGATGTATTTTAACAAGGCAGCTTTTTCACAGTGTAGCCAGGTTTTAATACGAGTATCATTGAGTGTAGCTTACTATTGGGTAGGTTTTTTGGTTCAAAACATGAATAACTTATGAACCATAAAATTATAAGAAAACATAAGTAATCAATAATATAAGCCTAGTAGACTAGACTACTCTTTTTTAACAGTTTGATAACTTTTTAAATGCTTACGAAAAAATGCGCTACGTGCTATGCATTACAAAATAATAACTTGAAATGATATTACTATTTTACAAAACACTTTAGGGATTTCTCCAAATAACTTGAATTGATCTCATGTTTTTTTTAGGGTTCCATACCAAAATGGTAAAAAAGGAACCCTTATGGTGTGACTCAGTCTGTCTGTCTGTCACAGCTGAATATCTCGAGAACTACTAATGGTATTAACTTGAAATTTGGAATAGTTTAAGATGACATTTGCCCAACTATTTTGCAAATAAGAAATTTTTTTTTTTTTTTTTACAACAGGGACTGAAAAGGGGTCTTAAAAATTTGAAGTGAGGTGACTAGGGCATGTGGGGTATCATATAAAAGAACGCTGTTTGCACATTTTAAAACATTTTTTCCTTTTTTCTTAGACCGCATAGTTTTCGACTTATGATGAAAAATGTAAAAAAAATACCGTTCCCCCCCCCCCTTATCTCCGAAGTTTGCAAAGAGAAAAATCTGAAATAATTCAATGTGATAGTATGTAGTTTGTGTAAAGATTACAGGAAAAATAAAACAATGTCTCAATATAACACACATTTTTAGAAATTCAAAAAACAAACAAAAATTCTTTAGTTTCACTACCAGTCAACAGATGGCGCTGTCCTAAGAAAAAGAAATAGTTCCACTATCGGTCAAGAGATGGCGCAACCTAATACTACAATAATAAATTGGTGGCTGGTTCTAATATAATTACCTACTATTTGCCGTACGAATAAACGAAGAATAAGTTTCTACTTAGTAATATAAACAGTTTGCAATGTGGAGTGGCTGAAACGTTTTTCAGTCACCATAAGCAGCTGTGGTTAAGATTTGTAAATTAACTGTCCGCCTGTTCGCCCTTCCACCTGTCTGCCGTTTATCCTACTTTTTTAAAGACTGTACTAAAGTAACATATCCAAATATATTATGATTGTACGGAACCCTCGGTGCGCGAGTCTGACTCGCTCTTGACCGGTTTTATTTTACTTTGAGCAAATTCCCGAGTTGGAGACAAAAGGCGGTCGGTCACATGTCACATGTCATATAGGTACAATAAATTGTAAAAATTAAATCCTTTCACATAAAACTCGTTTTTTATTCGTCTTGACAATCAAGCACTCTAAAAAGCTCATCTTTTACAAAAATATTTCTTTATAACTAGACATGTTTTGTTGGATATAGGTTATTGTGTTTATATAGATAGGTAGTCATTTAGTTTAATTAATCAAAAAAAGGTTAGCTCGACCATCTATCGAAAAAAAATGCGCGTAAAAGTATTCGATAGAGTACCTTATTATGAAATTAATCATTATCTATGAAAAATTCATTTTACTCTTCGCCGTAGAAGTCGCTGTATAAATTTCCCATACAAATTACCCTATCGAATGTTTTTACACACGTTATTTTTTTCGATGGCTGTTCGTGCTAAGCGTATTTTTTTGTATACACAACGCGTGCCTGGCCTTCATCTCACCTAATGTTAAATGACGATAAGGCCGAAGGTGGAATCGCACTACACCCGGAATACTGGCTATCTTACCTCTCACAGCCGGAACACAACAATTTTTAAATTGTTGTTATGGCGTCAGACTTAGGTCAGATGGTGGTAGCTAGCCAGGCGGACTTGAAATAAGCCCTACTACCAACCAAACCGAGTACAAATTGTACCCCCCTGGGAATCGAACCCGGGACCTCTGCGTCTTACACGGGTGGGCGAACCACTAGAGCACAGAGGCGGTTATATAGAATTTCACAAAATGTGTTCCAATGAAATAATTTGGCGCCTATCTTCAATAAGTTCTGCAATATTCAGCTTGACTGTCACTTCAAGATAATATCTCCCCCTTTGTATTAGTATAGTTGCGCGGCCGACCAACAGTGGCGTTGCCTTAAATTACCACAATTATGTTACGAAACAAATCTGTAAGAAACTTCACTCCTGGAATAGTTAAAGGGATTACTAACTGCGGTAACTTTGTAAAAAACTTGTACTTACCTAAACTAATTAGGGTTAGCAAAAGAAAGCAGTAGCCATGAAAACTGTGAATTTGCCTTTTTATCTATGATAGTAGACGGTCACCATAATAGCCTACAAATAACTATTATTTAAAAATATACTTAAAGTTCGAACTCAGTGAAATTATTGTCAAATACTTATTTTCAAAAATCATCATTTATTCCTTCCATTAAAATAATTTAATGGAAGGAATAAATGTAGTAGTAAGTAGATAATTTATATTTTACAAAAACACATGAACACATAAGTTTTCGTTTTTTAAATACAATTCATTCAGTACCATTTAATTCTACTTTTTCTGTAAACAAAAGGATTATAGACACGATTTAACACGTACGCGGTCCATGAATCTCTTTGATCCATGGCGTTGTCAATACGCCGCCGTAGATAAAATGCATGTTGTGATGCAGTCTGCCAACACTTCATGGGAGATATGCGCTAGCTACTCATGCGAATCGTTTGCAGTTTATTCGTATTCGTATAGTACCCTTAGCACGAACAGCTATCGAAAAAAAAAGCGCATAAAAATATTCCATTAAGTAATTTTTGGATGATTTTTTGGATAGATCGAATACATACGCGCGTTTTTTTTCTCGATGGATGTATATGACTGAAACATTGAGTAAACAAAAATCTTTCTAAAGTGCCTCGTTACTATTCTCGCAAAGGGCAAAGTAAAAAGGGAATTAGATTTTATTTTTGAATATGAAATACGAAGGCTGTGCGTGCATATCTTACTGCCAACAAACATTATATACTTACTGCAGTCAGATCCAGCATTCCAGCCCCTGTAAATGCAAAGAGCATATCTGCTGCTTATCATCCCCCAGCAGTTAAAAACACCGTAATAGAATAAATGGGTTATGGCATAGCTTCATTATGAAATTTAAAGATTTCGCAAAAGAGAACAAGGTTGAAAAAAACTTATTTCTCAATACTGACTTTGTGCTACTCTTAGAACAACGCGGCACGGAAGCCCGCGTAGCTCTAAGGAGCTACTTAAGTAAGTATTTATTTTTAGACTACTTCATGGAATTGCCTTAAACATGAAAAGGTTTTTAACTCTACAGAGATCCTTTATTATTTGTTATATTCGTTTTATGCTTCCGAATTCCAAATCTTGATTAATTTTAACTAAACAACCTAAAATAAACAATAATATGTTATAACAAAGTACCTATTTCACTATTATTTTCAACACACTTGCTCGTAAAGTGAGCCCTAATACATCGCTTTTAGGGCCATAAACCGAACTATAACAAACGCGTGCAATAATATATAAAACACTAGTTGGTTATAGAATTATCCCTACAAAGTTAAATAGGTACCTTACTGCAAGTTCTATGCGAGTAAACAGAGCGTTTTCAATTTAACCGGGTAATACAGTTATTTTTAGGGTTCCGTAGCCAAAATGGCAAAAAACGGAACCCTTATAGATTCGTCATGTCTGTCTGTCTGTCTGTCTGTCTGTCTGTCTGTCTGTCTGTCTGTCTGTCTGTCTGTCTGTCTGTCTGTCTGTCTGTCTGTCTGTCTGTCTGTCCGTCCGTATGTCACAGCCACTTTATTCCAAAAGTATTAGGACTACATAGTTGAAACTTAGTACGTAGGTGTATTCTGTAAACCGCTTTACGATTTTTAGACAAAAATAAAAAAAATAAAAGATTAAGGGGGGGCTCCCCATACATGGAACTGAAACTGAAAATATTTTTTTTCATCAAAATAATACTTGTGGGGTGTCTATAGATAGGTCTTTAAAAATGACATTGAGGTTCCTAAGACTATTTTTTTTTAAAGTCAACCGTTTGAAAGATATATGCCGCCAAAGTGGTAAAATGTGTGTCCCCCCCCCTTTAACTTTTAAAGTAAGAGGGTGAAAAATCTAAAAAAAATATCAACTATAGATCTTAATAAACACTTTCAACGAAAATTGTTTTGAACGAGATACAGTAATTAGTTTTTGAGATATAGTACATTTTCAAAAACCGCAAATATAACTTTGTCATTCATACAAACACTGTGAAAAACAAAGTTATTTTTTCAGACGAAAAATGATAGCGGTATTAAAATATGGTATGGTATAATGTACCTACGGAACCCTACTGCGCGTGGCCCGACACGCACTTGGCCGGTTTTTTTAGTAACAACAAAGAGGGTTTATACCGCTGAAAATTCATTTGCATTTTTGGAATAAATAAATGTGTAGGTCCTTAATTAAGTCAAACAAATATTTATTATTATCAAATTATTTCTTATTTACAATATTTTGTTAAAACATATTAAAATATTAGCATTTTATCACCTAAATTTATAATTTTGAAGTAGGCTGTATGCTCACTAACCCCTTTGTTCGCAAAATATTCTTGCATTGGGTGTGTGAAAAAAACAAAAAAAAAACCTGCGCGCCTTTTCTCATCATGATTATCATTTTGTTTTTGTCGTATTTGTTGCTGTGTGGTAAATTACTTTGTTTTTTCCTCGCAAATGTGTTGAAAAACGTCGTATGAAACTCGTGAGCTCTTACTTATTGCACACTCGGCTGAGTTACGCCCTCGCCTGCGGCTCGGGCTGCAACCCACAGCCTTGTGTGCAATAAGTAACCTAAGCTAACTTGTATCATAATGTACTATTCCAATACAATATCTTTTTCAATTCAATAATTGTAGCATACAGGCTCGTAGCCAAAAGGGGAGGGTTTGGGGGTTATTTTTTTTTTTATTCTTATATGTTTGTGTAAATTATGTGTTTTCAAAGTACAAAATGAATACCTACCACATTCAACTTCTTTTTAGGGTTCCGTAGCCTAAATGGCAAAAAACGGAACCCTTATAGTTTCGTCATGTCTGTCTGTCTGTCTGTCTGTCTGTCTGTCTGTCTGTCCGTATGTCACAGCCACTTTATTCCGAAAGTATTAAGACTACACAGTTAAAACTTGGTAGGTAGATGTATTCTGTTAACCGCTTAATGAATTTAATACAAAAATAAGAAAAATAAAAGATTAAGGGGGGGCTCCCCATACATGGAACTGAAACTGAAAAAATTTTTTTTCTTCAAACCAACACGTGTTGGGTGTCTATAGATAGGTCTTTAAAAATGACATTAAGGTTTCTAAGACAACTTTTTCTCAAAGTCAACCGTTTGAAAGATATTCACTGCCAAAGTGGTAAAATGTGTGTCTCCCCCCCTTTAACTTTTGAAATAAGAGAGTGAAAAATCTAAAAAAAATATATGCTGTAGATCTTAATAAACACTTTCAACCAAAATTGGTTTGAATGAGATATAGTAATTAGTTTTTGAGATATAGCACATTTTCCAAAACCGCAAATATAACTTTGTCAATGATACCAACACTGTGAAAAACAAAGTTATTTTTACAGACGGAAAATTATAGGTGGTATTAAATATGGTATGGTATAAGGTAACTACGGAACCCTATGGCGCGTGGCCCGACACGCACTTGGCCGGTTTTTTTTTCATTATCAACGAACCGTCACATCAGCTATTTGGTGTAGGAAAGGAAAGACAGTGGACCCCCACAGTAAATCCTCAGTAGACGAAACTTTATTTTTCAAATTATCCAAATCGTTTTTTTTTTGTTTTGGATATATTTGTACATAGGTTTTGGTTCATACTATATTACATCCCTGCAAAGTTTCATCGACTGAGGATTTAATTTTAGGTTCTCCATACAAAAGTACGCTTCATTTCCTACACTACGTGGATTCATGCCAATACTGTGTAGGCACCTATAGGTGTAGTCACCTATAGGTGCCTACACCGGATTATTGTGATTATTGTTGTGATACCTATATCACAAACTAGCGGCCACCCGCGGTTTCACCCACGTGGTTCCCGTTCCCGTGGGAATATCGGGATAAAAAGTATTCTATGTTTTAATCTAGGCTATCTACTATCTGTGTGCCAAATTTCAACAAAATCCGTTTAGTAGTTTTTGCGTGATTGAGGAACAAACATCCAAACCCACAAACTTTCACATTTATAATATTAGTAGGATAAAAAAACTTTATAAACAAGCTCGGCTTACGGCTTATTAAGATGTAATAACACCGGTCACGAGCTCGGTATCGCATGAGATGTATGTGACCGGGGTACTTGATGGTGCCCACATCTGAGACCTAAGGGCCTACTACGATAAAAACAATCGCATTAATCGTACGATGTTCGCGTTTGACCTTATTTTAAGGTTATGAAAGGAACGCACGTCTTCCGATAATCATGGTTGTTTTATTAGAGTAGTCCTTCTTACTATGCAGAGAAGCGTAATAAACCAAGATGTAGGTGTATGATATTATCATTATTAAAATAAAAAGAGATGTGCCTAGTCGATTGCTTGTTCGAAGACAAAATTATTGTAATAAAATATTATGCCCACATGTAACAAAGGGTTACATAACCGTATATTTTTGGAATTTAAAATTTTTGGTGGTCTAAATAAATAAAATTAATAACACAGAAAAGAAATTACTCAATTAATTTGCATTACCTGAGATAACAAGTACTTTTTAGTAGTTACCTATTCTTTTTTTACTTAATCTCATTGTTTATCCTTGAGTAAATGAAATCAATAAAACATCTTTTTCGTATTATAATTTTAGGTACTTAGTCGTTAAAATTCCCAAGAGATTTTTTTAATTCGAATGTAGTGAGAAATAGGCAATTCCTGCCGATAAAGAGAAAGAAAAACATTCCCAAAGGCCTTTTTCATTATGTAGGTATGGATAAAAGTCCGACTTTTTATCCCATCAAGAAAATTAAAATCTGTTAGATATTTACTTAACTCTCAACACAGTTTTTTCTTGATTGGTTTGTTTAAGATTAAAATGCGTTAATCTGTAACAAAATTACCTCTTGACTTGGAACGATCTTTATTAACGTGTCTCATTTTTTGGATACTAAAATTATACTTACCGTTGCGTTATTTAGCTTTTTATCTTTTCTTAAATTTTAATCACTTATTATTTTCTCTGGTAAACTATAGAATCTAGAACAAAAAGCTACCATATTGTTTTCTGTACTTAGGTACTTATGAACGGGTTCTGAGGAGTTATCACCAACTGGCTCTTTGCCAGTGCGCGTGATTTATTTTGCCAAATGCCGTGGACAATAGCAACACACAACACGTTGACGATTGGTTGCTTTCTGAGCTTCTACACGGCTTTTTAATTAACACGAGAAGTTAATTTCTAAACGCCATATATTTTCTGCTTCTTTCTATTTTGACTTCTCGAACCTGAACAAGCATCTTCATCATCATCTAGGAATTTTCCCATTTACTTGGAGCCGGCCTTCTCTGTCCTTATCTTCCATTGTGCACGGTTAGCTCAGACCAAATAAAAAAAGTAAAGACGGAGTATTCCGACAAAGCGGTAAAGCCAGTAAAACTTCGCCTTAGCTGTGTACTTACACAGTTTACGCACGCATATGTAACGAAACTATATACGCCTTGGCTTTCGTTCGTCATTGGGCGAACCCTGCCGCCCGCCCTCTAGTACGCACACATGTACCATCAAAAACCGGCTTCACTTAGTTGTTCGCAACCACTGCGCAACGCTCCATCTTCCTTTTTTATTTGATCTGAGACGGTTAGTGCCAGGTTGGGTCGATGTCAGCTTCTTTCAGGTCGCACTGAACCGTCGTCAGCCAAGTGGCAGGGGGTCTACCGCGCCCTCGCGACGTCGTTGGTATGTTTAAGGCTACTTTCACTATGTGGTCATCGAGTTCCTTTATACTAATTTGTAGCAATTGCCGATCGTGCTTGATTTTGAACCCCACCGTTTGGTTTCTTGCAAACAACATGCATCGATGTAACGTATCTTTAAGACATCGCTGATATCTAATCATTTGAATTTTCCAGGGTAAGTTTGATATCTATCGTAGGTCAGGTACTATGCATTCATTTCAACATTGCAGTTACCTCCTGGCCCGCTTCATCATACCGTACCCCCTGCGTGGCCCTCCCGCGCGCCTCCCCAGGCGACGCCGGGGGCGCGGTATGAAGAAGCGGGCCCGGAGGTAACTGCAATAATGAAATGAACGCTTAGTAAGCTTAGTAAATGTACATTGCTTGAGATTTTGTTATACCTACTACGTTATTCAAACACACTCGCGAGCAAAAATATGGAATCACAGGCCTATTTTCATACAAACGAGGTTACTTTGAAGCCTTGGTTCTCCGCCAGGGATTGATCGAGCTCTGATCTGATGATGGTCATCCAGGGAGTAAATAGAGGACATCCAGATCACCATGCACACCCAACTGATTTGATCAGCATTCTAAGAGTTGCAAGGATCAGAGTTCTCAGTTTCAGGATTTCCTTACATTTTAATGTAATTTTCATATTTTTTTATATATCCAAATAGCTCTTAGAATGCTGATCAGATCAATTGGGTATGCATGCATAGTAATCTGGATCTCCTCCATTCATTCCCTGGATGGCCATCATCAGATCACAGCTATAGGGTGTCTCATTAAGAGTGCACTTTTTAATTTTAAAATAGAAACACGTATTTTATCAGAGAGTTGTGATATTTTTATTGGATTGTAAAGAAGACATGTTGCGATTAAGTGGGAATTATATGAATAAGATTTTGAATCGGAACATATCTTCTTTATAATCCAATAAAAATATTCTCTCATAAAAAAGGGCTTTTATTTTAAAATTAAAAAGTGCACTCTTACTGAGACACCCTTTAGATCAACCCCAGGCGGAGCACCAAAGCTTCAAAGTTACCTCGTTTGTATGAAAATAGGCCAGTGATTCCATATTTTTGCTCGCGAGTGTAGAATCGCAATAAACTGGAAATGTCATTTTCACTTCACATTCATTCAGCACATCTTGGAAAATATACCGTCCCCCAAGGATCTTCCTGACGATCGATTCTATGCTGCCCATGTATATTTTTATTTAGTGAATTATTTCTAAGATGCTTCTGTATAATGAAAAACTTAGTCCACGTTAAAGTGCTATCAACTTGAGAAAATGTTCTCTTAATCTCTTAATCTTATTTGTTTAATTTAATAGGAGGTTGGTCATAAATTTTTAACGAAAAACCTTCACTTCAATTGCAATTGGCTTTGATAACTTTTTGAACATGACTGGAAATCTCAAAACCATTTCGAGGAATAAGCTTTCGGTACAGTGTCTACTAATTAAATTTAAAAATAATTCTATATATTTAAAGATATTTATAATATTCAATAAAAAGCTTTAACCTTCAAATGACCTTCATGTGACGTCATCACATACAGATCCCCCAGCCATAATAAAAAAAAAGAAAAAAGGGCAAAGACAATTTTGACAATGAACTTGGCATTAGGGATGGTGGAAGGTGGAAGTGAAAAATATCGATATAGGTAATATTTCTCAGAAAAAAATGAGATGAAATGGGATCATGATTAAGTAATGGATTCTAATTTTAAGGTATTGTAAAACATAAAAAATAGCAAAATAAACCCCTACGCGAAATTTTGGCTCGATTTGACGAATTTTACGATGATTTTTAAGACTCAAAAGTAGGAAAAAATCAAAATGCTCCAGTGACAAAATAGTGTCGACTATTAGAATCCATACGTAATTACAAAAAAAATGTTTTGGAAGAAATATTGTAAAAACATCTATCGATATATCAGAGTATATCGATGAACTTATCTCGTAATTTTTTCCACATCCCTACTATTAAATGTTTGTAAATAGAAATAAAGTATGCACATATTTTCACAATGTTTATTATGTTATCCTGCAAATTTATCAGTCCACAAGCAATCGTTACAATTTCATCCATGTAGCCTACATCCAAAATAGACACAATACATACAATACATTTCGCAATTTGGGTAGATTGGGCGTGTCAGTTTTTACAAAGTTTTTCAGCTGATTTTCCACTGGTAAGCATTTTTATTATAATTTTACCACCTCAAAAATTATTGCGGCAAATTAAGAAGGTAGGTTAAAACCGTCACAACTGGATTAAATGAATAAAATAGAAGAAATATTAACTATAACTTATTTGTTTACAAACAACCATAAAGTCATTATGACAGGTAATGACACTTGGCCGTTCTTTTTCTATAAGTAGATGGCAAAGGTTTTCCTTCTTAAACTTTCATGACACTAATGACGTCATTCCGGTTGACCTTATCCGCTCGACAAATATATTTATTTAAAAATAAATACGGGACCAAATGTTAAAATATTCAAATTAGTTTCTTAAATTGGCCTAATCTGTAGTAAAAAAATATAAAAAAAATACTTTTTATTTTTTAACCAAAGCCAATTCAGAAACACTCACCATTCGAATTTACTTAGGACACTTCCTGCTAATCTTTCATGGACTTTCCCTATCCAGTAGGTAGGTAGTAGGTATACATTTTTGGTTTCAGTGGAGTATAAAGTACGAGTATTTTAACTGTCCGACATGTGTGTCTGTGACCTCTCGCGATTCAGGCAATAAAATTACTCCGTTGCTGGTTGTTATAAATATCTAAACAAAGGAAATAAAAATAAATATTAAGTGGAGTTCGTCGTCGTGCATTCCGTTCAAATTAGAAATTACAGAAGTGAGGGTGAGGGTCATCTACATGAAATTCTCCTTCTACATCACAGAAATGCTCCTTGGTCCTTATTTCTCGCAAAACGACTTCGATGTCACATTTTTATTTATTTACTAGCTTCCGCCCGCGACTTCGTCCGCGTGGTTATTAGAGAAAATCTTTAGGGAACCTTCAACCAGGATCCGACCAGCCGTTTTTACGCGATTAGGCGGGTCACCACCAAGCGCGCTGCCTCGCGAGGCAAGCCGTTTGCCAAGACGCAAGACGCAAGGTGTTTGTCGCACGAGGCTCGCTCGCTCGGTGGGGACCCGCCTAATCGCGTAAAAACGACTGGTCGTTCCCATTCCCGTTCCCATTTCGTCCCGCTCCCGTTCTCGTTCCCGTTACCGTCCCGTTCCGTTGTCGTCCCATCCCGCCCGTTGCCGTCCCGTCCCGTTCAAGTCCCGACCCGTCCCATTCCCATTCCCGTTCCCATCCCCGTCCCGCCCCGTTCCGTTCTCGTCCCCGTTCTCATTCCGTTCCCGTCCCATCCCGTTCCGTTCCCGTTCCCGCTCTCGTTCTCGCTCCCGTTGCCGTCCCGTCCCGTCCCCGTTCCCGTTCCCATCCCCGTCCCGTCCCGTCCGGTTCCCGACCCGCTCCCGTTCTCGTTCCCATTTCCACCCCGTCCCATTCCCGTTCCCGTTCTCTTCCGCTCCGTCCAGTTTCCGTTCCCGTTCCCTTTCTCCCCGTTCCCTGGGGCTGAATCATGCATGTCCACCGAGTTGGACTTCAAAATGAATGTCATTTTCGCAATCACCATCCCATAAAACCTCAAGAACGTCATCCATATATAGTATTTTATGATTACTTACCCCATTTACCACATAAGGGGTTGATTTGCAAAATCACAAAATATATGTTTGCCTATTTATTTTAAGACGTGCTCCTATGAAGTTTAAAGTTATAATGTCTATTTTATATTATTTTTCCATAAGATTTCTTTACAAAATTTGAACCCCATTTTCACCCTTTTAGGGGTTTAATCATGTACATCGTGTTGGACTTTAAAATAAATGAAATTTTCGCAATCACCATCCCATAAAACCTCAAGAACGACATCCATATCGATTTTTATGTTTACTTACCCCATTTACCCCCTAAGGGGTTCATTTTCAAAACCACAAAATATATGTTTGACTATTTATTTTTAGAGTACTCCTACGTAGTTTAAAGATGTAATGTCTATTTTATATTATTTTTCCATACAAAATTTGAACCCCATTTTCACCCTTTTAGGGGTTAAATCATGTACATAGTGTTGGACTTTAAAATAAATGTCATTTTTGCAATCACCATCCCATAAAACCTCAAGAACGATATCCATATCGATTTTTATGTTTACATACCCCATTTACCCTCTAAGGGGTTGATTTTCAAAATTACCAAATATATGTTTGCCAATTTATTTTCAGACGTGCTCCTACGAAGTTTAAAGTTGTAATGCCTATTTTATATTCTTTTTCCATACAAAATTTGAAACCCATTTTCACCCCTTTAGGGGGTTAAATCATGTCCACCGTGTTGGACTTCAAAATAAATGTCATTTTCGCAATTGTTATACTAGAAAACCCCAATAACGACATCCATCTCTATTTTTAGGTTTATTTACACATTTCACCCCTATTTCATCGCCATTGGGGTTGAAGTACTGACAATATCAATATACGTTGCGTTAGATTTTCTTTCATAAGCCTTTACTATAAATTAAGTGATTTTTACTTCGAAAATTAAGGATTTTTTTCTATACACAACTTCATACCCCTTCGGGGGTAGAATTTTGAAAAACGCTGAGACCCGTATTTATTAATTTTCAATCTTCAGCCTAAACACAAAATTTGAAAATCCTAGCTTAGCCAAAACTGAGGGACTTTCATACAAACTTTCATCCCTTATTTCACCCCCTTAGAGATGGAATTTTCAAAAATCCTTCCTTAGTGGATGCCTACACTGTATGATGTATCTGTGTGCAAAATTTCAAGTCTCTAGGTCCAGCGGTTTGGGCTGTGCGTTGATAGATCAGTCAGTCAGTCAGTCAGTCATTCAGTCAGTCATTCAGTTTACGATTTTATATATTAAGATTTATATCAAACTTTAAAAAACCGGCCAAGTGCGGGTCGAGCTCGCGCACGAAGGGTTCCGTACGAAAAAACGGCAAAAAAATAAGTTTATTGTATGGGAGCCCCCCTTAAATATTAATTTTATTCTGTTTTTAGTATTTGTTGTTAGAGCGGCAACATAAATACATCATCTGTGAAAATTTCAACTGTCTACCTGTTGTTGTTATTAATATCGAGCAAAAAACAGCAAAAAAATCACGTTTGTTGTATGGGAGCCCCCCTTAAATATTTCTTTTATTCTGTTTTTAGTATTTGTTGTTATAGCGGCAATAGAAATACATCATCTGTAAAAATTTCAACTGTCTAGCTATCATGGTTCATGAGATACAGCCTGGTGACAGACAGACAGACAGACGGACAGCGGAGTCTTAGTAATAGGGTCCCGTTTTTACCCTTTGGGTACGGAACCCTAAAAACAGCAACCTACTCTCTTTTAAATAGAGATATTATTAAACTGAAGAATAAGATATTAACATCTTCTTCAGGCGTATATATGGCCAGTGAATCATTTGGTGGAGTGCCATCTTTTTAAAATATGAGTGTTAAAGTTTATGGCCTCGTCGTACATTCAAAAGTTTACCGGAAGAATTACTAAATTATTAATTTAGCGCAGGGTCATGTGTTACTAGCCATAGGTAATGTGAGTAAAATCTATGTTTTACGTTTAGTTACTAACTCACTTGCAATGCAAGATACCACAATGTCCACAAGTGAGGTAATTTTATGAACACTAAATTTATTTCAATCGTAGGCACCTACCTAATTAAAACGTCAATGCACTGCACTTAGGGAATTCGATCCCGGCCCTTATTTCTGATCCCGGGATTTCGGGATTACACTTAGCCAATCCCGGGATTATTTCGGGATTGAAGATTAAAAATAAAAATATGTAAATCTTACAAAAATCGGCTCAATATTCAACAAATGAAAATAGTAAAAATAAACGTAATTAAGATTTGGTAAAAAATCGACATACTTAATAAATTTTTTAACAAAAACCAACATATTTTACATCACAATACACACCTAGCTAATCTAATCACTCTAACTAATCAAACTTAGAGTCAAACTAAGTCTAGCCATACTTTAAGACTGGTTAGTTTGACCCTTTTTATTTCAATCATTTTTTATTATTTTCTAGACCACATAGTTTTTGACTTATGATGAAAAATGTAAAAAAAAATACCGTTCCCCCCCCCCCCTTATCTCCGAAGTTTGCAAAGAGAAAAATCTGAAATAATTCTATGTGATAGCAGTTTATGTAAAGATTACAGGAAAAATAAAACGATGTCTCAATATAGCACACTTTTTTAGAAATTATCAAATTTCTAAAAAACTTAACATTAGTTCCACTATCGGTCAACAGATGGCGCTGACCTAAAACTGCAATACTAATTTTATTATTCTACTCTGTAGTGTGGTTTAATGGTGCAATTATGATGGTACGGAACCCTCGGTGCGCGAGTCCGACTCGCTCTTGACCGGTTTTTTCAAAATATTATTAAACATCACAACATCCATCGCATTTGGGTGGTGAAAACTTCTCGCCAAACACCTTTTGTAATTTTGGTGTCTTAATTTAACTAAAAGCCATGAAAAACGAACTGGCCAAGAGTCTTTTAACTAAGAAAAAAAAGGTTGACTGCTTTAACAAAGGAATTCACCATAGCCTGAGTAGCGGCGCGGCGGCAGCGCTGGCCAGCGACATAACTCATGCCGCCAAGTGAAATATAATGCGGATGTTCCCATAATGTACGGTGCGCAACTTAATCCGGACACGACTTTTTCCGACGCTGATATTTATGTAACAGGGTAATTGGTAAATCTGGATTTTGGTGAACCTCAGCGTTTATGAAAAACGCAAACTTTGAATAAGTTATTCAATAGTCCGCACACAGGTATTAAAATAACTTGACCGCATTCATTCGTGGCTTTGCCCGAATAAATATTCAAATATAGAGCTTACTTTAGGAGACACACATTTTTCCTTGGTAGAAACGGTTCAATTACTTATACATAATACGAAAACGATTATAAAATCTAGGAACCATCATAAATAACTACCAGAGTATATACATTTTAACTATTGGCTTTACTTTTGCAAATATTACGTGAAATTGCAGAATACCGTGACGTGACTAATCGCAATAACAGTAACTACTATTCCTTTTCTGAATCTCGCTTTGTCTGGCATATCTAAAACACTATAAGCCAAATGAGCCAACTAATTCTAAAATGCAAATAATTCCTCAAAAAGAAATATTTTGAGAGTAGGTACCATACCATACCACAAAGCTCCCTTGACCCACTAGCTAGCAAGTAAATTTTAATTTGATGTAGGTAAATGGTATTTCTATTTAATGTTACATTTTACGAACACAATCTCAGTATACAACTCGAGTTATTCCCAACATAAGGATACCAATTCATACACAAAACACAGATTCTGGAGCGTCTGCCTTCGGAACAATAGGGCTTGTTTAACTTTTATAGCGGGGTGTATCCACCCATAATTTCCCATAAAACTCGTTTGGGCTTATCCAAATACATTGTGGAAGGAATTAGATGTCTTCTTCCCGTCCGTTCAGTCTTTGTTTGCAATTGTTTGCTCCGCTAATTGTGTCGGCAGCCGTATTTACTCCCCAAATAGAGATCCGCTTCATAAATCTGCAACGCATGAAAAGTTCCTAATGCGATTATCTTTTTGCTTTATTTTCAAGTACCTAGATGTCTTTGCGCGTTCTGTCGTAAAACTCGTAAACCACTATGACACAAAATATAAAGATGTGAAGCGCTACTTAGCTGTACTCGAAAACACTACCGTCATTTGTTTTGTAAGTTAGCCATACCCACGTCAATCAGATCAAACTGCTGAAGATGGAATTTAATATTAAATTCTCGAATTAAATACTAAAATAGTTTATTAGTACCAAATTGTTACTAACAAATATGCATCAATGTAATCATTATGAATAAATGATGGTTTGCGACGTTAGACGGTCGATCCAGCAAAATTTGGATCACAGGTAGATCGTGGTAGATTGCCAATGTACCATTATCTACTGTGGTCTTGGTAGGGTTGCCAACTTTTTTTGCATCAAATTTCGCGTGATATCGATCGACGACCTGAGTGGTGCAGTGGTCAACATGCCAGTTCGATTCGACAAGTGGTCCCGGGTTCGATTGCCGGCCAGGCAAATTGAAATGATGAGTTTTAACTTCTGTGCCCTGTGACAAGTAGGTCTTGGTTACTTTACTATGTATATTTCTATTCTAGGTGTGTATGCAGATATTTGCATGTACATTTATTTCTGGGCGGGCGGGCGGTGCACCAACTTGCAAATTTTGCCATCTAATTTGTGGAAGTTATTGCTAAATATTGTTTTAGCATCATCCACTACTTTTGTTTAATTATAACATTACTTTTTAGAAGAAATCAACCAGGCATAGTCTGAATCCTGGCAAATACATTTGAATCCACGGTATTTTAACAAAATTAGTTTGGACTCGAAAGTTCTACAAATCTCACCACACCCTGAACCGAAGTATTCCATGATTAAAACGATTGGAATGAAAATTACACGTTTCTAAATTGCTACAGTTTCCAGGTGAACTTTATAATTGGTATGAGGACATCCCCCTACATGTTGTTCCTTTTTGAAATGTTGAAATGATCCCTCAAAATATGTTTAATTACAATCAACTGGCTGGAATTATTTCAACTCTTTGGAAATTAATTCTGAAGGTTCAATTTAACTTTTTGTACCCTTTACTCATAAGTAATGATTGGGTATGTGTTTTTTTGATAATGCGGTTGGTACATGTTATTATTTTATCTCGTTTTTCTAGAATATAAACTTCTTTGAAAGTAATTATTTGGAAATTAGTCTAATCAATGCGGTTTTCAAGTAAGTTATTATTATTGTGTAAGTGTACAATGTTATTAAGTAAATACTGAGACTAAAGCCAGGCTAACCGGCTTATGGACATTCAAAAGCTTTGTGGTTCGAAGAGAACATTAATTAACTTCATCTACTATCTTATTTATTTCTAACATGTAGTTTAATTAAAATAAACAAATCAAATATGTTTAAAATCAGGAAAGTTTTAAGCTGAACCACAGACAAATGGCAGCCTAGCTAGTAGAATCTAACCAAACATTTGTACCCTCAGAAAAGGATACGTCGATAGTTAAAGTAGTCAGTAATAAAATAGGGTTAATCCGACTTCTTAATTGTTTCCTACAAACAACGTCCCTTGTGATCCAGGCCAGGAGATTAACGAGTAGGCCGAATATTCAGACTAATTCATGGAATCTCTTCAGAAGCAAAAACTTTAATCAGTCAGTCGACTTTAAAGCTTAAAGTTTTTATGAAACTTTATTGAAGGAAATTTGATGGTACTAACCAATAGGCTTTCCACTAAGAATAAATCGGCTAGCATAAGGATTCTAATGATTAATAATGTTAAATAGTAACCAAAAAAAACACTTTTTTCATTAAAATAAATAAAGATACCAATATTTACGGAAAATAAAATCGGCAAAATTGGCCATTTAATCACGTGACATTGAACACCAATCAGAGACGCGTGACGTCACGCCTCGCCAAACATTTGTTGTTGCTGTCATTTTCAATAACGACGACGACGACGTTTTCGAATAAAAACAATTGACGGTCATAAACAAACACCAAGGAAATTGTAAGTACTTACAATTTCCTTGACAAACACGAATGTTTCGCGAGGCGTGACGTCATTCAAGACGCCATGACAGTTTTGGCCTTTTTCGTTGTCATTTTGAGTTCATTTCTTAAAACGCAAAATTTATAGGTAAATGACTTATTTTTCTTAAAATAATATATTTTTGGGGTAAAATAGACACCAAACTTTATTTTTAAACTATTTTCCAAATTTTGTCAACTAGCCTATTATGCTACCGAATTGCTAGTGGGAGCGGCGAAATTTTCTAGTACTTTTTACGTTTTCGCTGGCCAGCGTTATCTTATCAAATGTGAAGAATTAACTTCAACATTCGAATGCAACATCTTTACAGATGCCATACAACCGATTAAGATGTAATTAGCTATATAATTATGAATTTTTAGATTTATGGCATTCACAACGCTATTTTAACATTAAGATAATTTATATCTTAGAAAAAATGCTAGAAAAATATCGACTCGCCCGTAGTGTCATCCCGAAATTTGGTGGTATTCAATACCTACTGAAGAAAATGTCTTGACAATGGTGGAATCTGCGGAATCGTGATACATAGGCATTTTACTTCAGCTTTATTCAGCATTACTGCAGTTCTTTATAATGGCAAACCACAGTTATTTACATAGTCATTATTTTTAACTTATTTATATTAAGAGCCTAAAATTATTTTTATGGCGTCATAGTATAAGTACTATGACGCCATAAAAATAATTTTAGTGATATGTGATAATATGATACCTAAAGGCTTACCTTTAGGTATCATAAACAAAATGATTATTCAAAACACAGCCACTTATACACGCGATTGAACACACAAGGACGGCAAAGTCTCTCCTCAAACTTTGCGGTTCAATATCGCTTGTAAACTTTAGATTGTCGACAATTCTCATAGCTTGCCTTTGAACCGCGTCAAAAGGCACAACTTGGTAGGTACTCGTATACGCGTACTTTCGATCAGTGATAGCAACAGTATTCCATATGAGGGCGGACTTATTAATAAAGTAGTAGGTGGTACATGTACGTACTTTCTACCTCAAAGCGAAACACCACTTTGTAATGTTCAGTATTCATTCATAGTTCTACCTTTGTTTCCTACTCTAGTACTATTAACTTGTATGTGTCATAGGATAATCGTATAAACCGGATCTTTGCTAAAATCCTAGGTTGATTGTAAAAGACCGGATAATTGGAATCTATTCCGAATCTAGTCCGAGCAATTTTTAGAATCTTTGAAAATCCCAGTATGTTTCGGGCTATTGGAAACTTGAATGCTGATTGGATAATCTAAGAGTCGATTTAGTCTGGTCAGAACAAGGCTTTTCTTAGAGGACTATAGCACAGAATAACTAATAGTACAAGTTCTATAGGTAGACGTTAGCCAATCAGAGCATCCGTCAGTCCATTAGCTAATCAGCGCGCGCAAAATGATGGTCATTAGTGATTTACCTAAGTTACGATGGATTTTTGTAAAAATCCTAGACATAACTTACTCGTACGATTACAAAAATATTTCTCGGATTCTAACTATCCGGTTTTTGCAATCATACTAGGATATTTGTAAAGATCCAATTTGTACGAATATCCTACGACATATTCATTAGAATTTTGTAAAGTTTAACAAAGGAAAATGTTGCAAAGAGTTTGATGATCATGAATCGAAGGTACCTACCGTGTACCTACGTGCATCCGCTGAAGTGTAATAGTATAATTATAGCTTAAAACAGTGATAATACATCTTTGAGACAAGTTCACGATCGTTCCCTGCAAACGACTACACTCGTGATTCAGTGAGATTAACGAGAAGGCCAAATATTTCGGCTCATTCTTGGATAGCTTTTGTATTAACTCTGTTAATGGCCTTAATTGCCGCCCAAAAGACTTCTGCATAAATGATGTACCTACTGCTAAAATGGGTTAACAAATTATCCGGTACTATTTATCACAAAACGCAATAAAAGATAAGAAAAAATAAATTAGGAATAGGGACGTTGACTTATGAATAAAATAACGAAATACTAATAAAAATCGTAAACATATTATCAAACTTTTGGAATAGCTTGTATACCTCTTGGTTTTATATATTGCGTATTATTTGCTTTATGACCCTTCAAAGTTGGGTGGACAAGTCCATTTAAAAAGTATAAAATTTGTTAAAATAAATAATACATTTAATTAGTCCGTAAAATTTATAGCAAATTTGTCAAAGAAACCATTTTGATAAACACAATATTTAATATAGCTGCCGAACAAATTTCCTGCGCGTTGCATACAACGTAGGAGGGCGTGACGTCATATATAATTTGGTAGCCGTTAGTATGGAGCGTTTTCGGGTGACTCCAATTTTGTACATTTCAAACTGTGATATCTCGGGCAGTTTTCATGCTAGCGTAATAATTCTTATACAAATGTTTCTTTTTTTAGGGGTAATTTATGTAACATAAAATAAAAATATAGTCAACATGCCTATTATTATAGGTATCTGATTAATAATTTCCGCCTCTATCTGCATTAATCCATTGTTTTAATTATTGCTAATTTAAGAGCAGTGAGTAGAGAAGAATAAAAACCGGCCAAGTGCGAGTCGGACTCGCGCACGAAGGGTTCCGTTCCGTACCAAAAAACGGCAAAAAAAAAAAAACACGTTTGTTGTATGGGAGCCCACCTTAAATATTTATTTATATTCTGTTTTCTATTTTTCTGTTTCAACTGTCTAGCTGTCATGGTTCATGAGATACAGCCTGGTGACAGACAGACAGACAGACGGACAGCGGAGTCTTAGTAATAGAGTCCCGTTTTTACCCATTGGGTACGGAACCCTAAAAAGCACTATAATATTGTACTATTATGTATTCTGTGATAATAGTCTCTCATTTAAACTTTTTTAAAGGAGCATCAAAAGTACATTTTATGTTGAATTTATCTGAATTTTTTCATAATCATAAACGCCTAAATAATTTCTATTGCACCGTTAAAATAAGTTTTATCTCTATCATTTTTCAAAAGAGTAAAAGAAACAAAATACTTTAAAAGCCTCCTAGTTTGCTGGTTTTGATAAATAAGGTGGTTTTAGTTTTCCTTGTATAACAATAGGTTTCACGTGCAGCTCGGCACTTTGATTTTCCTCACGACAACCCAAAACTGTCCGCTGCATTTTAATAAAACCTCAGTGGACACATGACTGTCCACTTTTGCCGGCTCCTGCGGTATGTCACCCACAAGAACGGTATGTATAAGTTTAGGCCTATATCTCACTAGGACACCAGTGACGGCGCAACCAGTCGCGCTACCAACAAAATGTATATACTTACCTACAGAGGTGGTCTTAATTAAAGACACCTTTCGATTTTCATACAAACAAGGTAACCTTGAAGCCTTGCTTGCGTGATCAGGGGTCAAGTCTGTCTGCTAATGTTAGCGTCAAAATCGTGTTTCAATCGTGTTCGAACACCACGGTAATGCTTTTTGACACAGTTCCGAAAGACATTGTGTTTCTTAAACCCAAAACGGACGCACATTGTGTCTCGATTTTGGGTTTCAGAAACAAGAACAGTGTCAAAAAGCATTACCATTCAAACACCATTGAAACACGATTTTGACGTTAACATTAGTAGACTTGACCCCCTGATGATGGCAATCCAGGGAATGAATGGAGGAGATTCAAATCGCCATACACACTCAACTTATCTGTACAGCAAGTTTTCAAGGCTTCAAAGTTACCTCGTTTGTTTGAAAATTGACTGGTATCTTTAACTATGTAACCGCCACGATATGGAGGGTACAGAACCTGGTGTCCGCTTTTTTGCGCAACCATTTTTGGTTGCGGCAACCGAATGACCAGGGGGTCAAGTCTGCTAATGTTTTCGTCAAAATCGTAGTTCAATGGTGTTCTAATGGTAATGCTTTTTGACACAGTTCTTGTTTCTTGAACCCAAAATCAAAACACAATATGTTTCCGTTTTGGGTTTAAGAAACACAATGTGTTTCAGTTTTGGTTTTAAGAAACAAGAACTGTGTCAAAAAGCAGTACCATACAAACATCATTGAACTACGATTTTGACGAAAACATTAGCAGACTTAACCCCCTACTGGTGGTGCCGCCGTGGTGTCTTAGTGAGATAGGGCCCTTAAAGCACATGCGGGCGCAACCGGATGCGGCGGCCCTGTAACTCATACTCGCTTCCGGCACAAAAACGTCACCGGACAGCCGCACTGTAAGATACACCGTATGTTTTCGAGTTATGTACTACACATAGTACTTATCGTTGTTCCACCATATTTACAACTACCTCTTAGTTTCCGTTATTCAAATGTTTCACTTTATTCCCCACATAAAATTTTGTTTTCAAACAGCAGTGGGTTTAAACCTTGAACCACTGCTGTTTTAAAAAAAAATTAAAGTTGGTAATAAATCTTAAGAAATCTGTCGAAATAGTTAAAAAAAAGTTATTGAAGAAATCTATTAAAGATTGAAAAATTTCAGTCTTAAAGTTACTTTAAAAAAAGTAGATACCTACTTTTTTTACTTACTGTTGCCTAATCTAGCCCCTCAACGACAAATTAGTTTTTCATCGTAAAAAAACTTGCCCGCAGATTGCGAAAGTCCCTTGGTAAATTAAATTAATTACTTTGCACGAGTGAAGGGTTAGTTAATATATAAGGTCCTTTTTACATAGTGCACAAAAATTTAAGGGGTCAATGAACTCATGCACACAAACAACTTTTACTATGGTACCAACATTGAAATCGCGAAAAAAAATCAGCTGTTCCATATATTTTGATCTATTCTATTTTTATTTTAAAATTCTATTTTAAATGGAACAGCTGATTTTTTTTTCGCGATGTCAATGTTGGTACCATAGTAAAAGTTGTTATGAGTACATTGACACCTTAAAATTATTATTCTCTTGTTACCAAACAGCAGTAAGTATAAACCAGTGGCTCTGTGAGCTGTGGACCTCCCGTTTCAAAAAATGTGCATTTTTGCACAAGTTGAAACGGAGACGATTCGCGCTCGCTTCGCACTCGCTCGGTCATTAATATTTAATACAAATAAAAGTCTTACAACATCATAAATGCATTATTTTTTATTCTTTTAAATTACTAATTTCACAGCCTTTTTAGAATTTCTCTCTGTAATGTCTTCAAAGAGAACCAAAATCCAAAATGTTAATAAAAACAACCTTGAACTTTGGCGTCACGCATTTGTGCCATTTGCTCATTGACATGCATTTAAAAAAAAAATCATGTCAGTGTATTTGCTCAACGACATAGATTTATTTTGATGAAAGAAACGTCATTCAAAGTCAAATAGTTTATTGTATTATGTCGTTAATGTCCATCTTAAATTAATTGCAAAAGATCAACATAGACCTCGAAAGGGCGCTAATTAAATAAAAATTTACTTAAATTTTTGGCAAAAGAACATTGGAAGATTGCGACTGGTCTCTCCTCCTTACCTTACTTTTTAAAAAACAATGCTCAAAATAAAGTCTATTTATTTAAGACAGTCTTATTTGGTAAACAATTGTTGAAGTCCTGAGAATCATATGTAATTAAATGAAGACATTTATTATATTTTATACCTTTAAACGAGCAATTCATTTATTTATTTCTGTGATCTCGGAAACGGCTCTAATGATTTCACTGAAATATGGTAGGTTTTCGGGGGTAAACAATCGATCTAGATTAGTCTTATGTTTGGGAAAACGCGTGTTTTCGAGTTTTCCTGCGTTTTTCATGCGTTTTCTTTTGACGCAGAATATGTTCGCTAATTTCATCCGGCCGGCCACTGTCCGTCTAGTCCAGCGGGTTAAGACGCGGACGGCAAGAAACGAGTGTTACGGGTTTGAATCCCGCCCGGTGTTCTCACTTTTTTTTTTGTTCGAGTTTATATATATATTTTAATTTTTATTGTTTTTAGACAAGTTTAAAAAAATTGTTAATGTTTGAGATAACAATGTAGATTATCACCTAAACACCACCATATTACAATAAATAGTAACAATAAATAGTAATAACCAAGCAAAGCTCATTCGCCCAGATAATGAAATTTTATAAGACATAATTTACACAGTAGTTGGCAAGGTACTACGTTAAGATACATTAAGTTTTCGCTAAAACTGAAAAACTTTTTTTTGTACTTTTTTTCATTTCTAGGATCACAATTAATTAAGAAAACACAAAAAAACCAATTACTTATAGTAAAAAGTCACTTTGCCAATTTAAGGGACAAGTAATTTAAAAGGGACTAATCCCACATAATTGTTTTTTTAAATCACAGCCGTATAATTCGCATGATTTGACAAAATTAAGTTATAAATTTCGAAATCATGAAACCACTACTGTAATGGTATGGCAGTTTGCATTCCCGATTCCAAATTCCTGTGTCATAGCTATGCGGCTTGGTTTACGCAGTGCGTGCCACAAGTACCTACCTATGTTGCAGCTGCATACGTACTACAGAAACATAACAAGAGATTATTGCTGCTAAACAGCATCAGGAGATTCAGGAGTAATAAATATGTAATATTACGCACAAGTCCAAATCGAAACAAAATTTATATTAGAGAGCAATTGACTAAGTTAAGCTTGTAATACCTAGGATAGGGTAAATTAAAGAACGGAACATAAAAAACAACCATGACTCAGGGAAACATTATGCTGATTCTCATCACACAAACATATTGAATTCTACCAATCCCATTTCGTAGCCGGTTTCGAAGTGGGATCATTTTACTTTCAGTAAGAAACCAGTGCTTCAAAATGGGATTTTTTTTCAGCTACGATAAGTGGTCCGAAGGAAATATTATTGAATCAGTACGATTCGGAAGGTTCAAAAAGGAACTTAGCGTAATGACAGTTTCAGTTTGGGGGAAAATCATATCAACAAATTATACCGATTTTTTAACAAGCAATAAAAATTATAGGTAAATCAACAGTCTATGAGGTAAGTACTTGTAAGCTTACCAACTGAGCCTACAAGTCGTTTTCTAAAAACCAACAGGCCTAGTAATCGCGATAAGCAAACGATGTTCGTCCCACTCCGTGACACTATCTACTCACAAAATAAGGTTTAATTTCAAGGAAATTAAACGACGACTTGCGTACGATTATCGCGATTCTTTTCATGTAATAGGCCTGCATTATTAAACTAGAAGAGAGTTTTCGTAGGCTACTTGACTGCTCGAGCCACGTGAATTAAGCACATGTAGGTGAGTTATGTCACGGCCGTCGCCATGCGTGACTCCGCAACAATGTTTTTTAACTAAAGCACGGTACCAAGCACCCCAAAAAATTTCTTAACTAACCTATTTTAGTTATAGTGTGTTTTGTCTTCTTTGGTTAAATTAAATCAATTCATAATTCGAAAGAAATTGATAAAACATTTACACGGGTCGATTTTCTAGGCCTAAAGTTTCCTAGCAAGTCTGCTAGGCGACTGTCTAGCGAGGTCTGTGCATCCCTGTCGCTAGAGCTTTGTGACAGACGACGGACGGACAGAGAGACAGCTTAGGGCTCCGTTTGGCCCCTTTGGGTACGGTACCCTGAAAATCAAGGTTTCCACACTCATTAAAAATTGCGACCCACTATAAATTGTTGCCCATGTCACGGTGCCAGTCAGCGGCCCTGCGCCTATCTGCGTTCATCGTACCACAAAACTCTATCCGCGCGGTGACAAAGCGACGGACACCCTTTACCGTGCTTTAGCGGCCCTGCGTTAATCATACCACAACCACACAAAACATTGGCGCGGCGATAAACTTTATACAGTCGTCGCTACCCCGAGACGTTTCATAATATTTATCAACTCAAACAAACAGCCTAGGTGTACAAAAACTAATTTAACTTGTGCGAGCATGCGTAGCCTCCAAATTACGAGGACAGACATAACGCACCGAAACATCGAATCGAATGTCAAGAGAGTAGAGTTTTTTAAATATTTAGAGTTTTATTTTTATATAACTTTCAACTTAACGCAGACGGTACGGTAAAAGCGAGTAATATTATGTAATTGATCAGTCTCTTTTAACGTTTTTTATACGAGCTCTTAATTTTTCTACTAACTGTACTTTTAAAAGTTTATTAAAAGTGGGGTGAAATTGGAAACCAGCAAAATGGTGGTCCAAATGAGAATGTGGATCGAAAAGGTGGGTCCAAAATGGAATAAATGAGACTTGGATGTCTAATATTTATTTAACCGTTCATTCGTATGTACTTATCGTTTATTTTTTTACATTATTTTTTCAACTGACTTTCACAATATTAAAAAGTACCTAACTAATATAACAAGAGATATTCGAAATATTTATTCTTGGTATTATCAAGTTTAACTTAACTTATATTTTTATTAAGTAATGACGAAACTTTCTCGAACATTTTTAGTAAGCAATATTTTATTTCAGAATTATTACTCTGTAACAAAATATGCTTCGAGGGAGCCGAGTGATTAATTTATAGCTACCATTCGTTAAATTTGACTAAAGCCGACGGCTAAAGCTTTAAAAACCACTACCAGTTTCATTAATTGGGAATTAAATTACATAAAAAAACAGACATTTTTCATATGAATAAATGTTTATTTATATTACACCCTATTAGTAGATTTTGTACCAGGTGCTTTTATGTTGTAAGTACTTACACCTTGAAAAGAACAATCTTATCAACTTAGCTGTTGTCTTGTCTCATGCAGACAAGACAACAGCTAAGTTATGATAACTTAAAAGTCTGTTCATCCTTACTTGTCTTATTTAGTAAACAGTTTTTGACAGTTGTCATACGTCTTTTAAACTTAAATCGTTATTTAAAAAAATGTTAGTAACTTTATGAAATTGTTGTTAATTTACTAACAATTTATATCGTAATATATGTGTGGAAAACCATTTGTTGTATTTTATAAATGATTATTTCAATAAAGAGTTGGGTGAAGATTGTTTACCATATAAGACAAGTAAGGATGGCTAGACTTTATATGTAAACATTACGATGTCGCGATGAGGACCACGATAGCATAGTAGGTTAGCGCATCACGCGATTGCGGCAGTCAAGCAAGTTTCGCAAGGGTTGGTCATGGGATTGGTGACCAAAAATATTTTGTCTCGAGCTCCCTCGAGCCGTTGGTCCCGGCTGCATTTATTTTCGTTGATACCCACCAATCCGCTTTGGGCCCGCGTGGTGGCCCATCCTCCTTAGGTCGGTATCCCTCCATATGAAAGGCCTGTGCCTCAGCAAAATGGTTGATGTGCTAAAAATTGGATATAGAATGCTAAGCTAGGCTAAGTACGTACCTTAGGTTTATGGTACGTACTCACTATCTTCAGATTGTGTTGTGTTCCAGATCTACATACACTTATCAGTAAAACTGGTAGCTACGAGGATACTTTCGAGTAACATCTCCTTCAATATAATATAACTGATATCAATTTTAATAACGGATAGACACGCGGAACGAATTGTCGCAGCGGATACGTAAGGCATAAGTTAATTACACTAATGAACAAGGGAAGAAGGTGCGCTCAAAAAATCCTCTCCGAGATCACTCCACAGTCTTTAGTACGATGTTCATCGCTCGGTTCATTAGCGGCTAGAGCTGGCCGCCGTGCAGGTTTATATGCTGTACCGTTAACTTATTATAACATTATAAAAAAATCTGATTTCTGCATTCACAATGCTATATCATACATTGTGTATTCACCATCCTAATTTTGAGGATAGGTTCAGTCCATGTAACTGAACAACTTTCTCTAAGGAACACATGGCTAAATATGTAAACAAAAATCGACTATCCATACAAATCAAAGAGATCACGTGATCAATTTAGTATGGGATGACCAAAATTTTGTGGCGAAATTCGACACATTATGTTTCTTAGAGAAAGTTGTTTAGGTAAGTTCAGAATGACCCGATATACTAAAAAAATCTACAGATCTCACACTACGCACAAATATCAAAGGCATTGAAAATGTAATTTAGAAATAAAGCACACGATAAATGTGAATTCATTCTTTATCGCACTGACGATAAAGTGAACGGAGCGCAGCTGTCCTCGTGCGAAATGGGACCAGCATGCATACAGCCTACATTTTTTGTCTGCCCGCCTCCTAAGACGGCTCAAACAAACCTTAATTCAATCCAAAGATCTAATTTTTTCCATTTTAATTCAATCCAGAGATCCAATTTTTTCCATTTTTGAATAGCGAGCTCAAAAAAGTTATTGGGAAATTCTCGATCCAAGACGGCGAAAAATTGTGAAAGGAAAATTTTGGAAAATCTCAAAAGTTACCGACCGCTTATGGGAATTCAAATTGCACTTTGAAGCCCTCCGGTAGACGCACATTTTGACATATAACCTATCTGCGTAGGTGGTGCAGGTACCTCTCATATCTGCGAAACTATAGGCAAATGACACAATTTCATCAATCGCGGCACTATACCTATTTGATCACGAGAATATAAACATTTTCAATGATAAAAATCCACGAGAGTTAGAGACGAGTTGTTTTTACATCCAATAACCTAAAGCAATTAAGTACCTACTGAAAATGTTTGAAAGATCTATCTAATTTAACTTGAAATACGAAAAATACATTAACTAAAGAGAAAAAATCACTCTCTCATTGAAGATTTATGAAATGAATGACGTTGCGTATTTTGAACTTGCGAGCTTTCGTTAAATTAGCCTAGACTTTTATTTTTTATAAATTCCCGGGCTTTCTTATTAATAACGTGAAAAGATATAATATCTTTCTATTTCTTTGCATTTTGACCATTTTTAGGGTCCGTACCCAAAGGGTAAAAACGGTAACCTATTACTAAAACTCCACTATCCGTCTGTCTGTCTGTCACCAGGCTGAATCTCTTGAACCGTGATAGCTAGACTGATGAAATTCTCACAGATGATGTATTTCTGTTGCTGCTATAACAACAAATACTAAAAACAGAATAAAATAAATATTTAAGTGGGGCAACCATACAATACTCTTAAAAGAAGCACCGCTCTTAAAAGAAAATTAAAAGATTATTTCCTAAGCAAATAGTAAAAATTAATTTACAGCCGGCAGCGGAAGTATCCCCCTCTATTTCTACGGGGCGCGGTGAAAATGGCGGCGCGTCATTTCAAGACGTAAACACTTGTGTCACCATAGCAACGCGCTAATTTTTTAATTCAATATCAAAACTCAAGATTTTCTGTCAAGATATGGATAAGACTTTCGTACAATACTGTTCTTTATTCGTAAATTCAAATGCAGAGTAAATTCATAAGAAGGCAATTCGTGCAAAATTATTCCCAACCATTCCAAAATATCAAAAATGCACAACGTTAATATTCAAGTTTTCACTTCTGCCGGCACTCCCGGAGTGCAACCCGCTTTTTTTTTCATTGTAATCTCATGCTCAGGTTGCAGCATGTAAGCCTAGTCAAGGAACAGAGTAGCTCCTTCATTAGAGGGGGCGCCCGGGGGGCGGACGTTTTAACTATGGACCATATTTTTTTCTTTGCACCAATGGATTTCCCTTTTAAATTATTTCAAGAGTTACGTATTTAACTTCTACAACTATTTTAAGTTTTATAACAATACATATAGGTACTATGGATAACTTGGTATGGAGATATTTTCAATTATAAAATATACAAGTGTATTCTTTGGTAGATGCTAGGACCTGCTAAAAGGAAAGATGGGACCTGGCGCGTGAGGAAGAACAAGGAAATAGAAGACCTAGTATCCGCTTCTAATTTATTGGGATAAATAAAATCAGTGCGACTACGTTGGCTGGGGCACGTCATTCGAATGGGGACGGATCGAGCGGTGAAAAGAGCGTACATGGGAGTACTCACGGGGCGCCGCCGCCCGATAGGCAGACCCAGATATCGCTGGGCAGATCAGAGCCTGTAGCCAATGTCACATTTACTAATTTTCGCTATCGCTTCGCTCCGAAAAATGTATGGATTTGACGTTTTAAAAAACCTTATGTCAATCCCATACATGTTTCGAAAGCGAAGCGATAACGAAGATTTGCAAATGTTACTTTGGCTAGGGGGTTTTGTCACCAAAGATCTCGCCGAGTTAGTAGCCACAGATTGCATGGTCAGAGTTGGCACAAATAGGAAGGAATGGCGTGCTCTAATGTTGGAGGCCAAGATCCACTTCGGGTCCCTGAGTCACAGCAGTAAGTAAGTATAATTCTATTTCATAATTATCATAAGATGAGTTCAATTAAAATTATGATGCTCTTAAAATACCTCATTTGGATGTCGCCCCGAACCACGTCCCCCGCGATCCGTGGTCTTATTGTGTCCGTGGTTTTGACCACGTAAGTACAGTACAATGCGATTAATTGACAATGTACAATTGAAGTGGGCAACTTCAGAGCGCTTGCACTACAAAACGACGTATTTAACCTAATCTGTAAAACTTACTCTTACTTTGCCATACATTCTAGAGCGAAGTTGCAGCAGATCACAGTCTGCTGTCAATTTAATCCCATTGTATAATATTTAAAAAAAAAACTAGGTACTTATATCCATATATCTTCGTTGCAAATTTAAAATTTCCTATATGTAAGTTTTATCGAAAATACATTTTACATTTTGAAAACCGATTTTATTAGCTATATGCAAAATCGCCTATGTGAATATTTTATTAATTCACAGTCGTACTGTACGGCTAAAATATCTCCATACAACGTACATTTTAGTTGGTCATCAAAATCTTCCATGTGACAAACTATAGTATATATACACATGGGAACTTTTAGTATGTATGTATACCTAATATTTATTTAGTAAAAATTTGTCATCTCCCATGTGTTTGTACTTCACGCCTATTAATTTGCCGTCACATGATTCTGATAATATTCTGTCGTATGGAATATTTTCGAATAAAAATTTTCAGGAGGCACTTTTTTTCGATTTTCTCGAAAAGTTTGTTTTTGCAAATAGGAGATTTTACCGACGATATACTGTGCCACGGATATCGTCAAATGTTCAATTCTATTTTCGAATGTACCTACACAAATGCCATGCCGACGACATAATTTCAATTAGGCACTAAAAAAAGAATCATGCGGGAATTCAATTCTTTAATGGAACAATATCACAAAAATCTCTTTGAAAAATCGCCCCCTTGCTGATAATGGAAAGTTATTGTAATAATGTTCTAGATCCAAATCAAGTGACGTAGTTACACAAATATTATTTACCATAATAATAACGTAACTCCAATTCACGTATGAACAAAGCAATAAAGTGTCACGGAATAATTCATTTCTATTTTAAAATGGCTCGATATAACCTGCCAATTTACTTGCGTTACTAGGTACACAGAGTATACCAGTAATTTTGTTTCCAATTTTCTTTGAAATCGCCAAGTCGCTTATTTGCGAAGTCAATTTATTAAAATTGTTAATTAAAGGCGTCAACATCTGGTGTTTACGTTCACAATAAGTTCATAACTTCTCCGTCTTATGATATACTCGTAGCTACTTACACTTATTTAATGCAAAATTTGTAGAGACACCACAGAAACCGCAGAAATCTACTGTCAGGCCCAGGCGGCGCGGTGCGCCACTGGTAAATGTATAATTACTGTGCGCCATGGCTACTTACCCGGCTTTGCTCGGCAAAATATTGTGGTGCAACTCGCAACAGTAACTTAGTGGACTTGCGAGGTTTTGTTGCTACAACGTACTTATAAGTTAGAAACAACAGTAAACATGTGGAGATACTTTCACAATACACATTATTTTCGTGCTTAGTAAGTATATTAATTTACTCTACTGCGATAGCTTAATTGGTTTACTTAGAGTTCTAAATTATGCGATAACCACCATTCAATTATAACATTTCATGTTCAGGAAAATTGTTTTAAAACAAAGAATTTCAAATAACAGCAGAAACCATTTGACATTTTTCAGTATCAAAGATGTAACAACAAGTAATACAATGCTTTTATGAAATGTCCTGTATACTTTTCCGAGAGAAAGACACTCTCATGCGCGGGATGAGAGACGTGATTCAATTTGCATGGTATGATGGACGGATTACTCGTGTGAGTACTCCGTGTCCCTTTGCCAGGACAAATATAGGACTCTAGTACTTTTGAATTAGGTAGCGTCACTTACATTTGTACAAGCTGGGTAAGCTCGCTTGTACAACCAGTATCACTGACTAAAGCACAATTGCCGTCTATTTTTGTGCTGCGCTCTAGATAGAGCTGGCTTTGCCTTCATAAATCTAAGCTCGCTTTTGTTTTCGCGCTTCAAACGAACTGGACGCACTAATTCAGCTCGTTTGGAGTGATACTAAAAAGCAGAAATGTAGGTAATATGTTACCAGTTGTCGCTTATGCTTTATGCCCGCTTCTCTATTAAGCTCAGAGAAATATTATTTTTGTTCATACACATAATGAAACCTTACTTGAAAATTATGAGAAAACAACTTTAAAATAATAAAAAATTACCGAACTATTTTTATAAAAATGTCCATAAAATGGTCTCTTATATCTAATCTAATTGATCATGTTTAAAACAGTAAAATGACTATATTCATGATCGATATGATGACATGGAAGAGATATTAAATGTGGCATCTACACCTAAAATTGCATGAAATTGCATTCAAACAACTCTATACAACAGTATTGTTCTACTATTTGTAGTGTTACATAAGGTCATACATACATGAACAGCCGAAGTAAAGTTGGATTCTCCTTGTTGGCAATAGTTTGGAAACTTACATGGATGAACACACCGATGATTTAATTCTCGAATTCCCTGCAAATGGTCTGTCTTATGAATACCTACGAGTTAATTTATTTGCTTTCATCCCATAAATAATACCTCCTCCTTAGTCGTTCACTCTTGACAGAGTGATCGTGGTTGATGACGCTGCATTTCATTGGGTAAAGCAGCCCCCGCGATGCGCCTCCACGTGTTGCAATTTTCAGCGTCTCGGGAACTCTGGACTATTAGTCCGTGAGCCCGCGACAGTATTGCCTACGTCATATGACATCACGATGAAATGCATGGCACACGGTCGGAAAAGTTGTGCTGAGCGAGGATCAGAAGATTATCGCAAATAAAATTGGCCGGAAGCTTGAGAAAATCTTCCACTTCCGGTCAAAATTTTAAGATTATATTTACGTCATGTGACATCAGTAAGAGACCCGTGTCATCATTTAGTTTTCAATTGTAGAGAGAGTAAACATAAGTCTGTCAGTTCTGAAATGACTAAAAACCAAAAATTTTAACTTTAAGGTATTCCGGCCATTTCAGAACTGACAGACTTATGTTTACTCTCTCTACGAATGAAAGCTAAATGATGACACGGGTCTCTTACTGATGTCACATGACGTAAATATAATCTTAAAATTTTGACCGGAAGTGGAAGATTTTCTCAAGCTTCCGGCCAATTTTATTTGCGATAATCTTCTGATCCTCGCTCAGCACAACTTTTCCGACCGTGTGCCATGCATTTAGGCAATACTGTCGCAGGCTCACGGACTATATGCAGGTTTATGTAGCAGCTTTAATGAGATCTGTACAACGCGTAGGTGATCGACCGCTTGCCCTCTACCTGCCCCTGGACAACAAGTCGTTCCATGGATTGTTCATCTCGAACAACGTGTTAAACTTATATTAGTTTTTAAGAAAAAAGGTGTCAAATAGACAGACAGAGACAACCAGACAGACAACGAAGTGTTTCTTTAAGATTTTTTTTCTATTGAGGAACGGTATCCTAATTAACGCAGTGACACTACTCCGATGCGGTGAAGGTAGAACGTAAATACTACTGTCATGTTATTTGTCAACCACAGACCAAACAACAACCCATCCCAATAGTGATACAAGCTCGCTTCAAGATAAAATTCTGAATTCAAGATTGCTTTATTTGCCAGGAATAGGATAGGGTGATACATCACACAACAAACAACTAGGGTTTAAAAAAAAACTATTGAATAAAATGTCAATCAGTCATTATCTCCATAATCATAGTAGAACCAAATAAGTAAGTCATCTTACTCATTATACGCACGAACGCGGTTTGTACGTATACGTCGTCGCATGCACACACTGCCAAAATTTAAAGGTTACTATTAGTTATTCTGTGATAAAAGTGCAACAGCCATGGCTGATGTGCCGTACGTAATCCCGCCCACGCTCACGCACGCTTCACGCCGCTGTGCTGCCGCTCGTAATAATTTGAACGTGTACCTACCTACAGTACATACATACAATGCTTTCCAAAGATATTATTGCAAAAAAGATTTTTAAGAATGAGGATATATTTTATATTAACTTTAAATAATAAGGCATTTCGTACTTGTCGAAACAGACGAATTTTTTTTTAAATCAATTGTGTAATTTGGTTAAAAAATTACAAATTTCTACAGGAAAAATACTTTTAATGCGTATTATTTGACGTCATGGAAAGTATTTAATTTCAGAATTTAAATATTATTATATTGATAAGTGTAGGTTTGTAAAATTTACATTATTTAGTAAAGCCATACGTTTTAATTAATCCTATTTCGACCGTAAATTTTCAAATCACATAATATGACGTGGCAATGAAAACATTGTAGTCAATTCCTGAAAACAATTAAGTTAATGAAAACTGTAATATGACAGATGGATGTGATACATTGCTACTTTTCTTTAGTAAGTTTTTATTGGTGTCAAAACGAAAGTGCCAATGTATACATCTGTCAAATTACAATTAACATTAACTTCAATATTTTAGTCGATAGACGTGCTGGTCTACCTACAAAAAAATATTTAAAAAAACTTAGTATTATAGATCCCTGATGATCCCTTACCCTACAAGGAAAAAATACTTTGTATAGAGACTGACTATGACATTTTTTACACGACTGCCCAAAGCAAAAAGAGTGTATATGTGTTCAGGGTTCATGTATGTTTGTGGGTATGTGAGTTTCTTTATTCCACCATAACTTCTAAATGCCTGAACTGATTTGGATAAATGGGGTATCGTTAGAATCCTTACAGCATCCTGAGTGACATTGGCTATATTTTTTTTAGAAAAAATCAATATGGCGACTGTACGACGCCATTTTCAAATGTGAAAAAGAATTTTTTTTCTTCTATTATTACAATATGGGCATCAAATGAAAGGCCTTGATGAGCACATTCCAAAACTATATCGGGTGTATGGGACAGCTTGGCCAAAACTGAAACAGTAGCTTCAGACCATGATTTATGATTGAAAATAGCTGGAATTTTCCTCAGGAAAATTTTCTAATTTTCCACACACCATAGTGAATACCACTAACTTTTTACGTTTTCAAAAATAACTTTTTTTTCATACTGTTTGTACAAATGACAAAGTTATATTTGCGGTTTTGGAAAATGTGCTATATCCCTAAAACTGCTAACTAAATCTCGTTCAAACCAATTTTGTTGAAAGTGTTTTTTAAGATCTACAGCATATATGTTTTTAAGATTTTTCACTTTCTTATTTTAAAAGTTAAAGGGGGGACACACATTTTACCATTTTGGAAGTGTTTATCTTCCAAACGTTCCACTTTGAAAAAAAAAAGTTTTAGGAACCTCAATGTCATTTTTAAAGAGCTATCTATCTAAAGACACCCCGCACGTATGGGTTTGAGGAAATAAATTTTTATTCAATTTCAGTTCCATGTATGGGGAGACCCCGTAATTTTTTTTTTTATTTTTTTTATTTTTGTGTAAAAATCGTAGAGCAGTTACATCTACTTACCAAGTTTCAACTGTGTGATCCTGTTTCGTAACACGTTGTAGCTCCAAACAGCTTGTTTAGACTCTACCCTTTGAGCGACTGCTGACTGCCTATGTTCTATGACACTGTGGTCTGACTGTTATTTTCATAAGTTATGCATAATAATTAAGCAGTATACGAATTTTCAGCCTTGAGATAGCTCTTGTACAGACCTCGAAATTCATACAACTTACGTGGCATGCTGACTCGGCATGTTCCATGACAATGCGGTCTGACTGCCGTCTTATTTTTTTGTGCTATTCTCTACCATTCTGCCAAATTTGAACCTCGAGATAACTCTTGTAGAGCATGTCGAAATTCTACATGTTTAGAAGTGTGCTGAAGCCAGGTGTTCCACTTCCTGGCGCTGGGAGTAGGTGCTGACTCATGTACACCCTAAACACTATCATATTGAGAGAAGGACCTTGAGATAACTCTTGTAGTAATTTTCACGACCTCTCGTACGTTTTTTGTCATTGTGAAAAGCTAATTTTACAAGCGACTCAATTCAAATAACAGCTGTCAAATCCTACACTATGTGGCGCCGTAGCATCGTAGCACCGTAGCGGAATACTCAATATCGTAGCAAATCTTTTGCGCGTGTGGTGCCACGACACGTCGGTGCCACTTTTGACAGCTAATTGCCGTGAACGATTTATTTCAATCTCTATTGTGTTGTGTGACGATCGGAATACTAATGTGGGATTTACACGGGTGGATAAAGCCGCACGACTTTAGCCGCACGGCGAAAATTGATTGTGTAATATATCTGATCCGGTGGCCAAAACTGGAACACCATCGAGTACATAGACGCTGTCAACGATGTGTCACCTGCAATTCAATTTTACAAGCGAAATGCTAGACTAAAGTCGACTGTCACATGTTACTAAAATCGACTCATGTAATAGGGTATTTTCCAAATTTTTGAAAACTGCTTATATTTAAAGATTGGGACGAACAATTTAACAGAAAAATAAAAATAAAATAAATAATGTCCTTTTTTTCTCCATTAAACCAATTAAAGTCAAATTCATTTTTTTTTTGGTTTAATGGAGAAAAAAAAGTCATAAATTAATTTATTTTTATTTTTCTGTTGAATTGTTCGTCCCAATCTTTAAATATAAGCAGTTTTCAAAAAATTGGAAAATACCCTATTACATGGGTAAATTTTCGGCTATTTAGTATATTATATGTATAGTTGAATACCATGTTTAGGTAGGTAGGGGAATAGGTCAAAACCATGTTGCTCTATCTGCTGCTATTCTGACTACGTGATAATGTTCTCTCTTAATATTAATTGATCAAGCCACATATTTTGACTAAGGTGAAGAGTTTTTGAAGTTAGGGCGCGTAGAGTTAGAAGCTTGGCTCTACATGAGGTCTGATAACTTTTTGACAGCTCACGGAGCTACTAGTAATATTCTATAACAACTGAAGGCCACATGGCACAAAATAAACAATATAATCTATGTAAGCATTGTCTAGTGTTATTACTAGCATTAGTAAAGCCACATCCCACGGTAATGGGTACGAATCTCGTAAAAGGTAAACCGTAATGTTATCAACTCTATGTATTTAAATTTTTCATGATGGTTGCATATTGTCCTATTGTCTATTTAATATTGTTTCGTTATTCCAGTATAACGATTTGATACTGAATTATTAATGTAAGTTATCAAAACAGAAACTTTCCGTTTCTACAGGTATGAAATAGAACACTATTTTAATATGAAACAGTAGTAATATAGTTGGAGCTGATTTGTGCTGTGCTCGTGAATGCAATGCTAAGCGGAGGTACGCAAAGTTTTCTCAGGCATCTATAGTTGGCGGAACAAAGACAAATAAGTTGGAAGCGAGAGGCGGACTCGCTCCAACCCGAGATCTCGCTTTGTTCGTAAACAATGTGCAACGGACAAGGTTCCCATAAAACTTGCTAATTCAAAAATAGACTCAGACAGTTCGAACCAATCGGAACTCCATGGAATCTTCAAGTTGTACTATGCAAGTACTTATTTCATCCATTCTAGGATAATAATTCCCAGGAATACTAATGCTAAGAGTATGGTAAGATTAGTGGGAAACGCGGAATTTTGTGAAACACTTAAACAAATACCTAATAGGTAAGTTACACTTTTTGGAAATATTAGTCGTATAATATTACATTTTCTTTCATTCTAGACTTTCTTTAGAAATAAAACGCCTACAAACAAGTGAATTAAATCTCATAAGGTAGATAGCCCACCGAAAGTGGCGCTCTCAGAGGTTTTTATTTCTTAAATTGTTAATAGACCATGATTTTAATAAAACTTTACGTGGAATTTTAGGGCCCATAGTCTAGTATTTTAGAAGGATTTTTATCGTAGTCTACGAATGTAGAAGAAGATACAGTACGAGGCATGTATCTTGAAATCGGGTGGGGATTGCGCGAAACGCGAATTTTGGGTGTGCGTAGCGGTGAGGGACGCGGGCGGCGGGAGATGGGCGCGCGCTATTGGTCGCTCACAAGAGCACATGCGCGAACTTATCTCCACTCCGTCGAAAAAATTTCAAGATACGTGCATCGTACTATAAGCAAATGTGTCAAAAACGGCCACTTTTAGCAGTTTTGTTTTTTTATGCACAACGGGATGGTGCTTGGCTTTTACCACAGCTGAAGTTAAGTGACGATAATTTGCTATCTACTTCTAACAGTGACTACGAGGGAATGTAATGATACCGTCTAAAAATACTAAACTATGGGCCCTAAAAATTCCACGTAAAGTTTTATTAAAATGTTGTATTAGAATTAGAATGTATTAAATAAAATTCACCGCAACCAACGCCACTTTCGGTCAGGAAAACCTTAAAAATATTTTAATTGCGTAAAATTGCTAAAAACTATCGGTTTCCTGAATATTGTCCCATTTTCAAACACTAAGGCAATATTGATAATGATAACATCAATACGACAAACACCCTCAAGGCATAAATTCTCGGAGTAAGCTCATGGGATAAATAAAATCAAGGAGAACGAACGAATGATCTCAGCAAAGTGAAATTAACTGCGAGGAATCGGCTTAAGAAACCGGTAAGCCGTGGTCAGCCCATCCATTTTCCCGGTAGCTGATATTCGATCCCACGTGCCTGGCCTACTTTTAGATAGTGAAAGTGTAAACACCAATTCCTCCAGTAGGCGGTTGTTTTGGTCGTCTGAATTGCAATCTAATCTAAAGTACCTAACATATTGTTTGTTGACTGGCAGATAATGCTTAAGTCCGCATAGTTGTACGGTTAATAACGAAAGTAGCTTAAACTCTAGTCGGCACTTTGTTGTGAAACTTTTACCATAAAAGTTGCTATGGCATAGTCTTTGATCGAAGGGCATAGTACTAAAGTGTTAAGCAGCTTTCGTTGCTGACTGTACAATAAAGCTTTGAAAATAAATTAATTAACAGAAACTCAATCAGTAAAAAAACCGGTCAAGAGCGAGGCGGACTCGCGCACCGAGGGTTCCGTACCATCATAATTGCACCATCAAATCACACTACAGAGTAGAATAATAAAATTAGTATTGCAGTTTTAGGTCAGCGCCATCTCTTGACAGATAGTGGAACTAATGTAGTGTGCTATATTGACACATCATTTTATTTTTTCTGTAATTTTTATATAAACTGCTATCACATAGAATTATCACACAAATTTTTCTCTTTGCAAACTTCGGAGATAAGGGGGGGATCGGTATTTTTTTTTACATTTTTCATTATAAATCGAAAACTATGCGGCTTAAAACAAAAAGAAAAAAATATTGAACGTACAAACGGCGTTCTTTCATATGATACCCCACATTCCCTAGTAGCCCCACTTCAAATTTTTAAGACCCCTTTTCAGTCCCTGTTGTAAAATAGATATTATTTTTTTATTTATTTCTTATTTGCAAAATAGTTGGGCAAATGTCATCTCAAACCATTCTAAATTTCAAGTTGATACCATTAGTAGTTCTCGAGATATCCAGCTGTGACAGACAGACAGACAGATTGAGTCACACCATAAGGGTTCCTTTTTTACCATTTTGGTACGGAACCCTAAAAAAAAGTTATTATATTTTAACGAATTTATTAAAACGTCACAAACATAAATTCCGAGAAGTGGTAAAACAACAAGCATATCACTTTAAAAATCTGAGGGCCTATTACAAAAAGAATCACGATAGTCGGACGATATTTGTGATCGATTTATTTGATTTTGAACCTTATACTGAGTTAATAATGTCACGGAAAGGGACAAACATCAATACGCTTATTGCGATGCTTTTTAGGGTTCCGTACCAAAATGGTAAAAAAGGAACCCTTATGGTGTGACTCAGTCTGTCTGTCTGTCTGTCACAGCTGGATATCTCGAGAACTACTAATGGTATCAACTTGAAATTTGGAAAAGTTTTAGATGACATTTGCCCAACTATTTTGCAAATAAGAAAGAAATAATAAAATTAATATTTTTTTTACAACAGGGACTGAAAAGGGGTCTTAAAAATTTTAAGTGAGGTGATTAGGGCATGTGGGGTTGTAACTACCCCTAAGTTATTGATGATATGATATGATTGAAGAGTTGAAGACTCGCTACCCTACTACCGATTTGCTAAGTTGTTTGATAATCTTTTAATCCTAGCTTTTATATAACCTAACACAAACCTAACTATAATCTCTACTTATGGTGATTAACCGCTCGTCGGCTTTAAACCTAACAATGCCTATTTATGAATTGATTAAATGTTTGACCTAAGTTCTGCTTGGTTTTACTTCCTATAACCCTAATCTAATGGTGTGACCGAATATGCTACTGATTTGGCTTTTGTATGTGTGAAAGGGCTCGTGACTTCTAGCGATAGGACCCGGTTGTAAGCGTAGACCCATGTTCTTGAGTACTGCTGTCTGATTGCTAATAAATACTAACTCTACACGCTGAATTTAAATTATCTATGCTCTGTTAATTAATAACCTAGGAATCTATTACAAAATAATGAAAATTACTTCGCTTGATTTTAAATAAAATAGAATGTTATAAAATTATTTTTCTACATTAACTAACCCGAACCCTATACAATTCTCTTAACTTTGTGAAGTATCTTTGTTTGCTTATCAGCTGAAATAAATGCCTATTCCATTATAAGGAGCGCTATGCCTACCAGCTCTATACCTACTGCTAGTAAAAGTGTGAACTATGCTAAACCTTAACTTGATATGCGGATGTTATAAGAGTTAAGCAGGAGATATGAGAGTAACACTACAATTTCAAAGTGAGTATAATGCAAGTATCAAATGTTATATCAGTCGAATAATTAATCAGTTGTGGAAAATCATTTATTGCCATCGGATAGTATATTAGTTCGTTACCTATCTTCAAGTTTAATGAGTTTATATTTATGGTAGAAAGTAACCAGTGTGTTTTTCCGGCTAATGGTGATGGCACCACCCCGCCATCACGATAGGTCTCGACACCAGACTGGGACAACCTTCTCCCGGAACAGCCAGTTACTTTCTTACAAGCTTTATTATGTATTAAATATATTAAAGTCCATAGTCCATGTTAGTTTGTAATATTTCCAACTAAAAAGAGGACAAAGCAAAATGCTTTCAAGCGATTTACCAAATTTTCACAATTGAAATATTTCCTTTTCAATGTGATGGCTGATATAAAATTAAATTTAAATTATTTTTTTTCATATATTGAACCAATTCTAAAGTTGACTTACTTTATGTCTCACGAATTCAATCTTACAATCCATGACAAAATTATGGGAATTGGTAAATCTTTTTTGTTCTGAAGGAAAGATTTATTAGAAAAAGGGACAAGATGTATGTACTAAGCAATAAATAACCCTCCTACACTTTACTTTCGCAAATTCTAAGTTTAGCTAAAATACTTCGACGCTGTGTTGTTAAAATGGCATCGAAGGATTTGTTTTAAGATGGAAACAATTTGATGTTAGTTTCTTCCAAATTGAAATGATCAGAAAACCTCCAGATCGCACCTGTGTCGACGCATCAACTGAGCACCAAAAACAAGTATTTTCGCCTGTATTCACTATATTATAACGGTACTGTTAGTGGTAAGAATTTAATGACATTTTCTTTCAGCCACTTCGTCATTTGTAAAATAAAATTTCATCTTAGTGGTTTTTATATGATCTCCACGAATCAACCTGGGAGAAATCATACATACCGGCCCTTCCTAACGACCAAAGATTTATTTCACTTCACAAATTATTAAATAGCTGAGTTATCACAAAGACAAAATAAATCACTATTAATGCGGCTTCACACGACACTTGTGATTACTTGATTTCAAATCTGGTGGTTCATATGACCAATCCAATTCAGAAATTTTACTATTATCATACTTTAGTAATTTACTGATTTATTAAATCGTTTACTTGGCTGGCTTTAGCATGAAAATAATTAATTAACACTCACTTGATTTTCACAATCGACGCCATTTTGTACAACCAAAACTCAACACAACACTGCAGATATTTTAAAAGGTTTACTGAGAATTAAATAGTATCGTGGATTTGCTAAAATATCTTAGTAGATCTATTGATCTGCCGATAAAAACCCTGTCTGAGAGATCTAAAATCATGATTTTCTTTATTTAGGTGATTATCTTTGATCCGCCATTTTGAAAACCAAGCGTCCATTTCGACCATGACAAATTTAACATTTAATTCTTACATAAAAATACCTATTTCTAGCTTGTGCGCTCCGAATTGCATTTTTCCTAACTACAAAATATTTCGGCCATTTTGTCGAATCACGCCTAATCGTTACCCCTAGCCAGCTCGCGACGTCTAAACCAGCCTTTTGTCGTCGAAACCCTATATGCTACACTTTTCTGTATAGAAATTTCCAAAAGTCGTTCTCCTATATAAAATATGTTCTTGCCTAGGTTTTGACCTAATCATATGTTCGTTTGATCAACATGGTCGCCTAACCGTTTACACACCTATTTCGCTCTATTAACGTCAACTCGAACCACCTTTCATCACAAAAACCCACCCAATTTTTGTGATGCCTACTTAACCTTCGCGATACTAACCTTCATCTATCCTACAAGATTTTACCTGCCTAACCCAGACTAAATGAGAACTTCCTATGCAAATTGCGTGACGCTTACCTCGTCATCCGAAGCCCCGTTACCTGGACAGTTTGAGCAAGCAATACTCCCTGACCACCTAGTGCTTGACCGTGCCGAAGATGGATGGGAAGGAGCCATCTTCGGTCCCTAGCATGAGGTATAGCATAATCATGTACTTAAGGACTTGACCAAGGACCAGAATTACATTCTAACGACTCTACTTCTACAGTGTCTGTCATCAGTCACGTCACACATGATTACACTATGTGACTTAACTAGGCAATCAACGAGTTGATGCCCGCTTATGAAGTCACATTCATAAGCTCTCAGTTACCTGTTCCCCCCAGAAAGTCCATTACGGATCGCCCCAATACGACACAAATATTCTAGTAATTATTCTAAATAGAATCTCCCTTCCCACATTTTATTTCATTTAAATTGATATTAATTTAATCTGATTTTACTAATTCTGGAATTTACTTGGAACGGCTAGCGTTAATTTTGATGTAACCTTTGCAAATAGAATTATATATTTCAATCAAGGCTTAATTTTTACCATTTTAAAACCCTGTTTGAAATATTTCCCCAAAGAAAACTTGCCCGGTGCAAGGCCTAAGCAATGGACTTTCCTATATTCACTAATTTGCTGACTTCTTCATATGTGCTTGAGTATAAAAATAACTTGTTGATTGAAGATTTCTTACAGAGGGGAGGCAGAGATTCGTCTTCTTCTCGGCAGGTGGAAAAATGAGATCGAGAATAAGCTCGTCGAAGCTTTTATAACCTAACCCCCACCCATTATTTTTCAAAGCGTCCCCTAGCTACACATAATTCCTAGTATTCTATTGTTTGTATCCTTAATGTGCCCTGTCACAATCTATTTCCCCAAAATGCTGGGAAATTTTCCACTAATTGACTTACAAAAATTGCCTAGTGCATTTAGTCCCCCTAAGTACCTGTAAGATACTTTAAATAAATGAATAAATAAATAAATATATATATATTCTTTTTTTGACAATCACCCTCAAATATTTAAATTACGTGAACATTTTACGAATACAAAGATTAGTAATTACCTCCGTATCCAATAACTAATTTTGGTTAATCTAGAATTTACAAAGATCCTCAAGTAAATATATATTATATGACACAAGCAATTTAATCTTTCCTGTGTGTTCGAATAAATCTTTTGGTCTAATCAATTTCGCTAATCTTCAAAGAAGACCCCTTATAATCAATAAATCCGCTATCAGCCTACTTTTATTATTTACGATTGATGCATGACTCTATTCATAATATTAATTATTCTTTGCGCCTCCCATTTATTTATTCTATTTGCCAAAGAACGTTTCGTTACTGGCCAACTTATTTTTTTTTTCATATAATTTCATTACTATGGGTATTTTATGATTTTATACTGGTATCATTTTTTTAAATCTTGGCGCCACCATTCTGAGCTATTATTTGCTGACTCTAAAGTTAACTCCCCCCAGATTCACGCGTTACGATTGGCTAAACACCAACTCAATTCATCTCCTTTTATGGTCACAAAACGCTTTGCAAGCTTACGATTGGCTACCACGAACCTCTCCCTTCATCTCTTGTTTATGGACAAAGAGAATGTAGAACGTTCCGTTTTTCCATATATATATTTTTTTGTCCAATTTTCTTACAACTTTTTACTAGTTATTGTTCTGATTTAATTATTTTCTTATTTCAAATATAATCATTCATATTCTTTCTTTACTTTTAATATTAAACTGATTTTACTTTATCTATAATCCAGAACTTAACCGAAAGATTTGCGTTCCGTTACACACTGGTATCACACACATTTATTTGCTCTAGCAAGTATGCTTACAAAACTTCCATTTTTCCAAATTTTAAATGTTATTCTACCTAAACAGTGATTAACTTTAATTATCATTTATTTATTTTGTAATTTTATAATCATTCGTCTCTTTTCTCTTAATTTATTAATGGTATAAATTTCCAAAGATTATTTCTTTTTTTTTTATAGAGTAGACTTTCTCGATGGAATGTCAGTTTTTAGTTCCAAAACCGTCCACCAAATGTCAAATACATTTGTCTATACCAAGTGTCAGACGATCTGTTTATTATTGTTGAAACATATTTTCAAGTTATTGAATTACCATAAAATTATCTGTTTTTTTATATAGAAATACGGATATTTTGTCAATGTTGTATTTGCATATTGCAATCATAACTTATAAAGTGCATATGAACAATGGATTTGTGTTACAAGAACATCATTCTATCGTTAGTATAACTATGATATTTTGAATGCAGAATGAAATGCAATAAAACCTCACAAATTGCATAAACAACCATTCTTTTAGTAAAATGAGAATAACCACCCTCTTCATGGTAAGTTATTCAATGAATTTATTATTTGATTAATCGCATAACTTTACTTATTTGTGTTTACGACTATTTTTCCAACCCTGGATTTTTTGTACTTTTACAGACTTCTAACTAGCCATAAATTGTGGACCCTCTGGAATGTGATAAAGAAGGTATCCGACAAGGAATAAGACCTACAGAAATCATGAAAACTAACCCTATGCAGGAATACTTAAAGTTTGTATGTTGCCCGCTTCCGGATCAATATTTGAGATAAAAAACATGTTCAGTTTTGAACTGTTACAGCTCGACCCCAAAATTTATACGCAGGTGACAATACAACGTATTGGATTCGAAGTAAAATTTTCTCCTCGAATCTCAAATATTTATATTACCCCAAAGATACACAATCTCCCCCCCTTTTTTTTTATAACCCTAATCATATTACTTCTCCAAGATCAAAGAATTGTTGGGTGAGCCCTAGTGTAAATGAAAATTTAAGATTGTAGAGTGTATTTAAACCAAGACCATATCAGAGATTATTAAGCGAGTTTTAAGTATTTGTTGCTTTTGCCAATTCCGTCGTATGCATATTCAGCACCAGAGTTGTACAACACTATGGTAAGGTGTAGGTTGTGAGGCTACAGCCCAGATTAGGCCTACCCGAAAAAATAGGCTCTTTTCTTACCTTATGAAAAGATTAAACGTATTCGTTCGTTGTATCCCTCCACAACATTGTAATCCTCCTTCCAAACCAAAGGTTTAGCGGTGATCATATACACAGACCATATATTTCCAAAAGCTCACTTAAGACTCTGGAACAACCTTAATATCACCTTGGAGAGTGTGCAGTTGCCGAATTTGAAATTAGCTTGTCAGCTTCTTGTGTAGTATGAATTTCAGACAGTCGTTCACACCAGGACAAGTTACAAACGTCAATAGTGTTTGTTTTCTCTCTTTTTTTTTTTCTCTAACCTAACACCAAAAGTCCTTCTGTACGAAATTCTATTTTGTCAACCCTAAACGCCGGCCCGGCCGCAAGCACAAACCAAACGCCAGAGCAGTGTGGTGGTCCTATCTCTTGGAAGAATAATAAGTCTGCATTCAGGTTTCACATATGTTATAATCCAAAGCCCTCCATATAGAATCTATATTTTAATTTCAGTTCCTTTCTCTCGTCAACTTCTCATTCTATTCATTCTCTTAAATCATCATTTCATACATACTCCTATCCTAATTTAGATTCTCATTTTATTCATCTTTTCTCATTACACAGCAACCACTATCGTCATTCACTAGCCTACGTATACGCCACCCAAGATCATATCATAGCTATAACCTGAATACAAAATATATACAAATAAAGATAACGATTTTGAAATATAATTTCAATGTTAAAATCAAATACGTCGACTTGTCACCATATGAATTCTACGCAAAATTACATCAAAAGATTGCAATTAATTTACGCAATAGTAACGCTTTACGCTTTAAAACCACTTTATCCTAAACATCCCATTAGTACGCATATCTACATTACGCAATTTTTCTATTATGTCACTCTACGCTATGCCTCCCTATTCTAAAGTTTCTCAAATAATACTCGACCCCAAATGTGTATATAAATATATACATTTTTTTTATATTACTACTTTAACCATCCTTTTAATTTTAAATATTATTAACAAAAATACCTCACATCCCAATTTATCCGTTAAGTTTTTATTTTTAAATTAAAGCAAATTTTTATTTATTTTAAATTTTTGCAAACGCCGTTCCTTTATTAGGATTCCTATTTCCAACCGTTTTTTTTTTTTTTTTTTTAGTTATATTAGCAGAAAACCTTTCAATATCTCTAAATACTTATGAAAAATTTCCCCCCCGAGAAGAAAAGCCGCCAACTCTCCCCTCTATCTGACCTTACAATTTTAAGCAACTCAATAATTGAAACGTCCATTTGGTTTATGCGGACTTTGGTTAATTTAATAGAAAATTACTTTCATATGACAAGATGGGTTACCTTATTAACAACACTATATAGGGTAATGACTTTTACTTAGCCTGGTTTTTTTTTCTCTTAAAATTGAGTCCTTAATTTTCTTGTAAGTTCAGATAGGCTTTTCCCGTTCCCAACAGACTTTATACAATTATACCCCATTATTATTTATTAATCAACTTAAATTACATCTTCATGTAGTTAACATAACATTAAACATTTCTTTTCCTTAAAATTAGACATGACATTAAATTTTACTTATAATACTTAGACAAATGTATAGCGTTAAACCTTCCTCTTTCTTTACCAGTCTCCGGATCAACAAGTAAATATACATTTTTAAACGGGTTAGCTCCAATCACAAACGGACCCTCATATAATGGTTCAAACTTTTTTGTTATTTTTAATTTTGCGTCAGACTTATTTAATTTCCTTAATTTTACTAAATCTCCTATCTGGAAATGGATAATTCTATATTTTTCATTAAATTTGTTTTGACGTAGTTGTCCTGCTTTCTTTAAATTTTCCCGTGCCTTTTCCCTAATTTCGTTAATAGGCGGTGGTACTAAATCAGTCGGTATGACATTATCAAATGATAATCTAGTAGGTTCACTGTATAAAATCTCACAAGGTGTAAACCCTGTACTTTCGTGATAAGTATTATTATAAAGAATTTCTAACTTCGGCAATAAATCTACCCAACTTTTGTGATTGGTCCTACAGTAAGTCCGAAATAACCGTCCTAACTCTTTATTTACTCTTTCGGTGGTATTAGGTCTAGGGTTCCTAACTGTAGTATAAATTACTCTAACCCCTTCTGCTTTCATAGTTTCTTTCCACAAGTTACTAGCAAATTGTGACCCATTATCTGACATGATCGCCGTAGGTTTTATTATGCGAAAGAATTTCCTCATTTTAGTTAATACTGATATTGCAGTTGCTCTTCTAAGATCATAAAATTTCACAAATTTACTAAAAGAGTCCTGAATAACTAAAATGTAATTCATACCAAACTTCCCTGATGGTAATGGTCCATATAAATCTACCATAACGATGTCCCCCACATTTTCAGTTATAATTGAACGACAAGGTCCTACATACTTAGCTGTATCACTTTTAGTGACCTGACAATCATGACACCCCCTTAATAAACGTTTGACCTGTTTAGTTAATCCCTTCCAAAAAAATCTATCCCTAATATATTTTATTACTTTGTACGCCCCTTGATGACCCATTTCGAAACGCACCTGCCAAATAACTTCTTCCCTAAGTGAATTTGGTAAAAATAACACTCTTTTATTTCCTTCGGATACGTACAAATAGATATCTTAGTTCCGATATTATTCCGGCCTAAGGATTCACCTGGACACCAATTCATTTTAACCATCATACTATAATTTAGGTCCCCCGTGGCTGAAGCTGATCCGGAGACTAGAGTCTCAGCTTCCGCTAGTTTAACACTCCGCTACCATCTACATTAGTATTATTACTATTTAAGTTAACCGCTTGTACTTGATTCTCTCTAGGTTTCTGCCATTGCCTATAATTTTGCTGAATGCCTCTTTTCTTCTGTTCCCAATCCTTAGAATTTTTAGATGTTGAAGTGCTCGGTAGTTCTTGTTTCTGTATGTTGTCCATACTTCTTAAAAATTCCGCCGCTTCTATTACATTTCCTATCTTATTGGTCACGAACGCTTGTTGAATATATTTCGGATAGTGTCGAATGATATCGCTAATTAATTGTGTTTCTGGAATGTTGTAGCTTAACATTTGCGCCTTGACTGTCAATTTCAAAAAATGTTCCACCATGGTGGGCGTCTCCGTCCTATTCCATACGCCTTGCACTATCTTCCTTCTCAACTCATTTTGTTCATTCTCTCCCCAATATGCTTTTAAGAAATCTACCTTAAAATCAGCCAACCCTGTCCATCTTCCTTTATATACTCTAAACCAGTCTTTCGAACTCGAAGTTAAACAGTCTTGTATTAAACTTAATTCGTTTTCAGCCTTCCCCGCCTTCTTCAAATAAGTTTCTAAATCTTCAATGAAATCGACCGGATGTATCGACGAATCCCCAAATTTAGGTCTATCTAAATGTATATTTTTGATGTTACAAATGACGTACTTCTGAATATCTTCAATCGCGTTAGGCTCCTTAATCACGTTCCTACTTTCTATTTCCACATCGTTCATCGGTGTTGCTTCAACTACCGGCGATTTTTCGACCTCACTAGTATCCTGATTAGAACCTTGAGTCCTTTTAACTTCATCGCTTAGGTCATCTATCCTCTTAGTCAACACGCCTACAGTGCGATTCAACATTCTTCGTATTGTCATTAATTCGCGCGATCGCGTTACTTTCGGTTTCATTATGGTCTTTACTATCCGCTGTCTTGCCTCTACCGGTTGAGGCTCTCTATTTTCTATAACCTCGGATTCTGACTGGCGGGAACTACGTGGAACCTCCACTAATTCTGCCGGCTCCTCAGATGATTCATATCGCTTTGGCGCACGACGAACTCGGACCGGTTTCCCCATGGCGAGTCTTAATTGTCTGTTGCTTTAGTGTAAGGTCAGATCTATATAAAATATTAGCACACGTCCCTATTTAGCTTGATTTTATAATATCCAATAGTTTGGATACGATAAAACCATGCTCCCAAATCTTAATTTGTTTCATTAAAAAAATATTTATTTTAGTTTTAGCAACGCGAGTTAGTTCTAATGTTATACCGAATAGTCTATTTGTTTAGTTTTAATTAATTCGTTTATATTTCCTAATTTTTTTCATTTTCAATTATTTATTTTTGGTTCCGTTAACTTTTGTCACCCTACGCTTTACCCATAAAATTAATTATGATGTAATTAATTATATAGATAAGTTATTTTTATTTCTTATAACAAGGTAGAATTCTAAGTCAACTCTCAATAAAACCGTCATCATATATACTTCGAATCAAGAATTAAAGTTAGGTTGGTCCGACATATACGATAGTTCTGAATAAAACCAAACATTTAATCCGCATTTGATCGCAAATGAACCCAGCGAAAAATGCCATAAATATAATTGACCTCATTTACCTACTAGTATTTCTAGTAATAAACAATACAAGATTAACTTAATGATTTTAAAACTGTACGCTAAATAAAACCTTAATAGCAAAGCCTTTTCTCAGTTGAACCATTTTCAATGTCATTATCGCAGAAAACAGATGCCTATCATAGCGCTGTAACGCACAACCAAACTTGATACTTCAACATTCCGCTCTAACCGTTAGCGATAACTAAAAATAAATTTACTACAAAAATCATTACTCCATAATCCTATTAATTTAAGGGAAGTCGCGGGCTGCTAATAGTTGCTGTTTAAAATTAACCCGAATCTTCATTGTTATTTCACAATTTTTATTGAAATTATAAACTTTGAATTTTTATCTCTAAGTATCGTTAAATTCTATTAAACATCCTATGGCAACCTGACTATTTCGCTAAATATTTATTATACCTATGTATTTCTTTATTTAAAAATCAACTTTAAACCTTTGGCTCATACACTAAATTTATTAACTAACAACTACCGTGCCTATTCCAACATCCAAGACTGTTGTGTCTACGTTCGGTTCGATAAGTTTAAGGTTAATTCAGTAAATAACTATTTGCTTCTAATTCGCTTGTAAAGGCTACCTAAGTATTCTCCGACCCCCATCATGAAAGGTCAAAATACTATCCTTAATCTAAGCTTACTTAAAACCCGCTCCGTTGAACACCAACCTTAGAATTTAAGCCGTTTTATCATTACCGTTTCTATCCTATTTACTCCCAAAAATACTTGTTTAATTAGAAATACTGTTAGCAAATGTTCTCATTATTTACTTACGGTCACCCATCACTCTAGCTTCCCATTTGGATTGTGCGTTTAACTCACATAATCTACAAATACTCATAAGATTTTTGAACCATATTACTAAGTTTGTTCATTGTAAAACCTTCATGTACTCAAACATGTTTTCTGAAATATAAACAATATCGTCCCTCCTTTTATCAAATTACCTCATAATTCTAGTCAAATCTATAAGTATTATGGCAAAATCTACTTACATTCAGTTATAAATTTCATTACATTCTAACTCGAGTCTTGTTATAAAGTTGACACTTTTAAAACTTGTTTAATCACACACTTTTCCGCTAACCTACTTTTATATTGTTCATTAACTATTTGATAACATTTTCACGAACAACTAACACATAAATCCATATTTGTAAGGTTTTAATTTTCGACAAAATAAAATATAACCTTTCGTTTTGTTTGTTGATAAACATACTAGGGTGACCAGCTACTTTTTACGAATCCGCCTAATGCACCCCGAAAGAAAAATAAAAATTACCAATTTTTCATGAGAGAATTTACAACAATAACAACCTTCGCGATAATTTTTACACATTCATCAACACAATAGTCAAGGTCAAAAATCTTTTATTTTTTAACATAGGTTAAAGATATCAATACTATTTGTAAATATGACGGCGTAGTTTTTCCTTTTTTTTTTCAAATTACTGAACTTTAAATCTGAAGAAATGTAAGTTAAATCCGGGCACTCTATTAACAACAACGTTCGCGAGGACAGAACGGTGTGTTCCCAAAACTCTATATTCAAAATATACCGAAAATACACGTAGTCGCCAATTTAACTTCAATATACTTACACTCGGAAAAAGTCGCGAATTATACAGAATCCGTACTAAAACAGCATCTGGTCACCCTACAAGTTTTGACTTGGTTGCCAGTTTTGACAATGACATCTGTCAAAATGAACTATCGAACGAATCTCAATGAATGACAATCAAAAGGATCTATGCCGTTAGCTTACTAATCATTCGTTCTTCTATCCGTCATTCGTTCTTATTTTATATTTCTTTTCTTTAAATAAATGATCCTAAATGTATTTTTAACGTAAACGAACAGTCCACCAATTGATTCAACTAGTTTATATTTCATTAGCCCACAAATCTATTTTATTTTTCAATGCAAACGCAATTCTTATTTTCACCGATTTCAAATTTTAATTACCACTAACGCCATCTATGACATTTCTATGTACTATGTTTACTTCAATCTAACTAAGGCATAGATTACACAATAGGTTTTGTTGTTAGTTTAACCACAGACACAAGCTATGACTAACTGAACCTGACTAACGCTTGCATGACCATGTAATGGCTGCAAAAGTCTATAGAATTAATAATCGTTCGTAAGTCCGACCCCACGACTTATGCCCCGCTGCCGATCTAACTGAACAAGCCTAATACAATATATTTTTTTTCTCTAGAGTTTATGATCTTCTTTCATTTAATATAGTTGACAGTAGATTAGACCTATTACATTTAATTTACCTACTTCCATCCATCCCAATACTTCTTCAAGATTTTAAACCTCAATTCTACGTCCTCTCTTATCATAATCAAGATGGGCGGTAATAAAAACGCTCGTCAAAAAAAAACGCTCATTCTAATAATTCCCGAAATAGCATAAAGAAAATAGCAATAACGTTTGTGCTAACAAAATAACTCTAAAGTTAGTTAAATTTATTTGTTTCTTTTATTGATTGCTATTGAGTTTATATTTCTAAGCTTTATCTATGAAGTTAAATCTAAAAATTTAAATTCTAACATTTTCCGTCTAGTTTTAACATAGCTGCGCTAATGATTCTATATTGTTGCAATGAAATTTTTGAACTTTGAACTAACATTTGTTATGTGAATGCTAAATACGATATTTCTACATTTTTTTTCTATTTGTGCCCTATTGACAAAGTATTTCAGCAAACTCATCGCTAGGTCATCGGACCCCCTTAACCTAGTCTGCTTTATTTGACAGGACCCCTTTTTTTCTATCAAAGAAATCTAATCATTGTCATAATTTTCTTCATAACCTAACTAAATAAAAATATCACAATGTTAATGTTTTTTCCTTTTACTCAAGAAATAATTTGTATTTTTAGTAGTGATGATCAAAGAAGGTGTAAACTAATGGTTTATTATAACAACTCATTACTACAACAAACTCCTTTGTAAGTATCAAAGATAAGTTGGCATTTTTTTTTTTTTTGTGAAACACGATTTAATGTAAAATGTCAGTAAAATTAATGCCCCCAATCGAACTGAATGTTACTTTACCTCAATCATTAAGAAAACTCTCTCTCAAACGCTAACATACAACTCAATAATCATTAATGTGAAATTACATAACCTATTTTAATATTTTTTTTTATTACTTTCAGCTATAACCAAATGAATTACATGTCCAAAGTAATGGATTAAAATGAGTGCTAATATACTGAAATTATGGACAATCAACAGCAGCCTCATACACTCCACGACAGCAAAATGTGGCCGCACCATCTTAAACTGTATGCGACCACTGCTTTCACACTACAAAAACCCTGGATTTGCAGAACCACCCAAGTTATAATCTACGATCTAAAGTAAGGTATTACCTTATCCTGGTCAACGGCATATCATAATGTAACTACCCCTAAGTTATTGATGATATGATATGATTGAAGAGTTGAAGACTCGCTACCCTACTACCGATTTGCTAAGTTGTTTGATAATCTTTTAATCCTAGCTTTTATATAACCTAACACAAACCTAACTATAATCTCTACTTATGGTGATTAACCGCTCGTCGGCTTTAAACCTAACAATGCCTATTTATGAATTGATTAAATGTTTGACCTAAGTTCTGCTTGGTTTTACTTCCTATAACCCTAATCTAATGGTGTGACCGAATATGCTACTGATTTGGCTTTTGTATGTGTGAAAGGGCTCGTGACTTCTAGCGATAGGACCCGGTTGTAAGCGTAGACCCATGTTCTTGAGTACTGCTGTCTGATTGCTAATAAATACTAACTCTACACGCTGAATTTAAATTATCTATGCTCTGTTAATTAATAACCTAGGAATCTATTACAAAATAATGAAAATTACTTCGCTTGATTTTAAATAAAATAGAATGTTATAAAATTATTTTTCTACATTAACTAACCCGAACCCTATACAATTCTCTTAACTTTGTGAAGTATCTTTGTTTGCTTATCAGCTGAAATAAATGCCTATTCCATTATAAGGAGCGCTATGCCTACCAGCTCTATACCTACTGCTAGTAAAAGTGTGAACTATGCTAAACCTTAACTTGATATGCGGATGTTATAAGAGTTAAGCAGGAGATATGAGAGTAACACTACAATTTCAAAGTGAGTATAATGCAAGTATCAAATGTTATATCAGTCGAATAATTAATCAGTTGTGGAAAATCATTTATTGCCATCGGATAGTATATTAGTTCGTTACCTATCTTCAAGTTTAATGAGTTTATATTTATGGTAGAAAGTAACCAGTGTGTTTTTCCGGCTAATGGTGATGGCACCACCCCGCCATCACGATAGGTCTCGACACCAGACTGGGACAACCTTCTCCCGGAACAGCCAGTTACTTTCTTACAAGCTTTATTATGTATTAAATATATTAAAGTCCATAGTCCATGTTAGTTTGTAATATTTCCAACTAAAAAGAGGACAAAGCAAAATGCTTTCAAGCGATTTACCAAATTTTCACAATTGAAATATTTCCTTTTCAATGTGATGGCTGATATAAAATTAAATTTAAATTATTTTTTTTCATATATTGAACCAATTCTAAAGTTGACTTACTTTATGTCTCACGAATTCAATCTTACAATCCATGACAAAATTATGGGAATTGGTAAATCTTTTTTGTTCTGAAGGAAAGATTTATTAGAAAAAGGGACAAGATGTATGTACTAAGCAATAAATAACCCTCCTACACTTTACTTTCGCAAATTCTAAGTTTAGCTAAAATACTTCGACGCTGTGTTGTTAAAATGGCATCGAAGGATTTGTTTTAAGATGGAAACAATTTGATGTTAGTTTCTTCCAAATTGAAATGATCAGAAAACCTCCAGATCGCACCTGTGTCGACGCATCAACTGAGCACCAAAAACAAGTATTTTCGCCTGTATTCACTATATTATAACGGTACTGTTAGTGGTAAGAATTTAATGACATTTTCTTTCAGCCACTTCGTCATTTGTAAAATAAAATTTCATCTTAGTGGTTTTTATATGATCTCCACGAATCAACCTGGGAGAAATCATACATACCGGCCCTTCCTAACGACCAAAGATTTATTTCACTTCACAAATTATTAAATAGCTGAGTTATCACAAAGACAAAATAAATCACTATTAATGCGGCTTCACACGACACTTGTGATTACTTGATTTCAAATCTGGTGGTTCATATGACCAATCCAATTCAGAAATTTTACTATTATCATACTTTAGTAATTTACTGATTTATTAAATCGTTTACTTGGCTGGCTTTAGCATGAAAATAATTAATTAACACTCACTTGATTTTCACAATCGACGCCATTTTGTACAACCAAAACTCAACACAACACTGCAGATATTTTAAAAGGTTTACTGAGAATTAAATAGTATCGTGGATTTGCTAAAATATCTTAGTAGATCTATTGATCTGCCGATAAAAACCCTGTCTGAGAGATCTAAAATCATGATTTTCTTTATTTAGGTGATTATCTTTGATCCGCCATTTTGAAAACCAAGCGTCCATTTCGACCATGACAAATTTAACATTTAATTCTTACATAAAAATACCTATTTCTAGCTTGTGCGCTCCGAATTGCATTTTTCCTAACTACAAAATATTTCGGCCATTTTGTCGAATCACGCCTAATCGTTACCCCTAGCCAGCTCGCGACGTCTAAACCAGCCTTTTGTCGTCGAAACCCTATATGCTACACTTTTCTGTATAGAAATTTCCAAAAGTCGTTCTCCTATATAAAATATGTTCTTGCCTAGGTTTTGACCTAATCATATGTTCGTTTGATCAACATGGTCGCCTAACCGTTTACACACCTATTTCGCTCTATTAACGTCAACTCGAACCACCTTTCATCACAAAAACCCACCCAATTTTTGTGATGCCTACTTAACCTTCGCGATACTAACCTTCATCTATCCTACAAGATTTTACCTGCCTAACCCAGACTAAATGAGAACTTCCTATGCAAATTGCGTGACGCTTACCTCGTCATCCGAAGCCCCGTTACCTGGACAGTTTGAGCAAGCAATACTCCCTGACCACCTAGTGCTTGACCGTGCCGAAGATGGATGGGAAGGAGCCATCTTCGGTCCCTAGCATGAGGTATAGCATAATCATGTACTTAAGGACTTGACCAAGGACCAGAATTACATTCTAACGACTCTACTTCTACAGTGTCTGTCATCAGTCACGTCACACATGATTACACTATGTGACTTAACTAGGCAATCAACGAGTTGATGCCCGCTTATGAAGTCACATTCATAAGCTCTCAGTTACCTGTTCCCCCCAGAAAGTCCATTACGGATCGCCCCAATACGACACAAATATTCTAGTAATTATTCTAAATAGAATCTCCCTTCCCACATTTTATTTCATTTAAATTGATATTAATTTAATCTGATTTTACTAATTCTGGAATTTACTTGGAACGGCTAGCGTTAATTTTGATGTAACCTTTGCAAATAGAATTATATATTTCAATCAAGGCTTAATTTTTACCATTTTAAAACCCTGTTTGAAATATTTCCCCAAAGAAAACTTGCCCGGTGCAAGGCCTAAGCAATGGACTTTCCTATATTCACTAATTTGCTGACTTCTTCATATGTGCTTGAGTATAAAAATAACTTGTTGATTGAAGATTTCTTACAGAGGGGAGGCAGAGATTCGTCTTCTTCTCGGCAGGTGGAAAAATGAGATCGAGAATAAGCTCGTCGAAGCTTTTATAACCTAACCCCCACCCATTATTTTTCAAAGCGTCCCCTAGCTACACATAATTCCTAGTATTCTATTGTTTGTATCCTTAATGTGCCCTGTCACAATCTATTTCCCCAAAATGCTGGGAAATTTTCCACTAATTGACTTACAAAAATTGCCTAGTGCATTTAGTCCCCCTAAGTACCTGTAAGATACTTTAAATAAATGAATAAATAAATAAATATATATATATTCTTTTTTTGACAATCACCCTCAAATATTTAAATTACGTGAACATTTTACGAATACAAAGATTAGTAATTACCTCCGTATCCAATAACTAATTTTGGTTAATCTAGAATTTACAAAGATCCTCAAGTAAATATATATTATATGACACAAGCAATTTAATCTTTCCTGTGTGTTCGAATAAATCTTTTGGTCTAATCAATTTCGCTAATCTTCAAAGAAGACCCCTTATAATCAATAAATCCGCTATCAGCCTACTTTTATTATTTACGATTGATGCATGACTCTATTCATAATATTAATTATTCTTTGCGCCTCCCATTTATTTATTCTATTTGCCAAAGAACGTTTCGTTACTGGCCAACTTATTTTTTTTTTCATATAATTTCATTACTATGGGTATTTTATGATTTTATACTGGTATCATTTTTTTAAATCTTGGCGCCACCATTCTGAGCTATTATTTGCTGACTCTAAAGTTAACTCCCCCCAGATTCACGCGTTACGATTGGCTAAACACCAACTCAATTCATCTCCTTTTATGGTCACAAAACGCTTTGCAAGCTTACGATTGGCTACCACGAACCTCTCCCTTCATCTCTTGTTTATGGACAAAGAGAATGTAGAACGTTCCGTTTTTCCATATATATATTTTTTTGTCCAATTTTCTTACAACTTTTTACTAGTTATTGTTCTGATTTAATTATTTTCTTATTTCAAATATAATCATTCATATTCTTTCTTTACTTTTAATATTAAACTGATTTTACTTTATCTATAATCCAGAACTTAACCGAAAGATTTGCGTTCCGTTACACACTGGTATCACACACATTTATTTGCTCTAGCAAGTATGCTTACAAAACTTCCATTTTTCCAAATTTTAAATGTTATTCTACCTAAACAGTGATTAACTTTAATTATCATTTATTTATTTTGTAATTTTATAATCATTCGTCTCTTTTCTCTTAATTTATTAATGGTATAAATTTCCAAAGATTATTTCTTTTTTTTTTATAGAGTAGACTTTCTCGATGGAATGTCAGTTTTTAGTTCCAAAACCGTCCACCAAATGTCAAATACATTTGTCTATACCAAGTGTCAGACGATCTGTTTATTATTGTTGAAACATATTTTCAAGTTATTGAATTACCATAAAATTATCTGTTTTTTTATATAGAAATACGGATATTTTGTCAATGTTGTATTTGCATATTGCAATCATAACTTATAAAGTGCATATGAACAATGGATTTGTGTTACAAGAACATCATTCTATCGTTAGTATAACTATGATATTTTGAATGCAGAATGAAATGCAATAAAACCTCACAAATTGCATAAACAACCATTCTTTTAGTAAAATGAGAATAACCACCCTCTTCATGGTAAGTTATTCAATGAATTTATTATTTGATTAATCGCATAACTTTACTTATTTGTGTTTACGACTATTTTTCCAACCCTGGATTTTTTGTACTTTTACAGACTTCTAACTAGCCATAAATTGTGGACCCTCTGGAATGTGATAAAGAAGGTATCCGACAAGGAATAAGACCTACAGAAATCATGAAAACTAACCCTATGCAGGAATACTTAAAGTTTGTATGTTGCCCGCTTCCGGATCAATATTTGAGATAAAAAACATGTTCAGTTTTGAACTGTTACAGGGTATCATATGAAAGAGCGCTGTTTGCACATTTTAAAACATTTTTTTTTTTCTTAGTCCGCATAGTTTTCGACTTATGATGAAAAATGTAAAAAAAAATACCGTTCCCCCCCCCTTATCTCCGAAGTTTGCAAAGAGAAAAATCTGAAATAATTCTATGTGATAGTAGTTTATGTAAAGATTACAGGAAAAATAAAACGATGTCTCAATATAACACACTTTTTTAGAAATTCAAAAAACAAACATAATTTTTTTAGTTTCACTACCAGTCAACAGATGGCGCTCTCCTAAGCATGCTAACCTAAGGGCAAAAAGTAGTTCCACTATGGGTCAAGAGATGGCGCAACCTAACACTACAATAATAAATTGGTGGCTGGTTCAAATATAATTACCTACTATTTGCCGTACGAATAAACGAAGAATAAGTTCATACTTTACTAAGTAATTATATATATTACTATATAGTAATATAATAATAACGAGGAGCTCGGTGGCGCAGTGGTTTAGCGCCTGGACCAGCGATTGCGGATGTTAAGCAACTTTTGCAAGGTTCGGTCATGGGATGGGTGACCAAAAATTTATTATCTCGAGCTCCTCCGTGCTTCGGAAGGCACGTTAAGCCGTTGGTCCCAGCTGCATTTGCAGTCGTTAACACCCACCAATCCGCATTGGGCCCGCGTGGTGGGTTATGGCCCGTCCTCCTTATCCACCCATAAGGAAGGCCTGTGCCCCAGCAGTGGGGACATTAAAATGGCTGATGGACTAGTAATATAAACATTTTGCAATGTGGAGTGGCTGAAACGTTTTTCAGTCACCATAAGCAGCATTTGTAAATTAACTGTCCGCCTGTTCGCCCTTCCACCTGTCTGCCGTTTATCCTACTTTTTTAAAGACTGTCCTAAAATAACATATCCAAATATATTTATGATTGTACGGAACCCTCGGTGCGCGAGTCCGACTCGCTCTTGACCGGTTTTTTTTATAATAGGCCCTCTACACCATACAACCTTTATATAAAATGCTACTGAAACATAAACTATACAATATATTAAAGTTTGTAAATATCGTTACTTATGGCTGTTACAGCTGATAAGTATCTTGCGCCTGTTCTTCTTGTCAGCTAAAAAAGTCTGGAACGGGTGGTAGGAAAATATAGACGATTCAAAAGTACTTAATAATTAAGTTTATTTGAATAAAGCTTATTTGACTTTGACTTATTATTTGACCTTTATTTACGTGTAGGCACAGAATAGATATAAATACTACGTGTAGGTACTACGAGGGCAGTTCGATAAGTCCATGACTTGGAAAAGAAGAAATACGTTTTTCATTTTTTTTGTATCCTAAAAAGAAACTCCTGAGAAATCTCTACACTAAATTTTTTTTTCAAATTCGACAAAAAAATATTCTGGAAACAAAAAGCTCAAGCGACTTCTAACCCTGTCGACCCTCTCGGCGGCAATCATGACATCAAAACACATCAAATGAAGATGCAAATCCTTCCTACTGTCTAGATTTAGCCCACTGAGATTATTTTCTCCTACCAAACATGAATAAATGTCATGGCAGGCAAAGATTTTCATCAAGCCCAAAAGTGGTATCTGAAATGAGCCCTCATTTCAGTTACCACAGTTTTCAGGCGATGAAAAAAAAATTAATGGGTTAAAGAGGTAGGTAGGAACTTCGTTGGATGACTGAATATGCAGAGCTACAAAAAGATTATGTAGAGAAATAAAACAAAATATGCCGAAAAAAAGTGTTTCTCACCTAGGGTTTGTAAAATTACTGATAAGTTCGATATAGGCTAACTTACGATCAAATTGAGTAAAGGTATGTTTTGATAAAAAGATTTATAAAACAAATATAAAAATAAACAATACTTAGGTAGGAACTTAAAATTATTTTTAGTGTTGTTGTTGTTATTTCCTAATAAGTTAATAACGATTAATTGTTTCAAGTGTAGTCTTCGAAAACAATTGATCCACACTTGAAACATTGATTGGCAATAGAAATACCTAAAAACTTTTAGGGGGTCGTCGTGGGGGTTTAATTTAATTTAGTTCGGCTACGTTGGCGTAACATCGGTGAAGCTCGTAGATACTCTAACTCCCGATTAAAGCTTTTATCGGAGGACTGATTAAGTGTCGAGGCCACGATGGATTTATTGTAAAAGTTGGCCGTTCGCTGAGGTTAGTGATTCAAGCCCGCACACTTTAGTCGAATAATTGTCTACGTGCTCGGAATGGAGGCTTCCTGCCGGCTTTAATAAGATCAGATAAGGAGTTCAGGGGCAGGTGTGTGCGCAGATCCATTCAGTGGACTCAATTCTCTCCTGAACCATCAGTGTGGGGGATCGATTTTACACGATAACTTTAGCCGACTGGGAAGAAAAGGAACAGCGATTCGTTCTATTTCCACGGATAGCGCGGAAACTTTTTTTTTAAAAAGGGAACATGCCTAAAGTCACCGATTTTGATAAATTTGAGCTTGGTCGCTGCGGACACGTATAAAAACATGATGGAACAGAAAAATAAATAAAAAATAATTATTATTTTAGTTTTATCACACAGAGGATTTTTCATTTTCGGATATAATGCACTTAACAGTCGGATAGAATATCGAATAAGAAATAATATTTTGTATGACACATGTACTTAAACGCAATATTTAGGGATATATTTGAAAATTCTTGGCCAACTCCATATACATAATGCGCCTGAAACGTGACATGAGTGACGTCACAAATGTTAACCTTTTTCTATAGAGCGTTTTCGGCGGGAGCTGATGCGTGCTAACTTCAAGTGACTACATCACGAGAAAAAAACGCATGAGAAAAGTTTTACTATTACAGTTGATTTTCTCACGCATTTTACTTTTGAATTTGAAACAAAATAAAATTGATGCATGTTCCCTATTGCAACTAGGAATCCGTAATACGGAAAAGATAAAACATTTTAGTTAGGCGTTGTTGAGCTCGCCAATGCGCATAATACTTATTATTATTGTATTTACAAAAGTTCCAAGCTATATCCCGCTATTCCCGCTGAAGTCAGTAATTTGTTTGCAAACGATTGCGGTAGCAGATGACCTTTGCTAGGGCTCCGTATAATTGTACCGCCTTTATTATTGTTACATAATTGTGGGCGGCCTAATTAGAAGCCGTCGCGTTATGTTTAGTTTTGATGACGGCCCTTGTCGTTATGCGACGTACGTAGGAAACATTTTCATCGTTTCTGTAACACGAAAAGCTTCGATCGTGATAATTAGCAAATATTATATGATAATTAGCCTTTCAATAAATAATTTAACAAAGCTTTTGTTTGTTTACAATTTTACTAATACCTTATTGATCATCCTATTATATTTGGGTTTAATCGCAAGATTGCTTGTTCATCTTCATTAGTGATGCTAACTCAACAAAGAAATCTCTATAATTACTAAAATATGACTACGGTACAGTTATAAAGTTAAGGTATCAACCTAGTAGTAAAATTGGTAAAAAAGGTAGTACAGAACCAGAGCATAAGAATTTTTATTTATTCCTATGACCACAGTCTAAGAAAAATACCAACAAATATTTTCAGAATTAAAATGTGCAGCATTAGATTTAGTTTGCACAAGTGTACAGTACAGAGGTCCCCAAACTGGGCAAAACCTATATCTCGGGAAACCAATTTATTATTACTTTCAAACTCAAACATAAAGTCATTTATTCACTCTAGGCCAAGGCACAGAGTACTCTTTTATTGTAGGAAGGGCCAGGGATGGCAACCAATGGCACAATATTTTGGGAACGTCACCGATCACAAAATTCATTAATTGACAATCGAATTAATTCGTCCAAGCTATGACCTCATTAACATTAAGGGGATACGTCTGAAAATTTACACTTTTTGATGAATAAGAAGCGATACACACCGGATGCGTAAGCGTAAGCGTGCACGTACCTACGCGTAGACGTACCATGACGTTGTAATGTCTGAAACTTTATGAGACATGGCACACCGCTTGCGAAACGTACGCGTGCACGTAGACCGATGCGTAACCCTACGCATTGCAGCTCCCATGAGACAAACAGGCTGCGTACCTACGCAGAGCGGAACGCATTGATAACGTTGTAGTCAATGGCATTCCCTATTGGACGTCACACCGAACAAATTCGAACACGCACGTATCTTTACTGCGCGTGACTACGTATTCAGTTGTATTTGTTTACAAATAGTACCGGTACTACCGGTAGCAAGTGGTGTTTTATTTTGTTTTTAAATAATGAATACCCAACTAACAATTTTACGTCGTACAATGGTCGTACAAACGTTATCTTATTACCACTGGTCGCAAAAGATAGGTCACACTTACGTTATAATAACGTTTGCTCAACGCGAAAAGGGCCCCATTTATACGACCTACATTGTCGTTTAATGGTTATACAAAAGTCACAAGATTACCACTTTCATCGTACAGTAGTCGCATCAAAACTTTACAACGACTCTTTCGTTATATTGTGGTCATACAGATGTTTTTTAATGACGAAAACGTTGTATATGAGTCAAGTAACAACACTTGTACGACTGATTTTTAATGTTTGTCAGTGACTCGTGTTTGTGGTTATGTTTCGAGATCTGAGTGCAAAATAAATCTATTACAAAGGATATAGAAGGTGAGTATTACATAACTTTCATATCTTGCTAACTGTGTCAGTCTCTTATACCGTTTAGTTCGTCTGGGAATTAAAGTTTTATGATAATATACCTATGTAAATACAATTCATATTTTCATGCCCCTTCGTAGTTTTGCGTTTGAAACATATTTTTCTTATAAATAAAATTTTGTTTTTTTATTTAAATGTCAGCCATGTTAATTTTGTCGCACACTAATCTCTATATGACGTTTTAAAGACAAAAAGTCATTTTAAGGTTATTTGAAGACTAAATTAAGTCGCCATTTTGTTAAACGTCGTTTAAAAGTCGAAACTTGACTCCAATGCGACTACAAGTCGTACAGACGTTTTGGCTAAAACTTTAATATAACGTCGTATAGTTTAAGTCGTGCCGACGTTACTATGACCAATTTATTACGACATATTAGTCGCACGACTAAAAAGTTAGATTTAAGACGTATATATGACCTAGCAGTCATCTCATTACTATTGTAAGACTGCTATCCGACTTAAAGTCGTACAAGTCAGAACTTATATGACGTTTTTGCTTGTTGGGTAACGATTTTAAAGAAAAACTAATTGAATTAGTGCGAAAAAATTAGTCCATTTACTCAATCTTCATCATCGCGCACTAGAGTCGCAAAGATGGCTGCCGCAGCGGCTGGGTACGCAAGGGACAGGTTGCGTTGCGTGCCGCGTAGACGTATGCGTAACCCGGTGTGACAGGGGGTTACGTGCGTAACTACGCACGTGTCTACGCGTGCGTGACCACGCGCGTGTCTACGCAGCCGGTGTGCCCAGGCCATAATGCTGAAAGATCATAGAGATCAGAAATAAGGATATAGATATATTTCTTTATATCTTTCTCCAGACACGTATCGTATAGAACCAGAAACACAATTCAGTGATTTTTGCTCGATACATTCGCCTACTATATTTATTGAAAAAATATATAGTAAGCAAAACTAATATATTTTTTCAAGTGAAAAATTAAACAAAAGCAGCAAAATATATTACTTTTATGCAAATAAGTAATTGCATAATAATTTTTGTGTTTAATTATGAAAATGTTAGTAAGTATGAAAAATGCAACTTCTTTAAAATCCTCTATACAAAACGGCAACCTCCTTTATTTTTTGGACTTTTTCGCCATCTACTTCGCCATTTTTACACGAAATAATCTCGAAAATACTATATTTGATGCAAAAAAGTTGGCAACACACATGCAAGTTTTTTAACGTTATGGTGTAAAATAAAATACTATCAAGGTTTATTTTAATTGTGTGCATATATATTTTTTGTTGGTTAATATACCTTTTAATTTATATAAAAAATAACTCAATTGGAAGTTACTCAAATACTGTGTGAAAAAATGTTCAAAAAATAATCATTAGCGGCAACCAAGTTTGTGTTTAACATTGTGGTAAAACGAAACACAATTGAAATGACATTTAGCGGCTAAGCAACGCTCCTCCCAAGAACCTTAATATGAATATAAGGTTCTTGGCTCCTCCTCGTCGCTCTACTCAGGCGGCCGGCAGACTTAGAAGTGAACATACCCCTGGTACTTCGAACAGTACGCAGTTGTATTTCGTTCTCCATAATTTGTCATGATAATGATCATTCATAGTATATAATTTGTCATGATAATAAGAATTCAAAAGTATTCAAAAGTACTTAATAATTACGTTTATTTGAATAAAGCTTATTTGACTTTGTCTTATTTGACTATGACTTTGACTTTGACTCATACTTTAAACTATTAATCACTTATTTATGTTATGTGTTTTATTATAACCACGTAAAATTATTCACGTGTCTAATACCGCGCACTGCATTTTTTTAAGCAAGCAATGTCTCAAAATGTTTTAAGCCCGCCGGTAACGATCAATTGCGATTGTCAATTTTTCCGTCAATTCCATAGTTGGAGCAATTGACAATTGCTTCAGTTGCACGCGTAAACGATCAATTTTTCCGTCAATGGGCGTCAATTGCGGAAAAATTGACAATCGCAATTGATCGTTACCGGTGGGCTTTAAACTTGATTTTTTTTAGAAACGTCATTATTGGCAACGTCATTGTTAGCAACATACACAAAGCCATAAGTGTATTTTATGTAGAATTTTAAGTTGACACAGAAATATTCTCACAAACTAACAAACACTCGAAATATTTTTTATTGCCAAATGATCCTATTTCTTACTGTGATCAAAATGCTCTTTAAGGCCAACTGAAATTTGAGTACAGAAACTACAGTAAGTCACAACACCGGCTTCATCACACGCAGGCACAATATTCTACAACGTTCGATCTAAAAAAAAACAGTTTCTGTACTCAAATTTCAGTTAGCCTTTAAGAGTATTTTGATAACAGTAAGAAATAGGATCATTTGGCAATAAAAAATATTTCGAGTTGATTTATCGTTATTCAGTACAAAATGTATGGGATAAGTTTTTGGCGATTTCTGTCGTTTCTAGTACTCATACCCTAAATGATCCCATAGAGTATTTTGATCCCCACACGAAATAGGATCGATTGGCATAAAAATTTTTTTTTTGTTATTTTGGCATTTTTATTGCTAACCGTATTTTTTTCCAAAATCTGTGAATGCAGTTCATAATATCTTAAAAAGTTATGGATGGTCTCCTAGGAACGTTTGCCTGTAACTATAACGGTTAAGGTACCTACCCTTAATGTACCGTCTTAAAAATCCACCCTGTAAGAATATAAGTTTTTAATAAAATCTTTAATATAAACTGTGGCATTATTTACTCATAATAATTTTATTATTCTACTCTGCAGTATGGTTTCATGGTGCAATTATGATGGTACGGAACCCTCGGTGCGCGAGTCCGACTCGCTCTTGACCGTTTTTATTAAATCTAACCAGACTAGCTAGTGTTATGCGGCCTGCTGTTATAACTTTTGATACAAGCCCTCAGTTTAATAATTGACTAATACAATTTTGCTTGTGGTTATATTTTTTATATGCTATTCTAGTCTAGGTATGCCTAGTTGTATCGCCTTAGAAATTTATCTTATTTTAGACTTTCGCTAATCGCTACAATTGTTGTGTTCCGGGTAGTTACAAGCCTATGCCTGTTTTAGTGCTTTAGCCTAAATCGTTAATATCGATCTGTTAAAAGTTCCTAGTTTTTAACTTTTTATGAACTATTTAAATTATTGTTTCAAATATGTTTTAAAAACTTATTGAAAATGAAGCTTCAGACATAGTTATTGTAAAATTTATTTCAAAATAACGTTAAACATTACAAAATAAATGCGACGTTAAATAAACCAGCTATATCGAACTTAACTATCAGAAACAGGTGGGAATTATCTGGTAAAAAAACACTTTCGGAATTTTTGGGAAACAGCTTAAATGTTAAAGTTAAATCACGAATGTTATAAAATAAATCTGTTTTACATCTCTTTCGTATAATGTATAACGGAAAGTGCGGTGTCGAGGAGGTAAACTGGATGACGCAAAGTGCACCAACTGCTAAGCCAATCTGAAATGACAACACCGTTCGATTAGATACTGAAACAAAGTTACGAAGTCAAAAATTGTGTTCCAATCATTTCCCTCCATACCTTTTCATTTACTGGACTGTATACCATGAGCGGGAGCACACTCGCGTTCGTAACGTATCAATAGGTACGTCTTTAATAAATAATCAGTAGTTAGGGAAGGTTCTAAGTCTAAGTGCGGGACATTAACAAGGGTCCGACTCCAATTTTCGTGCTGTCCGCCTTGATATATTGAGGGCCGAATCGCGACGCTCACGACAAAACTAATTTATTTTTTCAAGATATGCCGCCCGCAGCACAATAATTACAGATAGACTTCTACTACACGAACTATTTTGACATCCCTTTTATTTTTTTATTGATTGATTCATTAAGTTCTGGCCCATATTTCACAGACGTGACATTTGTAAATGACAATGACAATTCGATGTCCATCGCGTCAACTAAAATGAATTTAGAAAACATACTGATCAAACTACTCACAGACACCGTAATGTACATTAAATTGTCATTGTAATATACAATTTTCACATCTGTGAAATAGGGGCCTGGTTGTAGATCCATTCTTTTTGAGGCCTCAGTCTCAGTACGAACTTATACATGCAAGCAATTATTCAAACTATATACTTAAGTGCTTGCAGATTTTTGCGATAGTAAGTACTACGTGAGGCGGGCCGTTACGTTCCCTCAAATATGGTTGAGCGAAGCGATGGCTGGTTCATGCGTCATGCTCGTGAACGGGTGCAGCCAGTGCGAATGGGTCTGCTTCTGACTGCCTATATTAACGCATATTGAAGCTGGCAAGTTTTTTGTGCCCATTTTTCTTGTCGGCTAAAAGACGTCAGTCTTTTGATACTCAATACTCAATACTTTATTTGCAACCATAATGTGGATACAGAGGATGGTACATTTTAGGGTTCCGTACCAAAATGGTAAAAAAGGAACCCTTATGGTGTGACTCAGTCTGTCTGTTTGTCACAGCTGGATATCTCGAGAACTACTAATGGTATCAACTTGAAATTTGGAATAGTTTAAGATGACATTTACCCAACTATTTTGAAAATAAGAAATAAATAAAAAAATAAATACCTTTTTTACAGCAAGGCCTGAAAAGGGGTCTTAAAAATTTAAGTGGAGCTACTAGGGCATGGGGGGTATCATATGAAAGAACTCCGTTTGCACATTTTTAATCATTTTTTCTTTTTTTTCTAGACCACATAGTTTCCGACTTATGAAGAAAATTGTAAAAAAAATACCGTTCCCCCCCCCCCCCCTTATCTCCGAAGTTTGCAGGAAAAATAAAACGATGTCTCAATATAGCACACTTTTTTAGAAATGATCAAATTTCTAAAAAGTTAACATTAGTTCCACTATTGGTCAAGAGATGGCGCTGACCTAAAAGTGCAATACTAATTTTATCATTCTACTCTGCAGTGTGGTTTAATGGTGCAAATATGATGGTACGGAACCCTCGGAGCGCGAGTCCGACTCGCTCTTGACCGGTTTTTTTTATATATAAGAGCATTATGGACCCTGTCGGGCACGCAAAAGGGTAAAATAAAAACAGGCCAAGTGCGTGTCGGGCCACGCGCAGTAGGGTTCCGTAGGTACATTATATACCATACCATATTTTAATACCGCTATCATTTTTCGTCTGAAAATATAACTTTGTTTTTCACAGTGTTTGTATGAATGACAAAGTTATATTTGCGGTTTTGGAAAATGTACTATATCTCAAAAACTAATTACTGTATCTCGTTCAAACCAATTTTCGTTGAAAGTGTTTATTAAGATCTATAGCATATTTTTTTTTTAGATTTTTCACCCTCTTACTTTAAAAGTTAAAGGGGGGGGGACACACATTTTACCACTTTGGCGGCAGATATCTTTCAAACAGTTGACTTTGTAAAAAAATAGTCTTACGAACCTCAATGTCATTTTTAAAGACCTATCTATAGACACCCCACAAGTATTGGTTTGATGAAAATAAATATTTTCAGTTTCAGTTCCATGTATGGGGAGCCCCCCCTTAATCTTTTATTTTATTTATTTTTGTGTAAAAATCGTAAAGCGGTTCACAGAATACACCTACTTACCAAGTTTCAACTATGTAGTCTTAATACTTTTGGAATAAAGTGGCTGTGACATACGGACGGACAGACAGACAGACAGACAGACAGACAGACAGACAGACAGACAGACAGACAGACAGACAGACAGACAGACAGACAGACAGACAGACATGACGAATCTATAAGGGTTCCGTTTTTTGCCATTTTGGCTACGGAACCCTAAAAAGAGAGGAAACGCTTAATATAAAAGAAAAGCTACATAAACCAAAATAAATCAAATTAATAAAATAAAATAAAGTTGTGTAGATTATAATGTTAGACAAGACGTTTGAATTATTATTGTATTTATTTATTAATTATAATATGCTGGTGTTATCAGTTAAATATTCATTTATGCTATAATAACATTTAGATAGTAAATAATTTTTCAATTATGTTTATGAATATGGGGTATTTATTTTCGTTAATTATTGACTCTGGCAATTTATTATATATTTTTATTGAAGAGTGAAATGTACTTTTAGATGTTAGTTTAAGCCTGGAACTGGGAATTATTATACTACATTATGAGACAAGTTAGGTTGGTCATTGCTCACAAGGCTGTGGGTTGCAGCCCGAGCGGCAGGCGAGGGCGTAACTCAGCCGAGTGTGCAATGAGTAAAAGCTCACGAGTTTCATACGACGTTTTTCAACACATTTGCGAGGAAAATACAAAGTAATTTACCACACAGCAACAAATACGACAAAAACAAAATATGACTATTATGGGAAAAGGCACGTAAGTTTTTTTTTTGTTTTTTTCACACGCCCAATGCAAGAATATTTTGCGAACAAAGGGGTGAGTGAGCATACAGCCTACTTCTAAACTAAAATTTTAAGTGATAAAATGCAAATATTTTCATATTTTATAACAAAATATTATGAATTATGAATAATAAATATTTGTTTGACTTAATTAAAGACTTACACATTTATTTATTTTAAAAATGAATATGAACTTTCAGCGGCATAAAACCCCTTTGTTGTTACTAAAAAAAATAACTGTATAACCCAGTTAAATTGGGAATGCTCTGTTTACTCGCATAGAACTTGCAGTAAGGTACTAATTTAACTTTGTAGGGATAATTCTATAACAACCTAGTGTTTTATATAATTATTGCACGCGTTTGTTATAGCTCGGTTTATGGCCCTAAAAGCGATGTATTAGGGCTCACTTTACGAGCAAGTGTGTTGAAAATTTGTTTTTGTACCTTGTTGGATATTTAGAAGGTATGTCTTGACGTTTAATATAAAATTCCATATGTTTGCGTACAAACTTACAAACTTCCAAAATGTATAAGCATGGCAAGGGAAGTATGTGATATTTTTGAAAATAGGGTTTACAGCTCTCCGTTTCTTCGATGTTGGCTATGATACGGATCAACTTCTTTTGAAAAGTAAGTAGCAACGCCGCATCCGTACTATTACCCCACAAGACCACTCCGTAGGATGGCCAAGCATGTCCATAGGCGTGGTACATAACTATTGCTGTTTCAATATCAGTGGTCTTTTTTACCTCACGGAGCGCATAAGTAAAGCTAGACAGTTTTGATTTATTTTTTTGTATGTGGGCTTTCCAATTTATATGTTTATCTATAACTATACCTAATAACGAAAATTCTTCTACACATTCCAATTTTATTTTATTTTATTTTATTTATTTGGGACAACAAACAGTTAACACAATTAATATTATTTATATACTATGACATTTACAATATTAACTATCGTGCAACCCACACCGCTATCCACGAATTATAACATAAGTAGTGTTTCTCAATTTTCTACAAAAGAATACAGTAAAAAGGCATGTTAATTTAAATAAGATTGTGCATTACAAAATTACAAAGGTTCGGTCTAAATAATCTAAGGGTTCGGTAACGATTTGTTTTTCTTTCAAAATACTAATAACATGTTTTTTGAATTTTGCTTCGGAAGTAGTAAAAATGTCAACATCAATGAATGACTTGTTAAAGGTATCAGTAAGTTGTCGAAGTGGCACACGCTCCTTAGCACGAGTTCTGCCCGCAGAGAGGTGGAAATTTTGTACCATTATAATTATAATTTATGTTTAAAGTTGTTTTTTGCGGTGGGTGAAAAGTTATTATTTCAGTTTTACTTAAATTTCATCAGTTGCTCAAAAAGTGGCGTATTGCAGGGACGTATAGCGTTCGGGATGTGGGCTATTACACACTCGAGCTTTTTCTTTACCTTTTCCGAACTCGTGCATTTTCTTTCCCAACTGTCAAAATAATGTCTATTAAAAAGAAAAAACCAACCACGAAGTTTTTACTTAAAAAAAATCATAGAAGTTTTTATGATTCATGCAAATATTTCTAAAAAGAAGCTACTAATTTGTTTCAATATCAGATTTAAAAGTAATTTTAATTAAAATTTAAACATTAAATTAATATTAGTATCGGCCAAATTAAATTTATAAATATAAAAAAGTTGGCTGTATGACGTGCACTGCCATAGTCTCTGCTTATAGGAGTTTGCGCTGGTAAGTGAAAAGAAAAAGACGGACCTTATTTCTTAATTTTCTATAAAAAAAATCTACTGAAGACTTGGCTGTATGGGCAAAGTTTCCTTTGCCTACCCAGAATGGGTGAAGAAAACAAAAAAAAAAAAATCTCTGCTTATTTTCATTTACGGTTTGGCGCCATTTTCCAAAAATTTTTTTGGAGTTGCGAGTTTTGTTGTTTGTTGCACAAAATGAGTAATTTCGACGATATTTTATTTGAATTAACACCACCGGAACTCAGTATAACTGCACAAAATGCTTCAAGAACATTTTACCGGAAAAGTCAAAAAGTCGCTACATATCTACATACGACGAATTTATTGCGTGGAGAGAAGAGAAAAAAAACAAATAGTTTTTCAGAAAATATTATGTTGGCATACTTCTCCGAACTCTCAGCAAAATTAAAACCTTCTACGTTATGATCAAGGTTTTCGAATATAAAAAGTATGCTGAAAATAAGGAACAACGTGGATATAAGTGAATACCCAAAACTAAATGCTTTCTTAAAACGACAATCAGACGGTCAGAACTTTTATAAGAAATAAATGATTAGTTAGTTGAGTTTATTGTGTTTTTATTGCTTCATTTTTTCGCAACTGTATTAATAATAGTTGTTCAGTACACGTGCGGGACCGTCATTGCAACTTGTTCCGACTGTCAACCCTCACCTTCGGCTGCGCCTCGGCTCGGGTAGACATTTGTCGGAACCATAGACATAGAAAAATTTTCGCTGCGCTCAAGAAGACCAACAAATCGTGGAAAAGAGAAGTTAACATCATACGGACACGGTCTTTGTAAAACAGAGACAAAGGATTAAGTGGAAAAGCGCGGGAAACTCCTAACAGGGCGGACGTTCTTTTATTTCGGAAAATTTAATTTCAACTTTTTGCTATTATAATTGATCAGTTGAGTGGTTGTGAGGTGTTAGTATTTAATTAGTGTGTATTTCTATTGTATTTGTGTATATTTTGTCTGTATTTGGTAAGTTTTTATTCGAGTTTTGTATAGTATGGATATTATATGACCGATCCCCCTGATCGTAACGTTACATCGGGGGACTTAGGCCTCGACCTGAGTCCCCCCGTGGGCTTTAATGTTATTGTTCCTGATAAGGGAAATGGAATGGACACTGATGCATCAGTAAGCAGTGTAGGTTCAGGATCTCGAAAGAGATTAAAAGTTAAGAAAGTGTGCAAACACTGCAATAAGAAAAGGAAACGGACTTCTCATCAGGGAAATAGTGATCACGAGTGTCAATGTTCTGGTCATGATTCATTGTTAAAGAAAAGTACTGACAATGTTTTTATAAAGCCCCAAAATGTTCCTAACTTAAGTATAAGTGATGACAATAATATTGGTGACTCCAGCTCAGTTCCACAACCCACACAGACAGCTGAATTAGGTCGAAGGCAATATGTTTCCACAGATGTTTCTCCATATTTGATCCACGTACAAAGAACTGAAACTTCTCCAAATGATGGTAGTTATCTGCACCCTATAACTTTTGGCAACTTTCTTAAAAAAACTGACTTCAAGAATATCATACCGGGAAGCGTCAAACGTATTGGTCGAAATAGATGCACTGTCTCTTTTTCTACCATTCATGATGCTAATGGTTTTATTAACAGTAATAAGTTAAAAGATTTTAAACTGCGGGCTTTCATTCCCACTTTTAATGTGACAAGATTAGGCATTGTTCGAGGAGTTCCAGCTGAATGGACTCCTGAAGAAATTAAGGAAAATGTTACAGTTCCAATTGGATGTGGCCAGATCATTAAAATCAGGCGTCTGAATTATAAAGTAAATGTTGATGGGTCAGTGATTTGGAAGCCATCCCAGTCAGTAGTTTTCACATTTGATGGACAAGTGCTCCCTAGAAGAATATATATTTGTTACAATGCATTACCAGTAGAACTGTATACCTATCCAACGATTCAATGTTATAATTGTTGCCGCTATGGGCATACTAAGTTAAATTGTCGGTCCCGTCCTAGATGCTTTAAATGTTCTCAGGAACATAAAGGTGAAATTTGTAATGTTGATGAAAGCTGTGCAGTGTGTTTAATGTGCTCAGGGTACCATTTCGCCACTAGTAAAATATGTCCTGAATTTAATAGACAACGAGAAATTAAGTTAAGTATGTCCCATAGCTGCATTTCCTATAGTGAGGCTAGTAAACTCCACCCAGCTATATCCAAACCTTATGCAGATGTTCTTGGAACAAAACAAAACTCAGAAGACAATAACATTAATAATAGAATAGATATATCAAACCCTCAGTACACATCATATAAAAAAACTGTTTTTAAAAAACCTCGTCCACCTCCACCAACTACCAAAGGTTATGATCAAAGAGCTCACAACAAGATTATCAATGACTACAATATGCCCTTTTCTTCCTCTAATGGTAGTGCTTTTAGGCAAAATGAAGATGGAAATGTGGAAAATAATACAGTTATTGACTTGATTATTTCATTTCTTAATTCAATGTTAACTAATAATTCATTGAAACCGTCCAACGTAGCTGCAATAGTTGAAATTATCACAAATTTAATAAATAAAAGTAATGGATCTAAAGGTCCTACAGTGGAACTGCAGGAGTGTAATACCTAAAAAGAGTGATTTAATTCATATGATTAATAAACATAAAATCAGTATAGTTGCTCTCTCTGAAACATGGCTGCGGTCTGGTTTTCTGTTTGGAATTCCTGGCTTCACATGTCTTAGAGAAGACCGAACAGATAATCATGCAGGAGTTGCCATTCTTGTCAAGAATACTATTTCTTTTCAACGATTGACACTTCCCCCACATAACTTAGATGATATTAATGTTATAGGTGTAAAACTATCCAGTGGTGTATCTATTATCTCAACTTATATACCTTACCCATCTTCTAATATTTTTGATAATGAAATTGTTCCATTGATCACAGCCATAAATAGTCCCTTCCTGCTTCTTGGTGATTTTAACTCTCACCACCGTTCATGGGGCTGTGGTAGTACTGATAGCAATGGTGAACATTTTTTAGATATTATTGATCAGAATAATTTATGCATTTTAAATACAGGAATACCGACTCGTCGTACTAAACCTAACGAAAAGGCAAGTGCGGTTGACTTGTCTATTTGTAATCCTGGATTAGCTTCAGCAATCACCTGGTTTCGCCTTAATTCAACTTTTGGTAGTGATCATTTCCCCCTTATTATGTGTACCCCTATAAAAACTCCTTCTGGTGCTAATTACAATCCTCGCCTCAAACACAGATTATCTAAAGCCGAAAAGGACTGGGAGGCATTTGAAAGTATAGTCCAAAGTAAAACTAAAAACCTTCCTGACATTAGTCAGTATGGAGTAACATCTAGTTCCGAAGCATTGGCCAAGTGTCTTATAGAAGCAGCAGATCAAACATTCCCTAGAAAAGGTGCCACCTCAGGTTTAATTCCTTCTCCACCTTGGTGGGACCATGAATGTTCTGCTGCTATTAAAGCACGAAAAGAGACTGAGCTAATATATAAACAGGATATGTCAGATGATAATTATGAACAACTGTGTAAGATTATGGATAGTACTAAAAAATTTCTTAAACAGAAAAAACGAAATGGGTGGATATCATTTTGTACATCACTTTCTCCTACAACATCTCCATCTGAAGTATGGCGTAATATTAAACGCTTTAGATCAGCTTATAACTCCTCGTCATCAGTAATTCTTGATCCTTCTATAGCAGATTCTTTTATGGACCATTTAGCACCACCAACTGTTGCAGTTGCATATGATTCTATTTCTTTTAACTTACCTTTAACAAAATCTTCACTTAATGATCCATTCTCTCTTGCAGAATTAAAAGGGGTGTTAAATGGTGTAAAAGATAGCTCACCTGGTGAAGATGGTATACCCTACTCATTTTTTGCTAACTTAAACAATGAAACTTTGTCCTATTATTTAAAATTAGTAAATGAGGTTATAGTTACAGGGGAGGTTCCTCTATCCTGGAGAACACAAATAGTGGTTCCAATTTTAAAACCAGCCAAGCCTTCGTGTGACCCGAAATCGTTTCGTCCAATAGCTTTGAGTTCTATTTTAGGTAAATTAGCAGAACACTTGGTTAAAAATAGACTAGAGTGGTATATTGAGAGTAATCAATTATTATCAAACAGTCAATTCGGCTTCCGGAAAGGAAAAAGTACTATAGATAGTATCGGTATTTTAACTTCCGATATCCATTTAGCCTTTTCTAAAAATAAAATAGTTTTAGCAGCATTCTTAGATATTCATGCTGCATATGATAATGTTAATGTTAGTAAATTAATCCAAAAATTGAAAGACCTTAATGTTCCGGAAATGCTCACAAAGTTTATATATTTTATGCTCTCAGAAAGACATATTCATTTAGATCTCTCTGATGGAACTAGGTTAAGTAGAGTACTTGGTAAGGGTCTACCACAAGGTTCTGTTTTAAGTCCTTTGTTATATAACATATATGCCAGTGACTTAGAGCGTTCATTAAATAATATTCACATCCTTCAGTATGCTGATGATCTACTTTTATACTATGTTTGTCAATCACCTGCTGAAGCTTGCCGAGTTTTGAATTTTTCTTTGACTCTGCTTAAGCAGTGGTTGGATAGAAATGGATTGGAGTTATCGGTTGAAAAAAGCGGTGTAGTATTATTCACAAAGAAACGAATTGCCTCGGATGTCAGTGTTTTATATGATGGATCCCCTATCGAGGTTAAAGACCACGTTAAGTTTCTGGGAGTAATGTTGGATTCCAAACTTTCTGGAATCCAACATTGCGAATACGTTGTTTCGAAGTGCGAAAGGGCCTTGAATATAATGAAGTGTCTGTCAGGGGTCTGGTGGGGCGCTCATCCATCTTCGCTGAAACTAATATATAATGCTTTAATAAGAAGCATTCTCGAATACGCAACGTTTTTGCTCCAAGGGGGGAACAAAGCCGCTTTTAAAAAATTAGATGCTATTCAACACAAAGCTTTGAGATTGATCCTGGGTGCTATGAAATCTTCGCCTATCAATGCCATGCAAGTGGAATGTGTCGAACCTCCTCTTAGCCTTAGGAGACAATTTCTCAGCGATAAATTTGTATTTAAAGCTTATCAATATTCAAATCATCCCCTATTTCCAAAACTACAAATTTTAGAAGAATACTTAAGTTCACTCAGTTATTGGAGACACAAATCACCTATCTGTCTCTCTATCAGCTATAAAAAACTAATAGCCCTAGAGGCTCCCATTTATCGTTCTCCTGTCTTACCGTTATTTAAAATTAGTTTAGAGTCTCTGCTCTTGGAACCTAACATTTGTTATAACGTAGGTGTTAATAAAGATGACATAGAAGCAAACATTCTTTTTCATCATAATACAGACGAACAGTTTAGAAAAGCCAACTTCATTTTCACAGATGCTTCAAAATTGTCTCCATCTGAAAACGTAGGAGTAGGTGTTTTCCATTTACAGTACAATATAGTTCAAAAAATTAAATTACCTCCTGAAGCTTCGGTATTTACAGGAGAATGTTTAGGTATCTACAAAGCCTTAGAGTATATTATTTTAATGAAACTTAAAAACTCAGTGATATTTACAGATTCCAAAAGTACATTACAAGCTATACAAAAATTTCCTTTTAAAATGAAACCATGTTATCCAATTATATGTGATGTGAGGGAAAAACTTTTAATATGTAATTTTTTTAATTATTTAGTCACTTTAGCTTGGATTCCAAGCCATCAAGGTATCAGTGGGAATGAAAGAGCCGATCAATTAGCCAAAGACGCGGTGAAATGTGGTGACCTACATCCCTATCTTAACTACTGTCATGATTTGACTACCTTAGCTAAAACTTGTTTATTAGATTCCTGGAGACAAATTGTCGCTAAAACTTCTCTTGTTAAAGGCAGAAATTATTTTAATATGCAACCTAATATTCGTCTAAAACCTTGGTTTAGTCAATTACAATGTAATAAAACTTCTGTCAGCATCATTACGCGTATGCGTCTTGGCCATGTATGCACTCCAGCTCATTTGGCTAGGATGTATATCGTGAACAGTGACCTTTGTGATTGTGGAACTGATGTTGGAGACCTCGATCACTTATTCTTTTCTTGCCCCCGTTATGATCATTCCGTTTTCTTCAACTCCCTGGTAGCACTAGATGTCCCATTACCTACTCGCATGTCCTGCTTATTAATGGATCCATGTAAATATCATAATATCTTATCATCATTTATTAATCTTAATAATATTAAAATATGATTTTTTATATCCTCATACATTTACTATTTATTTAACTATTTCCAATTTTATCATCCCAAACCCAAACCAACTCCTCTGATCCTTTTCTTCCAAATTCCGGTACCTATTTGCTTTCTTATTTCCCTGTTTCCCTACCTTTTATATAACTTGACATTGGCAAAATAGTAAAACTGTATTGCCACAAAAAAAAAAAAAAAAAAAAAAAAAAAGGATTAAGTGACATGTGCCAACATTTTTTACAGTAAGAGCCCCTAGCGTCCCGCCTAGCAAATGAGCAATCACAGTTTGTTTAAAATATTTGTTAATCTTAATTAAAATTTGAAATAAAGGTATCGTGGAGCCATGATGTCTTGTGTTATAAGTAATTGTGATGTTACAAAAAGAAATAATCCAAGTAATCACACTTTTCACAGGTAAATAAGATATTGCCACACATTTCTCTAAAACCAAATTTCGCTACATTTATGCGTTTATCGACGAAGAAAACAGTATGAAACATAATTAATTAATTTCCTTTGCCATATATAGTCATATTTTATGTATCTAAGTCATATTTTACGTATCTCATATAAAATGTATGTATTATTTTTCGGATCACCTGTTTAGTGACATTGTTGTTCTTTGACATTCTATTTCTATGGTCGGAACTCTTTGCAATGACAGGCTTTCCGCACTCGTAATGAAATATACTATATTATGTTAGCTTATTTAAATAAAGAATATTTCAATTTCACTTATAGGTACTTAGTTTATTTTGTGAACTCCAAAGCTATTAATGTACGTTTATGTACAAACATAAACAAAACTTTTGCAAGTAACTGTAGTCAAACGATAACAATCAAGAATTTACAAAAATGTGGATCTCCCGGAACAATCCCTATGGAAGTAATACTGATAATATCTTCAAAATTAGATGGAGAGCTCGCATAAAAAAGTCGTTTATAAAAAAGGTAAAAATAACGTAAAAACTTTTCCGTCGCTCAGTGCCGCCAAGCGAACCTGGGCTACGTTTTAAAAATTCAGTGTGTACCCACCCGCTACGCTTGCATTTTTCGAGAGTACTAAAGTCTGCTTCGTTTATATTAAAGACCTCTATCTATTCGTTTTATCCGCCACGAAATATGCTTTTCACTCTCTTTGGCTCTTCATTCCGCCAGAGACCTACAGTTCTGCGCTCTACTAATCGCTTTCCACAAAATAAAATCACGACGCTTTCTTTTGGTGGTGTAACTAGTGATTTTACACCTTGCTAATATGATATTTTTATTGGATTGTAAAGAAGACAAGTTCCGATTAAGTGTGGAATAAAATATCCGGCAAATGGCCCCCACGGCTCTGATGCAAGACCATTGCTTTTTGCATGCAATTTTCCATGACTTTTTCAGAGAGATGTGGCTGTATCTCACCGATGACTCATTAGATCTCGGATTTGAGCTCAAGAATTGTTTCTGGTTTATTCGCCTGAGATTCGACAACACCCCAAAGAAAAAAATCGCAAGGCGTTAAATCGCATGATTTTGGTGGCCAGTCTTAGATGAAATTAAAGTGACCAGTTGACACCAGAATTTCGTGTGATAATGTTTTCTGGAAATCGTTGCTGCAATAAATCGATTATTTCATGAGCGGTGTGGCAGGTTGGGCCGTCCTGCTGAAACCACATGTCATCTAGCAGATCCATGCCGTCTAATTGAGGCCACAAAAACACTGTTATCATATTTCTATAACGAATACCGTTTACATCCACTTCATTTTCGGCCTCATCTTCGAAAAAGTTAGGTCTTTAGTCTTAATCTTAACACACCGTCTGACCAAAATCCGCACCAGACAGTTGCTCGTTGTGGGCCGTCGTCGTCGTCGTTAGCGAATAAACCAGAAACAACAGCTCCGGAGCTCAAATCCGAGATCCAACGCGTCATTGGTGAGATACCGCCACATTTCTGTGAAAAAGTCATGGAAAATTTTATGAAAAGAGTAGGTAAATGGTCTGGCATCAGAGCCGTGGGGGCCAATTGAATATATTTTATTCCATACTTAATTGAAACATGTCTTCTTTGCAACCTAATAAAAATATCACAACTCCCCCTAAAAATAAGTGTTTTTATTTTAAAATTAAAAAGTGCACTCTTAGACACCCTTTATTTACTCCCCTGTTTTACACTATTACGTCTTACGACTACAACTTATTATAATACCTAACTAAGACCTAACTATTCAATAAAATGTGTAGGTACCTACGAAAACATTTCCGAGTATCTAATCGATTAGGTACTCGTCAACTTGTAAAGTCTATCTATAGTTTGTCCTGATTTTTTTTTCACGTATCCAAAAGCAACCGTTTGCCTGGCAGCGACACTTGACTTGACTCTCGTAAACGGATCGAATCGAACAGTGGCCTTCACAAACCTACAACATTTTTATTGACCGAGCGAGCACGAAGTGCGAGCGAAACGTCTCTCTCTGCTTCAGCTTGGGCGAAAATTCGTATGTCTGTCCTGTCTGTTGTCTTCTACAGGGGGTCAAGTCTGCTAATGTTATCGTCAAAATCGTGTTTCATTGGTGTTTGAATGGTAATGCTTTTTGACACAGTTCTTGTTTCTTAAACTCAAAATCGAGACACTAGAGTGTTTCCGTTTTGGGTTTAAGAAACACAATGTGTTTCGGTTTTGGGTTTAAGAAACAATAACTGTGTCAAAAATCATTACCATCCAAACACCATTGAAACAAGGTTTTGACGATAACATTAGCAGACTTGACCCCCGGGTCGCATTTCTCAACCGATTCTTGTGAAATTTTGTGAGCGGTTCGAAAATTATATAGAACTAGCTTTTGCCCGCGACTTCGTGCGCGTTGACATTCGGAAAATTGCTATGGAATGGATATGGAACCTTTGACAGATAAAAAGTATCCATGTTTTACCACAGGCATTGACCTCTATATTATTACACTGGACTGGCTGCTGTCAAACTGATCTTGTGCCTGTACAAAGTTGTTTCCTATAATGTTCTAAATAAATGAAATCTGACTGTGTTACTGAATTTACTTTAATGACTCCAAGAGCTACCCTATTTGTTAGTGTGAGGGTCCTACACTATCTGGGAGTTACTGCCACTGACCTCATGAAAACCGAAATTACCAATTTAAATTACAAATTTATTTCCAATAAAAATTCCCCAAATGCCAAACACAATCACGCGAGTCGGTCAGTGCGCAGTAACTGCCCACGACTCTCAGACATACGTCACACACCTATACGAAATCGCTGACATGCAACATTCATTCTACAATGTGTCCCTACATGCCTATTTGATTTCCGCCATTTTGGCGCTGTAGGACGTAGCGCGAGCATAGCGTGAGGGACATGGTACTAAAGTCTGAAGTCTGGAGAGACCATCACGGCAACCATTTTCATTGTACACGTCAAAAGTTCTTTAGACTCACGCTAGTGGCGTTTTAAATAGGCACAAGAACTTTGCTGTCAAATCATACAGACAGCCAGTCCAGTTAATAAGAAAAAAAAATTACATGTCAGTGACCACAGGCTATTCCAAATTCCATTCCTGGTCCCGTTCCCCTATTATTTTTTCATTAAAAATTTAAACCCCCGTTTCAGTCCTTTAGGTGTTAATATTGTCCATCCTTATCGAAGGAATAATAGGATGGACCTGTCATACCTACGAAAAAAGCGTGCATACCTACATCATTGTTCTCCATTCAAACGCAACTAAACATGGCGGCTTAGCAGTGGCGAGGGGTCGATTTATTGCGAAGGTAAGCCGGACCAGCCCCCCTAGCATGACCAGCATAACACGATTTATATCGCGTAAAATAGCGTTTTATCACGTTTAACTGTCAAAAAGACAAAGGAGTTTGAAAGTTGTCGATAAAATGCTATATCACGCGATATAAATCGGTCATGCTCGGTTATGCAGGCAGGACCACAAAATTAGGTAAAAGAAAAAAGATAAGATAATACAGAAAGAGAAAAACTGCATGATTACTTTACCAAACACGCACCGCACGTAAACAATGCTAATGGCGGACACATACCTACTACTAATAACATTAAATTCATTCCTTCCGACCACATCCAACATCCTGCTTCCGAAACAAATCGAACAAAATTATACTTCTAAATAAAATATCTAATTTGCGATGTATCTACTAACATTCTTATTTTGTTTATTTATTTTTCATCATAATACTTATTCGTCTCTCCGGAACAGAAAGGGAAAAGAAACTTTAAAATCACTTCAAATAGAAAGAGAGAGAAAACTTAAGCCGGCCTGCAGCGGGTTGCCTCTCACCATTTTCAACCGAAAGGCACGCGATTGTGGTGCATTGGTGAGAAAGAGACAGAGTAATAACAATCAACCGTTATCCGTGGCAACCGCGCCAAGACACAGTGCGAAAAGTAAGCTACAAGAATTCGGCTTGCCTCGAGGTTTTGTACGAAAACGGATTTGATACTCCTTGCGTGCGGCGCGGCGCGCGAGCGTTTTTGCACCTTAGAAATCCATAAAAACTAATCGTAGGCATTACTGAAATGGTGAAAATTAATTGAAAAACCGGCCAAGTGCAAGTCGGACTCGCGCACGAAGGGTTCCGTACCAAAAACCGGCAAAAAAAAAAAAAAAAAAAAACACGTTTGTTGAATCGGAGCGTTGTATAGGAGACCCCTTAAATATTTATTTTATTCTGTTTTTAGTATTTATCGTTATAGCGGCAACAGAAATACTCGCCAGTGTGGCTTAGGCACTGACATGAAAAAATTTTTTTTTAGTTAACTGGACTGGCTGTCTGTATGATTTGACAGCTAAGTTTTTGTGCCTATTTGAAACGCCACTAGCGTGCGTCTAAAGAACTAATTTTGACGTACTATATGAAAATCCAGACTCTCCAGACTTCAAACTTTAGTACCATGTTCGCACGCTATGCTCACGCTACGTCCTACAGCGCCAAAATTGCGGAAATCAAATAGGCACAAAAACATTAGCGTATAGTTGGCAGCCTCACCATGGAATTAGAAGGTTTTGACTAGGTCAAAAAATTGTTAGTAAATAGTTATAAATAGTGAACTATAGCATATAAATAGTGATACTATGGTTCAAAAGATATTTGAGTATCTTGGTGAGGCTGCTATCTTGACGTCAAGCTGGCAGACACCTTAAGAAATACAGTTCGTATCAATGTGATTTATATGCCAAAAAATTGTTAGGAAATAGTGAATCGTATACGCAAAATTTCAATAATATTGCTTCAGTACAAGCCGAGATATTACGATCTCAAAGTGGGCTGCTAACTTGACGTTTCTGGCAATGGCGATTCCAGAGAAACGGGTACAAGTTATAAACAAATAAATATATCAAAAAATTGTTAGTGAAATTGTGATTCTTACGATATAAATAAAAAAAGAATTCTTCATTGCTATTTTCTAAAAATCGAATGTTAACTTCTACATAGTACTCTGAATATAGGCTGTCGATCAATATTGAACTTTGCTCCACAGTAATAAGGTTTAAACTTGATTGCAATCATGAGGTGAGTACTATCAAGCAAAAAAGTGAAATTTATATTTTTTGACTGTGTCAATAGTCATATCCTCGGTTCAAGGCTATTGATTTGGTATAAGTAAACAAATATTTTTCTAGCCACTTTTTTATTTTTTAGAGTATTGACACAATCAAAAAATTTTTGATTAAATCTCATAAAAAAAAATTTGGTCGTTTAATACTCTACTCTCAGTTCATTTATTTAGTTTAGGAAAAACTACTAATATTTTACTACCAATTAGGTACCTAACGTTAAAACTATAACTTAAAGGGAGGAGTCTAATGAAAATACCCTAACATGTAATTTTTTGAAAATGAATATTTTGTATTTTTTTAGTAACTGAAACTTTAACGTTAGGTACCTATTTGGTGAGATTTATAATGAAATTAGTAATCAGTAGGTAGGTAAGTAGGTAGGAAGTAGATGATATAAGTAGAAAATATTTCTAGTTTTTCCCGAATAAATAACTAAATAAATGAACTGAGAGTAGTATTACCACAGAATACATAATAGTACAAGTACAGAAGATCCACTCCTCAAAGTCATTTAAATAAATAGCGACTCTATTCTAGACACAATAAAGTGCAATTCAGGTCGCACACCGCTCCCTTCGCTACAGTTATATTCACCTAGAAGTTACCTCTCTTTCTATCGCGTAGCTCTTATCTCTTCTAACGACATTAGGGTTTCTTCTTTTAAATAATAATGAAATAATAGCTTACAATACTTTATTACAAGTTATGTGTTTGTGAAATAAAATGATTACTTAAATACAGTCAACGCCACATCACACAATACATACTGATTTGAGGCAATTTGCTTTCTTACGAAATCTAATTGTCATTAATAATTAAGTTTATTTCGAAAGTGCGATGCAATATGCCTTCATTTGGGTTAAATATCATAAATGTACGAACGAACGACGCGGCAATACGCTAATGCGGTGCGTGAGTAAGTATCGAAATCGAATTGCTAACGTGCGTCCCAGCCGGCACGCGGCGGCCCTCTGAAATTAGTCCGTCCGGACGGACCGGCCGGCTACTTGTAGCTTCGTACCTAAAGCGCGGAGTGCGCCTAGCCTGGTATTACCACAGCCGAGAGATAGTCTTCATACAGTCGGCCATCGGAGGCGTCTTCTAGACAGAGCAATCGTGCGGGGTGGTGCGGTATAGAAGGGGGGTGGGAGGGCCCGAGAGCCCATACTTTGGCAATGTATGCATCTCGGGCCCTATCCCTTCACAGCTTACGCTTCTGATTGGGTTATATTATATTATATTGAAAGTAGTGTTTGTAATTTTTTGATGTTGGTGTCATGAAAAAGTGTTTTAACACGATTTTGATATTAGATTTGGAATTCAAAATGGCGGCCGCACATTGATGTATTTGTTGATATTTGTGTATTTTTGTTTGATTATTGGGCCGATTTCGATGAAACTCGGTTTTTGGTAGTAATTTGGCATGAAAACAGCAACGCAATGTTAAAAAAAAATTCAAGATGGCGGCCAACTTTTTTGTTTGCGGGCCGATTTCGATGAAACTCGGTTTTTGGTAGTATTTTGACAAGAAAACAGCAACTCAATGTTAAAAATGCAAAAAATTCAAGATGGCGGCCAACTTTTTGTTTGCGGACTGATTTCGATGAAACTCAGTTTTTGGTAGTATTTTGGCAAGAAAACAGCAACGCAATCCTAAAAAAATAAAAATTCAAGATGGCGGCCAACTTTTTTGTTTGCGGGCCGATTTCGATGAAACTCGGTTTTTGGTAGTATTTCGGCAAGAAAACAGCAACGCAATGTTAAAAATAAAAAAAAAAACAAGATGGCGGCCAAATTTTATGTTTGCGGGCCGATTTCGGTGAAACACGGTTTTTGGTACAATTCTGACAAAAAAACAGCAACGCAAAAATAAAAATATAAAAAAACCAAGATGGCGAACAACTATTTTGTTTTTGGGCCGATTTCGATGAAACTCGGTTTTTTGTACTATTTTGAGAAGAAAACAGCAACGCAATAATAAAAATATAAAAAATCCAAGATGGCGTCCAACTTTTTTGTTTGCGGGCCGATTACGATGAAACTCGGTTTTTCGTAGTATTTTGGCAAGAAAACAGCAACGCGATGTTAAAAATGTAAAAAATTCAAGATGGCGGCCAACTTTTTTGTTAGCGGGCCGATTTCGATGAAACTCGGTTTTTGTTAGTATTTTGGCAAGAAAACAGCAACGCAATGTTATAAATGTAAAAAAACAAGATAACGTTTTTAACATTGAGTTGCTGTTTTCTTGTCAAAATACTACCAAAAACCGAGTTTCATCGAAATCGGCCCGCAAACAAAAAAGTTGGCCGCCATCTTGAATTTTTTACATTTTTAACATTGAGTTGCTGTTTTCTTGTCAAAATACTACCAAAAACTGAGTTTCATCGAAATGAATGAAGAATGAAGTTTATTGGCCAATATCACACACACAAAAAAAAAACACAAACAGGAGAAATAGAAAAAAAAAATATAAACTAAGTAGGTACTTAAACTAATTTAAATAAAAATAGGGTGTGAGACGAGCCAACCAGGACCCTGCCTCAGCTTAATGCTGTTGTGATGAGAACATTGCTCACACCACAACAGCGCTGGTATTCTGACAGGGCCTGTACGAGATAACGTTCGTCATAGGTTTGCAATACATTTAATACAGGCACGAAACAAAATAAAAACAAATCAAAATACAGAATACAAATAAATAGATTTACAAGTACTTACTTACGTCTAAATATGATGATCCGCCAAGCCAAAGAGCTGAGGATATTCCTTGCAAACAGTGCAACATATCGTGATGACGCTTCGCAACGTCCCCGACGCCGCACGCGCGACTTGAAATACCGGATTGTAAGTGGATATAAATAATTATGAAGCAATCGATGTTGACTGGAGCTCAAATAAGTACTCTTTAAGGCGTTTTTTAAAAGTGACGATTGTTTTAAGGTCACGCAACGGCGGCGGGAGATCGTTCCAACAGCGTGTAGCTGCGAACCTGAAGGATCCACGAAACATTCTCGTACGATGTATTGGCGTCTCTAAGATACTTCTACAGGCTCTAAGCTGGTTACTCTTAGTGTGTTGAAACCATGTGAGCTTGTTATAAAGGTAAATTGGTTTGCCCGATTTAATGATACCAAACATTAAAGTTGCGAGATGTAACCTTCTACGGGCCTCCATTTTCAATATGTTAGAACTATTTAGGAATGGAGTCACATGTGATCGCGGCGGTATATGGAAGCAGAAACGCGCACAGGCGTTCTGCACCCGCTGTATAAGTTTAGCAGTTCTAGCCAGTAGGCATGAACCATATACAGTATCACAGTAATTTAGTTTAGATAATATAAGAGATTCGCAAAGTGCTACTCTGAGTTGCTCGTGTAGATAAGGACGTAATTTATAAAGGAGTTTTAGGCGATAAAAACAGTTTCGGACACACTCAGTAACATGGCTTTCAAAATTAAGGTGGTTATCCAGAGTTATGTTGTGATATAGCAGTGCGCAGACGATGTGGAAGCTATTTAGCAATGAAATAAACGCTTGTTGAAATATAAAACAGACTTTTATTAACAATCTGATCTCTTGTTCCAATTCTTTTAACAAAGATCGCTCCTTCAGTCACAAGTTCTCGGACATAGAAGTGTCGGACGCGAATATGCTTCGTCCGCTTGTGGAATTCCGGGTTGTGTGCCAATCGTACCGCTGCTTCGTTGTCAACATGAAGAGTCGGCACACTCTTTTCCTTTGTCAGATCTTCAAAGACTCTCGTCAGCCAAACTAGTTCTCTGGCTCCTTCACTGGCGGCCACTAATTCCGCTTCAGTAGTGGACAGTGCTACTGAGGTTTGCCTTCTGCTTGTTCATGATACTGGACCTCCGGCATATAGGCATACTATTCCAGTGGTGGATCTTCCGGTAGTAGCATCGCCACCATAATCGGCGTCGCTATATCCTTCCAATTCTGGCTTTGCCAGGGTCTTCGGCTTAAACTGGATCCCAAGAGACGTAGTTCCCTTTAGGTAACGGAGTATACGTTTAACTCTGTTCCAGTCACTTCTGTTTGGCTTTTCCAAGTTCCGTGATACTACGCCAACGGCATAAGCGATATCAGGACGAGTTGCGACCATGAGGTATGCTAGTGCACCAACAGCTTCGCGATAAGGGAAATTAATCTCATCGGTGTTTCCTTTCTCCGCGTCTAATTGTGTTACAGACGATTCTGCGGCGTCAATCGGCGTTGAGACAGGATTACTGTTAGCCATGTTAAAGCGTTCAAGTACCTTCTTTGTATATGCTTCTTGGTGGATTACAATCGTGCCGTCTTTACACTGACTGATCTCCATTCCTAAGTAGTAGGTCGCGGGCTTTGTCGTTATTTTAAGTTTAGTTTTCAGGTTCTTTAGGAAGTCATCGGCAAGCTGTTTGTCTGAAGCAGCCACTAATCCGTCGTCGAAATATAAAGTAAGTAAGATACATTTCCCCCCTACTTTCTTTGTGTATAGACACGGATCTGCAGTACTCTGTGTGAATTCGAGTTCAGACAGTACTTTATGGAAACGATGATACCAGCAGCGGGGCGCTTGCTTCAATCCGTACAAACTTCTGTTCAGATGACATACGCGGGTAGAGCCGTCGTAAAAACCTTCAGCTTGTTGCATGTAAAGCTCTTCTTCGAGCTCACCATAGAGAAAGGCAGTCGTCACGTCGAACTGTGTTAGGTACATCCTTTCACTTGCAGCAACACTTAATAGTGATCGTATGGTTGCAAATCTGGCTACAGGACAGTACGTTTCCTCGTAGTCTATTCCTTTGCGTTGTTTGAAACCTTTTGCAACCAGGCGCGCTTTGTATCTATCGATAGAGCCATCCGGGTTTCTCTTTATCTTATAAACCCATTTGCACGGTATGGCTTTTCGATCTTGAGGTTCTTGAAGGACCCATGTGTTGTTCTCTTTCAAAGAATCTATCTCTTTCAGCATAGCTTTGATCCACTCATCTTTATTTGGGCTCTTCATAGCTTCTTTAAACGTAGTGGGTTCAGCTTCTTTATCGATAAGTGCACAGCAGTCTCTAAATTTTTCTGGAGGATGAATGGTGCTCCTGTCTCGCAAGTTGTATCTAGGTTCTGTTTCTTCATCTTCTGAGTCAGATGAATTTCCTAAACTGGCATCGGCTTTGTCCACAGTTGTGCTCGGTGGTCTGGACATTTCACCATGATCGGGATTTTCCTCATCAAATTCAATAGATCTGTCTTCTATTATCTGCGGCACACGTCCTTGATCTTCTTGATCATATATCGAGTTTTCAATATGGTGGCTTGGTGTTGGATCTTGACTTTCTTCATTGCGTTCCTGATTGAAAGTCACTTTCAAATCGATTTCATTGAAAGGCGTGTCTTTCCTCGTTGTCGTGGGTACAACGTCTTCGCAAAGAGTTCTGTCAAGCGGTTTCTCGTCAAAAATTACGTCTCGCGACCGAATCATTGTGTTGTCGTCGCACCAGATACGATAGCCATCATCGTTGTCGTATCCGATTAATCTTCCTTTGAGGGCTTTCATGGAGAGTTTCTTCCTTTTCTGTTTGGGGACATGGACGTAGGCTCTGCAGCCCAAGATGCGTAGGTGAGCAACTTTCGGTTTGAGTCCATGCCATAGTTCGTAGGGTGATTTGTTCTCCATACGGGAGGGACCTGTTCTGTTAAGAACGTATGCAACCGTTTTAATTATTTCGGCCCAAAGCTTCTCTTGGAACCCTCCGCTGTGCATAATAGTCCTTGCAGCCTCGACCAAGGTTCTATTATCTCTCTCGCTGCATCCGTTTTGCTCGGGAGTATATGGCATAGTCAGCCTCTGTCTAATTCCATGCGTGGCGAGGATCTCACGCACATCCTTATTGTCAAACTCGCCGCCATTGTCACTCAGGAGAGTCTCGATCGATTGACCAGTATTTCTTGCTTCGGTAATGAATTCTTGTATCTTCTGTTTTACTTCTGACTTGGCTCTCAGGAAGTAAACGTAGCGATAGCCGGTGAAATCATCCTTAAACAATACAAAATAGCGTAGATTTGTAAATGAGTTAGGGAACGGTCCGCATACGTCGCTGTGTACAAGTTCGCCGAGTCTTGAAGCTCTAGGTCGGGTACCAAACTTCAAACGGTGCGACTTGCCGAATATGCAACTTTCGCAGATGCTTTCATCTTGAGGAAGGTCTACTCCTAACTCCCGTTTTACAAAGTGACGTACTTGACGTTTGTTCTGATGTACGAGTCGCTCATGGTAAAGCTGCGTTTTTGTTAATGTAAGATTCACTTCTAAGTTTCTGTTAGGAATGATACTCTTAACATTTAGTTTGTCTAAGCCTCCGCTTATGCTGCGTACACCCGTTAGTTTAACTTCGCCGCGTGTTAACATAGTGCAGCTCGTTGGTGTGGACTCAAACTTGCTTATTGAGTTGCAGTCATGAGCAGCTAGAACAGAGAACAGTTCCTTTGTGATCTGTGGCACGTACCAAACGTCCTTCAGGGTGATCTCGTAAACTTTTCCACGTACTTCTGATTCGATGTTGATATTCCCTTTGCCTTTAGCTTGCATTGCATTGCCATTAGCCGTAGAGACGGTGTGCATCTGGTCAAAAGCTTGGAATGTTTGAAATAGATCTCCGCGATTGCTGACATGGCATGTTGCGCCGTTATCAACGTACCAGTTGACTGTATTCGATGAAGTCGTCGATACTTCATGGTCAGTTGTCAGTACTTCCGTTTGTAAGTACATCGATTCCACTACTTGAGATTCCTTTTGAGACGAAACAGAACGAGGCGGGTTACTGCTTTCGGAGGTTTGCCATCTTGAAGCCATCTTTTGCAATCCTTCACGCGGTGACCTTTGACGGAGCAGTGGTTGCATTTTATCTTTGCATCCTTATTCTTTTTCTTTGTCCCTTTCTGTGTGGTCTTTGTTGCTAAGGCCTCTTGTTCTGGTGGCACGTTAGACACCATCAAGTTCCTTTCGAACACGCACAGACGGTCGGTTAGGTTATCAATGGTTCGTTCGGACGTTGGACACATTAACCATCCACTCTTGAATTGAACGTATTCTTTTCCCAGTGTATTGAGCGTTTTGCATATGAGAAGAAGATCTGGAAGCTTCTTATCTTCGCCGAGCTCTTTGTTCAATGAGGTCCAAACGTTCTTCAACTTTGACATATGAGTTGCTGCGTCGTCAGCTGGATCCTTTCTCAGTCCAAAGAAACTCATACATAATTGGAAGGTTTTGTCTTCGTTTGTTCCGTCAAACATTCGATGAAGTTCTAACCATATTTCTCTAGTGGACGTAAATATCATCACTTTTCGTAGCATTTCTTCAGTCATATTGTTGGTGATAAAGAAAAGAGCACTCGAGTCGGCTTTCGTGAATTCCGACACGGTATCGGCGGCGGATGTTCCGTTCGCAATGGCTTCGCTTTCTTTATCCTCGGTAAGTCTGCCTTCGATTATATCGAGAGCGCGAGGTATGCCCTTGAGCACAATAAGCACTTTATACTTCCATGTATCCCAGTTACTTTTACCTTCGAGAGGTGCAATGTTGTACTTGAAAGTCGATTCCATCTTTCAGCTCAATTGCAGCAAAACCATAACCTGTTGTGATATAGCAGTGCGCAGACGATGTGGAAGCTATTTAGCAATGAAATAAACGCTTATTGAAATATAAAACAGACTTTTATTTACAACTGAGAAAAACTATTCGTGTAGGTACAGATTTTTCATATAGAGAGAGTGACATTTGACATCTAAAATATCAAATACAAAAACCCATGTAGGTTTCCAAGTAGGTTGCACTCGCTTGCTTTGCGATCTCCTTTAACAAGTTAAACCCAGATTTCTGCATTTATTCACACGAGTAATGACTTCGTTGTCCAGTTTTATATTGAGGCAAATATTATCAAATTTTTTAACCTTTTTGTTGGTTTCTATTAACATTAATTTTGATTTCCTTGGGTTAAGGACCAGATAGTTGGATTTGCACCAATCAGCTATTCTAGATAAGTCACTGTTGATCATTGTGATAGCATTATCAATATTTTCTGGTTTAAAGGAAAAATACAGCTGTAATTCGTCTGCATATAGGTGATATTTGCAGTGTTTAATACTGTGGATGAAATCAGCGCTGTACAAGATATACAAAATTGGGCCAAGTATAGAACCCTGTGTAACTCCTCGCGTTACAGGGAGAAATGAGGAGTTTGATTTGGTACCATTCCTGTCCACAAGTTGCACATACTGTTGCCTTTCTGCCAAATAACTTTCAAACCATTTAACTGTAGCCGTGTCCACCCCATAATATGAGAGCTTGGATAAAAGTAGTGCGGTATTTATTGTTTCGAAAGCGCGTGAGAAGTCCAGGAGAACCAGAATGCTGACCTCTCCCTGGTCCTGAGCCGAGAGTAGGTTGTCAACCACATCAGCCATAGCAGAAGCAGTACTGTGTCCTTTACGGAAGCCAGATCGGAAGCAAGGCAATATCTCATTTTCTTCGAGAAACTCTGTGAGTTGTTCACAGACCACCCGTTCCAGTATCTTTGACAAGCATGGAAGGATGCTTATGAGACGGAGGTCTTGAAGAGACGTTGGGGAGCTCACTTTGGGTAAGGGTTTTACCACTGCTGTCTTCCAGGCATTAGGGAATGTACTTTCTGCCATAGATCTGTTGATTATAATAGTAATTGCAGGTAGGGTGTAAGGAAGAGACAAAAGAACCATGTCCCGTGTTAACCCATCGCAGCCCTGAGCGTTAGATTTGAGACCTTTGATGATTTTGAGTATCTTGTCCTCATTTACAGGCTGCAGTGAAAGCATTGCTGTGCCATATCTAAGGTACTCAAAATATGTAAGCTGTGATATTGACACATCATTTTGACCGGGTGCACAGAGAAAATGAGAGTTGATGGTGTCAGGATTATCGAAGCATGGAGGAAGTTCAGACTTTTTTCCATCTGGTAACACAGTGCTTTTCAAGTTTTGCCAAAGTTTTTTGGAATTCTTAATATTAGAGTTAATATGCCTATCAAACAACACTTCTTCTCTTGTTCTATGGCTACAATCACGTTGTTCTTCATTTGAAGATAGCAATCTTTTTGTGATTTAGACTTCTCACAGTCTTTCTGTGATTTAGATTTGTTAGTTTTTAGAGCCTGCCGGTACTCGTCCCTAATATGCATCATGGATTTGACGGTGTCAGTGATCCAAGGGTGAGGAGGGTGCTTAAACTTACCTTTCCTTACAGATGGAGCATGCAGATTGAATAAATGTGTTAGACACAATTGGAAATTCTCTACTAATATGTTGACATTTTTCGCTTTATGGAAATGACTCCAGCCTATTTTGCTAAGATCAAACTCCCATAAGTTTTGAATAATATCTTTTATTGGCCTATATTCTACCTAACGGGGACATATCTTGTCTTTCTTTATTTTTAACTTGGCTGTGGCTATAGCATGACCTCTCACATCAGGGCAGTGTCCCACTATTACCTTTAATGTGCGTATGTCTGTACAGATCAAGTCAATTAGACTTTGACTGTGATCAGTAAAATGGGTTGGATCAGTGACTACCTGGGTAAGGTTCATTGTCTCAAAGAACTGTGTCAGCAACCGTGGCCCACCACCCCCAACCGCAAGTAGGTCAACATTGAAGTCTCCCAACAGGACAAGGCTATCGCACCTATCTAGGGTTGGGTTTACTCCCGGAATTTTTCCAAAGTTCCGGAATATTTCCAATCGACTGGGAAAAAACCCGGGAATATTCCCGATGGCCGGGAAAATACTCATTTGACAATATTTGATTAAATTTATTGATAAACGTCTACATATTTCTATTGTATGTATGATCTTTAAGATTTATGTCGATATTTAATTCAAGTGAAATGACTTTTTATAAAGGAAAACCACATTACTTTGAATTTTTACCTTAGAAGTTAATTACCGACTTCAAAAGGAGGGAGGTACTCAATTCGGCCCGTTTTTGTTTTTTTTTTTTTTTTTGTTTTTTGTATGTACACCGATTACTCGAAGACGGCTGGACCGATTGAAATGATTCAAACGTTATTACATTAGGTAAGCTCCCAAGTTGGTCCCATTTTTTTAAATTTTGAAATCGGTTCAGTACTTTTCAAGTAATCTTGAAAAAAACACGAAAATAGTATGATTTTGTGTGAACTACCTCGATGATCAGTCGTATAACTTCTTTGTTTATGAACTGAATAATATAAATATTTTTTTGTTGGAAAAGGGATATCTTAAGTGTAGTTCTTTAACCGACTTAAAAAAGGAGGTTCTCAGTTTGACCCGCATGTATGTATGTTTCTCCGCGATTAACTCATGTTTGGCTGAGCCGATTTTAACTTCTACCTAAATAATATACCTACACTACCTAATACAAAAGCTACCTACACTAAAAATAAAAAAATAAAAAATTGTTTAAAAAAACAAAAAACCGACTTCAAAAAACCTACCTCTAAAAAGCAAGAAATAATATTCGTAATAATAAAACACGTCTATTGAAGTCGGGTGGGGCTTTTAGAATAAAAAAAAGGGATTTGTACTCCAGCCCCACCCGACTTCAATAGACGTGTTTTATTATTACGAATATTATTTCTTGCTTTTTAGAGGTAGGTTTTTTGAAGTCGGTTTTTTGTTTTTTTAAACAATTTTTTTAATAGTTAGTTCCATAGGCTAGCGGCGCAGCGCGGTGGCACGTTTTTTCTATGAACATGTATGTAGCTGTAAAAACCAGCAGTAATGTCATGTAATGTTCTGTAGTTACCTTATACCATACCATATTATGGTGGTAACCATCGTTTTTGTTCTGCAAAAATAACTTTGTTTTTCATAGTATTTGTATAAATGACAAAGTTGTATTTGCGGTTTATCTCTAAAACTGCTAACCATATCTCGTTTAAACCAATTTTCGTTGAAAATGTTTATATTTAGTTGAAAAGATCTACAGCATATTTTGTTTTTTACCCTTTCATTTTAAAAGGTAGAGGGGCGGGGGGGGGGGGATGAATACAAATTTTACCACTTTGGAAGTTTATATATTTGAAACGACCTTCTATGTCATTTTTCAAGTCCTAGGTATCTTTAAACACCCCGCACGGTTTGATGAAAAAAAATTCAGTTTCAGTTCCATTTATTAGGAGCCGTGCTTAATTTTTTTTATTTTTGTGTAAAAAATCGTACAGCTGTTTACAGAATACATATATCTACCTACCAAGTTTCAATTGTGTAATCCTAATAGTTTCGGAATAAAGTGGCTGTGACATACGGACGGACAGATAGACAGGCAAACATGATGAATCTACATGGGCTCCATTTTTAGCCCTTAGGCTACCGGAACCCTAAAAAGTGCGAGGAAGTCCCGCTTTGTATGTCTGGATATCAGACTTCATGAGGAATCTGTCGATTCGAGTTGTCATTGATGGCTGCTCGTCCGACCAGTTGGCTATCAATGCTAGCGTCCCTTAGGGATCGGTACTCTCTGAAACGCTATTCCTGCTGCATATTAGTGACCTGCTAATGCCTGGAATTTTGGGGTACGCTGATGACAGCACTGTTGTAGAGAGCTACATATGTGATGCTCGAGCCGGTGCAGAACAGGTCCAATGTCTTAGGGAGGCGATATGGTCAGACGCACGAACCTATTGTTGTAGGCAGTTCCCACTGGGGTGATGCCAACTGGTCAGGTTCAATCCGTCAAGAACCCAGGCGTGTCTGTTATGTGCTAAACGGAGTCATTTCAATCTAACTCCAACTTTCTAAGGTATATCCGTGCCGATTACTAAACAACTAGAGCTTTTCGGCATGTCATTGACTCCAACATTCAATTTTTGCTCTTTCATTGAAAGTAAATCACAATTGGGTTCTGGCAAAGATGAGAAAATACCTACTTCACGCTGGAACAGCTGCTTAATCTATATCTACCGAATGCAAGTTTGATCGTGTATGGAGTACCTACTGCTCTCATATTTTTGGAATGGCCCTGCCAAACACCAGCTCCAGCTCCAGATGCTTGAGTCCATTGAGCGGAGGGCCAGGTAGTTCATCGGAAATGATAATCTTTCCTGACTTCTTCTTAGTCGTACACTCCTGGTAGAGTTGTCGTGGTCGGTCATGGATTGTCTGTAAGGTTTGTTGCCGCTCTTGAGATACTCCTCCATCTCTGTATTCGTGGCACTGCGTGTACATTCAGTAAGGGATAATTTTGTAGATGATTTGATTAATCAAATCATCTCTTTCACCGCCAGATCTCAAAGGCGTCAATCTTTTTATGATATTTTTGGTGGACTGTCCATGTTTAAGCTCCATATGAATAGATAGGAAAATATTAAGCATCTCATCAAGCGAACTTTGGTGTTTAGTTATGCGGTGATCTTTCCATATCTTCGTGAGTTTTTTCATGGCTGATCGTGTAATGGCACACCATCTTTTGATCTCTTTATAACCACTTCCGGTATTTGTAATTGTGGATCCCAGGTAGGTGTAACTCTGGACAACTTCACAATTAGCTATTTCACGTAAGTCAGGTCGATTGTTAGGTATTCTTACGATCCAACACCTTTATTTTTGTTTTATCGTAGTTCATAGTGAGACCAAAATCAACACTGGTTTTCTCCAGAAGCGCAAGAAACCGTTCTGTCTGCTTGAGATATCGCAAGAAAATAAATCAGCACTACTGTTTTTATTAAATATAAATATTTAAAAAAACTTGCACTAAGCGTTTTGTTTCTATCATCCGTACCGCTAGAGAGTAGAATTCCTTGCCCGAGTCTATGTTAAGTACAATCTGTGGGCCTTCAAGTCGCGAGTAAATAGGTATCTTTAGGCAAGCGCGTTTCATCGTAGATCGCATCATCGTTTACCATCAGGCGTAAGGGTGCCCGCATAAAGAAAGCAGGTTACAGGTCGGTACAGGTCTGTACCGTTCGGTAAAGGTAAAGTAGCCCATACTTTTCTATGCGAAGCCGCATATACAAAACAAGTTGTCGGTACCGGTTTGCACATACATCCGCCTGTACCGACCTGTAACCTGCTATCTTTATGCGGGCACCCTAATAGCGGCCAAGCGCTTGTCTATCTATCTCTTTTTGATTAAACTCGACAGCTTTTGTTATTGTTGATTAATATTTTTTACTTCTTTAAACTTTAATTGACAGAAGTTACAATTATAATTACTTAAACAAATGTGGCTGATATGATGATGATGAAATAAATGCTATTAATCAGATACAAGTACAAGTGTTTGAATTTATTGAGTTGTTTTTGATTGCAAATTAGAAAAATATGTTTGGATCATACATATTATAGTATAATATCACTAAAAACACTTTCCAAAGAAAAATATTGGTATCAATAGTAACTGAATTCATAGCAAAGAGTATTTTCCCGCGTTTTTGGAATTTTACCATATTTTCCCGTATATTTCCGTATTTTCCCATATTTTTCTTTTCTTTCCCTGCCCATCCCTACACCTATCAAAGGAGGTAATAGAGTCGGTGATGGCGTCTAGAAATATGGTAACATCTAGCCATAGCCGAAATCGGCCCGCAAACAAAAAAATTGGCCACCATCTTGAATTTTTATTTTTTTTAACATTGCGTTGCTGTTTTCTTGCCAAAATACTACCAAAAACCGAGTTTCATTGAAATCGGTCCGCAAACAAAAAAGTTGGCCGCCATCTTGAATTTTTTACATTTTTAACATTGCATTGCTGTTTTCTTGCCAAAATACTACCAAAAACCGAGTTTCATCGAAATCGGCCCGCAAACAAAAAAGTTGGCCGCCATCTTGAATTTTTTACATTTTTAACATTGCGTTGCTATTTTCTTGCCAAAATACTACGAAAAACCGAGTTTCATCGAAATCAGCCCACAAACAAAAAAATTGGCCACCATCTTGAATTTTTATTTTTTTAACATTGCGTTGCTGTTTTCTTGCCAAAATACTACCAAAAACCGAGTTTCATCGAAATCGGCCCGCAAACAAAAAAGTTGGCCGCCATCTTGAATTTTTTACATTTTTAACATTGCGTTGCTGTTTTCTTGCCAAAATACTACCAAAAACCGAGTTTCATCGAAATCGGCCCGCAAACAAAAAAGTTGGCCGCCATCTTGAATTTTTTACATTTTTAACGTTGCGTTGCTGATTTTTTGCCAAAATACTACGAAAAACCGAGTTTCATCGAAATCGGCCCGCAAACAAAAAAGTTGGCCGTCTTCTTGTATTTTTTTATTTTTAACATTGCGTTGCTGTTTTCTTGTCAAAATACTACCAAAAACCGAGTTTCATCGAAATCGGCCCGCAAACAAAAAAGTTGGCCGCCATCTTGAATTTTTTTTAACATTGCGTTGCTGTTTTTTTGCCAAAATACTACCAAAAACCGAGTTTCATCGAAATCGGCCGGCAAACAAAAAAGTTGGCCGCCATCTTGAATTTTTTAATATTTTCAACATTGCGTTATTATTTTTGTGTCAAAATGGTACCAAAAACCGAGTTTCATCGAAATCGGCCCATAAACAAAAAAGTTGTCAGCCGCCATCTTGGAACTTATTTTTTCATTATTACTTCCTAATTGAGTACTAATTTAAAATTTATTTTATACTTATTTAGCCCTAAATTAGTAATGATTTACAATTAAATTATGATTATCATACATATAAATAAATTCCTATAATTCCTCGCACTTATGATGAAAGAAGAAGAATAAAAAGAGAAAATACTAAGAAAAATTTTTTCTTTTCCTTATTTTAAGAGCATTAAAAGAAGGAAAAAAGACAAATTTGAAAAAAATATTCTTACCTTCTAGAAAAAATGACAATAAATAATTCAAAGAATAAAACAAGAATTTTGAAGTGTCTATCTTATTTTTCCTATATATTTTTAAATTCGAAAAGGCAAATTACATCGTGCCAACCCTTACACTTTTAGTCGTTGCGTCATCTGTCTAGACGAACGGCGGCTTTTGCGCCAACACAAAGGGCGATGTCCGACTGTAAGAAGAATACTCTCTAGGCTGTGCTATTACCGATGATTAGAGTAGTAGTATTAATTATTATTAGAGTAGTATTACACAATCAATTTTTTTTGATGAGATTTAATAAAAAATAAATTAAAAAAGTAAGTAGAAAAATATTTGTTTAATTATACCAAATCAATAGCCTTCAACCGAGGATATGACTATTGACACAGTCAAAAAATATAAATTTCACTTTTTTGCTTGATAGTACTCACCTCATGATTGCAATCAAGTTTAAACCTTATTACTGTGGAGCAAAGTTCAATATTGATCGACAGCCTATATTCAGAGTACTATGTAGAAGTTAACATTCGATTTTTAGAAAATAGCAATGAAGAATTCTTTTTTTATTTATATAGTAAGAATCACAATTTCACTAACAATTTTTTGATATATTTATTTGTTTAAAACTTGTACCCGTTTCTCTGGAATCGCCATTGCCAGAAACGTCAAGTTAGCAGCCCACTTTGAGATCGTAATATCTCGGCTTGTACTGAAGCAATATTATTGAAATTTTGCGTATACGCTTCACTATTTCCTAACAATTTTTTGGCATATAAATCACATTGATACGAACTGTATTTCTTAAGGTGTCTTTGCTTGATAGTACTCACCTCATGATTGCAATCAAGTTTTAACCTTATTACCGTGGAGCAAAGTTCAATATTGATCGACAGCCTATATTCAGAGTACTATGTAGAAGTTAACATTCGATTTTTGGAAAATAGCAATGAAGAATTCTTTTTTTATTTATATCGTAAGAATCACAATTTCACTAACAATTTTTTGATATATTTATTTGTTTATAACTTGTACCCGTTTCTCTGGAATCGCCATTGCCAGAAACGTCAAGTTAGCAGCCCACTTTGAGATCGTAATATCTCGGCTTGTACTGAAGCAATATTATTGAAATTTTGCGTATACGATTCACTATTTCCTAACAATTTTTTGGCATATAAATCACATTGATACGAACTGTATTTCTTAAGGTGTCTGCCAGCTTGACGTCAAGATAGCAGCCTCACCAAGATACTCAAATATCTTTTGAACCATAGTATCACTATTTATATGCTATAGTTCACTATTTATAACTATTTACTAACAATTTTTTGACCTAGTCAAAACCTTCTAATTCCATGGTGAGGCTGCCAACTATACGCTAATACAAAAACAGTTTGACATAAGCCTGTCCAGTGTAAATATATGCAGGTCAGTGGGCTTAGTCTGGTATTATAGAATCAAACTCAGACTCAAAGCTCTGCTTGAGTACAGTTAGAAAGGGATGGCGCTATATGCGATGAATAGCACCATCCCTTTCTAACTGTACTCAAGCAGCAAGCAGTGCTTGAGTCTCGTTCTGTAATACGAGCCTTAGTATGTTAAGTATGTATATATACACCTTATGTAAACAGCATAGAGTCGAAATTGTAACATGTACAAACGCAACACAATATGGCGGACACGGTACGCGCCTGACGTCACGAATGCTTTCTTATTGCAATTTATGCCACTTCCATAGTTTTCATTTTTCAGAGGTATGCATGCCACACCCTCGGGCTGATTATCTAATTAGAAACCACCTAGCGACCGGTTGCAGTTCATAGATGATAGTGATTCATTGCTACTTCTTTTTGGATTAAAAAAAAACATACCAAAGAAAAGTAGCAATGTATATGGAATGAAACCGGTCGCTAAATAGTTTCTTTTTAGATAATCAGGGTGCCTGATTATCTAAAAAGAAACTATTTACTAACTTACGTTTCTAATTAGAAAAACATTAGCGTATAGTTGGCAGCCTCACCATGGAATTAGAAGGTTTTGACTAGGTCAAAAAATTGTTAGTAAATAGTTATAAATAGTGAACTATAGCATATAAATAGTGATACTATGGTTCAAAAGATATTTGAGTATCTTGGTGAGGCTGCTATCTTGACGTCAAGCTGGCAGACACCTTAAGAAATACAGTTCGTATCAATGTGATTTATATGCCAAAAAATTGTTAGGAAATAGTGAATCGTATACGCAAAATTTCAATAATATTGCTTCAGTACAAGCCGAGATATTACGATCTCAAAGTGGGCTGCTAACTTGACGTTTCTGGCAATGGCGATTCCAGAGAAACGGGTACAAGTTATAAACAAATAAATATATCAAAAAATTGTTAGTGAAATTGTGATTCTTACAATATAAATAAAAAAAGAATTCTTCATTGCTATTTTCTAAAAATCGAATGTTAACTTCTACATAGTACTCTGAATATAGGCTGTCGATCAATATTGAATTTTGCTCCACTGTAATAAGGTTTAAACTTGATTGCAATCATGAGGTGAGTACTATCAAGCAAAAAAGTGAAATTTATATTTTTTGACTGTGTCAAAAGTCAAATCCTCGGTTCAAGGCTATTGATTTGGTATAAGTAAACAAATATTTTTCTACCCACTTTTTTATTTTTTAGAGTATTGACACAATCAAAAAATTTTTGATTAAATCTCATCAAAAAAAATTTGGTCGTTTAATACTCTACTCTCAGTTCATTTATTTAGTTTAGGAAAAACTACTAATATTTTACTACCAATTAGGTACCTAACGTTAAAACTATAACTTAAAGGGAGGAGTCTAATGAAAATACCCTAACATGTAATTTTTTGAAAATGAATATTTTGTATTTTTTTTAGTAACTGAAACTTTAACGTTAGGTACCTATTTGGTGAGATTTATAATGAAATTAGTAATCAGTAGGTAGGTAAGTAGGTAGGAAGTAGATGATATAAGTAGAAAATATTTCTAGTTTTACCCGATTAAATAACTAAATAAATGAACTGAGAGTAGTATTACCACAGCCGAGAGATAGTCTTCTCATACAGTCGGCCATCGGAGGCGTCTAGACAGAGCAATCGTGCGGGGTGGTGCGGTATAGAAGGGGGTATACTTTGGCAATGTATGCATCTCGGGCCCTATCCCGTCAGAGCTTACGCTTCTGATTGGGTTATATTATATTATATTGAAAGTAGTGTTTGTAATTTTTTGATGTTGGTGTCATGAAAAAGTGTTTTTGGCACGATTTTGATATTAGATTTGGAATTCAAAATGGCGGCCGCACATTGATGTATTTGTTGATATTTGTGTGATTATTGATTATTGTGATTTTGTTTGATTATTGGGCCGATTTCGATGAAACTCGGTTTTTGGTAGTAATTTGGCATGAAAACAGCAACGCAATGTTAAAAAAAATAAAAATTCAAGATGGCGGCCAACTTTTTTGTTTGCGGGCCGATTTCGATGAAACTCGGTTTTTGGTAGTAATTTGACAAGAAAACAGCAACTCAATGTTAAAAATGCAAAAAATTCAAGATGGCGGCCAACTTTTTTGTTTGCGGACTGATTTCGATGAAACTCATTTTTTGGTAGTATTTTGGCAAGAAAACAGCAACGCAATCTTAAAAAAATAAAAATTCAAGATGGCGGCCAACTTTTTTCTTTGCGGGCCGATTTCGATGAAACTCGGTTTTTGGTAGTGTTTTGGCAAGAAAACAGCAACGCAATGTTAAAAATGTAAAAAAACAAGATGGCGGCCAAATTTTTTGTTTGCGGGCCGATTTCGGTGAAACACGGTTTTTGGTACAATTCTGACAAGAAAACAGCAACGCAAAAATAAAAATATAAAAAAACCAAGATGGCGAACAACTATTTTGTTTTGGGCCGATTTCGATAAAACTCGGTTTTTTGTACTATTTTGAGAAGAAAACAGCAACGCAATAATAAAAATATAAAAAATCCAAGATGGCGTCCAACTTTTTTGTTTGCGGGCCGATTACGATGAAACTCGGTTTTTCGTAGTATTTTGGCAAGAAAACAGCAACGCGATGTTAAAAATGTAAAAAATTCAAGATGGCGGCCAACTTTTTTGTTAGCGGGCCGATTTCGATGAAACTCGGTTTTTGTTAGTATTTTGGCAAGAAAACAGCAACGCAATGTTATAAATGTAAAAAAACAAGATTATATTTTTAACATTGAGTTGACTTACGTTTAAATATGATGATCCGCCAAGCCAAAGAGCTGAGGATATTCCTTGCAAACAGTGCAACATATCGTGATGACGCTTCGCAACGTCCCCGACGCCGCACGCGCGACTTGAAATACGATTGTAAGTGGATATAAATAATTATGAAGCAATCGATGTTGACTGGAGCTCAAATAAGTACTTTTTAAGGCTTTTTTAAAAGTGACGATTGTTTTAAGGTCACGCAACGGCGGCGGGAGATCGTTCCAACAGCGTGTAGCTGCGAACCTGAAGGATCCACGAAACATCCTCGTACGATGTATTGGCGTCTCTAAGATACTTCTACAGGCTCTAAGCTGGTTACTCTTAGTGTGTTGAAACCATGTGAGCTTGTTATAAAGGTAAATTGGTTTGCCCGATTTAATGATACCAAACATTAAAGTTGCGAGATGTAACCTTCTACGGGCCTCCATTTTCAATATGTTAGAACTATTTAGGAACGGAGTCACATGTGATCGCGGTGGTATATGGAAGCAGAAACGCGCACAGGCGTTCTGCACCCGCTGTATAAGTTTAGCAGTTCTAGCCAGTAGGCATGAACCATATACAGTATCACAGTAATTTAGTTTAGATAATATAAGAGATTCGCAAAGTGCTACTCTGAGTTGCTCGTGTAGATAAGGACGTAATTTATAAAGGAGTTTTAGGCGATAAAAACAGTTTCGGACACACTTAGTAACATGGCTTTCAAAATTAAGGCGGTTATCCAGAGTTATGTTGTGATATAGCAGTGCGCAGACGATGTGGAAGCTATTTAGCAATGAAATAAACGCTTATTAAAATATAAAACAGACTTTTATTAACAACTGAGAAAAACTATTCGTGTAGGTACAAATTTTTCATCTAGAGAGAGTGACATTTGACATCTAAAATATCAAATACAAAAACCCATGTAGGTTTCCAAGTAGGTTGCACTCGCTTGCTTTGCGATCTCCTTTAACACGCCCTCTAAAACAATGCAAGTGCAGACCTGACCTTCACAAAGGCGGGCTTCGGCAGTCCTTTGGTCATGACGTCTGCGATCTGATCTCTTGTTCCAATTCTTTTAACAAAGATAGCTCCTTCAGTCACAAGTTCTCGGACATAGAAGTGTCGGACGCGAATATGCTTCGTCCGCTTGTGGAATTCCGGGTTGTGTGCCAATCGTACCGCTGCTTCGTTGTCAACATGAAGAGTCGGCACACTCTTTTACTTTGTCAGATCTTCAAAGACTCTCGTCAGCCAAACTAGTTCTCTGGCTCCTTCACTGGCGGCCACTAATTCCGCTTCAGTAGTGGACAGTGCTACTGAGGTTTGTCTTCTGCTTGTTCATGATACTGGACCTCCGGCATATAGGCATACTATTCCAGTGGTGGATCTTCCGGTAGTAGCATTGCCACCATAATCGGCGTCGCTATATCCTTCCAGTTCTGGCTTTGCCAGGGTCTTCGGCTTAAACTGGATCCCAAGAGACGTAGTTCCCTTTAGGTAACGGAGTATACGTTTAACTCTGTTCCAGTCACTTCTGTTTGGCTTTTCCAAGTTCCGTGATACTACGCCAACGGCATAAGCGATATCAGGACGAGTTGCGACCATGAGGTATGCTAGTGCACCAACAGCTTCGCGATAAGGGAAATTAATCTCATCGGTGTTTCCTTTCTCCGCGTCTAATTGTGTTACAGACGATTCTGCGGCGTCGAGACAGGATTACTGTTAGCCATGTTAAAGCGTTCAAGTACCTTCTTTGTATATGCTTCTTGGTGGATTACAATCGTGCCGTCTTTACACTGACTGATCTCCATTCCTAAGTAGTATGTCGCGGGCTTTGTCGTTATTTTAAGTTTAGTTTTCAGGTTCTCTAGGAAGTCATCGGCAAGCTGTTTGTCTGAAGCAGCCACTAATCCGTCGTCGACATATAAAGTAAGTAAGATACATTTCCCCCCTACTTTCTTTGTGTATAGACACGGATCTGCAGTACTCTGTGTGAATTCGAGTTCAGACAGTACTTTATGGAAACGATGATTCCAGCAGCGGGGCGCTTGCTTCAATCCGTACAAACTTCTGTTCAGATGACATACGCGGGTAGAGCCGTCGTGAAAACCTTCAGGTTGTTGCATGTAAAGCTCTTCTTCGAGCTCACCATAGAGAAAGGCAGTCGTCACGTCGAACTGTGTTAGGTACATCCTTTCACTTGCAGCAACACTTAATAGTGATCGTATGGTTGCAAATCTGGCTACAGGACTGTACGTTTCCTCGTAGTCTATTCCTTTGCATTGTTTGAAACCTTTTGCAACCAGGCGCGCTTTGTATCTATCGATAGAGCCATCCGGGTTTCTCTTTATCTTATAAACCCATTTGCACGGTATGGCTTTTCGATGTTGAGGTTCTTGAAGGACCCATGTGTTGTTCTCTTTCAAAGAATCTATCTCTTTCAGCATAGCTTTGATCCACTCATCTTTATTTGGGCTCTTCATAGCTTCTTTAAACGTAGTGGGTTCAGCTTCTTTATCGATAAGTGCACAGCAGTCTCTGAATTTTTCTGGAGGATGAATGGTGCTCCTGTCTCGCAAGTTGTATCTAGGTTCTGTTTCTTCATCTTCTGAGTCAGATGAATTTCCTAAACTGGCATCGGCTTTGTCCACAGTTGTGCTCGGTGGTCTGGACATTTCACCATGATCGGGATTTTCCTCATCAAATTCAATAGATCTGTCTTCTATTATCTGCGGCACACGTCCTTGATAGCAGCGTAGATTTGTAAATGAGTTAGGGAACGGTCCGCATACGTCGCTGTGTACAAGTTCGCCGGGTCTTGAAGCTCTAGGTCGGGTACCAAACTTCAATCGGTGCGACTTGCCGAATATGCAACTTTCGCAGATGCTTTCATCTTGAGGAAGGTCTACTCCTAACTCCCGTTTTACAAATTGACGTACTTGACGTTTGTTCTGATGTACGCTGTCGCTCATGGTAAAGCTGCGTTTTTGTTAATGTAAGATTCACTTCTAAGTTTCTGTTAGGAATGATACTCTTAACATTTAGTTTGTCTAAGCCTCCGCTTATGCTGCGTACACCCGTTAGTTTAACTTCGCCGCGTGTTGACATAGTGCAGCTCGTTGGTGTGGACTCAAACTTGCTTATTGAGTTGCAGTCATGAGCAGCTAGAACAGAGAACAGGTTCTTTGTGATCTGTGGCACGTACCAAACGTCCTTCAGGGTGATCTCGTAAACTTTTCCACGTACTTCTGATGCGATGTTGATATTCCCTTTGCCTTTAGCTTGCATTGCATTGCCATTAGCCGTAGAGATGGTGTGCATCTGGTCAAAAGCTTGGAATGTTTGAAATAGATCTCCGCGATTGCTGACATGGCATGTTGCGCCGTTATCAACGTACCAGTTGACTGTATTCGATGAAGTCGTCGATACTTCATGGTCAGTTGTCAGTACTTCCGCTTGTAAGTACATCGATTCCACTACTTGAGATTCCTTTTGAGACGAAACAGAATGAGGCGGGTTACTGCTTTCGGAGGTTTGCCATCTTGAAGCCATCTTTTGCAATCCTTCACGCGGTGACCTTTGACGGAGCAGTAGTTGCATTTTATCTTTGCATCCTTATTCTTTTTCTTTGTCCCTTTCTGTGTGGTCTTTGTTGCTAAGGCCTCTTGTTCTGGTGACACGTTAGACACCATCAAGTTCCTTTCGAACACGCACAGACGGTCGGTTAGGTTATCAATGGTTCGTTCGGACGTTGGACACATTAACCATCCACTCTTGAATTGAACGTATTCTTCTCCCAGTGTATTGAGCGTTTTGCATATGAGAAGAAGATCCGGAAGCTTCTTATCTTCGCCGAGCTCTTTGTTCAATGAGGTCCAAACGTTCTTCAACTTTGACATATGAGTTGCTGCGTCGTCAGCTGGATCCTTTCTCAGTCCAAAGAAACTCATACATAATTGGAAGGTTTTGTCTTCGTTTGTTCCGTCAAACATTCGATGAAGTTCTAACCATATTTCTCTAGTGGACGTAAATATCATCACTTTTCGTAGCATTTCTTCAGTCATATTGTTGGTGATAAAGAAAAGAGCACTCGAGTCGGCTTTTGTGAATTCCGACACAGTATCGGCGGCGGATGTTCCGTTCGCAATGGCTTCGCTTTCTTTATCCTCGGTAAGTCTGCCTTCGATTATATCGAGAGCATGAGGTATGCCCTTGAGCACAATAAGCACTTTATACTTCCATGTATCCCAGTTACTTTTACCTTCGAGAGGTGCAATGTTGTACTTGAAAGTCGATTCCATCTTTCAGCTAAATTGCAGCAAAACCATAACCTGTTGTGATATAGCAGTGCGCAGACGATGTGGAAGCTATTTAGCAATGAAATAAACGCTTATTGAAATATAAAACAGACTTTTATTTACAACTAAGAAAAACTATTCGTGTAGGTACAGATTTTTCATATAGAGAGAGTGACATTTGACATCTAAAATATCAAATACAAAAACCCATGTAGGTTTCCAAGTAGGTTGCACTCGCTTGCTTTGCGATCTCCTTTAACAAGTTAAACCCAGATTTCTGCATTTATTCACACGAGTAATGACTTCGTTGTCCAGTTTTATATTGAGGCAAATATTAACAAATTTTTTAACCTTTTTGTTGGTACCTATTAACATTAATTTTGATTTCCTTGGGTTAAGGACCAGATAGTTGGATTTGCACCAATCAGCTATTGTAGATAAGTCACTGTTGATCATTGTGATAGCATTATCAATATTTTCTGGTTTAAAGGAAAAATACAGCTGTAATTCGTCTGCATATAGGTGATATTTGCAGTGTTTAATACTGTGGATGAGATCAGCGCTATACAAGATATACAAAATTGGGCCAAGTATAGAACCCTGTGGAACTCCTCGCGTTACAGAGAGAAATGAGGAGTTTGATTTGGTACCATTCCTGTCCACAAGTTGCACATACTGTTGCCTTTCTGCCAAATAACTTTCAAACCATTTAACTGTAGCCGTGTCCACCCCATAATATGAGAGCTTGGATAAAAGTAGTGCGGTATTTATTGTTTCGAAAGCGCGTGAGAAGTCCAGGAGAACCAGAATGCTGACCTCTCCCTGGTCCTGAGCCAAGAGTAGGTTGTCAACCACATCAGCCATAGCAGAAGCAGTACGGAAGCCAGATCGGAAGCAAGGCAATATCTCATTTTCTTCGAGAAACTCTGTGAGTTGTTCACAGACCACCCGTTCCAGTATCTTTGACAAGCATGGAAGGATGCTTATGAGACGGAGGTCTTGAAGAGACGTTGGGGAGCTCACTTTGGGTAAGGGTTTTACCACTGCTGTCTTCCAGGCATTAGGGAATGTACTTTCTGCCATAGATCTGTTGATTATAATAGTAATTGCAGGTAGGGTGTAAGGAAGAGACAAAAGAAGCATGTCCCGTGTTAACCCATCGCAGCCCTGAGCGTTAGATTTGAGACCTTTGATGATTTTGAGTATCTTGTCCTCATTTACAGGCTGCAGTGAAAGCGTTGCTGTGCCATATCTAAGGTACTCAAAATATGTAAGCTGTGATATTGACACATCATTTTGACCGGGTGCACAGAGAAAATGAGAGTTGATGGTGTCAGGATTATCGAAGCATGGAGGAAGTTCAGACTTTTTTCCATCTGGTAACACAGTGTTTTTCAAGTTTTGCCAAAGTTTTTTGGAATTCTTAATATTAGAGTTAATATGCCTATCAAAAAACACTTCTTCTCTTGTTCTATGGCTACAATCACGTTGTTCTTCATTTGAAGATAGCAATCTTTTTGTGATTTAGACTTCTCACAGTCTTTCTGTGATTTAGATTTGTTAGTTTTTAGAGCCTGCCGGTACTCGTCCCTAATATGCATCATGGATTTGACGGTGTCAGTGATCCAAGGGTGAGGAGGGTGCTTAAACTTACCTTTCCTTACTGGAGCATGCAGATTGAATAAATGTGTTAGACACAATTGGAAATTCTCTACTAATGACTCCAGTCTATTTTGCTAAGATCAAACTCCCATAAGTTTTGAATAATATCTTTTATTGGCCTATATTCTACCTAACGGGGACATATCTTGTCTTTCTTTATTTTTAACTTGGTTGTGGCTATAGCATGACCTCTCACATCAGGGCAGTGTCCCACTGTTACCTTTAATGTGCGTATGTCTGTACAGATCAAGTCAAGACTAGACTTTGACTGTGATCAGTAAAATGGGTTGGATCAGTGACTACCTGGGTAAGGTTCATTGTCTCAAAGAACTGTGACAGCAACCGTGGCCCACCATCCCCAACCGCAAGTAGGTCAACATTGAAGTCTCCCAACAGGACAAGGCTATCGCACCTATCAAAGGAGGTAATAGAGTCGGTGATGGCGTCTAGAAATATGGTAACATCTAGCCATAGCCGAAATCGGTCCGCAAACAAAAAAGTTGGCCGCCATCTTGAATTTTTTACATTTTTAACATTGCGTTGCTGTTTTCTTGCCAAAATACTACCAAAAACCGAGTTTCATCGAAATCGGCCCGCAAACAAAAAAGTTGGCCGCCATCTTGAATTTTTTTTACATTTTTAACATTGCGTTGCTGTTTTCTTGCCAAAATACTACGAAAAACCGAGTTTCATCGAAATCGGCCCGCAAACAAAAAAATTGGCCACCATCTTGAATTTTTATTTTTTTTAACATTGCGTTGCTGTTTTCTTGCCAAAATACTACCAAAAACCGAGTTTCATCGAAATCGGCCCGCAAACAAAAAAGTTGGCCGCCATCTTGAATTTTTTACATTTTTAACATTGCGTTGCTGTTTTCTTGCCAAAATACTACCAAAAACCGAGTTTCATCGAAATCGGCCCGCAAACAAAAAAGTTGGCCGCCATCTTGAATTTTTTTTACATTTTAATATTGCGTTGCTGTTTTCTTGTCAAAATACTACCAAAAACCGAGTTTCATCGAAATCGGTCCGCAAACAAAAAAGTTGGCCGCCATCTTGAATTTTTTACATTTTTAACATGGCGTTGCTGTTTTTTTGCCAAAATACTACGAAAAACCGAGTTTCATCGAAATCGGCCCGCAAACAAAAAAGTTGGCCGTCTTCTTGTTTTTTTTTTTATTTTTAACATTGCGTTGCTGTTTTCTTGTCAAAATACTACCAAAAACCGAGTTTCATCGAAATCGGCCCGCAAACAAAAAAGTTGGCCGCCATCTTGAATTTTTTTAACATTGCGTTGCTGTTTTTTTGCCAAAATACTACCAAAAACCGAGTTTCATCGAAATCGGCCGGCAAACAAAAAAGTTGGTCGCCATCTTGAATTTTTTAATATTTTCAACATTGCGTTGTTATTTTTGTGTCAAAATGGTACCAAAAACCGAGTTTCATCGAAATCGGCCCATAAACAAAAAAGTTGTCAGCCGCCATCTTGGAACTTATTTTTTCATTATTATTTCTTAATTGAGTACTAATTTAAGATTTATTTTATACTTATTTAGCCCTAAATTAGTAATGATTTACAATTAAATTATGATTATCATACATATAAATTCCTATAATTCCTCGCACTTATGATGAAAGAAAAAGAAAAAAAAAGAGAAAATACTAAGAAAAACTTTTTCTTTTCCTTATTTTAAGAGCATTAAAAGAAGGAAAAGAGACAGATTTGAAAAAAATATTCTTACCTTCTAGAAAAAATGACAATAAATAATTCAAAGAATAAAACAAGAATTTTGAAGTGTCTATCTTATTTTTCCTATATATTTTTCAAATTCGAAAAGGCAAATTACATCGTGCCAACCCTTACACTTTTAGTCGTTGCGTCAACTGTCTAGACGAACGGCGGCTTTTGCGCCAACACAAAGGGCGCTGTCCGACTGTAAGAAGAATACTCTCTAGGCTGTGCTATTACCGATGATTAGAGTTGTAGTATTAATTATTATTAGAGTAGTATTACACAATCAATTTTTTTTGATGAGATTTAATAAAAAATAAATTAAAAAAGTAAGTAGAAAAATATTTGTTTACTTATACCAAATCAATAGCCTTGAACCGAGGATATGACTATTGACACAGTCAAAAAATATAAATTTCACTTTTTTGCTTGATAGTACTCACCTCATGATTGCAATCAAGTTTAAACCTTATTACAGTGCAGCAAAGTTCAATATTGATCGACAGCCTTATATTCAGAGTACTATGTAGAAGTTAACATTCGATTTTTAGAAAATAGCAATGAAGAATTCTTTTTTTATTTATATCGTAAGAATCACAATTTCACTAACAATTTTTTGATATATTTATTTGTTTATAACTTGTACCCGTTTCTCTGAAATCGCCATTGCCAGAAACGTCAAGTTAGCAGCCCACTTTGAGATCGTAATATCTCGGCTTGTACTGAAGCAATATTATTGAAATTTTGCGTATACGATTCACTATTTCCTAACAATTTTTTGGCATATAAATCACATTGATACGAACTGTATTTCTTAAGGTGTCTTTGCTTGATAGTATTCACCTCATGATTGCAATCAAGTTTAAACCTTATTACAGTGGAGCAAAGTTCAATATTGATCGACAGCCTATATTCAGAGTACTATGTAGAAGTTAACATTCGATTTTTAGAAAATAGCAATGAAGAATTCTTTTTTTATTTATATCGTAAGAATCACAATTTCACTAACAATTTTTTGATATATTTATTTGTTTATAACTTGTACCCGTTTCTCTGGAATCGCCATTGCCAGAAACGTCAAGTTAGCAGCCCACTTTGAGATCGTAATATCTCGGCCTGTACTGAAGCAATATTATTGAAATTTTGCGTATACGATTCACTATTTCCTAACAATTTTTTGGCATATAAATCACATTGATACGAACTGTATTTCTTAAGGTGTCTGCCAGCTTGACGTCAAGATAGCAGCCTCACCAAGATACTCAAATATCTTTTGAACCATAGTATCACTATTTATATGCTATAGTTCACTATTTATAACTATTTACTAACAATTTTTTGACCTAGTCAAAACCTTCTAATTCCATGGTGAGGCTGCCAACTATACGCTAATAGATAATCAGCCCGACGATCTAGGGTAAATTAAGGCCGGCCACACACAGACGTAATCACGTAACGGAATTCCGAACGTAATTTCGACAATGTATGAAGATTCCGTACGGAAAAAACACGCTTGTGTGTGGCAGCCCATAAATTTTGCATGCAGCTGCTGCGTTCGGAATCACGTACGTACGGAATTCCGTTGCGTGATTCCGTCTGTCTGTGGCCGGCCTAAGACCAAGACTAGGGTAATTTGAAAATCTGACGTGGCAACACTGCTGTGTTGTTTGTTTGTTGATTGATAGTCAATGTCAAGTTGTAACTTGTTTTTTAATGTAACTGCTAAATATAATTTCCTTTTGCTGTTAGTTTACCGTTTTACTTAATGTTAATGAAGAAATGGAAGATAACACCCCTTCTTTAATTTCATGCAAATCACTAAAACCTGGGTTTGAAAAGTTTCAAGAAATTCCCATAACCTCGAAGGGCGTAAGTAACGCTATAAAACCAGCTAACCAATATTTATTGATTATGAAATAAAAGAATCTAACTGATAATGACAATCATCGAAGAATTTACATGTTTCATTAAAACCTTATATTCTTTCATGATCATGGTACCTAAAGCCGGGTTGACACGATAAGAGTCAGCTGGGCTAGGACCGAGTGCACTTGGATTACCACTCAGACGCTACCTAGTACTTGTGCGCAGACAGCAAACGGTACGCACTGTACGCTACGCTATGCACGAAACGTAACCTACTCGTAAAATAGTGGTAGGTATTTGCAATCCAGGACAGTAAGGTGTAATTCCTGGACACCGGAACAAGGCACGTAATTCCGGGACAATCCCGGAAATCCCGGGCATCTGGCAACCCTAGCTGCATATGAAGCTGTCTTGTATGAGTGGACTCAATCGTGACTCGGTCCGAGCTGACTTTTATCATGTCAACCTTGCTTATAAGTAGGTAGGTACCTACTCCATCAATACTCATTTCAATATAGTACATTAAAATACATACCTCTACTTACATTTCAGGTCAGCATAGGACGAGGGCTCAATAATTCGGTTATTGTACCATTTTTAGCAATATCGAGAAACCACTGCATAATCAGAAAAATCGATGAAAACTGGGTGATAGAAGATAACAGTACCCTAGGGATAAAAGTCAATGGAACAATATTGGGTAAAGGTGTGACAAAAGTACTCCAATATGAAGACATCCTTAGTTTGGAACCATGTGATGAATTTGTATTCAAGTTCACTAAACCATCTAATGATTTTGAAATACCAAAGAAACGGATAAAACTGGAGCAAATTGATAGTGATGATATTCTTAATGATGTGAAATTAAAATTTGAGGAGTCACAGAGCTATGAAATTCAACATTTCCAACAGAAGTTAGAAAATGCCAAGAATATGCAAGCAACCTCGATACTGATGAAGGATCAGCTAGAGTCGGACATGAACAAAAAAATACAAATTTTGAAAAATGACTTTGCAACCCAAATTGAAAATTTAAAGGGGGAGAAGAGTGAAGTCGAGGAACAGAAGGCCCTGCTCATAGCTGAAAGAGATGCACAATTGGCATGTGTAAAGCAAGAAATGGAAGCCAAAATTGTAGAATTAATGGTAAGTTTAACAAATTTTAACATTGTTATTATAGTTAAAGGTAAATTTAAGCTGTTTTCAGTAGTTGAGAAGTTCAGGGTAAAGTGTGCTTCCACCTTCACTCTTGGTGTGGGAAGGGGGGGGGGACAGTCTGGTGCCCACCCCTGAAATTGCCTATAGCAAGGCGGTCCAAACCCAGGCCCGCAGGCCACCAAGTGGCCCGCCAAGGCATTTGAATTTGCCCCCCAGCAATCGGCCGGCTGACCAGCGCACTATAGCACCGCTTCCACCTGATGAAAATCTAAGAGTTGAGGCCCGACGCCGCCAGTCTAAAAAATTTTGCTCACCTGTAAATTTTATTGGCCAACCTTGGCCTATAGGTATCTATCGTCCTTCAAAACTCAAATACAGCTCTAGCATTCTTTGCCATACATCCTCGAGTAAAGTTGAAGAAGATCACTGTCTATTGTCAATTTGTTCAATAAAAATCACATAGTACCTACTTCAAATCATAGAGAAGTTATTTGTTAAATTTTGTTTTTATTTATTGCTTCTCTCTAATGATTAGTAAATGGATATTTTGTGAAAAAAATTTACTCTTACTTTTTTAATTTATAACTCTATTTCAGAATCAAATACAAAAGCATAATGAAACTGAATCAGAATTGTTGAAAGAAAACAGTAATCTAAGAGAAAAACTTCTTAAAGAGAGAGAAGAGTTTCTTGCTGAGCTCAACAGAGAGAGTTCATCTAAACAGGACTTGCTGGAAAAACTGGAAGCGAAGATGCAGGAACAGGAAGAAACCCGTAAGAAGGAGAAAGAAGAGCTGGAGCTGATGCTTCGAAAAGAAACTGAGCAGCTAAGATTTGCAAAAGAAAAGGTAAGACTAAAAGACAGAGCATGATACGTATGGTACTATAAAAATTATACAATGATATGGATACAGCTATGGGAAATGTCTGAAAAATTTTTTTTTACATTTTTACCCGAATCTTTTCCCTACACAAATTGAAATTGTTGTCACTGTTGTTTGCGCATCGCACAGGTCGACCCGCGCGAGCCCCCCTCCCGCCACCGCCTTCCCCCGCTCGCGTCCCGTGCGCGAGGGTGAGCAAGAGCGCGCCTAGATTTTTAGGATATAAAAAGTGGCTGAAAACTCTGAATTTAAAAAGAAATCATTCATAGTTACTTATCTAATCATTTTTTTTTATTACTTCCTTGAACTTATGTTTGATATTGTAAAGGAGTCGCAAAATTACCCTGATACTCTTATCTAACGTCCTGAACGCAATTTTGAAATTATTAACATTTTGAACCCAGTATTCTATGAGTTAAAGTACCAGAATAAAAAAGAAACTAAATATTATTTTCAAAATAGCTTTCAAGACGTTTGATAAGAGTATATTAAGAGTTATTTGGCGTATGTTTCATAAGAATTCATTAAGTCGTTTTCTTCCTGCAAGAGCCTAAACTTAATATGTTTGAAAAATGTTTTTCGTTTTTTTTAAACCAGTAGCTGCAATGTAATAATATTGTATATTTGGAATCAGCTCAAGAAGCCCACCACATCATGGTATTAAAACAAAGTTTCGACACAGTGGTGGCTAAGGGTGTGGTGTATAATCTCCATTCTGCTGTTAATTCCGTACATTTCTGAAGGCAAAATATTCCGCTAATTTGATTTTTTTCATACATAGTACATACCCCATTTTATTACCGGCAAAATATGGTACATAATGTGGACGCGTTTTAGTACTGTCAGTCCTGTCTTCCTTTTAACAATAGTAATATATTATCAGAAGTTAAATTATTGATAAAAGCAATTTCAAAACTATCCCTAGGAGCTACAAGAGTTGGAAGAATTGAAGAAGCAAAGAGAAAAAGAACTAGAGGAAGAATTAACTAACATCAAAAATGATTTAGAAAAGCAAATCCAGCAAGTAGCTCAGGAGAAGTGCAAAGCTGAACAGATGCTTAGTGAACACATGGAGCAGAGGAAGAAGCTCAATGATGAGGATAAAGCAAAAATTGAGCAACTTGTAAGTTACTACTTATATGCCTTTAAAAGCCTTTAAAACCAAACTTCAATATAAACAAATAACTAATACCAAGAAGACATCTATTCCACAATTTTTTTCTCGATTAAAGAAATGGATATTTTTCCATGCTATCCAAGGATAAGTTACTCTTGGGATTCTTATTCCTTCATTAGTGAGACAAAGACAACTTCTACTACGGGGTCAACTCTGAACATTCAATACAATACAAAGTTCAGTTTGCTGGTCCAGAAACGGTTTTCCCATTTTTGGTTCAGTCAGTAACACATTGTATATCTTTTATACTTATTTGAAGGACCTAGTACTTTTTAATGTGTGCCCACCATGTTTAATTAAGTATTTAAAAATATCATCAGATTATAATAAATGCGAAAATAGCTTTTATTCTTAATGTCAACATGACATAGCCTGAAGTGCCACCATCACGGGTAAGAATACTGCTCGAGACCTGTGGCACCAATTTTTTTCACTTTAAATCATTTCTCTACAGTGATAAAAGTGAGATTGTATTGATACTGTCTCTCTGTTTATATTTTAGACCCATGGCACCAATTTTTTTCACTTTAAATCATTTCTCTACAGTGATAAAAGTGAGATTGTATTGATACTGTCTCTCTGTTTATATTTTAGGTACATGAAAGAGAGGAAATACAGAAAAAGTTATCAGAGTCTGAAGTGAACGCAGAAAATGCTATTAAAGACTTAAAGGTGAGTTTGCTAAGAGATTAGTAAACACTATTACTAAAGATTATTAATGGCTTAAATAATTTTTAGATGAATTTTATAGATATAAATTATGTGCATTATGCCCAAAAGTTGCAATAAAGTACCTACAAGATTTCTGTCAGTATGTGTGACATGCAGATTGTGACATCACATTGTGGGTGGGCTTGTAAAAACCGTGCGTTCACACAGCAGTGGCCCTACCATGAGTTGATGCAAACTGTTTACGTTACAGTAAACTATCGGATATACTGCTCACAGTCAATGCGAGTGAAAGAGACAAAAGGATAGTTTACGGTAACGTAAACAGTTTGCATCAACTCATGGTAGGGCCACGGTCCGTATTTAAGAGGACAGTTTTTAACGGATCCGTCGCTATTGGTTGGATGTGATTTTCACTCCGCAGTTACAGGACCGTTTTATCGCATTCATTGCTATGAATACAGTAAAAAACGCATCAGATTGTATGGATATACTGGTTGTGTGTGAATACGCTCATACAACTACATACGCCATCGCCGAATAAAGGCGTATCTGATAAAACGAACCTGTAAAACGGATAAGTATTTTTACTGGATCCGATATACTGTGTTGTGTGTGAACACGCCCATACAACTTCATACGTCATCGCCGAGTAAAAACGTATCCGATAAAACGGACCTTGTAAAATGGATCGGTATTTTTACTGGATCCGATATACTGTGTTGTGTGTGAACACGCTTATCAACTACATACAATCGCTGTGTGAAACGGGCACTAAGCCTTATCAACCAATAATGTAGGTTCGTAATACTTTTGTACAGAAACGCGTGGAAGCCAGAGAGACAGAATTGGCCGCTTTAGCAGCTCAACGAATACAACAACAAGCTGATCAATCCACCCTAGTAATAACCTCGTTGCAAGAGCAGTTGGAAAAGGTAACTCATATACAAAATGGCTGCTTTCCATATACACCTTGTTCAAAACTTGCTATGCCCAGTTTTTTTCACTTTCCTGTAGTTTTACCTAATAGGGAACAAAGTTTGCTGTTTAATTTTTCCCAATTGATTATGTTGACCGTACCATATTGTACATCGACAAAGTGAGACTGCTGTAACACAGTAATTTCACTGGCTTCTTTTATAATATTCGTTATACATATACGTTCTTATACCTAATAACTTTCTTAACTTAAACTAGGTCAAAAATGAACTTAAGTCAGTTGAGACGGAGAAGAATACTCTTCTGGAGAGTATATTTTCTGGAGACACTGCTGTGGAAAGTACCTCGAAGGAGATCACACTGACTGAAGTGGGGGAGCTGATGGAGAGCGAGCTCCAGTGCAGTATATGTGCTGAACTGTTCGTCGCCGCCACCACTCTTAACTGCTCACACACCTTTTGTAAATACTGCATCACTATGTGGAAGAAAAAGAAAAAAGACTGCCCTATATGCAGGTGAGTTGACTTGAAGCTTTTGTTCTCTGTATGAATAATAGACTAAGAGCCCACAACGGCCAGACCTTCGTCATTTTATAAAAGCTAAAAGTTTTTCTGAGGGTGCCTCTAACACAGGTAAGAACAGCAAGTATAGAATTTGAGTTGTGGTTACTTACGCAGGTAACAGGTAGTAAAGGTGTGTATAATAGTACATCAAATTCGTTAAAGTATAAGGCTCAAATTTTCTATATTTTCTTCGTATTAACATTAGAAATTACGTCATCCATTGCCGGACACTTAGTATAGTTGCAAAACCCTGCCAGACACCCCTAAACTTAAAAAAAATATATAAACATGTACTTTGTTATAGTATAAAAGCTGAACTCTATATATTTTACTTGGGGACCTATAGAAAGATGTTCGAATGACGACCTACAGCAGACTTTCAACGTGTCTGGCAAGATGTAGAAACCATTAAAACTATTCGGCTATGGAGGTAACATCTTTCTATACGTCCCCAAGAAACATATACAGGGTTATTAGTAAAACACCAACAACCTCGCAGGAGTATATTACTAACATCATAAACAACAACATTTGTTTTACAACTTTTCCAAAAACAGACAAAAGCCAAAAAAAAACCTACTTTCCATGCAAATGTCCGAACAGCTGATCGAGTTTTGTATGAAAAGTCGGAATATTTTTGTCCGTTTATGGAAAAGTTGTAGAACAAATGTTGTTGTTTATGATGTTAGTAATCTACTCCTGCGAGGTTGTTGGTGTTTTACAAATAACCCTGTATAAAGTTCAGCTTTTATAATATAAGTACATTTTTATATTTTTATTCTGTTTTTTAACTTTAGAGATGTCTGGCAGGGTGTTGCAACTATACTAACCCCCTTACTAATAAAGATTGAATAGCAGATGTTTAGTTACACAATGGTTACTCTCTGTCAAACTATTTGAATTTGACATTAAAAAGAAAGTGACAAAACACTGTGTAACTATGCAGCTGCTATACAATCTTTATTAGTAAGGGGGTAAGTGTCCGGCAATGGATGACGTAATTTCTAATGTTAATACATAGAAAATATAGAAAATTTGAGCCTTATACTTTAACGAACTTGATGTACTATTTTATACACCTTTACTACCTGTTACCTGCGTAAGTAACCACAACTCAAAATCTATACTTGCTGATCGTTCTTACCTGTGTTAGAGGTACCCTCAGAAAAACATTTAGCTTTTATAAAATGACGAAGGTCTGGCCGTCGTGGGCTCTTAGTCTATAAGTCTAAATCCGCGAAATTTTGCTGGAACTAAAATATATGTCTAATTACAAACTAGAATAAATCCTTTTTCCAATTACTTAGTTAAACGATCAGCGCCGTCTCTACGGGGGTTCTTTAGTGGCGTGGACTCTAGGTATCAAAGATTTGGCACTTGTCTAACTTGTATCTGAGTATAAGATAGGTACTTCCTCTTACATACATCTATATGTAAAATTTAACACAGTTGTTTCCTTTGTTTAAAATAACATTACGGATTTGAGCACATTTTTATTTTATTAAGGTTTAAAATTATATGGAGTAACTATTTAAGTTTACGTGCTGTAGACTATACACAAATAGCATTTTATTTTTGTGTTGCATTTACATTAGTTACATTTACATGTACACATACATAGTTGCCTTTCATAAGATAAAAGATTATTTCAATGCTTAGTTATGTACCTTAAGGTACTCCCACACAGCGATTATATGACATTGTGTAACATGATAACATTCTATAACAGTGTGTAATGTTTTGCTACAACATGTAAAGGTGCTCCCACACAGAAGTTATATAACGTTACATAACTGCTGTGTAGGAGCACCTTTGCACTTTAGGATTCATTGATTGGTTCGGGGTACAATAAGATAATAATAACATCCCTTATATAATAAACAATTACATAATAAATACATACATTGCTTGGCGTTCGTGGATTATGAGAAAGCCTTTGATTCGATTGAAACCTGGGCGGTGCTGCAGTCTCCAAAGGTGCCAAGTGGACTACAGGTATATCGAGGTGTTGAGGTATTAATACAAAAATGCCACCATGTCGGTCCGAGTACAGAACCAGAGAACAAATCCTATCCAACTGCAGCGAGGTGTGAGACAGGGAGATGTTATTTCTCCGAAACTGTTCACAGCTGCGTTGGAGGATATCTTTAAACTCTTAGACTGGAAAGGACTCGGCATCAACATTAATGGCCAATACCTAACACACCTTCGTTTTGCCGATGATATAGTTCTAATGGCTGAGACGTTGGAGGACCTGAACACAATGCTCGAAGATCTCCGTAGTGCTTCCCAAAGAGTGGGTCTTAAAATGAACATGGACAAGACGAAAATCATGTCGAATGCCCATGTTGTGCCCGCTCCAGTTCATGTTGGGAACACTACACTTGAAGCTGTTGACCATTATGTATACCTAGGACAGGCAGTCCAGTTAGGTAGGTCCAACTTTGAGAAGGAGATCTCTCGTCGAATCCAACTCGGATGGGCAGCATTCGGGAAGCTCCGAAAAATCTTCGTGTCCGATTTACCTCAGTGTCTCAAGACGAAAGTCTATGACCAGTGTGTGTTGCCAGTGATGACTTACGGCAGTGAAACGTGGTCGCTAACTATGGGTCTCATAAGGAGGCTCAAGGTCACCCAGCGTGCAATGGAGAGAGCCATGCTCGGCGTTTCCCTGCGTGATCGAATCAGAAATGAGGAGATCCGCAGGCGAACTAAAGTGACCGACATCGCTCGAAGGATTGCTCAGCTAAAGTGGCAGTGGGCTGGACACATAGCGAGAAGAACCGATGGCCGTTGGGGCGGAAAGGTTCTGGAATGGCGACCGCGCACCGGACGACGCTCCGTGGGTAGGCCCCCGACAAGGTGGACCGACGATCTGGTGAAGATTGCCGGAAGCCACTGGATGTGGGAAGCGCAGGACCGATCGTCGTGGAAATCCTTGGGGGAGGCCTATACCCAGCAGTGGTTGTCGTGCGGCTGATATGATGATGATGATGATGACATAATAAAAAAAGCCTGTCTTGCATTTCAGAGCGCCAATAACATCGGAATGTAAAAGTTTGGTACTCGACTCGTTCATTGAAAAAATGGTCCGAAATCTGACTGAAGACATGAAGAAGAAGAGGGAAGAACTACTGAAATCTAGAGAAGGTCAGTGATAAAAATAAATACTTAGTTAAATAACCCCTCTTTCAAATGGAAATGGCTAAAAATGAACTCTTTACTGAAGTATGGTACAGTTTGAAGTATTAGTTCTTGTCTATTCATTTTAGCCATCTCCAATGAACTAAGTACATTTTTATTATTCTTCAAAATTAATAAACGCGAAGTGTATGGTATTGTGAACAATGCAGCTTCATAATAATGAAATCTGTGTATAGAGTATTCAATCAGATTAAGTACCTACCACTATCTTATACAAATATCCCTGTCCCCTAACAGTACTAAAGTTATTTATTCCACAAACACCTCATAATACCGTCATAAAGTTGTCTGTCTGATACATACCTGAAAAGTATAGTTCGTCGCTTGGACAAATAAAACTATATAGATTTTTCTGTTTTCTCGTATCTGTATCTAACTTACGTTTAATAAGTATCGCATTACTAATAAAGAAAACTTAATTGGTCCTTAGAATTATATACAGATGCTAATAGAGTAGTTTATGAAGCTGTATTGTTCGCAGAACTCGAGTCAGAACTAGCGCGTCAGCCCAGCGTCGGGACCAGCCGGTATGCTTGTATTTATTCCTTTTATCTCTGTTTTTTAGTATTGGTGTCGATTTAGTTGGTAAAGACTAAACTAAATTGACAGGACTAAACTGTTTTCCATCCTTTTCTTTCTGTATCGAAAAAGCAAGAACAGAATGCTAAAATTAGTCCTGTCAATTCAGTTAAGTCGTGCCAATGGATTAGGGTTTCGTTCCGGGAATTCCCGGAAATTTTTTCATTCTCAATCCCGGGTTTCGGGAATCGGTAAAAGTAAAATAACTGTTATATGCGACGAAGCTGGGACCCACGTATTCTGCCCATCATCAGGACCATTTTAACACGTTTTTATTAGGTTGCTTTCTCGTTTGTTTGGTTGTTTGTTTGTTTGTCCGCAAAGTTTGCGAACGATTTTAAACTAGCTTCCCGATAACTTAGAGACTTGAAACTTTGAACATCAGTTAGAAAAGTCAGAACTGGAAAGCAATGCAATATTATGATGTCATTGAGCTGATCTGACGATGGAACTGGAAGAAGGAATGATGAAACTATACAACCCCATTGTGTTTGGGCTCGTTAGAATCGTATTGACGAGTACTCTGATGGGAGACGAGGTCCAGGGTCTGATGATGAAGCTGAAAGGCCATGCCATAGGAGCTCAATATTGAAACCATGCAACCCCATCGAGTTTGGGCTCATTTGAATTGTCTTGACGAGTTCTTTGTTGGGAAATAGTTTCCAGGGTCTGATGATGAAGCCGGAAGAAGGACACAGGAACTCTTTATTAAAATCACGCTACCCCATCGAGTTAAAGCTCGTTTGAATCGTATTGACGAGTACTTTATTGCGACATAGTTTCCAGGGTCTGATGATGGAGCCGGAAGAAGGCCACTGGAACTCTGTTATAAAACCATGCAACCACATTGAGTTTGGGCTCGTTTGAATCGTCTTGACGAGTACTCTAATGGGAAATAGTGTCCAAGGATCTGTTGATGGAGCTGGAAGAAGGCCATAAGAACTGTATAATAAAACCATGCAACCCTATCGAGTTTGGGCTCGTTTAAATCGTCTTGACGAGAACTTTGTTGGGAAATAGTTTCCAGGGTCTGATGATGGAGCTGGAAAAAGGACACAGGAACTCTTTAATTAAATACGTTACCTCATCGAATTTGGGCTCGTTTGAATCGTCTTGATGAGTACTTTGTTGAGAAAAAAAACAAAAATACGTTTTTAAAACGGACTAGTAACAACAGACTTAAAAGTAAAAAATAAACTCTTCTGTAAATATTTAAAACCCCATAATATTTAAACCTACAGAAAATTTAAACCTTAAAACGTGGGGCGCATGTTAAAGACAATATGGATGATAAATTTTACAAAATGCGTCCCACGTTTTTAGGTTTAAATTTTCTGTAGGTATAAATATTATAAGGTTAACACCAAAAAATAACGACGTTTCCCAGCAATATTTTGTTTCTTGTTTTGATAAATTCCTAGACTTCGGCTTTGCCAAAGGTCTTTTTACCTGTTCGTGTATTTTGCTATAAAAATTCAAGTACCCATGAGTTTTTCATAAATATGACAAAAATTCCGATTTCCGGGAATTGTACATATTTTTTCCCGGGTCCCGGGCACGTGGAAAACCCGGGAATCCCGAAACCCTACTGCGAAATCGACAGGATTGTCTGTTTCTTATGTGGCGGCAACTTTTCAGACGAAGTCACAGCTATGATGAATCCGACTACAACTCGGACTCCGAATTCTTCGAGGAGGGGGAGGAGGAGGAACTCTACGAGGATTAGTAAGTATAGCGATTGATTGCAAACCTTTATACATACTCTGTTGTTCATAAATACTTCTTTTTGAGCTAGACACTATCCCCCTTATTAATAAGCGAAGAGTAACTTTACACCTAAATTAATAAAAAAAATTGCTTAAATATGACGCTTTGAGACGTCAAACTTAAGGAGTAATATTGGTAAGCAATATCTGTGGTTAAACCGGTAGGCTGATTATCTAACTTTGTTGCAATCAACTTTGACAGAAATCGCAGTGTCATTGCTGCTTTAGTAAGAACCAATGTGACACCTATCTTACTTAAAGCAGCAATGCAACTGCGATTTCAATCGAGAATTGTTAGCAACAGCCTTACGTAATTCGGGGTCAGGTATCAATTTACCCTTCGTTTATTAATAAGGCCATATGAATATCTATTAGGTTTACTGTAAACTTTGATTCCATTATGCAGGGTAATTTTTGGACTCCTTTTAAAATTTTGTCAGGTTATTCTATAACAGCAGTACAAACTTACTCATACAATCAATTTACGAAGTAAAAAAAAACTTTTTTACATTTTTACCTCTCAAACTTTTCCCTACACAAATTGAAATTGTTGTCACTACACGCGCATCGCATATATCTGTCGTAGGATAATCATATTAACCGGATCTTTACAAAAATCCTAGGACGATTGTAAAGAACCGGATAATTGAAATCTAAGATGAATTTTCACAATCGTCCGAGTAATTTTTAGGATCTTTGTAAAAATCCTAGTATGTTTAGGAAAATCGTGAACTTGAATGCTGATTGGATAATCTAAGAGACGGTTTATAACAACTTCAGTCTGATTGGTCAGAACATATTGCTGTTGGGTTTTGGGGTTATTTCGTAATTTTGCCAAATTTAATTCTTCAATTGAAGTTTTAAGAGCATTAATTACTTAACTCGAAAGTCCATTTAGGTTTTGCAGAACAATATTGACAAGTGCTATAATAATAATAATAATAAGTTTATTTCATTAAGTAAGTAATTTACAGTTTTATTAGCTTGGTATAGAACTTTCTATAGTACAGTTGCTATAGAACTTTCTTAGCTCTGTATAGAAATGTTATTTTTAAGATATAACCTCTAAATTGTCTGCACTGATTGAGCCTGGCACTTGTATAACATCCAATTCACTCACTTCAATGTCTCTTGATTAATGTGAGCACTCAGATTTTTTAAAATAAAAAACGTAAAGTTAATACAAAACACTAGAGAAATATTTGACAATAATCAGAACAATAACAAATAGCCAATCAGAGCATCCGTCAGTCAATAACGATGACGTCAACCAATCAGAGCGCGCAAAAAGATGGTGATACGCCGGATTTTTGTAAAAATCCTAAACATTACTCGGATGATTGCAAAAATCTGTCTTAGATTATAATCATCCGGTATTTTACAATCATACTAGGATTTTTGTAAAAATCCTGTTTGTAAAATTATCCTACGACATATCGACCCGCGCAAAGCCCCCTCCCGCCACCCGTCTTCCCCCGTGCGCGAGGGTGAGCGTGCGCGCCTAGATTTTTAGGATATAAAAAGTGTCTGGAAACTGAATTTAAAAAGAAATAATTCATAATTATCGCACCAATATTTTTTTGATTATTTCCTTGAACTTATATTTGATTTTGTAAAGGAGTTGCAAAATTACCCTATATTTTTTTTTTTGTTGGCCTTTTCTGCTAGACTCTGATATTCTTTCATCATCCTTAATGGTTTTTAATAGCTCGTTTTGTTTGAATAGCGACGATTACGATTCCTACTGGCCATTCCGCGGGCGGCGCCACTACGACGACTCGTCCGACAGCGACAACGCTGGATCTGACGAGGACGCCGATGATTCCGATGAACGTTCCGGAACGGCCTCCGGTCATTCCGCTGCCGGCAGCGCTGCGCCCGGCGACGCTGCGCCATCCAGCGCCGGCACCACAGAATCCACAGCTGTTTCGGATAGTACAAGTAAGTTATTTGTGCTTTAAGAACTGTATTTTCTCATAAAAATAGGCGATTTTCTGACAGGCGAAAAAATAGCTCAATAAATTTCGATAGATGGCGTTTTATGAAAGCCGATCCGTAAAGATAAACTTCCTTCACACTAAGCAATTTATCGCATGCAATTTTTTGAAAATTTTAATCGCAAATGCTGTACGTTCCCTTCCGCCTTGGACAGTGATAGACAAATAAGCAAAACTTTACGACCGACGGCTCGGCTTTCATAAAACGCCATCTATCGAGATTTTTTAACTACTTCCTTTTTTTTTTGATCTCGGAAAATCGCCCATCACATCGATCCACTTACTAATAAAATATTTTTAACTTAACAATAAAGAAAACATAATGAGCTTACAGCTACACAATATAACTTAAAATGTCTAGACATACCTATGCCGAAGTTACGCGACCGAAGTTCGGCGGCAATGCTTTTAGTAAGAAAAACGCTACGTAATTTTCGGCAGATGTGTTGCTAGCCTGCAATGCTTTGTGAATCAAAGCATTGCAGGCGTAATTAGACTGAACTTCGGTCGTCTAACTTCGGCATAGTGTGTCTGAACACAAAAGGTTAAAAAATATGTCGGGTACCTACATCACAAAACTCGATGGTAGTCTCAAATTTTTGTCCCTTTTGATTTCGCTTTCCTTCTTCTGTCGTTAAAAAAAGGAGTTGGGTACATACTTTTATAAATGCTGTCTATCAGATCAGAATAAGACTTAAACAATACTAAATAATATAAGTACTAGAAAAAACACGACTCGCACCAGAGGGCCTAGTACGAGTTGTGTTTCTCACCTCACTTTGCGAATAGTATCGAGTGAAAGAGAGGAAATCATGCGAGTGAGTGAACGAGTAAAAGAGAGAAAACGATAGTTAACTATTCGCAAAGTGAAGTGAGAACAAAAAACCAACTCGTACTAGGTCCTCTGATCAATACTCAGACGGGATCTGCGGGGCTACCGGCTAAAAATAATGAAGTTCATTTTAACTGTAATTTGACAGATGGATGTAATACATGCTGCTTTTCTTTGGTAGGTTTTTATTTGTCCCAAAACGAAGCAGCAATGTATCACATACATCTGTCAAATTACTGTTAACATTAACTTCATTGTTTTTAGCCGGTAGCCCTGCTGGTGCGAGTCGTGTTTTTTCTAGTATAGTTTAAAAATAGCATTGTGAATGCAAAAATCTCAAATTTAAAAAGGATAAGACTTATTTACTTACACAGTTACATAAAAATGACAAACTTAACGATTTTAGACCTTATTACGAATGTGCAATTTCAAGTTTAAAATTAATAGTGGCAACTTGGACCTCGATTCCGCTAATGGTAACGTAATAATCGTCTTTCGATCGTTTATCAGTTTCGGGTTTAAGAAACAAGAACTGTGTCAAAAAAGTCATATTCAAACAATTGAAACACTATTATGACAATATCAAAATACTTTAATTAAAATGTATTAATATAATGTTACCAAAGAGAGCTCTCTAATGCAGCCGTTCCCGAATGGTGTTCCGAGCGAAACCCTGGGGTTCCGTGAGAGGCTCTCAGGGGTTTCGCGACAAGTAAATATCTTTTTGTTCTAACTAAATAAATATTATTATCTTAAAAATCCTTCTTTTAAAGAAAACCATACTGACAAGATGCGAACACCAAACCAAAAAGCCTCAGTGTGGTGTTATTTCACGTAAAAAAAACAATGTTACAGTTAGTGATTCTTGCTTGAGGGTTCCGCCCAAAAACGGTGAACCAAAAAGGGTTCCATAGCCAAAAGAATTCGGGAAGCGCTGCTCTAATCAATTGGTCACTTCCTCAGCCACAAATTAAAACAGGCCAAATTAATTCAAGCCATGCTATGCATGACACATAAAATGGTTAATTTGGTGTAAGTAAGTCATAATTTAGGGCAGGATCTTTGTAAACTTTCATGACAATTTTATTCCAATTTTAATGATTTTGACTTGTAAAAAACTTTAATCATGTTGAACTCGGTAATGACTCACACTAATAAAAAAGACCTTGCCTCATTTTACTAGGTATGTTTAGTGAATCATCTAATACTTTACTTTGTCAATATTAACGGTATTACCCTATTTTGAACTGACACTTGTTGCAATTAATATTTCGCATGTTCTATTGCGAATCGTGTTATTTCAGATCGAAAATTATCTTTTTTGCTGTGTTCTGCAATGATTTGTTGTATAATCCTGCGGGGATTATACAACAAATCATTGCTAATGTGCTGGAACCTTGTCACATTAACATCCACGTTGACGTCATCCGTACCTAAAAATGACATAATATAACTGCCAAAAAATCGCGACCAAGCGCATTAACAATTTGCTAATGCACTGGAACCTTGTCAATTAACATCCACGTCCACTAAAAATCCACTAAAAATGACAAAAAAAAACACATTTGCCGGGATTATATGCTATGTGAAGTATAAGTACTAAGTCCTTATAAATTCGTAGGTGAAGTACAGATGCCGGCATATAAGTTGGCAAGAGAAAGATGAGACAAAAGATGCGCCGAGATTAGTGTTTGTGGCTACTGCGCATCTTTTGTCTCGTTTTTATCTTGCCAAGTTACGTGCCGGGCAGTATATCAAACATGTTAGTCTGTGCGGAAAGAGAACTGTCGTGGGTTTTGTGCTTGGTTACCGTTTTTTATATGTTTACGGCACTGTAACGTTTTAGTGCGACTGTAATATCTTGATATCTATCAAGTCAAGATAGTCGCACTATAATTACGTGTCGTCGTCAAGGACAAATCCAATGACCATAGAAATAGAATGTCAAAGAACAACAATGTCAATAAACAGGTGATCCGAAAAACGAATGCATGTACATTTTATATGAGATACGTAAAATATGACTTACATACATAAAATATTACTATATATGGCAAAGGAAATTAATAAACTATGTTCCATACTGTTTTCTTCGTCGATAAACGAATAAATGTAGCGAAATTTGGTTTTAGAGAAATGTGTGGCAATATCTTATTTACCTGTGAAAAGTGTGATTACTTGGATTGTTTCTTTTTGTCACATCACAATTACTTAGAGCACAAGACACCATGGCTCCACGATACCTGTATTTTAAATTCTAATTAAGATTATCAAATATTTTAAGCAAATCGTGATTGCTCCTTTGCAAGGCGGGCCGCTAGGGCCTCTTACTGTAAAAAATATTGGCACATGTCACCAGATCCTATTTGTCTCTTTTTTACATAGACCGTGTCCGTATGATGTTAACTTCTCTTTTCCACGCTCTGTTGGTCTTCTTGAGCGCAGCGAAAATTTTTCTGTGTCTATGCCAATGCCTTTGTTCTCACTAGTTCGATTCAGTAGTTCGATCGTCGAACTAGTGAGAATTTTTTTTCTCATTTGTTCGACCGTCGAACTAGTGAGAATGTTTGTTCTCACTAGTTCGATACGTTAACTTATTATTATTATTAATCGAGAAGCAAGAACATTAAGTACCGATATAATAGATATTGGTCACAAATACATACATTGTATAGGTAATTATAAAATGAAAATCTTTTAGGTATATTTTGTAGGTATAATTATTATTTAAGTATTATTGAAATATAGTAAACGTCAAAATTCGACTGCAAGTAAATTAATAGTAAACAATACAAACAGTTTAAATACATAATACAAATCATTGTCATATCACCCGGAAGTCGTCCACTGGTATATTTCCTTAAATGCATCTATGCCTATAGCACTTAGGTATGTGCATAATAAGTTTAGTATTATAAATATTTAACTAAACGCCCCACCCCAGAAAGAGTGTGGTCATAGTTCATACAATGTATGTATTTGTGACCAATATCTATTATATCGGTACTTAATGTTCTTGCTTCTCGATTAATAATAATAATAAGTTAACGGATCGAACTAGTGAGAACAAACATTCTCACTAGTTCGACGGTCGAACAAATGAGAAAAAAAATTCTCACTAGTTCGACGATCGAACTACTGAATCGAACTAGTGAGAACAATTGTGCCAATGACGCTTCTCTTTCCGTGAATTTTTACGTCAGTGTAATGTGAGATATTTGTGTACAGGCGGGCGGTCAAACAGTAATGGTACTAGTCGACGAAGGCCCGTCGAGGGGCTCCCGGGCGCCTACTACGGCGGGTACGGGCGCTGCTTCAGCTGCGGCCGGCGCGGCCACTGGGCCCCCGGCTGCCCCTACAGGTAGTCGCCGATAGCACCGCCACGAACCGCAGTGTATATAATGCTATATGTATGGCCACGCGAAACGGCGACACGCGACGCACTGATGCTCTCTTGAATGGCGCACTCGGCATGCTCACCGCGCAGCGGTTAGTTCACAATTCGCGGCATTACCACGCCATACAACCGCTCTGTTATACTTATTACCAGGGCTCTGTCACTCCGCGCGCGAGTAGAGTGCATTTCATCGGTTATTATATTACCTATGGCGTTATATTGGCACCCCGGAAATTTATTCAATTTTGAACCTTATTCCATCGCAATAATAATAAATTTACGGGGTACCAACATAAAGCCATAGGTAATAAATAACCGATGAAACGCACTCTATGAAGCGCTCAGCGTCTGAGAGGACAAATTTTATACGTCAGAGAAGATAAAACCTACGCGATAGAAAGAAAGGCAACTTCTAAGTGAATGTTTTGTAGCGAAAGGAGCGCTGTGCGACCTGAATTGTACTTTATTGTGTCGGAGCAAGAGTCGTAATTTATTCAAGCTATTTTGCGGACTGCAACTTTTGTACTGTTATCTATTCTGTGCTATTACACAGGACACTAGACAGGTGACGTTTTGTACACGCGCAACTTTGTGCATAAAGCTAGGCTACTACGGGAATCGTGTCGCTTCACACACACAAATGAACATATTAGTTTTTCTTCATTTAACAATAAATATGTATTTACATCATCGGTGATGAAAAATCTTTCCATGAGTTGTTTTACATGTTTTGATTTACTTTTTGCAACTTAAATTCACACCGCTGTGCACGAAAGTTGACAAACTCGACTAAACGAGCACACGATTCGGCACATGAACTCGCGGGGTGACCGGTGAGGTGAAGTAATTGATTCTGGGGCGGGGTGGAGTTTCCTTTCTGTACGTAGTACTAATATCTATTCTGTGGTATTAAAATGTATTACGAATTCGAGAGTCGCGTCGTCCGTCGCCGCTACGCGTGGCCAAACCGTAAGAAACACGTCCGCACTCTCGATTGGCGATACGACTGATGAAGTACGATTTGTAAATGATAATGTACTTACTGAGAGCCACACTAATACCTAACGCCAATTTTCACGCTGATAAATCTGTTTTTAAGCTCCATTAAGCCTTGGTGTGACCCCAGTTTGAGAAATCATTAGATACAAGTTTATGACTTCCGTACTCATATCCAATTATTGGTTATTAAATAAGAACTATATTGTTTTCTAGAAAAATCCTTCATTGTAAAGATTATAATTTTGAACTACTAGAAATTGTGTGTTCAATTGTATCTGGTTGTTGTATAATCAAAAATATTAATTAAATCATTGAAAATGTTTTTAATCATACCTATGTCATAATTAATTATAATGTAGTGATGTTAAATGTTTTTAATTTACATACAAAAATTAAGTCGTATTTAGTCGTCATTACCTACAAATAAACAATAGTTGTATAAGAAATAACCTAAATAGAACATCAGGTTAAATTTTATCATACACCGAAAGCCTTAACTGTGATAATGTTAAATATAGATAATTATACTGTTGTGTAAAAGATATGAGATAAACTTAGACGAACAAGAATCGGCTTCTAAAAATTTTCCTTTATGAGCGCGACGCCTAAAATGCAACATGCCATCGCTGGCACAATGCTTAACTCAGTCAATTGACTTAGAAGCAGATTGCCTAAAATGAAAGATGCCACTACTACAATAATACCTAAAACTATAATTGACTAGAATCAGATTGCCTACAATGTATCGTGATCGTGACTATAATTTTGCCTGACAACTGTCAATTTTTAATCTTTAAATATGAATATTATAAAAAAATACTGTACTTTTATTTGTTTTTGTTTAAAAATAAAATAAGTATTTTTATTTTATTTTCTAAACAAAAACAAATCTTTTTCTTAAAAATTAAACACTTCTTATGTAATAAAAAATAAAATGACTATGACATGTAAATTTGCTTCAGTGTGATGCTTTAATTTGCTATTTAATTCTTTGAATACGTTTAAGAAATCGTAATGGAGTTATTGTTTGTTCGTTCAAATTAATAAGTTTCTTTTTATATTTTGCGTATCCATCCAAATGTATTTTCCGTAATCCAAACTTGCGTATTGAAGAGACAGTGCTGTTTAGACATTTCAATTTGTAGACGAAATAATATTTAGGCAATTACAATGTCTAGGTATTGACGGTTAGGCAATCTGCTTCTTAGTCAATTTACGTGTTAGGTATTATTGCAGCGGTGGCATGTTGCATTTTAGACGTCGCGCTCATAACCCAAAATTTTCATCTAAGATTATAGAAATACCTCAATTGAATTTGTATTCGTACTAGTTACATTACACACTTAAGACAAGGGCCATCCATAAATTACGTCACACGAGTTTCATTAATTTTTACTGTCCTTGTCACAGCTGGTCACATTTGTGAGACCTCCCAGGGGGGGGAGGTGACGTCACATATTTTACAATTTACATCTAGGAATAATTATTGAATTAAAACAGAAGTTCCGAAATTTGATTTATTTCAATTTAAATCGTTTTTTATTAAAATAAACATCAAATCAAACATTGCAAGAAATTAACAAAACAAAAACAATAAATTATATTAATTAAAGATCAAACTTTTCAAAGAGATCAAGATTTTGAAATTTGAATGATTTAGGACCCCTCTCACCCTCACACTTCGTCGACCCCCTCCCTCCCCCTTAACGTGTGACGTAATTTTCGGATGGCCCCCAAGCGCTACAGCTACTGCAAAATCGATTGGCACAGTGATTAGGAATAAGGTCCTACGCCAAAATGAACAAAATCAAACTACGAAGATCGTTCGTTTCTAGCAATACTTTTTTCGTATTCGGCCCTCTGTCGCTGGCGACGAAACAGTTATTTCAGTAGCTGTAACGGTCGCCGGCGTTGTATCTGTATGAATAACGTAACTGAATGAATGGCCCTAGATGTAACGTTGTAAACCTAACTGTACGGCTGATAATAAAAATTGGGACAACACATATTTACTCTAATTTACCTCACATGTTTTATTTATCTTGGAATAAGAGCAAAGTACAGCCACGGTAAAAAATGATTATGTTTCACGATAATAATAATTTTATTCTCTCTTAAATCGAGCATCTAAACGTCCTGCCGTAATCATCCGAATGGTTAATTTCACCATTTCTTTCAAGTTGGGTGCATTTGTTCCCAACGAGTCACACCATCAACTCAGGATAAAAGGTTAGGAACTCCTGTTCTGTAGTATAATAATACACTCGAGAGCAAAAATATGGAATCACAGGCCTATTTTCATACAAACGAGGTAACTTTGAAGCCTTGGTTCTCCGCCAGGGATTGATCGAGCTCTGATCTGATGATGGCCATCCAGGGAGTGAATCTAGGAGATCCAGATCACTATACACCCAACTGATCTGGGGCCGTACCGGCTAACGCATCGATTATCGAAAAGTCTGCCGGGTTTCAAATTAAAACAAATAAATCGAGCCCCAATTGGGCCAAAATGGCGAACCCCAATTCATGATGTCACACGAACATCGATATCTTCCAAAGTACGTCAACAGAAAGTATAAGACGAAATTCCTTACTTTGATTTTTCTGTTTTAAGTTGAAACTCGGCAGACTTTTCGATAATCGATGCGTTAGCCGGTACGGCCCCTGATCAGCATTCTAATAGTTGCAACGATCAGATTCAGTTTCAGGATTTCCATACATTTTAATCCAATTTTCATTGTTTTTTTTAAATATTCAAATAGCTCTTAGAATGCTGATCAGATCAGTTGGGTGTGTATAGTAATCTGGATCTCCTTTATTCATTCCCTGGATGGTCATCATCAGATCTCAGCTAGGTCAATCCCTGGCGGAGATCCAAGGTTTCAAAGTTACCTCGTTTGTATGAAAATAGGCCTGTGATTCCATATTTTTTCTCGCGAGTGTATTATTATCCGGTCCCATACAAATAATATGCAGAGAAATTTTCGATAACGAAGATTATTTGCATGGGGCTGGCGTATCCATATGGATAAAAGCCCCAAAATAAATAAAGAGAAAAAAAAAAAAAGATTATTTGCGTAAGGTCCTACGGGGGATGGAGGTGTACTATCTACTATGTAGGTAAAAAATCTGCATAACTACTAATATTTTTTCACGGCTATTACATAATATAAATAAAGAATATGTGTGTGTGAGTACAAAACTGTAAAAAAAATCCCAACTATCCCGACTAAGGCGGAACTTAAACTGTTAGCAATAGCTATATTATTATAGAGGATAAGATCTGTTACTTTTCTACTACTTTTTATTATATTTAGTTTATTGTTAAATTTTTAAACTTTACATTAATTATCAATTTGTTTTATTGCTTTATTATAAAAATTCAATCTGTAATATAATAACAATAAAAAGTCACACTTATAGTAGGTACTGGATCTTTATTAGCACACATACTTCATGAAGAATCAGTTGATAATGTGACATGATCTTAAAATTTAATTGCTCGTGACTGTACAATTTTATTACGATATTTAAAGGGTTGTCAGATGCTTTGTTTGCCATGGATCCTACAAACAAATAATTATAACATTCATAGCTAAAAATACTGGTTTTATAAACTAGCCATATTGTTGAATATAACTGCATCGATCACACCTTATGATGTCTCAGCTCAGCACTACCTATTTTTCGAGTTTAATGATTAAGAATCAGGCAATCCTTGACATTCGATTTTATGATTTTAGCTGTATAAATGTAATGTATGTTTCGAAAGTGAATAAATACAAATTAATACATGCCAATTTTGTTAAGAAGTGATGTTCTTTATTTAGCTTTCACGGTACCTACGCCTCATTGCGATGACATCGTGACATTTCCAAAACCGCAACCTTCCAGGAGGCTACATTACATAGGCGTCGCTTCTTTGCGATGACCACGTGACATCTCTCTAAAAACGTTCTTCTTTATTATTTGGAAATAGCCTCCTGGAAAATTGCGGTGCGGAAAACTTACTCACTATGAATAAATGAAATATATGTTACACTCGAACAATTCCCCGGAAAAACTATTTATTCAGCTCATAATAAAGATAATGTATAGCACATCAGCGCTATTTTCGATGTCCTCACTGCTGGAACACATGCCTTTTTTATGGGTGGGATGGGCTACGAGGGCCCAATGTGGATTGGTGAGTTGGTTAATGACTGTTAAATTGTAGCCGGGACCAACAACGGCATAACGTGTCTTTTTTTATCACTATCACGATCATTGGCGAATGTGTAGCTCCGCCGGAAGGCGGAAGCGCACTACACCCGGAAGCCACAACACTGAGGAACTGGCTATCTTACCTCTAACTGCCGGAACACAACAATCTTTAATTGTTGTTAAATGGCGTCAGACTTAGGTTAAGATGGTGGTAGCTAGCCAGTTTTATTTATTCTTATGTAACTAGCGCGGACTTGAATAAGCCCTACCACCAACCAACCAAACCGAGTACAATTAATGTACCACTCTCCTGCCTATATACAGTCTCCCAAAACTTTGGCCACACGGAGGGAAAGTACCTTAAATATTGATGCTGGAATGCACCTACTCCCTGCTCCCTGTCAATCAAAGCGCCCCATTGGGCATTAATTGAACTGGCAACATTTTGCCAGTTCAATTAATAGCTTGAAGTTTTAAAATTATATATTCAAAAAGGGAGTACTTTAGAATCCGATATTTAGGCACAAGATAAACAAAAATAGGAATTTTGTGTCGTTTAAATTTCAAAGCAGTCGGAGATCCGGGACCTGGCTCCATACAGTCTCCTTTTACTAAAAGAAGACTTCATTTTGTTTTTAAAAAGAAACAGAACTGCATTCAATGATTTTTTTTAAATCTCATACGATTCGATACAAAATTGATGAGTACAATCCGTAATAATTAAAATTTAAATGTTTAATGGTCTCCTTTAGTTGTGTCACTTAACAAAAAATAATCCCTTGGTATATTAAAAATAATAAAAAAAGAAATTTATAGCCATTTCAACACAGCCCATACACCCCGCAGTCCATCTCATTTATAGCCATTTCAACACAGCCCATATACCCCGCAGTCCATCCCATTTATAGCCATTTCAACACAGCCCATATACCCCGCAGTCCATCTCATTTATAGCCATTTCAACACAGTCCATATACCCCACACTCCATCCCATTTATAGCCATTTCAACACAGCCCATATACCCCGCACTCCATCTCATTTATAGCCATTTCAACACAGTCCATATACCCCACACTCCATCTCATTTATCGTCGGCGAAGAGTGAAAACCTCGTTAATCCTCTTTTTGTCTAAAACATATTTTGCAGTTTTTGAAAGAAAACCTCTTATCTCACGATTCTACATTACTCGTATTTCATTAAAACGCGTACAACGCGATGGCGTGTAGATGTATTGCATTTTATAAAAACCTCGTCAATGACAGAGGATGGTCATTGAGTGACGAAAAACTCAGCAAAAATGTTTTAGACAAAAAAGTGGATTTACGAGGTTTTCACTCTTCGCCGACGTTATAGTCATTTCAACATAGCACATATTATATGTATAATTACACGCTAATCTATGTTAATAATATAATCATTTTATCCCATTCAGCTGTTCAAGTAGGTATTCCATACATCAAGCATAGGTACATACATAATAAGGTCAAACAGGCTAAATTAAAAACTTCTTACACACCCGGAAATCATCATTTAATAAACTTTTTTAACCATCATACCATAATATTTAAAAAGATTTCAAATTATGTACTTAATTACAATTATATTGTGCACCATAACAATTGAAATATTTTAGTGAGACGAAATATTTATTAATAAATTATTTATAGCAAAATATATCATAGTAAATACATTCTACAAATCACAAAATCAAAATTTTACACGAAGTAATAGTCAAACAAATATCATGCTAATCTATGATAAAATGGGTGTATAATTTTTAAGAACTATTAAAAGCTTTAAAGAAACAATTTAAATACACACAAGTTCAATTATATTTTACTTACAACAACCTTTATTCAAGTTAATCAATGCCATTTATTATTGATTTAACAAGTAATTTGGTATGGATACATATGGATGATGATATTTGTTGAAAAATGAGAAAAAATATGTTAGGGAAGTATATTATTAGGTACTTATAATTTTATGCAATAACTTTTAAGAAATTAATATAATAATTTTTATCACATGACACACACACATGTGAATATACAGGGTGTGCCAAAACACCCACACGGAGGGAAAGTATCTTAAATATTGAACAAGTAAATTTTACTGAACGAAGACTTGTTTTTAAAAAGAAACAGAGCTGCATTCAAAGATTTTTTAATAATCGCCTGCCTTAACCAGGAATCGAACCCACATTAAACGAAAAAAAAAATACCAATACTAATACCAATCGAAAGGGTTACTTATAAGGATATTTTTCTCATAAGACCTTGAAATTTAACATTTAAATTTTAATTGTTACGGATTGTATGAATTTGTATCGAACTTATGCTATTTAAAAAAAATCTTTGAATGTAGTTGTTTCTTTTTAAAAACAATATGAAGTCTTCTTTCAGTAAAATTTCCTATCTTCAATATTTATGGTACTTTCCCTCTCCGTGTGGCAAAGTTTTGGGACATCCTGTATAATATATGAATGAAAATTAAATGGTTACATAATACTGCATATTATGGTAACCTTTAAAGTTAGACTTGTATTGGCATCATATTTTTTTATTACAAAATAAATAGAGACTGCATTATCAGCGAAATAATGATGCAGTTAGAAATCATTGTCCTTTTATTTTAGTCATACTTTTTGTTAAAATTAATGCTAGGTATTGAAATTTTACAACGACAAAAACAATAATTCAACAAAAACTATTTATCATGACATAATTATTGTTACAGTAAATTATGAAAAACATAATATCACAATTATTTTGTATTAAATAAATGTACTTTCCTAACTAGATATGCACATGTCTTATTTTCCCAGTTAACAGCTTTGAAGCTCTATTAATTAATACAAAATTAATTTATTTGGTCTGGCTGATTTATAGCCAGACCCATCATGATACATCTACTACAAACCGAAGTAGTAAGAAAAAAACTGTAAAAATAACTTAAGACACTTTTTGTAAACTTGAGAGGTATATGTTTACAATTTCAACTACCTATATTCAAGAATATATCCATTACACTATTATACTTTATAGCTATTAAGTAAATACTAATATTATCTTAATATTTTCACTACCTAACAATCAATCAATTCGAACTACATTAGTGGAACAACATCATTCAAATGCAAAACATTCCATTAAAATGACAAATCAATAATTTTTTATCTTTGAACAAATATGAATAAATAATAAATAGTATAACAGATGTTTAGTCATTTTTCTTATCTGCAGTGAGCTCACCACCTTCTGTTATAGCAGCCGTTCCATTCTTGGCCACTTTCTGCTGCTCTTCCATTTCACCAGAGAACCCAAACTCATTAACACGTTTGTGGTCCACTTTATAGATCCATCTCTGATACAAGAATATAAAGAATACAATATCTGAAACAAAATTCACAATTTACTGTATAGAAGATCATTAGCTAAAATATTTGATCATTATTAAGAAACTATAAGTATAATTACCATCTCTGAAGCAACCTATTCTGTACATTGTAGGCATTTTGATGACAAATGCGAATATATCATCTATAAAGGTGTTCAGGAACTTGTATGTCATCATACGCCATGGCAAGTGAGCTACCGACTTCATTTTATAATTAATGAATAGTTGAGGAGTCATCATGATAAAACCAAATGTCAATAAGTACCCATACATCATGTTAAGAACAAATGAATACCACCCCTTATGTTCTTGATACATAAGTGAATAAACTCCATACCCAACCAATAATGGGAAGCAAGCCCAGCTCAAATAACGGAAAGCCAACATATCATATTCCCGTGTACTAGATTGAATGTAAGAACCTTTATCAGTAAATGTCAACTTGGGAATTCCAAATATACGATCTTCTCTATTGACCTTGACATCCATAACTTTGTTAATTTTCCATATTTCAATCAGTAAACCAATAAAACAAGATATTCTGACCATGACATTAGTTTCATTGTCAAGGACATATAAGAGAACCACTGTTGACTGAAAAACATTAAAAAAAACTGATCTCACAGACAGTCCCTCCAAAGACTGTCTATTATTCCAGAACTGGATATCATTCTTGAATGCAAGAAGTTCAAATATAGAATGTAAAATTGAAACTGAAATGGTCAATCCCAATAAATAAGGAGATGTATCTAAAAGCAATTCTTTAACTGTGTCCTGCTCTTCGTCTTGCTCTTCAGCCCCTAAAGCTGAAAACATGCTCAACTTGTCTCTCATAGCTTGTGCTGTATACAGCTGCCATTTGAAAAGACTTAATGGCTGATATGTCAGCTGTAACTGCAGCGTTGTAGTAGTTTCATTAATAGGTGTGTAGTCACGCATCATATTCCAGTAATCGTTGAGGAACACAGCCGGTTTATATTGTTTACCATCGGGTAAAAATAGAATAAACTCATCTAGTGGTGGAGGTACACTTCCCTGCATCCAATTTGTTTGATCAGCTACTAAATTAATAGTCAAATTAGGATGCCAATGTGATACTATTTCCTCTTTCATAGTTTCAGCTTTTTTTACTTCTTCCAAGGATTTTTCAGTCTGACCAGTCAATAAATTGTGTGTTTTTTGATAACGCAGTTTCTTGAACTTGTTTAACATTTTATAGCCAGAAGTAACATAAGGTCCACCATAATTAACTTTGTCTTTAGGATCAGGAGACTTTCCACTTTGTACAACATATACATGAAGATAAATAGAGCCATTATTCTTCAATGAATTTGATGCTGTAATATTTGTTTCAAACGTGAAAGTACCATCACCATTTGGGCCTCCATTCCAGTCACCATAAACTAAATCACTATGTTTCCAAATTAGTCTAGCATCATTTAAATCACCCAAAAAGCTTTTTTCTGATATATAACAGTACATGTCTAATACTGTGCCATTTGCAAATATATTGATGGCAGGAGTACGGGAAACCCCTGTGGGATTATTAATATCTGGCTTTGGTGCAGATGGTTGTCTGAACATAAAAGTAATGAAATATACCACTAATGCTCTAATTATGAGCGATTTAGTGATGGCGAAAAAAGATTCCAATTTTGTTGGTTGCATTCGCCGTCGTTGTTCATCGATCTGAGCGTTGATCTGGAAATAAGGTTATGGCATTGAACTCAATACTACTTAAAATACTACACTTATAGTTTAATTTCAGACCACAAAACTGCGCCTTTACAAGCTAAGAACACGAAATCGTTAGTCAAATTTCAGAATACGATAATAATCTAGTAATCATACATCCACAGTATCTTCCGTTGTTCCGTTTGTATCCGTTCCACTAGGCACTAATCTATTATTATCATCACTGGCATCTTCGGTCGGAGAGTCAGGTTCGGGGCCTTCGCTGGCGTTAGACATTTTAATGAAATCTGTTTTATCAGATAGCAGTCCAAGAAATTCTAGTTTCTAGATGAAATAATTTTGATATTAAAAATCTCGTCTCAGTAGGTACCTATACCACAAGGTGAGTGAGTGAAGGAAGTGAGTGAGTGAGTGTGAGTTAGCGATGCGCGACTTCGAATAATACTAATACTAATCATTCGACTCCCCGAATCATTCGACTAAGTCGACTGGCGCGTAGATTATTCGACTGGAGTCGACGAACGCACAATACGTCAGTCGATACATTCGGTTTGACTCGGGCTTGGTCGAAATCGTCGCGCCCTGATACATTTTGGCGTTAGTAGATAGAAAATACAGTCGATATATTCGTTCGGTAATTCGGTTCGACTCGGGTTTGGTCGGGATCGCTGTACATTTTGACATTAGTAGTTACTAATTAGTAGTCGTTATTCGAACATAGAGATTAGTATACTACTAATAGGCTTGTTTCCACTAAGAATAAATCGGCTAGCATATGGTTTCTAATGATTAATCATGTTAAATAGTAACCAAAAAACCACATTTTTCATTAAAATAAGTAAAGATTACCAATATTTACGGAAAATAAAATCGGCAAAATTGGCCATTTAATCACGTGACATTGAACACCAATCAGAGACGCGTGACGTCACGCCTCTCGAAACATTTGTTGTTGCTGTCATTTTCGATAAGTGAACAGAGTGTTTGATAAAACTTTTCAGCAGTTTGTTTGTTAATTAGTGGTTAATTTTAAATTTAGTCTTGAAAGACTGTTATAATTCGCCATGGAATCAGGTTTCGCCAAAGCAAACAACAGTAATTTGCCCAAAATTGACGCCGTAATGCTTGGCAAATTTTTCGCTGCAAACGCCGATTTTTGCTCATCAGAATTCCGAAATGTTAAAACTTCTCTGTAAGTATAATGTGAAAAACTAACATAAATCTTATCTATTTAGCAATTAATAGCAAGAAATTCACATTTACCTACTTTATACCAACCTACAATGGAATGTAAATAACTGATTTTGAGGTTAGGGAATACAAAGTTTTAAATACCTTATTAACCATTTTTTTTTATTTTAGGTCATCACGTGCTTCATACGGAGATGATGCTGTAAGCTATGTGCAGATTAAGCGCGATGGCAAATTGTGTATTACAAAGTGCAAAATATGCCCCGAGCACAAAGTTCATTCAAAACTGTACAGGTGCACACTTGTCGTTAATGAGGAAGATGAGACTGTTCTTTCTGTGCAATGTGAAGATTGCGTAGCCTCACAGGGTGGATGTAAGCATGCAATAGCATTCTTAATGTGGGTTCATCGCCGAAGCGAAGAGCCTTCATGCACATCTGTTGAATGCTACTGGAAAAAATCAACGTTATCAAAAGTTGGTAGTACTATAAAATATATGACGGCCAAAGATTTATCTAAGGGCAGCCCTCTCATACCATCAAATTCATCTGTTTTGCTGAAGTTTTTAGAAGAAGGAAAAAAGAGGAAAATTGAGGTTTGTGAACTCCTTAAGTATCAACCCACATATAGTGGAAATGAAATACAAGATGTCTCAATGCATCAACTTGTGTGGAAGTTGAAAGAGAAATGTGTAGATGACTTCATAAAAAATGTAAAGATATCTGCATCTTTAATTAAAAAAGTAGAAGAGGAAACGAGGAAACAATCTGATAGCTCTCTTTGGAACGAGCTACGGTATGGAAGAATAACAGCATCAAGAGCATATGAGGTAAGCCGCTGTAAAACGAATGATGGCATGCTCGTGTCTCTAATATTAGGTGCAAAGATACCTGATACTCCATCGATGAAGCGTGGACGTGTCTTAGAAGAGTATGTAAGGAAGACTGTGGAGGTGAAACTGAATAAAAAAATAAATAAGTGTGGACTAATATTAAATGCAGATTACCCGATGATTGCTGGTTCCCCAGATGGTATATTGGAAGATGGCTTAATTGAAATTAAATGCCCTAATAGTGTTCAAACTTATAAAAATTACATTAAAAATGGTGAAGCCACAAAAAAGTATTATACTCAAATGCAAATACAAATGTATTTAACGGGTAAAAAAAATTGTTACTTTTGTGTGGCTGATCCTGATTATAGCGAAAATAATGTGGTTGAGGTATTAAACATTCAATATGACTCAGAATATATAGAAAATTTAATCAAAGATTTGTTGAATTTTTGGAAAAAATATATTTACCCATTATTATATAATAGTGTAGAACTAAAATAAAAATATAAATAAAATAAAATAGTTTTCATTTCCCCTCTGCTAGGGCACTGGCACATCAAGATAGTGGCTGTAATGCAGTTTTCAGTTTGCTAAAAACACCAAAATCTCTTTCAACTGACTCTATCACTGTTACTAATAGACTGAGCGGTCGCGGGATTTTTGGTAACGATCAAGGAAAAGGTTAGATTCATTTTCATGGGTTGTAGAGTGGTCCCCTAGTGTGAATGATGTCGGTCTGCCTGCTCTCAGTGATTGCAACTTCGAGTTATAGCGCTTACAAGAGGCATCATTGTTACGAAAAAAAAAACGATCAGAGAAATGGTCAGTTTTAGTATATATTCAAAGTATGTCGTCTCTGCAGATGAAGCAAGTTGGCCTGCCGGCTCATAGTGGTTGCATTTCTGAGCTATGACGTGCGCAAGTCACGTCATTCATGTCATTCATCCAGATTATAGAATCTGGATCGATAGGCATCGGCTACACGCTCGGTAAATACTGTGGTCCAGCGCCATAGAGTAAATTTTAACCATGGAAAGTAAAATATTGAACATTCCATACAAATTACTTTCCACGGTTAAAATTTACTCTATGGCGATGGATCACAGTTAGTCTAAGCGGTCACGGGATTTTTGGTACGATCAAGGAAAAGGTTAGATGCATTTTTATGGGTTATAGAGTGGTCCCCTAATGTAAGATGTCGGTCTGCCTGCTCTCAGTGGTTGCAACTTCGAGTTACAGCGATTATAAGAGGCTTCATTGTTACGAAAAAAAAAAACAATCAGAGAAATGGTCAGTTTTAGTACCTATTCAAAGTATGGCGTCTCCGTAGCTGAAATGATGTGGTCTGCCGGCTCTCAGTGGTTGCATTTCAGAGCTATGACGCGCGCAAGTTACAACAATTTTTTTTTCTTCAAATTGTATTTTTAAAAATACTAATCGATAGAACTCTTTATTATAATGAAAAAATGTCTTGAGCCATTTTTGTCTCAAATGAATAAATTGGTCGGAAAAAAATACGTTGTTTTTTTTTTGTATGGAGTGAGAATAGTGAGATATTCAATGTGCTCTTACGGCCAATTCCTAATTGTTTCTGCCTCAAAACTACTTCTGCGTCAACAATATTTTATTGTTATTTTAAACATTTAAATAATCCTACACTATCAACGCGCGCCCAAAATTGTCCGTTTAATACATATTGGATTTCGAAACAGTATCAAATCGTAATTTTTAAGTAAAAACTGATTGTTTTGTCGTTATTTATTACTTTCTCATCAATTAAAACACAATAAAAGCCAACAGAACTTTCGGTCACTATTATTACTATGGATGACTTTTTTACCATAATAATTCAAATAAAACCGAAATAACAAAATGCAGCGGGATGTTAAGTAAGGCCCAGGCGGGTTATTACAAACTAAAATAGTATTATTATTTTACAAGGAAAAAGAAAAAAAGAGAAAAGTTTAATTCAGATCAATGATTAATATAATATTCAAATAAATGAAGTTTTTAAAATATTAACGATAGAAACTAAATTTTATTATCATTTTTAAAAACATTTATATGAGCTTTACTAAAAAAAAATTAGGCTCGTTTATAAGTAATATATAACAAAAGTAAAGATTTTGACGATATATTAAGATCAAAATTGTATTTATGAACATTGATAGAAACAAGCAGAAACTAAAATCATCAATATTTTATTATGCGACAGATAATTCATTTTCATTCATCCTCCGCCAGGGATTGATCAAGCTGTGATTTGAAGACGGCTATCAAGAGAGTAAATGAAGGACATGGTGGCATTTTCGTATAAGTACCACATCACCTCGATATACCTGTAGTCCATTTGGCAACTTTGGAGAGACTGCAGCACCGCCCAGGTTTCAATCAAATCAAAGGCTTTGTCATAGTCCACGAACGCCAAGCATAGTAGCAGATTTAATGGAAGTGGTATAGATAGACCACATCCATTAAATCTGCTACTATGCTTAGCGTACAACAACATCAAGCCGGGTTCCGAAAAGGCTTTAGTAACATAGGGTACTTAAGCCTTTTCGGAACCCGGCTTGTTCGGGAGGTTGGAAGTCGTCGAACTTGCGAGCAAGGACCGGAACCGCTTTCCGTTAAAGGGGTTTTTGATTGGGTATTTCATAGACTTGTTTTCAAAAACCCTATCAATACGGTAACCCTATCAATACGGTAACCATATCGAAAGGGTAACTCAAGTAAGCACTTACCGAATACGAAAACCCTATCGGGGAAACCCTATGAAGGCTTTATAAAGGGGTTTTAAAACGTGTTCAAGCAATTTATACCTAGTTCCACCTGGGCCGAAAGACCAGAGGGCCTATTTTTGAATCGCTCGGCTGGCGTCGAGCGCTCTTTTCTACTGATTTTCGTTCGACATTTGACTCAAATGTATGGAGGTTGAGTTAAATGTCGAACGAAAATCAGTAGAAACGAACGCTCGACGCCAGCCGAGCGATTCAAAAATAGGGTCCCAGAACCGCTTACCGTTAAAGGGGTTTTGATTGAGTATTTCATGAACCGCTTACCGTTAAAAGGATTTTTGATTGGGTATTTCATAGACTTGTTTTCAAAAACCCTATTAATACGGTAAGCATAACGTCGACTAACCCTATCAAAAGGGAAACCCTATCATTTGGTAAGTTTTTTATTAGGGTTTCCCTATCAATTGGGTTAACCAAAAAAGGGGATTTCCGGTCGCTGCTAGCGAGCGAAACAATCAACGCATCAAAGTTACTTTGTATGAAAATTAAATTGTTTTTCTAATTATCCATATACATATTTAACATTATACATTGGGTCTTATTGTATGTCTCTAGTTAAGAAGCTATGTGTACAAAGCCCTGTAAATTTTAATATTAGTTAAGTCATGTTACGTGTGGTAATAAAAAGTTAATTTTCTTTTAAATAAGGTGATACAGTTATTTTATTACGTAAATCACTTAAAATTTTAGGTCTTCTTTATTTTATTAAAATAAATGTAAGGACATCATATAATGGAATTGAAATTAGCTCTGTAAATTGGCTTATTATATTTGTTGTGTTTTTGGATGAGTTGTATGATGGTGATATGATATATTGTATTGTAGTTTTTCCTGAGCTCAGCCTGTTTGAATGGTTGCTTCATCTGCAGAGACGACATACTTTGGATATATACTAAAACTGACCATTTCTCTGATCGTTTTTTTCCCGACACAATGAAGCCTCTTGTAAGCGCTTTAATTCGAAGTTGCAACCACTGAGAGCAGGCAGACCAAGATCATTCACATTAGGAGACCACTCTACAACCCATGAAAATGAATCTAACCTTTTCCTTGATCGTTACCAAAAATACCGTGACCGCCTAGACTATAACATATGAGTTTTTTTAATAACACTGAACTGTATGGCCAGAAATTAAAGATTTTTATTTTATTTATTTATTTTATTAAAGAATCTTGTAAATTAATTAAAGCACATGCTATGATGATTATGTCATCAAGTACTTTTACATATTTAAAATTAATACATGAGTGTGGTTTCAGCATGCGAAATTCCCTTAAACGTCGAATAATCCGCTCTACATGTATTCTTAAGCTTGCTACTTGTTTTGTGAGTTTTGCTTCTGTTTTAGACAACTTTACTCCTGTTTCAACACTAGGAGGTCTGACAAGTGTAACACCAGCTTTTTTAAAAATTGTTCAACATGTTTGAATCCCCTGTCTGCCATAACGAACATGCCACTTTTTAGTGTTTGCACAAAGTCACAGGTTTCGACTATACAAGTGTCGGTTGTTCTGCCCCCAAATCCTGGAGAAATATAGTTTACTAATCCATTAGGTGTACATGATACTAAATATTTTATAGTGTTGGCTTTTTTATAATCAGACCATGTTAATGCTTGGTTGATTGCTTTAGATGGCTTCTGTATTTCAATTTCTAGGCAGTCTATAATGCAAGTAACATTATTATATTTGTGCCTGAATGCCATAGGTAATTTTTTTTTAATCATATCACTATTTAGTGACACGATGTAAGGCCTCAATACACTGGCTATAAATGGTATATTTTTTGAAAATATTTTGCTTAAATATGATGAAGTTATTGCATACTCATCTGATAGTTGATTTAAAGAACTATCCAATCTTATTTTATTTAAGCAAAACAAAAGATGATGTTTGGGAATTTTTAGTTCGCCTATTATTAAATCAATCAAGTAGTAGCAATTTTTTGGGACACCAATATATATTCGAGGCTTATTCTCAATTTTCTTTATTGTATTCATTAAGGTCTCTTTTGCTTCTAGCTTTTTGTCCTCTTCGATAAATTCACTATAGTCAGAAGAGGATTTAACTTGCAAAGAATGCATAGGTGAAGAACTGGTGGTAGATGTAGATGGTACATATAAAGAAATGTCACTATCAGACTGCTCTGCTTCAATAAATATATTACTTGTAATTTTGCTGAGGCCGGACACAGAAGGTCTTGAATTTATATTTTTTTCCGATTTGAATGGGGATGTGGAGATAGATATTTGTGGTGGTTTCAAAGGTGATAATGCCTTTTCTGTTGATTTTATTTTACTTTGCACAGCTTTACTTCTGAAACTGTGGGTTACTAATGCTTGAACAGATTTATCCGCTGTCAGTGCACATGAAGCTTGAAGTACATCTCCAATTGTTTGAAAATCTGAAAAAAAAAAACACAATTTGGTCATAATAATAATTTCTAAATATAGGTTCCAATCTATAAATCATTTGATATGTTTGTTAAATACCTGAACCTGTTAAAGTATCCTTGATAGATGAACTCTGTGTTCTACTCGTGCTTTGTTCTGGTTCATTCAAACATTCTGCGACTATTGACATTCTTTGTTTTTTCAATATATATGATCGTTCAATATTGCTGCATGTACGTTTCTTTCTATCTTCTTGGCATTCGAATTTCTTTGGCATACAACCTGGTTTCATGCGCACTTGAGAGACTTTTCCCATAATATGATATTCCATGTAATTAATCATATCGTTTGGCAACTAAAGCAATACAAAAAGTATAAATTATTTCATTTGTAAAACAAAAATAAAATTACAAGTCTTAAAAAATCTCAAGTCCTATAATTTAATAGGTTATGGGTACATAACCAATAAAGGTAAATCTTTAGATTTTGCTAAATTCGTTACTTTTACTTTGCATTTACCAATTGATATATTAACTTGGCTTAATACTTACATCAAAATGATCTTCACAGAAATAAAGTGTTGAATCACTAGATATAGTATGAGCATCTTGCCTTCTTGCTATTTCTAACCACTTTCTCCGTATTTGCTTATTGTTAGGAACATATATGAATAGTTTATTCGGTGTTTTAATCGTTGTACTTTTACATTGAGGCACTGCACAGTATTTGTAATACCAGGGATTCATTATTTTTTAATAAAAACAATGGACGGTCATAAACAAGCACGAATGTTTCGCAAGGCGTGACGTCATTCAAGACGCCATGACAGTTTTGGCGTTTTTCGATGTCATTTTGAGTTCATTTCTTAAAACGCAAAATTCATAGGTAAAATGACTTATTTTTCTTAAAATAATATATTTTTGGGGTAAAATAGATATCAAACTTTATTTTTAAACTATTTTCCAAATTTTGTCAACTAGCCATTCGAATATCCACATTAGTAGTTACGAATTAGTCGAAAAGTAAAATCATTCGAAGTCGGCATCACTAGTGTGAGTGAGTGGACTATGCAGCGCAGAGAGATCAAAGAGTAGGTAGAGTAGAGAGCAAAGAGAGTGGGTGCATTCTAGCAGAGCAATCGCTATCGCCAAGTCATCGAACACCACAGTATAACGGTAAGTAGTAGTTGATGTTTTGTCCTTTTCAGGACAGGCGAAGGACTACGCCATAAGCCCGAAGTACACATTGGGCCAACGCCTGGCCGCGCACGTTGGGCCAACGCGCACGGCCAGGGCATGTCGCTGTTTACACATTGGTGTACCGATCAGGGGCCGTACCGGCTAACGCATCGATTATCGAAAAGTCTGCCGGCTTTCAAATTAAAACAGATAAATCTAGCCCCAATTGGGCCAAAATGGCGAACCCCAATTCATGATGTCACACGAACATCGATATCGTCCAAATTACGTCAACAGAAAGTACAAAACGAAATTCCTTACTATGATTTTACTGTTTTAAGTTGAAACTCGGCAGACTTTTCGATAATCGATTCGTTAGCCGGTACGGCCCCAGTATGCATTGGCTCTCTAACAAAAGATGGACGTGGAATCTCTTGCAGCCGCGGCAATTTATTTATTTCTATTATTTATTAAACACACTTCTATAACTTTACTAAACATCTTTGACGTTAAATATGTTTTATTTATCTAGCTTAGTAACGTATTTTGTTTTGTTTTTATATTGTATAATATGCTTTGGATACCATATTATTTGTTCATTTCAGTATTTAAAACCGCACCTGACTTCATACTTAATACGTTTTTTTTTAAATATTAGATATGCGTACAAACTTTCAAGTTAGTTATTATGCAGATTTGAATATTTCATTTCTTGCATTTTAGAGCCGTTTATTTTCGAAGCTGTTTTTGTTTGGTTATTTTTAAGGTTTTTGAAGGGGGTTTTGTATTTTTAAAAACTTTTTTGTAGTACTTAGGTCTATTTAGTGACGATATTATTTAAGTTACAATAGCCTTATATCAACGGATTATCACCTTTTACAAAATACTGTATTCCTGACGCAGGGGCTTTAGTCGTTGAGGAGTTCTCCTTACTATCAGCTACAGTTCACCATAAATGTATTATGTTATAACGAACATGAAAAGCCTAACAACCAAATTCAAGTACCTACTTTATCGTATCGCACCAGTGAAACACGTAGTATTGAATAAATCCGATGATCATCTATGGTCTTCATCATCAGTTTCACCAAAACGGTATTTTCCATATGCAAATGCACAAGCTACTGAAGAAAATACCAAAATCGCTGTAGGTGTGCCTATAATATTTGAAGAGTTCCCTTGATTTCTCCAAGATTCCATCATCAGACCCTGACCTTATAACAATGGAACCAACTTGGAAGTATATGCTTTCAAACAAAAAAAGAATTTTTCAAATCGATCCAGCCGTCTTCGAGTAATCGAGTAACATACATAAAAACAAAGATTCTGATGACCTAAGACCCTTCTCCTTTTTTTGAAGTCGGTTAAAAAGGCGCCAACGTGTGAACGCTGCGCCAATGTGCGCGCCAAGATCCTTTGACGTGTGCACGAAAAACCGACAATACTCGGTTCGCCGGCCAACGTTGGCGCCAACTCCCAACTTACCGCCAAGTACCTAGGTGTTTACACGTTCGCCCAACGCGCTCGGCCAATGCGTTGGGCCAATGTGTACAGCGTACTTTAAGTACGCTGTACACATTTTCAAAGCTGTTTTTATTTGGTTATTTTTAAGATTTTTGAAGGGGGTTTTGTATTTTTAAAAACTTTTTTTTTTACTTTTTTGTAGTTGGTCTATTTAGTGACGATATTATTTAAGTTACAAAAGCCTTATATCAACGGATTATCACCTTTTACAAAATACTGTTTTCCCGACGCAGGGGCTTTAGTTGTTGAGGAGTTCTCCTTACTATCAGCTCCAGTTCACCATAATATGTATTGTATTATAACGAACATAAAAAGCCTAGCAACCAAATTCAAGTACCTACTTAATCGTGTCGCACCAGTGAAACACGTAGTTATGAATAAATCCGATGATCATCTATGGTCTATTCGTCATCAGTTTCACCAAAATGTTATTTTCCATATGCAAATGCACAAGCTACTGAAGAAAATACCAAAATCGCTGTAGGTGTGCCAATAATATTTGAAGACTTCCCTTGATTTCTCCAAGATTCCATCATCAGACCCTCCTGACCTTATAACAATGGGACCAACTTTGAAGTATATGCTTTTAAACAAAAAAAAGGATTTTTCAAATCGATCCAGCCGTCTTCGAGTAATCGAGTAACATACATGAAAACAAAGATTCTGATGAACTAAGAACCTTCTCCTTTTTTGAAGTCGGTTAAAAAGGCGCCAACGTGTGAACGCTGCGCCAAGATCCTTTGATGTGTGCACGAAAAACCGACAATACCCGGTTCGCCGGCCAACGTTGGCGCCAACTCCCAACATACCGCCAAGTAGGTCTTTACACGTTCGCCCGGGCGGACCTTTTTGGGGGGCGGCAAAATTTCACAAAATAATAAAAAAAATATAAGTGCTACACTGTCATTGATCGTTACAATTTTGACCATACCATCATCACCGTACAGCAAAGAGCGAGCGGCGCGCTTCGCACGCCTCGACTAGTCCACACTGTGATTGATTGTAATGATTTTAACCAAATCATCATCAACGAATGGCCCGGAGCGCTACGCAAGCCGCGACTAAGCCACGCTATCATTGATTGTAATGATTTTGACTAAACCACAGCATAAAGATTTTTTTCCTTACAGTAGGCCGACGCCTTTATTGTTGGGCGATACCGCCGCCTGTAGGGTATTTACGCAAATACGTAAGGGTTGTCACAAATTTACAATTTGGAAGGTGGATTTCTTTTACGACCCCCGGGTACATAATTAAAAGCATTGCGAAATTATATAAAATAATGAATTAGGGGTGGCATATTTTTAAATAAAGGTTTTAAAACATAAAGGTTTCAAACAGTTTTCTTTATATCACGAGTGAGTGCAGCAGCATCAATGTTATAAAATACGAAAAAATCAAAATGGCGGCCAACTTTCTTGTTTCTGGGCTGATTACGATGAAACTCGGTTTTTAGTACTATTTTGACAAGAAAACACCAACGCAATGTTAAAAATATGAAAAATCCAAGATGGCAGCCAACTTTTTTATTTGTTCTTCCTTTTTTCAACTGAGTTACATCGAAATCAACCTAAAGACAAAGGCGGCAGCCATTTTGACTCTTATCGATTAACATTGCGGAACTGTTTTCTTGTCAAAATAGTACCAAAAGCAGAGTTTCATTGAAATTGGCCCACAAACAAAAATGTTGACCGCCGTCTTGGATTTTTGACATTTTTAACGTTGCGTTGCTGTTTTCTTGTCAAAATAGTAGCAAAAACCGAGTTTCATCGAAATTGGCCCATAAACAAAAAAGTTGGCAGCCATCTTGGATTTTTGACATTTTTAACGTTGCGTTGCTGTTTTTCTGTCAAAATAGTACCAAAAATAAAGTTTGATCGAAATCGGCCTACAAACAAAAAAGTTGGCCGCCATCTTGGATTTTTGACATTTTTAACATTGTTCTGCTGTTTTTTTGTCAAAATAGTACCAAAAACCTAGTTTCAATTAAATCGGCCCACAAACAAAAAAGTTGGCCGCCATCTTGGATTTTTGACATTTTTAAAATTGCGTAGCTGTTTTCTTGTAAAAATAGTACCAAAAACCGAGATTCATCCAAATCGGCTCACAAATTAAAAAGTTGGCCGCCATCTTAGATTTTTTAAATTTTTAACATTGCTTTGCTGTTCTCTTGTCAAAATAGTACCGAAAACCGAGTTTCATCGAATCACCCCACAAACAAAAATGTTGGCCGCCATCTTGGATTTTTGACAGATTTTTAACATTGTGTTGCTGTTTTCTTGTCAAAATGGAACAAAAAAACGAGATTCATCGAAATCGCATTATTTATTTAATCTTTATGCTGTGACTAAACCATCATCACTGTATGGCTCGGAGCGCGCGGACTAGGCTACACCACAGAATAAAGAATTTCTTACAGTAGGCCGACGGAGACGTCTAGACAGGGCAATCGTGCGGGGCTTGAGGGGGGAGAGGTGAGTCGGACGAGCCCGAGCTGCATACTTCGCAGTTCTATGTAGCTCGAGTCGGGACACGTCTTCTAGGGCTACCGCGTCGTTACCCTTTTAATTTCCTATTAAATAAAGGGTATGATTTTATCAATTACCTAATAAATGTATTTTCGGTGACCTAATTAATCATATTTGTTCCTAAAATAGTAGATCTGTCACCTAAATTAAATCACAAAATAATATAAAAACGCTTACCTAAATATTAAGAATTACTTGGAAATAATATCAATCAGCAAATAATTATATTGGGTTTCAAAATAATAAAAGTGTCACTAAAAATGAATCACCAAACAATATAAAAATGTTTACCTAAAACTTATTTTTTAATCACTGAAAAATAATATTAATTTATTAAATAATTGAACTGAAATTTGACGATACAAAATTAATTAAATAGAACTGCCATAGGTTTTATTATAATAATGTACTTTATTAAATCAAACATTGCACTGTAAAAAACTAACATAAAGAACAAAAGATTTTTAGAGGGACACCGTCTTTCTCGTTTTGACCAATGGTGGTGGGATTTCAATTTCTAAACGGATTGCTAAATTTTTATTAAAAGTACATAATATGCAAACACATTATAAGGATAATGTGTTTGCATATTATGTACTTTTCATAAAAATTGGGACAGTTAAATTTTCCATTTATCTAATCATTATTGAGAGGCAAAGCTACCTTCAATACTTCTTACTTCATACAATTTTAATTAGTTTTTGAGCAAAATCTAACTAAAATTGTATTCGTTGAAGTCGGTCCAAGGATTGTCAAAGTGCATAACCCGCCAATTTGACTCCACCCCTGCTAGGTATTTTTTCTTTGAATTAAGAAACCGATCTATTTAATAAGTGACAGACCTATTATTTTGATGATTGAACGAATTAAATGATGTAATAGTTTGTTGATTAGATTTTAGAGGACGGATCTAATATTCAGGCTATAGAAAAAAGTGATCAAACTATTATTTAAGATACATACGAGTATTTACATTAATCTAATGATTGATACTTAGAGACAGTTTTGATGAATAGGTGACTAATATATTTCTTGGGAATAGATATTATTATTAGGATATTGCAGATTAGTGACACATCTAAACTTAGGTGACAGAAAAAATTGTTCCCTTAAATAAATAATGCGATTTCGATGAATCTCGTTTTTTTGTTCCATTTTGACAAGAAAACAGCAACACAATGTTAAAAATCTGTCAAAAATCCAAGATGGCGGCCAACATTTTTGTTTGTGGGGTGATTCGATGAAACTCGGTTTTCGGTACTATTTTGACAAGAGAACAGCAAAGCAATGTTAAAAATTTAAAAAATCCAAGATGGCGGCCAACTTTTTAATTTGTGAGCCGATTTGGATGAATCTCGGTTTTTGGTACTATTTTTACAAGAAAACAGCTACGCAATTTTAAAAATGTCAAAAATCCAAGATGGCGGCCAACTTTTTTGTTTGTGGGCCGATTTAATTGAAACTCGGTTTTTGGTACTATTTTGACAAAAAAACAGCAGAACAATGTTAAAAATGTCAAAAATCCAAGATGGCGGCCAACTTTTTTGTTTGTAGGCCGATTTCGATCAAACTTTATTTTTGGTACTATTTTGACAGAAAAACAGCAACGCAACGTTAAAAATGTCAAAAATCCAAGATGGCTGCCAACTTTTTTGTTTGTGGGCCGATTTCAATGAAACTCGGTTTTTGCTACTTTTTTGACAAAAAAAAAGCAACGCAATGTTAAAAATGTAAAAAAATCCAAGATAGCGGCCAGCTATTTTGTTTGTGGGCCAATTTCGATGAAACTCGGTTTTTGCTACTATTTTGACAAGAAAACAGCAACGCAACGTTAAAAATGTTAAAAATCCAAGACGGCGGTCAACATTTTTGTTTGTGGGCCAATTTCAATGAAACTCGGCTTTTGGTACTATTTTGACAAGAAAACAGTACCGTTTTTTCATATTTTATAACATTGATGCTGCTGCACTCACTCGTGATATAAAGAAAACCGTTTGAAACCTTTATGTTTTAAAACCTTTATTTAAAAATATGCCACCCCTAATTCATTATTTTATATAATTTCGCAATGCTTTTAATTATGTACCCGGGGGTCGTAAAAGAAATCCACCTTCCAAATTGTAAATTTGTGACAACCCTTACGTATTTGCGTAAATACCCTACAGGCGGCGGTATCGCCCAACAATAAAGGCGTCGGCCTACTGTAAGGAAAAAAAATCTTTATGCTGTGGCTACACTATCGTTAATAGTAATGATTTTGACCAAACTATCATCACCGTATGGCGCACGGCTACATAAAAGATTATGCACCGAAAAAAACCCGAAGAGGAGTTAGTTTTTAGTAAATAAAAAAGGTAAGTAATGACTATTTTTGGCCGGATGCGCGCGGCGCGCTTCGCACGCCGCGACAAAGCTACACTATCGTTGATAATAATGATTTTGACCAAACTATCATCACCGTATGGCCCGGAGCCTTAGAGTAAGACGCGCTTCGCCCGGAGCATGCAGCTACATCCGAAAAAACCCGAAGAGTTAATTTTTTGTAAATAAATAAGGTAGGTAATGATTATTTTTTTAAAGAAATTACTGATTTTCTTGACTTATAAGAAAAATAGCGGCACAAACACACGCTACGCCACTGTTGAAGCACGAATAAATAGAAACACTAGTCGATTTTCATACAAACGAGGTAACTTTGAAGCCTTGGTTCTTCGCCAGGGTTGATCAAGCTGTGATCTGATTATGGCTATCCAATCCAGGTAGTGTATGGAGGATATCCAGATCGCTATCCACACCCAACTGCCCCCTTATCCAAATGGCCATTCTACTAAAATTAACGCTAGTACGCTAGTAAAATAGAATGACAATATATGGGATTGACAGAAGCTAAGCGTTAGCTTATGTCTATCCCATACATAGTGTGACAGCCGTGACGTCACATTACGTGAGAGAAACATGGAACATCAAGATGACCAATTTAGTCGCTGGCTGTCAAGTCACCACCGTGGCGAAATGGTGTGGCTTCTCGCTTTATACACGAGAGCCCGCGGTTCGATCCTCTGTCAGACCAAAGCATTTTGATGGTTTTTACGATATTTCTAGAATGTTTACATATTTATACAAGGTTTCTTTACATATTTGATAGAGAAATAGAACATTCTAGTATCGTCGGGAAATAATGGAAAAGATGAAAAAGGACAGGAAATGGTTACAAAAGACAAACGAATAACGAAATGACTATCGAAATTAGAGTTACTAGAAGGTTCTATGGGGTCTATAAGCAGCGGCGAAACGCACAATCGATGTAGTTCAATAGAAGTACTATGCGTGCCAAATAAGAATAGTATCGACAACTTCACGTCACTGGTCATTTTTGTACTGCTAGCAAAAAATCCAATGATCGTTTGCCATGCTGATCGATGCCAGCAAGAATAAAAATCGTATTTTTATCTATTTTGTTTCTTTTTATGCACATCCTATACATTATGAAGTTATCAATTCTACCAAGCAGTAACAAAATTGTCCAGTGCCGTGAAGTTGCCGATACTATTCTTATTTGGCGCGCATAGTAGTTGGAGAAAGAGGAAAGGAAAAGAACAAGAAGAAGGGAGATGAAGGAGTTGTAAAGTAGCAGTGAAGAAGTGTAATAGTCAGAAGAAGAGATGGTTGAAGAAGTAGTGAAGAAGAGGAGTTTCGAGGTGAGTTACTAGCGATAGCACCTGAGAAGAGGATGTCGTCGAGTTCAGCGCCGAGAGGCTACGTCGTTCGGACGTGACGCTACTTGGAAGGGCGGACCGCAACGTCGGCGGAGAAGAATGTCATCGAGTAACAGCGCTGGGTGGTTACGTCATTCGCAGGAAGACTACTCCACACAGAAGAGCGGACTGCGACATTCAGTGTTTTTGGTAATAAAGCGTCGTCTCTGCAACCACAGTGTTTACTTCCAATCCCGGTACCCCGCGTCCGTAACAATAGTAATTTTAATGGCCAACCCAAATGGCCATTCTACTTAAATCAACGCTAGTAGAATAGAATGACAACGGGATTCACAGAAGCTAAGCGTTAGCTTATGTCAATCCCATATTTCCATACATAGTAATTCTATGACAACACTTGACGTGCCGGACTACAGCTGCGCCACAAAAAAAGTTAGAAATCTGACTTTTTGACTATGCCATGATGAAGACGATAGTTTGTCGGAATTTGTCGCCAAAAAACCAGAATTTGTCGGGCTTGCGTTTAGGAGATACGTGTGGCGCAGCTGTAGAGACGTCTCAACAGCTGCGCCACACAGATCTCGCAAACGGAAGGTCGTGGCGAAAATCTGATTACTCGTATGTGTAGACTGTAGTTTGTCGGATTTTGTCACCAAGAACCAGATTTTATCGGTCTTGCGTCGACAGAACCGTAAAAATCCGACAAAGTATCGTTTTCGAGATCTGTGTGGCTTTAGCTGTAGAGACATCTCTACAGCTGCGCCACACGTATCTCCTAAACGCAAACCCGACAAATTCTGGTTTTTGGCGACAAATTCCGACAAACTATCGTCTTCATCATGGCATAGTCAAAAAGTCAGATTTCCAACTTTTTTTTTGTAGCCCAGCTGTAGTCCGGCGCGTATGTCACAGAATAGAAATTACTATGTTCAACGTGCCGGACTACAGCTGCGCCACAAAAAAAAAGTTGGAAATCTGACATTTTGACTATGCCATGATGAAGTCTATAGTTTTTGTCGGAGTTTGTCGCCAAAAACCAGAGTTTGTCGGTCTAGCGTTTAGGAGATACGTGTGGCGCAGCTGTAGAGACGTCTCTACAGCTGAAAACAGAAAAAAAATCTAGTGCCTAAACTACCACCTCAATAAAGAAACCAAAAACGGTGTTCTATTCTTCTTGTTATTTCTCATTAGCATAAAAAGTTTGAAAATCGCACATTTACGCGTTATTGAATAATACCTACCCACTTGAAGGTGAGGCTGACCAAGTCATGACTTTGACGGTCAGCAGGATAAAAATTAATCTCAAAGTCGTAAGAGCCTTTACCTACATGCCGAAGTATGGGACATTTACCTTGTTTGTTTTTTTGAGACCTTTTTTAAATAATTTTACTTCAACACATATGTCTTAAATTACCTAAATTTATTATTAAAATGTAGTAGTACCTCGGGTAAAAAAATATTTCCCCGTGGTACTACTGGATCGATTGGTAGTACGACGGGAATTTTTTTTTACCCATGGTACTACTGGTAGCAATACTGGTAGTACCACGGGCAACAAAAGAAAATATCAGAGATTATTTAGATCCTAGCCCAATGAATAATTAGTGCGGTTACTGAAGTACATGCTCTGAAAATTTCAGCTATTTTTTTTTTGTATTAAAGTAAATATCAATTAAAATCAAAAACAACTATCAGTATTCCGATTAACCAGCCATTTCTAATGTCCCCACATTCTCTTTGGTCCCCACCCTACTGGGACACAAGGACACAAAGAAACACACAAGCCTTCCATAGTGGTAGATAAATTCGTCCAAGGCGGGCCATTATCCACGTAAGGAAGATGGGCCATTATCCACGCGGGCCGAAAGCAGATCGGTGGGTGTTAACGACTGCAAATGCAGCCGGGACCACGGCTTAGGCTGCCCTTTGAAGCACGGAGGAGTTCAAGATAATAAATTTTTGGTCACCCATCCCATGACCGACCAGCGTTTCTTTCAGGAGCTCTCGGAAATTCAAATTGAAAAGCCCCTAGAATGCGTTTCATCGGATACTTCCTATCGAGTCTACCTTTTATGGCAGAACTTTTTATGTCATAATTTTATTATGCATAACAACTAATGGCATAAACTTCATGTCGCAGAAAATCGTTTGGCATACACTCATTTATCATACACTTAAAAAGCATAATTTTGTAAGCCAGAATCATCTTTTGGCATACATTTCATATCCGTAATAATTAAATAGTAGAACCATCATATCGCAGAAAGTTCACAGTCAGAACCATCATATCGCAGACAGTTTATAGTCAGAATTATGTTTTGGCATACATTTAACAGAAAATTCATATCTAGAATAATTTTGTATTTCTTACACGCATGTTTCATGCTGCATGCATCCTTACATGCAGACAAATAAACATGCATGCAAGCAAGCATGCAACATGCAAGCAAGCATGCAGCATGCAGCATGCAAGCAAGCATGCAGCATGCAGCATGCAAGCAAGCATGCAGCATGCATGCAAGCATTGTGGAGCTCCGCTCGCTTCGCTCGCTCCGCTGCGAGTGGTCAAAACACTAACCTAACCTAACCTACTGGTAGGTGCATTAAAAGTTTTTCTTTATAGCGGGGGGCCTCAGGCCCCCCGACCCCCCCGAGCAGGGGGGCCAGCCCCCCTGCAAGCATGCAAGCAGCACAAACAAGCATTCAAGCATGCATGCATGTAAGCAAGCAGCATGCATATCGGTTTTGCAGCGATTCGTTCTGTTGTTGACTTTTGTAGCACAACATTTACAAAAATTCAACATTTGACTTTTTAAGACAAATTTTTAATTCAATTTTTTAGAGATTACGATATGCCTGATGACATTATTCTTAATGAAATTCTGCCATATTCGTAGTATACCATGTGAAAATTATACCAAATAATTGTCGACTAAATAAACGTTATGACAAACGAAATTCTGTGAATAAAATTTTTGCCAAAGGTATTTATGCCTAATGAAATTCTGCCATCTGAATAGTATGCCATTGTAAATTCGGACATGTAAACATTCTGCCAAACAATAATTATATTAAACAATTTTTATGCCTTAAAAATATTCGTTTAAAGAAGATTCTGCCAAGTGTGTTCTGCCAAATAAATTTCGGAGCATCAAGTTTCTGCCAGATAGAGGTAACCCCTTCCTATCACGTTATGTTGGCAGTAGGTACCGTCATTGTAATCTTATTGCGATGGATTAAGGTTCAAAATTGAATAGATTTTCGGAAAACCAACATAACGGCATTGTAAATAACCGATGAAACGCATTCTTTTGGAGACCTTTAGACGTGCCGGACTACAGCTGCGCCACAAAAAAAGTTGGAAATCTGACTTTTTGACTATGCCATGATGAAGACGATAGTTTGTCGGAATTTGTCGCACAAAAACCAGAATTTGTCGGGCTTGCGTTTAGGAGATACGTGTGGCGCAGCTGTAGAGACGTCTCTACAGCTGAGCCACACAGATCTCGAAAACGGAAGGTCGTAGCGAAAATCTGATTACTCGTATCTGCAGCCGTTAATTTGTCGGAATTTGTCGCACAAAAACCAGAATTTGTCGGGCTTGCGTTTAGGAGATACGTGTGGCGCAGCTGTAGAGACGTCTCTACAGCTGAGCCACACAGATCTCGAAAACGGAAGGTCGTACCAGAAATCTGATTACTCGTATGTGCAGCCGTTAATTTGTCGGATTTTGTCACCAAGAACCAGATTTTGTCGGTCTTGCGTTTAGGAGATATGTGAGGATACGCTGTGGAGACTTTTCTACCGGGATCTTGAGAAAGGAAGGTCGTAGCGAAAATCTGATAACTCGAGTGTGTAGCCGTTAGTTTGTCGGAATTTGTCACCAAGAATCAGAGTTTGTCAATCTTGCGTTTAGGAGATATGTGAGGATGCGCTGTGGAGACCTTTTTACCTGGATCTCGAGAACGAAAGGTCGTAAGCGTATCCTCACATATCTCCTAAACGCAAGATCGACAAAATCTGGTTCTTGGTGACAAAATCCGACAAACTACCGGCTACACATACGAGTTATCAGATTTTCGCTACGACCTTCCTTTCTCAAGATCCAGGTAGAAAAGTCTCCACAGCGTATCCTCACATATCTCCTAAACGCAAGACCGACAAAATCTGGTTCTTGGTGACAAAATCCGACAAATTAACGGCTGCACACACGAGTAATCAGATTTTCGCTACGACCTTCCGTTTTTGAAATCTGTGTGGCTCAGCTGTAGAGACGTCTCTACAGCTGCGCCACACGTATCTCCAAAACGCAAGCCCGACAAATTCTGGTTTTTGTGCGATAAATTCCGACAAATTAACGGCTGCACACACGAGTAATCAGATTTTCGCTACGACCTTCCGTTTTCGAGATCTGTGTGGTGCAGCTGTAGAGACGTCTCTACAGCTGGGCCACACGTATCTCCTAAACGCAAGACCGACAAATTCTGGTTTTTGTGCGACAAATTCCGACAAATTATCGACTTCATCATGGCATAGTCAAAAAGTCAGATTTCCAACTTTTTTTTTTGTGGCGCAGCTGTAGTCCGGCACGTCTAATTATTGGAATCTCAAGTAACTTTTCATTAAAACACCTTTATTATTTATTGGTTTATTCAAACACAAAATTGAAAGACTGACATTTAATCGGACCCAAAATGCATTCGGAAACCTATTTGATTGCTTAGATTCCCGAATCATTACGAAATTAGTTCAGATAACATTAAACAAAAAACATTAAAATGTTACTAACAGCGATTCACCTTTTTCCTAGAATCTACTCAGTAATACTCAGATTCCATAGCGCACATTTAGAACATCCGACACTGGTTTCCATCACAGAGATTTCATTACCTACTTGAAGATTACTTAAAAACATAGAAATATTCTATTCATCATCTAGCAATGTAAATTGATGCATTACTGCCTAAAATTAATAAGGGTCCAACTGCCTTGTGCTTGCAAAATATACCTTCAGAGAAAAGAGTTGTGCTGTTAATCCTCACTTGCATACATCACCTTGCGCTGCCCCATACACTGTGCACATTGTCACGAGGTAGTATTTTGTAGGCACAAGTAACAGCCCCGTGAACGCCTACGCTACGGCAACAGTTCACTTGAGATTGTACTTACCTATTTATAAGTGCCGTGGCTTATTACCCATCTAACCCAGAGATGTTTCATGTTGTGACTAAGTTTAATGACAATGTATCCTAAACATGTCTGTAATACTAGTAAACTAAGTAATATATATTAATTTGTAAGTTAGTAACTTTATCAAAATACAAAATGTACTTAACAATTTTAATGCAAAAAATATAAAAGACAAAACTAGGTATGTATTTTTCTTAAATAAATATTTTATCTATCATTAGTGTTGTTTTTCCAAAAAATTAAATTATATAAAATTTTACATGAAATGTCTTATAACCTGAAATGGTGAAGCGATACTGACTAAATTTTACTTAATTTATGTATTCTATTGTAACTCTGTTCTTTTCCTTCATGTTCATATAAAACAGAAGAGTTCAGCCGTTCAGAGTTCTGCGTTCGTTATTTGTAACGTTTCAACCTATTAGCGCTGCGGAGAGGATAGGCAGTCGAAACGCGCCATTAGTAAGTACAATTGAAGAACGCAGAACTCGAACAGCTGAACTCAGTCTGTCAGCGCGGGGAATGGTATAGTATAAATTGAGGATGAAACCCATTTTTATCGGAAACTTAAGTACTTGATACAACTGCTGTATTTACATTACAAGGCAGTGGTATGATCGCAAAAAAAAAACAATAGAAAAGCTCAATATCTTATTATATTGTACAGATAAACAAAACATAATTGTCACTTTCTTAAATTAATGTTTGTTTTTATCTCCTAATAGTAGCTTAGCATTCCGTATCTAAAGTGAACTGTTACCAAGTTTAATGTTATCACGCTATTTAGTCCTGCATCTCTTCGGGCAGCTCGTGAGGGTTGAGGATGCCCGGCACCGACAGCTGCACCCGCCGCTTTAGTTCCTGAGCTTGGCGGAGTGCCATCAGTCGCTCTTCCAGATACAGGTCACTGTCATCTTCACCTGTGTACTCCTGAAAAAGATATAAAACATGTCAATAAAGCAGCCTGAGGGCACACCCCGGGCATTCCATACAAGCGCCGCGTTTAACTACCTATTACACAGACGCTACACAGTCAGTGACGTTTTTGTTGAGAGCAGTTTATAAAAACGGACGGGCCTCAGTGACATTAGCTTAGCGTAGGGTTCTTTTCACTCGCACGCAGTCGCTCGTCACGCGTCTCTCAGCCGCGGCGCTCGGTGACGCGAGCGAGCGAGCGTGACGAACCTTATGCTAAAGATGGCTAAAGTAACCAATGTCGAATTTCGGTTGATAATGAATCAGTCGCTTCACTGTCACTCGGCCGGTCTGCGCAGACCCTAATTCGTGGATTAGTCCTTGTAAAATCATTGCAAACAATTTTATAATAAGTATCTTATCTTCTTTTATTTACTTTTATGATTCCCACACGTAAATCTTGAAACACCTTTATGGATAATACAGAAATGATTATAACAAAGGGTTTTTGGTGTTAATAATTGGTTTTTTATTTTCATTTTGGATTACCCAATGTTTGACACCATTGCAGCTACTGCTATGGACACTAAATAAGTTCACACATGAGAAAAGATATACAGCTGGCTTAGCATCTCGACTATTTGTCATACTTATCTCACGGTGTCTGCCCCATATCGTGCTAACACGAGAAAAGTGTCGAGGTTTATTAACTCATTTTTCAACACACAGAGTTAGTTATTCCACTAATTTGTCGATTTGCCATTAACATGGCAATGGGGAATGTCCGAAAAAAATAAAATTGGCTGAATATTTTTTTATAGGTAGGAATAAGCTCCCTTTGCTTTGTAATAGAAAAAAGATTCAGAATTTTGGGTTACATAATTAAATAAAAAAAAATTAAAGTCTCTTCGACTTCACAAATATACGAAAGTAACAGCAGAATGGAGATTATACCTTTGCCATCACCTGCCACAACCACAACATGATATTAAAAGAAATTAACACAAAATGTCAAAACTTTTTTTTAAATACTTGCTGTAGTTGAGGCAAGTGGTGGCAAAGGTATAATCTCCATTCAGCTGTTACTTTCGTACTTTTGTTAAGTCAAACTAGTCAAAGAGACTTAATTATTATCATACTAAATGCTCCGAGCGACTGCGAGTGACTCGGTAGCTCAGCGGTCAGAGCATTGGACCGGATATCCAAAGGTCGCGGGTTCGATTCCCGTCCGAGAATTGATCTGGAGCGAGTCGTATTGTTCTAGTATATTATTTAGTATTGTATAAAAATAGAATTGTAAATGCAAAAATCTCAAATTTAAAAATCATAGTATACTTACTCTTATCTGAACTAAGAAATCTCTTAGGTGATCCTTGAAAGCAGGAATATCGTGGTTCAGATTAAATAAGCCTTGAACAGTTATTTTAATCTGATTGTCTGTTAAATGAGGGAATGCTATTTTCAAGAGGTTTGCCACATATTCCTGAAATTATAAAAGAATATTGTAAATCTGTCTGATTGAAATATGTAAACTGAATTTGCATTTAAGTTCAAAGTATTAAATACCTGTATGTATACAACATTGTCCGGAGTCGGTCCAAGGGGAACAGTAACACGGCCAGATTCTACTAACGAAAAGATGTATGCCAAAATGGTAGCATGCATAGTTAGGCCGGCACCATGGGAGGTGTCAGTCACAACACTGAATACATGTTCCAGGATGTCACACAAGTATGTTTGGTAGAAACTTTGCGCTGCTTGAGGATGTAGTTCCATATTTTGAAGCAAGCCGTACAATATCTGTAGACCTGTGTCAGCCACATTTCGCATTGTATGCTTAAATGCCCAAATGATTGAATCCAGCACCAACTTAAATTGTGCTGGTGGTATACTGAGGAATGCCTTAAAGCAATTTGTGTTCACAGCTTGCAGCAGTAAGAAGAATTCTGTTCTGTGTTCCGGATATTCTTCAAAGTCTTTGTTGATCATCTCAAGAGTGCATTCAAAAACGGCATCGAAAATTTTGGGTACTTCCGAAGTAATATAACCACCAAGTTTGTACACAATGGCAGCCATACATGATAATACTTCAGGTTCCCGTGCATCAGGAACTGAAGTCCTCTGATAATCCAACAGAACAGCATCTAAGAGAGGAGGTATGAAGTTTTCCAACACCATATTGCAATCAAACGAACGGGAGACCCAACTTGCAATCAGTTTCAAAGTTTCTTTCTTTATTATTCTCATGTTCTTGATGAGAGGCTGTTTTGTGACTACAACCCCGTTAAGAGCAATAGCTTGGCTAATATTTTCAGACATCACTTTGTAAACATTAAGCATGTCTAAGTATATTCTTCCCAGCTGTACGACATATGGGTTTCCTAATGCTCGACATGCACGTACATTTGTTTTAAGAATACTCACAAGCTGTTTAACTGCTTCGGGGTCTTTTAGGATGTCAACATTGTGAGAAGCTTGAGAAATAATATCATCCCAAACTTGATTAGGAAGAAGCATGTATTTTTCGATGAGCTGTTCTTGAGCTACCTGGTCAATTTGAGCACTTATCATGTAGCCAACAGCTTCATAAAAGGTATGCACTTGTAATGTTTGAAGGTCGCAAATAATAGAACTGATCGTACTTAATATTTCTTCAATAAATGGACATGCTTCGCCAACCTGAGTTGTTACAAAGTGTCGGCGGCATTTCAGTGCAATTTTAATAAATGTGTCACAAGCCATATCTTGGACACCATCGTGAGTCTCATGCATAAATTCAAAAAGTTTATTTACAACAGTTTTCAAAAACTTCCAGTGTGCTCTTAAGAAGCGTGGATATTGTCCTACAACATACATAATGTTGCTGGCAATGATGGCTTTGTTATCCTTACCTTTCTTTTGTTCACACAGACCCAAAAGTTCTTTAATGACAACAACTAAAAATCGTTTCTCATCTTCTTCCATCATAGCTCCAGAAATAGAGCCAATAGCCCAGCAAAGTGTGTTAAGATTTTTCCAGGACCATTCTGTACCATTTACTTGGTTTTGCAATTTTTCTGTCATTATACGCTCTGTGTCCTGGTAATCCAAGTGAGTGAGGTATACAAGCGTTTCTCTCATGTTCTTGTAAAGATTAATGGAATCCGTATCCTTCATGAACTCCCTGACAACTTCTCCGTTTTCATTTTCAACCACAAGTACTTCTTCTGGCTTCGCCATTCGAGATATCATTATGTAGCGTACACTGCTTAACACATCAGCATACAATGCTCTTCCCCCAACACTTTTTCCCAAACTATACAAACTTGACGAATGGGGACTTATTTTATACAGATCTGCAGCTAATGCATTCCAAAATTCTAAACAAATTTTGAAGATCTCTACTTCCTCTACTTCTGATATCAAAACAAGGTATCGAAGAGCATTCATGAGTGTTGATGTCAAACCTCTTTTCTCTATTAGTAATCCATGTTCTTTCAGGTATGTACAGAGGAAGAGGGTGAGGTTCTGTATGAACACCTGTTCTTGATCCCGACCTGCAGCATAGGCCTCACGGATATTGGTAGACAACGGCAACATCACCTCTAACTGCTCCATTGTTTGTACAAGTAATGCCACAAATTGATCTTCATAATTGCTAACAGTCACTCCAGCAATTTCAGTCAAACAACTCAATGTTACATTTCTAAACATAGGTACATTAAGGAATTTGAAAATGAGAGTGCTTATTAGTTTCATCTCAAATATATAGCCCAGAGGGATCCAATTTAAGAATCTTAACAGCGTGTGAAGTGTGGCATCTACCAATGTAGCATTTTGTGAATTTTCAAGAACAAACTGACAAAGTTGAAATATTTGATTGAATTCTGAACACATAGTGTCCTTTAAATGTTTGGCTTTCGTCTGTGTGAGCTGCCCCGTACTGAACACAAATACTTCTTCACTGAGAAGTTTTAATATGACCATGTTGTTTTGGCAAAGGCTTTCATTAGTCTTGGATGCTCCCACTATATCACTTATAAATGTTTGCCAATTGTGTGGCCACTCTCTTTTTAATACTTGAATTAGAATCATGTTTAGTTTCTTCAAGTAGACTTTGTTGCTCTCCATAGTAACCGGGTCAGATGAGTTTTTTATAATGAGTCCCACGATATATTTTTTTATACCTTCACATTGATTTCTAGGCAATACTTTCCACCTGGTTTGAATCACCTGTTCTAATATTTGTAATGCATAGTACTTCGTCTCTTGGTTTTGTGAGTACTCCAATATAGTATCGACACGGGTCCATGCATCGGGATGTTCTTTCAATGCTGTCAATATATCTTGGGCAAGGCGCTGCTGTTCTCCAACAGATGAATACAGGCATCCAACAATATTATCCAGCAAATTGATATCTAGTTTTTGGTTGAAATCTAACAGCTTAGATGCTTGTTGCTCTAATGTTGCCATTCTGATTTTAGTACAACTTACTTAAAATTTGTTCCCCTTGTATAAAGCCAAACTTATATTGTTTTATGCACATTCATTCCTCACCATATACGAACACTGAAAAAAACAAAACACCAAATTATGAATAAATATAGGTATAACCTCCAAATAAAGTAAATTATGCCGAAATAACAAATGTCAATTTATGCTTACTGGCGATAAAATAAATAACATTTTCACGGTTTATTAGTATAATCAGCTTAATATAAATAGGTACCGAAAACTGAAAACATTTCAGAGGGAAAGGGGATAATGCACACACACCCGTTCTCTGCGATCTGTTGTCAGGAAACCAGTGAATTATGTTTTGATTACGAACGCACTATAGACGCTTTTCGAGTTATTGTATTTTATCGTAATACGTCGCTAACGATAATAAAACTTACCCGAGTAAATAATTTGCGGCGCAATCAGTCTAACGCACTTCCATACATACTAGTCCGTCCGTTGTTTTCGTGAAGCTTGAAAAGGCGTACATACATGACATGTAATTGTCTATGCTTCTTTTTTGCTTGCCTTCTTTTCTAAGTTATCTTGGTTATTTTTAACAAACAATAGACGTTTTCGTAGAATGTTATTATATTTATAAATTATGAACAATAATTTTACTTTTAAAGTAAATACTTCCGAGATTTCTCTTCAAGTCAGTTCAAATTATTTTAAACCAGAGATTTTTTAGGGTTATAATAGACCATCAAATACCATAGATCATATCACTTTTATTTCTTAAATCTGTCTGCCTTCTGCCAAGTGCCACCTTGTTTTGAAGGTGTTCACATCACGAACGCTTTTTTAAACGCCCGTGTTTTTAAAATTAGACTATAATTGTCGCAATCGCTTTTGTTTGACAGATGGATGTAACACATTGCTGCATTTCTTTGGTAAGTTTTTATTTGTGCCAAAAAGAAACTTCAATGGACATCCTGAAAGCGATTGCGATAGATTTTAAAATTAAGGCGGGTCCATAGCTCGTGTTTTGCTCTACACCAGGGGTCTCCAAACTACGGCCCGCGGGCCAGATCCGGCCCGCGAGCACCATCAATCCAGCCCGCGAAAGCAGGCCAAATCGTACCAACAAAGCTGTAATTTACAGTATGTTGGTACGGAGCTAGCTAGATCATGGCCCTTGAGACTTAGTGGAGGAGTAGGTCTGGCCCTTTTGCTAAAAAGTTTGGAGACCCATGCTCTACACAATCAACAAAAACATCTCCACAAAACATTGTTTCGCGAAACATTTTTGTGTAGAGAAACAATGTTTTTGCTTTCCATGCCCGATGGAAAACACATACACAAAACATCAGTGTGACCAGATTAAATTTTACGAAAATACCGAAGCACCTCAAAAAATACTGAAATATACCAACTGCACATGCAAAATATACCGGTAAAAATACTGATTCTCAAAACAGGTTTTATTAATTTATCATCACAATAAATGTAAAATTGTACCTATTTTATTAACATTCTATTCGCAGGCAAACTAGACATGTGTTCCCGATGGATGCGTCAAGTAAAATAAACCAAAAAAAAAGACGCTTTACCTAATTCTCCTAGCAAAAATGGAAACAAAAAAATGTCACTGTTAAACTGACCTTGACAGTTACATTTTCAGATATACCTAAACCTTTGGTAACTTATAAATTTATTTCATACATTTTCGAGTCATGATAAGTACTATCCCCGTCAATTGGTAATGCGCCTGGTGGCCATGATTTTAACCTCAAGAACAAAAAAACTATTGTAAATTTTTTATATACCTAGACCCTTAGACCTAGACCCTATCTTATTGAAAATAATAATTCAATAATTAATATATTAGATTACCTATTAGAATTTTCTTGTTTCATGACTTTTTAGTTGCGGATCACGTCAACGTGGATGTTAATGTGACAAGGTTCCAGTAGGCTAACATAAAATGCTAAATTGGCAACACTGAAGTTTTGTCTACACAAACCACGCAATCGCTGTGGATGGCGTGTGTATAGAAATATGTTTCGGAAACAATGTTTTGTGTAGATGTTTTTGTTGATTGTGTAGAGCAAAACATGTGCTATGGACCCGCCCTTAGACAATAGAAAGGCAGATTATATGATTTATCACCAAGAAGCTTATACCCCCAATGGAGTTTGCACGGCTAGTGTCATAGTGAAGATAGAAAAAATGTCCTTGAGTGACGTTACGGCTTATTACTATCTCTTTCTTTAGTGTGACCAGTACCAGCGTTAGGGAGGGGCGAGCACGGGCAACCGCCCGGGGCGCCGGATATAAAGGGGCGCCGCAGGCGTCCCTTTATACACACTCGCTCATTGAACGACTCCTACAATTACTATCGTAAATTCCCTTTTAGCGACAAAATCGTTATGGTGGCAACACATAATCAGAACAACTTGGCAATATCTCGCCGAAATTTTATCGCTGGCTACAATGTGCCGTTTAAGTAAGATTTGGCCATTGTAAAATCCAGGAGCGGCCTTAGGGCGGTGCAAGCGGTGCGACTGCACTGGGCGCCCCCGTGTGTGGGGCGTTGAAAACGCCCGATCACCGGTCGACTATCAATCGTATTGTTGCCTGCGGACGGAGCGACGACGCGACGAATGAAACTGACCAAAAGTCGCACTGCGCGGCCATTTTTTAGTAAAAACAAGCAAGATTAGTGGATTAACTGACTAAAAATCGCACTGCACGGCTGTTTTTTTACTATAAACAAGCAAGATCGCGGCGGCTGTCTTTTTATTATAAACAAGCAAGATTACAGGATAAGTAGGTAAAACTGACTAAAAATCGCGCTGCGCGGCTCTTTTTTACTATAAACAAGCAAGGTTACAAAATTAGTAGTTGAAACTGACTAAAAATCGCGCTGCGCGACTGTTTTTTTTTACTATAAGCAAGCAAGATTACAAAATTAGTAGTTGAAACTGACTAAAACTCGAGCTGAGCAGCCGTTTAATTACTGTAAACAAGCAAGATTACAGGATTAGTAGGTGAAACTGACTAAAAATCGCGCCGCGCGGCCGTTGTTTTTACTGTAATACGCAAAATTAGAAGATTAGTAGATGAAACTGACTAAAAATTGCGCTGCGCGGCTGATTTTTTAACTATAAACAAGCAAGTTTACAAGATTAGTAGATGAAACTGACTAAAAATCGCGCTGCGCGGCCGTTTTTTTTTACTTTAAACAAGCAAGATTATAAGGTTAGTAAGTGAATCTGACTAAAAATCGCCCTGCGCGGGTTTTTTTTTTACTAACAGGCAAAGCTGAAAATCATGGAATCGCAGATAGAGGGCGCCCCGTAGAAATGTCGCCCAGGGGCGCTGGTAGTGCTAAAACCGGCACTGAGTGTGACAATACGTGTTCGATGTTCGTCGTTCGTTCGTTCGTGCCTAGTTTAGATACTCGCCGAGTACAGACGAATAGGCACGAAGACGAGTATGTAAACACCATATTCGGGTATATTCGGTACTCGCCGCGAATATTCGTCTGTTCTCCGTGCAGTGTCGGTTTTTTGACGCAGATCAAAGGATTATTCGTACGTATTCGCGGCGGTGTTTACATAATCGTCATTGTTCACGAACATTGTCACCATAAACATCGGTTGCATAAAGATTAAAAATCCAATAATGATGCTTGGGTTCGTTTAATGAAGGTATCCATTGCAGAATTAAATAAAGAAGAGATTCGCTAATGGTGTTGTTAAAGTTTTACTTTTGTAAGTCGATATACATTTAATATGCGTGATGCCGAAGCAGCAAGTCGCACGTCATCCATTTCTGAAAGTTCAATGTTCACTGAATATAGACGAATATATAAACGGGTCTGTATTCGTGCCCAAATTACTCGGCGAGTTACTCGACGAGTATGTTCGCCGATAATCTAAATGAGGCATGAAAGTTCTATGTTCAATGAATATAGACGAATATATAAACGGGTCTGTATTCGTGCCCGATTTACTCGGCGAGTTACTCGGCGAGTATATTCGCCGATAATCTAAATGAGGCATAAAAACGTATTGTAACACTAAAAAAAGAGATAGCAATAAGCTGTAACGTCACTCAAGGACATTTTTTCTATCTTCACTATGACACTAGCCGTGCAATCTCCATTGGGGGTATAAGCTTCTTGTTTATCGCAAATTAGACTGCAAATGAACAATAAATTGTGACCTATTTGAAGAATTTGAGACAATATCCCGAGAAGCTGTTTTTCGTAGGTAACTAATTCAGAATGTTGTGTTGTCTAAGTGTGGTGTGACCCACTGACCTGCTTAAGTAAGAAAAAAAATTTTTCATGTCAGTGGTGTGACCCCATGGATCAAGCTCAAAAACTTGTGTGGTCACCATAGCCTAATTTGCGATAAATCGACACAACTCGAATAATCTGGCCACACTGGACGCACTTGTTTCGGCAGGCTGATTATCTAAAGGCGGGTCCATAGCTCGTGTTTTGCTCTACACCAGCCGTACTCAACCTATTTTTTATGGGGCCACAAACACGTTTACACTTTAAAATCACTTTAAAAATGTTTTGTTTGAAATTCGACTTTTTTCTAATTATTTAATAAACTATAGTATTTACAATAACCATTGTAATATAAAATATGTTGTTAAACATATTACTTACCTTATTTGTTTAAATCGGACAAGTGGTTGTTGAGAAATTTAACCAATTACCGGTACTCGACTTCCGCGTCTTTTCCCTCCCCCCTCCACCACTTTAAAATGCGACAACCGCTGTATTCTTGTTCAGGAGATCATGCTGACTGAAGACAATGATACCGGTTGTCGGTGGAGCACTCTCTTGTCCAACGGGAATCGTAATTAGACGACATTCGTAAAAGTGGCATCTCCACATCCACTACACGTGAAAATGTACCTGTATATGGCCAAACCATAAGGTCACATTTCCCGTGGAACGTCGTCGTTTAAAAAAAATCGCTCGTGTGAACGATCCCTAAAAGTTCAAAATATAAACACTGCAGTCAGCGCCGTCTCATGGTTGACCGATTGTGGAACTAATATATTTTTTGTCAAAAAAGCCAAAGACGATAATTAACCAACCAAAAAAGAAAAATGTTTGAGAGAGAATGTGCAAACAGCGCTCTATCAAAATAATACCCCACCCCACATGGAAAAAAATTTTTTTCAGGTCAGTGCCCACATCGAATTTTTAAGATCCTGTTTCACTCCCTGTCCCTTTCATTCTTAATTTCCCAAGTTGATTGCAGTACGTGCCGGACTACAGCTGCGCCACAAAAAAAAAGTTGGAAATCTGACTTTTTGACTATGCCATGATGAAGTCTATAGTTTGTCGGAGTTTGTCGCCAAAAACCAGAGTTTGTCGGTCTTCCGTTTAGGAGATACATGTGGCTCAGCTGTAGAGACGTCTCTACAGCTGCGCCACACAGATCTCGAAAACGGAAGGTCGTAGCGTAAATCTGATTACTTGTATGTATAGCCGTTAGTTTGTCGGAGTTTGTCGCAAAAAAACCAGAGTTTGTCGGTCTTGCGTTTAGGAGATACGTGTGGCGCAGCTGTAGAGACGTCTCTACAGCTGAGCCACACAGATCTCGAAAACGGAAGGTCGTAACAGAAATCTGATTACTCGTGTGTGTAGCCGGTAGTTTGTCGGAGTTTGTCACCAAGAACCAGAGTTTGTCGGTCTTGAGTTTAGGAGATACGTGAGGACACGCTGTGGAGACCTTTCTACCTGGATCTCGAGAACCGCGGGCTGATTATCTAATTAGAAACCACCTAGCGACCGGTTGCAGTTCATAGATGATAGTGATCCATTGCTACTTCCTTTTGGATTAAAAAAAAACATACCAAAGAAAAGTAACAATGTATGTGGAATGAAACCGGTCGCTAAATAGTTTCTTTTTAGATAATCAGGGTGCGGAAGGTCGTAGCGAAAATCTCACATATCTCCTAAACGCAAGACCGACTAACTCTGATATTTGGCGACAATCTCGGTCGAACTACCGACTATAGATATGACTAATCAGATTATCGCTACGACCTTCCGTTCTCAAGATCCAGGTAGAAAGTACAGCTGAGCCACATGTATCTCCTTAACGGAAGACCGACAAACTCTGGTTTTTGGCGACAAACTATAGACTTCATCATGGCATAGTCAAAATGTCAGATTTCCAACATTTTTTTTGTGGCGCAGCTGTAGTCCGGCACGTGATTGCAGTAGTAGGTAGTTCTAGAGATATCCAGTTGTGACTTGTGACAGACAGACAGACTGACTGAGTCGCACCTTAGGGTTTCCTTTTTAGGATTTTCGTGTGTAGGAAAGGATAAGGTAGTGGACTCCCACAGTAATCCTCAATAGACGAAACTTTACAGTATGATAAAAAGTATCACAAATGAAACATAAGTAATAATATTATTTAAATTATCCAAATCTTTTTTTTTTTGTTTTTTGATATTTGTACATAGGTTTTGGTTCATACCAGGGTTGCCACCCGTCTCGATTTTGCCGGGACAGTCCTGATTTCAATGATACTGTCCCGCGTCCCGACGATCCATCAGTTTTGTCCCGATTTTTGATGATAAGTTGATAAAAAATGGGTCGAATTTTTCTTTGTATCTCGTTAAGTATACCGCTTCCCCGTATGATCTAATGCCAGAAATCGTTACTCTGTAGATTTAATGAAAGCTGAATTGCAAGCCCCCCCCACAGATTACTAATTTGTAGCAAGCTACAGATACGACAGTCAATTTAGCTTAGTTCCACGTCCAGAAGTTATGGCGCTGCGATCGCTTTCCAACCTAAGAGCACTAGTGCTTCCAATCGAAGTACTATCGATATCGATATTCTTTATTTAGTGATGTGCTATTATCGACAATCAATAAAGTACCCCCTTTGGACTTATTATGAATTTTAATGTAATTATAAATAAAATAAAACAACCAATGTTAATTACAATTATCATTTATTAATTTTAGTTGAAGTATATGTTTTACACTTGTATAATGGTTTAATCGAATTTTTTGCATTCCGTATGTTTTATTAACAGTTTTTTTTTTATAAAAGTAATTCCATCTCCATCTAAAATTGTACACTAATTAAGTTAATAAGACATTGCATAGGAAATACTGTGCTTGAGAAGAAATATCATCTGAAACAAAAATATTTCGACATTAATCTCTGAGTATTTGACTAAATTCAAATCATTGTTAGACCTAACATTGTTTTTAATATGACGTTCCATAATTAATTATTAAATAATTATATTTCAAATAGGCTTAATAATTGAGTACATTATTAACACCAAAATACTAGCTTACCTCACTCTGATGTTTTGGAATCATTAGTGTTTCGCTAGTTAATGATAGTAATGCTGGTGGTGATTGAAAAAACATTACCTGCAAATAAAAAATTAAAAGTGAAATAAAAATCAAGTACTTAACAGTAAGTATGAAGTTATGATAAATAAAACTAGAAAAAATCACCTCACCCGTAGCACCTCAGATGAGACTCGAACCCACTCCCTTGGGATTCTGGCCCAATGCACTGACCAATTATGCTACAGAGTCACTAGTTGCATTGGTGAAATTTTCTAGTACTTATTACTTTTTCGCTGCAAGCCAGCGCATTGGTCAGGGCATTAGGCTGGAGTCCCAAGGATGCGGGTTCAAGTCCCATCTAAGCTGCTACGGGTGAGTCGATTTTTTCTAGTATTTATTTATCTTAATTTAAAAATAGCATTGTGAAATGCGAAAATTCTAATATTTAATAGGTATGAAGTTATTTATAACTTTATAACATCATTAACATTTTAACATTAACCTATAATATCATATTTAATTATTAAACTCTAAAATAAGTAGCCTACAAATAGTTTGCTAGTTGATTGAATGCACAAATTTCATGAAACGATTATACTTAAAAATGTTAAAGACGGAGAACCACCAAAAGGGAATTCAGAAATTTTGTTAAAAAAGAAATCACAAACAAACCTCGCATGCCCGCAACAGTCTCCATGTCTACTAATATCCTGCACTTGATCCTGGGTGACAGTAGTTATGCTCCTTTTCTACCATGTACACTGGAATAATAACAATAAATGTAAATATCATAATACAGAACTTTTAAGGTTAACGACCAAATACTCAGTAGATTCTTAAAGTTATGGTCTGGTCGTATCATAAGTTGCAAGGTCTGACAGAAACTCTATAGAAATGACAGCCTCATTGACCATGAGATGACAGCAAGACCTCCCTTAACTAAAGATTTTAGGTAGGAAGCGTTTGAGTGTTCGGTAATAACTATGTTTTAACTATGTACCTTTACAATACATCTTCAACTGACATTTTTTGCAAATATATTATTTATTGTTGTAAGTTTATTGATATTATATAAATTACTATTAAGATGCATTACCCTGTACCTTGACTAAATGTGGGAGAAAAGTAAGTACCTATGTAGGTACCTATTGTTAACATGGAGAGGAACACTTAACTTTTTTATTATTAAGATAGAAACTTACCTTCGGTAGTAAGTGGAACACCATACAATTTCTGCATTTGCGTAATTTGATCAAACAAGGAAAATGTATTGACGAATTTATATCGCCAACTTCTTCAAACTGAGTTTCGTCAAAAAGCTATACACAAATGCGTTTCTTTAGTAACTTATTTTTGCAGAGTTCAACTAAATCAGGATTTGTTGGGACCAAGACAACTAATGAAGCGAGCAACTCAAAGAAAAATAGAATTAAAATAAGTTTTTTCTTTGAAATAAAAAATTACTGACCGAAGAACTGTCATGTCTGTCACAGTCACGCACACACTAACAATACACACACCCACAGATACATACATACAAGTCCAAACCACGACGCTAGCGCCAAAACTCTTGGGATGGAACTAAAGCTGTCAGCCCCCTGCAATACATCCCGGCAAAGTTTCGTTTCATCGACTGAGGATTTAATGTTGGGTGCCGTTGAATGTATGTACGTACGTACCAACTGATAGGGTCCCTAATAATAAAAATCAATTACGGCCCAGAGATTGCGGAGGTTAAGCAACTTTCGCAAGGGTCGGTCATGGGATGGGTGACCAAAAATTTATTATCTCGAGCTCCTCCGTGCTTCGGAAGGCACGTTAAGCCGTTGTTCCCGGCTACATTTGCAGTCGTTAACACCCACCAATCCGCATTGGGCCCGCGCGGTGGGTTATGGCCCATCCTTCTTATCCACCTATAAGGAAGGCTTGAGCCCCAGCAGTGGGGACATCAAAAATGGCTGATAGTCATCAAATCTCTAAGAAACATAGTAACTATATTAAATTAACGCTAGATAATGAAATCTATCAATTAGATACCTACTTACCTATTTAAAAATTACACATTACAGGCTTCTAAAAAATGAGAATTTTTCCATCGTGATGGAACAACTGAATTAAAAAACTAGGTAATAAAATAACAAAGGGACAAAAATAAGGATTTGGTAGGTAATCTAAGCAAAAGTCGTGTCGTAAAAGCAGATGCCTGCTCATTTTGCATGAGAATTGGTTTAAGGGACATAAACTTGATGACAACAAATACAATGACGTCATTCGTGTCGCAGTTACTTAGCATTAGCAGGGGTTGCAAACTCAAAGTTTAGATTATTTATATGTCTAGATAGAGTCTTAGGCTTTGACGTATTAAACAAAACAGGCCAACTTTTTTATGGTGGTGTGCATTTTTAGCATCATCGCGTCCAAAGAGTATTGTAATAAAAACTATGGCCGGCTCACACTACTGACAATGTGTGCGTGTTTTGGTCACCCAACTGTTGGGTGATATTTTTTTCGACGCTGTCGTAGCTTCGACTGTCTATCTTGACATATAAATAATCTAAGCTCAAAAGTTTCTTTTTCAAAAACATGGTTCTATAGTTAGATAGGCAGCACATTATAGCATTATAGTCAGTAACGAAAGTCGCTTTGCACTTTGCACTTTGTCATAGCAACTTTTTTGACAGATGTCTCACAGTCTGGAATAGTAATAACGTACTAAAGTGTTAAACGACCTTTGTTGCTGACCGTACCTACGAGTAGGTACTCTTGCTTGCTCGTTTCCAGGTTCGAACCTCTCGGGCAGATAGGGAGCAGAAAAGAAAGTGTCGGTATGAGGCATATATCTTGAATTTTTTCCGACGGCGGAGTGGGGATAAGTTCGCGCACTTGCTCTTGTGAGCGACCAATAGCGCGCGCCCCTCTGCCGCCGCCGCCCGCGCCCCTCACCCCTACGCATGCCCAAAATACGTATTCCGCGAAATTTCCACCCGATTTCAAGATATTTGCCTCGTACCTACAGACAATAACAATATTTCCCTGAAAGTAAGCCCTCGATTGACTATTACTCGCTCATTTAAGGAGATTAGTGCCCTCACAGTGGCGCCCTCATGATAATTAAATTTATTGCTCGCTAAGTACATAATGTATCGAAAATTCAAACGTGCAGAACGGAGCTAAGGTTCTATAATTTATTTATAAACAATAAGCTCCGTAAAATATAGTTCGTAGTATTAGTAGGCAAATGTGCCAAAAGTGGCCACTTTGCTTGCCTACCTACTATCTACAACCAGCTATATTTACAGAGGTTATTATTTGAAAAAAAAACTAAACCTGTAGGTACGTTTCTCAATCAGGGGCCTTACTAAGATTATAGCAGGACTAATATTGAACTGCCTTACTTTTTCGTACTATAACCTCAAAGGTTAGTTCAAAAGCTGTTTATGGCCTGCTTTTGGACTGAACGGCTCAAGGATGGTTTATTATTTACTGATGGTACCTAGTTTAGCCCCCTGTACGTTTGAATTTTCGATACATTATCTTGGCGAGCAATAAATTTAAGTATGATGAGGGCACCACTGTTAGGGCGGGCACTATTTAATCGTCTTAAATTCATGAAATAGGATTGGGTGACTACCTGTCAAACTTAGTGCCTCAAATAAAATTACCTTCATAGAACGTTAACGATAATATCACAGAATTATAGTATAATAATACATTTTAGGTAAGTATACAATAATGTGGAGTAAGAAAGATATAATATTGTAAAATTTAAAAGCAAACCATTGTTGGTGAACTCTGAACAGAAAAAAGAATAAAAGTGTTAGTAAGACAAAAATCTTGCATTGTTACTGATGTAAGTAGATGAAGCATCTTCATAAGATGCCTTTTAAGTCCGTATTTCTGTTGACGTGGCTTGGTGTAGTGGTGCTAGCAGGCGATTCTTGGCGGAAACCGGGCTGTCATCGAATAGGTTCTAAAATAAGCTGTTATTTTTTATTTACAAACTTTTTCTTGACTTTATGAATAAAAAAAAAATTACTTAAGAGCGCGTAATCTGCACACTAGCACCGCCATTGGAAAAAATCATAATTCATGGAGGTATTTCGATAAAAGTGACAGGCTAGGTAAAAAGTACCTACCACAAAGCTTCTCCACAGTGCACAATTTCGTCTTTATTTAAACATTATGATTTTTTTTTGGTGGCGCTGCTAGTGTGCAGACTGCGCGCTCAAAATAAGGTTAAGGCGCTTTTTATAAAGACGAAATTGTGATTTAATGTGTTAATTTTGTGAATTATATCTTTATAGTGCACTCCGAAGACGCTTTGTGGTAGTTTTTATCGCTTAAACACAATTTTTTTAGCCTGTGGTTTAGTTTAATGGAGTATTTTTTGTGAAAAAACACTTTTAGCAAAAAAAACTCCATTAAACTAAACGACAGGCTAGAAAATATTGTTTGGGCGATAAAAAGTACCACGGAAGCTTCTTCAGAGTGCATTACATAGAGATAGGCCTAATTCACAATTTCGTCTTTATTTAAGCACTATGATTTTTTTCCAATGGCGGCTCTAGTGTGCAGGCTACGCGCTCTTAACACTTTTTTAATTCCATAGGACACACAAGGAATATAAGCATACCTGACTGCGTGGAGTTCAAAATCACAACGAATGCTTGCCGCGGTTTTTGCGAATCGTGGTCTCTGCCGAGCATCATGCTCGGCTTCAAGCGTCATCCAGTCACCTCGCTGGGACAATGCTGCAATATAATGGACTCTGAAGATGTGAGTACCTACATCAGGGATGGCGAACCTTTGTGTATCAACGTGCCATTTTTCTAAATGTTAATGTTTAATGAGGTCATAGACGTGACATCAAATCGTCGCATAATGAATTTTGTGATTGGTGACGTGCCCAAAACATAGGCCATCCCTGACCTACATGATTTAAGAGCGCGTAGTCTGCACACTAGCGCCGCCATTGGAAAAAAAACATAATGCTTAAATTAAGACCACTTTTATCAAAAATGCCCACTGTGGCGAACCCAGGACCTCTGCATCTTAGAACTAGGTATTTATTGTGACAAAGGCGGGTAAAATACCTACTTAGGTACTAAACTCAAAATCTATCGCAAACGTAACTCTATTGCTAATAATTCTCGTTTGAAAGCACTCGAAATAATAGTTTAATTTGATATCAACGTATTATACAGGGTTATTTGTAAAACACCAACAACCTCACAGGAGTAGATTACTATCATCATAAACAACAAAATTTGTTCCACGACTTTTCCGAAAACAGACAAAAAAAACGACTCTCCATACAAAATGTCCGAACACCTTTTGTATGAAAGTCGAATGGAAAAGTGGTAGAACAAATGTTGTTGTATAATTATGATTTTACTAATCTACTCCTGCGAGGTTGTTGGTGTTTTACAAATAACCCTTTCTGTTATCAACTGAAACTGTCAATTAATTTTAATCGGTTTCAATTCAATTTTTTTTCAATCTCTGATCTCTGATTTCAATCATCAAGTTTCAATTCAAATCGAATTCAAACGAGAATTGTTAGCAAAAGAGAACTTACGTAAGGGGGCGGGTAGATGCCGGTAGCGTAGCTTAGATGGAACACACATTAGGTAAGTACACAAAACAATGTAAATTAATAATATTTTCTGTTGCAGGTGCCTGTTAAAGTTCTTTGTTTGGACGGTGAAAGGAATTTAGTTTTTAAATCAGCCCTGTCTTGTGCTTGCTATCACTGTCAAAAGGAGTAACGCTACCATCAGTTTCGTCTGCTAGACTTTAGGACGTAGGTCATAGGTACCTACTTAAAATATACAGAGTGAAATCAAAGTCATCGGCAATCTTTTAAAACACGAACGTGCCGGACTACAGCTGCGCCACAAAAAAAAAGTTTGAAATCTGACTTTTTGACTATGCCATGATGAAGTCTATAGTTTGTCGGAGTTTGTCGCCAAAAACCAGAGTTTGTCGGTCTTCCGTTTAGGAGATACATGTGGCTCAGCTGTAGAGACGTCTCTACAGCTGCGCCACACAGATCTCGAAAACGGAAGGTCGTAGCGAAAATCTGATTACTTGTATGTATAGCCGTTAGTTTGTCGGAGTTTGTCGCACAAAAACCAGAGTTTGTCGGTCTTGCGTTTAGGAGATACGTGTGGCGCAGCTGTAGGAGACGTCTCTACGGCTGAGCCACACAGATCTCGAAAACGGAAGGTTGTAACAGAAATCTGATTACTCGTGTGTGTAGCCGGTAGTTTGTCGGAGTTTGTCACCAAGAACCAGAGTTTGTCGGTCTTGCGTTTAGGAGATATGTGAGGATACGTTGTGGAGACCTTTCTACCTGGATCTTGAGAACGGAAGGTCGTAGCAAAAATCTGATAACTCGAGTTTGTAGCCATTAGTTTGTCGGAGTTTGTCACCAAAAATCAGAGTTTGTCAATCTTACGTTTAGAAGATATGTGGGGATATCTATAGAGATATTTCTACCTGGATCTCGAGAACGGAAGGTCGTAGCGAAAATCTCACATATCTCCTAAACGCAAGACCGACAAACTCTGATATTTGGCGACAAACTCGATCGAACTACCGACTATAGATATGACTAATCGGATTATCGCTACGACCTTCCGTTCTCAAGATCCAGGTAGAAAGGTCTCCACAGCGTATCCTCACATATCTCCTAAACGCAAGACCGACAAACTCTGGTTCTTGGTGACAAACTCTGACAAACTACCGGCTACACACACAAGTAATCAGATTTCTGTTACGACCTTCCGTTTTCGAGATCTGTGTGGCTCAGCTGTAGAGACGTCTCTACAGCTGCGCCACACGTATCTCCTAAACGCAAGACCGACAAACTCTGGTTTTTGTGCGACAAACTCCGACAAACTAACGGCTATTCATACAAGTAATCAGATTTTCGCTACGACCTTCCGTTTTCGAGATCTGTGTGGCGCAGCTGTAGAGACGTCTCTACAGCTGAGCCACATGTATCTCCTAAACGGAAGACCGACAAACTCTGGTTTTTGGCGACAAACTCCGACAAACTATAGGCTTCATCATGGCATATTCAAAATGTCAGATTTCCAACTTTTTTTTTGTGGCGCAGCTGTAGTCCGGCACGTCGCCGAAGCTACTCGCGGTCGCACCTCTATGTCTACGCTCGCTGTTTCAAATAGATGGGTGCTTTCGTGAAACATTTTTACCATTTGCACCGCCATCATAAAACAGCGAGCATCGACATCGAGGTGCGACCTCGAGCAGCTTCGGAATGTTTTTACCTTAAAATCTAATTTTCTAGAATTTTCGCAAACCTGTTTCAATGAGATGGCGATTCGATTTTACAGGCGATTGTCGGTAAGAAGCCCCCCAGTCGACTAGTCGCCCGGAAAATGGACCCAAGTAAATGCTCCCACCCACAACCACGGGGCGATTTTCCGGGCGACGACAGTTCATAATTTATTTATTGCATAAAAACATGGTACAATTAGGTTTTACAAAATAACAAGTCTCACATATTTTACTGTTGGTCTGGACAGCATGCAACATTTTAAGTTTATTTTTTTAGTTAGTAAGCCCCCCTAGTATGACTGACGAAACGCGATATATTAAATCGCGTGATATGGCGTTTTATCGACACTCAACAGTCAAAATCCATTGTCTTTTGACAGTTAGACATGATAAAACGCTATATCACGCGATCTAGTATCGTGTTTTAATGGTCATGCTAGGCCTACAGGTATCAATATCGCGGTTAGGTTCTTAGTTCTAAAGATTGCCAATGACTTCGTTTAGTTTAGGAGGGTACCAGTTACACAGTTAGCAACGAAAGTAGCTTGACACTTTAGTAGGTATTTGCCTACTAGGCCGATAGATCTTCTGAGAATGAAGGAACTTTTTTGACAGATGTAAATAAAATATCTCACGATGATTGAAACATTAGCACATGACATTAGTATAAAAAGTTACTAAGACAAAGTATCCATTGTTAAACAACTTTCTTGTTGACCGTACGTACTATGGGCAACAGCGTCGCTTAACCAGTTTGCAACAAAATTCGTGTGCGCGCGTATCGCCCCTGCACGAACTAAACGTATGTGACAGCGGGCGCGGCGTGCAAGCGATTTTAACTTTAGCAGTGGTTAAGCGACGCTGTTGCCCATGGTACACTCAAACAAAAAAAGTCATTTTAAAACTTGTCCACGTTTTGGAATTAAGTTTTTACTTGAATTTTATTAACTAAGGTACTATACTATTGGTTAAAAATAATTGCAACATGCGAGTACTTATTAAAATATATTGTAGAACAATAAGCGAATTTGACATTAATGGTTAATAAAATGTAAAATAAAACAAGACTTTCATTTTTAAAATTAAACCCTGAATTGAAAATAATAGCGACCTCGAGGAGTATTTATACAGGGTAATTTTGTATTCACCATCCAAATTTTGAGGATGTGTTCAGTCCATGAAACTGAACAACTTTCTCTAAGGAACACATGGCCAGATATGTAAAAAAAAATATCGACTATCCATACAAATCAAAGAGATCACCTGATCAATTTATTATGGGTGATCAAAATTTTGTGGTGAAATTCGACACAATATGTTTCTAAGAGAAAGTTGTTTAGTTTCATGGAGTGTACCTGGACACATCCTTGTTTGGATGGCAAGTTCAGAAGACCCGATATAAATAAATATTCAAAAACCTTCCTCCTGTGAGGATAGATGAAATAAAAATCAGTATTGCATACTGTAAAAATATTTAATGAATAAAACAACATTGTTATTGGATCAGTGCATACTTGCATTATTATAATTCAGGCACTTTCCATTACTTTTCAACATAGGAAAATATAAGTTATGAAATTAATGACATGGAATGTAAACTCAAAAGCACCAAATACTGAAACTATTATTGATACATTTAAATTCTTAAGTGCGTCAAGTGTTAACGAACGTAAGTGAGCAACTAAACAGCTACTGTGTCGCGAAACAAGACCACAGAATAGATTTAAGTATTACGTACATAAAGTACACTCCTCGCCCCGCCCTAGAATCAATTACCTCACCCCACCCCGCGAGTTCATGTGCCGAATCCTGTGCTCGTCTAGTCGTGAGTTCAACAGCTGTCAACTTTCGTGCACGGGCGGCGTGAATATAAGTTGCAATACGCAAAGCAAAACATTTAATAACACTCATGGAAACATTTCTTATCACCGGTAAATACATATTTATTATTAAAATGGTAAAATTTTTAATACTAAATGTTTATTTGTGTGTGAGGCGACACGGTTCCAGTAGCGTGTACAAAATGTCTTCTGTGTGGTGTCCAGTGTAATAGGTAGTTTTAACGGAGCGGTTGTATGGAGTGTCCGGGGTGTGATAAGATAACAGGTTACCTAATAGTTTACCAAGGCAACCAGGACACTAAAAAACATTACTCCTAATTACATTTAGTAGGTAACAAACATTAATTTCAAACATACTTTTTTTACCTGATTTAATTTAATTAATAGGACATTCATCATTCACGGTTGATTGATGACTGAAAATATTAAATATTCCGCAATTTATAATCTAAACTAAAGGAATATATAAATTAAACAAAATATAAAATCCACAAATAACGTGTTAATAAATACATACGCCTGTAATATTATGAGATTATAAAATGAAGAAAAACATTTACGATTCAGCCGTCTGCACTGAAGCTGAGCGGAATCGTAAATTTTCTTGTTACCCTACTTTGGAACTTAGACAAAAAAAAAAGATTCTGTAAAAATACATCAAGGATACAAGGCAGTCTTTTAATTATATTAGAAAATGGTTGCGATTAACAAATTATGCATTTTACTTGTCACACTTATGACAACAATATCAACAGTTTTCAATTAATAAGGAACTTTAAATAATTATATTTTGCAAAGAACAACAATTAAGAATATGTAATACATCTAAGATAATCATCGTCTATTTTCGTACATAAATATAACTTTTTATGTGTTTCCTAATAGTTGATACTAACATCGTACATAACTCACTTACCTATTAAAATTTGACACACCCTTACAAAGTAGGTAGGTAGGTACTCCTGGTATTTGTACATTCAGTATGAGTTTAATATTACTACGTTACATGATTTCAAAATTTACACATATTATTTTAAGAAGTTCGTTATTTACTCCTTAATACTTAGGTATGTAACAAACATAATTATTATAAAACTCTTGTTCGACAATTTTACAACTTCAGAAACGTAAAAATATTTAATGGTATTTTATACCTCAATATTGTGTTACTCTAATCTAAAATAAAGTAAGTACTTACTATTAAATACTGAAAAAAAAATCACATATACAGAGAGAGTGATTAAAAACTACATCACACATTTACATCACATATCAATACTGTGAAACTATTCTATACATAATATTAGTAAATGCATATAATATATCACTACACATGAGATACACCAGCCCCCCTAACATGACCACCGAAGAGCGATATGATATAGTGATTTATAGCTTTCAACTGCCAAAAGCCAATGGATTTTGGCAGTTGAGTGTCAATCGCTAAATCACGCGATGATGATAGTGGTGGTCTGATAATTTATTAGAAACACCTATCGAAATATATAACGGAAACACCAGTTGATTTTCATATAAACGATACCTTTGAACGCTAACTTTGAAGCCTTGGTTCTCCGCCAGGGATTGATCTGAAGATGACTATGTAGTGAGTGAATAGAAGAGATCCTAAACGCTGTACATACCTAACTGATCTGCCCCGTGATTACGTACCTAACTATGCTGCTAACATTCTCGTTTGAAATCGATTGAAACAGTTTAAATTAATGAAATTTGACAGTTTCAATTTATTACAGAGTGCTACAATAACAATTTGCTAATATGTAAATGAAACTGTCTTTGAAAATAGCACTAAAATGTATGGAAATCCTGAAACTGAGAACTCTGATCATTACAGCTCTTAGAATGTAATTTAATGGGTATAGCTATCTGGATCTCCTCAATTCACTTCCTGGATAGCCATCATTAGATCACAGCTCGATCAATCCCTGGCGTAGAAGGCTTCAAAGTTACCTCGTTTGTATGAAAATCGGCTGGTATTTCTAATTATCTGATCACCACTGTATATCGTGATTTGGTGATCATGCTACAGGGGCAGATACCTTTGCTATTTGACTGATATATATTTTTATTCTATTATTTATGGAGGTTTTCTCTAGAAAATGACATAAAGCTACATAAAAAGAACTTACTTTTGTTTTACACCACATTTAATAGAAGAATCTATGCATTTTATCACATAAATACAGTTTCGCAAAATGCGAATCTCTCACAAAAGGACAACTTCTGAAAATGACAATATGTAAGAAAAAACCGGTCAAAGGCGAGTCGGACTCGCGCACCGAGGGTTCCGTACCATCTTATTATAAAAAAAATACACTGCGGTGTAGAATATTGCAGTTTTAGGTCAGCGCCATCTCTTGACCGAGAGACATAGTGGAACTAATGTAATTTCTGCTGATAATTTCTGAAAAGTAAGCTATTTAGACACATTGTTTTATTTTTTCAGTAATCTTTACATAAATTTCTATAACTTAGAATAATTTCACATTTTTCTCTATGCAAACTTCTAGTACAGTAGCCCGTAGAACATTTAAATCACCAAAAAGGTTACCGTTTGCCGTTGTGATATAGTTATTTATCACGAAATTATAGATACTTTAACCCAAGTTTTACTGATCGCAACCCGCCGTAACCTATATTTGTATATCTCCAAAATTTATATTTTTTTATTTTTCGAGGTTTACCACATAGTTTAGCTATTGTCGTGTTTTACAGCTTGGTTTGATTGCCACAGATAAAAGTAAGACTATAAAAAGTAGCCACACACAGATTTAAGACCTGATGAAAATGGTTGGACTTTATCTGGTCTTAAATCTGTGTATGATCACTATTCATATAGTCTTACTATTATCAGTGGCAATCAAACAAAGCTGTAGAACACCACAATAGCTAATCCATGTGGTAAACCTCGAAAAATAAAAAAATATCATTTTTGGAGATATACAAATATAGTTTACGGCGGGTTGCGATCTGTAAAACTTGGGCTAAAGTATCTATTATTTCGTAATAAATAACTATATCACAACGGCAAACGGTAACCTTTTTGGTGATTTAAATGTTCTACTGGCTACTGTGCTATTCGGAGATAAGGAGAGAAACAGTTTTTTTATATTTTTCATCAAAAGCTATGCGTTAAAAAAAAGAAAAACATTTTGAGAATGTGCAAACAGCGCTCTATCGTATGATACCCCACACTACTAGTTGGGCAAATGTCATCTAAAACTATTCCAAATTTCAAGTTGATAGAGTTAGTAGTTCTTGAGATATCCAGCTGTGACAGACAAACAGACTGATTCGCACCATTAGGCTTCCTTTTTACCATTTTGGTACGGACCCCTAAAAATCCTAAAACGCTGATACGGTTAAGATACGGGTTTTTGATTTTGATACCAAAAAAATTAGTGATTGGTAATGGTGATCCAGCAGCATGCTGCTGTGTGTACGAAACGAGATGTAAGTAAGTTTTCATTCCTGCTGTCATAACAGCCTACTAGGCTCTTTAAAAATTAAATGTGTAAAGTAGGGCCACTTTAATAGATCACATTTGACACTTCATCGAAACTCAACAACGTTCCCTTCTAACAGCCGACACACAATATTTATTTATTCAAAGGCATAATTGCTTACCTTTTTTCAGTAAATAATACATATTTATTGTAATTAACCACGAAAGAAAGCAAATTTACGATTTATTTTGACAAATTACACTATGGACTGACAGATGTCAAATGTGATCTATTAAATTGGCCCTACTTTAGTTATATCAATACTCAGATGTGATGTGATAATATGAGGTAAGCCTTTTTAGAAAGATTTTTTACTTACTTTTATAACAGACCTCACAAAATGGTGAAGGATGCTTACAGATCAATAAGCATATTCTTATGACTGTATTATAATGTAGCTTTATTATGGCCAGCTTAATATTAAGAAAAATTAAATGCTATATTTAAATATTTGTGTAAATAAGAAAATTACTAGTTTAAGAAAGCATCAGGCAGGGGATTATAACATTATCCACATAACTGACAAATAAATACATCGAACAATGCGTAGTATACTTTATACTGATTAAAGTGTAATTAACATTTTTTTGGCTAGCATTATCATACTCTAGCATTACACAATTAAAAATGTAGATAAAGGACACTATAGTTACGATCTGAGGCCATTTTAAATGAATATCATATATTTATCTGAACTAACAGGAGGCCCCATAAAGTGGTTAAACTTAATTGAAAGGTACTTTTTCTCAGTACCTTTAACAATATAGAGAAAACATTGTTTGTCACTCACCTTGTGCTTAGAGAGTGAACATACTGGAAGTCCCCTCATCTAGGAGGTGACCCGGAGTTGGGGGTGGGGATTTAAAGTTTGTAGGTTTAAATATCTCTGAAACGCTGCGTCGTAGAGAAAAGTGTTCTTCTACCGAATAAAAGCTTATAAAAAATTCTACAACTTTTATTCTATACACTTTGTTCGAATTCTCAACCGCTGAGCTGCTCGCTCAGGCAGTTATAGGTCATTTTGACCTATATAACACAATCTATCTTCCCTTATTACTTCGTACTCTACAACCCTTTTTACTGACTGGACTATAAACCTTCTTCTTCACCATGTTGCTTTCATTCATTGTGTTAAATAACAAAGGATCTTGATTGTTTGAAAAAAATCTTTTTATGACCAGTTGTTCATTCTAAATTCATAATGGCAAGTTTATTTGACTGCAAACATTCTACTTCTAAATATGATTACACAACCTCTCATATACTACTAGCCATATTCCAAACAACATACCTAAAATTAGGTTTATCCATTGCAGTATTAGACCTACATAATCTATGTAATCAGTCAGTACCGCTCTGCCTCTGCAACTATCCATGTCCAGAGGGGTATAGAATCATACAACCTGAGACACAACAATTTTTAGTAGATTATTCAAATCGCTCAGAAGAACTACTTTCATGTTTAAATTTGCTTTTAGGTATTTTTATTTTTCTGAAAAAAATATGCAGAAGAAAAGTTGCAAATAATATTTTTTATCATTATCTTTCATTGTCGAGCTTTCTGATTATTCCTTTCTTTTCGCAAGTGTATTACATATGATGGAGAACACTGTAACTACGTCATGCAGCAATTAACGTTCCCTTCTAGCACGTTTGCCACGAGCAGATTGTGTTGATTGATTTTGTTCATCATCATATTGTCTCTTTGTTGGCGCTAGAGGGCGTTGCAACTGACTCTGGGCAGTCAACTGAAGTTGCAACGCATGCGTGTTTAACCGTTCAGCTAACAGAAGAGGTTTTAACGCGGCCATCTTATGACTGTACAGAGTGACACGTGGCCGGCTGTTTACAGCAGCTGTTAATTGCTCTCTGACACTCATTTCTGCATTCTCAGCATTATTATTCCACTTGTCATTTTCGGTATGAGCTCCCTCCTCCTTTATATCTGATGTTGTAGATTCTTTTGGTTCCTCCTTTTCGTCATCTGAATCTGGATTACAAATTATATTTACCTGAGCTCGTACTTCAGCGTCAAATTTGGATATCGTGCTCACTAGAGGCTTTGCCCATCCAATGTGAAGAATAGGTGTTTGACTGCCTTCCTCCCATTTGCAGATACCATCATAGAATCTGTAATTGAGGATTTCCTTAGAATAATAATACCTAGAAGCATCGCATGTAAATTGAGGCAACTAAAACTGAGTCATCATCATCATATCAGCCACGACACCCACTGCTAGGTATAGGCCCCCCCTAAGGATGTCCACAACAAACTGAGCTATAATGGCTCAGTTTTCGGATTTACGCTAGAAACATACTATTGTGTTGTGTCGTGTTGCAATCTGTCGCGTATCGGTTTCATACATTTAGTATGGTTAGAAACACATTACTACAGTGTGTCGTGTCGACACAACACAACACAATAGTGTGCCTCTAGTCATACTAAATGTATGAAACCGATACGCGACAGATCGCGACACAACACAACTCAACACAATAGTATGTCTCTAGCATTATATCCTTCATAAATGTTACCTAATCATAACTAAAATCCAATAAAATCGAAACTTATCCTAAATGTAGGGAAATGGAAACTGTTTTGTTCTTATAGGTATGATTAGGTAACATAAATGCAGGATAAAAATCTTAAAAATTAACAATTTTTTGACAGAGCGCTTCGTTAGGGAACTGTCGTTCTAGGTGTTATTATTCTGAGAGGATTACATTTAGACTTAAAAGGGTGCATTAAAATAAGTAGTTTTAAATATATTTGGGATTTTTTTCTTAAGAGTATGTCAATGAAAATATTTTTTATTAGGTCAAGTCAAGTCAAGTCAAGTCAAAAATAGCTTTATTCAAATAAACTTAATTATTAAGTACTTTTGAATCGAATAGGTAAGATCTAACCATGCCATGGAGAGAAGCATGCTTGGCTTTACAAAATGGGACCGAAAAAAAGACATAGACAAATATAACAAAAAGGGTTATTTTGAATTGGGTGACTGAAAATAATAAAGGCGACTGTTAATAGGATACTTATAACTGAAAATAATAAAGGCGATGTTAATGAGATAATACTAAACCCGGCAGCGATTTATTTTGTTGGCGACAAAAAACCTTAACCTGGGGCCGTACCGGCTAACGAATCGAGCTTCGGAAAATTTGCCGAGTTTCAAATTAAAACAGATAAATCGAAGAAAGGAATTACCTATTGTACTATTTGTTGAAGTTATTTGGAAGATATTGATGTTTGTGTGACCTCATGAATTAGGGTTCGCCATTTTAGTCCAATTGGGGCTCGATCTATCTGTTTTAATTTGAAACCCGATAGACTTTTCGAGGTTCGATGCGTAGGCCAGTACGGCCCCAGGGGGCTAATTGTCTAATTCAAAAAATCTATCGCAATCGCTTCCGTTTGACAGATGGATGTGACACATTGCTGCATTTCTTTGGTAAGTTTTTATTTGTCCTAAAAAGAAGCTTCAATGTGTTACATCCTGAAAGCGATTGAGAAAAGAAAACTCAGAGAGGTTGTGTCGACCTCCCTTTTGAACCCTGTCTACAAAACGAACTAACTGTATCTTTAGATCCTGCAGTGAGTGATTTGGGATGGGATTTTAGTTGACGAATTATTGGGTCCCAAGCTGGTGTGGTGGTACTCTCCAACCATCTTCTCTATTGAAATTTGGATATTTGTTGATTTCAATAGACTCGCGTAGCATTCTGGGAATAAGTCTTTGTTCTTTGGCAAGGATTTGTGGTTTATCAAATCTAATGTAATGGTTACCCTTTGAGGCATGTTCAGTCAGGTCTTGTAATTTTGATGATAAAGATGTTCCTCTCTTATTACAAAAAGTTCGCGAACTTTTCCGACTACCTAATATTAAGCTGGCAATAGAGGCAAATAAATAAATGAACTTTATATATAATCTGTAAATGAGAATAAAGACTTATTATACACACCTTAAGAGTGATGCAAAACATTCAGGATCTTTCAAAATTGATCGTGCAGAATGTCCTGAGCTTTCGGCTTTCATCAGCTGGGGTATTAATTCATTAGCAATTTCAGAAAACTCTTTGTATATTTCTTCATCATCACGAGAATAGTTATAACTAAAAATAAAAGGATTATAATAAATATATTATGATATCTAATATAACATTTTTATCCATAGAAACTATCCACAAAATGCAAAGATAAATATTAATATAAGCATATTATATTTTAAATGGTTGATTGATCAACATAACCAAAAAATATGTCACTATGAAATATACTGCTCAAAAGAAAATAGGGATCACCATTATGATTTTCCATATAAAAGGTATTTTTCTGGTAAATTCAATCTGATTTTATTTGAATTTTATGATATTGTTAAAAAGCTGTAATAGTCAACTTGCTGACTTTACTGTATAATTTCTCCTATTCACTGTGTATCAGTTAGAATAACAAGAAATTGGAGTTTCATACAAAAATTGAATTTAAATTAAAAAAAGCTTTTTAAGATAGCTGGTTTGTATGGAAAACCATTTATAGTCGCCCCTATTTTCTATTGAGTAGTATATATCAAACATTGTTGCATAAACCAAATTTCTTTTGCTGTTTAGAAATTTAAAAATTAAATTTGTATAAGAAAAAATAATAGATTATGTAAGAATAAAAACGTCTTAATTTAGCATTCAATTCCGGCACTTGCAGTGTATTGTATAGTATTTTATATCCATTTTGGCTCAATGGGTCTTTTTCGGTGAAAAATACCACAAAATAAATACCTATTTTCCGAGTTTACAAGCAAAACTTCTACTGTCTTATGCTACGGCTCCACCTGCATTAACGTTAATGGTAATGTCCAAGTTAAGGCATTATAAATATTTAGTACTGTCGTTTGTAAATTAACGCCGTTAAGTCTTGGCCACATCGACGTAACGCCTAGTTAACGCTTTAAGCTATGCGTTAAGAAGCAGGTGGAGCCACAGCACTAAGAACAAACGTACGCAGCGCCATCTACAATTAGCTTTGCCTTGCCATCCCCATTGGTTGACAGAAACAGATACATACAGCTTAAAAAATTTAAAAGAAAACAATGCAAGCATAAAATTCCAGGGCTCCTTTCAAACACATTGAAATATTTACCATTTGGTGATAAATTAATGGATGGCTGTGATAATAGCTTTTTAGATAAATTAAAGCATTCCAAAACTGTCAACAATAATGATTCTGATGCAAGACCAAACTTCTAGTCAATGAAAAGAAAGGATGCTGGATATTATGCTTTTAGAATTCTAGATAAATAGGTGCTATAAATATAATGAATATAATAAGTAATACACACTGTCTTATCACATCACCAGCACAGGCCCATGCATGAAATGCTTCTTTGTACATTTTATGACGGTGATAGTAACCCCCTTGAAAGGTGTACGGGTAAACATGACGGTCATCATAATGGGATCGTGAAGAACGGATGGCTTGGGTATAGAGAGCGGCGGAATCTGGCCTTGTGGTTCCAAATGAGTTTGGCAATGTAGAATCTTGGGTATTATCAGAGCTGTTTGATATTTTCATATATTCATCTAGGTCACCCAGATTTCCAAGAGCCATAGGATATGCATCTAAATGACCTACAATAAAAAAACCATAATTTACTTTTGAATAAGCTATTACCAAAGATATTTGCTGGAGTATCACATACACTAAAGGGACATTTAAACCCTTTGTTCGCAAAATATTACATGCGCAAAATATGATATTCTCAAAATATTATAAACTAGCGGCTGCCCGCGACTTCGTCTGCGTGGAAAGATTTTTTGCTATCCCTCGGGAACAATACTTTTTTTCGGGATGAAAGGTACCCTTCCTCGTCCTTCGTCCTTCTCTGTACCCCTGAGAACGTGTATGCAAAATTTCATGATGATCGGTTCAGTAGTTAAGACGTGAAGGCGTAACAAACAAATAAACAAACAAACGGACTTTCACATTTATAATATTAAAGGATACAATCAAACCGCCTTCACGTCTTAACTTGAGGGATACAGAGAAGGACATAGGGCCCTTCATACCGAAAAAAAGTGTTGTTCCGAAGGGATAGAGAAATAACTGACCATGCAGACAAACTTGCGGGCGGTCGCTAGTAATACATTTTTCTCCATAAATCTAAAAAAACAGGCATTTTCAGAATCTGGCATTTTAGAGTCTGGCATTGTAGAGTCTGCTCTTTGTAGAAGCAGAAACCACTTTGACTGTGATTGTACAAATTATAATATTTTGCGAATGTAATATTTTGCAAACAAAGGATTTAAACTCTTAAGTAAATATTACCATATTCATAAAGGAGCCATAACAGTCTATGTTGCATCTGAGCTACTTCATGTACATCTATGGTGGGAGTTAAAGTTGGATTTATAGATGACACCAAGGCTGCCAGTTCCATGACACGAGTACACACAACTGGTTTCCCTGCTACATAGAGCCATGAGCGTGCCGACACTCCATCTCCGACAGAACGTCCTCTCTTATCTTCATTACCTTTGCCATGCCAAGTCACCTGCAAAAATAATATTAATTAGGCAAGTGCATAATGCTGTAAACACCACATTCATACTAAATTCCTGTTTCACTTCCTGTAACTTTTACTCAAAAAAATACAACATTGATTGATAAGTCTTCTCATTATATTTTGTAATGTAACACATTTAGAAAGAATCATTAAGCTTTGTGTGAAGATAATATCCAATAGGTATATTGAATCCCACATACATGTGGCGGGACTACTATGAAATATCTATTGTGTCACATTTTCCTGTACCTGAATGGTTAATCAAATAAATAACAAATTTGTGGATGAACAACGGTAAACTTACTTCTGCAGTTTCCAGACCATCTTTGCCAAAAACAACCCAAGCATGGTCTTCTGATAACGCCAAATGTACATCACGTTTCCCCAAAACTTGACATCCTGCGGTCACCGCAAAAGCGACACCAAAACAATCAAGTTTATTGCCAGTCAAAAAGCTATAGATAGACTGTAGATGAGCTCGATCTTTATAATAACTGCGTGTCAAAGAGTTCCAAACAATATCGGCAACACGTTTCACCAAATCTCGAGTGGCAAATTCACCGGTCAACAATTTATTCTCGACCCCTCCTCGCATTAATGATACGAACCTCTCATGTAATGATTTTATATCATCCCATTCCACTGAAGGGAATTTCATTTTAACAAATTTATTCGTCGGTAAATTCACATCTTTGTCACTGTTTTTATTATTTGTAAGGTTATTCTCAACCGCACCGACAATTAATGAAAACAAAGCTAGATCGGGCTCCTTTTCACTGCGCAGTTGCTCTTCAAATAAATCACACACTTTCTGAATACTATCAATAGGAAATAAATGTTTAAAATCTGTGTTTCCACTCATATTCACTTATCAAAATACCACATTTTACAGTGACATGCGACCAAAATATTATAATTTAACACCAAACAAACAATCAAATCAAATTCGATTTCATGAAAGCAGCCGATTTTTTTGATGCCAAGCCGGTAACAATGTTGCCACTTTGGATTGACGGATTCTACCCACAGATTACTAATTTGTAGCAAGATTCTACCACACACTTGGGCTGCGGTCCGCATGGCGATTACATCGATTACGGCGTTTACAACGCTCACACGAGGTCCGCATTCGATATCGCGCTCAAATCGATAAAATCGACAAATGACAGTTGGCGAATGCGAACCGCTCGTAAGCGCGCTAACGTTTTATTCTAACCTCAAATACAAGATGGAATAATTGCTAGATACTATTTTTGCTCTCTAAAGCGATGATAATGATGAAAAACGTTTGATTAACGAGTCGTGTGCACCCAACATCTTTTTTTTTCAACTTTTTACATCAACCACCTTTTTGGATAAGCTCCAAATTAATATTAACAAAATATTAACCAATATAATGCTCTATCCTTTTGTTGTGAAGTGAGGAAAAGATCTTTCTATAATGAACTCTCTCAGTTTATGATTTTTTGACGAAATAAAATTCTGACACCTGTTTCGTTTGACAGTCACTTATAACTTTTGACAGGACGTTCACAGTGATTACGCTCCGAGGCATGGTCGCTGTAAGCCCAAGATGGCGCTGTTAATGACGTCATGAGTGACGTCACGCTAGATATTGTAAACGCGCTAACGTGCATGCGGACCGGCTGTTATTCCGATAATATCGATATTATCGCCATGTGGACCGCAGCCTTGGTAGGATTGCTCCATGGGTGCATTCCAGCGTCAAACCGCTAAGTCATCTACCACCACATTATACATTTTAACCATGGAAAATTGGAACCACGGGAAAAGGAACCTTATAGCCTGGGGCCTTACTATGACCTCAGCCTGCCTAGCATGACCGATTTATATCGCATGATATAGCGTTTTATCACGTTTAACTGTCAAAAAGACAAAGGAATTTGACAGTTGAGCGTCGTTAAAATGCTATATCACCGCGATATAAATCGGTCATGCTAGGCAGGCTGGACTTATATTGAACTGCCTCACTTTTTCGTACCATGACTTCGATTTTAATTCATAAGCAGTCCTGTTTAAGGCCTGCTTTTGAACTGAACGGCTTATGGATGGTTTCTTATTGCTAATGGTAAGTCCTCTGGCCATAGGGTACCTTTCTTTTCCCGTGGAACATTACATAATTTTCTATTCGATGCGTCAGAAAAATCCCGCGATAAAAAAATCGAAAAAGGGCTCGATGCATGCAAACTATCATCGCTTAAAATGTATACTGTAGTGATCGATGACTTAGCGGTTGGTCTTCTGGAATGCACTTACTCTACTGTCACTGTCACAACTGTTAAGAAAAACTAATAAAAAAAATAGTTTTTCTGCGCTAAAATTCTAAATTAAAACAAAACCTTTTAAGTAAGCAAGTTATTTTAAGCAACAAATCGAATATTCCAAATGCAAATTATGAATCTCAATCAAAATGAAAAGCAAAACAAGCGTTATCGTAGAAAATATAAATTCATAAAAATACGAATTAAAAGCTTGATATTGGTGAGTATTTAAACCTAAATAAACAATAAGTAGGTACATAACTAAAATAGTGCCGCCGTACAACGTCTTACGTTATTTAAGTAGGTACACACTTAATTGAAGCAACACTTTTACATACCTAGTAAACATTAGGTAGGTACTTGATTTATAAGTTCCAAAAAAATAATCTGTAGTTAGAAATTTATAGTAGGTACTCATATAGTACTTACTCAGTTATTTCATCGACAGAAACATGATAATATCTCATTAGTAAAAATCCTAAGGTGACCTCCAATTTTGTAATTTTTAAATGCTACTCCAACCATCAAAGCACCTTTAATCATGAAACTGTAATAAAAAGCTTTTTGATTTATATTTTTCCAAAATAAGAAAAATGCACCCAAACCATCTGAACATTCTGTATCAGACACCAGTGTTTGTTGAGAATCGGTTGCTGTTCGGCTTCTGAAGCCACGGGGGTTAAAACGCATTAGTTTTTATAAAGAATATTAGCATGACTAACGTAGCTTGTGTCAGTGCAGTGGTCTACTGAAATGAGAAACCCAGAAGACTTGTGAAGTGGTTTTATTAACACATGACTAACATAAACACTTGCTTAAAAACTTCTACATGACGACCTATCTGTATAACGGTGAAAACTGCAGTGCGTCAATACAATGGCATTCCTGTCGCACATAAAGCAGATTGTCAAAGCTTAAACTTCGAATGTAGCATAGATCACAAACCACGGAGGCCGATAGCCTTCCTCAACAGTTTGGACTCTATAAGAAATGGTTTTATAATAATAAAATAAAAATAATAGTTTTAATAAATTTCGACCATAAAAATTTCTTTTAGTTTTGTAAGGCCCCTTAAGAGCGCCTATAACTTACTTACTATAAGTCCATTTTTGCAGGAAAATGCAGCCTTGTGTGATGAAGTAGCAAAAATTCAAGAAAGCATTCTAATTGTCAAAGAAGAACGCAAGTTTTTGTTGCGTAGACTACTGGAATATGAGAATGACCCCGATGTCTCATTGTCATATCATCGAAATGAATTGATGCACACTTCCAATGGTTCAAGGGGGAAACTAAAGAAGAAGGCTGCCTCAGAAGAATGTGGAAAAGTGTGATTTTAGAAGATAATAATGATAAACTCTTTAATCTATCAACTACTGTATCTTATGGTTAAACATCAGCATTGGACTCAAAACTATAGGCCAAATAGATGGCGCTGATTTAATCATAGCATGCTTTCCCAGGATTTTAGCTTTTATACAATATATTTTATTGTGTCAGGCAAATTAAATGCAATATGTTTGTAGTATGTGCCAAATACAACTGATTGACTCTACCTTGCATTCAACCGCAAGAAAGATTTTATAAACACAAGTTGCATCACAAGTTGGCCACCCCTGGCCTATACAGTCTTAAGTAGATACTCTTAGCTATTATTATTATTATTAAATTAATAATAATACCCTTAGCTAAGGCATATTAATTAATATTGTTATGGAGATGTTTTGTATCATTAAATAAAATTTAATTGAATGTATTTTTATTTTCATACAATAATTAAATTATTATTATACTTATTTCATAAAGTTCTTATTATTATTCATACATAAAAAATATACCTAATTGTGTAGTACAGTTCAATATTGATAAACCCATCAACTGTTGAATATTAGATTTTGTTAAATAAATTATTGAACTATACTGTTTCTATTATAATCCCATCAAAACACAGAAATAGCTATTTGATTAGATGAGGCCAGCAATTTGTTCACATGTTCTTCTTTTGTCTCTTTTCTTCTTTGGTGCCAATCATTTGTAGGGGGGTATACAGCGGGCACAGATGAGTTAAAGTTCACACACGGCACATGCACAGATTTTGAGCGGTGACATTTATTGCACAGAAGTCATTTTTATGTCTCATTGGTGGGGTATGTGGTGCGGGACAACTGCAAGCATGCACCAAAGTATTCCTCTCACCACTCACAATCGGTGCCGGCATCTATATAAATGTAAAGTACATTATTTCAATTCTGAACAAGCATTTTATTCCTTTCATGATTTTGTATGTTAAATAATATACAAATTATGTCTAAAAGAAAAGTGTGTTATGATCTTTCTAGAATATAGTTTGAATTCAATATCCGTCTCACTATAAATATTCTCTAAAAAACACTATTCTTCTTCTTCTGCTTCTGCATCATCAAATGACAACAGTTGTCGGTTCTTTTTGTTGCTTTCTTTAGATACTTCTTTATTTTTTCTTTTGTTAGTAGTACTTGTATTCGATTTTGGTTTGAAAATCACTCTTTGATTTAAATCTGCCTTTGTTTCAGATTCAATTTTCTCAATATTTTTCTGTTCGATTTCTGCTTCTTCAGCGGTGAGGTCACCTGTTTTGAGTACAACAACTTGTGGTTTTTCGCTTTCTTCATCATCGACAAAATCTTCTTCAGCATTATCAAGTTCATCAAATTTATGGTTTTTATCATCATAACCAGCTTGTTTTTTCAAAACTTTCAAAAACTCTGGGTCATCTGGCTTGATATAGCTAACATTTCTTTTACGATTCATAGTTAAACTATAATTATTATTTTACCTCACAAAACTGTAAGCTAACACCTATTCATCGAGATAGGTTACCTGCCTACCTAGTATTTTACCAAATAAATAATTCTTGAGAGATAAGCTAAAATAAAAACAACACTCGCTCGCATCGCAATCGCAAAACAAAATTGACTTGAATTGACTTTGACTTGTTGAGTTTGTTGACACGTAGTATCTTCTTATTCGTCTGTGATCAGGGTTGGTAGATCCAGATTTTGAAATTTCCCCATATTCAAGAATTCTTTTCCCCAAAATGATACGTTTGGCAACTTATTTCCCCATTTTTGTTAAACAGGAAATAAAAAGAATTGAATTGTGTCTTAAAATTGGTGCAGTTTTGTGGTACAAGTGTCTACGCAACTGAACAATATGTGGGATAACTGAAATAGGCGCGATCTTGGTTGTGTGAAGCCGAGACTTTTACTGTAGTGGTGGCTACCTCGGCAGAACTTACCAAGTAAACTGTCTTGATATACTTGGTGCCAAATGCTCCAAGCAGCATTGGAATGCGATGCACCCGCATTTTAATGTAAACTGAAACAATCTATCACTGAAATATTCAACACTTGACACTGGCAAAAATTACTTCCAAGAGGAAAGTAGATTGCCAAAACAAAAATAAGAAGAAGAAGAAGAATTGAAAAATATTTAACTAAGTTTATTTAGAAAATATAAGAAAATAAAGAAGTATCGGAAGTTCTTAACTGAATCATCTAAAACGTTTAGAACTTCCGAAACTTCATCTTCGCTTAACATGGTCAGATAAACATTAATTGGAGTTAAATTTTTACTCCAACCTCCTTCTTTCTTGTATATTTTTCTCCCCAAACATTTCATTTCCTCAAAATTTCGCAAAGACCGTTATTTTCCCCCAAAAATGCGAAAAAAACCCCCAACCTACCAACCCTGTCTGTGATATTTAGGGTGCATTCCGAATCACGCTAACAGCGATATCATCATCGCGCTGATTTGCGTACCGAATCACCGTGAGCGCGATAACGACAGCCCGTGTGACGTCACTGATTGCGTCATAACATCAGCAATCTTGCGGTTACACCGCCCATGCTCCGAGGTATAATCACTGTGTGCGTTCTATCAAAAGTGACACTTGTTTGTGTAGTAAAACTCCAGCTGTAACTACATAAAGTTAATATTCCACTGGAATATTAACTTGAGCGTAGCGAAATTTTTCTATGTCTATGTGTAACTATAATCGCACAAAATAGAGTACAGAAGTTTAGCTCCCACGTGACCTTGAAATCCATACCTAAACGCGGGCGACGCGCTAGGGTTGTCAACTCCGGCTTACGTTAAACCACAGAAAATACCTATATAAGGTCCTTCTTAAATAGTGCACATAATTTTAAGGGGTCAATGTACTCATGCATACAAACAACTTTTACTATGGGGCCAACATTGAAATCGCGAAAATAAAATCAGCTGTTCCGTACATTTTGATCTATTCGATTTTAAATTTTCTATGGAACAGTTGATTTTTTTTTCGCGATTACAATGTTGGTACCATAGTAAAAGTTGTTTATATGCATAAGTGCATTGACCCCTTAAAATTATGTGCACTATTAAGAAGGACCTTATATATTACAGAATGTGGTAAAAACTTGTGATGCACAGGTTTGATTATTTCTTTGTTTAGTGTTTTTAAAAGTGTAATTTATCTTTGAAATTTAAGTTTAAAATTAATTATAGCGTAAGAAATAATATCGAATAATATTTTTGGTATTTAAATAGTTGCAATTTTTTTGGGATATATAAAGTTGTCACGGAGTTAAAAAATTGTTATAGTACTTACCTAATAATTGCTACTATTTTATACCTACCTACCTGAATATTTCTATTTCTGATTAAAGTATTAAAAATAGGTATAGATAAGTACCTACCTACTTAAGTATACCTTAGTATTTTATTAGGTAGGTATACTAGTATATTACCTTGTCATATTATCTAACTTATCTGCATATACCTAAGTATTCAGTATAAGTACGTCAAATAAGCATATAAATAAGGTAAAATTATTATTGTATTGAGCTGTTGATTTAGAAACAACAATTAATGAAAACTGCCCTTTATTCAACTGCGATTTAGACATAATTCACAGTTTGCTTACCTTTCTGGGTACACTGGTATCGTAAAAATGTGTATTCTGTATTTGAAGTCGATTTTAAGCAATTGCTTACTGAGCAATCAGAGTACGTTTTATTTTTGCCTTCCATTTTTATTGAGTCTCGCAAAGCGTACAAATGCCCGAGACGCGGGGGTCGGACGTGCTACAACTGATGCGTCACGTGGTACTCGCGCTCGAAGTGTTTTAAGCGTGGCAAAGATTCCGTGTCGGTGAGAGGTGTCTATGTGTGCGTTGTTCGAGCGCACGAAGTACTAAGCTAAAATACTGTACTCTCCATATATTGTGATAATCGTTTATTGGGTGTTTCTTAAATGGATAACATCAATAACAACTTGACATGACTTTAACTCGCAATATAATGATAATGTTTAAATTCCGAATACATCAACTCACAATAGTTTACAAGCCATCAGATTCAGCACACGTCTGTTCTGTCCGAGTGACCGACCGAGAATCCCACGATTAAAGTCAAGAATGCCCCTACCCCCTACTCGCCGCGCCATCTTGTTTTCAACCGTCAGACTACGCTAGTCAATTGACGTACATTTAATTTCTAAATCTATTCTAAAACCGACGCTTTTAAATCATAAACCTTAGATTTGTTTTGTTTACCTCAGGTGCATTTAAATGAAAGCTCAAAATTTATTGATATTTTTTCCGCATCCCATGGAAGTAATAGCATAATAGTCGACTATATATGAACATAAATAAAGCAAAAAGGTCCAAATTCCGAACTTTTAAATTTATATTGAGGTTATCTACAGATGTCGGCATATACAACGTGTAACAAAAAGGGGGTATCAACCCGAAAGGAGGTCAATGTACTCATGAATCTGAACACCTTCCAAGAGAAAAAAAATCAGATCGAAAAAAAATTTTGGACTATCCATAGAAAAGTTGAATTTGTCGCAAACATTTTGTATGGAGAGTTCAATTTTTTTTTATTTATTTGAAATTTTTTTTCTGTTGGAAAGTGTTCAGTTCAGTTTCACGAGTACATTGACCTCCTTTCGGGTTGATACCCCCTTTCAGTTACACGTTGTATATTGGCAAGAGAATGACAGCCGTTTGCACTAAACTCAAGTTAGGCGTGTTCTAGCACAGATAATATAATACTATACTATTGTTCTAGTTAAGATATTTCTTAGCTTAGGAACAGCCTAAAAATGCCGAGCTGAAATTTTTGTTTGCACTAACAGACTACGTCGTAACTTGGGCATCGCCTTGCTAAGATAAAGAATGAACGAATGTAAATATTAATTGTTTATGGATTTTTAAGCTGGCGAAGTAATATAGGTCATAGAGTACTTTTTTGGTTATAACATCACATTGATTCATTCGTGAGTGAGACGAAAGATAAGGCGTTGGTTTATTTTATTTGGTAGGGTGATCGAAAAAGTTATGTCATCAACTGTCAATTTAGAAAATGGAAATTAAATCGCGGCAGTGTTGCCAATTGTACGGTATTTGCCGTATTATACGGTAATTGGGGTCAAAAATTAACCTTGACACGGCAGCCTAGTGCAGAAGTTTACATTCAACCATACAAGTATGGTTATTTCATACGTTCTTATTCTTTTATAAGTGCAGTAATTGTATTGAAATACTGCAATTTTTGCGATTTTCCACCGAGTCGTTTAGTAATTCAATTATTTCAATGAATGTTCCATGAATCTTCCATTTTTCAGCAAATATTTCTGTTTTTGTCACAATTGACGGCCACAGGCTATAACCACAGATTTACAATTCATAACATAGGAATTTGTTAAACCTTGGGCGCTCGATATTGGGCCCGTAAGTTAAGAATAGCCTAAAGTGCATTTAGGAACGTCCTAAGGTTAGTGCAAACCAATTTTTTTCTAAGAATGTCTTAAGTTAGTTAGGAAAAGACTTAGGCGATTCTTAAGTTTAGTGCAAATGGGTGTGAAAGAGACTAACACCCGATTGCACTAAACTTAAGGATCGCCTAAGTCTGTTCCTAACTATAACACGACCAAATTAAAACGGTGTCAAACTTAGCGGTCATGTAGCTGCCATTCGCCTAGTTATCTTGGTCGAGTTATAGTTAAGAAAAGACTTAGGCGATTCTTCAGTTTAGTGCAATTGGGTGTAAGTTTATGGCTACTGCGCATCATGATGCCGGATGGGATGCCAGGCAGTATACCTAAAATAGGTCAAAACATCGGTGAGCGCGCTCACGACCGTTCCGAATAGGCAGTCTGTGGTTCCGAATCATTGATAGTCCCAACTGTCATAATCGCGATTATCTGAATCGGCACCCTGATTATCTAAAAAGAAACTATTTAGCGACCGGTTTCATTCCACATACATTGCTACTTTTCTTTGGTATGTTTTTTTTTAATCCAAAAAGAAGTAGCAGTGGATCACTATCATCTATGAACTGCAACCGGTCGCTGGGTGGTTTCTAATTAGATAATCAGCCCGCGGTAGTCAACGCTGAAATTGATTTTAGCCTGAATCGGAATGTACCAATCAATAGTGATCTGTGGTTGTTTGATCCCTAGCTGTGGCTGGCAGCAGGGTTGGTAGGTTGGGGGATTTTTTCGCATTTTTGGGGAAAAATAACGGTCATGGTGAAATTTTGGGGAAATGAAATCTTTGGGGGAGGAAGAATTTTGGTTGGAGTATAAATTTAACTCCGATAATGTTTATCTGACTATGTTAAGCGAAGATGAAGTTTCGGAAGTTCTAAACGTTTTAGATGATTCAGTTTAGAACTTCCAATACTTCTTTATTTTCTTATATTTTCTTAATGAACTTAGTTTAATAGATATTAAACAGGAAATAAAACGAATTGAAAGATTTCAATTAGTTTTATTTCATGTTTAACAAAAATGGGGAAAAAAGTTGCCAAACGTCAAATCATTCTTGAATATGGGGAAATTTCAAAATCTGGATCTACCAACCCTGGCTGGCAGTGGCAGTGTGTGTGGCATTTTTCTTTTCTTTGGTTTTATTTTGAGATACTTGTAACAATATTACTTTCTCATACTTTATACTTAAATCATTTCAGTCTTTTCCTGTTCTCGTACGTATCTATGTGAGTGATTTGATTATCCAACCATTTATAACAGAAATAAGAAACCCCTGTCTGAATGTGATGTCGAGTTTGACACCTTTGGATAGAGTTGTTAGCTTGATAAAAAATATAATTGATGGCATTCGATGTCCTAACTGGTAAGAAAATGCACATAACGGTACCTTGGTACAACGACGTACATTTTGTAAACGGCGTATTAATAACCTGTCTAATCTTTTAAAATAGTGACAAATCAACTGGAGACCGTAAAAGATATGCCTGCGGTCATATTAGTTGCGATGATTGCTTCAGGTTAGCAGAGGGGTGTGTACTGTGTCTTACACCTCCATCTACCCCGGAACTCAATATAGTTATAGACCAGCCTCTCAGTGATAGAGTCAACGCTGCAAACAATCTGTTGCATGTTTGTCAGGAGACATTTAAAGTTGATGGCAAGTATAATGAAATACCTTTTTGTAACAATATGGGCTCTTCTTTACATTAGTTGGCATCAAATCTGGGGTCGGGATGTAGTGGAGCGGTCCCTAAATTTGGTAGCTTGGAAAGTTCATCCAAAAAACTGTAAGCACTTAAAAAGGGAGTAGACACAAAAGCAGGGGATGGGGAAACCCCCTGCCATAATTTTTTTTTTTAAGATATTATACATATTGAACTTGTTTAATTATTTTCTCATTTTATTACAGTGTATAAGCGAAATAGAATCTCAGAACAGTTAAAACTAGAAAAAGAATTGTTTCCAGAATGCATACAAGCTCCAGTTAAGTACTGTAATAAGAGAAAAAGTTTTGCTTCAGTCAATAACAAAGAAAATAGATATCAATTACCAGGCGAGCAAACATCACCACTCAAAGAATTTACAATGAAAAAACATAATAGTTCAGTCCAAAATTGGCTTAATAAAAATGTGACTTATCCCAGACAAGTATTCTCCGAGTTAAATGTTAATGTTAATCAAAATAGCTATGCAAAAGCAAGTAAGAAAGTAAATGAAAATGTTGTGATTGGTAGAAAACGAAATTATTCTTTTTCACCTGTAAGGCAATTTGAAAAATTATCTAAAGAGAACAAAAGAAATAAAAAGAGTTTGATCATCGAAGATAGCTATTGGAAAAACCAACCACAAAAAAAATGTGAGCATGAAGAAAGTGGTATAGTTCTTGATGATGAACCAATTTATATTGAAGACTCTCAAAGTGAAATAATTGATAAAGATAAATTAGCTCTAGAGGCAGTGGAGAGAGCTGAGAATGAATTATCTGATTCCTTGTCTTTGAAGTCACTAGAGCAAACACAAGATTTGAAATTACTAAGTGACAATAAATTGCAAGAGAAGTCTGCCTTTTCGAATACAAATAATGTTAAGGTTCCTTTTTATAGGAAAGGTTCTTTGTTAGAGAAATGTGTACAGAATGAAAAACTCAATGTTTCAAATAATACATCACCTACAATAGATTCTAATAAAAATGTTTCAATATCAATAGAAAATAGTAAGTTCATTACTACCATTAACATATCAAATTGTGCTGTAAATCAACAAGAGAAAAGTTCCATTAGCGTTCAAACTGATATCTGTGACTTTATTGATTCTGGTGACACTAATTATACAATTAAGGAGAAAGGAGATGCTATAAATTTACTTAAAAGCCCTGGTTTTGCAAACAATGGGCCTTATAATGCAGTTGAAAAGGAAGAAAGAAATGGTGATGGTATTGATATTTTTATAGATGACTGTGAGATGAAATTGAATGATTTAAGTAATGAATGTAATATCACACCTGAAGCAAAGGAATTGAAGAAAAAACATGTTGTAATTGAGGATTCTGACAGTGACACAACTAGTGAAGAATCTAGTTTTTTGCAAGTATCTGCAGATGTCCATGTGTCATGTGAACCACAGTAAGTTTTTATTTAAAAAAACGGTCTATAAAGATAAATTTAAAACAAATTAACTTCTTATTTTTTTTTTATTAAGTAGCCTTTATTGCCAACTTAATTTATACAAAACTTAAAACAATTTAAGCAAATTATACTGTCGGGTTGTTTTGAGATACAAAAGCCTTCTCCAGCATTATCCAGTCTTCTCTTATTTTAGACATTCTATGCCATAATAGGCCTGCAATCTTTTTGATGTTATCAGAACAGCGTTTACTTTGTCTTCCTCTTAGTTTGTTTTTAAATCTAGAGGTCCACACTGTTATGTTCTTATCCACTTATTTTTATTTTCCCTTAACATATTATGTGTCACATACATATTAATGAAAAATATTGAGGTATAGTAGGCGTCATGTAAAAAGACCGCTGAAAAGTGCCTCAAAGGCGAAAATGTATCTTAAGTATTTGGAAAACAGTATTGATTCCTCCATCAGTTGCTTGTCGTTCATTGCTCTTTTTACGTGACGCGAGTAATTGTCAATAAATAAATCAATGTATGAAAATAATGTCTGTATTCTTTTTTTCAGTGATTATAGGATCCTCAGTGAAATAAATTCGGATCAGGTAATATGCAGGTCAAGAAATAAAGAAAGGGGTGTTACTCCTGATAGCAATAACTCCTCAGAAAAAGAAAATTTTGATCCAAACAAGATTAAAAAAAGAAAAGGAAGTAAGAAAACCAAAAGTACAAAGAAATAATTCACCAGTATGATAAGTAAAGATTATTAAAGATATTTTAAAAAGCCATGATTTATACAAGTAGGTTTTCGTATTTAATAAAAATGAACTTAAACCGAATAATAACGACTTATAATTTCGAGATTTAACCATCCTTAACCATTCCAGAATTAAAAATTATAAATAAATAGTGGTGGCAGTATAATAAAGGACACCAGTAAATTTTGATACAAACTAACTTTGAAGCCATGGTTCTCTGCCAAGGATTCACCTAGCTGTGATCTGATGATGGCTATCCTGGGAGTGAGTGGATGGAGGAGATTCAGATCACCATTTACACCCAACTGATCTGATTAGCATTCAAAGATATGTAAAGATACCTATGTTTAAAAAAAATCTCGAAAGTAGCATTAAAATGTATGGAAATCCTGAAACTGAAAACTGATCCTTAAGATCTCTTAGAATACTGATAGATGAGTTGGGAGTGTATAGCAATCTGAATCTCCTTCTCCATTCACTCCCTGGATGGTCATCATTAGATCGTATATACAGTGTGTTCGACAAGAATGTGACCGGTATATTTTAAAATTTTGGTAAGCAGTTTAGGTGTTGAATAGGACAATTATTTTCCTGAAATGCTTTGTAAAAAAATTTATTTTCCCATGATTTCTGAATTCTGCAAGAGGATATTGACCCTAAACTCCGAAGTCGGCTTTGCACTACTTGGAAAGCGGAACGTGGTATTGACGTGTTGGATTGGCCCTCACAGACCACTGATGCCAATCCAATTGAAAATATTTGGGCGTGGATGAAAAATCCTAAACTAAAGGCAACAAATGCAGTAACCGTCGCTGACCTTACTCGTGAACTGAAATCCGCGTGGAAGTCTTTACTGAAAAATTGGCGGATAGTTTGCCGCAAAGTTGCCAAGGAAAATAAAGGAGATTGGACGCCATATTAATATTAAATCATCAAACAGCAATAAAAGACCCAATTGATTATTATCGTTTAATATTTCTAATGTCAGTCAATTTCTAAGGTAAATTAGGAGCTTGATGGTGCAGTGGTTTAGCGCCTGGCCCAGCGATTGCTGAGGTTAAGCAACTTTCGCAAGGGTCGGTCATGGGATGGGTGACCAAAAATTTATTATCTCGAGCTCCTTCGTGTTTCGGAAGTCACGTTAAGCCGTTGGTCCCGGGTGTATTTGCAGTCGTTAACACCCACCAATCCGCATTGGGCCCGCGTGGTGGGTTATTATGGCCCATCCTCCTTCTCCACCCATAAGGAAGGCCTCTGCCCCAGCAGTGGGACATTAAATTAGCTGATAGTAATTTCTAAGGTTTTCATTAAAATTTGCCAGTCACGCCACGCATTTTGGGCCATGATGCGCATTAACCATACATATCTGTGACAGACTCATGTCATGTCAAAAAGGGGTAGATAACAAAATGTCATATGTTATAAAGTTCTACAAAGCTCCCGTCACCGGGCCCCTTAGAGCATCGCGGCTTTCGCGGCTTCCGCGAAGGGAGTAGCCTTAGCGATTATTACTCTATTCAATTTTTTCTGGCATTTTTTGCGGGGGGGGAAGTGCACACAAGTGCAGTTCCGCATACTCACATACAAAAACAACACTGTAAAGACGACACCAACACATAAAAAATAAAACAAAACAGCAAAAATTTGTGTACGGATGAGTCACACATCAAAATATGACACGTTTTTGACATAAAGGGCTGGACTCAATTGTCGTTGCAGCAATATCGATACGGAAAAAGGAATAAAGGTAACAAACTCAAACATTTTACATGGGGTGAATAACAACAAAGAGCCCAACAAACAAAAACCTTCTGGACCAACTGACCACTAAATCTCATCACCAGTGGTCAGTTGAGAAATGAATATCTCATCTGACCACTGGAGGTGAATTGGGAGCAATTTATCCCTAATTCATCACCAATGATGAAACTGATGAAGTGGGGGGTTTGTTGTGACATGTCATCGTTCTTAAATTAGTCTTAAAAAAGTTAATACGGACTCAAGAACACTCAGTCTTATTGTCAAGTCTCATATACGTATTAAGAGCATTTTATGACGTTTTTCTATTATAAATGATCTTATTCCATTCATTTTTATATAATAATATAAGATGTATCAAAAAGATTATTTATTCTGTGAGAGAACCAATTAATTTATGCTGTGATATTATTTTACTCTTTGACGCAGAATGTAACAGTGCAAAACTGCAAAGACCAAATTGAGTCTGTCAGGAGTTAAAAATAATTTATAAATATTTAAGAATTTTTAGGTATATCACATTTATGAGAATGCCTGGAGCAGGACCAGGCCATGTCCTTTATCGACAAACATTGTGATACGGTAACATCACTAAGTTGCTCATCGGCGAGAACTCGGATTTATCTAGCGACAGATCTGAAATTTGTACGGAGGAGCCATGGACGAGCAGACCCGATGTCACTGAATAAATTTGACAACTAGTCAAGAATAAAATATACGAATTTAATGTTTAAATGTAAACAAATAGCAATAATACGACAAAAAATTACTTTCATGTGAAATGTAACACCGACTTTTTGTAAACTTTGATGTTCCAGACCTCTTTTAACAGCAAAAACTCATCAATTCGGCATTTTAAACACTGCAGCGTTCACATGCGCGACTGGACTCGGTCTAGAAAGAAATCCAGGCGCAACTGGTTTTATCAACCGCATATGCCCATTTGGGCTTGTACTTCGGCAGAGGGGAAAGCTTCGTATGGCTTCTCTTTCTGGGACAGAAGCGCGTCTTACTCTAAGCCGGGCCCCATTAATATGTTTTGATAAGGAATGACCGCCTTGCGTTGGTATTTGTAATGAGCCTACGACTCGTGTTTTGTTTATATTAACTAATTACTTCGGCGTAGTTCTAACATTTGTTTTGGTCTTTGTTTCGAGATTGTATTATTATATTAGGGGCCCGGGATGTAGTTACTTTTAATTCATTCCTGTTTGTAACGCTGTTGACTGAACACGCGATTCAATTTAAAACCGCATTTTAATTTCGCCACCCTGACCCAACTTCTATTACACTTCAGAAGTGGGATAAGGGACAATGTCTGGGCCTTATATTCGTGGTCTCGAGAGATTCGACATCATCGTCAGCGGAAGAAGAAAATGATTTTTTTTCCTCGGAAGAACACTTCGTAGCGCCGCAGTCAAACAAGAGACTACGAGTTACCCATACTGATGCTGAAGTTATACCAAAGTTTCGTCCGGAAGATAAATCAAGCAACGTGAAAAGCTGGTTACATAAGATTGACCAACTCGGAGATGTCTATGGCTGGAACAGTAAAGATCGGCAATTTATAATGCAAATTCGTCTTCGTGGGTCTGCGCGAGAATGGTATGACGACCTAGATAACTACGATTTGACCTGGCAAGAATGGAAACAAGCGCTCGAAACCGCTTTTCCGCGATCAACTGACTTTGTAAACAGACTGGAAGAAATGTTAGCAAGAACGAAGACGGAATCGGAAACAATGACCAAGTACTACCACGCGAAATTGTCTCTACTTAAAAAGTGTCATATTGATGGAGAAGCAGCAATTTCTTGCATTATACGAGGCTTGCCAATAGAACTGAGAGCGAACGCCAAGGCATACCAATGTAATACACCTGAAAACTTATATTTTGGCTACTTATCATCACTTGAAAACTACAAGCGAGTTGAAGCAGCTAGTCCCATACGGAAGTCTACTTGGAGAAGAGGCGCCTACGGGAATAACAACTATTTTGCAACAACAACGAACAAGGATACGTCATCGGGTACATCGAAACTTTTATTACCGAAGATCTGCTACGTGTGCCGAAAACCTGGACACGAGGCAAGAGACTGCACGGCTTCGCCACGACGCTGCGAGGTGTGCCAGCGCGTCGGGCACGTCGCTTCGAGCTGCTGGTTTGCTGCAGGGACTTCACGTGAACAATCAAATAAGGTCAGTAATGTCATGGTTGTTACACATAATTTAAATGAGGATTTATATAAAAGAATAGTGTATGTTGACGGAAATCAGATCCTTGCTTATGTAGATACAGGCAGTAAATTGAACATTATTACGGCTACGCAGGCAACAAATTTGGATTTAAAAATTAGACCATCTAACGTCGTTATGAAAGGATTTGGAGGTTCATATATTCAATCAATGGGTACTTCATTTATGAATGTCGAAGTAGATGAAATTGTGTTAAACGGTATAGTTGAAATAACAGACTATAGTTTTGGTGATATAGATTTGATTATTGGACAAACAATGATTAATAAAGAAAATGTTAGTTTGGTTACGACAGCAAACTCTGTGAGATTTGTATCTACTTGTGGTTTGGAGAATCTGTTATCAAATATCAAGTTAAGCACATTTGACTGTGTTTCAAAGTTTCCGATTTATTTAAAATATAATACTATTTTGCCAATGCGAGATTATGCTTATGTAGAAATCAATGTGGAGTGTCCGCACAGTGAAAATGATGTTACACTAATGACACAACCTGTTTATTATCAATTAGGGAATTTATCTTATTTTATTCCACAAGCCATTATAAGTTCGAAACAATGCTACTTAAAAATTATCAATGTAGGCGATGAGTATATTGAGTGGAAGGCGAACAAATTAATTGCTAGAGCAGAATTAGTTTCACTTAGTGATTTGAGCAAATCATCTTACCTTCAAACAGTGAACCAAATAGAAGAACCTGAGAAGAGAGTGCTCACAGTAACCGATATAGATGTTGGTCAACTAGATGATGCGGATATGGACAGACTTTTACTTATTCTTAACAAACATATAAATTCATTTGCTTTTTCTACAAAAGAGTTAGGTTGTACTAATTTAATGGAAATGCGTATACAAACAACGGTAGATCAACCCGTTTATTTTAAACCTTACCGTCTATCGCATAAAGAAAATGATATTGTGAACAGTAAAATTCAAGATCTCATCGATGCTGGCATTATTCAGGAGTCTATATCAGATTATGCCAGTCCAGTTGTGTTAGTTAAGAAAAAAGGAGGTGATTACCGGTTGTGTATCGATTATCGTGCCTTAAATGCACGAACCGTAAAAGATCGTTTTCCATTACCTCATATTGAAGATCAAGTGACACGACTAAGTGGAAAATTATTTTTTACAACCCTTGATCTCGCACAAGGCTATTATCAGGTTCCTATGGCTGCAGATTCTGTACATAAAACTGCTTTCGTTTCACCCTCGGGGCAGTTTGAATTTTTGAAAATGCCGTTTGGACTTGCTAATACACCGGCTGTGTTCTCTCGATTAATACGCATGACTTTACGAAGTGTTGGCGAAGATATAGCCCTATATTTAGACGATGTAATGATTCCATCTATCTCAGTTGAAACAGGATTAGGAATATTAGAAAAAGTGCTGCAACTGCTCAAAGATGCAAATTTAAAATTAAACTTAAATAAATGTTCATTTCTCAAAAAGAGCACTAATTATCTGGGATATGAGGTTACAGCAGGTACGATACAACCAGGCCAAGCTAAAATAAATTGTGTTGCCGAGTACAAAGTACCAAGAAATGTACATGAAATAAGACACGCAAGTATATTAGCTCTTGTTTACGATGTGCTTATGGGAAAGGCGAATATGGCAAGCAACAAGGAGAATTGCACCCTATTACCAAGGAACCTATTCCTATGCACACATTACATGTTGACCACGTCGGCCCATTTGCTAAGACAAGAAAAGGATACAACTACGCTCTTGTGATAATAGATTCATTCACAAAATTTGTGTTTGCCAAACCTGCGAAGAGTTGTGGTTCTATTGAAACAATAAGACTTCTTAAAGACATTTTTAATTTGTTTGGATTTCCTCACAGAATCGTTACTGATCGAGGTAAAGCTTTTACAAGTAGGTATTTTAAGCAGTTCACAGAAGAAGCGCAGTTCAAACATATTTTGAATGCTATTGCTAGCCCACGATCAAACGGTCAGGTTGAGCGAGTAAATCGAACTCTTATTAGTGGCCTTAATACAATGTCCGAAAGTGAATCCACTTGGGATGAAAAACTGTCAGATGTTGTATGGGGTATAAATAATACTCCTAATGCCACTACAGGTATTGCACCCTTTAAACTCATGTTCGGGCACGGCAACTCTCGTCTTCCTGCATATCCTAATTCGAATCCAGATAATTATAGCACGCAGCAAGAGCAATTAGGAGAGCGTAGAGCTACAGCTAAGTTACGTATTGACCGTAATATGACATTGATGAAAAATAGGTTCGATGTCAAACATAAGAAATGCAAAAAGTATACAGTTGGACAACTCGTTTTATGGAAAGGCGGAACAACCAGAGATCCTGCTTCTAAAGTTGCGAGGAAACTAGAAGACCTTTACACAGGTCCTTATAAGATTTGTGTAGCTGACCACTCTCTAGACCGTTATACAATTACCAGTATAAAAGGAATGAAAGGTTATAGAAAATTTAATGCCGTAGTTTCAGGTGAAGTTCTTCGACCTTATAAACCTACAGTATCCGATGATGATAGTACTAACAGTGATCGTGAAATAGATAGAGATGACCTAATAGATTTGCTAGAAAGCTAATCGTATTAAATATGATTAAATAATAGGGACTTTATATTAAGTTAAAACAATAGTGCTGTAATTTTATGTATCAATGAGTTAAAATAAATAATAAAATTCATAAATAGACTTTGTGTTGTCGCAAAAATATGATTTAATATACACAATAATATAACCACCCTCACGGAATATTAACCTGTATTTGTGGGATGTATGCCATGCCTGTGTGATTGGATTAAAATTGTAGCTGGCTGTGTGATTAAACTTATTTTTATTATGCCCATCGATGTGTGAATAGATTCTACACTGGGTGAATAGTGTCTATACTATGTGAGTAGATTCTACGCTGTGTGAATAGAGTCTACGCTATGTGAATAGATTCTACGCTGTGTGAATAGAGTCTACGCTATGTGAAAAGATTCTACGCTGTGAGAAGAGTCTACGCTACGTGAATAGTCTATACTGTGTGAATAGATTCTATACTGTGTGAATAGATTCTACGCTGTGTGAATAGATTCTACGCTGTTTAAATAGATTCTACAAAGTGTGAATAAACTCTACACTGAAGGAATATACTTAGATGATGTTAGAAATAACGACTACATCTAACACTTTGCGGTGGCTTTGATCGGTTTTCGTGCAACTTTGTGTGAATAAATAAAAACACTCAATATGATCACATATCCGTTACCTATATGTTGCTGTGTGATTCTTCGTCCGATAACATGATAGATAGTTTAAATATCGAACGAGTTACAAATGACAAAATACTGCTTGTGATCATTTTGTTGCAGGGTCCAGACACCACCAAGGATGGACCGCATTAAACGCTGCCGTGTGGACACGACGAGGTTGCAGGATGGCCGAGTGTTATAAAGTTCTACAAAGCTCCCGTCACCGGGCCCCATTAATATGTTTTGATAAGGAATGACCGCCTTGCGTTGGTATTTGTAATGAGCCTACGACTCGTGTTTTGTTTATATTAACTAATTACTTCGGCGTAGTTCTAACATTTGTTTTGGTCTTTGTTTCGAGATTGTATTATTATATTAGGGGCCCGGGATGTAGTTACTTTTAATTCATTCCTGTTTGTAACGCTGTTGACTGAACACGCGATTCAATTTAAAACCGCATTTTAATTTCGCCACCCTGACCCAACTTCTATTACACATAATAGGAAAATGTAACCCCAAACGGCTCCTTGAGATTGAGATTTCTCTTTTTTCTCGCATTATATTTTAATGATATTCTTCCCACGCAATCACTACAAAATTACCATAGTATTTTGGTAATTTCATCAAAGCGCATCATGGCCCAGTAGCCCAGTCGACGAAGACCCGAAATTGGCAAATAAATGCAATAAATTGTGTAGTCTGGGTTATTATTTCAAATGGTAGGGGTGATACCCAGGTATAACATATTAAAAGTCCCCAGCGGGGGGGGGGGGGGGGCTTTGTGGCTGCAAAACAGGGTGTGGAGGTCGTTCTGGCTGTAGAAAAGCAGGCATTCCCTGTTCTAATTTTTGCGGTACTTGCCACGGAGCTTGCTTGAATGGTCCTTCAGTACAGGGCATGCAAGACGAAAATGACGATGTTGACAGATATCATTATTAATTAATGACGTGTAAAATATAATAATAAACTAAGTTGTAAATAACACAATAAATCTTATTTTTTTCGTATTATCCATTAACTGCTTCAAATCAATAAAATCATCAAAAAAAGGGGTAGCAAATAAAATGTTGTCTTCAAATATTGCTCACAGTGAAAGCACAAACGGGGCCCTATTCAAAAAACAATAAAATTATCATGATTAAATAACCTTTCATTTATTTCTAGATAAACTGGGCTATAAAAATATTTTTGACATTTTCACCTCACGTATCTCCCTTATTAATGAATATTAAAAAAATATGGTATTTTGTAGAGAATTTAATCAGCTTTATTTTTTATTCGAGGTTCTTATTTCTAAAACGCATGGTTTTTGAGAGAATCACAAAAAACTAAAAAACGGGACTTATTTGCTCCCCCTCCCGCCCAATGCAAGTGCCCCCCCGCTGGGGACTTTTAATATGTTATACCTGGGTATCACCCCTACCATTTGATATAATAACCCAGACTACACAATTTTTTGTTTTTATTTTTCCTTCGTCGACCGAACTATAGCTCTTAAAGTAAGACGCGCTTCTGAGCCGCGATGCTCTAATCTAAGGCCTAGCTTGTATAGTAAAATCGGCATAATCCTTTGCCAGTCACGCTCTTTTCGTACATAGTGTAGCTAGGTCTATCCTTGGCGAAAAACCCTGTATCTCGTTTTAGTACAGTAGCCCGTAGAACATTTAAATCACCAAAAAGTTTACCGTTTGCCGTTGTGATATAGTTAATTATTACGAAATTATAGATACTTTAACTCAAGTTTTACAGATCGCAACCTATATTTAGCCGTAACCTATATTTGTATATCTCCAAAATTGATATTTTTTTTATTTTTCGAGATTTACCACATAGTTTAGCTATTTTCATGTTCTACAGCTTGGTTTGATTGCCACAGATAAAAGTAAGACTGTAAAAAGTAGCCATACACAGATTTAAGACCTGATGGAAATGGTTGGATTTTATCTGGTCTTAAATCTGTGTATGATCACTTTCCATAGTCTTACTATTATCAGTGGCAATCAAACAAAGCTGTAAAACACGACTATAGCTAAACCATGTGGTAAACCTTGAAAAATAAAAAAATATCATTTTTGGAGATATACAAATATAGGTTACGGCGGGTTGCGATCTCTAAAACTTGGGCTAAAGTATCTATAATTTCGTAATAAATAACTATATCACAACGTCAAACGGTAACCTTTTTGGTGATTTAAATGTTCTACGGGCTACTGTACTATTTCTAGTGTAGGAAAGGAAAGTAGTGGACCCCACAGTAGACGAAACTACCGTATGATAAAGTATCATAAATGTTACAATATTTTTAAATTATCCAAATCGTTTTTTGAAGTGAAAACTTCTTTAGCGGCGTTGTACACTTTTTTGTAATGGGGAAAAATGTTAAACTCGCGTCAGTCAGGGTCACGTGACCCTGATCGAAAATTCGTAAGACGGATGTAGCGTAGACAGCCGGTGGCGGAAGTATCCCCCTCTCTTTCTACGGGGTGCGGCGAAAATAGCGGTGCGTCATTTCAAGACGTAAACACTTGTGTCACCATCGAACGCGCTAATTTTTTAATTCAATGTCAAAACTCTAGATTTTCTGTCAAGCTATTGGATAAGACCTTCGTACAGTCGAGTACAAAGAGATGTATACCCCCTTGAGTTACAAATACCTACATGTACCCATTTAAATAAGTGTACATAGTTCGTTACAAATTATTGTGCACATGATGTATGACAGATATATTATGTATTCACTCAACTTGCCAAATGAATGTATACAGCAAGATGGACACTAATGTGTACGCTCTGAGACAAATTAAGGTATTCAGACTTTGTTACAAAAATATGTATACAACCCGTCATTCTAATTTCAAATTTCAGAAATTCTGTCATACATAACCTTTGAAAACTCTTTGGATGATATAATTTACGTATTCTATTTTTTTTTTGTTTTATGAGAGAATTCATTTTAGGGCAATCGCGCACTAACTCGGTTTCAGTTCGAATTCGATAAGTGAAGGGATGGCCGCAAAAGAACTATGACCACTTCTAACCCGCGCAGATAAAGAATGGGATCGAAAATGGCGGCTCACTGGATTATATATTCTGTGTCCCTACTCACCGCGCTTACTACAACGAGGGAGAGTGAGAGCACGATAGGTGTGGCGTTCAGTATGCGAGAAGTGAATATGAACGACGCCATTTCTAATCCCAATTTATCTGCGCGGGTTGTATGGGAAGTGGTCATTGTTCTTTTGCAGCCATCTTTTCACATATCGAATTCGAACCGAAACCGAGTGAATGCGTGATCGCCCTTACGAGTCGTCGGCTGAAAAATAATGGACATGTGGCAAAAATCTTTGATAAACAAATGACACGCCAATGACGTCATGCACGAAATGGAGGAGAAAACAAGTACTTATTCCCGCACTATTCTAAAATTTAAAAATAGAATATCAGACCTGGGCCCCTATTTTTGAAACGCTCGACTATCGTCGAGCGCTCGTTTCTACTGATTTTCGTTCGACATTTGAATTAATCTTTACCTTCGTTGCACTCGAATTGCTAAGATGATTCCTGCTAACTCTCGTCCACGTTCTATAGTGGTTCAGTTTGCTTCGCTTACAATTCGTGACCATTTCCTAGCCGCTGTTATTAATTATAATAAAACCAACAATCTTGATAAGCTAAATAGCTCTCATCTTGGATTTTCTGGAAGTAAAAATCCCATATATGTGTCTGAACATCTTTCCCCAAGCAATAAATCTCTGCATGCCGCTACCGATTCGATCTGGAAAAATATTCGTTAGGAAGAACGATGAAAGTGCTTGTATTCACATAAAAAATTTGGACTCGCTTAACAAACTGTAACTTTAATAATTAGTTAATAGATTCTCATTTTACACATAATGCATGTATTTGAATTATTTTGTTAAAATTCACTCTTTCAATATACTACCAGAACTGCAAAGGTCTGCGAACAAAAACACATCATTTTTATAAAAATGTTTGTAGTAACAACTATGATGTGATTGTTCTTGTTGAAACCTGGTTAAATAGCTCAGTATTTAATGAAGAGTTGTTCGATAATAGATACGATGTCCATCGTAGGGATAGGGAACATACTTGTTTTGATAGTGGCAAAGAGGGAGGGGGCGTGTTGATAGCAGTGCTAAAAAAATATAGATCTAATCGTGTGAAGTCTTGGCAGAGCATGTGTGAAGACATATGGGTTACTATTGGCACACTTCGGCTTGCTCTCTGCGCAGTTTATCTTCCACCACCTGTAAGTCGTAGATCAATTGATAATTTTGTATCCAACTGTAATTCAGTTTTCGACCAGATAGAAACAAATGTCTGCATGATTGGTGACTTCAATTTGGGAGATATTAGCTGGAAATTACCGGAAGATAAAAACACAGTTAGTGTCTTACCTTATACAAGTCAAGCTCTCATAGATTTCATTAATATTAATAAGTTATATCAATGTAACAGTATCACTAATACAGGTCGAATTCTCGATCTTGTTTTAAGTACGCTACATACATGTACAGTAACTCACACCACGGACTCACTTAGTAAAATCGAACTTATTCATCCACCATTAGAAGTAACTTTGTCGTCAACTGAAAAAACATCTCTTCCATATAACTTGTCTTGTTCAAAACGAAATTATTTTAAAGCCAATTATGAAGCAATTAATGAACATTTAAACAAAATAGACTGGTCACAAAGATTAGGGGATCTAAACAATGTCAATGAAATGGTAAAAGAATTCTATGATGTATTACAGAAGTTGATATATGACTATGTACCTCTTTGCAAACCTAAAAATAGTCACTTTCCAGTATGGTTTAGTAATAATCTCAAGCGACGATTAAATGAAAAATATAAATTAAGATTACGTTACAAAAAATACGGTAATCCCATGGATCACATAGAATTAAAAACACTGAGTAAGCGTTGTGAAAAATTTGCATCTGACTGTTATAACACCTACAATGATAAAATAGAAAATCAAATACATGATGACCCCAAATGCTTTTGGTCTTATGTTAAAGGCAAACGTGGCGGGACTAGTTCTTATCCAGTACCCATGTCCAATGGTGTAACTTCTACGTCGGAAGGGCCTGACATATGCGAACTTTTTGCCTCACACTTTTCTTCTGTCTTCACGTCTGATTCGTTTCCATGTACTGACCAACTTGATAACAAGAGTTTTCTTAGGACTAACAGCCAGTATTTCACTGTACCTTTGGTTACTGGGGACGCTTTACTACAGAAATTAAAGGCATTGGATTGTAAAAAAGGGGCGGGTCCCGACGGGATTCCTCCGATATTTGCAGTCACGTGTGCCTCAGCCTTAGTTTTACCTCTCTATTATATACAACGCCTCCTTGTCCTCCGGCATTTTTCCTACCTTGTGGAAAGTGGCTAAAGTAACTCCAATTTTTAAGTCAGAAGATAAAACCATGGTTTCTAACTATAGACCTATCTCTATATTATCGGTTTTTGCCAAAATTCTCGAAAAATTAGTTTCTGATCCACTACGGGAACACATGAAACTGTATCTCAGTACTCACCAGCACGGTTTTGTGAGTGCAAGATCCACTAGCACCAAACTAGTGACATTCACAGAAACTTTGATTAGGGCTGTCGATGCTGGAAAACAGTTCGATGTGATGTACACAGATTTTTCCAAGGCCTTCGACAAAGTTTCTCACGAAATCTTGCTGAAGAAATTGTCAGTATATGGCATCTGTGGGCCTTTGTTACTCTGGCTGAATTCTTATCTGAGTGGGCGGTCTTTCTATGTGGCATTAAATGGTTTTAATTCCTCATCACGTAACATCACATCCGGAGTACCACAGGGGTCTCATTTAGGTCCTGTCTTATTTAATTTATTTATAAACGATCTTCCCGACTGTTTCCATCACTCAACGCCGTACATGTATGCCGATGATCTAAAGTTTGGAAAAATTATTGATTCCAGAGCAGATTCCGTATTGTTGCAGACTGACATAGATAGGCTTGTGAAATGGTGTACTCAAAACCAGATGTTTCTCAACAAGAAAAAATGTTTTCTGGTAACATTTACAAGAAAACATGAAAAATCTATATTTAATTATCGTATAGATGACAGTACAATTGAAGAAAGGGAAACAATTAAAGACCTTGGTGTTCTATACGATCAGAAGTTGACATTTGTGCCACACATGGAGAACGTGAAGGAAAAGGGGATCCAGACTACTGGGCTTCGTGATGAAACAGCAAACCTTTTCGCAACCCAAAAACTAAACTGATCTTGTATTGCAGTCTCGTTCGAAGTATTTTAGAGTACTGTAGTGTAGTCTGGCGACCTCACTACGCCACTTCGCTTCGTATAGAAAGGCTTCAAAAACGATTTGTAAGATATCTGGCATTTTCTATCGGCAAAGCCAAAGAACTTCGTTCTTACACTGATCGCCTCAGTTTTTTTGGTATGTTGTCGTTATCGGATAGACGTGATTTACTAGATATGATGTTCTTAATCAAAATAGTAAGAGACATGTCAGATTGCCCACAGCTATTAGACTTTTCCAACTTCCGAGCACCCGCCAGAATCCCACGTAATCCAATTACACCACTTTGCCCCCCGTTGAGGAGAACAGTACTTGGATCCAGCTCCCTCGTCGCGAGGTTATGCCTAACTTTAAACAAATTCAGTGGCATTGTTGACATCCATCATGATTCGGTGAGTTCGATGCGAAAAAAAATACTCGATCTCTCTAAGTCATAATTTCATACTCATATGATTCTAACTTGCTCGTTCATCTCATTCCACTCACACTCACGCGCATACACATACACAAACATTCCAACACACAAACTCACACACACTTACATACCATTAATTTAATTAGGCTCTAAGTACTTAAACTTTAGTATATTGCATGCTAAACACTAGTTTTTTTTTCTCATTCGCTTTGTTGCATGCTGTGTTCACCTATAAGTAGTTGTACATTAAGTTTAGTATTTGTTATAATATGTTTTTGCAAAAGTATAAATGTATCAACTGTTGGTGATCCAAATAAAAAAAATAAATAAATAAAAAATAATCTTATACATTTGAGTTGATTTATCGAACGAAAATCAGTAGAAACGAGCGCTCGACGCCAGTCGAGTGATTCAAAAATAGGGCCCCTGTATACATATCTTTGTAAAGCCGGCCATATACGCTAGGTTATGCATGATGGTTATGCCTGTAAGGTCAAAACCGTCATGCATAACCGAGCGTATGTGGGATAAAACTGCATGCCTGTCATGCATGCCTGTCATGCAAGGCGCTCGGTTATGCCTGTGGTCAAAACCGTCATGCATAACCTAGCGTTTTGCATGAAGGTTTTGCATGAAGGTTTTGCATGATGGTTTTTAAAGCCTTAAACATTGAAGATGGGTAATTTTACTGAAAGAAGACTTCATTTTGTTTATAAAAATATATGGAACTGCATTCAATGATTTTTGGAAAATCGCCTGCCTTAACCAGGAATCGAACCCACCAAAAACGAAAACATTTTTGTATTTATTTTTACAACACCAATCGAAAGGGTTAGAGGTGAAGATTGTTATGCCTCCCTTCCTTGAAAATAAGAGTGAATTTTCCAGAGAAGAGACTCAAGAAACATATAATATTGCCAGTGTAAGAATTCATGTAGAAAGGATAATGCAAAGATTAAGGATATACCAAATTTTAAATAAAATTCCTGAAAATTTATTTCACTGTATCGATGACATTGTACATATCTGCTGTGTTTTGGTAAATTTACAGCCCCCAATTTTTTAAAAAAGAACACAAATCTGTAAATATTTCTTAATGTAATAATAATTATCCTTACAAGTAATTAACAATAATAATTAACAATGGCATTTATTTCCTAAACCACTATAACAATAAATAAACTGTTACTGTTGTAACGTTGTGTTCTGACAATCCACAAGTTTAAATCTTGGCGCGCAAGCGAAATGGTAGTTTTCAGTATTTTGCAGGAATTGGCACCTCCCCTTTAACGTCATTGGTTGTTTTTTGTAGCAGTCGCAACTTTAATAAATGTCTTTTCAAATTTTTTATTATTTGCATAAGGCTTTGAAAATAATAAACATTGAGAATCAGAGCAAAGTCTCTCAAATTTCGCTTCAGTTTAGCAAGGAATTAGACGATAGAAGATGGCGCGTGCCGCGCGTGATGATTCTGACCAATAGCAACAACGCCCAATAGGAAGGCAGATTTCGGAGCTACGGTGTTGCCATCTCGTGTCACGCTCTTCCATCTGACACTTTTGTTGAAGTTATGCGCGAACACCTTTTTGCTAGCTGAAGCGTCGATTGACAGTTCTTTGCGTTTTGTCCAAAAGTTTTATAGTCAGGAGACGCACAGATATTTATTTCTGTAGGTTAAATTTTGTTTGCAAAATATTTGGTAATTTTATTTAATTTCCAAGTGTGTTCGAATTTCGGAAAACGGAACGTTTTGGAAGGAGTATCGAAGCGGGTTAGGGCAACACCAAGCGAGCCTTCAGTTTTCAGGAAAAAAGATGACATGTGTGTTGAGAAAGAATTTTGATTATTTTATTTAACGCGGCCGAAGTCGGTCGAATAATTTAGAGAGAGAAAAACGCTACTGAGGTAAGTGGAGTGATATCTGTTTCAAGGCAGACTTCGTAAGACGCCATGAACATTTTCTGAGGTGGTGTTTATTACAGGTAAAACCTCAAGTTGCAGACCATCGTTTGTTTCTGGTCGCTGGCCTGAAGGTTTGCCAGGATCTTCGAAGGTTACTTGCCGTGGCTTGAGGAGTCAGCCAGGCAAAATTTCAAACGGGTGGAGGGAGCAGGCGGTTTGAAATCCTGCTAATCAGGATTGCTGCTTTAGCAAGACCTGGTAAGAAGTTGAAAACATTTTCCCCACGCCACGCCGCCATGTTGCATAGCCACAACGTGTTCAAAGTCTAATTTTCAGTTTGGTTAATCCTACACGTTTGTTTCAGCTATGGGAAATTAATTTCATTGATAGTCTTTGGGTCTACCACGTGCCACGTCATGTGCTGATGAGTTGCTGTCCACAACTACATGATAATCCTCCAGGGAGTTCAGAGGTCTAAATAATCCCTCATTAGTAAATACAGGACACACGAGGTCGGTGCTTTTTTACCCTTTAAATATTGTGAACCGTGGTATTTTCCAATTAGGGATGATAATTTAATATAAACTGTAACTTTTACTCTTTTTGCGACCCGACACACACCAACCAATAGAATCCATGTAGCGACCCCTGTCGCTGAGCTAGATTTGTGAATTTTTTCTCATGTAAGGTGTAAACCAATATTAGTAATATAGACTGTTTCAACCCATACCATTTTTTATTTTTTTTACCTTAACTTTATTCTTTTTGTCTCGTGGGTCCCAGCGGGCAATATTCAAAGGGAACCACGTGGCAAATGGCGCCCACATTTATTTAAAGTTATTGTTTGGTGTGTTTTGGTCAGCAACATCCCCAACTTTCTCATATCTGGGCCCGGACCGCAGGGTATATTGAGTGTGTAACAACTGTCCTGGCCCACCCCTTTGGCTTACTTATGGAATGATTTTAGTACTGATTGAGAGAGGGTAGGAGAGAGTAGGGGAGTGTTTTGTGTTTTGGTAAAAGTTTACAGTCGAGTCATTATATATTTTTGCTTAACTTAGAATCATATTTTGAAAGTATTTACTAGAGTCATATATGTATTTTGTGTAACTTAGAGTCATATATTTTTCAAATAAGAATATTTAGCTTCATTTTTATTGTGTGAACAACATTTAAAAGTCATTTTTTGTGCTTGAACAACATAACCACAGTAAAGATTTTTTTTTTTCAATTTAATACTTTTCTTTGGAACATTTTGCTTAGAATTTGTCTTTTTGGTAAGCAACAGTAGCGGCATAGATGGAAATTGTTTTTAGGTTGGAATACCACAGGTTCTAGTTTGTAATTTTATGTTGTGGTGTGCTGCTATTGTGAATGTTATAAAGTGAAAAAAAAACACAAGTGTGGTTGTTTTATTTCCTTTAAATTTTTAAGTGTTAAGCTTTGTTCTATGTTTTATGTTATGTGTTATATGTTTTTATAAAACTAGGGTTATCATAAGATTTATATGTTCAGGTACCTACATGTTTCATGTTTTAAAGTTAACTTCAAGTTATATTGTTTTCATGATAAACTGTAACTAAACAGACATAAATATCAGATTTTACATTTGGTAACAATCTAGTGTTGTGTACACATTCATACTTTCAGAGAAAGATTTCAGTTTTCAACTTAAAAATTTATTTTGTTTTTACAAAGAATACATTTTGTTAAATTTAAAGTCCATACAGTGATTTATAAATTTGATACATTTTGTTAAAATTACATTTTATACAATTGGGTGAATATTACAATATTGTTACAAGCGGTGTGTCGTTGTGGTCAATACAATTACAAATAATTTTCTTGAATACTGTGTTTTCTCTGATTTAGTGTTGGATAATTTAACATTACCCTTTATTTAAATTGATTGTGAAGGAAATACCACCAGTTCTTAACAATGGATTTAGAAATTTTAGTACATTCACTCTTAAAAGATGAACTTACTTATGAAGTGACAATTAGGTCTGAAACACCGACATCTACAGTGCCTTTGTTGAGAAAGCAACTAAAACAACTTCTTATTGAGTGTCCCTCTGAGGTAATCATGGAAACAGAATTTGAAAGTAGTTCAGAACTTAAAATTATTTCAGATAAAATTAAAGAATTAAAAGCAAAACTTAGTGAAAAATCTGTTACAGCACATTGTTTGAGCAGATGCCGTGGTTTGGTACGACACTTACATCATAGGCTATTGCGAGTTGTGTCGGATGACCCTGCTGTTTTGTCACAAAAGGCAGAGTTGTCTAGCGCAATCGAGTTTTTATTGTCAGTTTCTGAAAAGTTTTTCTTGTCAACAAGAGCACAGCATCCTGAACAGTGCGACACACAGGTGGAACCGGTGCCAGTAGTAGCAGTTGCGGAATGTTCTGGTGATAGGAATGTGGCAAAGTGGAACTTGAGATTCAACGGGACCACAGACCCTCGTTCATTTTTGGAACGTGTCGACGAGCTCCAAGTTTCATATGGTGTTTCTGACGGCAAGTTGTTCAACTCAGCTGCTCAATTATTTTCAGAACAGGGTTTGCTGTGGTATCGTGGCATTAAAGGTCAGGTTGACAGTTGGGCAGAATTAAAATCTTTGTTGCTCGAAGAATTCGACCCGGTTGATTATGATTACAGGTTACTGGGTGAGATCCGTTCACGAACACAAGGAATGGAGGAGCCAACACACATTTATTTTTCAGTAATGGCATGCCTATTCAACAGACTGAAATCACCACTGCCGGAGGAGAAGCAGCTTGAAATCCTTTTGCACAACATCAGACCATATTTTTCCCAACAGTTAGCTTTGTTAGATATTACTACAATTTCCGATTTGAAGACAAAATGTCGTAAGCTTGAATCTGCTCGCCAACGTTCAGATTTTTTTGTGGAACCGACCAAGTCGAATTTTCTGAGTCAGGAGTTTTGCTACAAGGGTAAAGCAAAACAAGTTAATTATGTAGCAACACACAACACTAGTAGACCGCCAACAACATCACAACAGTTTAATTCTAATTCCATGCCTTCTGCAAACCAACGAGTGTGTTATAAATGTGGCAAGGGTAACCACAATTTTAGGTTATGTAAAGTGACACCCCAAAATATAAAATGTTTCAAATGTGGCAAAGTAGGTTTTACTGTCACTTCGTGTCCGAATTGCAGTAAGGGCACAAGTTTTAAAGGTTTACCACAGACAAAAAACTAGTTGGTGAGAACCGAGGTACAAATTTATTGGATAGTGAGGGTAAATTTAAATCTTTTCGTAGCATCGCTTCGGTTCTCTTCGCACCTAGTGAAAATGATGTTAGGCCTTACTTAAAATTTAAAGTAAATGATTTTGAAATTATTGGTTTATTAGATTCAGGTGCTTGTATCTCAATTTTAGGGAACAATGCACACAAACAATTTATAAAGTTTGGGTTTGAACTACAGGAGCGTGTAGACAGGTCGTGTAGTGTTGCAAATGGGGTTCAACTAGAATCTTTAGGGTTTATTTTTGTACCGGTTACTTTTGGTAAAATTAGCCGGGTAGTGAAATTTTTTGTGATTCCTAGTATAGTCACGGAGGTGATACTAGGTTGTGATTTTTGGAGATGTTTCGATTTAGGGAAGAACATTTTTGATCAGATAGATTATAGGAACGCTCCTAAACCATTTTTTAATAATTGTAGTTCAATTCACTCGGAACAAATAAATAGTATTCAGTCGTATAATAGTTTGTCTTTTAGTCAAAGAGAATTGGCTGATTCAATGGTGAAAGACTTTGAATCAATTTCTTCGGAAAGGATTGGGTTAGGAAGGACCTCTTTAACTGAGCATGTAATTGATACGGGAGAGGCCACACCTATTAGGATAGGACAGTATCCGTTGTCTCCGGAAAAGAAAAAAGCCTTAAACGACGAATTGGATAGAATGCTGGAATTAGACGTTGTAACACCTAGTGAAAGTCCGTGGAATAATCCCGTTCTATTAGTCAAGAAAGCGAATGGCGATTGGAGATTCTGTCTTGATTGTAGGAAGCTTAACGCCGTTACCAAGGGCGATGCATATGCTATTCCGTACATGCCTCAGATACTTGACAGCCTTAAGGAGGCTAGGTACTTATCCTCGATAGATTTAAGCTCCAGTTTTTGGCAAATTCCACTCCAAGCTGAGTCGCAGGATAAGACTAGTTTTACCGTTCCCGGAAGAGGTATCTTTAAATTTAAGGTGATGCCGTTTGGACTGTGCGGAGCTCCGGCTAGACAGCAACGTTTGATGGATAGGTTGTTGGGTCACGGGTTCTGCAGTGATATTGACAACGGAACAGTTTACTGTTACGTTGATGACATTATTATCTGTAGTTCTGATTTCCAAACGCATTTACTACTTTTAAAACGGGTGTTTGACAAGCTTAAAGAAGCCAATTTATCTATCAATTTTACAAAATCTAAATTTTTCCGAAGTTCTATTAAATATTTAGGTTACGTTGTAGACGAATTCGGTCTGAGAACTGATCCGGAGAAGGTTTCCGCAATTTTGAACTTTCCTACGCCAACTTCAAGTCGTGAGGTCAAAATGTTCCTTGGAACATGTTCCTGGTATAGACGGTTTATCCGTAACTTTTCGACTATTGCTGCACCACTTAATAAGTTGACGTGTAGTGGGAAGAATGCGCCACCTTTTTCTTGGTCGGAGGAAGCCGAAGAGTCCTTTAATACTTTAAAAAATGCCCTGGTTACAGCACCAGTTTTAGCTGTACCAGATTTTGAGAAACCTTTTACTGTGCATTGTGATGCATCTTCATATGGGTTAGGAGGAATGTTATCTCAGGAAATTGACGGACATGATCACCCTATTGCATTTGTTAGTCGTTCTTTAAATAAAGCAGAGAGAAATTACAGTGCTACAGAAAGGGAAGCCTTAGCTGTTTTGTTTTCGGTCGAGAAATTTGAACCTTATTTGGGATCTCGTCCTTTTAAAGTTGTCACGGATCATTCATCTCTAAAATGGTTTACTAAGCTGGAGAACCCTTCAGGTAGACTGGCACGTTGGTTTTGTCGACTGTCTCAATTCGATTTTCAGGTTGAGCACAGAAAAGGCACGGACAATGTGGTTCCAGACGCGTTATCCAGACTTATGGACGCTAACACCTTAAACGTGATCAACTCTGTGGAGGACGAGTGGTTTGATAAAATTTTCAATGGTTGTAAGTCGCATCCACTTAATTTTCCTAATTTTTGTGTAAAGGATGGTAATTTGTATCGTTTTTCAAAGTGTAAATTTAATTTATTGAGTGAATTTGATTGGAAGCTGGTAGTACGAAGGGACCAGAGAGTGGCCATTATTAAGGAGAACCACTGTGAACCAACAGCGGCTCATTTGGGGGTTTTCAAAACCCATAGACGCCTTTGTCTACGGTATTATTGGCCAGGAATGTACAAAGACATTGTTGATTTCATTAAACACTGTGACACTTGCGCCGCATACAAACCATCACAAAAGGCAACTCCAGGCTTAATGGGTAAACCGAAAGTCTGCCATAGACCATTCCAGGTTTTATCCGTAGACATCGTTGGGCCAATGCCAAGGTCTCGTTCTGGGTTTGTTTATCTTTTGGTAGTTACCTGTTGCTTTTCTAAATATTGTTTAATTTTTCCTATGAGACGTGCTACTTGTGCGGAAGTGGTGAAAAACTTGGAACAACGCGTAATATTAGTACACGGCGTCCCAGAAACTGTAATTGCTGATAACGGAGTGCAATTCACAGGATCTGAGTTCCGCCAAATGCTCGAACGTTATAAAGTTCCGAAACTCCATTTTACCCCGCGTTACACACCTCAAGTAAATTTGGTTGAAAGATACAACAAAACCATAATGACAGCTGTTTCTTCTTATGTTAAAGATAATCATCGTACATGGGATGAACAATTGCCGAAAATTCAGTTAGCAATAAATAGTGCCGTGAACGAGTCCACTGGATTTTCACCATTTTTTCTCGTACATGCTAGGGAACCCGTCATCAGTGGTACCTTTTATAAAGACACAGATAAGGAATACGAACCTGGGGTACCTAGGGACGAATACGCCGGTGAATTTCACGTCTTAAAGACGATTTTCGAAAAGGTACGCGAGCACTTATTAAAAGCCCATGCTGAGAACACCACTCACTATAACTTAAGAAGAAGAGCGGAAACATTTTCTGTAGGTGATGTTGTGTGGAAGAGAACATTTACTCAGAGTGATGCGCAGAAATTTAAAATGGCCAAATTGGCACCTAAATTTGAGAAATGTAGGGTAAAGAAAGTTTTATCGCCTTTGGTGTATGATTTGGAAAGAGTTTCTGATGGTCAATCTATAGGTTCTTGGCATATTAAGGATTTAAAAGCTTAGGGCACTTATTACATCTTCTCTAGTAGTGTGTCAAATACACAAAAATTTGGCACACGAAGCGTGTGTCTCTGTGTGGTGTTTACAGTTATTTTCAGTGTGACACTATTAGTTTGCACGGTGAAGTATGAATGGACAAATGGTGATGAATGAATGTATGACGATTGCATGCGGAGGAATTTGGGTGTGAAAGAGCAGGGAATTGCCGGTAGCCAAGCTATAGGTAGATGGAGGCCTGGTTTAGTTTTTTGTGTGGTTCGAATCTCTAATGAGTTAGAATTCACCTTTTGTTACAAGTGTCGAATCTATTTTTTTTACCATGGTGTAGATTCGGGTAAATCTTGATATTTTTTTTTGTTTGCTCTTGTCAGGGAGGTAGTGAAACTTATTTTCTTTTCAATTCATATTCCAATGTTGCGACGAGTTGTTACTAAAAGATAATTTTCTATTTGGTTGACTGAAGATTTTTTTCTATTTGGGTGACTGAAATTTATGTCACGAACTTGTTTTTTTTATTTTTTTGAATATTTAGTCGTTGTACAGTCACAACAACTGTTGTTGCATTCGCATATTTTAGTGAATGTAAAATTTTTTTTGGAGCGTAGTTTTGACTCCTTTTTCGGTTTACAACCGGTTTTGCGTTGTAAATGTTTTGTTTGTGCGGTTTGTTTTGTTTCGTTTTGTCTCGTTAGGTGGATGTCCTGTGTCGTCAAATGTGATGTCACGGTGATGGGTTGTACGTCCAGGGTATTTCATGTTTTTTTGGGTTGACGGTCGACATGGTTTGTTGCATCGTTGCGTTCAATAGAGTTTTTAGTGTTGATAGTAGGTTTTGTAGTTTGAGGACGCTGAGGGCAGCGCCTTTTTTTCAGGAGAGGGGGTATTGTAACGTTGTGTTCTGACAATCCACAAGTTTAAATCTTGGCGCGCAAGCGAAATGGTAGTTTTCAGTATTTTGCAGGAATTGGCACCTCCCCTTTAACGTCATTGGTTGTTTTTTGTAGCAGTCGCAACTTTAATAAATGTCTTTTCAAATTTTTTATTATTTGCATAAGGCTTTGAAAATAATAAACATTGAGAATCAGAGCAAAGTCTCTCAAATTTCGCTTCAGTTTAGCAAGGAATTAGACGATAGAAGATGGCGCGTGCCGCGCGTGATGATTCTGACCAATAGCAACAACGCCCAATAGGAAGGCAGATTTCGGAGCTACGGTGTTGCCATCTCGTGTCACGCTCTTCCATCTGACACTTTTGTTGAAGTTATGCGCGAACACCTTTTTGCTAGCTGAAGCGTCGATTGACAGTTCTTTGCGTTTTGTCCAAAAGTTTTATAGTCAGGAGACGCACAGATATTTATTTCTGTAGGTTAAATTTTGTTTGCAAAATATTTGGTAATTTTATTTAATTTCCAAGTGTGTTCGAATTTCGGAAAACGGAACGTTTTGGAAGGAGTATCGAAGCGGGTTAGGGCAACACCAAGCGAGCCTTCAGTTTTCAGGAAAAAAGATGACATGTGTGTTGAGAAAGAATTTTGATTATTTTATTTAACGCGGCCGAAGTCGGTCGAATAATTTAGAGAGAGAAAAACGCTACTGAGGTAAGTGGAGTGATATCTGTTTCAAGGCAGACTTCGTAAGACGCCATGAACATTTTCTGAGGTGGTGTTTATTACAGGTAAAACCTCAAGTTGCAGACCATCGTTTGTTTCTGGTCGCTGGCCTGAAGGTTTGCCAGGATCTTCGAAGGTTACTTGCCGTGGCTTGAGGAGTCAGCCAGGCAAAATTTCAAACGGGTGGAGGGAGCAGGCGGTTTGAAATCCTGCTAATCAGGATTGCTGCTTTAGCAAGACCTGGTAAGAAGTTGAAAACATTTTCCCCACGCCACGCCGCCATGTTGCATAGCCACAACGTGTTCAAAGTCTAATTTTCAGTTTGGTTAATCCTACACGTTTGTTTCAGCTATGGGAAATTAATTTCATTGATAGTCTTTGGGTCTACCACGTGCCACGTCATGTGCTGATGAGTTGCTGTCCACAACTACATGATAATCCTCCAGGGAGTTCAGAGGTCTAAATAATCCCTCATTAGTAAATACAGGACACACGAGGTCGGTGCTTTTTTACCCTTTAAATATTGTGAACCGTGGTATTTTCCAATTAGGGATGATAATTTAATATAAACTGTAACTTTTACTCTTTTTGCGACCCGACACACACCAACCAATAGAATCCATGTAGCGACCCCTGTCGCTGAGCTAGATTTGTGAATTTTTTCTCATGTAAGGTGTAAACCAATATTAGTAATATAGACTGTTTCAACCCATACCATTTTTTATTTTTTTTACCTTAAATTTATTCTTTTTGTCTCGTGGGTCCCAGCGGGCAATATTCAAAGGGAACCACGTGGCACTGTATTTTTCATATTGCGTATTTTAAAAATAATAAAATAATTCCTATGACTTATTCCTTTTTTTCTGGTTAAACCTACATCATATTACTTATAACGGGTGGCGCAAAAGTACTGGCACTAAAGAAAATACTTTTATTTTTTTTATATGACATTTTCTGTCATTCTGTTGTTGAAAATTGTGTAGTGAACAAATATAAAATACACTGAAAATAAACATGGACCGTTTTACTCCCCAAGAACGTGGAATAATTGTGTCAATGTTCTTACGGAATAATTCATCAGTGATAAGAACACAACGTGAATTTCGTCGACGATTTCCCCACCGTCCGGCAGGACTGACCAGTCCAGACTTCTTTCTTTGGGGTTTTTTGAAATCTCGGGTGTATGTGAACAAGCCACAGACTCTCGCAGCTCTAAAAGAAAACATTCGTCAAGAAATAACGAACATATCGCAGGAAGTGTTACGGCAAGTTATGCAAAATGTCATAAATAGGGCTCAAATGTGTATCAACTCTGGAGGTCACCATTTAAAAGACATCATCTTTAAATCCTAATGGTACGAAATTTAATGGCACAAATATACATTTAAAAAAACCTAAATCTAGTTTTCTAATTTAGAAAAAATGTTATAGCTGAACCAAATAGGGTCTTTACTTTTGCGCCACCCGTTATTATTTTGCAGTAAAATAACGTTTTAATTGTTTAATTAGCTTTGTTACTATTATCATCATTTGCACAAGTATTTTCTAAATACAATGATTTTAAATAATGTTCAAAGTAAAATATTTCACTTACTAAAATAACATGTTTAATGAATGCTTCGTCACGGTGTACCTGTACTGTGCAGCTACCATTTTTTACAGGCGAGTACACAAAAAGGTCACATACGGTCATTCCAGTTACATACATCTGTACCTGAACTTGAGTATAATATCGGTCTTGTTTTTTTAACTCTAATGTATCATTTACAAACTCTAAATACTTTACATTGCACAACTTCTCGTTATAGTTTATCACAGCTTGTTTTGAACATGATATCGGACATTTGATTTCAATTAACCTAGATAAGATATATTCATTTTCAATGACAGCCCCATCAATGCTGGCACAAAGCCAAGGTTGATATTTGCTAATAATTAAACCAACGTTTTTCACCTTACAGGAATGTATTATTTCATATTCACGCAAAGCGTGTTGTTCATTTCTTAAACCATATCTTGTTGCCTCACATTCAATTTTTCGTGGGTGTAAAATGCTTAAAACTAAACTCTCGGTGGTTTTAGTTTTTTGTACTTTAATATTGTGAACATTTGTGCTCGCCGATATTCTTAAACGCCGGGCAGCATACCAGTCTTCACATTTTGATTGCTGAATTGTTTTACAATATATATTAATTAAGTTTTCATCATCAACATGAATATTTTGCTCATAGAACTGTTGTAATGGTTTTTCTAGTCTGTATACAGTTTGATAATATTTAAATTCGTCTTTGTAAATCAAAAAAGTATTTAGACACGCCACGCAGTCTTCACACACCAAATTTGATTCTGTATGTGTTATTAACATTCCTACCACATCCTTTATTATAAATGTATCCTCAGTGTGAGATGCGGCTTCCATCACAGATCTTAAAGCTGAGTGTTCTACTAAGTCTGACAGATCTATTGACATTGGCTCGCAAATTGTTTTCTGTTTTGTTGGAAACATTTCCTCAAAATATCTCCCTTTGGAATACTTTTCTTTGGCATATTGGCGTGCACTTGGCTTACCCCACTGTTGTTCGTGACATGTTTTTGACATGCTTTCTTCATGGTTTATGTAGTGGATCAAAGCAGCAATGTGCTTGCATTTACCACTTTGATTATAAACGCAATCACATTTCACACTTATGACTACTCGTGCTGCATTTACCTGCGATCAAATGAATATTTAAATAATAAGTCTATTAAAACTTGATCAAAATGATTATGAGTTCAAACGGAGATTAATTGATTACCTCTAAAAGCGTCTTATAAGGTGTCAAAGTAACAGATGTTTGTCTGATGATGCGAGCTTGAAATATTGAACTCTGTCCTTGTTTGTTTCTTAATTCTTCTACATCTCGGACATGTCCAGCAGATACCAACAATTTTCCTTTATTAACTGTTTGTGGTTGAAATTGTATGTGGTGAGTGATACTCACAAACCCAGTCTTAAAAATAATACTCATTTCGATCTGAAAACGATATTTAATTTATTACTAGCGATACAGGAACAATTACGTATGTTTATTATCATTAAATAAAACAATTAAAGCAGTTTTATCTTCTTGTTTTACAGTAAAACTGCAACTAAAAAAAAGTAAACAAACCCTGACATAACCAAAATAAAACGCACTTTTTCAAGTGATTTTACTTACCACATTTAATTTGTACGACCAAAAATTATTTAACAACACGTTGTCCACCCAAATCACAGTAATTTTGAAAATTACAACAATAACACAATATTATTTTTTAAATATTTTGTCACAATGCCGCCATTACATTTCAAAACGTCAGAACGGTCAGAGCCAACAAAGTCGCGAACGCTAGGTGGCGCTAAAAGCGTGCACGGAGCCAATAAGGATTACTTTTTTTTAAGTGACACTGCATCTTAAACAAATGGAAGGCCATGAAATTTAACATTTAAAATTTAATAATTATGGATTGCATCAATTCGTATCGAATCAGTCAATCAATTAAAAAAAAATCTTTGAATGCAGTTCCATATATTTTTATAAACAAAATGAAGTCTTCTTTCAGTAAAATTTCCTACCTTCAATATTTAAGGTACTTTCCCTTCGTGTGGCAAAGTTTTGGGACACCCTGTATATTTAATAATATGCTTATTTCATCTAAATGAATTAATTCTGCTAGAAGTCATTCACCCCAAAAATATAAGTGAAGAAATCTGAGGGACAGGGCAAATACCGGGGGTGGGGGAACAGTTCTTTTTTAATTGCTCCAATGCCAACCACACCACACACGCTAGGTTATGCATGACGGTTTTGACCACAGGCATAACCGAGCGGCGTGCATGAGCGGCTTGCATGAAGGTTTTGCAGCTCGGTTAAAACTGTCATGCGTAACCTTACGTGTGTGCTCTCTATTGAACTCGGTTTTGCATGAAGGTTTTGCAGCTCGGTTAAAACCGTCATGCATAACCTAGCGTATATGGCCTGCTTAACCAAAGACGAACACATTAATTCGTTTCAGAGCGTACACATTACAGTGTAATTTTAGCTGTATACATAAATTTGGTAAATTTAATTGAAACATAAATCTGGCATATATTATGTTTACTAGTATTTGTAACAAACAATGATAACATCATTAATGGATACATATTTTTGTTACTTTCAAATGTACCTATACATATCTTTGTACTCGACTGTACAATACTGTCCTGTATTCGTAAATTCAAATGCAGAGTAAATTCGTAAGACGGCAATTCGTGCAAAATTATTCCCTAACCATTCCAAAATATCAAAAATGCACAACGTTAATATTCAAGTTTTCACTTCTGCCGGCATTCCCGGAGTGCAACCCGTTTTTTTATATTTGTACATAGGTTTTGGTCACTGACCTGAAAAATTTTTTTTCTCATCATATGCAGGTCAATATTGGGTTCATACTATATTACATCCCTGCAAAGTTTCATCGACTGAGGATTTAATGTTGGGGTCTCCATACAAAAGATCGCTTCATTTCCTACCACTGACATGAAAAAAAAATTATATGCAGGTCAGTGTTTCCTACACTATTCGATGGCCATGCTACAGGGGCTGGCCGTAATACCAACCAAAATTATCTCGACTTTTTCTTTATAATGTGTAACGCGTTGATGTCTTTTTAAGGGCAGATTTTGTTACTCTCATTTCTTGTCAATTAAGCAATTAAATACAAAACTTGGGATGTTACATAAATATAATGTGGTACGTAGGTAGGTATACACAGAAAAGTATGTCAAAGTCCCTAATAAAATAAAATAGCCTCTCTAACCCCATACTCTACAATGCATAACGAGCAGTACCTGTCGTCGTACAGAAGAATTTAGTTTATGGAACGCATAGAGATGTCACTGTAAAGTCATGATCGAACCGTTATATTTTACCTACCTATAGTTTCAAGAAGCTTATATCCCAAATAAGCTTATTGTATAGTTTATTACGATAGATAATATAATCCAAGAAGCTTATAATCTATAGGAATATTAACCTGCTCACAAAATTTCACGAGAATCGGTTAAGAAATGCGACCTGTAGAGGAGAACAGACTGCACCGGAAAGCTGAAGTATGTTTTTTTTTACATATCTCCGCCATTTTGTAAAATTTCGAAAAACTGGCTCGACGGAAACATTTTATATAATTTTCGAACGCTTACAAATTTTCATGAGAATCTGTTGAAAAATTTGACTTGTAGAGGAGAACAGAGCCGGAAATACTAAAGAATTTTTGCCCAAGCTGAAGCAGAGACGCAATTACTAGTAATGACGCAAAGACAATTATTAGTAAGGATAGTATATATAGGCAATAAGGATAAGTAGTACCTACCTATACACGCTGAAATTTTAATCATTTGGTTGCCGCCGTGGGGTGGTTCCACTCATGATTACAAGCAACTTTTACTATGGGGGCAAACTCTATCGTTGTATCATCTCCCTACCTCTTTTGAAAAGTTAGAAGATAATGAGTTTTAATATAAAACGCTTTATTGCACACTAGAAGAGACATTACAAAGAAGAAAACAATAAACATAGACAAGTACACAAAAGGTGGCCTTACTGCTGTGTAGCAGTCTCTTCCAGGCAAGCTTGACTAGAAATATTAAGGGGAAGAGGACAGATGGGGAGTGGGTACAAAAATACTAAAAGGACAACACAACAAAAAAGTTTTTATATTTATTCTGTGGCATTACAAAAAACTAATCCAGATGAATTCGTTCGGTAGTTAGGGGGAAAATACCCAATATTGATGATGACAAATACTAAAAGAAACACTCCTTTATTATGAAAAATAATTAAAACTACATTCAAAGATTTTTGATAAATAGCTTTTCTCTGAGCCGGGAATCGAATGAGCTATACTTAAATCCGAAAAAAAATCCTGTACTTTTATGATACCAATCGATAGTCAATCAATGATAAGGGTCAATTTCTTATAAATAAAATACTTAGTATCTTTAAATGTTATTTTTACTAACATTATTTTTTTAAGTAAGAAATTTCGTTAATACGTGATACCTACTTTGGCGTTGAGTTAATAGTAACCTACTCGTAAAAAATGTAGAGCGGAGATTGGGATAAAATAAGAACAAATTAAGTACTTATATATACTTATTAAAAATGTATACAATCGGTTTATTTACAAATATATAATTCTGTTGAACTATGTTGAACTCATCACCACCAGCCACCGCCACCGCCGCCACCACCGCGTTTCCAGCCACCGCCACCGCCATAACCGCCGCCGCCGCCGAATCCGCCCCCGCCGCCGGACCAGCCGCCGTGTCCGCCGCCTGTACAACATTGTCCATCAGCCATTTTTAATGTCCCTGCTGGAGCACAGGCCTTCCTTATGGGTGGATAAGGAGGACGGGCCATAACCCACCACGCGGATGCGGCACAGGCACAATGCAGATTAGTGGGTGTTAATGACTGCAAATGCAGCCGGGACCAACGGCTTAACGTGCCTTCCGAAGCAGGGTGGAGCTCGAGATAATAAATTTTTGGTCACCCATCCCATGACCGACCCTTGCAAAAGTTGCTTAACCTCCGCAATCGCTGGGCCAGGCGCTAAACCACTGCGCCACCGAGCTCCTCAACATACAACATTAATACTTAGTAATACACTACAGCCGAGAACGGGAAGTTAGCTTTACATTGTCGAAGATGGTTTGAAGCCCGAGCTTCAGGCGAGGGCTTTAATCACTCGAGGTAATGTAAATATTTAAGAAAAATAATAGAAAAGGTGATACTCACCGAATCCACCGCCGCCGCCGCCCGAGCTGATGACCTTGATTACTCTGACTTCTGAAACAATTATGTTTACTTCAATAGTGATTCGGTAGGTAGTGATCTGTCTGTGGTAATAATAAATAAGTTATTAAAAATATAAAATTATGTTAAAAATATAAATATAGTTACTAAAAATCTATAGATATAAGCTAGAGTTCATTATCAATGTTGAGTATACCTGTAATAGAAATCATACACATCAAAGCATGTCGTAGTGAACGAAATATGTGTAATGTTACTGTATTGATTTTGTTGGTGTACCTTAAAAATAAAATAAAATAAAAATAAGGGCTTTTCAAAATGACAAAAAACTGTAGGCTTGATAGATGGCGTTGGTAAAAATGTGTCAATGTAATTTTTTTTCCTTCGTTCCCACTAGTATATACATCCAACTAGTTCAACCGTTGAACTAGTGCAACTTTTTTGTCTCAGTAGTTCACCTATCTATAAATCCTTTAACGAGTTGAACTACTACGACTATTCACTCCCACTAGTACACCCGGCTAGTTCACCCGTTGAACTAGTGCAACTTTTTTATCGCAGTAGTTCACCTGTCTATAAGAGTTGAACTATATATCGATGTTGAACTCTAATAGCAGATACCTATTTTACAATAATATGAATACTTACGTCCACCACTTCCTCCAAAGCCACCTCCGTGGCCACCACCGAAACCGCCTCCGTACCCGCCGCCACCGCCACCGGATCTCCACCCGCCGCCGCCGCCGCCGCCACCGGATCGCCACCCGCCGCCGCTACCGCCGAAACCACCGCCTCCATAGCTACCGCCACCGCCGCCGATAAAGCCGGCGTGTGCGGATACCGCCAACAAAATTAGGCACAACAATACCTGCAAATTACCAAAAAATAAGTGATAAAGCCCTTCCATTCCGATCAACCTAGTTGTGCCGATTATATTTCTATTATATATCTTTAGATTTAGACTTTAGATTCTTCACCCGCAAAAAAGTTTTCGCGAATTTACGTGAGAATTTTTTTTTAGGTAGGTACCTAAGACTTTTTTTCGAGGCTAACACAATTAAAAGTTTTTTGCTCACGCAAAAAACTACTCACCTAAAAAAATTAAAAAATGAGTTTAATTAAATAGCCGTTTAGGTACTAAGTAAAAATGCATACTACATACATGAGCACAGAAATTACGCAGGGAAAAGTACCTACATACATACACTTATACCCGCATTCACAAACATTACTATGAGGTCTCACAGTGCCCGCGGACGCACAGCAGCCACCCAACTACCAACCACACGTAATACGTAAAACAAACCCCTCTGGTTCATACCAAAACACATGATGTCAACGGAGCGTGCGTGCGTTTCAACGCAGTGCGTTTTCATAAGCAAGGGTCGTTGCAGTCGTTGGAGTATTGTTTTTGAATACGGGTGTTACATTAATAGATATTAATTAAGATTGTAATTATGTTACCCACCTTCATGATGAAGTGTCTCTGTAAAGTGCATGTCCAGTACTAATTGTGAACGCATTATATAAGCGGGCGGAGACCCCCACCCACCGCTGTCAGTCGTAGCGAGAGGAAGCTCTTCCGTTGTGATGCAAAAATCCTTGTTCCAAGTTTGAATGCTATTCTATTTTAGAACATTCACAAAATCATCATTTGATAATTATCAATTTATCAATACGATTTTGCTCAAAAGTAATGTGCGAAGTCATTTCAGCGACTATAATATATGCAGTCCTAGGTTAACAAAGTCACAATCTTATTTAATTCAAATTCCGAATATTGGCCAGATATCTTTTGATTGATGAACTTTTGAGTCTTCTAAAAATAAAAATAAAAATTTGCTATGCACCGCTAGTAAAAAAAGTAAAAAGTAGTTTTGTTACATTTTTGATAATTTTTCGAAACGGCTGAAATATGATTTTTTACCATAAACTTAGAGCGTAGCGAAAAATTTTCTAAGTCTATGTTTTTTACCATAATCTTAATATTAGCGTAGCGAAAAATTTTCTAAGTCTATGTTTTTTACATATCTCCGCCATTTCGAGAAAGTGGCTCGACTGAAAAATTATATATAGTTATCGAACCTGCTTACAAAATTTCACGAGAATCGGTTGAGAAATGCAACCTGTAGAGGAGAACAAACGGATAGCCGGAAGGAAGGAAATACGAAATAATGTTTGCCCAAGCGGAAGCAGAGAAGTTTAGAAAACCAAATTTTCTATATTGTCTCGGTCTGGGTGTTTGTAATGCCACTTTTGGTTTCCACCTCTTCCTCACACGTATATATTTACATTAGCTTAGCTTTACCCATCATGTATTCTGTGGTTATACTTGGGCACTTTCGAAGTACTAATCGAAGCAGCGTATGTGATGTTGTTGATGTTGTATATTTTTATATTTCACGTTTTCATAATAAAAATAAAAATAAATAATAATAACTTATTTAGGGCTTCACTCATCACATAAAGGGCGCACCAAGCCTCCACACAGAAACGCTTCGCGCTCGCTCGGTCAACTAATTATTTTGAAAAACCATGGCGTCAAACTCTATTTAAACAAAAACGAATGTTTCACCCAAACAAAGACGAGAGTTAGTAGCTATCTATTTTGAACACTGAAGTAATCCTTGAACCATGAACTTTCACAGAGTTGTTTAGTAATTAATAGTCCAGTCAGATCGGCATATTCCACTCTTAAGTAGCTGGAAATAATTCAAGGAGTTTTGATTTCTTGTGCGCCAGATAGCACTGAGGGCTGTTAATCATACATTAAATTTGCGACCTTGACAACTGTACAAAAGTTTAAAAAAATTCCAAAAATGTGATCGAGCCCTTTTAATAATAGGGTAAACTATACAATTATTGGCAACCTATTGTTGATATATTATCTGTATGCCTCTCTGGGTGCCTACGGCCCTACGCACAACTGATATCGATATCTTATTACATATCAAATAGGTAACTAAAATATGTTGTCAAAGTATTGCTAATACCTTTATTAAGGCTGCTGGTAAAATTACCTGATTGTGTTTTGCAACAAGTTGTTTGTATCTAAGCAGTAAGACTGATAATAATAAACTTAGTTTATTTATTTTACAACAAACAAAAGTTACAATGTTATAATAATATGGCAATTAAATTGTGCACACAACTTTTGATCTTTCGACCCCTCAGGCCACACGGACCACTTCTGACCGTATAAAACTAGTCAGTATAACACTAGTATAATATTATAATATCTGGGCGACCGAGCTTTGCTCGGCTATTACCATTTATTATTACCTCAAACATTAACTACATTTTTTTAAACTTGTCTAAAAAAATAAAATTTTAAAAAAAACTTGAACATATAAGAAAACAAAAGTAAGTCACCGAACGGGATTCGAACCCGTAACACTCGTTTCTTGTCATCCGCGTCTTAACCCGCTGGACTAGACGGACAGTGGTCGGCCGGACGAAATTAGCGACCATATTCTGCGTCGAAAGAAAAACGCATGAAAACTCAAAAACACGCGTTTTCCCAAACATAAGACTAATCTATATCGATTGTTTACCCTCGAAAACCCCCATAGTACCTATACCAAATTTCAGCGAAATCTTAGGGCCGTTCCGAGATCACAGAAATTTTATATACATATAAATAAATAAATTAATATACAAGAATTGCTCGTTTAAAGGTATAACATTATCTGTGGTATCACTTCCATTATTTAGTACATTTTTCAAGCCAAAAGTCATCAAACTAATTAATTTAAACTAAACTTATAAAGTCAAAATTCTGCGCTTATGTCAAGTGCGTTGGTGTCTTTTTTAAGAACAGAATTTTGACTTTATAAGTTTGTTTTTGTTACTACTTATACCCCATACATCTTTCGAAAGCACAGCGTTAATGAAGATTTGCAAATGTTATTTACTTTACTTTGAATAGGTATTTATTACTTTGATTGAGACGTGATATTAGCTAAGTACTATGCGAGCCAAATAAGAATAGGACTGTCAAAACGGCCATTTTTGTTTGCGTTTCACTTCCACTTTAGGGATGTAGCATGTGCAAGAGAAGGAAAAAAGATCAAGACTGCCGTTTGACAGTACTATTCTTATTTGGCGCGCATAGTAGTCAAAAAACGTGTTCCAAATACGTGTAATAACGTCTTGTCGCTTCTCTATGACTATATCCTTTATTGTCTATAGCAGGGGTCTCCAAACTACGGCCCGCGGGCCAGATCTGGCCCGCGAGCACCAACAATACGGCCCGCGAAAGCAGGCCGGATTGTACCAACAATACTGTAATTTACAGTATGTTGGTATGGATCTAGCTAGATAATGGCCCTTGGGACTTGGTGCAGGAGTAAGTCTGGCCCTTTTTCTAAAAAGTTTGCAGACCCATGGTCTATAGGTACAGTATTGTTCTCCATTTATTTCTTTCGAGTTTTTAATATCATAGTCTACTGAGGTAATTTTGCCTAGAAATAATTTAAGGAATTTTAATTTCTTGTGCGTCAGGTTGAGGTAGGGTTGCCAACTTTTTTTGTATCAAATATAGTATTTTCAAGATTATTACGTGTAAAAATATAATAGATGACGAAAAAGTTCAAAAAAATATAGGAAATCATCATCATAATCACAAGTGTTTAAACACAACAATTACTATGCAATTACTTATGTGCATATACTTAAATAGTATTTTTTTTTCTGTTTATCTTTAATTTTTTCACTTATAGTAGTTTTTCACTTATAATAGGGTTGGCAACCCTAGGTTGAGGTATTAGGGGCTGTTAATAATTAGAATGATGAGCATTCTGGACATCATCCTCTCTGGACTCATTGTCCTGCATCATGGGAAAGGATCTTTTTGTATTATATTACAGCAAACGTAAACTATTAGTATCTTAGGAGTTCTGGAAGACAACAATTGGATGGCCTAAGAGTCTGAAAATACTAGCAATTGATGTAAAGTGGGTTAGGAGTCAATTGTCTTAAAAAGTCCTTTCTTATGATAACATTACTCATCTCTAGAGAAGTGGTAGATCATCTCCCATAGACAGTGAACATTTTTATACTTTATATTGACAAATATCTCTGAATATACTGATAAAGACCTTTCCAATTATATATATCATTCATTGTTAGAGGGGGTCTATACCAACTGCCTTGTCACTTGCCCTTCATCCTTTGAGACCTTAAAAACTTTGCGGAAGATATAAAAATCCAAAAATGTGATCGAGCCCTTGAATTTTTGGAAGTAATCTAAACTTTGAAAAATAAATGTTAGTAAATCAAAGGTGCAACTATTTATTAAACTACAACATTTTGATACAATCTATTTCTCTTATCTAGCTATTCACTCTAAAGAATGACATCACAATCAACATTAGTGAGTGTTATTGATATTTGTACCATTACAATAGTTATTTATTATACAAGTGACCAAAGTCAATTTGTGCTGCGAGTGCATGCCGACTTTAAATCACAAACTAGCGAAGTAGCTAGTCTAGAAAAATAGTTCGATCAAACCACAGACCATATAACAAACACTGTGAAACAAACCTATGCTGAAAAAAAAATATGCATTCCCGTCATTTTGTTTTACGTTGTTCTTTCTCTTATTTATTAATATCCCATCTTATTTATATGATTACAATCATAAAACACTAGTTTGTTATTTATTATATTTCATTATTTTTTTATATTTATTTCATACATGCGTGCGACCTCATTTCGTTCATACTCTTTATTTCGAATCATCAACCTTCTTTTTCAACAATAATCCTTGTTTAAAACTCCTTGGTATATCCGAGTATTTTTTTTTTTACTTTTTAATCAGTGTATGACAGCAGTTGAACACCAAGCTATCTATCTATCTTTTTCTCACATATCAATTTTACAAGTATTAACCTTGTCACTCTATAAACGTGGTGTTAGAAATTAAAAAAAGCACTTTGCCTCACGCTCGCAGCAAAATCGACTTTTGCTGCCCTTTTCGTCCTGGAGAGATGAAAAGATTTTTTTGACCGAGTAAGTGCGGAGCGCCTCCATATCAGCTTAGGCAAAAATTCTTTCGTATGTCTATCTGTCCGGCCGTTCTCCTCTACACGTCGCATTTCTCAACCAATTCTCGTGTTTGTGAGCAGGTTCAAACTCCTAAAATACTAATAGTTGAAGTTTGCTGTCATACAATACAATAACATTTTCAAAATTTAAAGAACCTTTCCCATGATGCGGGACAATGTGTCCAGAGAGGATGATGTCCTGCTAGAGGAGACCTAGACCAGAATGCTCATCATCCTAAACAGCCCCTAATACCTAAACCTGACGCCATGGATGTAGGCACATTCCTTCCTAACGCACAACAAATCAAAACTCCTTAAATTATTTACAAGCAAAATTACCTTACTACTGGACTATTATATTAAAAACTCGAAGGACATGATTTATGTTACTTTCTTTTGTAAGTATTAATTAACTAGCGGCCGCACGCGACTTCGTCTGCGTGGAAAGGTTTTTTGCTATCCCTCGGGAACTATACTTTTTTTCGGGATGAAATGCACCCTATGTCCTTCTCTGTACCCCTGACAACGTGTATGCAAAATTTCATGCTGATCGGTTCAGTAGTTAAGACGTGAAGGCGTAACAAACAAACATTGTTTGTTTGTTTGTTACGCCTTCACGTACAAACGTGACGTAAAGAAACAAACGGACTTTCACATTTATAATATTAGTAAGGATTTTAAGTTTCTCATTTAAGTGAATGTATAATTCTTTTGGGAAATAAAATCTTTAACCACAAGGAAATAATCTGTCTGAGGTGAGGTATTTAGGAACACATAGACTAACGAAATATTATGTCAAGTGCGTTGATGTCTTTTTTAAGGACAAAATTTTGACTTTATAAGTTTGGTTTTTAATTAATTTAGCTAGATGAGTTTTGGCTAGAAATGTACTAGTTAATGTACCTAAATTATACTGACGGTGGTCTCAAGTGGTCCGTGTCATAAGAACAGTCAAGCACCATAGAAATCAGCGAAAATGTTTCTAAGTCTATGTTTAGCGCGCAGCGAAAATTTTTCTAACTCTATGCTTAGCACGAACAGCTATCAAGAAAAAAAACCGCGCTTTCTATTTTACGATTTTTGGGTAACATCCCTAGTGTTTAAAAAGAAAAAGTTTTACTGACATAACATTGTAACGATGTTAAGTTTTATTAAAACAATAATTGTTTATATGTTTAGAATGATTTTTCAGTGAAAATAAATCGTAAAGTTAAATTTTTCGGTCATTTTACAGTACATTTATATTTGTAATTGAAAAAAAATAAGCGATTGTGCAGTTTTAACATTGAAAAATATATAATATTTTATGCCCGCCGTTACAAGGTTACGTTGAAAATTTTTGATGAAGTGTCAAATGTGATCTATTAAGTGGCCCTACTTTAGTGCCTAAAAGTGTTCGATGAGTATTCTCTATGGGAAATTTAATTTCGCTTTACGGCGATAGACGGCGCTGTACAAATTTCCTATACAAAATTATTCTATTGAATGTTTTTACGCGCGTTATTTTTTTCGATAGCTGTTCGTGCTAAAGGGTACTGATAGTACAGTAGCCCGTAGAACATTTAAATCACCAAATAGGTTACCGTTTGCCGTTGTGATATAGTTATTTATTACGAAATTATAGATACTTTAACCCAAGTTTTACTGATCGCAACCCGCCGTAACCTATATTTGTATATCTCCAAAATTGTTATTTTTTTATTTTTTGAAGTTTACCACATAGTTTAGCTATTGTCGTGTTCTACGGCTTGGTTTGATTGCCACAGATAAAAGTAAGACTATAAAAAGTAGCCATACACAGATTTAAGACCTGATGAAAATGGTTGGACTTTATCTGGTCTTAAATCTGTGTATCACTTTCCATAGTCTTACTATGAATAATAATGCTATAGTTTGAAATAAAAAAGGTAAATTTTGGTAAAATTGGTCAGTTGGCCATTCAAGCACTAGGGCAGCGAAAAGGTAACCTTTTTGGTGATTTAAATGTTCTACTGGCAACTGTACTATGAAGGGTCTGAAGATCAAGTAGGTACTGATCTATGGTTCGCACCAGACGCAAAAAATTTAATTCCCGTATTATTGTAACATTGTAACTTGTTTGTTGTGAAAATAAATAAACTAAGTATATTATTATCAGTCACTGTTTAGATACAATCAACTTGTTGTAAAAGAAAACCAGATTTTATTAGCAGCCTAAACAAAGGTATTTGCAATGTTTCCGGTTTATACTAGAATGAGAGTTTTCCTAAGAATAAACCTATAAGTATTATTAGCCATTGCGTAAGTAAAGTTTAAAAAACATCTCATATGGATTGGAAAAAGGGATTGAGTGATAATAAAAATTATGATTTAAAAAAATATATTATCTTTATTAACAAATAAAACTTTGTTCACGTATCACCAGCCGCCACCGCCTCGCTTCCAGCCGCCACCACCGCCTCCGTAACCGCCACCGCCGAAACCGCCGCCGCCACCGGACCAGCCACCGTGGCCGCCGCCGCCGCCACCACCTGTTGGTAAAAAATAGTAATGTTAATTAATACAAACCCTAACAAAATAAACAATTTAAGCAAAACCTATATTGCATCGTAATAAATTAGTGGCAAATAACATTCGGACGCTCGGTGGCGCAGTAGGAGCTCGGTGGCACAGTGGTTTAGCACGTGGCCCAGCGATTGCGGAGGTTAACCAACTTTCGCAAGGGTCGGTCATGGGATGGGTGACCAAAAATTTATTATCTCGAGCTCCTCCGTGCTTCGGAAGGCACGTTAAGCCGTTGGTCCCGGCTGCATTTGCAGTCGTTAATACCCACCAATCCGCATTGTGCCCGCGTGGTGATGGCCCGTGCTCCTTATCCACCCATATGGTACACCTATGCCTCAGCAGTGGGGACATTAAAAATGGACGTAATATTCGGACAGTTTAGGTCTCACTTCCTGAATTTAACTAATTTTTCAGACAGATGACTACAGGAAGACAACTGTGTTTTCTCATTATACCAATGTGAATTTTTTTCGATTCTATTTTGTTGGAATACAACATTTATATTGCTTTTTTTAACAAAAGATAAGGAAAAACGTAAGATTGGAACTCACCGAATCCACCACCGCCGCCGCCCGAGCTGATGACCTTAATTATTCTGACTTCTGAAAGCGTACAATATAAAGGAATTTTTAGTAATTATGTACCATCACATAAACAGTAACGTAGGGACGTATGTACACTAATAATACTGATTTCCTGCATACAAAAAAATACAGAGACTCAACTGTAATTAAAATGAAATATACCTAAGCCTATTATAGATGGATAAATAGCGTTAATTATTGTGTAGCTATTGTAATAACAATAATCTTCTAGGTAGGTATTATAATGTGTTACTTGGATTTAAAAACATGTAAAACACAAATATATAAAGGTTGACTTACGTCCACCGCCTCCTCCATGGCCACCGCCGAAGCCGCCTCCGTGGCCACCGCCCCCGAAGCCACCGCCTCCGTGGCCACCACCGAAGCCGCCTCCGTGGCCACCGCCGCCGAAACCACCGCCGCCGAAACCACCGCCTCCGTGGCCACCGCCTCCATGGCCACCGCCGCCGAAACCACCGCCTCCGTGGCCACCGCCTCCATGGCCACCGCCACCGAAACCACCGCCCCCATGGCCACCACCCCCTCCGTAGCCACCGCCGCCGCCACCAATGAAGCCGGCGTGAGCGGCCACCGCCATCAATAGTAGACACACGAATACCTGCGAATGACATAAATAAATTTGATTTGATTAACCAACATAGCCTGACATAACTTTCGCCTAGCTGTGGTAGTTTTTCTCACAAGTATGAAGAACCACCCTCAGCTATAATGTGACCTAAGCTTAACAAATTAGCTTAGCTCTTGGTATGCAATCGGCACCGGCATTATTCCCGAGCTTACTACAGTCAAAACTATAATATCAATATGCAAGTAGGTTATGTGTATAGACTACTTTCTATCCCGGGAAAACGCGAGCGAAGCCGCTGGCAAAAGCTAATTAATAATATTTTTAGAAAATTGTTTTCTTAAATAATATTGAACAGCCCGATAGCTATGCCTACCCTTGGATTATTAAACGACTGAAAATTCATTAGACTTATTTTGTTAGAAATAAATCACTTTTTACGAATCACTTACAGCGCGTATTTAAAATTATTTATTTTTGGCATTATATTGGTTTTTTGAAATCATTGTTTTGTTTGAAAAAACTTAAACAATAATTAATTTTTCTTAATTCGCAGAAAATCACAATGGTAACTAGATAATGAATAAAAAAATTAACTATGCATAATGGCGAATGATCTAGGTATTCTGCTCACGAAATGATGTACGTATCTAATGATTGGATTACCCACCTTCATGCTGAAGTTGATACTTGCAAGTACTTGTCCAGTGCTGATAGTGAAGGCATTATATATGATATATGCGGGGTGGGCTCCCCACCCAGCCGAAGCGAGCGGAAGCTGTTCCGTTGTGACGCAAAAAAGCCTTGTTGCAAAAAACTTACGCGTTTCAGATGCACTTGTTGCGTTTGCGCATTTGTTAATTAATTCGGTTTTGTCTTTGTTTGAATTATTTGGGTTTATCGGATAATGGTTTAATGCTGGTTCACTTTGTTTCTTTCATAAAAATTAAAGTTTTATTCGGAAATATTAACTTATTATAAAAGTAAATAGGTCATACAAAATGAATTGTTTTTTCCGACAAAGATTACACTTATCTCAAAAAATCGGACGTTCTCTGTTGCGGAATTACTTAATTAACTTGATTTTTTATCGTTTCAGAATGTTAAACACATTTCAATATTTAGCACTATTGGTAATAATTATTTGATTGTGTAAGTTTTGTTAATTCGAAAACAAAGTATCGGCTGGTACTGCAATCGATATCTATGACATTATATCCAATGACTTAGTTGCTTAAGCGATAGTTCGAAAGACACAACGGCGCTTAAAGTTGTCCAGGGACACCATCCCTAAACATGAACTAAAGTTAGACATGGTTTAAAACTGATGCTGTTACTTTTATTTGTTGAAAGGAAGACAGAGATATCACCAGTTTAAACCGGCTCCAACTTTAGTCCACGTTTTAGGATAAAAGCGCATTTAGGGTAAAGGGAGATGGGTAATTCTTGTTTTAAAAAAAAACCGACTTCAAAAAACCTACCTCTAAACAGCATAATAAAAACACGTCTATTGAAGTCGGGTGGGGCTGGAGTACAAATTCCTTTTTTTTTATTCTAAAAGCCCCATCCGACTTCAATAGACGTGTTTTTATTATTACGAATATTATTTCTTGCTTTTTAGAGGTAGGTTTTTTGAAGTCGGTTTTTTGTTTTTTTAAACAATTTTTTATTTTTTTAATTTTTAGTGTAGGTACCTTTTGTATTAAGTAGTGTAGGTATATTATTTAGGTAGAAAAATCGGCTCAGCCAAACGTGAGTTAATCGCGGAAAAACATGCGTACATGCGGGTCAAACTGAGAACCTCCTTTTTTAAGTCGGTCAAAGAACTACACTAAAGATACCCTTTTCCAACAAAAAATAATTATCTTATTCAGTTCATAAACAAAGAAGTTATACGACTGATCATCGAGGTAGTTCACACAAAAGCATACTATTTTCGTGCTTTTTTCAAGATTACTTGAAAAGTACTGAACCGATTTCAAAATTTAAAAAAATGGGACCAACTTGGGAGTTTACTTAACGTTTGAATTATTTCGATCGGTCCAGCCGTCTTCGAGTAATCGATGTACATACAAAAAACAAAAAAAACGGGTCGAATTGAGTACCTCCCTCCTTTTGAAGTCGGTAATAACGCAAAATAAATATTTATAAGTACCGCTTAAAAGTATTGTTTAAGTATGTAGGTGCATCGCGTAAATAAACAGGTAAGCAAGGGAAAATAATACTTAATTATTACACCTATTCAAAAATATTTAAGCTGCTTCTAACCACTTTAGTACAATAACTATATAATTTGTGTTCTGACCTTTGCAAATATAAATCATTCAAGGACTTCAAAGAATGTCAAAAGAAACGTGTGTACCTTTTCTGACGTCTCATCGGTCTCAACCTCTCAAGACATTTATCAATATCAATTATCAATATTTCTATCTTATATAGTGCAATAGATATATACCCCTAAAATGGATGGAATCCTGTAATAAAGGTCGGAAGCAAGTATGACAAAATGATCGTTTTCGGTGTTCTATGGTTTTGGTATTCGCAAAGATTCGCAACCTAATTTACAGCGGGTTATTCTCAGTCGCCCCCTTTAACGACAAGGATTTTCAATTTCTAAAAGAATAGGGTAGACTAGCCAATTATTGGCCCCTTAAGCAATACGTTACCAAAAAGCTGAAATATCAAAGATTTCCTACATTGATTATTGATTTATCCGTTCAGATATAATTATAATATGATTTTTTCAGTATTTTCAGTCGTTTTCAGCTATTAAACTCTTTTTTACAAAAATAGACCGATAGTCCAATTATTGGCCCCTTTGATTAATTATTGGCCAGTACTGCGATAGATAGGCATCAATAAATCATATTATTAGTAGATACTTAGAAAGGCCGATGCATGATGGAGCAGGAAAACACATTTTCCAATCGAGAATGAAGGTCTTTTAGCTGTCTTCTTTATTTAACTCTGGCTTCATCTTCAGTACCTTAAACCAAGATATTAGTACGTATGCTTTCAGCAGTTACTGGCATTACTTAAATTGGATTTTCGATTATTACCATGAGTCTAATATTTGGAAAGCTTTAAGAAAGAGGATTATCTTTATTAATCGATGAAAAAATCGTTAAATGATTCTGAAAATAAGGTTTCAAGTGCACAAAATATATGATATGGATAGTAGGCCAATAATTGGATATTGAGTCTTATTGCCATATCAATAAATTAAAATTGACTAGTTTAAATTGCAAAGTTTAACGAAAATACATACTTAAACTGTACAGAACACTAAAAAAAGAAAACAATAATGGAAAACCACCATAATTAACCACATAAACGATTGAAATCGTTTGAAACAGGTGGACGAATTTATCAATGTGTATTTATTTATCTACATGAAGTTTGAATTTAACTCATGTGACTAAGAATTGGAACCCAACTTAAGTGATTTAAAAATACCTTCTAGCCGAAAGATGGATCTACGACAGATACCTATTTAAAATTTAATTTTAATACATAATACTGATTTGTTCGAATCAAATGGTTTATTTAAGGCTCCGTTACGCGAAATCATTTGTCTCTGTCTTTTTCTTTACGTGTAAAGGGTATGGAAAATAATCTCACTTCTGCACTTTTTCGATGTTTTTCGTTGTTTTTTCATCATTATCTTTAGCACAATTATCTTTCTCGAAAAAAAGTTATTGGAGCAACTGCACAATACGTTAAAGTGTATTTTGATGTAGAATTCAATACGTTTACGCTATTATTTACGCCAAAAATATGGCCCGCGACAAGGGCTTTTGATGATATTCTGATTTATTTTTACAATCATCTGTTGAGTTTTATACGCAATTTAATGTTTGTAGCAACTAGGTAAACTCTTTAGCTTGTCGTATGATTTTTTTGGTGGCTACAAGTTTACGTTTTCTATATAAAGATATGGCCCGCGCAAACCATGTTTTCCTATTACCGCCCCTTAAGGACGGATACACGTCATTCTAGTAGTATTATTATGGACGAGGAATGAGTAAAATCGTTTGATAATTTTTTCATACAGATGGATAAATTAATCAATTTGTACCTACATGAAATTGAAACAGGTGGCACTTGTCTTAAGAGCGTGCAGTCTGCACACTAGCGCCGCCATTGGGAATAAAATCATTGTGCTTAAATAAAAAAGAAATTATGAATTATCTCTCTGGAGTGCACTGCGAACAAGCTTTGCGGTACTTTTTATCACTTAAGCAATATTTTCTAGCCTGTTGTTTAGTTTATTGCGAAAAGTGGCCACTTTTAACAATAAAAGTCAATTAAACTAAACGAAAAGCTAGAAAATATTGCTTAAGTGATAAAAAGTACAACAAAGCTTATTCGGAGTGCACTCCAGAGAGATAATTTACAAATTTGTCTTTATTTAAGCACTAAGGTTTTTTTTCTAATGGCGGCGCTAGTGTGCAGACTGCGCAGCCTTAACAAATTTTAAGAAACTGCTCACGTAACATGAAACATGTTGGTACTTCAACAAAGTTTGAAAGTTTGGCGGCTGTTTTAAAGAATAATTGTTCACTGTTGTTAATTTATGAAGATAATATATTAATGATTCAGTTTTACTCCAAAACAACACTGATTATTGATTAATATTCTTATTTTTCGATTTTAAGTTTAGGGGGCCAATAAATTGCGGAGCGGGGCAAGATTGGGGCGATTTACCTCTATTTCTTTTAAAAAATATCTCAGTCGCTACCGTGTTTTTTAATTATTTATTATATAATATTAATAAGTACTATAAATATCCGAACGTTCGAAATTTTTAAACACTGTTCTACTATGCGATGCGACTTTGTTTTCATTCTCTTTTTCTAAATACCTATTCAACTAAAAATTTATTTGTTATGTTAGTACTTACTTATTTTTTAAAAAGCCCAATTAGTCTTAAATGATGATATTGGTAAGAAAGATAAGATCAAAAATTGTTTTTAGGTTGCGTAAAGTTACTTATTTTGACGCCAACGACATTCTAATAGCAAATTAATAATTGACCGACCGACTAGTTGGTTTGCTTGAATCTTGAATCATGATAAGTCTGTTTTGTGGATTATTAACGGCGAGTAAGGAAATAACAATAATTCCATGTAAGAGTATTAACCTAAGTACTTAGAGATGCTTAAAATTTCACTGTAATTTTGGACAATAACATAAACTAATATATTGTTTTAAATTTCCATGGTTATTAACGTTATTAGAATAAACTATTTCGGGATTTACACCATATACCTGTTTATTTTTGAGACTCCGATATTTCGGCGCAGTTGTATGCGCCCATGATCACGGAAGAACGGAAGATCACGTAATCATGGCGCATGCAACTGCGCCGAAATATCGGAGTCTCAAAAAAACAGGAACATGGTGTAAATCCCGAAATAGTTTATTCTAATAACATAAACTACCTAAGTATTTGTGACTCCCGAAAGATGACACAATGATAGAATCTGCTGTCTTGTATGGATCGGAGAGTTGTGCCACCAAGGGGATGAATAAAAGACTATACTTACATGTAGATAAATAGCTGAAAATAAATGAGAATGAGATAAAATTAGAAAGAAAACTGGTCAAGAGTGAGTCGGACTCGCACACCGAGGGTTACTCCGTACCATAAAAAATACACTACAGTGTACGTATTTTTTTAATTTTTCATCAAAAGTTGATAACTTTGAGGCCTACAAAATATTTTTTTAAGAATGTGCAAACAAACAGCGCTCTTTTATATTAAGTACAGTACACCTCACAATTCACATGCCCTAGCTAGTAGCCCCACTTCTGTGACAGACAGACAGACTGAGTCGCACCATAAAGGGTTCCTTTCCTTGCCAACCCTTATAAGTACCTACATAAGAGGAAGTTTGAAAGTGGCGGCAATGAAATCGGTTGTCGGACATGTGATGCGGAGGAATGAGGAGTGATGTTACGAGGTAGGTTTTAAAAGCATGAATGTGGATGGATATGATTATATGCTGCACAGAACAAAAAAAAAATCGGGTTGCACTCCGGGAGTGCCGGCAGAAGTGAAAATTTGAATATTAACGTTTTTATTCTAAAATCACCACGACTTTATACGACGTTTTTTATTAAAATTGATATGCGTTTTGGTGATTTTAATATTATTTATTGCTTTTTAGAGCTATTTGATTTTGAAGCTGTTTTTTGTTTGTATTTTTAGGTTTTTGAAGGTGGTTTTTTTTAAGAAATCTTTATCTATTACAGAATTCTAGTGTCCTACTTTCGGCTCCATCATCAGACCCCGGAAGAGTCTCGGCCTGGCCTGGAAGAGACACAGTGGCTCTCATATTTTCTATGATGTTAAAGATCTTAGAGAAGATGCTTCAGTTAGGTACTTGATATTATTTCGAATTATGATCATACATAACGATCTAATATCAGCAATAAAAATATTTCTGTTTTTTTTCTGAACGCTAAAAAAGTGTTCTTCTTGTCAGTTAATAAAGTCTTGAACGGGTGGTAGGAAAATACGGACGATTCAAAAGTACTTAATAATTGAGTTTATTTGAATAAAGTTATTTTTGACTTTGACTTTGACTTTGAGTGCCTACTTTTTTCTTTAGCAGAAATGACCAGTTAACTAGTTGTAACTTAGGCCATAAGTTCACATTTTTTTTTCATTTAACACGTGTGGCATTAGCTCAGTGTTCAACATAGCATACAAGTTTTAAAACATTAGCATTCATGGTTGTTAAAAAATCAAGAAAATGTTAGTAAGAATGAAAAATGCGAATTCTTTAAAATTCTCCATACAAAACGGCCATTTCATACTTTAACCCGTAATATAACTAGTGGCTCCGTGAGCTGTAGACCTCGCGTTAAAAAGTAGCTTCTCAAGTTGCATGTTTTTAGGGTTACATAGCCTAAATGGCAAAAAACGGAACCCTTATAGATTCGTCATTTCTGTCTGTCTGTCCGTATGTCACAGCAGCCACTTTATTCCGAAAGTATTAAGACTGCACAGTTGAAACTTGGTAGGTAGATGTATTCTGTTAACCGCTTAACGAATTTAATACAAAAATAAGAAAAATAAAAGATTAAGGGGGGGCTCCCCATACATGGAACTGACACTGAAAAAATTTTTTTCTTCAAACCAACACGTGTTGAGTGTCTATATAGGTCTTTAAAAATGACATTGAGGTTCCTAAGACAACTTTTTCTCAAAGTTTGACAGATATACACCGCCAAAGTGGTAAAATGTATGTCCCCCCCCCTTTAACTTTTGAAATAAGAGAGCGAAAAATCAAAAAAAAATATATGCTGTAGATCTTAATAAACACTTTCAACCAAAATTGGTTTGAACGAGATATAGTAATTAAACTAGTTTTCGAGATATAGCACATTTTCCAAAACCGCAAATATAACTTTGTCATTCATACCAACACTGTTAAAAACAAAGTTAATTTTGCAGACGAAAAATGATAGGTGGTATTAAATATGGTATGGTATAAGGTAACTACAGAACCCTATGACGCGTGGCCCGACACGCACTTGGCCGGTTTTTTTTTTTTTTAAATTTCGAAAAACTGGCTCGAGAAAAATTTTTTGTATAATTTTTGAACCTGGTCACAAAATTTCACGATAATCGGTTGAGAAATACGACCTGTAGAGGAGAACAAACGGACAGCCGCCGCCGGCCGGAAGGACATACGAAAGAATTTTTGCTCGCGCTTCGCGCTTGCTCGGTCAATAACAAATTAATGTTTTATATCGAGGGTCTCCAAACTACGGCCCGCGGGCCAGCTCCGTTCCGCGAGCCTCAACAATCCGGCCCGCGAAAGCGGCCGGATTGTTGAGTATGTTGTTTATAGTATGTTGGTACCTTAGAGTAAGACGCGCTTCTGTCCCAGTTGGTACAATGAGCTAGCTAGAATGTAAAATAAATCGACGGGAATCTACTTATTACTCTATGATTTTTTTTCCAGCGTGGGTTTGATCGAACTATTTTTGTGATCGTGTCGTGCGTCGGGCACCCTGAAGGTTTTGCGCAACTCAGAAATAAAACAATATGTATGCAAACTTATATATTTATTGCGTGTCACAGTATTCTTCATTAACACGTTTTTAATCCGTTTAAACTTTTTTAAAATAAAAGCATAATTTTGTCAGAGAGCATGTTTTTCTTACGCTATCACGGCTTCTAGTGGCCCCATAAATGTGAAATTAATTAATGTGAATCTTTAATTTCTAGGATAATACAGAAACCGTAAGATGTAAGATGTAAAGACGGAACTGACTAAACTAAACAGAATGGATCATGAACTTCAACTTTTGAGAGCCGAAAATGACTTTGTCCTTATTGCGGTATGCACTGAAAAATTGACAACGTGCAATAGGATGTCACTTCTTGGTCGTTTTTCCTTACTTTTTTGAGAACCAAATGGTTGTGATTTACTCAGCATTAACTGTTTATTTTTTTTTCTCAAGTAGCTTATTTCAGATAGGACCCATTTGGGAGAAAAATAATGCAGTCAAATCCTTGCTCACAATTCTCGCCAGTCAAATTTTGTCGGTTTACTGTTGACTTCGAACATCCATCTTCTATAGCACTATTTTAATTTAGCCTTTGAAAGACCGTGTTCGCACTTTAAAAGCGGGAGTGGAGCAACAACAATACGAGCCCATTTTTTTTTCTATGATGAGTTCATGAAGAATCCAGCGGCAACAAAGTTCCCTAACTTTTGAATGCTAATAATTTTTTTTTTAAATATTATATCATGTCAATCCCCAAGTATCTTCAATAGGTAATATGCCGGTTTTCTTCAATTAATTATGTGACAATAATAATCATCTTTTGCACAGTGATCGCATTTGAATGCCGACCTTCACCAATTTCATCATAGGAGAGACAAAATTTAATCTCGTCTGAATGAGCTACCTAGAGAACTGCATAATGTAAACCTGTACTTTACGCCTATTTGATGGATTTAGCAATTTATGTCAGCCATACTTATTTTTTAACCGACTTCAAAATACAAAAAACCGGCCAAGTGCGTGTCGGGCCACGCGCAGTAGGGTTCCGTAGGTACATTATACCATACCCTATTTTAATACCACTATCATTTTTCGTCTGAAAAAATAACTTTGTTTTTCACAGTGTTTGTATGAATGACAAAGTTATATTTGCGGTTTTTGAAAATGTACTATATCTCGAAAACTAATTACTGTAAACACGGTCTCGTTCAAAACAATTTTCGTTTAAAATGTTTATTAAGATCTATAGTTGATATTTTTTTTAGATTTTTCACCATCTTACTTTAAAAGTTAAAGGGGGGGGGGGGACACACATTTTACCACTTTGGCGGCATATATCTTTCAAACGGTTGACTTTAAAAAAAAAATAGTCTTAGGAACCTCAATGTCATTTTTAAAGACCTATCTATAGACACCCCACAAGTATTAGTTTGATGAAAAAAAATATTTTCAGTTTCAGTTCCATGTATGGGGAGCCCCCCCTTAATCTTTTATTTTTTTTATTTTTGTCTAAAAATCGTAAAGCGGTTTACAGAATACACCTACGTACTAAGTTTCAACTATATAGTCCTAATACTTTTGGAATAAAGTGGCTGTGATATACGGACGGACAGACAGACAGACATGACGAATCTATAAGGGTTCCGTTTTTTGCCATTTTGGCTACGGAACCCTAAAAAAGGAGGTTCTCAGTTTGACCTGTATGCATGTACGTATGTATGTTTGTCCGCGATTATCTCGCGTTTGGCTGAACCGATTTTGATGCAGTTTTCAGAAAAGTATTTGTTACACTTAGGAAAAGGTTTTAGTATTTTAACCGACTTAAGAAAAAAATAAGGTACTAAGTTTGACTCGTATTATGTAGGTATGTTTGTCCGCGATTATCTCGCGTTTGGCTGAACCGATTTTGATACAGTTTTCAGAAAAGTATTTGTTACACATTTTTTAGTATTTTAACCGATTTTAAAAAAGGAGGTTCTCTTCTCAGTTTGACCCGTATGCATGGTTGTCCGCGATTACACGTCTCACATTTGGCCAAACCGATTTTTCTATCTACCTAGATAATATATCGAATACAGAAGGTACTTACACTAAAAATAAAAATAAATGTTCTAAAAACAAAAAACCGACTTCGAAACCCACTCTACCTCTAAAAAGCAATAAATAATATTGAAATCACTAGATACGCATTATCATTGTAATAAAACACGTCTATTGTAGTCGGGTGGGGCTGTTAGAATAAAAAAAGTTGTCCTCCACCCCACCCGACTTCACTTCTTAGAACAATTTTTTTTATGGTGACGTCGAATCAGACGTGAAAAGCTTTATTTATTATGTAATGGTGGAATAAAGCCCTCTAGAATTAGTTTTGCTCAATATTCTCTTTTTCCCAAGTGTTTTTCCTGAAAACTTTTCCATGACCATGAACAAAAACAACGATAAATTATTAGATAAGTAGGTACTAAAAGATTTCAAAACTGATGATGAATGATGGAAAATTAACTTGCTTTTGAATCGAAAGGTAATACACACAGACATTAGTGTTGTTGTATGGTCTGTGGTAATACCACAGTGGTAATTCATATAGAATACTAGCCTCCGCCCGCAACATCGTCCTCGTGGACAATAGAAAAATCCCCAGGTGGTATCGCTTTTGCACGCGATTTAACAAGGTGACCAGTTTAAATTATCTCCTTAGTGTATGAAAGTTAGTGCTACGGAGAGTTCAAACTGTTTCCAGGTTCTACCCACCCGAATTAGATTTTAAGTTGGACCCTAAGCTAACAAATGAAAATGTGAAAATCCCATCCAAATCCGTTAAGCGGTTTTGAGCGCACAAACATTTAGAATTTACTGTTTTATTACCTATTATGTACTTATAGATGAATATACAATTCTTGGGAAATACCTAGTACTATAAAGTATATCGTTAGATCGACGAAACGATGAGCGTTATTGAACTTACGTAGGTAGGCCTAGGTACTTAAAAATAATAAAACCGGTTAAGAGCGATTCGGACTCGCGCACCGAGGGTTCCGTACCATCATAATTGCACCATCAAACCACACTGCAGAGTAGAATAATAAAATTAGTATTGCAGATTTAGGTCAACGCCATCTCATGACCGATAGTGGAACTAATGTTAACTTTTTTAGAAATTAGATACTTAATTTCTAAAAAGTGTGCAATATTGAGACATCGTTTTATTGTTCCTGTAATCTTTATATAAACTGCTATCACATAGAATTATTTCAGATTTTTCTCTTTGCAAACTTCGGAGATAAGGGGGGAACGGTATTTTTTTTTTACATTTTTCATCATAAGTCGAAAACTATGCAGTCTAGAAAAAAAAATGATTAATAATGTGCAAACGGCGTTCTTTCATATGATACCCCACATGCCCTAGTAGCCCCACTTCAAATTTTTTAAGACCCCATTTCAGGCCCTGTTGTAAAAAATTTTTTTTTTATTTATTTCTTATTTGCAATGTAGTTGGGCAAATGTCATCTTAAACTGTTCCAAATTTCAAGTTGATACCATTAGTAGTTCTCGAGATATCCAGCTGTGACAGACAGACACACAGACCGACTGAGTCACACCATAAGGGTTCCTTTTTTACCATTTTGGTACGGAACCCTAAAAAGACAGCGTAAGTAACCTTGAGCTTTAGTTAAACCCAAGTTTGTTGGCAAGGATCGTTTATTGTGGAGTAGTCATAAAAAATGGGAAAGCTAAAAAGCTAGTAATGCACTAAGTACTCGTATACAGCTTGTTTTGTGGTGATCTTTTGACACGTAGGTAATTAAAGATTGATTTGGCCGGTTTGGTCCTCTCATTATATATACGTAGCATCGTCTTGTTTGTATTCGCTCGCTGATAAATTATGTGAAAAATCCATCGTTCATCCACCCCATGAGAAATTTATTTGTTAACTAGCGGCCGCCCGCGGTTTCACCCACGTGGTTCCCGTTACCGTGGGAATATCGGGATAAAAAGTATCCTATGTTTTAATCTAGGCTATCTACCGTCTGTGTGCCAAATTGCAACCAAATCCGTTCAGTAGTTTTTGCGTGATTGAGGATCACAAACATCCAAACCCACAAACTTTCACATTTAGTAAGATTTTATAATATTAATTTATTTTATAATATTAGTATGATTTATTCCATTCCTTGAGATAATATAGAGGTAGGTACAAAAAATGCAAAATAAATAAATTTTACTCGTTATCCAGCAGAGGATGTAGTCCTTTTGTTGCTGGATGATGCACTACGTGGTATGTATTCAACGTTATTCAACATTTTTTATTCAACTCCGTCCATCGAATTACCTCGAAATGTCGAGGTAATTCAATTCGATCGATTCGACTATATAATAATAATAATTGACTAATAATAAGTAATGATAATTGACATTAATCTTTAGATTTTCGCATTCACAATGCATAGTGCAATTCAGGTATTTGACATTTTAAAATTAGGGGATAACAGACACTAAAAACTATTTAAACGTCTGACTTTAGTAAAACACGTGTATTTGGTATTGGAGGTAAATTTATTAAGGTACTAGATTAAAGCGCAGTAGAGATCACCACCAGCCGGAACTGCCGCCGCCGCTGGGCCAGCCGCCACTTCCGCCACCGCTGGACCAGCCGCCGCTGCTGCCGCCGCCACCGGACCAGCCACCGCCGCCGTAGCCACCACCGCCGCCGCCACCACTGAGCTTCCAGCCGCCGCCGCCGCCGCCGCCGCCGCTCGACCATCCGCTGCTGCCTCCGCTGGACCAGCCACCGCTGGGCTTCCAACCGCCACCGCCGCCGCCTCCGCCTCCGCTTTTCCAGCCGCCGCCGCCGCCGCCACCGCCGCCGGACCAACCACCGTGTCCGCCACCTGTAACACACATTTTAAATTAATTCGTAAGAATTAAAGAAGAAGAAAGAAAGAAAAAAAATTCATTTATTTTGCCATCATGCAACGGTACACAATGAGGCAGAGGTTCCCATACGGTCGATCACGATCGACCAGTCGATCGCGAAAGGTTTTAAGGTCGATCGCCAAGGATAGCTAAAATTATTAGTGATAAATATTTGGTGGGTTAAACGGTCAAAATGTCGATTAGTCATAATTTTTGCTAGGTCGATCTCCTTAAAAAAAAGTATGGGCACCCCTGCAATAAGGTATTCCATTTGGGTGCACATAAAAAACATAAATCTTTTTTAGACATTGTGCACCATCGCATGATGTCAAAACTGTGCTGGGCTCAGTATAAGCAGCAAGCGGGAATTGCTGCACTGGTATTCTGCCCAACACAGTGATAACATCAGTGGGGCTACTCAAATGGCCACTTTTCTATTCGTTCGCTAACTTAAAAATTTAAAATAAACCATAAAATCTAAAATTACGTGTCTGTAGGCTTGTGATTTCCATACAATACAACAATGTCTGTGATTTACATAAACTTGCGACGTGTGACTTGATCGTCTAATTGCTTATTTTTAAGCTCTAAGTTAACGAACGAATAGAAAAGTGGCCATTTGAGTAGGGGACCAGGCACGAAAACATTACCTAATTACTTAATCACTACTTAATTAAATAGATGCTTGGACAGGATTTTTGTGAACTCAGTCGAGTCAACTCGAAATAAGGTTAATATCGCGCGTGATGCTTATTTCTAACGAAAACAAAACAGTACATGCATTATTCTTATTTATGATTATTAAATACCTAGTTGATATGAAAGAATAATTTGTTAAGGTGGTTTGGAAAGTTCGGTTAACCGGACTAACAACCGAACTACTGCAACTAAAGGAAACGATTCTGTTAAAGGACAAAATTTGTAAAAAAAATAGGTGCACACAGTAATATATCAGCTTAGTATGCTAAAAGACTATGAAAGTTTTATTTAACTGCTTGCTTTAACTGTTACGAATACGTTTCAGCGCGAATTTTAATTGGATCAACATGATCATTAGATAATTATCATGTGTACCATACAATCCGAAGGCAGAATGGTAACACTGCACTCACTTTATGCAACCATGACCTAACCGTGCACTATCATTTACTCATTTGAAACAACACCGATAGCCAGTTTGGATAAGTACTGAGGCGTTGCGAAATTAACAATCTTCGGTGTAGAACAGACAGATGACCCTATCCGGTCGCATGGCCTTTATGAAGCGTTCACACGCTAGATATATACAAATTACACGACTTTAGAATTCGTTTTCTTAAATCTAATTTAAGTATTTTTAAAGATTTTCATCCTAAAAAGTATAAAAGGACTCCTTACCGTAACCGCCGCCGCCTCCGCCTCCGCCTCCGCCTCCGCCAGTGGTGATGATTTTGATTATTTTGATTTCTGGAATAAAATACGCCAAATTTACTTGAAGATTTAAATGAAATTATTTTCTAATAGAGTACCAAACTGTATGTAATTTTGGGCCTTGAAATTCTTTCGTAGTTTATAAGCACAAACCCAAAATGGAAAAACTGTTTCTTCGGACGATCAAACTGAACAACTTTTACTACGGGACCAACTTTGAAATCGCGTTAAAAAAACAGCTGTTCCATACATTTTGATATTTTCGTTATTAATTTTTGAATGAAACGGCAGATTATTTTTTTCGAGAGTTGGTCCCGTATTAAAAGTTGTTCAGTTTGATGGTCCAAATAATGGTTTTCCCATTTTGGGTTCATTCATCACGTTGTATAGGTACCAATTATTCAAATGCAAAAGTTAACTCTACTTTTGTATCGTTTTCGATTCAACAGCTGAACTTATTTTGATGTTTTTGATATAGGTATAGATATTATTGGATCTTGAAAAGGACCATCCACACGAATGCGACGCAAACAGACTTGCGGGTAAAAGTTAGTAACTAATTTCTAAATATTATACTTACGTCCACCACTGCCGCCACCACCGTGTCCACCACCGCCTCCGCCTCCGTAACCACCTCCGCCTCCGTAACCACCCCCGCCTCCGCTTGACCAGCCGCCTCCGCCGCCGCCGAGCTTCCAGCCACCTCCGCCGCCTCCACTTGACCAGCCGCTGCTGCCGCCACCGCCTCCGAGCTTCCAGCCGCCTCCGCTTCCGCCTCCGCCTCCGCTCGACCAACCCCCGCCCCCGTGTCCGCCGCCACCACCTCCGTATCCTCCGCCGCCGCCGCCGGACCATCCGGAGCTACCTCCACCACCGATGAATCCGGCGTGCGAGGCCACGGCCATCGCTAGCAGACACACGAATACCTGCAGACAGATGCATTTCGTAATTACACGTTTTATTTCAGTAATGCGAGTTTAGAATCTTTAATGTATCACTCTTATAGAATTTATAGAAATTATAGAATAATAAATGTTAAAACCGTTTCTTCGAACCATCAAACTGAACAACTTTTAGTATGGGACCAACTCTGAAATCGCGAAACAAATAAGCTGTTTCATAAAAAATTATAACGAAAATATAAAAATGTCTGAAGCAGCTGATTTTTTTTCGCGATTTCAGAGTTGGTCCCGTAGTAAAAGTTGTTCAATGTGATGGTCCGAAGAAACGGTTTTCTCATTTTGCGTTAATTCATTAACACGTTGTATATTTAATTTCTTAAGAAAAATTAAGATTGATGTCTGATACCTAATTCAATTAAGTTCAGCAAAAAACTCATGGATGTTTAGGTAATAGACACTATTATTTAAAATTAGACGGTAATAAGTATAAGTATGTACTGCGCTAGTAATATAATAAGTCTATGATGTACTTATAATTAGTTAAAATCGTGATTTGAAATTTTGAACATGAATGATGTTAACAAAAAATGTTGACCGACAATTAAGTTTTCGTGATCACCCGTGATAAGTGTTCGCAAAAAGTTACGCAAAACGCACATTAAATGCTAATGATGTAAAAAGACTTAATGTAGTCTACAATAGTGTAGTGATGGTTTTTTGGTGCCACCTACCTTCATGATGAAGCTGTGCAGTAAGTGCTTGGTCTGTGTCGGCCGTGAAGGTATTTATATGTGGTGCGGCGACTCCCACCGCACCGGGGCCGCGCAACCACTCGGGGACCACACTGTGGCGTTCGGAAACGATTCCGGGGTGATGCAACCCAAATTATCCCTAGCTAACACAAAGCATTATTTAAAAAAGAACCTTTGTCCATCGCTACGTTTTAGAAGATATTATTTAGATAGTTTACAAGTTCAATCATTTTTATTTTATTAACTACTAATAGTTTTATGATTTGTCTATTTATTACACGACTCACGACTGCCCAAATAAATAACAGTGTATTGTGTTCATGTATGTATGTACATGTGATTTTCTTTATTCCATCATAACTTCTAAATGCCTGAACAGATTTGGATGGGGTACCGTTAGAATCCATACATCCCGAGTGGCACTGGCTGTAATAGATTTTAAAAAGTTAATATATCGACTGCATAATTGACTGACACCATTTTTTTTCTCAATTATTACAATATGGGTATCAATAGAAAAACCTTGATGAGCACATTACAAAACTTAATTTGTCACTAAAATTATGAAATAAATATAAATAATATTGAAAAATATTTAAAAAACAGGACTGCCTTGCCCAAAAATGACCTTAAAAGTTAATTAAAAATATTGCTGTTGAAGGACCTCTTTAAATTATAAATTGTTCCACATAACAGTACCCCGACAGCAATGACACTTGTTTTTTAACTTTTTAGTTCGTTTTTGGGCAGGGCAGTCGTTTTTTTAATATTTTTAATTTTAGAGGTAAGTAATTTAGGCATAATAGAAAACCGTAAATAGGTTATCATGGAAACTAAATAAATTTTATACTCGTACTCACGTTACTTTATGTGTAAAATAACCCAATACGGTATAAACAAACAAATATTCAACCTTTGACCTTTTCAATGTATCTACTTGATACTTGTTTATCTGTGGTTAATTAATTGTACAAAACGACCAAGGTTTTCAAATAAGACATATTATACTTACCCACTCAAAGGCAGATATTAAATTATAATAAAATTGTTGGCAGGTGCTGCAGTGTAGTGTAGATGACGCACTACTTAAATAATATTCGTGAATCTAAATAAGTAAAGCTAAGCTTTGAATAAGTACTAAATCTAAAATTAATAAAACCAACGTCGACCAAAGACGACTTCTGTGGTCGAATGGTTTGCATGCCAGTTTTCAAGGTTTCATCTCTGAGGTCTTGGGTTCGATCCCCGGCTGAGTCAATGTAGAAAACGAACTTTTCTATGTTGGCTCGGGGCTGGGTTTTTGTAGTTCCACCGTTGTCTCTGATTTCCGTAACATAAGTGCTTTATTTAGCTACTTAATTTGGAATCAGAGCAGTGTTGTCTAATAGGTATAAAACGACGTCCCTATCTTGATAAAAAATAATTTAAAATCTATATAAATACTTAAATACATTATGGCATTTTTTTATTTGTGTAATATATTGATAATTTAGTCAGGAACATGTTAAAATAGTTTTGTCTTTCAGATAGCTTTCGAAAATGTTTCATTACCTAAATTACTTATAAAAATCATGTAATTTTATACTTTATGATGCATATCCAAAAAGGATTACTGACCGGCAAGTACCTTCTAAAACGAATACTGAATAAGGACCGGAACCGCTTACCGTTAAAGGGGATTTTGATTGGGTATTTCATAGACTTGTTTTCAAAAACCCTATTAACACGGTAACCCTATCGAAAGGGTAACCCAAGTAAGGACTTACCAAATACGAAAACCCTATCGGCTTAATGGAGGGGTTTTAAAACGTGTTCAAGTTCAAGCAATTTATAACTAGTTCCACCTGGGCCTAAGGACCGGGACCGCTTACCGTCAAAGGGGTTTTCATTGGGTATTTCATGAACCGCTAACCGTTAAAAGGGTTTTTGATTGGGTATATTATAGACTATAAGCATGACGTCGACTAACCCTAACGAAAGGGAAACCCTATCATTTGGTAAGCTTTTTAATAGGGTTTTCCTATCAATTGGGTTAACCAAAAAAAGGGGCTTTCCGGTCCCTGATACTAAACACCTTTATTTGCTGAAAGGAAGACAGATACAGTATGAGCTTTAAAAAAAAAGGATTATTATCTTAAATAAACAATCACGTTTAATAAGTTAATATTGGTTTTAGAAAATACACTTTATTAAATATAGGTAACCTAATAAGTAGTTTAAATTATTAATTTGAGTTAGAATTCATTCTGAAACAGCCTGCTTGCCATGTGCAACAAAGTAGATAAACTGATGCCTTAAAGCTTCCGCAACTTTTAGGGTTCTGTAATAAATGAGTTTTCTAATCATAATTCCTACGTCCGAAAATCGACATAATAATGATAATTATTATTATTTGATAATTTCAATAAAAGACAAGGTATAGGAATTTGTTTGGATAAGATAAGATTTTTTTATAATATGTAGCTCTCTTATAATAATAATGAGTGCAGTCAGTTTTTTAACCGTCATTGATAATTATCTTTTGAAGCGCCCCACATATTTCTTTTCAAAACTTCTGTATAGGGTTATATATTTTTACCGTAAAATATATTTTTTACTGTTTAGTCAGTTTTTATGACTTTTTAGTCAATTTTTAAACTTTTAAATCCATTTCATTTCAGTGTTTATAATAATTTTCCTAAGTTGTATGCATGGTACCATATTCGGCTTAACAGCCTGTAGTGTTTGTGGATATAATGATAGCAGTAGTACCCTTGCCTTAGCTACTCTGTCTGAACGGAACTTAAAAGTATGTACGGAACACGAACGAATGAAGTCGATTCACTTATTTATTACAAAAACGGGCACTGATGAAACTTGACATTACTTTTATTTGATCTGTACAAACAGACTCAAATGATTAAAACCAGCTTCCTATAAGTTACCTAACCAATGATTACAGATAGCTTAGTTACCTATCTTTCATCTGTATATTTATTAAAAATAGAAATTAATTTTGAATTAAATCTTTGCATCTCGTAGTGTCTCAAGGTTATAAAGTCCTTTAAACTACTTGAGCAAATACTTGAGTTTAATTTAATAAATTTGTTTATGTATTTGTTTAGCAGTGATGAGGATTCCTGGTGTAGTGCGGTTCCACCGGCCTTATCGTCGTTGTGCATATTAAAAAAGCAGCAAATAAGTACTTGAGTTTAGCCTTTGAGACCTGCCACAGTTTCACTTCCAAGATTTACGCGCGCGCACACACCAAAGCCCCCAATTATTAAAATTATTTTCAAATATGCAAATCGACTAACAATTTATTTTCATAAGTTCTTAGTCGATTACTATCAATAGTAGAATTTCTATAGAAACAACATTCGGTATATAAAACTCGCACTATTGATATGAAATAAAATTAGAATTCATTCAATATACCTTTAGGCACCTGCATGTTTCAGTACCTAGTAGAGTTGCTATTGCCAACTCCCCCCGATTTCCGGGAGTCTCCCGGAATCGTGCCCTGAAAACAAAAATCTCTCATCTCCCGGAATTATTTCAAGATAATCCAAATTATCCCGTAATTTCAAATTTGTAAATATTTGAATGCAATGTAATTTTACGATTTGTGAGTTCCTTGCGAGCGCCTTTTTTATTATGGTCTTCTTCGGTGGACAAAGGAGAAAAAACGCTTAAATGAAGAACATGTCAAGGCAGAAGTTCAGACATTCGTCAATTTTCAAATGGAATGTAGAGTTTTTTTCGATTTGTGGGTTCTAAACCAGAAATTTTTAAATCTGTACGAATAAATGAAAAATATATACTTAAGTTCAAAAAAATAATAAAATGTGTTAAAAATTTACTCGTTTTATTTTGATGTTTTCTATCTCCCGGATTCAAACGGCCAAGAGGTGGCAACTCTAGTATCTAGTAGAGTTGGTGCTTAAAGATAATGAGTTTGAAGGAGTAACGACTAATAAAAATTGCAAAATTTTGTAGTTCTCGTTGCAGAGCAGCAGTTGCAAGTAAGAATTAGACATTTTTAATGACGTTTTGCAGACATCAGATGCAGGGAATTAGCGTTGTAGATGTGCAATAATCAACTACCCTATTCATATTTAAACAGACATGCAATAACATTGCAGTGCTTAATTATGTACAACTGACAATAAAGAACTATGAAATAGCAACTATCTCTCAGCTAAGCTTCATTCATTCATTCTAAGCTAATCTCGATCATTACAAAATGCTAATTTGAATACATATTTATATGTCCGTTCCGTAACCGGACGATATCAAAACATATTTTTTTTTTAATTTCCTTAATATGTTTTTGAAACAAGGCTACTGTCATGTGCATCTAATAATTATAGGTGAGATATTGATTGAGTAATGGCTGACGTGAGCTAAATGACCTCCGTAATTTAAAATCCTTTTATCAGTCTGTATAAACATCATCGGTTCACGGTAATAATTCGCTTTTGCTTAGAACTTTATGTGGGGGCTTCTATTACAGAACCTTTCAATAAAATCTGAATAAAAAACATACCTAATTAAATTAAAGCTTTTAAATACAATACTAAATAATATACTAGAAAAAATACGACTCGCACCAGATCATTTCTCGGACGGGATTCGAACCCGCGACCTTTGGATGTCCGGTCCAATGCTCTGACCGCTGAGCTACCGAGTCACTAATTTATTTAGTATTGTATAAAAATAGCATTGTGAATGCAAAAATCTCAAATGAATGAATGCAAAAATTAATTTCAAATCAATTTAAAGACTATTTAAAATATAAATAAATAGATTCTTTATGGGATCGTTTGGAACTCAGAGTAATTAATTTTTAACTATACTACCTACTAGGGTTATTTGTGACTAACCCAGGTATAGTCGAGTACGTAATGACTTGAGTAAAACTTGCAATCTTCAAATATTATATTCACATGCAATTTATAGAATAATTAATCTTAAATGAAGTTTTAGAGCAGTTTTAATGCATTTAAAATCAATTTATAACTATTAATTTTAAAAATTGCAAGTTTTATTTATGTGATTCATTAAGTAGGTACTTATTCGTCTATTAGATACGAGGGTGACTAGTAGTCTTGTTTACAAAAGGTCCCAAGTACGACAACTTTAAATTTTATTTAAATAAATATTAATTTGTAATTATTATTTATATCTTTTTAAAAAATCGCCACGGTAATTAAAAACTATACATAAGAATGATAGATATATTCACATCAATAGTAGCAGCATACTTTTGCTAATAATAAGTACTTACCAATATATTATCAAATTAAAAATGTAGCATTAAAAGCTAAATCATACTCTACATAGGTATAGGAAGGAGCTAAAGGTAAGATACAATATGTTTTTATCCGAGAATTCAAAGGGACAACTTTGACCTTAAGGTGTGTCCTGTGATTTCACGAAAGGACGTTTTTTTGTAGAAATTGTTCAAAAAGTACCTATGATGACATGGTAATAACCTCTATCTAACTTTAACTTCTGTTTTTTAAGTCTGTTTGAGTGCACATAATTATGTGCTACTATTCGAGCCGGCTTGTACAATGCTATTGTGTGAAAATTGTGCTTAATGGCTAAATGTTGCACTGGAGTGCGTTATATGAAGTAATCTGAATGTTAAGCAACTTAATCTTGAGGGGCACTGCTGTAAATGACCGAACTTCATAAATTATACTCTTTTGACGCTACACATTAATGTAACTACTGTACTGAAGAAATCCACGATGATAGGATACAATTATTAAGAATTACCCAATTTATAGATTGTAATTTGGTACTGACTGAGAATTATTATTTACTGACACTAGAAGTGGGATAACCTACTTTAAGTTTTTATTACATTGTACCGTCAATGATCTTTGGTAACGTGGAAAGGCCTCGAGACTTGTCCATCTCGCATGAGTAAAAATTGGTTCAAAATATGATTTAAGGTTCGAGATGAGATCAAAGGCAGAAGGCCACGCGCTCTAGGTGTGTAAACACTAATTATCCGCGCGGTTTGGCTCCCTAACAATGTGTGGCAATGGCGGTTCCTCTGCTCAACATCTGTAGCAGTAAGGTCATCGCATTCGGATCTTTATGTGATAACTTCACAATTACTATTGTGGAGACTTACCATTAAAGTAACATGGTACCTTAGAGCAACGCCGGCTTCGTCGCCCGTCTTGCTCTAAGCATGGTACCTACAGTGATAATTTTATTTAAAATGTGAAAAGTATGAAACAGTTTTTAACTTAAACATTTGCAAGTCACACCGTTATAAGTTGATTTTTATTTACCCGATAGTCAAGAGCAGCGATTCTTAACCTCGGGATAACCCAAATTCGGGTCGCGAGAGGTATTCGGTTGGGTCGCGGGCCCCCAAGCGACTTTAAAAAGTGATAAACTTTTACGTTTTGAATTGTGAATATTTTTACTTTTTATTGATAGGTCGATCGATTTCATTACACAAAGTATTCTCAAATTTATTATTACTCACAGAACAAAGACTAAAGGCTGTGTTACTGCCATCAGTTCACAATCGCAACATGTTATTTGTCAGTTTTCGGCATCCTTACTAATATTATAAATGCAAAAGTCCGTTTGTTTGTTTGTGACGCTTTCACGCGGTACCTTGGCAATATCTCGCCGAAATTTCATCGCTCGCTACCATGTGCCGTTTAAGATTTGGCCATTGTAAAATCCAGGGCGGCCCTAGGGCGGTGCAAGCAGTGCGACTGCACTGGGCGCCCTCGTGTGGTGTGTGGGGCGCCGAAAACGCCGAACCACCGGTCGACTATCAATCGTATTGTTGCATGGTGACGACGCGACGAATAAAACTGACTAAAAATCGCACTGCGCGGCCATTTTTTAGTATAAACAAGCAAGATTAGTGGATGAAACTGACTAGAAATCGCGCTGCGCGGCTGTTTTTTTGTTTCTATATACAAGCGAGATTACAAGATGAGTCGATGAAACTGACTAAAAATCGCGCTGCGCGGCCATTTTTTTTTCTATAAACAAGCGGGATTATAAGATTAGTAGATAAAACTGACTACAAATCGCGCTGAGTAACCAATTTTTTTTTTATAAACAAGCGAGATAACAAGCTTAGTAGATGAAACTGACTAAAAATCGCGCTGCGCGGCTATTTTTTTTTCGTATAAACAAGCGAGTCGATGAAACTGACTAAAAATCGCACTGCGCGGCCATTTTTTAGTATAAACAAGCAAGATTAGTGGATGAAACTGAATTACGTAGGCTACAGCCGGAGGATTTAAAAAAAACGAAAAATAAATTTAAAGTATTTAATATAGAGAATTACAATTTTAGTAATTGCTTAAAGTTAGTTACGAACTAAATTAGTTAGGGACTAAAATAAGTGTCTCGGTCCGATGTGAGAAACCAAGTGTTGATTTTTAGGTAAAATATGTAATGTTGAAATGTGCTGACGCCAGGTCACGTAGGCCGCTGCACATTGAACCGGCACGTTGCGCTGACGCTGCATCATGGGCTGTTGCGGTGATAGCTGGTAACGGGGTCGACGGCGAATATGACAATATAATTCCTCCCCCCTCAGATCAGCAATTATTTTCCGACTTTGAGTGAAAAAATTGCTGGTGTAACTGTAGGTTTCGCGTAGACATGATTTTCCTGGATTTCAGAGGTTTCATCTTGACTGATGCTGGGCTTCTTCTTGGATTTCCAGAGATAATATTGTCGGATCAGTATTATAAGGGTAAGTACAGCTGAACAGGATAGCATAACGTAGAATGGTATGGTAGTATGGTATACTATATTAGGGGTCGTTTGCAGGTTCAACGGAGGCTGGAGGGCAATCTTGCTCTGGATATTATGTAAGCTTCTTAGGTTGATGGAACTTAGGTTAAGATGTAGTGCTGCTGCGCTGTCCATTCTATCTAGATAGTTTATCTTCATAATCTTAAGTGGCTGTCCTTGTATGACGTCATCGGAGTTTATTATAGTGAGCTCGGGTGTACGTAGAGTACAGTGAATTGGTACTGTAACTAAAAAGCTTCCATTTAGCAAATTATAAGTTTGGGTGTTACAGATTAGTTGAACTTTCGTGGGTTTCGGGAACGAAATGACGTAGTTGCGATCATCGAGCTGCTCCATGGCTTCTGTTAAGAGATTTACAGTTGAAAAGCTGCAGGATGAGTTAATTATTTGACTTGAGATGATTTCTTGTATGCAGTCAAATTGTGTACGAAGCTTTTTGTGAGAGCTTTCGTCACAGAGAAACTGATTTTCAAACTTCGGGCATTCAGCCTCCATGTACGCAAATTCTTTTCCATTAGTTGCTATATAAGGACAGGGTGGAATAAGGACCTGATGGAATTTGTTGGGTGCTAAGGATAATTTGTAGAAACTGTAAGTATTCGGGGATACTATGGGTATTTTAAAAACTATAACTATTACTTTATTAGCAAAGTACGAACCCGATTTTATAATATTATAATAGTTCCTAAAGTCTAAATCTATTAACTGATTCCTACCGTAAAGTGTAACTAACTTATTTAACATATTTTTAAGGACGTTTGCACTAATCATAGAATGATGGGTGGTCCTAGTTCTAGTAAAAGCTAATATATTTTCTATGCGTAAAAGTTCATCTAATAAATCATTAATATTTTCTGTAATAATTGCCAATAGTTGAGCAAATTTACTATATTTAATAAGGCTACTTTCTTTATGTGCATTTTCATTAAACATTAACTGCAGTGTTGTATTAACTTTACTTTGGTTCTCGACTAATTGATTTATAACTTTGTTATGCTCTTCGATCCATTCACTATTTAAACTTGCACGGTTATTATATTCTAAAGCAATTTTGTTCTGGTTATCTTTAAGAATTTTAAGAGCATCATTGTATCTAATGGCATCCTGATAATCTAAATTCCCGGTTATACTTTTAATAATAGATCCTAGTCCATCTAGTAGACCTCTTTTTGTTCTACTCGGTTCTAAACTACTTAAATGATTTAAAATTATCCTAGTCTTATTATGTAAGTAACTAATCTGAAGTTCGTATAGTGAATAAGTATTATTACTAAGTCTATCCTTAAAATCCTGTAGGTCGTTTTGTAACGTAAGTATGTCTTTTTCTATTCGGTCAAGTTCTATATACTGTAAGAAAGTATGATAGTGTGTCGTTAGTCTGGTGGTTCCCAGTTTAAAAGGTAGTAGTCCTGGTCCATCGTCCAAGCTGTCAAGTCTTATGTCCTGGGCTCGTGTCAGGAGAGGGATCAGCGCCAGTAGTATCCTGTAACAATTTTATATTCTTAGGCGCTCGTTTTAAACGAGATTTTGCTACAGGGCCTCGTTTTTTAGATGTATAAATATGGATCGGAAGATCAGCAAGGACTTTGTCATGGGTGTACCGGGGTGCAACCTTCTGCCGACTGGCAAAAGGATTCTTTATGAATACTTGTTGCTGGGGTTGGTATTCAGCTTCGGGTTCTATAGATTTATTTCGAGATTCTATAAGGGCGGTTCTATCTGCTAACGAAGTCTCATTTATCAAGTCATAGACTACTTTCATCTGGTCGCGATGAGTCACAACGTACTGTTGAAGTAGTTTTTCAGTCAGGTCAATGTCTACGGGGTCCCTAGGATCGAAATGTCCTTTAAGGATGTCATAAGGTCTGCACTTCGTGAAACTATGGATGGAACTGTTATAGGCTATTATAGCATAAGGCATAAGGTTAATAATGGGTTCATCTTTTTGTTTCAGCTTTAAGATACGGAGGTGCTCTAATAACGTCAGGTGAAATCGTTCTATATTACCATTATCATTAGGAGAATGTGGTAAGGTTTTATGATGTATTATTTTATGAAGCTTTAGAAATTCAGCAAATAACTGATTAGTGAACTCTGTGCCATTGTCAGTCACGATCGTTAAGGGTAGTCCGTGGTGAGTACAGAAAGTCAGAAGGGCTTGCAATATGCTTATTGCCGTGCCATCCTTGAGATGATAGGCTTGTCCATACTTCGTAAATACGTCTATGAAAGTTATAAATTTCTCAGATTGTACAGTAAATAAGTCAGCGTGTACTATTTCTAGAGGTTTAGTGGCTGGTGGTACAATGTTAAACTGTTGTCTAATTGGATTCCTATCGTACTTACATTGGCCACATATACTACAGACGTTTATGTATTTAGTGATGTCATCTCTCATTTTTGGCCAATAGTATTTCCTAGATAACGATAAGTAACATTCATTAATACCTCTATGGTTTGTCTTTCCGTCATGATAATGTCGAATTATGTCCTGCTGTCGTAAGTATTCTTTCACATTCTCAAGTTCAGTTTTCGTTAAAACAAGGTTCATAGAAGAGCTCCTAAATTTGTCTTGGATAATAGGTATAATTTTGTACATAGCCAATGGAGGGTTAATTAACAGACCGGTTTTCACTTTAGGGTTAACATACTCTTTAATAGCGTTAATAACGTCATTTTCTAAGTTAGTTTCTGTCACTTGTACGGTCACTTTAGTATGTGTCTCAAATGGTTTTGTTACAACAGGTCGTCTGGTTATGTCGTCTACAATGGTCATAACTATCTGTCTATGAAATTTGTTGAGGGGCTCGTCTACAATAGGTACTTCTAGAATTGGGTTTTCGTTACTGGTATGAGCTGTTCCAGTAGCAGAATTGTCAATGGATGGTGGCCGTTCAGAAGGATTGGCTACCATCGAGCTGGTGTCCTCATTGTGTATCTCCACTCTAGAAAGTGCATCAGCATTTGTATTGCTTTTGCCTTTCTTATAGATAATAGTAAAGTCATATTCACTAAGCTTAAGTCGCCATCTAGTCAGACGAGAGTCAGGTTCTTTTAAATTCATAATCCATTGGAGTGGCTTATGGTCAGTCAAAATTTTAAATTTACGTCCGAAAAGGTATGGTCTAAAGTATTTGGTGGCCCACACTATTGCGAGACATTCTTTTTCTATGGTGCTATACTTTATCTCGCTCTCGTTGAGAGTACGAGATGCAAATGATACTGGTTTGTCTGATCCTATTGGGCCTTGTGATAGTACGGCTCCTAAAGCAAAATTAGAAGCGTCAGTCGTCAAAATAAATTCTTTGGTAAAGTCCGGGTATTGAAGTATTGGGTCGTTAGTCAGTAATTTTTTACACTTCTCAAAACAGTCAATATAGTTTTCGTCTAAAGTAATTTTCATGTTCTTTTTCAGGCACTGTGTCATTGGCTTAGTCATTCTAGCGAAGTCGGGAATAAATTTCCTGTAATATCCTAGAAGTCCCAGGAATTGTTTAATTTCCTTTCTAGTCTTCGGTAAAGGGTATTTTTCTATGGTGGAAATCTTATCAGGATTGGGTTTGACACCCTCTCTAGTTATTATATGGCCTAAGTAAGGTGTTTCGAGCTTTAAAAATTCAGACTTGTCCATTTGGATCTTAAAATTGGACTCTCTTAATCTGAGGAACACTTTTTCAAGGTTAGTGATGTGCTCCTGGAGGCTAGTGCTGTAAACTATGATGTCATCTAAGTAAACTAGACATATCTGGTTTTGTAGGCCTCTGAGCACATTATCCATCACTCGTTGGAATGTTGATGGTGAGTTTTTTAATCCCATGGGCATACGGAGAAATTCGAAGTGCCCGTGCTCAACGTTAAATGCTGTTTTTTGGATATCCCTAGGGTCCATTTCTACCTGATAAAACCCACTGGCAAGGTCAAGGGTTGTAAAGTATTGACACTTCCCTAGTTTGTCTAGTACGTCACTAATATTGGGAATAGGATATTTGTCGTCTATGGTTTTTTCGTTTAACTTCCGAAAGTCAACTACGAGGCGCCATTTTTGTTTGCCTGAGGCATCAGCCTTCTTGGGCACAACCCAAATAGGTGAGCTCCATGCAGACTCTGATGGTCGTATGATACCCTGAGATAACATTTTCTCGATCTGATCTTTGACTTCCTGTCGATGAATAAAAGGGTACCTATAACTTTTAGTATAGACCGGTAGTTCATCGGTGGTGTTAATCCGATGTTTTATTTTATTAGTAAAAGTCAAAGGTTCGTTTTCGATATAAAATACATCTGAATAACTAGAACACAAGGATATGAGATTAGCTTTTTCTTCCTCATTAAGATGGTCAGTCCGCAATCGGGATATTACATCCTGAGCGCGTGACGAAAGTGATTTTATTGCGTCACATTCCATATTAAATACATCTGCACTAACGGAGTGGTCTAGTGAGAGTATTACGTCATTATCGGTTGGGTTATAGACTTCTAACGTACCGCGGCTATTAACTACATTTGTTACGCAATCAACTATTAAACAGTTACAAATTATTTGTTCTGGAATAAATACATCACCATCCGGGGCGTTAATTGGTAATCTAACTAATTTAGAGCTTTTTGCAGGAATTATGTCCTCATATAAATTGACATTTCGGGAGTTATACATTTGAATCGGGTTAACCATAGATTGAGTAGTTAGAGTCCTGTCTTTCAAGTCAATTTTAGCTTCCCATTTGGTCAGCAAGTCTAGTCCTATAAGGCCGTCAAAGAAGTTGTGAAAGTTATAGACAAATAGGCGTATGTCGTCACTATCATTGAACTCTGGAAAGCAAGGTAACGTAATAGAGTAATTATTTCTAGTGGTCGCATGAACATTCGTCACTTCAAAGGGGTCAAAGTTAAGTGAAATTCCTGGATAATATTTTTCAACTGCCTTAGGGCTTAAGAAAGATTGGTTAGCGCCTGTGTCTATTAACAACTTTAAAGGCGGGCTTGCTATTTGTATAAACGGTAATTGTCTCTGAGTTTGTAAGTTAATCTCTATTTTGGCTTTTTTAATTTCTGACTTATCTGAAAATTTAGACGATCGTTGCTACGAGCGTCCTCGGTGTCATTACAGTTTGCAGATTCTACAGAGTCATCATAGCCAGGGTAAGTAATCGGAGTCGCGTCATAATTAGTATAGTCAGCGTAGTCACTGTCGTAACACTCATTCATGTTCATTTCCCTAGATTTAAAATAATTACTAGGGGGTGGATTGCCCTGGACACGCCAATCATGACCACGTAGTCCGCCGGTTGGAGGGAGCGGTTTAGGGTTGAAAGATTGAACACCGCTCATAGGTCTTGGGACAAAAGAGTGACTAGGCTGGTTCCTAGGTGGCAAACGGAATACATTACTCTGAGGGTTGTAGTTGGGAGGCCTAGCACTAAACATTTGTTGCGTACGAGATGGCATACGTACCTGTGGTTGATGCTGGCTCTGCATAGGGTTCATTCTGAAACCCTGCTGCTGTGGTGCAAACCTAAACGGCTGGGGTGCCTGTGGTGGCGGCCTTTGCATAGGCGGCGCAGACCACAATGGTGCTGGTAATGGTACATGTGAAGATTTTGGAATTTGTACAGGGGTCTGATAATTGACCTTAGGGGTCGAATGTGATTTACTAACGGAATCATTTCGTTGCTGTAAGTACAAAATGTTTAATTCCTCCTGCACATATTCTAAAGCCTTTTCAATAGTTTCGGGCCGCATACATCGGATACGTGACCCTAAAGGTTCCTGTAGTCCTTTCACAAACGCTTGCATAGTAAGCTTCCTGTATAAGGCGCGCTTAGCTTCGATAGTAGTGGGTAAGTCCTCATGTAAAGTAATGTAAGTCATAATTGTACTAAATAATGTTTGGCAATGGTCGTAAAATTCCTGGGGCGATTTTTGACCTTGAGTAGCCAAAGAGAGGTCATTATAAAGGGCTGTCTCATCCCTCTGGTCAGCAAAATTATTAATGAGCGTATTTCGAATATCTAACCAATTATCAGGTATACCATTCGCATTTATAATACTAGCGGCAGGTCCCGTAATTTTATTTAAAATTCCGTTTAATAAGCACAAATTCGATAATTCACTGCCCGCTTCCGCGCTGATATAAGTAATTACAATTTGGTCACAGATTTTAATAAAACGCGTGAGAACATTTGGGTTCCCGTCAAAATCAGGTACAGGGCGCAAGGCCTTAAAAATAGTGTCAGGATCGTGCGGCATTTTAGCGCTCACTATGCTTTGCTCAAACGAACTATCGGATTCGCTACACTCACACTCGAAACTAAATAAAGTATTTAAATCTATATTTAAATTATCTACTTCAATATCTCTATTACTATCTAACTGTCTATTCCGGCGAGACTGCCTGAGCGCAGACTCGCTGGTACCCGAATTACTGGGATGGAAAATTTTGGGAAGAATAAAAAGGACTACACGTACTAAAGGAAAGCAACACTAGAAAGAATCTGTGCAACTCACAATTTCATCTCGTTTCTCTGCGTATCGATTTCTGGATACTCTCCTCCTGGTGGCTGCAGCTCCCGTAGGTTCAGGATACTCGGTGACGTAGCTTGAAAGCCGCCCGGGCGACCCGCGATTCCCGAATCGATGTAAGAAAACGCGTCTCGCGAACCGGCCCGCGAGTATCCTACCGACTGCGCCAATTACGTAGGCTACAGCCGGAGGATTTAAAAAAAACGAAAAATGAATTTAAAGTATTTAATATAGAGAATTACAATTTTAGTAATTGCTTAAAGTTAGTTACGAACTAAATTAGTTAGGGACTAAAATAAGTGTCTCGGTCCGATGTGAGAAACCAAGTGTTGATTTTTAGGTAAAATATGTAATGTTGAAATGTGCTGACGCCAGGTCACGTAGGCCGCTGCACATTGAACCGGCACGTTGCGCTGACGCTGCATCATGGGCTGTTGCGGTGATAGCTGGTAACGGGGTCGACGGCGAATATGACAATATAATTACTGACTAGAAATCGCGCTGCGCGGCTGTTTTTTTGTTTCTATATACAAGCGAGATTACAAGATGAGTCGATGAAACTGACTAAAAATCGCGCTGCGCGGCCATTTTTTTTATAAACAAGCGGGATTACAAGATTAGTAGATAAAACTGACTACAAATCGCGCTGATTGACCAATTTTTTTCGTATAAACAAGCGAGATTACAAGATGAGTCGATGAAACTGACTAAAAATCGCGCTGCGCGGCCATTTTTAGGGTTCCGTAGCCAAAATGACAAAAAACGGAACCCTTATAGATTCGTCATGTCTGTCTGTTTGTCTGTCTGTCTGTCCGTCCGTATGTCACAGCCACTTTATTCCAAAAGTATTAGGACTACATAGTTGAAACTTAGTAAGTAGGTGTATTCTGTGAACCGCTTTACGATTTTTACACAAAAATAAAAAAAAAGAAATATTAAGGGGGGCTCCCCATACATGAAACTGAAAATATTTTTTTTCATCAAACCAATACTTGTGGGGTGTCTATAGATAGGTCTTTAAAAATGACATTGAGGTTTCTAAGACTATTTTTTTTCAAAGTCAACCGTTTGAAAGATATATGCCGCCAAAGTGGTAAAATGTGTGTGTCCCCCCCCCCCTTTAACTTTTAAAGTAAAAGGGGGGTAAAATCAAAAAAAAATATAAGCTATAGATCTTAATAAACACTTTCAACGAAAATTAGTTTGAACGAGATAAAGTAATTAGTTTTTGAGATATAGCACATTTTCCAAAAACGCAAATATAACTTTGTCATTCATACAAACACTGTGAAAAAAAAAATTAATTTTTTCAGACGAAAAATGATAATGGTATTAAAATATGGTATGGTATAATGTACTTACGGAACCCTACTGCGCGTGGCCCGACACGCACTTGGCCGGTTTTTTTTTTCTATAAACAAGCGAGGTTACAAGATTAGTAGATAAAACTGACTACAAATCGCGCTGCGTGACCAATTTTTTTCTAGAAACAAGCGAGATAACGAGCTTAGTAGATGAAACTGACTAAAAATCGCGCTGCGCGGCTATTTTTTTTTCGTATAAACAAGCGAGATTACAAGATGAGTCGATGAAACTGACTAAAAATCGCGCTGCGCGGCCATTTTTAGGGTTCCGTAGCCAAAATGGCAAAAAACGGAACCCTTATAGATTCGTCATGTCTGTCTGTCTGTCTGTCTGTCCGTCCGTATGTCACAGCCACTTTATTCAAAAAGTATTAGGACTACATAGTTAAAACTTAGTAAGTAGGTGTATTCTGTGAACCGCTTTACGATTTTTACACAAAAATAAAAAAAAGAAATATTAAGGGGGGCTCCCCATACATGAAACTGAAACTGAAAATATTTTTTTTTCATCAAAACAAAACTAGTGGGGTGTCCATAGATAGGTCTTTAAAAATGACATTGAAGTTTCTAAGACTATTTTTTTTCAAAGTCAACCGTTTGAAAGATATATGCCGCCAAAGTGGTAAAATGTGTGTCCCCCCCCCTTTAACTTTTAAAGTAAGAAGGTGAAAAATCTAAAAAAAATATAAGCTATAGATCTTAATAAACACTTTCAACGAAAATTAGTTTGAACGAGATAAAGTAATTAGTTTTTGAGATATAGCACATTTTCCAAAACCGCAAATATAACTTTGTCATTCATACAAACACTGTGAAAAAAAAATTAATTTTTTCAGACGAAAAATGATAATGGTATTAAAATATGGTATGGTATAATGTACCTATGGAACCCTACTGCGCGTGGCCCGACACGCACTTGGCCGGTTTTTTTTTCTATAAACAAGCGAGGTTACAAGATTAGTAGATAAAACTGACTACAAATCGCGCTGCGTGACCAATTTTTTTCTAGAAACAAGCGAGATAACAAGCTTAGTAGATGAAACTGACTAAAAATCGCGCTGCGCGGCTATTTTCTTTTTCGTATAAACAAGTGAGATTACAAGATTAGTAGATGAAACTTACTAAAAATAGCGCTGTGCGGCCGTTTTTTAACCAACAGGCAAAATTGAAAATCTTAGAATTGCAGATGGGGGGCACCAGAAATGTCGCCCAGGGCGCTGGTAGTGCTAAAACCGGCACTGCCTTCACGTCTTAACTACTGAACCGATCATGAAATTTTGCATACATGTTGTCAGGGGTACAGAAAAGTGACATTCAGTTCCCGAGGGATAGCAAAAAACTGTCCGGCAGGCTGATTATCTAATTAAAAACCACCTAGCGACTGGTTGCAATTCATAGATGATAGTGATCCATTGCTACTTTTTTTGGATAAAAAAAAACATACCAAAGAAAAGTAGCAATGTATGTGGAATGAAACCGGTCGCTAAATTAGATTTTCTTTTTAGTCTTTTTGGATAATCATGGTGCGTGCAGACAAGTCGCGGGTGGCCACTAGTAAAAAATTAATAACATGTCATTTTAGTACCTGTCACTGGAAAATAAAAAAAAAATTAGGATTAGGGTCGCGGACTGCAAATATATTTCTACTTTGGGTCGCCAGCCAAAAAGGTTAAGAACCACTGGTCTAGAAGGTTTTTGTATTGATTACAATAACACCACAAATTAATTACTTCGGTGTTCCTATTTTCAGTACTTTCATTCCCGCAACACATACCTTCATCTAAGATCTCAGTTTTTCAATAACTAAATAGATTTATTTGTTAATAGTGTACCTAATGGTGATCGTACTCAACAAAAACATTTCACGTTCAAAATAATTACACCCGTCATAAACAACACTCAAACGACTCTTGACTATGTGAACGCACTGCGTTGAAATAAGGCTCTGATTGGTAGTTGGGATGCTGTGCGTCCGCGGGCACTGTAAGACCTCATAGAAATGTTTGTGAACTGTTTGTTCAATGAACATTCACTTTTTTGTTTCATTATTTAAATGTAATTAGCGTTAGTTTTATTTTTTTTAATCGTGAGATGTAGCCAGATTATGATTACGTATTTCGAAAAATGTAACATAATTTCTATAGAATTATTAGTCAAATGAGTTAATTAGTGCCTATTTATGCAAAACCTGACAAATGTCCTGTAAATTAAAGTTAGTAAAATCTTTCAAGAGTGCCCTACAAAAGACATCAACGCGTACCTATAAAGTTACGTCATTGTAAAAAAAACCGGTCAAGAGCGAGTCGGACTCGCGCACCGAGGGTTCCGTACAATCATAAATATATTTGGATATGTTACTTTAGTACAGTCTTTAAAGAGTAGGATAAACGGCAGACAGGTGGAAGGGCGAACAGGCGGACAGTTAATTTACAAATCTTAACCACAGTTGCTTATGGTGACTGAAAAACGTTTCAACCGCTCCACATTGCAAACTGTTTATATTACTAAGTAGGAATTTATTCTTCGTTTATTCGTACGGCAAATAGTAGGTAATTTATATAAGAACCAGTCACCAATTATTACTGTAGTATTAGGTTGCGCCATCTCTTGACCGATAGTGGAACTATTTTAATTCGCAAGTCAGCATTCTTAGGTCACCGCCATCTGTTGACGGGTAGTGAAACTGAAAAAAATATTGTTTGTTTTTTGAATTTCTAAAAAACTGTGTTATATTGAGACCTCGTTTTATTTTTCCTGTAATCTTTACGTAAACTACTATCACATAGAATAATTTCAGATTTTTCTCTTTGCAAACTTCGGAGATAAGGGGGGGGGAACGGTATTTTTTTTTACATTTTTCATCATAAGTCGAAAACTGTGCGGCCTAAGAAAAAAGAAAAAAATGTTTTAAAATGTGCAAACAGCGCTCTTTCATATGATACCCCATACGCCCTAGTCACCTCACTTCAAATTTTTAAGACCCCTTTTCAGTCCCTGTTGTAAAAAAAATATTTATTTTTTTATTTCTTTCTTATTTGCAAAATAGTTGGGCAAATGTCATCTTAAACTATTCCAAATTTCAAGTTGATACCATTAGTAGTTCTCGAGATATCCAGCTGTGACAGACAGACAGACAGACTGAGTCACACCATAAGGGTTCCTTTTTTACCATTTTGGTACGGAACCCTAAAAAGCTTTCCAAGTAGTACCTACGTACTTTTATAAATGTAAATATATGTCAATGTTATTTTATATTAATCCTTATCCTCACTTATATTATAAATCCGAAAATTATGTTTGTTTGTTACGCCTTCACGTCTTAACTATCATCATGAAATTTTGCATACCCATTTTACCGTGTAATAAAAATTAAGGTATCAATTATATTTATAACACTGTAAGGTAAGTTATTATAATGCTTTTCATTTCCCCACCACTTGCCTCTCTCACACACACTTTTTTTTCTGCGCAGCCTCTCGTACGATGTTCCGAGCCGCCAATATCGCTGAAACATATTATGTTTCAGAGGTGCTAGTCAAGTCCCACATTGTGCTTTTGCAATCCAGTATTAATGATCTGTCAAAATTGAAGATACTTGTAACATTCCATTTGAAATGCGAGGAACAATAATGTTCCTATCGAATCGAGTTCATCAAATTGAAAGCAGTAATTGTACGATGGCCGAATCCGCGGCAATCCCACGTAACTTACGCAACACCCGACCGTCGTCAGTCACCTCGACAATGCACCGAAGTTCACGAACCGATCTCTTTCCTCCTCTTTGCAGTGACCTTTGACCGTGTAGGATAAATAAATACAAAATATTATTAAAGTAGGTCTACAACCTAACGTTATTATTTCGGTATGTAGTTAACAACCATTATATTGCTGGGAAATGAGTACCTACCTACCTAAATAAAATACGAATGTAATTTGGTTCATCTAAAATCAATCATATTATCCATTCTATATTTTGCTTAAAAAAACGTTTCTTTTATCACTTAAAATTGGCTGGAAGAGATCTCTTTTAGAGATAAGCCCACCTTTGCTCACTTTTTTTGTAACTTATATAGTTACAAAAAAAGTGTAAAATAAAAGTAAAATTTCTCTGTGTTTTTAGTGCAATAAAGAGTATATATATAAAAATATTAGGCATAAAATATTATGAACACGTAGGTAGATAAATATTATTTAATTATTTGAAATATGTTTGAAACTTCGACAAGCTTACGATTAACTTCCTAGAACGAACTTTTACTTACTTACTTACAGTCATTCTGGGAATGTCTTCACATGGAATAGGAAGTCGTAAAAACATATTATACTGTACTTATTACAGCATGTATCGTGAATGTTAGGTGTTATTAAAGATGAATCTTGAATATGTACCTATATTGATCTAAGCTCACAAAATTAAAAACAATAATGTAGTGGCTTGCAAAGACAGACTCCATGCCTATCATTACATTAAGGAAAATTTAAAAATCGTAATATAACGTCTTAATGGTTGCTTTAATTGCTTTTATGAGGTCAATCCAATTGTGTCTTAAGTAATAACTAAAGCATACTGTTGCAGACGGTTTACAAAAACATTTAATATCTGTTGCATTTGAATTATTTTGCATAAGTAGTGGACTTATGCAATTTTTATTTTTATTTTTTAATTTTAGAGTATACTTTTACCTCTATCCTCGCTACTAAAACAACATTTCACTGAAAAGTGAATATTTAAGAGCTTTATATTCCATTATAATATACACGTTTAAAAAACCCTTTAAATATCGAAGATAAAGGGTTTACTGATCAGTGTACTATTTATTTTCCTTATGATAACACCGACCTATAATATTGAAATTAAACTGGAACTGTATTACATTGACCTTGATGACTTTTTAATCATTTTTGTGGTCGGTCACATCACATTTAAAGATCGGTGAAAGGTAATTCAAATATTTTTTATTACATAATGCAGAGTTATGCGACAAATGGGATGATTTTTTTAGGTAACGCTCACTCAATGACTTTACTAAACATAACACTCAAACATTCAATAAGTATTACACGTGAGTATTTTTTCCTGTTTGATATTTTTTATATGTAACTATTTCGTTTAACGAGCAATTGGTGAAGTTACCTATTAACTATAAATACCTAATTAGTTCTAAACATTTTTCACAGTTTTACAGTAGTGAAATATCTGATTGTCATGTCGCGATAATAGCCTAAAATCAATATAGGTGTTATTATGCTGTGTTTTTCAATTTACGAACCTTTACAACAAAAAAAGGTAATTTGATTGTTGACTTGATGTCAGAGTTATATATTTCACATTTTTAATGAGCGGAGAATCGATATAACAATCGTGCTGTTATTAAAGTTCTAACTCCAAAAAAGTAAGGGGAGTGATTGGTAGTTAACTGGTTATCTTGCGAAATAGCTTAGTCGCGGAAAAATACCACTCTACTTGTGTGCAATGCATTGACTAAAATGCTCTATCTAGACTCGCGATCAAGGAGCTGAGATTATTATCCATCAGAGCTGAGAATTATGAACTTAAATTTTTGCAATCTTCTAACAAAGCAATACAATACTGTTGCTTTTGTTTGTTTAATTTTGTTAAATTATCATCATCAACCTATCTTGATTAAAATTTGTTCTTGTCACAAAGGAGCATTGTTTTGAAATAATAAATAAGAAGGTACATGGACATGGCCATATTTGGCTATTCTTATTTTGTTAGAGCTAAATAGGTACCAAAGTTCTCTTTATCACTCATCCGCTCCCAATACTGCACCCATTACAGGATTGACAGGTCAACTTCTCATCAGATAATTGAAGGTACAAGTTGGTAGCTGACTGCAGACAGAAGCCGCAGACGACGTGTCACCAGCTACGGAAGGTAATTTTATAGAAAACATCCTTAAAACAGAGTGTCGTTGATGCGGCTGTCTGCCTGTTGATTCTGTAACCAAACTCGCATCTCACTTCGAACCTCACGTCACTTCGCGCGTGAATTTGTAATAAGAAATTAGCTGAACATAAGCTATTTTACAAAAGGTTTTAGGTAGCTACCGTAGCTATCTAAAATCTTTTGTGATTAAAAAAACAGTCTAGATATCATTTTCTCATTTTATGATTTAAAATTCACGCGAAGTGAAGTGAGTTCCGAAGTAGGTAAGATGCGAGTTTGGTTACAGAATCGACAGGCTGTAGTCAGCTACGAACTCGTATCTATATCATTTTATTTTTAATGGTGATAGGATGACATTCTCACGAGTTAAGTATATTTCTGATCGCTGAGCCAATGTGGATTTTTCGAGTAAATTTTTAGCACCTGAAACCCAAAACTGCAGGTAAACTTAATTCTAATATTAAGCATCTGTTCCCGAGAAATCAGGAAACCTATTATTTGAGGTCATGTGAGGTAACATCAGCCTTCAAACCTGTCACTATGTTACCCTTAGATTGGGTGTCATATTTATCATTATTGTGGCTTACTTTTTCAACCTCAGATCAAAATTATCAAACTACACAACTTCTGTAGGATATAAGTGCTGTTATAAATATACAAAAATAAAAATAAGGACCACTATATTATGATGGTTTTCCATATAAACGAACTAACTTTGGCAAGGTTTTTTTATATTAATTCAATCTGATTTTGTTTTTGATATTATTTGAAAGCTGTAATAGTCAACTTGCGGACTTTACTGTTGAATTTACTGTTAATTTCTCCTATTCGACGTGTCAAATTCAAATAAAATCACTTTGAAATTAACATTTAAAAAAACCTTGCCAAAGTAAACCTTGTAAAGTTAAGTCGTATGGAAAAGCACCAAATATACATATAAGGTCCTTCTTAAATAGTGCACATATACAGGGTGTCCGGGAAGTCATGGATAACCCTTTTCATGCTGATGGGCCACATTGGGATCTACAAATAAAAAAAATATGACCTTAGTAAAAGTTATGGTTTCTGAGTTTTTTGATGTTTTATGCAATTTTGGAAAATTTCTACCATTGATCGGTTTTTTTCATGCCATTTCTATAAATGAAATTTTATTCGATTACCGTTTTTTTATTTTAATCTTGAATCAACCTGCTATCGTTTGGATACAATAAAGTTACAGATATCCTCTTTTAAACACCTAAAATTTCGGTCCAGACTTAAAATTTTCACCTACAATTTTCTTTTACCTTACTTTTGATCGGCCCTGGTGAAAAAAAAAATACGACATGGAGTGTGCAAATTATTTTAAAACTACATACTTCATTTCATGAGGATTTTAAAATGATATAATAGTTAATTACTTTTTCTTTTAAAGTCTTGTTATTAAAATTTTAATCCAAAAGGGTAATTTTTGGCAAGTGTTTGAAATAAAGTTGTAATAGCAACACATGTTTTTTTTAGGTGTGTGGAGGTACCTAAATAACAACAAAATAACAAGTAAATAAAATTAATAAATTGTTTTTAATTACAGCAGGTGTTCAAAATAGCGGCCTTCGGCTCTAATGCACATTCGGCACTTTCTGATGAATGATCTTTGATTCGGCGTGCATAACCCGCATTGCTGATTTGTTCTGCGGCTGAATTGATTCTCTCTTGCAGCTGGTGTATGGACGTTATGGGAGTTGCATAAACTGGGCCCTTCAGAGCGCCCCCGTTAAAAAAAATCCAAGGGATTGAGATCCGGAGATCTGGGTGGCCACAAAATTGGGCCTAAGCGCCCGATCCAGCGGGAATTGTTCGTTCAAGTGCTGTCGTACCATCACGGGCGTAGTGAGCTGGGCACCCGTCGATTTGGTACCATATTCCTTGCCTGGTTGCCAGCGGCACTTCTAACAAATAAAACTTTTTGCCAAATTTCATCCAAATCCGTTCAGCCGTTTTGCGTGATTGATTAACAATCATATAAACAAGCAAACTTTCACATTTATGGAATAAGTAGGATAATACGGCCACCTCCGAAGCGCTTGAAGTAGGAAATTTTTGCTACATGAAATGGGACTGCTATTTAGTTAAGTCTTAATTTCTCATTTTTTATTTAAGTTATTATTAAGTTTTATACCTCAATTGAAAGCGAATAGATGGTGATATTTTTAAAATATTATGCACGCTTAGTTACAAGGATTGTTTTAAAGATATTTAATGCTATTTCTAAATAATCCAAAAAATTAAAAAAAATAAATGCATTTAAGGATTGAATTTTTTATAAACACCTGCGTTTTATTTATTTTTTTTATTCATTATCAACACTCAGATTGTGTTCTATCCCAAAATTATAAAAAATCCGGAATAGAATGAGTAGTTAACTTTTATTTTAAATTTTTGTGTCACATTTTATGTTTTTGGGCCGATTTCGATGAAACTTTGTTTAGGGCACAATTTTTAAAAGAAAACAGCAGAGCAATATTGAAAATGTGAAAATCCAAGATGGCGGTCATCTTTTTTGTTTATGGGCCCACTTCGATGAAACTCTGTTTTTTGTACTATTTTCACAAGAAAACAGCGCAACGCAATGTTAAAAATGTTAAAAATGCAAGATGGCGGCAAATTTTTTTGTTTGTGGGCTGATTTCGATGATACTCGGTTTATGTACTATTTTGACAAGAAAACAGCAACGCAATGTTAAAAATATGAAAAATCAAAGATGGCGGCCAACTTTCTTGTTTTTGGGCCGATTTCGATGAAACTTGGTTTTTTGTACTATTTTGACAAGAAAACAGCAAAGTTATATTAAAAATGACAAAAATGTGTCACACGTGTTCAGACACAAAAATTTAAAATAAAAGTACGTACTTTTGGTAAAAAAATACTTAATTTCAATTAACTCAAAAACTATTTTTTTTTGAGAAAAAGTTATATTACAAAAAATATTTATTTTGACCTTATCTATAACCCCTTAGCAGGAATACGTCATATTTCCAGTGACCCTGTATAGTGGCCCCTATTTTCTTTTGAGTAGTATACCTAAACTAGCTGTTGCATTTTAGAAAATCGTTAGACATATCCTTAAAGTGCTGGTGAAAGGCGTTCCCGTTCCCGTTCTTGTTCCCGTTTCCGTCTCCGTTCCCGTCCCCATTCCTGTTCCCGTCCTCGTCCCTATCCTTATCCCTTTACTTACCGCTATATCTCTTTAACTTCCGAATCCCCATCCCTTTTCCAAAACCCTTACTTGGTGCTCACCTACACCTGTGCCTACACCATGAAAGGTCTACCCTCCAAAATTGTGTTTTACCTTCAGCCGGTTAGGGCTCTAATCGCACATTTCAATTTTCCTTTACAAATTCCTATACAAACTAAGTGAATTTTCTAAAACCCTTTCCTAGTGCTCACAAACCTACACCATGAAAGGTATCTACCCTCCAAAAATGGTGTCTCTACCATCAGCCGTTAGGGCTCTAGCCGTATCCCAACAATCAATCAATTTAGAGTTTCATATGTAGGTATGATAAATAAAGCATGTTTTATCATTTTTACCACGTTTTTAAGTCATACTTCCGCAATCGATTAAACTTAACTTAATAAATCAATTTGAGATGATTGACAGCTGGATAACTTGATGAGCTGTCGACCATACATAAATTGATTAATTTAGTGTTTTAGTTTTAAATACAAAATAAAAATAAGTATTACATGCATGTTTATACCATATAGAAGTACGTATATGTAGAAGCCAGGAGGGCTCTTTGCTACATCAATTGTCCGACAAGTCATACCTAAGACAATATGGTTATAGAAAGGTATTATTTCAATGTGAAACCCTGACTCTTCGATCTGAGTTATCGCAGCCCTGACCTTTTAATTTTTCTCTCGAGTAATTAGGCTGCTAATTTGATAATAATTAAGTATGAGCTTTATAAAGATTTTTATCTTCAATAATGTAGAGCACTTAGAACTGTGCCAACATCACATAAAAATAGTAAATAGAGCACTGTTCCTGTAAATCCTGTAATAAAAAGAGGGACAAAGTTGGGTGCAGACCACAACCAGTAAGACTCGTGATATTAAAGGTACTTAGAAAAGGCAGTTTTTCTATATTGACCTAACCAGGAATCGAACAGGCTCGGGTCAGGCTACCAAGGGTCTCGAAGTTATCTACAAGAGAGACCGGCTAGCAAACCGTCAAAAGTTGAATAGTTGCATTATTTTGTAGGTACTGCCGATATAATAGTGGAAATCATTCACGCTGAACTATACAAGTAGTCAATCGTAAGTCAGTGACTTCACGGTTGCGAAAATCAAGGGGTCCATATAAAGCGAGTATTACAACAAAACGGCGCTTGATGCTGTGGGATGACGCAGCCTTCCGTGCTCCGAGCGAAGGAGCGCCGAGATGCGCCCTGAATACTTACTGCACATGACTAAACAACTACCACACACGCGCGCGGTAACAGCGCACAACAATACCAACATTATCACTAACTTACCTCAAAGGGTCATCGTGTCACTGTGCAGTGTAACTCGACTATATTTATTTCAGCTAGGTAGGTATTTAGTTTATAGTTGGTTATCTTTAGTTTTATTTGCACTATTTATACGACTAGCCATACTTACAAATTCATAATAAGAAAAAATGCCGGCATACTTACTCGTAATTAGTAGCTCAGTGACTTCGCGTTTGTGCGTTAAAAAAGTAGTGCAAATTCTATGTCAGTGAGTTAAAAAAGTCTTGAGCACCTGGTAGCAAAATATTGACGATTCAAAAGTACTTAATAAGTTTATTTGAATAAAGCTATTTTTGACTTTGACTTTAAAAAATATCTTTTATTACTTATGTTATTTAAAATTTGTGCAAATTGTATGTCATTTAAAAATATTTTTTTAATAACACAGAATTTGCATTGCATTATTACTTTTTTATCGCACAAACGCGAGGTCTACAGCTCACTGAGCCACACCGGCATTTTTAAATTCTTCAAAAAATTATTAAAATAAGTTATACAATTTAAATTTTTCGAGAGGTGTATTTTCATTGTTTAGCAAAAGTAACTTGAAAGTAATTAAGAAAACAACATCATTAATTTCATTGGAAATTGAATCTCAGACGGCTAAAAAAATTTAGTGCGCACTTCGTCTGAAAAAAAGTTATTGCTCTAAGGAAAAAAAAAGTTTGGGTAAGTACCAAATAATCGCCAACCTAACATAAATTAATTCTAATAGAAAATTAGATGTAAGTAAGTACGTATGTATGGAACAGTTACCAAGCCCCTCCATATTATAACTGACAGACTTTATTTTAACCTTACTAATATTAGATATTATAAATATGCAATAGAAAGTTTGTTTGTTTGTTACGCCATTATGAACTTTTGCATATCTACACATCGTTACACAGAAAAGGACATAGGGTGACTTTCATCCAGGAAAAAATAACGGTTCCCGAGGTACAGAAAAAGTACTGTCCACGCAGACGATGTCGCGGGCGGTCGCTAGTTTACTCATATTTCTGAGTTTTTCTTTTTCCCAAGTTGTAGTTGAAACGTCCTCCAGGCAACTTGTATTTTTCATACATAAGTTTAGGGAATTTGTGACGTCGTCACAAGTCTCTTTTGTATAATTTTAAAAGTTTTTTTGTGATATTGAAAACAATATTGATCTATTAAAATTAAACGCTTATGCTTATAGTTATTTATGATTTTATTTCTCAAAATTCGACTTGAGGAAACTTCCTGTACACTACATACCCAGCGGCAGTGGGCAGCCGACGATTTCGTAATATTATGATCTACCGCAGAAAGGTCATGCTACTATTAGATAAACCCAATACCAATCGTTAGTACAACGCCATTCTTGGTACTTAGGAAGTTACTTATTTTTGTTTTACAAACAATTCAAATGCTTATTACCTATTAATCCTATTTTAGTTAAATAGCGTTTTATCTTCTTCGTCCAAACTCGATTCATAATACTTACGAAAGAAAAAGACAAAACACTTTTTTACTAAAATAGGTTTATTGAGCGTTTAATTTTTTTTTATTAATTAATATCTTAGAGCATTTAAGATTAATATAGTATGATATTATGAATATTGAAGTTCTTACCTAGCTCTATCTGCTTGTCACACCAGAGGGGCTACTCAAATGGCCACTTTTCTATTCGTTCGCTAACTTGAAAATTAAAAATAAACCATAACTCCAAAATTACGTGTCGTCGGCTTGTTAATTTCATACAATTTCATTCAATTTCTGTGATTTACATAAACTTGCGACGTATGACTTGATCGTTTAATGCTTTAAGTTAGCGAACGAATAGAAAAGTGGCCATTTGAGTAGGGGGGCTGAGCTCAGCCCCCCTACTCAAATGGTCAACATTCTATTCGTTTGAACGCTACGCTTACTATTAAAACTTTAAAATAAGCAGTAAACTATAAAATTACGTGCCGTAAGCTTGATAATTCCATACAATACATCGAAGTCTGTGATTTACATAAGTTTGCGACGTGTGATTTAATCGTCTATTGCTCATATTTAAGCTTTAAAAGTAAGTGCAGCGTTCAAACGAATAGAAAGTTGGCCATTTGAGTTGGGGGGCAGGGGTCCTATTATTTATAGGCGTGAGCGCTCCTTATACTCATTTTCATTCGTCCGTATTTTGAATCGCTCATGTTGGATTGTCAGTGTAATTGTAGTACAGGGAGTCAAAACTAATCTGACCCGTTGGTCAAATAATTTTTCTGGGGTGGGCACTGGTATTTACTAACAGTCTTTTGTAAAGTTCCATCAATACACAGGAATTTTACCTTATACCATTAGTTTATGTGCTTTATGATTTCATAATCCAAATTCCTACTTGTTGCGCAAAAACGGTCTTTATAAAAGTGCCATTTCGCCAGATCAGTCAAATTGACCCACTAGCAGGGTTGCCAGACAGCTCACGGACACAATACCTAAGTTATAAGAGCTAGGACATGAACATACACTATCCAAATTAGGGCCGGCCGAGTGGTTTTTTTTTATTTTTAAATTCCTCATATTCGGTGTGTGTTGCGTAATGGTAATTTCAAAAACAAATGTCAATAAAAAATTATGGACAATATTTTACTCTCCTAATTCTACAAGTTTTGAACACACTTTTCGTCAAGATTTTGACATTCAAAATACTATACTTATTTGTTAAATTATTAGGCCACTGGACAATATTCCGCCCTTCTTAATTTATGTGAAAAGACTTAAGTTTGGCTGCCACAAAAAAGGCCTAGTCAAATCTGACCGGTATCCTGTACCACCCTGTACCCACCGGTGGCGGTAACGATATCCCGATGGGTATGCGGTAACGCGCTGTTCTAAGGTGACAGCGCAACAGCTGCGGTAATGCCATACAAAATACCGGTCGGGGTCGGGTATACCGGTACCGGTTTGAGTAGGCCTTAAAGCAGTTTAGATCGGATTTACATATAAAATAGCACAACCCTATTAGCTGGGGTCATCGTGTCGTAGCTAGGGGCTGGCAAGGCGGGTGGCTGCCAGGGGCGCAACCCTCAGGTGGCGCACTTGGCTACCCGTAGCTAGAAAATAAGTCCAAGTCTTGGGTCGCAAAATTCAAATCATGCCAGGGGCGCTCATGGCCCTAGATCCGCGACGCTAGCTGGGGTATAGGAATAATGCTGAACTTTGGTATCTGGTGCAGCCCATTTATCGCAATAGTGGTGCGCGCCGCCGGCGCAGCAGGTTATTTTACAGAGCAGGGAAAGGAAGGATAGTCACTTGTCTATCAAGCTAATGCGGTGTCGTATTACGTTACGTTGCACCAATATGCAGGCAATCAATATTCACCTTTCGCAAATATGTACTGTTTGTTTGACATCGATCTGTTGTAATAACGAGATCAGATCTTTGCATGTTAGTATGAAATCACAACATCTAAGTACCTATATACGTCTGTTTAGGCATGGTTTCTAAATCAATAATCCCATTACAAAAAAGTTCGAATTGTACTTAGTTTTTTGTCTTCCGTGCAAGACTCATGTACCGCTTTCTTGCAAAATAAAGCTTATTTTGCAAGAATGCGGTCTTATTCTTATTCGGTTAAAATAATCATTTTATAAGGCAGTCGCTTAAATTTCAGCATAAGCAGCACAGAATACATACCTAAGCGTACCAGGGAAAAACAGAAAAATAAGAAAATCGGATTTTTAAAATGCCGAATGGGGAATGTCTGAAAAAATCAAATTGGCTGAATGTATTTTATAGGTAGGAATAATAAGCTCCCTTAGTACCTACTTATTAGAAAAAAGTTTCAGAATTTTCGGTTGCGTTGCGTGAAAAAAATTAATAAATAAAATCTCTACAAATGTAGGAAAGTAACAGCAGAATGGAGATTATAGCTTTGCCATCACCTGCCACAACCACCTGCCTGTTACCACCTGTTACTTAGTCGAAGTGCTTTAAATTTTTTTTACGCAACCGAAAATTAAAACTTTTTTCAATTACTAAGGGAGCTTATTCCTACCTATAAAAAATATTCAGCCATTTGATTTTTTTCAGACATTCCCCATTGTATTGCAGATATGAACTTTTATAAAGAACAAGAAAGACATTCTACCTAACTCTGTGGAAAATGGTCTAAAATTTTTTTTATTTTGATTTAGCTAACTAAATCTGACGCCATCAAAAAATCCTTCGGTCCTACGATCACCATCTTACGATGGTGGTAGCTAGCCAGGCGAGTATGAAACAAACTCTACACAGCAATGAAACTGAGTACAGCCTTGCCTGTACAAATATACCCTCCGGGAATCGACCCCGGAACCACCTACGTGGTATACCTAACACAAGAAAGTGTATTTAAAAAAAATTTTGGGTGACCCTTTCGTAGGATGCACCGAAGTCAAACAAATGTTAGATACTGATAATAGACTGAAAATTGCTGAAAATTGATGAATGAATTTTAAAAATGCCGTACAAACAATACTTACAAGAAGTTAATTTAGCATTGTTTGCAATTAAAATTGCACACTTATTTTAATTTTACATTGATGTTGCAAGTTCACGCTAAATGCACAATTATTATAGGTAGGTACCTAACAATGTTGCATGAATAACGATCTCATGGAACGAAATTAAAGCTTTCGAGTGTATGTTTACAGCAAAATTGAATTGTTTGCTAAATAACTGGCTGACAGCAAAACGGCGCATGTTTTGGTAGAATAAATATAATAATTGTGATGAGAGCGGAGACGGAGAGCGAAGGCCATGCGTGCACATTTAAGACGGTCTTACTTTATAAGTTGCCGTTAATGACACAAAGACTGATTTATACCTACATTAGAATGATCTTGGTGCTCATGTGGCTATATGTGCTTTATAATTAACTAGCGGCCGCCCGCGACTTCGTCTGCGTGGATAGATTTTTTTGCTATCCCTTGGGAACAATACTTTTTTTCGGGATGAAAGGTACCCTATGTCCTTCTCGGTACCCGTGACAACGTGTATGCAAAATTTCATGATGATCGGTTCAGTAGTTAAGGCGTGAAGGCGTAACAAACAAACAAACAAACAAACAAACAAACAAACAAACGGACTTTCGCATTTATAATATTAGTAAGGATTAACACTTTATAATTTAGTAGTAGGTAATAGCTATAAACAAGTACTTTTAGGTAGGTAGCAGGCGTTAATGATCGATACGATACACGTCCTCTCACTCACTACTTCTTTTTCACCTACTTCAAATAAAGGAGAAGGTTCTCAATTCGATTGTAAGTACTTATTTAATAATGTTGGGCTCGAAAAGACCGAAATCGCTCATTGAGCGAAAAAACCGCTCACAACGCATTGTAGTGTAGTAGGAAAGGATGGCAGGGACCCTGGACCCCCACAGTAAATCCTCAGTAGACGAAACTTTACAGTATGATAAAGTATCTATCTTATATGAAACATTTTTTAAATTATCCAAATCGTTATTTTTGTTTTTGGATAATTCCTAGACTATTGTGTTCACTGCCAAAAATCCCACAATGCGAAATTCGTGTCAAATCAATAATAGTAGATAAAGTCGCGCAACTGGATAGTGATGTAAGCCTGCCTTACTCCCTGAATGCCAGACCTTGTTTTCTTGGGTTTGCACAGACGGTTTTACGGGACACTAATTGTGCGAAGTCCGACACGCACTTGGCCGGGTTTTTTTTTAAACTAAAGCTGTTATTTAAAAAAAATACTTTGTTTTTGTAATTTGCAACGACTACGGCAGTAGGTATGAATAAAAAAGTTGGGAGCTACAAGTCGTGATAAAGTTTGGCCGCATGATGGAAACTAATTTCTAGGCTGTTCCTAACTAATAATGAGCTGGGCCAAACTGTTTTTAGAAACAATTCCATACAGCGGCGGGCGGAGAGTCTTTTCCCGGCTTCATTGTAAAAATTATAACTGTAATAAGTTTAGCTAATAGGTCAAATGTGGAATCATTTTACAAACTAAAAAAATTCAAATTCAAATCAAAAACTTACGTAGAATTAATTTCTGGTATAAAAAATACAATTTATTAAGCCGTTTCTGAAAAAATACACAATAGCCAACATTTTTAAACTTATTTTTTTTATTTTAGCTCTTGGCACTTGTTTCAGTATTTTCAAAAAAACTACCTTAAAAAGGCGTTTTTCAGGTTAATTTGCCATATACTTTTGTAATTCTAACTATATTTTCTACGATTTAAGCCTAACCCAAGTAGTTAAGGTCCATTGTTTGCGGAGACACAGCTAGTAATTATATTTCGTCGCTTCATACTCAGATATAAATAAATATATAAATATTTATGGTTTACTTGTAGTACCTCCCAGGTACTTGGCAGATTCGCACAATTTTAAAGAGTAAGAAAACTACTAGTTTTAGAAAAGCGTTTCACCACTTCCGCTTATTACTTCACGATCCCCCCACCCCAGCCCACTTGGCTATCGGTCGCGTGATCGGACCTCATTCTTTTTTGGTGCGCGGCAGTGTTCGCACGTCTCACTCACCACGCAAAATCAAAGTATTTTTTTTTTTTGTCGTTTAGTTTTTTATCAAAGTACTTACTTTTCCTTTTGTACGAAATAATACTATTTCGTACGAAGTAATACTAAAGCAAAAATGCGGCGTTCAAAACGTTCGGCTACCGAAAAACTGGAGTATTATAAGCAAAAGGTTCAGCGATATGAAAATTTACAAAGTAAGTGAAATTTTATTCTATAATGAGTACTTATGCTGGGGGTTAACCGTGAGTTAACACAAATAGCATAAATTGGCCGAGGGGTTAGCCGTGAGCTAACACAATGGCTAATAGTACTGCCTAGGGGTTGACGGCAAGTCAACACATGGCATTCAAACACTGATCATCCTTTTTTCTGTTTCGACAGATCTGGATCAGCAACCAGGGCTTTCATATACTCCAACAAACAGCTCATACCTTGAGTCCTCAGATATAGAAGAGCTGGTAGCGGTCGAAGTAGACCCCTTTCAAGAGGTCGATATCGACGAATTGAACGAGGATGAAGCGGAGGAAAACAACCCTACTTCAGCTCCTGCCGAACCAGTTGTGACCGACACTTCAGCCGTAGCTTCGGCCCCGACAGTCGAACCTTCACAAGAAGCTTCATCGGCCCAGGTAAACCTAGATCCTGAGTTGCTAAAGGCGCTTGGCGAGGCTACGGATGACGCACCTGAATGGGGAGAGGGTATCCTAGCTAACCTCGCCAATTTTTGGACGCCTTTACTAAAAAAGGGCTTGGCGAAAGAGGCAAAGGAGAAGCTCTCCAAGGATTACCTAGTGCCTGAAAATTGCAAACTTTTACAGGCCCCCAAATTGAACGCTGAAATCTCGGCTGCAGTGTCCGACCCTACAAGGAATCGAGACAAAAGAATACAAGCCAGCCAACAACTTCTGGGCAAGGGTATTTCCGCCATAAGCCGGGCGATGACAGCGTTAATACAAGATGACGATAAGGTTATGGCCATAAAACATCTAAGCAACGGATGTCGCCTCCTGTGCGACCTCCATTATTCCCAGACCAACGAGAGAGTAAAATTAGTTACACCCAATCTCGACAAATCTTTTACGCAAATTATTCAGGATCTAGAGAGAGAAGACACACTTTTCGGAAGCAAGTTGTCTGACAAGATTAAGGCTTCTAAAGCCATCGAACGACAGGGGCTACAAATCAAAAAAGCTGCTCCTAAAATGCCACCGCCACAACTCGTTTCAGGCCGCCATATGAATTCCAACCAGGTATTGATATACCCTTTGCCGATAAAGTAACACAATCAATAGTGCCTAGGTCTACATGGTCTCCTAAAGACAGACAGGACATGATTTTAGCTATTAATAAATTACTAGGGTTAGGAGCAATACAAAAGTGCCAACCGTCTAAAGACCAGTTTATATCAAGAGTTTTTCTAATCAATAAGTCCAATGGAGACAAACGATTTATTCTCAATTTAAAACCTTTAAACAAGTTCATTAAAAGATGCCATTTTAAGATGGAAGATTATCGAACCGCATGTAAACTTATACCTGAAAATGGATTTATTGGTAATATTGATTTGAAAGAAGCTTATTTACTCGTCCCTGTGTCAAAAGCATATAGAAAATTTTTAAGGTTTGAATTTTCTTATGAGGATCCTAATACTATTTCCTATTTTGAATTTACCGCCATGCCATATGGGCTTTCAATAGCTCCTCGCGTCTTTAGTAAGATAATGAAAGAAACTGTAACTTTTTTAAGAGATCGAGGTTTAAAATCTGTTATCTACTTAGACGATATTTTATGTATAGAAGATGATTACACATCATGCTTATCAAATATAACCGAAACATTAAAGTTGCTTGAAGGTTTAGGCTTTATAATAAATTACACTAAGAGTTCCTTAGAACCTATGCAGATATGCAAGTTCTTAGGCTTTGAGTTCAATACTATTAACATGACACTATATTTACCAATTGAAAAACAATATAGTATATACCATCTCTTAAAAAAATTTAAATTACAGTGTAGTATTAGGGAATTTGCACAAATGATTGGAACACTTACAGCTGCTTGCTCAGCTACAAAGTACGGTTGGCTCTACACAAAAATTTAAGAAAGACAAAAGTTCCTAGCCTTACTAGGCGATAATGATTATGATACTGTAGTTAATATCCCTGAGGTTATATTGAAAGATATAAACTGGTGGTTGCAAAATATTTTCACGACATTCAATCATATGAGACCATTACCATTTAAAATTGAAATTTTCACAGATGCATCCTTAACAGGATGGGGAGCATTTTGTGATAGTAAAAGAGCATGTGGGGGATGGAAAGAAGATGAGCGTCAATTTCATATTAACTATCTAGAACTTTTAGCAGTTTTTCTAGCACTAAAAACATTCGCCAAAAACGAGTCGAATTGTTCAGTATTATTACGAGTAGATAATACAACCGCCATTTCATATATTAATCGCATGGGGGGCATTCAGTTCCCCCACCTTAATAATTTAGCTAGGGAAATTTGGCAGTGGTGCGAGAATCGTAATATATGGCTATATGCATCGTATATAAATACAAAGGAAAATCGTGAAGCAGATGAAGAATCACGAAAAATAAACACCGACACTGAGTGGTCGTTGTCTGAGCTTGCTTTTACCCAATTAAAAACAACATTTGGTATTCCTGAGATTGATCTCTTTGCTTCCCGCACCACGGCCAAATGTCCAGAATATGTGTCATGGAAACAAGATCCAGACGCAATTGCCATAGATGCATTTACTATAACATGGCATAAATATTTTTATGCTTTCCCTCCATTTTCTGTGCTACTTAAGTCAATAAGAAAGATTATAGAAGACCAAGCTTGCGGAATTTTAGTTTTTCCTATGTGGCCTTCTCAGCCCTGGTATCCCCTTTTAAGAGATATTTTAGTTACCGATATGTTAATCTTTAAACCTGATATAAATTTACTATATTCTCTATACAGGCCTTATCATCCGCTTTACAGACAGCTTACTCTGGGTGCCGCGACAGTCTGCGCGAGGCCTTCATGCGTAAGGGGACACCAGCGGCGGCCGTGCAACTGATGATGGCCTCACTTTCAGACAACACAGTTAAGCAGTATAACGTGAGTTATAAACATTGGTGGCAGTTTTGTCAAAGTAAAAACTTGGACCCATTTAATAATTCAGTTCAATCAGTGATAGTATTTTTAAGCGATCAATTCGATAATGGAGCATCTTATAGTTCGTTAAACACTCATCGATCTGCCTTGTCCCTGTTACTAGGAAATATGATTGGAGCTGATGAAAATATAAAACGTTTACTAAAAGGAGCCTTCAAATTGAGAACTCCTAGACCAAAATATAATTGCACTTGGGACCCACAAATTGTATTAAATTATATTTCAAATTGGTACCCAAATCAAGAACTAAGTCTAGATAAATTAACAAAGAAACTTGTTGTCCTGCTGGCTCTCTGTACCGCACATAGAGTCCAAACACTTTCATTAATCAAAATTGAAAATATTAAAATAAACGAACAAGAAATACAGATTACCATTTCAGATGTTATTAAAACATCAGCTCCAGGTCGTGAACAGCCATTACTTTAACTCCCTTTTTTTGATGATCATAAGAATATATGTCCAGCCACAACGCTACAGGACTATTTGCTAGTAACCAGGGACATCAGACCGATTAATGTAAATAATCTTTTAATTACTCATAAAAAACCTAACAGAGCTGCCACATCACAATCAATTAGTCGATGGATCAAATAAGTGTTGTCTGAAAGTGGGATTGATACATCAATTTTCAGTGCGCATAGCACGCGACATGCAGCCACGTCAGCCGCCGCTTCTGCGGGCGTCTCTATAGACGCCATCAGACGGGCGGCGGGCTGGACTGAGAGATCTAATGTATTTACTCGATTTTACAATCGTCAAATTGTAAGTAATAATCAATTCTCTAGCTATTTTTTTTCAACAGCGGAAAAGAAAGATTAAGATTCATTTAATATAGTAGCAATTAATCACATTATTGTAATTTGATAATAATAACTATGAATTACTTACCTAAATACACTGTTGATTATTTAATAAACAAGGTTTGAATTAAATAATCTTTTATTTAGCAAAACTTTCCTTATAACTCTAAACATCTACAAGTAAACCATAAATATTTATATATTTATTTATATCTGAGTATGAAGCGACGAAATATAATATAAGATCAAACGAACTTCTAGAAGTGAAGTTCGATCGATATTATATGAGTCGCTTCATACGAAAGATATAAACTTCCCACCCACCCTTTATACCCTAGTCAGTTTTGCTATTTACCTATTATCTCTAAAGGAATGAGGTCCGATCACGCGACCGATAGCCAAGTGGGCTGGGGTGGGGGGATCGTGAAGTAATAAGCGGAAGTGGTGAAACGCTTTTCTAAAACTAGTAGTTTTCTTACTCTTTAAAATAGTGCGAATCTGCCAAGTACCTGGGAGGTACTACAAGTAAACCATAAATATTTATATATTTATTTATATCTTTCGTATGAAGCGACTCATATAATATCGATCGAACTTCACTTCTAGAAGTTCGTTAGATCTTATATTAGGGATCTTTTCGCGAAATAAAAGGGTTTTTCATTTCGTTCGGAAGCGTTTTTTAGATTTTCTGTTTATATTTCTGTAAAGTTAATTAAATTTTCTACAATTTGAGCCAAACTTAACTAGTCTAGTTCTATTGGTTGCAGAGACACAGCTAGTCAAAGATGAGATATTTTAGCAAAATTAGTTAGAAATATGAACAAAAACCTGAAAAACGCTTCCGAACGAAACGAATCACCATTTTATTTCGCGAAAACTTACCTATTTTTGACTAGCTGAGTCTCCGCAAACAATGGAACTAAACTACTTGGGTTAGGCTAAAATCGTAGAAAATATAGTTAGCATTACAAAAGTATATGGAAAATTTAACTGAAAAACGCTTCTTTAAGTTAGTTTTTTGAAAATACTGAAACAAGTGCCAAGACCTAAAATAAAATAAAACCGGTCAAGAGCGAGTCGGACTCGCGCACCGAGGTTTCCGTACTATCATATAAATACACTGCAGAGTAGAATAATAAAATTATTATTGCAGTTTTAGGTCAGCGCCATCTCTTGACCGATAGTGGAACTAATAATAACTTTTTAGAAATTTGATAAAAAGTGTGTTATATTGAGACATTGTTTTATTTTTCTTGTAATCTTTATATAAACTGCTATCACATAGAATTATTTCAGATTTTTCTCTTTGCAAACTTCGGAGATAAGGGGTGGAACGGTATTTTTTTTACATTTTTCATCATAAGCCGAAAACTATGCGGCCTAAGAAAAAAATAAAAATGATTAAAAACGTGCAAACGGCGTTTTTTTATATAATACCTGACATGCCCTAGTAGCCCCACTTCAAAATTTTAAGACCCCTTTTCAGTCCCTGTTGTAAAAAATATATTTATTTTTTTATTTCTTTCTTATTTGCAAAATAGTTGGGCAAATGTCATATTAAACTATTCCACAAGTTGATATCATTAGTAGTTCTCGAGATATCCAGCTGAGTCACACCATAAGGGTTCCTTTTTTACCATTTTGGTACGGAACCATACTAAAAATGAAGTTTAAAAATGTTGGCTATTGTGTAATTTTTCAGAAACTGCTTAATAAATGCATTTTTTATACCAGAAATTAATTCTACATTACCTATTGATTTATCTATATATTTAGCTATATAAACCTAGACAGTTATTATTTTTAGCATGAAGCCGGGAAAAGAACGCTATTTAACCCACCGCCCCGCCGGCCGGCGCCGTATGGAATTGTTTGTAAAGATAGTTTGGCCCCGCTCAACAGCTGATCAGTTTGAATTAAGTGATACGCTCAAGTCAAAAACAGACCAAGTAGCAATTTTGGCGAAATAGAGTTAATGATGCAGATCGGTAGTATTTTATGAAATCTACAGGCCTAATATATAAAACAGACCAAATAATCACTATAAACGGTCAAAATCAGGTCAAAATACATGACCGAAAATTCGTGTCCATCGTTCTGGCAGCGCCACGGTCTCCGATTTGCGTGAAAACAATTCACCATGTAGGCCGATTTTTTGCCAGTCGGGAAAAAATAGGTTTGATTTTTTCCCTCCACTGGATCCGAAGATATACGAGGTTTTTTGTGGCGCTGCAAGAACGACGTCGTCCTGGCAGCGCCACGGCCATATCTCATTAATTACAAAAGCTAGAATAAATCTAATTACACACAGATTTTTGGCTTTTTTTTCCATTTCACACAAGCTAACATCCACCCGTGAATGTCAACAGATTCAGGAGTAATCGTGGGCCATTCGTGGCGCTGCCAGAACGACGTCGTTCTGGCAGCGCCACGGCTGAATCTAATACCTTCGTCATAAGGCACAGAAAAAAATGAATTTCTACATTTCATCGTGGATTAAGGATTTTATAGGCATCGAGAAATTATAACCTCAAAAAATTTTTTTTTCGCTCTAACGCCTTTAATTGATGTATTAAATAACATTCGCGCATTCCCTTATCTTCCTATAAAGGGAAAAAAATAAACCACCATCGCAGCATTAGCAGTTCCAGAGAAATATAGGTTTAGATTTGGTTCATACGTTAGGCATCGTTCTGGCAGCGCCACACCCAGTGCAGCATGATCCAGGGCACCTGTCGCCAAACTGAGTATGCCAATATTTAGTACCACCATAGCGAACACGGAAAAAAATCTGATAACGTGTATAACACAGCTACTTTTCGAGAAATAAGCCTTTGATTCAATATGCCATACAATTGGTACATTCGAGTAGAAAAGTTTTAAATTGCTTTTTATTTTAGCATTTTAAGTATCCGATCTGGTGCCCAAAACCAGTTTTTACTATACAGGGTGTTTGGTAATAGCCTTATAAAGCCGAATATGGTAGATAAAGACCATTATAGGGATATTTTGTTTATTAATTTTTGTATGATTTTTTTGCGATTTCAGAATTGGTTCCATAGTAAAAGTTGTTCAGTTTGATGGTCTCTATATCTACAATATCCGGCTTTATAAGGCTACCAAACACCAACAAACATGAAAAGTAAAAAATAAAAATGCATTTGTGATGAAAGCGGCAGGCATGCTTGAAAGCGGGCTACAGCTGGCTAGTCAATCGGGAAAGTGTGAATGAGGCGTTAACTTAGTAAGCTGTGCAGCTGTCAATTAAATGTCATACATAAGTCACACACGTCTGATGCTGTTTGCGTTACCTGACGACCGAAATTGCGACTAGTTTTTCGTATTTTGCGATAGTCTCAAATTGGGTGACTTCACAAATTTTTGCGCGATTTTTGGGCGACTTCACTTCGGCAATGGCAACGGCAGTAAGATAGAGTCGTGAGATAAAAGGTTTTCTGTCAAAATCTGCAAAAAAATGTTCTAGACAAAAATGAGATTTACGATGTTTTCACTCTTCGCCGAAGATATAGAGACCATCAAACTGAACAACTTTTACTATGGAACCAACTCTGAAATCGCAAAAAAAAATCATACAAAAATTAATAAACAAAATATCCCTATAATGGTCCCTACCTACCATATTCGGCTTTATAAGGCTATTACCAAACACCCTGTATAGTAAAAACTGGTTTTTGGCACCAGATCGGATACTTAAAATGCTAAAATAAAAAGCAATTTAAAACTTTTCTACTCGAATGTACCAATTGTATGGCATATTGAATCAAAGGCTTATTTCTCGGAAAGTAGCTGTGTTATACACGTTATCAGATTTTTTTCCGTGTTCGCTATGGTGGTACTAAATATTGGCATACTCAGTTTGGCGACAGGTGCCCTGGATCATGCTGCACTGGGTGTGGCGCTGCCAGAACGATGCCTAACGTATGAACCAAATCTAAACCTATTATTTCTCTGGAACTGCTAATGCTGCGATGGTGGTTTATTTTTTTCCCTTTATAGGAAGATAAGGGAATGCGCGAATGTTATTTAATACATCAATTAAAGGCGTTAGAGCGAAGAAATTTTTTTTTGAGGTTATAATTTCTCGATGCCTATAAAATCCTGAATCCACGATGAAATGTAGAAATTCATTTTTTTCCGTGCCTTATGACGAAGGTATTAAATATATACGCACACCGTTTCCAGGAAAAATATCAAATTGCTGAGATTCAGCCGTGGCGCTGCCAGAACGACGTCGTTCTGGCAGCGCCACGAATGACCCACGATTACTCCTGAATCTGTTGACATTCACGGGTGGATGTTAGCTTGTGTGAAATGGAAAAAAAAGCCAAAAATCTGTGTGTTATTCGATTTATTCTAGCTTTTGTAATTAATGAGATATAGCCGTGGCGCTGCCAAGACGACGTCGTTCTGGCAGCGCCACAAAAAACCTCGTATATCTTCGGATCCAGTGGAGGGAAAAAATCAAACCTATTTTTTCCCGACTGGCAAAAAAATCGGCCTACATGGTGAATTTTTTTCACGCAAATCGGAGACCGTGGCGCTGCCAGAACGATGGACACCGAAAATTCGATTAAAGTCAAAAACAGACCATGTATCGGTTGGATGGGCGGTTTTGTCTTGGATTCTATTGAAGAATAAAGAATAAATCCCGGTGACCTACCTTAATCTGGAAAAAACAGATTAATATATATTAATCGATTAAATGTGCGTATGAAAGAAGAGAAACTTAATGATAAAAAAGCTCTATCCATATTTTTTTGAAAATGTCTTTTTTTTATTTTAATTAAATAAATATGAGACCTGATGATACTGAAAATATTTCCGAGTCTGATGAAAATGATGGGAATGAGACTGGCTATGAATAAATATAAAATTTTGTATATTTGTATCATTTTACTAAGCCAATCTAAACCTCAAATCAAAAACAGACCATATTAATAATTTTGTCTTAATTTTTAAAACTATAAAGAGATTATCTTTATTTATTTTCATAACATAAGTGTGGCTAAAGAACGAAATAACTTTATTATATTTTTTATTTCCGATGATTGGTACATTTTTTTTAAACCAGAAAGTTTTTTTTGAATTCCCAAAATTTTAAAATTTGCACTTGGTCTGTTTTTGATTTGAGCGTATCAAGTATGCGGCCAAACTTTATCTTGACTTTTAACTCCCATTTTTTTTTGTATGGAGGTTCATACCTACTACGACGCGGCTTTATAAATACACGAATGTTTTGAGTCGGGTTAATGTTTCAAACGTCTTCGGGTTCGCTTCGATGTCGGAGGCAACGGTCGTTTATAAAGCCATATGTACCAATGTGTAACTCCACCTTCAAATATGTAGTAAAGCCACAAATCAGTGACGAAGTGTAGAGGAGGTTGGTACCTAATATTAGTGAATTTAGCTAGCCCATACACGTAGTGAATGTCGGGGAGGGACTACTATATCGGTTCTGGAGATTTACATTTGTAAGTGATACTCTGAGAGTTCTGAGATCCGACCTACCTACTAAGATATTAACTCGGTTCGCTTCGCGACTTTATATAGGGCCTATTAATAGGGCAGCAGCTGCCCCTCCCTGCCAACCCTTGGCGACGCCCTTAGACCCTGATGCATCTAAAGGGTCCTTTATCAATCGGTAAACAATGAATTGAAGACCTATAATTGTCGATGCCTTGGAAATTGGAATATAAACAAAAATATAAATAACGCAATTTTATTTTACAACACTTAAACCTAAATAAAGCAAATCTAATTAAAACTAAATAAAGGAATCGTTAAATTTTAAAATTTCATTTCTTCTTCTTCTTGTCAGCTTTGGCGCCGCCCATGTGTTCTAGTTGCTGCTTGAGTTCCTTGAGCTGGTTGTCGGGCACGTAGCGCACCTCCTCGTGCTCGGGCAGGTGCTCGTGCACGTGCAGGGTGCAGCCCTCGGGCAGGCAGGCGCGCGCCACGCGCAGCAACGACCCGAGAGCCCACGCCGGCACGTCGGTCACCTGCAATCAAACATTGTTATATGTGACGTTTCACAGGAAATGTACCTTATGGCCTGGCCATAAGTCACATCGTAGGATAATCGTATAAACCGAATCTTTGCAAATATCCTAGGTCGATTGTAAGGAACCGTATAATTATTGGAATCTAAGATAGATTTTCACAAGCGTCCGAGCAATTTTTAGAATCTTTGTTAACATCCCAGTATGTTTCGGATAATTGGAAAAATGAATGTTGATTAAATTTATCCCGTCTTCGTCTCCGAGATTTAAATTGTTACAATGTAATAGCATAACTAAGAGTCTTTTAAGTCTGATTGGTCAGAACATGACTCTTCTTATAGGACCGTTAGCCAATCAGAGCATCCGTCAGTCCAGAACGTTGACGTCAGCCAATCAGCGCGCGCAAAATGATGGTCATTATCGATTTATCTAAAGCCGAAATTAGATGGTTCATCAAAAGATATTCATTTTCGATAAAAGGCAGTGAATAGTGACCAGTGAACGACTTTTTGTATAGGCACAATCAGCGCGCGCAAAATGATGGTCATTATTGATTTATCTAAAGCCGAAATTAGATGGTTCATCAAAAGATATTCATTTTCGATAAAAGGCAGTGAATAGTGACCAGTGAACGACTTTTTGTATAGGCACATCAGTAATGAAAGATGAAACTACATAATTACACTTGTGAAGCATCGAAAATGAACGTAAAAATGAACCATCTAATATCGGTTTAAGATACGCTGGATTTTTGTAAAAATCCTAAACTCAAACGATTGCAAAAATCTGTCTTAGATTCTAATTATCTGGTTTTTTGCAATGGGGAATGTCGGAAAATAATAAAAATGGCTGAATATTTTTTATAGGTAGGAATAAGCTCCCTTAGTTTTAGAAAAAAGTTTCAGAATTTTCGGTTGCGTCAAAATTTTTTAATAAATTAAAGTCTCTTCGACGTTACAAATGTACGAAAGTAACAGCAGAATGGCGATTATACCTTTGCCACCACCTGCCACAACCACAGCAAGTATTAAAAAAACAGTTTTGACATTTTGTATTGAAACTTTTTTTTTTAATAGCATGTTGTGGTTATGACATGTGGTGGCAAAGGTATAATCTCCATTCTGCTGTTACTTTCATATATTTGTGAAGTCGAAGTGACTTTATTTTTTATTTTTATTTATACGCAACCGAAAATTCTGTAACTTTTTTCTATTACTAAGGGAGCTTATTCCTACCTATAAAAAAATATTCAGCCAAATTAAATTTTTTCGGACATTCCCCATTATACTAGGATTTTTGGAAAGATCAGATTTGTACGAATATCGGGGCAGCGACCGGCGAAGCGCCAGAAACTACGTTTTCTATGTGCCAATGACGACACTTATGGTGGCCGGCGCCGGCAGCGGAGGCACTCCCTTTAGGCTCCCTTAAGGCCAGACTATAGGTTGGCACCTAGATCTCTAAGCTTATCTAAGCTAGGAGATTGTGTACAAGATAAACAATGGCCACATACAAGGCGCCTAGCTTGGTGACACGAGCGAAATGTTGGTTGAATATATATATCAATGGAGCCGGAGCAGTACCTTGGCAAAATAACTATGCACTTTCCGAAAATGTAATAGATACCTAATATTAATTGAAATAAAATGCGTATGTACACTTACCATCATTGTTTATCTCTTGTGCAACTTCTTCCCACAGCTTTTTTAGAATAAGTACATAGGTGTTTATTTAAAAGGTTCCAAAGTATAAAAAATTTAACAATGGAAAAAATAAATATTTCTTCCATTGTTAAATTACAAAGTCACTAAGACAGGCGCGGTCCGAAGGGGGGGGGGGGGTCACGGGGGACATGCCCCCCCCCCCCCCCCAAAATCGTACACGTCAAATAAAAAAAAACTTCTATATGCAAGCGGTGCGACTGCACTGGCGCCCTCCTGTGTGGGGCGCCGAAAACGCCCGACCACCGGTCGACTATCAATTGTATTGTTGCCTGGTGATAAACGACGAAGCGACGAATGAAACTGACTAAAAATCGCACTGCGCGGTCATTTTTTAATATAAACAAGCAGGATTAGCGATGAAACTGACTAAAAAATCGCGCTGCACGGCTATTTATTTTTCTAAAAACAAGCGAGATTACAAGATTAGTAGATGAAACTGACTAAAAATCGTGCTGCGCGGTAGTTTTTTTCTGTAATAAGCAAAAGTAGAAGATTTGCAGATGAAACTGACAAAAAAATAAGCTGCGCGGCCATTTCTTACTATAAACAAGCAAGGTTACAAGATTAATAGTTGAAACTGACTAAAAATCGCGCTGCGCGGCCGTTTTTCTTTACTATAAACAAGCAAGATTACAAGGTTAGTAGATGAAACTGACTAAAAATCGCGCTGCGCGGCGGTTTTTTTTTACTGTAATAAGCAAAATTAGAAGATTTGCAGATGAAACTGACTAAAAAATAAGCTGCGCGGCCATTTCTTACTATAAACAACCAAGGTTAGTTGAAACTGACTAAAAATAGCGCTGCGCGGCCGTTTTTCTTTACTATAAACAAGCAAGTTTACAAGATTAGTAGATGAAACTGACTAAAAATCGCGCTGCGCGGCGGTTTTTTTTACTGTAATAGGCAAAATTAGAAGATTAGCAGATAAAACTGACTAAAAACTGCGCTGCGCGGCATTTTTTTTTTTGCTGTAAACAAGCAAGTTTATAAGATTAGTGGTAGAAAGTGACTAAAAATCGCGCTGCGCAACCATTTTTTTACCATAAACAAGCAAGATTACAAGATTAGTAGGTGAAACTGACTAAAAAATCGCGCTGCGCGGCCGTTTTTTGACTAACAGGCAAATTTTAAAATCTTGGAATCGCATAAGTAGGGGCCCAGGGCGCTGGTAGTGCTTAAACCGGCACTGCTTCTATAAATTTATAAAATAAAAAAAAGCAATTGTATTATTGTGTGTATAGTGACCCCCTCCAAAATTTCAGGCTGCGACCGCGCCTGCTAGGAGACTATCAAAAATATACCAACGCGTTCGTTCGCTACGCGACTCGCTTAGTGGCTAACCAGGCCTTACCAGGCAGGCACCAAGCTAGACGCGTCGCTTGCAGTGTGGCCAGCTGCGATATTATGCAATACGTCTGTTCGCTAGGATTAGTCACTAAGCGAGCCACTTGGCTCTTAGCAATAAGCGAGGCTCCTTGTAGTGTGGCCTTAGCCTTAGTATATAATAGTTATTTATGCAACTGTACTGTACTATAATGAGGTAATAGTATCACACGAGTGTTTTAATACCTAATTATGTACAGTTACATACAAGACTTTATCTACACCCATGATATGTATCCTCTGTAAACGGTGGCTTATTGGCAACATTGAAACAACCAGTGTCATGGTAGCCGTAATGTCCGAGCGAGGGCTTGTCGCGCCCCTCGCGCCCGTCGCGCGCGCCTTCGTCATCATAATATCATCCAAACGAGTGTTATAATGTTGTGCTGAATTTCAAATTGCAACTCCTTCGGGCGTGGGTACTATGACGCGGTTGTTTAGATGTTGGCTATAAGCTAACTGTTTCGGAACATTTCATGGAGGATTTAAAGCATGGGTGTAGATAAAATAATATAAGAAGCCTCGTTTGTTAGATCCTTGGTAGTTTCTAATCTTTACATACCTGGACATTTCTTTCATAGACATTAAGGATATAGTCTGCATCAACTACAGTGCCACCTGGTTTAAACCTCTGCACTTTGAGTTGTTGCGCAGGCGTCGCCCAACTGTAAGTGAATTCTTATTAAAGTTACTGTTAACAGTATAATATAAATATTTTACAATAAATGTAATATACACATCAACTTTGTCTAGGGATACAGGTGTTATTTTCATACAAACGAGGTAACTTTGAAGCCTTGGTTTTCTGCCAGGGATGTACCGTTCTGTAATCTGATGATGGCCATCCAGGGACTGAATGGAGTAGATTCAGATTGCTATACACACCCAACTGATCTGATCAGCATTCTAAAAGATTAATAGGTTAGAGTTCTCAGTTTGAGGATTTCCATACATTTTCATGCTATTTTCGCGGTTTTTTAATCATGTCCATTACGTTTTTTGAATGCTGGTCAGATCAGTTGGGTGTGTATAGCGATCTGAATCTCCTCTATTCACTCCCTGGATAGCCGTCATCAGATCACAGCGCAGTACATCCTTGGCAGGAAAACAAAGCTTCAAAGTTACCTCGTTTGTATGAAAATAACACCTGCACGCGTAGCATGAGCAAACGAGACTCTTGTCTACGAAGACTTGTCGTCTCGACCTTCTCGATTGCTGAGCACAGTTTGACAGACAGGTGGGACTCGTTCTCAGAATTTCGAAACCTTTTAATGTCTTTTAATAAAAAAAGTTAATTTTAAAGGTAATCTTTTTATTTCAACACCAATAAACGTCAAAATTATCTAATTTGATCCGAAATAATTTAGTTTAAACCTGATTCTCATTTTTTTATAAGTTCTAAGATAAAGAGGCACTCAAGAAAGCGTTCTCTTCCGTAGACAAGCTCTCTCGAGTTCGAGAAGAATAATATTGCCAATAGAAAATAATTACTTTATTTCTCATAAAGCACCGTTCCTTTCTATAGATTTCACAACGCTAAACTCTTAAAACTAATTAAATATAGCTGTATGGATATAAATTCGTTTGCCTTTCTTTTGTTGAGAGTATTTTGAAAAGATAACACAGACTACTAACGAAATTGTTAATTTAGTAATCTGTGTAAAATGACGAGAAAATTACGAAATATTAAAATCAACGTATGAAAATAATTTAAATTTTAAGTTTTTAAGGAATAAAATATAAGCACGGATAATTTAGATTTAATTTTATTGCGAAATTTAGATTCATATAAAATAAAATACGTAGAAAACTATTTCGAATCTTCTTATTAGTCTGTGATTCTCTCTCGACCTTCTCGACTACTCAAAGGGTGGTAGACAAGTTTCTCTGATTCAACTGTCAAATTAATGTCAGATGAAGAGAAAAGCTCGTGTTTGTCGACTTTTGACATTAGGCCACGACAAAGAACAATACGAGTCTACTAGTTGTAAATGCGAGCATGAGTATCTCGATCTCAACCCGACAAAAGTGACATTTCGGTGTAGACAAGCCATTGTTCTCTGAGTCGAATCTTATCTCGATGTTGGTCATGCTACGCGTGCTGGTATCCCTAGACAAAGTTGATGTGTGTATTAATGTATGTCCGGCTTAGTAGCAAAAGGACCTATTCGCAAAATGCCCTGCAGTCGCATATTTCCTTATTCGCGATATGCCTCATTCTCAAAATGCCCTATTCGCGAAACGTCTTATTCTCATTTGGACTCATTCGCAGAAAGACGTATTCTCAAAATGACCTATTCTCATAATGCCTTATTTTTATTTAAGTGTTCGTTTTTGAATCTATGCATGTATACAGTGGATTACAAAAATAATATAAATATAAATAATAATAATACTGTTTTGTTCGAAAATCAGAAATTCAGATTATTTCAGAAAGGAAATATAATTCATATACATATAAATATGAAAAAAAAAACTTATAAATCGTCATTTACTATCTTTTTATTAAAAATCAACAATAATTATGCCAGATTACTATACTTAAAGGAAAGGTATAAATGTTTCTTTTTATAATTATTAGGTAAGAGGAAAGTATTATAAAAAAATGTATTGTAATTTTACATTAAAAGTTGCAAATAAATAATTTGTTTGAAGAATTGCTCCATAATAATTTCCTGTGTCTCTGATATAGTCAATATTTTTTATATTTCTTATCAAATATGATATCTATAGCGGAGCTGACGGATTAAAATGTAATAAAAATGTATTTTTACTCATTAATACATGATAATTACCAGTCATTTGCTATTACCGTTAAACCTGGCAGCTATTAAAAAAATGAGTCCTTTTGAGAATAGGTCATTTCGCGAATAAGGCGTTATGCGAATGTGTCTTTTCTAGAATGAGGTATTATGCGAATAGGTCCTTTCGAGAACAAGTCATTCCGAGAACGTGTCCTTATTTTGGCAGTGTGGCATTTTGCGAATAGGTCCTTTTGCTACTAAGCCGTCCAAAAGAAATAGGGAAGGTTTTTTATTTATGTATACCGGGTGTAACAAGACCCTCAATGAAGCCAAGGTCTACGTATTCTGCCCATCATCAGGAGGACCATTTCTGTTCAAAATTATTGCTGGCAAACGATTTTAATTTTTGGTGTTAAAAAAGCATTGCATACATTACCATGCAATGTAACGCATACAAACCACACCGCGCCTGCGAGTGGATGCTACACAGCTGCGTGCGGTGCGGCCGAGTTGAAAGGCAACGTTCATGTGCGTGCTCAGGAAATAGATTGAGTGATGACATTTTGAAGCCATTGTTTGTTATGAAATACATAAATGATAATGTTTCTGTAGACAAAAATTAGGAAATAGCAAATGAAATAAGATTTCATAAAAATTTGGAAAAAAAATTGTTGACTTAGACCTTCAATAACTTCGTAGCTATTGATTTCCCAGGTATAGTCAAAAAGACAAAAATGATCCTGATGATGGGCGGAATGCGTGGCCGAAATGGCTTCGTTGAGTGTCTTGTTACACCCGTTATTTATGTTTTCTTTACAGAAATGAATGTTAAGCATTAAGCGCAGCACAGCACCCGTCAGCCATCCGAGCCGTCCCGTTGGTTTTAGTATTTGTTATATTACGAGGCTTAGATTAATTATATGTCAAGATAGACAGTCGAAGCTACGACAGCGTCGAAAAAAATATCACCCAACAGTTGGGTGACCAAAACACGCACACATTGTCAGTAGTGTGACCCGGCCATAGTTTTTATTACAATACTCTTTGGACGCGATGATGCTAAAAATACACACCACCTTAAAAAAGTTGGCCTGTTTTGTTTAATACGTCAAAAGCCTAAGACTATCTAGACATATAAATAATCTAAGTTACGAGGGTAGTTTGATAAGTCCGTGACTTTAAGGTTGAATACAATATTTTTTCATAATTCAATTTTCCTGTCTTAATTTAGAACTCCTTGCTGAGCTTATGCTGTTCCATTTTTGAAATTGGCGCGAAAGTAAAAAAATTGGAAGCATTTATGCAAGTGAGGTCGGGATATTCTTTTATAATGGAGAAAAACGAATTTCGCGTTTTGATAAAACACTACTTTTTACGTGTTAAAACCATTAAGCAGACGGAGGATAAACTGAAAAAATATTATGGGGACTCTGCTCCATCTCATGGAATCCTATCCTACTAATATTATAAATGTGAAAGTTTGTGGGTTTGGATGTTTGTACCTCAATCACGCAAGAACTACTGAACGGATTTGGTTGAAATTTGGCACAGAGATAGTAGATAGCCTAGATTAAAACATAGAATACTTTTTATCCCGATATTCCCACGGGAACGGGAACCACGCGGGTGAAACCGCGGGTGAAACCGCGGGTGAAACCGCGGACGGCCGCTAGTGGTTCATAAGTGGTTTACTGAATTTCATTGCGGTCTTACCACCACAACTGACGCCGACCGCCCAGGAAGGCCGATTGAGGTCACCACTGAAGATATTGTTAACAAAATCCACATATTGTTATGGCAGACCGTCGAGTGAAGATACGCGACATAGCTGATGCTGTTCACATCACTACCGAACGAATTTTTCATATTTTGCACGATATTCTCGGCATGAAAAAGCTTTCTGCAAGATGGGTGCCGCGTTTGCTGACAGTCGACCAAAAACGAACTCGTGTAACAACTTCTAAACAATGCTTAAGTTTATATAACCGCAATCCAAGTGAATTTTTTTGTCGGTACGTAACAGTTGACGAAACGTGGGTCCACCATTATACGCCAGAGACGAAGCAACAGTCAAAGCAGTGGACTTCTACCGGTGAACGTGCCCCAAAGAAGGCAAAAACTGTTTGTTCGGCTGGCAAAGTGATGGCCACTGTCTTTTGGGACAGCAAAGGTGTCATTTACATCGATTTTTTGGAGAAAGGCAAGACAATTAGCGGAGCTTATTATGTTGCTTTGTTGGATAGATTCAATGTAGAACTGCTGAAGAAAAGACCGCATCTAGCAAAGAAAAAAGTTTTATTTCATCACGACAATGCTCCGGCCCACTCGTCGGCAATCGCAACATCAAAACTTGTGGAATTGCGATACGACCTATTGCCACACCCCCCGTATTCACCGTATTCACATTCACAGTATTTTAAATATTATAATACTGGACTTGCTGGCGTCTTGGTGTATTTTGTAAGCTTATTGTATAAATAATAATAAATAATAAAATTTGCAGCAATACATCATGCAATTTCCTTGTATTGTGTTCACTCTGCTTTACATAACCAAATAATTTCGGGGGTTTGAATCTTAAATTTACCAAATTAGTATATTTTTTTTTACCCTTAATTTTCCAAGTGAAGTTGGAAATTAATAGGTAAATCACTCAGTATTGAAATTTTTTTGTCTGACACTCAGTTGCAGAAACGCTCATTAAATTTTTAAAGCGACCTTAAATATTAATTACTCTTTAAAGTGTTGCACAAAATAGCATTTGTCTCTAATTTTAACGCTCCATTAGCTTTAATGAACCAAACGTCAAATCGGGACTGAGACACATGAGACAATACCAATTACTTAAAAGAAAATTTGATGATCCACGGTCAATAAAGCCTCTAACCTATGTTATATTTATTTCTATGATATGCTATAGTTATTTTTATGATAATCTAAGACATGAATAAGTTTATTTTGTAATTAAATTTCATAATAACAATATTTTAATTAAGCAGAATTTTAATAAATCAAATTAAACTTTTGCTATGGACCTGCACCAGACAGTGGTGTTCTTTGATTTGTAATAACATACCCTGGCATGGATATAGTTGAGGTTCTTAAATATATAGTATAATATTGTTAATAGATAAGTCTGTTTATCCTTACTTGTTTTATTTGGTAAACAATCGTCACCCAACTCTTTATTGAAAAAATTCAATTGTAAATGGTTTTCAAGGATTGTTTTTCTGTACCAATATACTTACCACTCCTCAACTTGTATTCCCATAACCTCTGCATATTTGTGGATTTGACTCTGACAAGCTTCTAACACAGCAAAGTCGTAGCCTTTTATTTGTAAATTAAGACAATCATATACTGGTTCATCAGGTTCCATACTCTGAAAAACAAATACCCAAAATATTAGTAAGTGAAAAAAATAACATACAGTCTACTTATTAACCTCTACCTTTTTTTTAAGTCGGTTAAAACTAGGAAAAATATCCCTTAGAATAATAACACCTAAAAGTCCTTGTATGTAAAGTAAGGCAAAAAATAGCCAAAATGGCTGTTTTCAGATCTATATCCTTCATAATATGTTGCCTAATTGTAACTAAAATCCATTAAAATAGTAACTAATACCCTAAAGATAGGGAAATTGAAACTTTTTCGTTCTAATAGGTACGATAAGGTAACATAATATGAAGTATAAAAATCTGAAAACTGAGCTATTTTGGCTGTTTTCAGATGACATTTTGTACGTACGTCCCTTCCCCTCTCCCCACCTTTTTTTAGTCTCCTCTGCTAATTTCCATATCTTTTGTTTTGAGGTTATGTTTACACAAAAATTTATTTCTCGAAAACTATGCATCACCAGCAGATGGGGATTGGACGATGGAGTTGTTTCCCTCCCCCCCCCCCCTCCCTCCTTTAATTGCCGAAAAAGAACAGCAATTTGGCTGTTATCATTACTTTTTTGTGTATTCATATAATAATATCTCTGTAAATATGTACTTCCGCGGAGTGGGAGTACCACCAGGGGGGAGCTTACCTCCCCCTTCCCCTAAAACCAGCAAATCCATGCTCAACTATTCTAAATTTTTACCAACTATCGTTCTAGGTTGTTATTATTGTAAGCTTGTGACTATTGATGTGCCAGGTGAGAATATTCCTCGCAATATTGAGAATATTGCCAAGAATATTCTCAAAATTGAAAATATTGCCGGGAACATTCTCACCCGGCACATCAACACTTGTGATAAACACATTATATTACTGGCAAAACTTACAATAAGATAATCAGGTTCATAAAGGTCATTTTTTAATCTTGACTGTTGAAATGTAGTAGTAACAGATACTAACTTAGTAGGCTTCATTAGGTGGTTTTGTTGAAGCTGAAAAGTCAAATAAGGTAAGGTTGGTATGTTTTTTTAGATGGAAAAGAATCCAAACATTTTGATAGTTATGTACGGGGCAAAGATATTAGATTTTTTTAAAGTACGGGTTAGGTAGTTTTAAATGAAAGCTAAATATATTATTTACCTGGGAACTTACCAACTTTAAAACCCGTAACCCCAACATTTTTGTAAGTTTGTACCTAACTAAGTAATTAAATAGAATGTATTTGTTTGTTTGTTTCCTTGCAACTTCGTTACAAAACAAATAACAAATTAGGTTAGTTTAGTTTGTCAAACAACCAACTGTCAAACTGACATTTCGTTTTCTTTAATTTCGAAAAAAGGAAAAGAATTGTTTATGCAGTCATGTTTTTACTTTATATAGTGTGATTTTTTGCCCTTTGAAAATTGAATGTGGATAACGGAACGTTTTTCAATGGATACATTCCAGTAGACAAAAATCTAAGTCATCGATCACCAGAAAATATGTACTCTATGGCGATCGGTGACTCAGTGATAAGTGAGCTGGAATCACTTAATGACATTGTTTTCCGTCGTAGTGTTTCTTTAAAAAAATCTATTTATCTTTACGCGCTAAAATAAAAACAAACTTGTTCAAAGTAGCAAATACTATTGGCTTTATTTTTTCCATGAACTTTATTCTCTTTTAAAGTTCTTGATATTTTTATGTCTGTTGCTTGTTCTCCTTTCCTAAAAAATAATATTAGGACCATGGACATCCAAAAAAGCTATGTGCAACTTGCACATGGGGTCACTTCACATGGGGTCACTTCACATGGGGTTCACCCACCAATTTTCTTTTTTTGCATATTTTACGCACTGGCAGGTATTTCTTTCGCACACATGATCTTTGTCAACAAAAAGCGAAATGTCAAAAAATTGTCTTTGCTTGCGCCGCCGCCGTAATCGCTCGTCGGCAGGGTGACCATTTGTGGCAGATTTCTGCCATTTGGGCAGATTTGAAGCCTAAATTTTAGCTGTGGCAGACTAATCTGACGATTTGGCAGATTTCAAGGAAAATTTGTTATTTTTTAAATACACTTGTATAGATTAGTATCTTTGTAACTGATCGAGGTTCAATATTATATAGGCTTTTTTATTATTTCGCATTAAAAGTAAACTATCAGCCCATCTAAACACAATATAATATCGCATGTTATAGCGTTTTATCGACACTCAGCAATCAAAATCCATTGTCATTTGACAGTTTAAAGCGATTTTTTGTATGTGGCATATTTTTGGCATATTTTTGAGTCGGGTTTGGCAGATTTTGGCAGATTTTTTGCCAGGGTCGGGCAGATTCGCCATTTTTGAGATGGTCACCCTGCTCGTCGGTCGTTGTGCATCTGTCAAAGGTTAAAGCTTCAAATGAAATGGGAATTTCTAGTAAAATTTAAAGTATTGTCTTATATTGTTCTGTGTTAATCAAGTAAATGGTGAATCGTGTTGCTTTTAATATAAAATAGTTATCGAGAAGACATGGCATCGACTGGTAGTACACCATTTCCGAAATGGCAACTGGCCATTCTTCTTGGTGCACCTTTGGCCATCGGCTTAGGTTACCTTTATCTACGAAATAGATTAGAAGACCCGGAGAAGAAAAAAGAAGCTGAATTGAAAGCCAAAACGACTATTTCATTGGATAATGAAGATAATAACTCAAAAGCCACGGAAAATGCCCTGGACCGTGCCATGAAACTGAAGGGTGCCGGAAACCGTGCTTTCCATGCTGGCGAATATGATAAAGCCATATCCCTGTACAACGAAGCCATTGAGGCCTGCCCTCCAGATCGTCCCGTAGACTTGGCGACATTCTATCAGAATCGCTCAGCATGTTATGAGAAACGTGAAATGTGGGAACAAGTGAAAGAGGACTGTACTTTTGCTCTGAAGTTGAATGAAAAATATGTGAAAGCGTTTCTGCGTCGTTCGCGAGCTGCCGAAAAAAGTGCAGACTTAGTACTTGCTCTTGAAGATGTGACTTCAGCCTGCATCCTAGAAAGGTTCCAAGTGCAGAGCTCCCTCGTGAACGCTGACCGCATCCTAAAAGCACTGGGCAGACAGCACGCCCGCGAAGCCCTTGCAAGGCGCCATCCTGTCATGCCTTCTAAACACTTTATCAAAACATATTTTTCAGCATTCTCTGAAGATCCCATTGCTAAGACACAGTTGGATGATAAAGTCACTGGTGGGTTTGCAAAAGCCAAACAAGCAATTGAGGCTCAAGATTATGAATCAATTGTTGATGCTTGTACAGAAGAGTTGGATGCCAATGGCAGTTATAAGTGTGAGGCCTTGCTACTCCGTGCAACATTTTATCTCTTGCTCGGCAGACATGACGAGGCTCAAACTGATCTTGGAAAAGTTGTTGAGAGCGATGCTTCTGTTAAAGTGAAAGTGAATGCTTTGATTAAACGTGCATCTTTGTACACTCAACTAGAAAACACAGAACGCTGTCTTGAAGATTTTGCTAAAGCAGCACAATTAGACCCTAGTAACTCAGATATTTATCACCACCGAGGGCAGGTATACTTGTTGCTAGAGCGTATGGATGAAGCGACAGCTGAATTTGCAAAGGCAGTGGAACTCAACCCCGATTTCTCTATAGCTTACATTCAAAAGTGCTATGCTGATTATAAACATGCTCAGATAAACAAAAATGTGGGTGCATTAGCTCAAGCGAGGGCTGACTTTGAGCGTGCATTGGAAAGATTTCCAAGGTGTGCAGAGGCTTATATTCTGTATGCTCAGGTACTTTCAGACCAACAAGAGTGGGGTCGTGCTGAAGCTTTATTTGATTCTGCTTTGGCTGTAGACCCAAATAATGCCACACTATATGTTCATAAAGGCTTAGTACAACTTCAGAAGAGCACAGACTTTGACAAGGCTGTTAAGTTGATCAATAAAGCCATTGAAATGGATGACAAATGTGACTTTGCATATGAGACTCTTGGCACTATTGAGGTTCAAAGGTATGTGTATTTTTTATGTAACATATTTCATGTGAATGTCATGTGGCAATCATTTATTTTATTTACTTTTTGTTTATTTATACTGTGAAGTAAAATTTATTCTTGGTCAAATTCACAATCATTGTTATATAAGTGAAGAGATTATGAAGCAAACTGGTTATTTCATCTAGCCACTTATCATTTGTATGAGTTCTGATATCACTATACTATCTCACTTAAAACTAAAACTCAAGGTTTACTCAATGAACTTAACTGATATTGGCAGAAAGTAAATGTGCCAACCACTGACTACTGTAATGTTACTAAATTAAATGCTTATTTCAATTTTCAGAGGCAACTTGAGGCGGTCCCTGGAGTTATTTGAAAAGGCTATTGCATTAGCCAAAACCGAATTAGAGATGACACACTTATTCTCCCTAAAAGATGCGGCTGCTGCACAATTGAAAGTATCAGAGCGCTGGGGTCTCGATTGGACTGTGAGCTAGGTCTCTGCTTTTCATCACAAGCCATTTTCAAAGAGAATAATATCTGACTAATGAATGGTATAATTCGTCCATTAAGTCAAGGTTCTTATTTTAATAACAGTTTCTACATTTACATTTAACAAAATTGTACCTACTTATCATGGTTTTATTATTGTTGAATTAATAAAATTATTGATTTTGGTAAACTTTATTATCTTATGGAGTGTCAGATATTATTCTCATTGTATATTATTGGTACTTAGCCGCCGCCCAATCCTATTGCGTTGTTATAGGCAACATTATGTGATGTTAATTTACTAAGCAGCTTCCTTTATAGAATGATTTATTTGCTATTAGCTTAGTTATTGTTCTTGGAGGCACTGTCTCATTATATGAGCAGAAGATATTGATCACTTTTAAAGTTCAAAAGTTACATACCTTGTAACATTATTGTTTAAGATTTTGAATAAAATAAAATTTATACTTGGACTGTTTTTATGTAAAATAAAAAATAATTACACTTAAATTATACATGTGTAATCAGACATACCTTCTTATTCAATTCATAAATATCTAACTTATACTTACATATATTTATTGTATTTGTACTGTTTATAGAGAAAGCATTGTAAATTTTTGTGAACCTAGCTGGAGTATAATTCAAATTCATATAACAAATTTTGCTACATTGACCACATAACTGATTGAGTCCAGAGGCCTGAGTGTAAGTTGTTCAATGTACAATCGTTACTGCCGTGTTAGAGTAAAATGTATATGATAGACCTTAATGCTATAAAAATAAGTTCCAGATTTAAAATCTTAATGCAAACGTGATAGTAACTTTTGGATATTAGGAAACTCACACTCAAGCTTCGGAGCCTGTAGCACAAAATAGTTTATTTTGTGTCTGTGTCACATTTACAAATTTTCGCTATCGCTTCGCTTTTGAAATATGTAAAAAAGAGACATAAGCTTTCATTTTCAATCAAATTTTAAAACGTTTAATCCATACGTGTTTCGAAAGCGAAGCGATAATAAAGATTTGCAACATGTTACTTTGGCTAGGGGGGCTGGACACGCCATAGATGCGCCTAAGTTGAATCCTTAAATGACGCAATGGCGAAGGATGTACTATGTAGAGTAGACTACATTATTTGGAATAAAATTGTCTTCTTAGGGCGCTATGACCTTTGTTTTATGAAGCTCTTGCCATATTCATTCAGTGCAAGTACCACAATTCTTACAAAAGTACTAAGATTCCTAAAAAAAATGGTTTTCTTAAAATGTGAATATGAATAATGTATATTTTTTTGACAAAAGTTGTATGTAGTTCCAACTTCATATTGAAGTTGTGATTCCTAGGAAATGAGCGTAGTTAATAACATTTTGTTGCATTTAAATTAATCAAAATTTTAATTATTTGTATGTATGTATTGTATTTCAACATTACTTCTAATGGGTCAAATAATCCATTACGGATAGGATCCCATTCACCTGTGGCCCTACCATTAGTTGATGCAAACTGTTTTCGCTACCGTAAACTATTGTTTTCTCTCTTTCACTCGCATTGCCTGTAAGCAGTATATCCGATAGTTTTCGGTAGCGAAAACAGTTTGCATCAACTCATGGCAGAGCTACTGGTCCTAGCCCTTTATATTCATGGTTTATGGTTAAATATTTCATAGACAAGAGATACAAATTCGAAAAGTTTTTAAGGGTCGACGAGACTTATTTGTAGTGACTGTAATCATAATAAATACAAAAGAGCAAATCTTGAGAAAAATAAATTCCAGTACAAATTGAGCTAATTGAATGATGTGCATTTTATGGTCAGTATTTGTATATTAGAGTGACTAAAAAAGAAAGAAAAACTAAAATATTCTAATACAGTACCTACTAACTTTTCATATTGTTCACTTAAAACAATAGTGAACAAGTAATAAGTACTTTAATATATTGGTTTTGTGGAAAAAATATTTCTGGCATTAGCATTTTTGATATTTCAATACTACCTTACTTATCTTGCCTTATAAAGGTCTTTGATGTGTTGAGGTGTGTTTTTGTAATTAAATTATGTAAAAATATGGAAATAAACACAAAATTAAAACTATTCACTTAAGAACTCCATAGTATCTAGTCCAAACATCTGTCTGTCAATCTTGAACAAATGACTTTACTACAATGCCATAACTATTGTATTTACTTATCACATAAAGTTAATATTACCTAGCGGAATAGAGGAACAAACATGAGCTGTCAATCGAAACCGAAATTGATTTACATTTGTGTGTGTATTTTTTTATGTATAAGTCTCAGTGATGTAATCTTTTCACTATTGATATAAATATCGATATCGATAGTATTAATTAACAGCCATAGATTCAAAATAAATGGGATAGAATTTTGCACGGGTGTACTAAAATTACGATTCTGAAATGAAGTATGACTATTAGAAAAAGATCAGAAGATATTTAAAATCATTTATTTAACATAAAAAAAAAAAATTACTTATGATGGTATTCTAATAGTCAGAAACTGATACCTATGGATCGGCTTAAGTATCTTAAATGGGATTACATTCCAAGATGATTAATAACTAAACATCATATAAGTACTTTTACAACAGTGAAACATATTCGTTTACCGCGTGATGCGGCGTGATAGACAATCGACAAAAAATATGGATAACTTTATGCAGCCCTACTGTAAAATGAAAATTATATCTTTACACAAAATATTCGTTAATTTTGCATTTTGTCTAGCCGATCTTTGCTTCTTACAAAAATGAGTGTTTACAGAAGAGAATTATCACGCTCAGTGCTAAAATTTCGAAACGTATTGGCAAAAATAAACACAAAGTTAGACGAGGTCGATTTGGAATAATTTACCTGTGAAATGATCATTTTTCTGGGTTATTTCGATGTGTTTTACAACAATCAATCACTGAACAGGACACCATGTTTCCGAAGCATTATTTCGCAAAAATGTCCACGATTTCAAGAAAAATCGAAAATATTATCAGAACTCAAATTCTCAGCGGGCTGATAAGGGCTGACAAACTGTCAATCAGTTGCGAAAAAGAGTTCTGCACGTCATAATCACGCATTTCTTTTTATCACACATTGTTGCTGATTAGTGACATCTCGTTTGCTCAGCCCTTTGTTCCTCTATTCCGCTAGGTAATATTAACTTTATGACTTATCATTAAAAAAACTATGACAACACATGTGAATTTAATGTATGATTTATATTACCTGTGATAGCTTTATCATATTTCCCTCATAGAAAGCTTTGTAACATTTAAAATCGAATAGTTATATGAGAGGATTCTTATAAAACGCTACTTACTCCATTATTGGATGTGTGTTTTAATTGGTGTAAATTTTAGAATATTTGTTACCTTAACATGATGGGTATCTTTATAAAGTGGTGTTGTATATTTGTTATTTGAAATTAACTAAAAACTCGATGTTTCTCTAGGTCTGAAGTCTGCGCTTTGAGTTTGTGCGGCGGCACGTACGCACGCGGTCGGGTGCATTCACCATCTGACCAGGTCATCATTAAAAAATTAAAACAGCATCTTTAAATAACGTATGTCAAATTGCGATGTGATGAATGTGCCCTACAAAATATCAGGTAGTTTGTGAATTTAGGATTAGCTTGCAGAAATGGTTCTACAAGAGTTGTTACCTCACCGATAGTGAATAGTTATCAATTTATGGAAACTAAAATACATTACCTATTGAAATTTATGTAATTTTGTTTTATTGCTACAACGATAAGACGGACCAGAAGGTTGTAGTTTTTAATTGTAAATCTAATTGTATTGCTTTTAGGAATTAAGTATAATCATGTTAATTCCCTTGCCATTTCCATCACATGACCAAACAACTTATTTTGAGCATTTTATTCTAGTTATGTTCGGTCGGCTCGATGGGCTTTATCTCATGTCGCCTCTGTTTGCATTAACGTCACTAATCTCAGCTCAGATAGGTACATATGAGTAGGTACCCCTTATCGCAGTAAAAGGCCAGCGTTCAAGTTATGTAAATATTGGAACAGGTTCAGAAAAAAAATCATTGTGTTAATTCCAATTATTTTGCACTTTGTCGGATTCGCAAAAGGTCAGCTTTTCATGTCGCCGGAAGCAGTAGTGGCGGCCTTAGGGGGTGGCGAACCGGGCAATCGCCCGGGGCCTCGCTCTTGCAGGGGCCTCGCGCATCAACCCAAGCAAATTTAAAAAAATATAGATTATACATATCAATAGAAATAAAACAACAGTAAAAAATTTCTTTATCATATTGCCACACAAAATTGCAAAAGATATGTCTTGTTCGGAATACGTAAGTATATATAAAAATGACGCGGAATGAATGAGAGAAACTCGTAGCAATACAAAATATGCATGGAAACAGTCAAAATAAAAATAAAACATTAAATCAAAAGTAGCTTTTTTTCTCTTCAGCTAAGCTTGGTAGTTTTCATTTTTATTTTACTCTTACTTTGCTGACCCGCCCGTTAGTTTTTATTGATTTTGAGTATTTTAATTACAAACTTCCACATACATTCAACATGTCCTTCATTAACCAGTCACCAGTCTGTAAGTTTCTACAGTAGTTTTAATGATTTCAACGTACATTTAGAAAATAGACCCAAAAAAGTCGCGGCTCGCGCTTCGCGCTCGCCGCCGCATTTTTCAGTTCCTGACGGTAACAAACCCTGGGCACAGAATACATAATCCCTGGGCCTCGCAAAGACCCTGCTGCCCGGAGCCTCGCAATGGGTAAGGCCGCCACTGGCCGGAAGACAGTCAACAAAAAAAGTTTTTTTTTAATAAACTTGGTTAGCAATCAAAGTTATAATAAAATTATTATTTTTTTATTTATTTATTCAAACTTTATTGCAAACAGAGCAAATGGCGGACTTAAAGCCAGTGAACCGGAAAGAAATCGTGGAAAAGAATTTATTATGATGCTTTTGTTTGACAATCGCGTCGCGAGCAGACTCGGCAAAAATGTTAAAATAAAGCCCACACTACCATACACTACTATGACCATATTGACCATATACCAATGACTGCTCCAATCGCGATGGCAATGAGTTGACATGTTACCTCAAATTATAATCATACATTTGTTTATTCACGGTGTGGTGTCACTTTTTTGTTACAATGGTACCTTTTCTGCAAAATACTATGGATATGACCCTTTGCAATATAAGAGCTGGTTTGGTTCAAATCAACAAGAAGAGGCGAGGTTGCAGTGTTCTTTAGGGAGGTCCTGTGCAGGTAGAAAATGATTTGTAAGTGTAGCTAGTCGAGTAGGTAAAATATATGATTATTCATAGTTTTCTATTTTTTTCATCTTAGCCCTCTTTTACGCACTGGCGGTTGACCGGGGGGGGATAGTATAGTACCGATTGAAGCTGAGGTTCTATTGTTTATTTACAAGCAATAACCTCTGTAAAATAAAGTTCGTTGTAGTAATAGTAAGCAAATATGCCAAAAGTGGCCACTCTGCTCTTTAGCCTTGCCCACTACTACTACAACGAACTATATTTTACAGAGGTTATTGCTTGTAAATAAACTATAGAACCTTAGCTTCAATCGATAGGTAGGTACGTGTGAATTTTCGATACATTATGTAACGAGCAATAAAAATTAAGATGAGGGCGCCACTGTGAGGGCCCTAATTGCCTTAATATGCAACCGGTCGTACGCACCTGCTATTAAGTACTTAACCGCCACGAAATTTCATTGAAACCATATTGAAACGGAGCCGCTAACGAAACGGAACCATACTGAAATAAAGTTTGCTGAGATATCAGCAGCGAGTTCCTACTTTAAACTCAAAATAAATACTTCATGTCAAGGCCACCGCCGTAGCGTAGCGCCCCCCCGTAACAAAATCGTGTGTGGTGTGAACAAGCTTCCATAATGCTCCCATACAACCACAATATATAATATAAATTAATATAATACTGTGATACAACACTGTCAACCATAGAAATAGAATGCCTGACCGCAGCGAAAATTTTTCTATGTCTATGCTGTCAACGTTGCCTACCACCTACGCACGGTGAAAAACCACGCTGACTAGTTTGTATGGCACTGTTTACAAATAAGATAATGAAAAAAATTACAAAACAAAAAAATATAATGAAATACAAGCACCTATTATAGAACAGTAGCCCGTAAAACATTTAAATCACCATAAAGGTTACCGTTTGCCGTTGTGATATAGTTATTTATTACGAAATTATAGATACTTTAACCTAAGATTGTTAAGATCGCAACCAGCCAAATATAATATATCTCCAAAAATGATATTTTTTTATTTTTCAAGGTTTACCACATGGTTTAGCTATTTTCGTGTTCTACGGCTTTGTTTGATTGCCAGGCCACTGATAATAGTAAGACTATGGAAAGTGATCATACACAGATTTAAGACCAGTTCACTTTTTATAGTCTTACTTTTATCTGTGGCAATCAAACCAAGCTGTAGAACACGACAATAGCTAAACTATGTGGTAAACCTCAAAAATAAAAAAATAAAAATCAATTTTGGAGATATACAAATATAGCTTAACCGTCGTAAAATGTTTGACATCACTTTCCTTTATAAAATTATTAATTCTTTAATTGACTCGACTGAGCTTCTGGGTTGTTCTCAGGCCGAATTCGACTCCCTGTGCGCTCCTCACGTTCATTATCATTACCACTATTTGTTGTTCCGCGTCGCCAAAAAAATTATACTCGAAATTCATTCTTTTCTCGTTCCACCAACACTTATAACAAGGAGCTCCAAGTTATTGATCTTTTTAACATGTCTCTTAATAAAGTAAAAGAAAAAAAACTTAAAGTAAAATTAACTTAAAATCAGAGACATAAAGAGAACTACTTTGTTATTCCTTTTTTTTTGTTATGTAGGTATCCTTAGTTTCTTATTTGTTTATTGGTATGTACTGTAAGAAGAAAAAAAATTGTTTTATTCTTTACGCTTTTAGTATTTATTATATGGGCAATTTTCAGCTTAAGAGCGAACAGTCGATTTACGACGAAACTTCAATCTTTTAGTGGTTTTGACGAGCTACTTTGCACTTATTGCAAGCTTATCAAATAAAGCAATTTACGATTATATAAAGATAAAGTCTTATAGAAGTGTACTGCAGAGGAAAATTACAGTGTTTATTTGTATATTTTTGTTAATAAAACATTTCCGGAAAGCCGAATTCCAAAAGTGATGGTCAGAGCTCTCTTTGAGATACAAAGTTATCATTATAATATGTGAATACCTTTTTATATATATTTTCATTGGGCAGCTTATATGGTCTATTAGTGCACCTCAGAAGAAAATTGTAGAAATTGTGTATTTTAATAATTATAAATTTAAAATAAAAACGGACTCATTATACGTTTTTAAATACAGCTTTTCTATGAGAAAAGGTCTAATTTATTATTTGAAACTACGTTTTATGTATCAATGAAGGGTTAAAAAGTAATATACAATTTTTATTTGATCAATTTACGAGGCTAGTTATTTAATAGGATTTTTTAAAGATTACCTATATAATTACGCGCGCGAAGATCGACGATTTAGTTCGCGCTGGGTCATCCCAACGGTAGGACGTATCGCTCGCTTCCCGCGCGCCCGGGTCGGTGACCGACCATCTCCATACGCCCGCCCGAGAAATGAGAACGTATGGTGCAATTTGATACTTTTGTGACGGTAACTGTTTCTCAGTTCCAATAATGTTTCTTTAATTTATAGTAACGTTGCTTTGAGTTATAGTAACGATTTTTACCAAAAAAATAATAAAGTTTCGGCTATGGGTAACAAACGCAAACAGTATAGTTCCAGTAAAAATGAAAAGTGCAAACAAAAAGGTAAATCAATGTTGTAATATTTTTGTGTAATTATAATGTATTATACTGTTATTTGTGATGTGGGCATTTACATGCTTTCGTATCTAAAGGGACCTGTACTAAATAATATACTAGAAAAAATACGACTCGCACCAGATCAATACTCAGACGGGAATCGAACCCGCGACCTTTGGATATCCGGTCCAATGCTCTGACCGCTGAGCTACCGAGTCACTAGTGACATCGTCGAATTTTTCCTAGTATATCCTAAACTCTTACGCTGTAAGCCAGCGTTATTTCACCAATGTGAGGAATTACCTCGACATTCAATTGAAATATCTTTCCAGATATTTTAACAATTGATTAAGATGAAATAGCTATATAATTTTTAAATTTGAGATTTTTGCATTTACAATGCTATTTTTAAACAATACTAAATAATATACTAGAAAAAATACGACTCGCACCAGATCAATACTCAGACGGGAATCGAACCCGCGACCTTTGGATATCCGGTCCAATGCTCTGACCGCTGAGCTACCGAGTCACTAGTGACATCGTCGAATTTTTCCTAGTATATCCTAAACTCTTACGCTGTAAGCCAGCGTTATTTCACCAATGTGAGGAATTACCTCGACATTCAATTGAAATATCTTTCCAGATATTTTAACAATTGATTAAGATGAAATAGCTATATAATTTTTAAATTTGAGATTTTTGCATTTACAATTATTGATCTGGTGCGAGTCGTATTTTTTCTAGTATATTATTTAGTATTGTTTAAAAATAGCATTGTAAATGCAAAAATCTCAAATTTAAAAATTATATAGCTATTTCATCTTAATCAATTGTTAAAATATCTGGAAAGATATTTCAATTGAATGTCGAGGTAATTCCTCACATTGGTGAAATAACGCTGGCTTACAGCGTAAGAGTTTAGGATATACTAGGAAAAATTCGACGATGTCACTAGTGACTCGGTAGCTCAGCGGTCAGAGCATTGGACCGGATATCCAAAGGTCGCGGGTTCGATTCCCGTCTGAGTATTGATCTGGTGCGAGTCGTATTTTTTCTAGTATATTATTTAGTATTGTTTAAAAATAGCATTGTAAATGCAAAAATCTCAAATTTAAAAATTATATAGCTATTTCATCTTAATCAATTGTTAAAATATCTGGAAAGATATTTCAATTGAATGTCGAGGTAATTCCTCACATTGGTGAAATAACGCTGGCTTACAGCGTAAGAGTTTAGGATATACTAGGAAAAATTCGACGATGTCACTAGTGACTCGGTAGCTCAGCGGTCAGAGCATTGGACCGGATATCCAAAGGTCGCGGGTTCGATTCCCGTCTGAGTATTGATCTGGTGCGAGTCGTATTTTTTCTAGTATATTATTTAGTATTGTTTAAAAATAGCATTGTAAATGCAAAAATCTCAAATTTAAAAATTATATAGCTATTTCATCTTAATCAATTGTTAAAATATCTGGAAAGATATTTCAATTGAATGTCGAGGTAATTCCTCACATTGGTGAAATAACGCTGGCTTACAGCGTAAGAGTTTAGGATATACTAGGAAAAATTCGACGATGTCACTAGTGACTCGGTAGCTCAGCGGTCAGAGCATTGGACCGGATATCCAAAGGTCGCGGGTTCGATTCCCGTCTGAGTATTGATCTGGTGCGAGTCGTATTTTTTCTAGTATATTATTTAGTATTGTTTAAAAATAGCATTGTAAATGCAAAAATCTCAAATTTAAAGGGACCTGTTTTAAAAATTAAAGGATTATCTGCATCTCTCTGTAGTGAACTCCGAATAAGCGTTAGATTATCATTCCCAATGCTGTCTTTAAGCTATGGCTTGTTTAAAAAACTCCATTGAACTAAACAAAAGAAAATATTGTTTAAGCGATAAAAAGTACCACAAAGCTTCATCGGCGTGCACTACAGAGAGATAATTAACAATTTTCATCTTTTTTAAAGCACTATGATTTTGTTTCCAATGGTGGCACTTGTGTACAGAATGCGCCCTCTTAATTAGTCAACCCGGACTATTTAATTTCATATTGGTTATTTTAATAATTTCAGGAAGTGGAGTCGCAAGAACCAAACTTTCCTCCACATCGAATCGAAGGAAGGAGAATTATTGAATGAATGAAGCCAAAATTAACTTTTTTTTTCGAGTATTGCCTCTTGCCAGAATACGTCGACCAGAGGAAGAGTAGATCCATGCCAATTAGAGCGACCTCTGTTAAATAGAATAATTTAAAAATAAATAAATAAGAAACTCTGAAAGTTTTTCGTATCTTGCAACTCACCAATATTTGAAAATGGAATTGTTTTTTTAAACTTAAGAACTCATTTATGAAATTAAAACAAAAGTTGACTGAAAGTCGTGAGTCATTTGTTTTTTATCACAATGCGAAGTATGTCGCCCGTAGCAAAAATGAAATTTACGCGAAAAGGTTTCAGGGTAACATTTTTTTATGATTTTGAAACTCCGCTTTATTTGAATCTTTGCACTGATTCACTAAAATGACAGACAAAATGACATTTTTTGAACACTGCACATTTGTGTGTTATTTGTTTGTCTGTTTGAACACGCTAATCTCAGGAAATACTGAACGGATTCGAATGAAACTTTTTTTGTTATATAGCTGTTAAGCCTGGGCATAACTTAGGGTATAATCAATTTTGGAAAATGGAACATCTGATGCAGAACCATAATAGTCCAATTTAACTATAAGGAATATAAAAACCGGCCAATTGCGAGTCGGACACGCGCACGAAGGGTTCCGTACCAAAAAACAGCAAAAAAAAATACGTTTGTTGTATGGGAGCCCCCCTTAAATATTAATTTTATTCTGTTTTTAGTATTTGTTGTTATAGCGGCAACAAAAATACATCATCTGTGAAAATTTCAACTGTCTACCTGTTGTTGTTATTAATATCTAGCCAAAAACAGCAAAAAAATCACGTTTGTTGTATGGGAGCCCCCCTTAAATATTAATTTTATTCTGTTTTTAGTATTAGTTATTATAGCGGCAATAGAAATACATCATGTGTGAAAATTTCAACTTTCTAGCTATCACGGTTCATGAGATACAGCCTGGTGACAGACAGACAGAAGGACAGCGGAGTCTTAGTAATAGGGTCCCGTTTTTACCCTTTGGGTACGGAACCCTAAAAATGACACTTTAGCAAAAGTTGTTCAGCCTGATGAGCATTTTTGTTGAGGTACAAAAATTTAAGATCTCGAATACCTGATGCAGAACCATGATGGTCCAGCTAAACTTTACAAAAACTTTTTTAACTTTTAACACTGCTACAAGTATTTTCAAGTATTTATGTAACTACATTAGTTTATATTTATATGCTACGCTGGAGTCATAAAGTCCACGCGTACGAAGTCGCGGGCAACAGCTAGTTTATTAATATATGTTAATTTCAAGAATGTTATGTCTGTAAACGATATACATATTTGTAAATATCGTTTCATCTCAGCTGTGCAATTTCAAAACCTAGTAAGGGACATCTTCAAAAAAAACGGATTTTTGCATTATTATGCTTCTATAGTCATAATAAGGCATCGATTCGCACTGCCAAAAAATTAAAATAAATTTTGAAAATTGAAAAACCTAGCAAGTACACAGTCGTAACGCGGAAGAGCCTAAAAAACCATTTCAAAAACATAGCAAGTAACATGATAACTTTAAAAACCTATCAAGAGACGTCCCTTGCTAGGTTTTGAAAGTTGTCATGCGAGTTATTGAGGATCAGATATTTTTTTATGATTAATCGTTTAAATTTACTAAATCGCAATGAATATGAATGATCCGGGGCCTCGGCCACTTACTCGTACCGTATAGACACACGCACACGTTATTTCATGAATTTCATTGCCTTTAAAGATAACACCTGTTTTTTTTAATCAAAAATGAAAATCGTTTACTATCAATTATTTTTACTTAAACTTATTTAGTTTGATGTAAACAACGCATTTACGGCTTCGGTATTGGTCTTTCAACACTCTAGTAGTCATTACTAACTAACAATAACCTAGGTCATTAATAACCTAGTAAGTGTCAACTTACTAGGTTTAAACGTTGTCAAACCGGCTGAGTCAAAGTTAAAAAGACACTGTAATAACTAGTAAGTGTTAAAAAACTTGATCTATCATTTATTATGATATATAGTTTATACTTTGTGGACAGCCAAGGATATACTGCATCTTTTAATTTAAGTCTCATCACTGTAGCTTTTATAGTTTCGGTGCAGCAAGCTCTCAAAGTGACCAACTCGTTTTTTGGCTCTTCTGTAAAATTTGTCTCCTGTCCCTTACTAAGTTTTAAAATTGTACAGCCGATCTGACAAAGCTGTTAAGTTTTTTGTGACCATTTTTCTTGTCACCTAAAATACGTCATAATATTGTGACGGCCGTGACGTCACATTACGTAGTTGAGACAGACAGCATCAAGCGATGACCAATTTAGTCGCTGGCTGTCAAGTCGCCGTGGCGAAATGGTGTGGCTTCTTGCTTTATACACGAGAGCCCGCGGTTCGATCCTCCGTCGGACCAAAGTGTTTTGATGGTTTTTACGATATTTCTAGAATGTTTACATCTTTATACAGAGTTTATTTACATATTTGATAGAGAAATAGAACATTCTAGTATCGTCGGGAAATAATGGAAAAGATGAAAAAGGACGGGAAATGGTTACAAAAGACAAACGAAAAGAATAACGAAATGACTATCGAAATTAGAGTTACTAGAAGGTTCTATGGGGTATATAAGCAGCGGCGAAACGCACAATCGATGTAGTAGTTAAGGAGTAGTTCAATAGTGGGAGTTCAATAGAAGGAGTAGTCGGATAAAGAAGAAGGGAAAAGAACAAGAAGAAGGAAGATGAAGAAGTTGTAGTAGTTTGGTAGTAGTTTGGAGGTGAGGTCTAGCAATAGTTGGTGCTAGCATGGAGGAGTGTAGAAGTGGATGTCGTCGGGTTCAGCGCCGAGAGGCTACGTTGTTCGGACGTGACGCTACTTGGAAGGGCGGACTGCGACATCGGAAGAGGTATAGTGGGAATGTCATCGTGTAACAGCGCTGGGTGGCTACGTCGTTCGCAAGAAGACTACACCACACAGAAGAGCGGACCACGACATTCAGAGTATATGGATGTGTTTTTGGTAATAAAGCGTCGTCTCTGCAACCGAGTCGTTTTCCTTCCAATCCCGTACCCCGCGTCCGTAACAAGGGACGTAGGGTAAAAGAATTGACGATTTACAAATGCTTATTGTGTGAGCTTATTTAAATAAAGGATTTTTCACTTTTATTTTTACTTTCACTTTCACATACCCAACTAAACTATTATGTTGCCTCCGGCTTCGTAAAAATAAGTTACCGTGGGGGAAGCACATTCGAGTACCTCCATAGCTCCTAGGTTTTCCCTCATGTTCTTTTTTGTAATCTTAAGCCAAACACATTTTTTTATGTGTTTACCCGTATACTTCCGGGTCGTTCCCAATGTTTTTCTTCCTAATCATTTCGCGTACTCCGTTCACATATGCATTTTATTTAATATGACAATTTGCAATGCCTATTGAAATAATGCATACTAAAAAATAAACTCAAAGTATCAACATTATTTGTTCACTAGCGCTTACGCACACAGACGCATTTGCATCTGTAGTTGTTATTCTCTTGCCTCTCCCGCGCAGAATTTGACTTGCCTTATTTTGACTGCGCGCTCTTAAGTAACTTAGTGTTAGTGTGATTAAAAAAAAAAAAAACTAAACGTTTGTCCACGTTTTGACACAATGCATGTTTTGTACAAAATAGATATTGGGCACTGTAGGTCTATTCGATATAATTGTTTTTTAATAAAATTATTGTTATACATGACTGTTTGATGCCAAAATAAATTAAAAAAACAAAAAAAGGTTACGGCGGGTTGCGATCAGTAAAACTTGGGTTAAAGTATCTATAATTTCGTAATAAATAACTATATCACAACGGCAAACAGTAACCATGTTCTACGGGCTACTGTACTATTATGCATAGATCTAGAGATCTATGATTCAATGGATTTTATTTTCCAAAAATGTATCTCCAAGTTTTCTGACATAGATTATTTAGAAAACTTATGTCATACATGTCAAAAACAAATCATGTCTATAATATCTATGAATATCATTGACTTTTAGCGACATTATAAAAATGCGCTATTTGGTTTTAGGTATTATTAGGTACAAAGCGTTGAAATAAAATATCGCAGATTTATGGCATAGCAGGTTCATATATCAATGTATGCTATTGACAAGCTATGGTTCTTAATAATAGCACTTTGTTGGGTAAATGGGGCTTTAGGGATTTTCTGCTTCAACTGTACATCCACTCACCGAAAAGACTTCGGCTGTGCAGGAGACTTTCCGCCTTTAGACGCTGCTCCTTTCAATAATAGTCGAATTCTTCTGGTTAACTGTTCTGGAGGTGGGTAGTATAAAATATCTGTTTCCTATATCTCAAGTAAAGAAAAATATTTTCTTCTTTTCAATTTAGGTGTTGTTTGTTCCTTCACAATTTTAAAGACTCCTATTTTACTAAGCATCCATATTTTTCAGATGATTCAATGTGCTTCGTACGGTCCTGGGCAGCTCGAGCTCGTTATGCATGGATGGTGCAGCGAGGATGCTACCGGGTCAACAAAGATGACAATCTTCCTAAATCTATGAAAATTCCTATGAGATCTATGACCTGCAGATACGAACGGTATGTTAATGCAGGATCTATCATGTCTGGCGCTCTACACTACACACCGTAAGCCGGTGACTGAACTGTAACACGTAACGTTACATTACGACGAAATGTTATAGGTCAGTACAGCAACAACAGCAACAACTGTTGGTATTTTGGCGAATCCCTTTGAGTGTTACCTACGTTACGCCTTACTTTTAGGTCAGTGCAACCCCAAGCGTCCGTCGGTCGTCGCGAGCGCATGTAAATCGGGCATCGGAGTGACTTTTAGTTTAGAATTTTGTCATTGACGGTAGTTTTATTTTAGCACAGTAAATAAGTAATAATGAAATAATTAAGTAAAATTATAGAATATAGAAACACGACTTCTTTATCCGACATTTCGATCCTGACTAGGTTCCGTTGCGGAGCACAGTCGAGCGCAGTGCTCGCCACGAGCAAGGGTACAGGTTGGATGCGAAATGACAGCCGTATTCGCCTTTACCCCTCTGTCAGTCAGGTAATGCCGTAACGTAAGACGCTCGCCTCGAATGTTACGTTACTTACAGCAAAATGCTCAGGTCAGTCGCCGGCTGTAGATATCCATACTGCACTGCCAATGCCGGCCGCTAGATTCCTGAATAAGCAATGTTCTTTGTATTTGTACCAATCCCTATATAGGAAGGTATGGTTCGATATCTCCGGCCTCGGATCCTAGGGACTCGAGCTCGATTCCCAGGGGTAGGCAATTTTTTTGTGCTTGTTTTGGTTAATGAAAGGACTTGTTGCAAGTCCGCTTAGTCCGCTTGGCTGTTTACAGCTCCTTCATTTAGGCAATTACTTACATAATACCTTAATGAAACCCATGATATATCCAGATGTGTCAATCATCATCACAACCCTGCTATACAGGGTTATTTGTAAAACACCAACAACCTCGCAGGAGTAGATTACTAACATCATCAACAACCACATTTGTTCTACAACTTTTCCAAAAACAGACAAAAAAACTTACTTTTCATACAAAACTCTTTCAACTGTTCGGACATTTTGTATGAAAAGTCGATTTTTTTATCTGTTTTCAGAAAAGTCGTAGAACAAATGTTGTTGTTTATGATGTTAATAATCTACTCTTGCGAGAGTTGGTGTTTTACAAATAACCCTGTATAATATACTTCTTTTATGATTACTACAAAGGACTATGGAAATAGAAAAAACTACTATCAGTTTTACAATAAAATTAACGAATGAAGACTTTTGTATTAACGAATGAAATGATAATGAGACCCTTGTAGTTTTAGTTTAAGCACAACGAAACGATAACTCTATATTGGTTAGATCATGGGTTAAACGCTTGTTACCCTCTCTACTAAATATGTACCTACATAGTTATTTATACATACTTTTAAATTAGTCCGAAAATAATGTAGAGTTACTTATGAATTGTCTATCTTTTGGCGGCCACTATACTACATAACTGCTAAATAATTCCGTAAGGCGCTCTCGTAACTGTTGAAGCCGTGCGTGCGATACCGTGTGCCTGATTATCTAAAAAGAAACTATTTAGCGACCGGTTTCATTCCATATACATTGCTACTTTTCTTTGGTATGTTTTTTTTAATCCAAAAAGAAGTAGCAATGGATCACTATCATCTATGAACTGCAACCGGTCGCTAGGTGGTTTCTAATTAGATAATCAGCCCGCCGATCTTAAAAATCTAAGCCCCTCCACACACGGTGTCGTAGCGTAAGCGTATCGAGTCGTAATACGCGCGTCGTACGAGAGCAATACGAAGTCCGCACACGGCGTCGTAGCGTAAGCGTATCGTATGAGATTTTATTGTCAATATGATAGTTGTAGCGTACTGGCGTAAAAAGAAAGCGTTGAAAATACTTTGGGTACGTATCAGAATGTCTAAAGTTAAAATGTCTAAAGTTAAAATGGCAAAGTTCAAAATGTCAAAAATCAAAATGCAAATGGTTTAAAATGTCAAAAATCATTATGTATAAATTCATAATAGCAAAATTCAAAATGTCAAACGGTTCAAACATCAAACTAGTTAAAATATCAATGGTCCATAAGTCAAAGGTAAGTTGTTTACAATGATTTGAAAACAACAATTCGCCTTTTTTTTCAATTATCGCCTTGCAAAATTTTGTGAGCAATTCTTTGTAGTTTCTAGTAATTGCGTTACAATTTTTAAATTGTAACATGGAAGAGGGTATACTTACGTTTTCGAAATTTGTGATTATTTACCTAAGATGTAACATTATTACACTATTGTGTAAAAAATAATGTTTTTTTACTATTATAATATACTTACTGTGATTATTTAGATACTTAGATGTAAAGCTTTTATATTATGATGTAAATATAAATGATGATTTTCTTACCTATTTATCATATTTATTTTCTATTATTTTATGTGAGCATGATTTCATCAATTACCTAATAAATACGTTTTCAGTGACCTAGTTAATAATATTTGTTCCTAAAATAGTAGATCTCTCACCTAAATCGAATCACCAAATAATGTTAAAACGATTACCTAAATATTAATTAAAAATTACTTGGAAATAATATCAATTATCAAAATAATAAAAGTGTCACTGAAATTGAATCACCAAACAATATCAAAATGGTTTTAAACTCCGTTATAAAAACTCCGCCCCTATTAGGAATTTTTCTATTAATTAGGTAACAGATCTATAATTTCGATAATTGAACGAATTAATCGATGCTAATAGTTAGATGATTAGATTTATAGTGACAGGTTTATTATTTTAGGTAGGTGTATTATTCCTGCCCGTAACTTAATGCATAGATCCGAGCATAGATCTTAGGTATATTCAGGCTATAGAAAAAAGTGATCAAACTATAATTTAAGATTCATATTTACATTAATCCGATGATTTATACTTTAGAGACAGTTTTGGTAAATATGATAACTAATATATTTCTTGGAGATAGATATTATTATTAGGGTATTGCAGATTAGTGACACATCTAAACTTAGGTGACAGAAAATTTTGTTCCCTTTTATTTTCACTTTTGCTATAGTATGTACCTGTGTGAATTAAGTTCGCATACGTACACACTATGGCAAACTATTTTCAGCACAGGATAATATTTTTTTTTTGCTGCAGGTTTGCGAACCTAAGTGAGTACCCACCTTAACGTGCGCCTATTGTCCTCCAGTTTTTTGTGTGCATTTCTTTGATTCATTGCAATATATCAAATGGATGCACTCGCCGAGATCACCACTCAAGACTAAGCCACCACGAGACGCGGAGCGCACGCCGCTCGACCAATGCACCGCGCCCGTGTTGTGCACGCGCTGACGTTGTCGTAATCAAGTTGTTATTATTTCTTAACTTATTCAAATCACACTTTTTCAACTTCAATTTTGGTAGACTGCTACACTTATCACCAAACATTAAAGCAGGAGAATAAGCGATCCCCTCCATGAAAAAAGACTCCGGCAAACAGTGAGCTTTCCATACAAACGTAATACATAATTATCTGTGGTAGGTAATACCAAAATGATTTGCGATTGGAACATATTTAATCCTCACCACTGAGGTACTGGCTTACCTCTTACTGCCGGAACACAACAATTTTCAAAGTCCCTTTAGACTATGGCTATGCTGAAACGTCAAGAAAATCCAAAATCAAACCAAGTACTAACTAATTATCAAACTACTTTTAATAAAACCGCAAGAAAACCGCGCTAGTATCCGTTACTCCGGCCGAACCGTGAGCTTCTCATACAAAGTATTAATATAACACCAAAATGATTCGCAATTTAACCATATTTAACTTTTTTTGTGATGTTATTAATTGGATAAAGAAAGACATTATTTATCTAGTAATAATAAAAAATCCAAAATATCAAACCAAACTAAAATTATTGCGATTTACAGATTTGTATGAAAAAAATTAATTGGAATTTATTATGAATTGGTAATTTGAATATTAGACATTTTAAGTTTTGATCATTTGAACTTAGACATTTTAATTTAGGACTATCTGACCGTTTGACATTTTCGTTTTTGACATTTTGAACGTTTTACATTTTAATCGTTAGACATTCAAATTTTTGACATTTTGAACTTTGCCATTTTAAGTTTAGACATTCTAACTTTAGACATTCTGATACGTACCCAAATACTTTATATATGTTTGTTGATGAATTTCCGTCAACGTGAACAATGCCTACGCTACGATTCGTGTCTAGAACTCTGCTCGTATCGTACTCGTCGCGTCTTTACGATACGATTACGAGACGACTACGCTTACGAGCCATGTGCGGAAGGTCAGTTAGACTCTGTCTCTTTGATGAACAATTTTGTTTAATAAAGACAGAAACGAAATTCCTCGTAGAAAGATAACCATTGAACGCACTTTAGCGTCTTTCGGGATCACAATTTTTTTGTCCGGTCTAATAAAAAAATATCGTAATTACTGTTCATATTTATATTGCCCAGTAGTTGCCTGTGGAACAGCTGAAATTCTCAAGGAGTTTATTATAATACGAGGGCTGATTAATAGGTTTCTGAAATGACAAACTTAAAAAAAAGATTCTTACGCAAAATAAAGAATTGTACATTATATTCTGACATTCTTTTCTAATATAAATCGCCAGAATTTAATCGAACTGATGGAATTTCCACGAGAGGACCTACCTAGAACTTTCTCTGTCGTGGAAAAGTTTTGTTCCACCATGACAAGGCGCCTGTTCATTCGTCAATGGTTGTGATCGCCAAACTCCTTGAATTGCGTTTTGAATCGGTACCGCTTCACCCCCTTCTCCAAATCTGGCCCCGTGCGACTCTCACTTGTTCCCAAACCTGAAGAAATGGTTAGGTAACTAGAAATTTTCATCAAATGATGGAAGTCGTTCTTGCCGTAGTTGTTCTTTCTGTTCCGTAGATGAGTATTTCGAGGGGTTGGAAAAACGCTGGACTAAATGCATCAAATATATTTTAAATAGATTATTAAAGTTATTCTTAGTCGTTTCGGAAACTTATTAATCTGCCCTCGTAATTTACAGAACTTTAAGTTCTGTAATTTATTTGGGTATTCGTTTTAACGAATCCCCAAAAACAGAACAATCTGTCCGACTCCCGCCCCGTGTGCGTCCGAAATATTTGGTACCTACCTATGAAAAATTTTGTTGCAGCCACCCTGATGCTGAATATAAGTTGTGCTTTTGTAAAGCGAATTGGTGCAACTCGGCGTCAAATTATCGAGGAAATAATAATTATATTACATACTTCTTTATTGGTATACTAATTTACTATACAAATTATGTATGATCAGAAAATAAATGTTAAAATCTCGTGAATGAAATTATTTACATTTTAGCTTTGTTATTGATGACCCCATAATTGTGGTGAATCGCAATAAATACGACTTTATCGGCTTATAAGCAGCTTTCACTTTATCCAAGGTGCCTGCGTCTATTTCTACGAAAAGGATGGTAAGAAATGTGTGTGTCAGTGGGCCGCGTCCGCTGCATCGCTGCCTCTTTTTTGTAGACACGCGTCAAAGTACAACTACATAATTAGAAAAATAGAAATTTTTCCTTTTGCTGTAATATATGGTTGCACCTCGGTACTAGGAAAACTTTTCACTTGCCCGTGTTTCTGGAACTCATCTCATTCGATTCAATTATGGAAAAAAATACAAATGGAGTAATTTACATAATCAGTATTTTATATAAATTATAATTATAACTTAATTAGGAACACTAAAATAAATAAGTCTTTATTGTCAATTACATCAACTTAATCCTAGTATCCTATAATCCTATGCACAACGGGTTAAGCTGTGCATATTCTTCAAATCCAAGGCGCTGCGGGGTACCTACTGTTTCATGGATTTATAGTCACCCGGCATGGATAGTCACAAGATAAATCGTCCCTTCAATAAATATTATACGTAATAGCACGTAATAGTATATTTAAGTCTTCTCATTTCAAATTATTTGACGATTTGAAATCGATGCTGTATGTTATCGTTATCACTGCTGTCCTATCTTTACATTTTATTAATGATACCTAGAGGTCAAAGTTATGGGTCTTGAAGTTTTCGATTAAACACGTTGTGGGTAACTACAATCTTCACCAAAACTCTTTTTGGCATAACGTTGCACAAAGATTTGTACTGTATCAATATTGATTCACTGAGTTCACCTTTCCTCCTCTTCTTCGCGTTCATTGTCATCATCGTCTTCGAGTTCGTCAACGACAGAGGCTGCATCGCTGGTTACTGCTTGAGCTATTAACCCCGTAATACCTGATGAATTTCTTTTTCCGTTAAGGAAGTTATAGACGTACTCTTCAATTACATCCTCGTCGAAAGGCAACAAATCTTCTAGATCTATTTGCCTTTTTGAACGTTTTTCATTTTTGCTTTGCTTAGATGAGTAATTATTTTCATCAGTGTCGACAATTCCTCTTCTGTATATTTCCACAGGCACATCACTACCATCGCTGACGTCATATTGAATACCAACATCGGCTTCCTGAATTTCAATAGATCCAATATTTTCTTCTACTAGTGTCTTAAGGTTTTTCGATCTACTCTCTCTAATGGCGTTTGATTTTTCAATTATGTTTTCTTTTATAGGATGAAGGTGTTTCACTTCCGTTGTTTCATTGGCTTTTGGGATCTCGTTACTTATTGTGTCCCGATCATCGTTGATATTTGGCTTAGAACTGTAAGTTTTAACTTTAGAATGTCCTTGTATTATCAAATACATAGGAACAGCCGCACTTTCAGTCGTAGATCTGTAGTGATCCCCAGTTTCCGTCGTTGTAATAGGGGATGATGTTGTAAAACGCATGTGCAGATATGGGTCGAGAGTAAACTTAGATGGTTTTTTGTGCATAAATTTATGAACAATGTGTGGATTCTTGGAATAAAATTGCGATTCGGTCGTACTCTCTGGGATTTTTACAGGTGGGGGTGGCTGCATTGTTTGCATGGTTTCTAAAGTTCTAGTATCTTCAGTGGGTTGTTCTTTATACACTTGAAAATTTTCTGAGGCATGAGCATATAGATGGTCTTCAGGTCTTTCCGGGCCGTTTACCATGGGCATCGACATCATTGGACGCAGCATGTCAAACATATTTTTTTCCGTTTTCATTCCTGAGGGTGGACTTGGTGTTATTTTGTATTTATTTGAAGTTTGTTTTTGTGTAGTTATTTCTTCATAATAATCTGGAATATTTATTGGCATCTCTGTTGTTGATTCAAAATCTTGTAGTGTAACTTTCGTAACACTTTGATCGTGTGAGACTTCTGTGGCGGGCAGTGCAGTTGGAACAAATGTTGGTAATTGTACAGAACTTGTAGTATACTGTGGTGGGGGCGGTGCTTCAGATAACATAGGTTTATAAAATGTGTACGGATGTTTAGAGAGTTCAATATGATCATTCAGAATTAAATTATGGGTGTCGTTGACTAAATCATTGTCATTTAAGGGTGTTGTAGGTCCCCATCCGGCATAGTCACTGCTCACCAAGTTCGGAATTGGTTTTGTTTGATTTTGGTTATATGCCCAATCTTGACTTGTCGTAGATGATTGATAAATTAAGTTTGCTTCTTGTAGGGCATATAATGAAGTTATTTGTTTCGTCGCGGGTGTTGTTTCCCTAATGACAAATGGTGGAGCTTCAGTGAATTTAATTTGAGTAGTAGGTGCTGGTATCTTATTATCGTTGTATACATACAGTGATGACTGATGTCCTGGAGGAGGGGGTGGTGGTGGGACTAGTATAGTCATAGGATAGTGTTCGTTGACTTTATAAGTGAAGTCTTCATACTTTGGAATCGGTGGTCGCGGATACCTTCTCTGTGGTGGTTGTCGAGGAGCTACACTAGGTTTTCGGGAGGATACCCCGAGCATAAGAACTTCAGATTTTCTCTCTGGATAATGCTCCCTTTCCAGTCTCGTGTCATCCGCCCAGTAATGAACTCGCTCCAGAACAGGCGGCTCGTAATCATATGTAGGATCGTTTCTTAATGGATCTCCGCGGCCCGTCAGTGGCTTCCACTGGTCAAAGTCCATTCTAGGGCTAAATATGGAAGCCAAGGAGCTTAAATCGATGTTTTCAGCTGCATCTGGAAAAAAACAACAATAAAGTTTGCTTGGAAAGGATTTGTGCCGTTATTATGTTAGATAGGTATGAAGATGAACACTTTATTGCACACATAAATTACAAAACACAATCACAAATTAAAACATAAATCTATGGTGGACAAAGGCGGCCTTATCGCTGAAAGCGATCTCTTCCAGACAATCTTTGGTTTAGGATAGCTGAGAAGAGATTTAAAGGGCAGTGTGCCAGGTGCCAGCTACATATACTTACATTAAAAATCAAGTTGTCTAATACTTACAAGAAACATTCGCAATATGTTTCAAGGATGTAGTATCGATAGGGTCTGCGAAGGAGAGTGTCACCACCGACAGCCATACCAGTGTCCGTGCAATCGCAATGCTTCGTTTCTGTAATAAAAAGGCAACAAAATAAATATTAGGTGGATTAGACTTTTTATTCTATTAAACTCATATCGTTGTAGATATTTAGGAAGATAACTAAACTATACAGTCTGTCCAGGCTAGTAGTAATCAAACTTTAAGGGCGTGATCTATGGACAATTTTATCGATGAAAATACCTTAAAACAGGGGTATGGCCCGCCTCTCGCCAAATTACAAGAATTTGATCTTTCGTCTTTTAGTTTTACCTTTTCCTTCAAAAACAAGCGACAGCGTAAGCACCTTAACACTAATCAGCAACAATTTGGTATCGTTCGATAGCTAACAAGATTAAGTATCAGTAGAAATAGCAAACAGACATAAGCCCCATACATTTTGAGAGAGTAAAGCGAGATTGTAGTTAAAAAATCTTGATATTTTTTTTCAGTTATGTTAAAATATCATATCATTCAAACAAGGTCGTTAAGATAGTTTAATTTGAATTGTATTACTGGTTTTTGAGTTGTTCTACAAAAATTATTGTTCTACGTCTATTAGTTCCGATGCTATGGTCACACAAAGGTCACCCCTTCCCGGGTCCCGGTGCGGTCGCGTAGCGCGGCTAGTCAGTGGATTAGTTTGTGTCAACACGAGTTTTTCATTTCATGAAAATTTGGGCTGCAATGTTCAACGATCACAGTGTTCACTTTGTGCTTTGCATTATATTATTTAGACCACCGCACTCTACACATACCTACCTACCCTAAAAATTAAAACAACTTTTCATCGAATTGAGGACTAGAAATATATCGAATATAAACAGAGAGATGGGTAACTACCCAAAACCTTGTCCAGATGACGCAAGTTGACACTAATTTCAGGATCAGCTGTGGCAGTAACAATATTGACAGCATTGTAAGCAAAATCGCGTGTCAACTCGCGGGTGAAATCGCGTCATCAGTCTGTTGGCAGTTTGTAGGTAGTATTAGGTACCTACGTGCTTTGCAGGTTGTCTAATTCGTAGATAAGCAATTAATAATTTCTACACTTTAAAATACACTTTCCATTTTAAATCAGGTGGTAGGTAGGTACCTACATAATTAAATCATGTAAGAATCTTCAATTATAAAATCGCATAAGATGGAAGTGTATTAATTCTCTGTTACTGGGCTCAGGACTTTAAAAAGTTATTGCAGTTCGTATATTTCGGGCAATTAGAGAGAGCGTTGATGGGTTGTATGTTGTTTTTTGGTGTTTTGTTGAGCACAAGAAGGGCTCGTTAAAATGCCGGGCGGCGCGGGATGACAGACGAGCTAATTTAATATTTCAACCATTCTCCTTGTGATTCGCGAAACGTCTGACCCCGATAACTCGTTATGGAAAAATGTTGATAGGTTGTTTTAAAGGATGAAAATGTGTGTTAACGAGCAACGCAAGCTTCGAGTGTTAAAGCTGGCCGATTGTTGCTAATGATGATGCCTATTTATCATATTGTGTTGACTGCTTTCAGTTAAGTAGGTACATTGTAGTTAATTGGGTGTACTATATCTTTTGGGGTGGTGTTGTGCTCTTACTCCATGCAAATATGAAAAACAGATATCATTGAAATATGTGCTGAGTGACTACGTTGTCTTCCAATTTTTTTTTAAGTAAGTCCTTAAACCTACATTTTACTTGCAGGCATACCTATCTTTTAAACATATTTTATAGTTATTGATTCTAAATTAGAACTTTCACAAAATACAAACAAAATCGATGTTGGCTTTATTATGTATTGGTGTTTTTTCTCACAATTATTTATCAGTTGCTGGATATTATATCAAACTATGACCATAGCCGTCAACTATCAGCATAATTAAAGTCTATTTATTTTGTTTTCTTAGCACAAAAAATACCTTGAATGCGACTGCTTTTTTTGTTAGTGAAAATTACCACTCTATCCGTTTATAACATAGCCTAAAGTTATGTTGAAGTTAGCTTGATGTTCAAATATTTGTACCAACATAAAAGTTTTACAATATCGTTCACGGTTAAATAAATTATGAAAATGCTAGTATGGAAAATGCAAATTGTAAAAAATTCTCAATACAAGACGTCAATTTCATAAGTAAGGACCTGATATTTTTTGCTGGTCACAATATTCTAACCTAATGTAACTAATCTAATGCATAGCTGGTATATGTAAATTACTTACTCATATTCAGTACTTAATGGGTAAAAATAAATTGGAAAAATTTAGATTGAACCTATGACTAGCAAAAAATAAATTGCGGATCAAATTAGGTCTTCGAGATTTTTTTTTCTGATGTTACTTATGATTGTTCGCAAAGCGGGCTACTCAAAGCCCGCAGGGACACTGGTAAAGGGCTTTATGTAGGCAAATAATCAGCTGTTCCATAGGAATATCTACTTGACCAAAATGTATGGAACAGTAGGGAACGTTGATAATTTTTTTTAACTGATTAAGTTGGTCCCAAAGACAAAGTTGTTCAGTTTGACGGTCTAAGCCACACCACAAAATTTGTCGACTGTTTCCGATTTCACCCTGTATACTTAATATTGGCCCTGCATGCTTACACAAAGCCTTGCATGCAGGACTTTGAGTAGCCCGCTGAGTTTGAAATACGGCCCCTGATTATACGTCACTTGGACTTCGGAGTGCCACACAGTACACCAGGATACGTATGTTGACGGGCTACAGTGAAAGCTGCGCGTGCACAGAATCACTAACGTGGCCGTTACATGACAGGAATCATACTGAAGTGTTTCGCATCTAATTTATCCTCTTTCTATAGTCCTTTCACTCTCTTATGTCACGATTTTATTATCATAAAAGTTCTTGCGTGTGTCGATTCTACGATTTGTCAGTTCTTGGCGATTAAACGACCCTTATGGAATTTTAGGAACCTATATATTATTTTATAGGGCCTTTACCAATGTCCCTTGTTAGCAGTGCCCCTGTCTTCATTTATGTCAATCATATTGATCATTTATCAGCCGCACGACACCCACTGTTGGGTATTAGGCCTATCATATTAGATAGCTCAAATGTTTTAAGATGAGTTTTGAATAAGTTTAATTTTCGATGCTTCGATTCCCTTTTTGGAAAAATGCCTAATACTTAAACCTACCTACACGTAAATCGTATGAAACAACTAGATTTAGGAAGTTGCATTTTTTTAAATGAGACTTTGCTATGATTAATTTTGCAGCAAGTACCTTATTATTTTCCCTAAATTATTGCATCAATTTTGATGTTTTTGTCATGCAATTCCTTAAAAGTTTCAATTTCATTAAAAGTTAATCCGCTGCGAGGCACAATTAAAATATTAATGGCATCCCATTCCCATTGTCTGTTTCTACTACCTAAGTGAGTTCCAAAATAACTAAAAGTTATTCATAATCGTGGTTTAAGTGTCACCTAATATCAAGCAGCACGTTCGGCAAACATTTGCGCGTCTGGGCGACGACGCGGCTTTCCATTTCTAAGTTACTACGCATTGTGGTTAACCCGATCCTCTTAACTAACCTGAAATTTATATCTTGACCACGTGTTATCAGGTAACGAACGAGTGAAAACGAGCATACATACTTAGCGTGGGCATTACCTTTGTAATTACAGTTTACAGTTACGGGGGAGATTTTCTTGAGTACGTGCTAACTACGTTGGATACATCTATTTGGTCAAGTAGTACCTACCCAAGTAACAAAAGTTTCTATAACTAAGGGGTTTTATCACCAAACAGTGATATAGTAGGCCTTAAATGGTAACCGTTGTGACTGCTTGTGCTATAAAGGTTTTCCACTGAGCGTTTTGGTTCTATAATATTAAAGAGCATTTAAGTTCTATGGTGCAGCTCTTAGAACAATTACAGGACATACAAAAGAATCTTTAAAGTGTTGCACTGTAATAGATATGAAAAAAGTTATTATAGTACTATTTAGTATTAAAGACGACTTTACTGTCACTTTTATGTATCTATTTTGCACTAATATTGCGTCAAAATAACTTTTACAGTACTAGTATTGTAGCAGTATCGAAAACACTATTACAGAATCAATCTGCACTATAAAAGTACTTTGCACAACCATCATGTCACGGTTTAGCTTCTTAAATGCTCCCTCAACATCGCTATGGGGCTAGTTCTTTAAAAGTCATGAAAACTCTTCTATGGTACTAAATAGTATCATAGCGACTTCTGGTGCAGTTGCTAAATAACTTAAACTTTTTGTGTTACTGCTACCTGACTAAAGCGTGAGATAAAAGCACTAAAATGAATAATTAATGGACTAATCCGTTTTCGATGAAAATATGGCTGCTGTTTATGTCATGATAGCACATTAGTAGCACGGCTGGAGCCAATGTGTACTATAGCAGCCTCAGTCGGGATGAGTCCTTATTTTATTAATTTAAATTTAATTAAATCACGATAATTATGAGGGCGCATTATCAAATTTGAAATCAGCATAGTGATTTTATCGATACAATTATTTTCGCAAGTGCAAGTTACGGTGGAGTTACGGTCAATGGTTGATCAAAGGTGATGTTTTGTAGAATGTCCTTTTGTATTATAAATTGTAATAGCGAATGACATTTTGTTTTCTTGGGGAACACTCACGATGACATGAGCACAGCACGAACAAAATGGCGAACAATAGTGTGATAAAAAGATCAAAATAGCACTATAAAATGTTTTGGTTTTCAAGTATAGAGCTGATTTATTACCGTGAGAGGCTTTATGTAATGTTTATAGAATTAATCAGTGATAAAACTAGGGCCTATTTGGGGTTCTGTAAAGGTTTACAATACCATTATAGTGCTTATCATGAAACTAATTAGCACGTCCTAAAGCGTTCTCAGGACTTTTATAGTACCAAATTTTGTTACTTGGGTAGCTACGGCATTATCGAACCATTTTTTCAAACCGAGAGTAGAGATCTCATACGCATTCTGACATAATACCCACTCTGCTCCCGTCCCTAGCATTCGAAGCGTTGCTTGACCACTGCAACATTATAAGATATAGCGATAGTATCCATTCATTATTTTTAACAGGTAAGGGTCAATAAAAATCCATATATGGTCCGCAGGTACCTGCGAGCCTGCGACTGGTAACTCCAGGTTAGAGTTCCATAGTTTTGGTGGTCATGCTAGGGGGGTTGATAAGACGTGTCGATAGATCGCTATACTTGTAATATCTTGTTTCGCTGGTCATGCTACCTAGGGCTTTATTTACGTAAGGTATACAATACAGGGTTATTTGTAAAACACCAACAACTTCGCAGGAGTAGATTACTAACACCATAAACAACAACATTTGTTCTACAACTTTTCCAAAAACAGACAAAAACATCCGACTCTTCATACAAAACTCAATGAGCTGTTCGGACATTTGGTGGAAAATTGATATTTTTTTGTCTGTTTTCGGAAAAGTCGTAGAACAAATGTTGTTGTTTATGATGTTAGTAACCCTACCTACTCCTGCGAGGTTGTTGGTGTTTTATAAATAACCCTTTAGATGTTGAGTGAAATTCCTGTTCCCTACAAAAGATTAACGAAAGAAATACCTACCTACCTGCAAAAAATTAAGAAAGTTGATGAACAGTAACTATAAAATTATGTAATCACAAAAAACGCAAAGAATATCGTTTCGTTACTGTAACAAATTGGTTATTAATTTACACGCCCCGCGCCGTTTAATTTCAACGTGCATGAAACCTACCTAGTCAAAGTTTTCCAAGTTCTAGAATTATGAATTATTATTTATAATTGCTTAAAATATACAGGATGTCCCAAAACTTTGCAACACGAAGGGAAAGTACCTTAAATATTAAAGGTAAAAAATTTTAGTGACAGAAGACTTCATCTTGATTTTAAAAATAATTGGTACTGCATTCAAAGATTTTTGAAAAATCCCCCGCCTTAACCAGGAATCGAACCCACCAAAAAAGCAAAAAAATATATTTTGTTTATTTTTACAATACCAATCGAAAGGGTTACTCATAAGGATTATTTTTTCTTAATTGACACAGCATCTAAAACAAAAGGAAGACCATCTAATTTCACATTTAAATTATCATTATTACGGATTGTATAAATTTGTATCGAATCGTATGCGATTTATTTAGAAATTTTAGAATGCAGTTCCATTTCGTTGAAGTCTTTTTCAGTAAAATTTTCAATGTTCAATATAGTAAGTGGCAAAGTTTTGGGACACCTTGTATATGACCTTAGTTGAGAATTGTTTAAAAATTACAATTAAAATGAGTTCACGAAAAACTTTGTGTCTGAATTAATAGTTGAAGGAATCTGCAAATGAAAATATTTCATTATGATTTTTTTAATAAGTAGGTATATACAGGGTATTTGTAAAACACCAACAACCTCAGAGGAGTAGAGTACTAACATCATAAACAACAACATTAATTGTATTACGACCTTTCCGAAAACAGACAAGAAAAAACCGGCCAAGTGCGTGTCGGGCCACGCGCAGTAGGGTTCCGTAGTTACATTATAGATATTTTTTTAGATTTTTCACTCTCTTACTTTAAAAGTAAAGGGGGGGGGACACACACATTTTACCACTTTGGCAGTATATATCTATCAAACGGTTGACTTTGTGAAAAAATTGTCTTAGGAACCTCAATGTCATTTTTAAAGACCTATCTATAAACACCCCGCAAGTATTGGTTTGATGAAAAAAAATATTTTCTGTTTCAGTTCCATGTATGGGGAGCCCAACCTTAATCTTTTATATTTTTTTTTATTTTTGTGAAGAAATCGTAAAGCGGTTCACAGAATACATCTACCTACCAAGTTTCAACTATGTAGTCCTAATACTTTCGGAATAAAGTGGCTGTGACATACGAACAGACAGACAGACAGACATGACGAATCTATAAGGGTTCCGTGTTTTGCCATTTTGGCTACGGAACCCTAAAAATCCACTTTTCATACAAAACTCGATCAGCTGTTCGGACATTAATTGTATGGAAAGTCGATTATTTTTTGTCTGTTTCGGAAAAGTCGTAGAACCAATGTTGTCGTTTATGATGTTAGTAATCTACTCCAGCGAGGTGAGGTTGTAGATGTTTTACAAATAACCCTGTATATACATAATAAGTATTTCAAAGTTATGAATGGTACAAAATGTGATATGATAGAATACTCGTAAGGGGTACCTATTTACAGAACTGAGTAATATTAAATTGTCTATCTATATGCATGTAATGTAATACTATTACTTTGTTGTCGTCTGTAGCTAAATTCGTTATATTATCAAAAGCTGCATTATGTTCACTTCACTTAACATTCACATTTGTTAAATGTTAAATTCATAATACATTTTGTTCTGTTTGTAACTTGTTACTTGAGTAGGGAAGCATTAGCTTGTAAATAGGTTTCCTGAATGAGGTAAACAAATAAGTAGAAAATATTTATGTGGGTCTTATAGAGGAAATATTTGTTTTTTTGTATGTTTGTTTGTTTGTAATGGACAAACTCAAAAACTACTGATCCAATTTTAAAATTCATTCTTTTATACCTATCCTATAAAAATGCTAAAAGTAGTTACGAAAAATGCGCCGTGCCAGAGAACAGCCCCCTAATCCAATCTATTATACTGTGGAATAATACTTATAGGTTTATTTTACTAATGTTTTTTTAAAGGAACCAAAAACATTTTAATCTTTATTAATCGATTTTAGAGTTGGTCCCATAAAAGTTGTTCAGTTTGATGGTCCCTATCTACCATATTTGGCATTGCGGGTTATTTTGTAACACCCTGTATACGTGTACGTGTAAAAAAATCAGCTGTTTCATACATTTTGATATTTTCCATATTATTTTTCGTATAAAACAGTTGAATTTTTTTCGCCATTTCAGAGTTGGCCCCATTAGTAAAAGTTGTTCAGTTTGATGGTCCCTATTTACCATATTCGGCATTAGGGGTTATTTTTAACCGACTTAAAAAAAGAGGAGGTTCTCAGTTCGTCGGAATCTTTGTTTTGTAACGATTGTATACGATTTAACAGACACGCGTGAACAAGTCATTCACATCCATTCATTTTAATTTTGCATTTTATGGATCGGATATCGAAATGGATTGGGATTTCCAAAACTGTGTAGAGTCGTCGACCGACCGTGAAATATTGTAATAGTAGGCAGGTATTAAGTGGAGGCTATAGCACTATTTTATTTTATTGGCAAGTTGTTCCAAAATTAGAGTTCAAGTCAAACTGTTCAAGTTAAGTCTCACAAATCGCCCTTATTTTCTGCGCTTTTGCCACGCTTTTGCATAGTTTTCAAGTTTTTTCTTACCTACGAGATGAGATTATTAGTCACAGAGACAAGAATTATATAGATACCTACTGTGTACTTGATTAGGTAGGTATTTTTTTTTCACAAATTGGGTCAGATTATTAACCTTTAATTAAAGTATGGGAGAAGAGAATCGGCCCATAATCATCAGGTAACCAGAAAATGACAAATATTCAATAAATTTTGAACTGATTTGAACATAACATTTAGCAATTTTTGCCCCCTAGCATGATCGAATAGATAGTTTTATTGACACCAACTGTCAAAATCCATTGTCCTTTGACAGTTAAACGTGACAAATCGCTATGTCATATCGAGTTTGGGTAGTCATACTAGGGTTTATTTAAAATCCATAGGTAAAACGACACAGAGAACGACAAAAATCTTCTATAAAGTGGTAATTTAGGTGAAGCAATCAACTCTACCTGCGGACTTCCGATTGACACTATTTTATTTAAGAACATCGTATGTGCAATAACCGATACCAAAGAAACGACGGTTTTGATAAGTGGCGCATCTAGACAGCATACAATGGCGAGACATAAAACTGCCTCCAAACCTGTCCTCGTGGCGGGCTCCGTTAGGTTGTAGGTATAATGTAAGTGACATGAATTAGCTTGTATACATATTTTTTGTATTCAAAAACACAGTGCAGTATATTTAAATTTCTAAAGATAGTAGGTAGTACCTTATCCATCTACCTAATTTTGCATTTATAAACTAGGAAATGTAGACATCTAATAGAAAAATATTTTTTTACTTATATCTATGTCTATGTCTGCTTCAGTCTAATAAATTAATACCAATTTAGATTTTAACATTAAAAGATCGACTAGCTATTCGATTGAGATCCGGATTTCCTAGTTTGATCACCTACTTGGTGAAGATTTTGGGTTATTTGACATTTGTTCTAATTTAGTAACCTATTTACATAATAATCTATTGAGAATTCTAAAAAAAGATTTATTTGTATTTTTTTAAACACAAAGCTCAAATATACTTTGATATGTAATAAAATTTAGTATGATTAGCCGTTAGCCATGTTGTACCTACCTATGTTGCATTGTTTGACCTACTGGAGCGTAGGTCTTATAAGTGCACTACGAAAGGGAAATCACAAATCAAAGATAAAGCGAAGATAGGCTCCGGTGGTGACGCTACGTATGCAGGTACCTAAGTATCTAATTACTAAGCCAAGGTTTCCGAAAAGTTGTGTGTTATTTGGCAGTGAAAGTTTTTATTTATGAAGTTTGCGTCGATTCGCGGGGGGAGGGCGCGGGCGTGGGAACGCACCGATCTGCGGCCCAGACCGAGTGGCGCCACGGGCGTTTGACGCCCACCGGCCGCGCCGCCGAGGGCCACCACACGTCCGACAAACACCATCAGGACTCAGGGGTCATTTGTATGAACATTAAGTAGACCAGAAGTAAGGGTTTTTGATTAGCATGCGGGATGCTAATCAAAAACTTTACTTCTGGTATTGCAGGATAGCTTTGATGCTGTACTCTATCTATACTTATAATAAAACTGTAACAGGTCAAATTCTGTACATTGAAGATATTTTGAAAAAAAAATTTGGAGGGCTCTCTAAAATCGATACTGAAACCAAAACTGTATTTTTTTTAATTTTTGTCTGTCAGTCTGTCTGTCTTTCTGACTGTTTCACGTCCTCTATGGACTCCGAAACTACTGAATGAATTCAAATGAAACTTGGCATGATTTGAGTTCATATTACGAGGAAGGTCAACGTATACTTTTTATCCCGAAATTCAGCACCGTTCCCTTGGGAGAGGGCATGAAAGTCAAAATGTGTATTTGGTTGTTATTCATTAACGCGTAGTCCGATTTCATTCATTTTTTTTTTTGTTAGATTGGAGATACTTTTAAGATTGTCGCGTAAAAATTTCAAGGTCGTCGGTTTTGTAGAAATAAATAAAATAAATAGGTAAATAAGTAGTTCAAATTGTATTATGTTTAAAAATTCTCATCATAGACATCTATTATGAGAATTTTAAACAACATACAGTTTGAGCTTGACCACGAGGTTTTCAAAAACCACACTATCTGTATCTGCTGCTTAGGTGTTCTTTTAATATATCTATTTCAAGCTAGATGGCGCTTCTTATATAAAATTAAATTGTGTCTTGAGTACTTCGATCTTGCTTGAGTGAATATAAAATGATTATTGTTATAAACTCTAACCGGGAGAGCCGGTACTAAATATCTTGATAAAGCTACATTTCTAAATAAATTATTAAAAAAATAAATTACTGACCCCGAGCGTCATTTTCTCTAATATAAAAATGAAGGGGTGACTGACAGACCGACGCCCAGATCAAGCCACTTGACCTAGAGACTTGAAATTTTGTAATTTTTTTACATACCTACTTACATAGATACTTTATACAATCTAACTAAACATCCACTAAGAAAGGATTTTCGGAAGTTCCATTCCTAAAGGGGTGAAATGGGGGTTCAAAATTTGTTAGAAATAAAAAAAAAACACATTCCAACTTGAAACTTCGTGGTGGGAGTACTTCTAAACCCAAAAGGAACGAGAACGGGTACGGGAACGGGGCATGAACGGGTTATGGATATCGTACTAATATTGTAATAATGTGAAAGTAACGGAACATTATCCTACTTATACAACGTGTTACAAAAATACCCCTAATCCCGAATATGGTAGATAGGGACCATCAAACTGAACAACTTTTACCATCGGACCAACTCTGAAATCGTTAAATTTTGGAACACGTTGTATTATAAATGTGAAAGACGGCTTTGTCAAACAGAACGCGTACTTAGCACGCGCTAGAGCGCTAACCTGACGTTGCGCTATAGCGCCGAATTATGTTGTAGGCGCTAGCAGTACGCAGCGCTGGCACTGTGTTTGATATGAAACTATGCACGGCCTACAACACAATTCAGCGCTATAGCGCGACGTCAGGATAGCGCTCTAGCGCGCGCTAAGTACGCGTTCTGTTTGACAAAGCCGTCTTTCACATTTATAATACAACGTGTTATGATTGCACTGCAATTGCAGTGCACGTTCTGTCTGGAGACGGCTGAACGGATTTGGAATAGCACGTAGATAGTTTTACTTTTTATCCTGGTCAATGGTTCCCCCACGCAGACGAAGTTGCGGGCAAAAGCTACCTTTCGCCCGCGACTTCGTCCGCGTGGTCATTTGGAAAATGGTCCCATAGTAAAAGTTGTTCAATTTGATGGTCCCTCATATTCGGCTTTGTAATGCTATTATCCAACAGTTTGTATTTATTTAATTTAAATAAAATCCAAAGATAGTTATGAACACATTTATATTAATGCGTTAAAATTAAAGCTTGCGATGGAAATGGTTTTAATTTAAATTACCCGTAGGAAAAAGTTCCTTAAATTCATATTAATTTCTCGACTATGATCTAGCTACATTTTGCAATATATTTTTTGTAAGAAAGTTAAGAATTAATTAATAGATAGCCAAGTTGATGACTAATAATATGACATCAATAAATACAAACTGTTTGGTAATAGCTAAATACAAACTGGTTGGTATAGCCTTACAAAGGCCTTACGAATATGAGGAACCATCAAACTATATGGAACCATTTTCCAAATGTCCACGCGGACGAAGTCGCGGGCGAAAGCTAGTACAAAATAATAATGAGAAGACCAGCAATAACCTATTATAATTTTCTTCTCGTGGCAAACGTAGATAACCTAAATAATGTTTCGCCAGTAAGCAACATCGATTGCTTTCGGGCTGGCTTCGAGGAGGTTTTGTCGCGTGCAAGCAGTGGGGAAGTATTGGGCAGGATAACAAGTGCTCAATAGCTTGGTTCGCCCCACAGCCACAGGCGCACGCATATGCGTTATTATTGGAGAACCCCCACTTCCGCCTATTCACGCCGCCCGCCGCCTAGAGTTACGTACTATTATGACTATAATCTTAATGTGGTAAGAAAACACACTGGGGATTTTAAGTTCCCAAACCCACATTTTATGCACTCTTTTTAATTTTCAACTGATGCAGTAAGGCCCGAAATTGTCCCAAAAGCTCACATGATTTAGGTATTCCTAGTGTTGTATCGAGTTTGACCAGCAACCAGCGGCGGCGGCGGCGCGGTGGCTTGACAAAGCCTGATACCGCCCGCCCGCCGCCGCCCGCCACCACTTCAGCCTCCGCCGATCGGCTGTGGTTCCAATTTTTTTTAATGTACAACGGAATAGTGCTTGGCCTTCACCTCACCTGATGTTAAGTGACGATAAGGCCGAAGGTGGAGCGCACTACACCCGGAATCCTGATCACTGAGGAATTGTTATCATACCTACCAGCAATTCATATTTATTTACATAAAGCTATAAAGACCTAATCGTTGATACGTTACAATCTTCTTGACTTTGACTACGGGACAGGGTCCCGATCTGAGGCTTCGGCTCTGCTGAACCTACTTCCTCATTTAGCTTGATATTTGGGCATTGGATATTGCTTTTGAATCACTTAATTTATTCTCTCTCATGTCGGCTTTGCCAACACATTTGAGCATAAAAATAAGCTATCCATAAGTAATATACAACATTATTTTTTGTATATTACGAAAGCCGAAACACGGGTCACATATTTTCATTTTCAGAATCAGTATGTAAAAGTAAAAAAAATGATAATGATACCTTAAAAACTCACGAAGTTCAAGCTTTTTGTGTTGTGCGCGCAAGACATTTTAGTAGGGCGTGCATTTTGTAAATATTATTTAGTCAAAATATAACATGATATAAAAAATATTGCATCGATTCTAATACTGATTCTGGACAAATAGTTTTCAGGTTTCGTATATACTAAAAATAACCTTGTATATTCATGAAGTGTCGACAGTTTTAAGTTTTATATTTCGGATAGCTTTCACTCCTTAAAGTTGTCTTTTTCATTTTAAGAGTATTCTATGGGTGAGAGATAGTCTAGGTTGATTGCCACCGTAGGTACCTATCGATAAGGAGGCACCAAATTGATTAGCCGTCAGAAATAATGTGGACACAAAAAATATTTTATCAAGAGACATTTGTCGAAGTTTCTACTTGCCATTGTCCACAACGGTGGAGGACGCGTCACAAATCCGTTTTTTTCGTCAGACGAGTGGGTTGGGTGCGCAAGGAAAGAAATATTAACACTTTCACATGGTTTATGTGTCGATGACCCGCGCTGGAGATAAGCCCACGCACGCCGCCGCTGGTCACGGGTCGCCAAGGGAACATCATGTGTCATCAACCATTGGTAGTTACCTCAAACTACGGGGTGCGATAGAATATTTGAAAAACTAACCCGTGAGGCTCCTGGAAAGGTGCCGAAACATAGGGAAATTAAAAACCGAAATAAATCACATTTATTTTTCAAATAAGTTGCTAAAATCAAAGACTTTTAAGTTGTATACTAATACGCGTTGTATTAAGGCGGTTGTATGACCGAAAGTGGCGCCCTCAGAGGTTTTTATTTAATAAGTTAGTAATAGAAAAAAAAATTAATAATGTTTATCGTGGAGATTTTAGGGCCCATGGTCTAGTATTTTTAGAAGGTATCACTACATGCCCTCGTAGTCATTCGTAGAAGTAGATAGCAAATGTGTCAAAAACGGCCACTTTTAGCAGTTTTTCTATCTACTTCTAGCAGTGACTACTAGGGAATGTAACGATACCGTCTAAAAATACTAGACTGTGGGCCCTAAAATCTCCACGATAAACATTATTAAAATAGAGAGTTTTAACAACAAATAAAACTTACCTATTATTTTTTCATCAATATCCGGAATCCATCTTGAGTCAAGCACCTGTCTTTCTACCGTTTAAGTCAGCCTTTCCGGTTCCTCCCCGATTGTGGCGCCCTCTATTTCGTAATTCGGAACTTACTTGCTTGTGCACCGGGTGATGGTCCGCCATTATAGATCTCATGATGCGCCAGGTAGCACTTACCTGGATTCCGGATATTGATGAAAAAATAATAGGTAAGTTTTATTTGTTGTTAAAACTCTCTATTATTTGTTTTGTATCAATATCCGGAATCCATCTTGAGTGACTTGTTTGTTATCACCTGGTGCAAGAAGCTTAAGACGCTATAATGTGTAAAAAACTGATAAATAAATAAAAGGCCTAAATATCAAATCACAATTTAATCAAAGTATTATTCAACATTTAATAGTACAATCAAGATAATAACGATTTAGCTAACAGGATCAAAATAATTCGATAAAGACACAGATTTATGAGGATCAAGAGAATTAAGATCTAGTAATTCCTTCTGATAGTAATTTTTAAAAGTATGAACCATTTTCCAATTTCCAGTAGAGAGTATTTGATCAATAGGAAAATTTTCTACAAAATTAAGGGACGCCACTGCTGATCTCACAGATCCCGGAGTAGCTTCAATACCACTTTCTTTTAAAAGGGACTTAACCCAACCTCCAATGACTGTTCTGGATGCAGGCTTTATCTCACCTCTAGCAGTTATAAATAAACTTTCAAAATTTTCACGACGTTCTTGAGAAAGTTTTAGTAATTGCTTTATCCAAAATACTGCATCTAGTTTGTGAATAGGATGTTGTTTAAGCCTCCATCCAGACTGCCTATGGTTGGAAGTGTCAGTTTTGGAACCAAAAGCTGGCCACAATAATATACTAGTATTATCAACTATTAAATTTTTATCACCAACACGAAGTAAAGTTAAATCGTGGACTCTACGTCCAGAGTATAATAACAACAATGTAGCAGTGTGTCTTGAGACTTGGTATAGATTACTTTCGTCTAAATCGTACGAACACAAAAAATCTATCAACAATTTAGGATTCCAAATAGGTGGTTTGGCAGGCTTTTCGCGGGCAACAGATATAGCTTTAATCATATGTTTCACAAAGAAGTTTGAAGTTAAGTCAACGCTAGATGTTAAATGTGTAAAGGTGGAAATTACCGACTTATGAACCAAAATTGTTCTATAGGCAAGACCAACATTGCAGTGTAAATGAGCTAAATAACGAGCTACTTGGTCAGCAGTAGGGTATTTGTAATTAATTGAATTAGCCTCACACCAGTTCCTCCATCTGTTCCACGCTGGCCTGTAGGTGTTGATGGTAGATCCTCGCCAGCTCGACATAAGCAGAGCTTGCTCTTCAGCAGTCCACTCTGTCAGCATGTCCTGCCACCCGAAATCAGCCATGCCTCCAGCTGCAGATCCTGTATTTCGGGTGGGTGCCTGCCCGTCCTTGTGTCTATGAGAACTTGTGCTAGGTCTGGAATCAGAAAAGGAGGTTGGAGCGCACGACGTTGAAGATCGGGTCGCCAAAATACCTTGTTCCATTTCGGCGCAATCAGAATGTAATGACCGCTGGATTGGTTCAAATGGCTGAGGACTCTGGGGATGACGTTCGGCGGCGGAAACAGCCACGCTAGCTGGTAGTGCCATTGGTGACGGAAGGCATTGTGGTGTTGTGCCTTCTGGTCGCTCACGTCCATCGATACGTACCTTGGTACCACATGAGCTGTTTTCGAGGCGAATAGGTCTATTTCTGGCGTGCCCCACATCTGGAAAATTTTGATTGTCGCAGTTTCTGTCAGATGCCACTCTGGTTGGGCTTTCCGACGTGACAAGGCGTCCACTTCTGCATTGAACCTGCCCGGAAAATACTGCGCTACTATTTCTATATTCAGTGAGTCTAGAGTCTGAATCAGAAATTGCGTTTGTTCTAGAAGTTTCATTGATTTTGTCCCTCCTTCTTTGTTTATGTAGGACACCACTGTCCGGTTGTCTGTCTGGAGAAGCACTTGAGCATCTTGTAAGCGATAAGCTTGATCCAGTATCGCAGCGAGAACGGCGAACATTTCTTTTTGATTTGCGTGCCACGATTGCTGTTGTGCTGTCCAAGTGCCTTCGATGCTTATGTCGTCGAGCTGCGCGCCCCATCCTATGTCGGATGCGTCTGTCGTCAACAAGTGAGTTATTGCTTTTGGGTGTAAGGGCATACAATTTCCCAACATTTCGCACCACCATTTCATCTCTAGTCGGACTTGTTCTGGAATGATCAACTGACGAAATGGGTAATCTTTGGGCAATTGACGACTGAAGCATTGCAGAGTGCGGCAGTGAAGACGCCCCCGTCTGGTTACGAACGAGGCGAAGTTTAGTCGCCCCATTAAGGTCTGGTATTGTCTGAGGGACCACTTGCCTTTCAAGAGCTGCTGTTGAAGTGCTTTGCGTAGCGATAGGCACTTCCGCTCCGACAGGGACTTTGCGTTGCGTTTTGTGTCCCATGTGATGCCGAGAAACTCGAGGCATTGAGTCGGAGCTAACACAGACTTCTCGTAGTTTATCACCCAACCGAGTGCTTGCATGGTTTTTATTGTGAAAGCTATGTCGTCCTGCAATTGCCGTTTGGACTGATTTGCCAGAAGGAAATCGTCCAAATAAACCACACACCTGATCCCGTGACTCCTCAGGTATTCCGCTATCCAATTGGTGATCACAGCGAATGTCCTCGGTGCCGATGAAAGGCCGAACGGTAAGCATGTCATTTGCAGCAGTTGGTGTCGATGTGGATCGCGGTGATAGTTCAGCCTCAGGAATCTGCGATGCTGCTGAGCAATCGGCACGTGAAAATAAGCTTGACTTAGATCTAGTTTCGCCATCCAGTCCTGATCCTGCAAAAACTCTGGTATCCGGAAATGACTGAAGAGTTGAAAGGGCTTTGCCAGTACAAACCGATTCAGCTGCTTGAGGTTGAAGATAGGCCGAAACGTCCCATCTGGCTTGGAAACCAGAAAGAATATTGACAGGTAGCTGGGACTCTGCTCCGCTTCTTCTAGGATACCTGCTTCTATCATGGATTGAATCTGTACAGACATGTGGCAAGACGATTTGGTTCTGTAAGATTTCATGACTGTTAGGCTCGGAAATATTAGTGGCGGCTTCAGTATAAAAGGTATGCGTACACCGTTTAGTAGTTGACAAATTTCTTTCGGTGCCCCTAAATTGCTCCAAACATACTGAAATTGTTTCAGACAGCCGCCTCGAAAGTGACTCGAGTCATTCACGACGTTTACCTTTAAAAGTGGATCGCCCTTGCTGCTTTTTAACCTTTTGTCCGTCACGGTTGTTAAAGGAACTAGTCCTTGATTGGTGGCGAGGCGCGTGGCGAGGCGCGTGCTTGCCTCTTTTTGAGGTAGGCTCCCGACGAAAAAATTTATCATCGTACTGTTTATTAGTCGAGGGTCTTGGATTTTGATAAACCGTATCTTTCGTTTCAGCTTTAGCCGTTGGATTTCGCAATGAGGATAACTTTTCGGGCCCCCCAATTTTTTGAAGGTAATCTCGAAGCAAATTTTCATCAAAAAGTGATCCCGAACTAGGTGGAATTTTAAACAAGACATCACGATGGTACCCCTCAGAAATATGCCGTAATAAGGTGTCTCGACGTGTAGTGACGAGATCCGCTCGCCTTCCACAAACTATTTGCAACAAATCATCCGTTACCTTACTGTATGCAGAATCTTTAGAAAACGTGGTTTGTATTTTTTCAAATAATGAACTAGGCATTAACGCCTCTTTGCAACCGTATGCCCAGTCGACAAGAGTTTGTAATGACTTTTGCAATTCTTCTTTCTGGGTAAGCAAGGCATTAGTCAATCCAGCAAACGATCGCTCTAATAAATATGAACGTGAATCATCTTTCAACATTGCGCCCTCAAAACGCTTTAGTTCGTCATTAACATTTAGTTCTACAAAACCGGGGGTAGTTAAATATTTTTTCTGAGCATCGGTAAAACGAATAGCGTACCAATCATTACAATTGAAACGTTGTAATTCAACCAATTTCTTCAAATAATCTTCGTTTGATTTGGCATAAACGGGATCTTTTACTGTAGTACTTACTTCAGATAAAATGTTAAGCTTAGTAGTGCTTTCTGACTCAGGACGTCGTAAATTTAACTCATTTGAAGTAACTGTTGAATTTCCAATGTTCGTGTTCGAGTTTTTATTTTCTAAATTCGCGGTTATAAGATTCGTCAAAAGCGAGACTTGTTGCGACAGGTATTCAAAGTGTGCATAACTTACAGTTTGAGAATCTTTCCTTGCCTTACTTTTCGGAGGGCTCGAGCTTTCGCTCGCAGACGAGTCGTTATCATCGCTGCTAGAACACGGTGATGGCGAGCGCACACGTTTCCGCGAATTCGAATTTTCATTTACACTTTCTGAAACTCTTTTTTCACTTTCCTTAACCTGGTTCTCCATTATAACGGAGAGGAAACCGACTTAAAATACTTAAAATCACTTTTTCGCGATAGTAGATAAATAAGTTGACTGACTTATTGCACGGCGCGAAAAACGACGCTATAATGGCGGACCATCACCCGGTGCACAAGCAAGTAAGTTCCGAATTACGAAATAGAGGGCGCCACAATCGGGGAGGAACCGGAAAGGCTGACTTAAACGGTAGAAAGACAGGTGCTTGACTCAAGATGGATTCCGGATATTGATACAAAACAAATAATTGTGTATTAGAATTATAATATTAAATAAAATTCACAGCGGTGCCACTTTCGCTCAGGGTACCACCTTAATCCGTAAAAGTTAGATCACGGTCGTATTGGTGGTTATTTTTTTTTAATTTAGGACTAATAATTTACAAATAAAACGTATTATTGCAAAACTTAGCTGCCAGTTTTCATCAAAGTACATTTTTGTTTTTAATTATGTCCTTCTCTTACGCGATTATGCAAAATAATATGACAAATATTAGAAAACTGATTATAAGTACATATAATTATGCTATTTTCAATAATAATTATGTTTATTGAACTAGAACTTGAATCTAATATAACAAATATATCAAATAATATAAAAAATATCTAATAAATATAAGTATTCTGAACATACGCACAGCACGCAGTATTATAACAGTGGCGCGTTGATGTCTTTTGCAGGAAACATGTTATATCGTAAGTTGCATTGCAACTCGCGGACGTTAAATTTCGTTATGACTTCCCGTAGTGAAGGCCGATGATGATTTTGTTATCAAGTTTACTTTTCTATCACAATTAACTATTTTGGAACAGTATAAGCTTAAATGATCTAAATCCAACCTATCCGAGCATACAAAATAAACCACTTGGAACTCAGAAAAAGCTGTTGTTTCTTTTTCAGAAGTTTTGGTAGGTAGGTACTCTAATAACTAATGTATCTCTAGACTCAAATTTAAGGGATGAATATAAAATAGGCTAGTAGATTGAAAAAATTAAATACTTCATATCAGGAAAGTATCGCATTATTGTTATTTTTGTTATTTATAGTTAGTAAGTAGGCACATTATAGGTATTTTAGTAGTTTTATGGGGTATGATTTATTTTTAAGGTTTCACTAATAAAAAGTCTTCTTTTTAGGTAGGTATACCCAAAAGATGAGGTAGTATTAGTAGTAGTGCCTAAATTGGCCACTTTTAGCTCTTTTGCCTACTACTACTACAATGGACTTTATTTTACTGAGGTTATTGTTTGTAAATAAACTATAGAACCTGAGCTTCAATTTGTACACGTGAATTTTCGATACATAATGTACTTCGCGAGATAGCAAGCAGTAAATTTAATTAAAGTGAGGGCGGCACTTTCAGGTAATCGGGGGCCTTAATATAAGTACTAAATTATACTATAGGTAGGTATATACTTATTGTTAGCAGTATATAGTCCTGGCTACACCGCAAATCGTGAAAAATTTATAATAAAAATCAAAAACTCAGAAAGTAGGTAATAAATTTGTCTCTGTTGAAGATTTAATCGTAAACTACATGTTACAGTACTGAAACCCATCAAATATGAGTAAGTATAGGTATAACAAAATTATCACAATGATCACAACACAATTGCAAGAGAAAATGTCCACTATGTTATTCAGTACCATACGTAACTACGAATGGGGTTTACTGCTGCGATTGTTCTCTTGCTGAATCCCAATGAATCGATGTCCACTTACACTGCACAAATAACAACCTACTGGCTTCGAAATACACATATTTAACCGGAACAAAACACATTTCAATGGGTGATTGATAACCAGTAGGTATTTTGTTTTAACTGAAAAACTTCTGGCAGGATTCGAACCCGCTTCGCTTTACTGACACCACTGTGTTACGTTTTAAAAATCACACTCAGAATTCCATTGTAGGGTATGTATATCCTTTTTCAAGAATTACTGAACTGTTATTTAAACATAATTTTTTACTACAAAAATATGAAATTAGCTCGCTACCACATTTTTTTGCGTGTATCAGGGTTGAAACATGGATTAAAATCCACTACCTACTACAAAAAACAAAACAATAATAATGTAACTTACCGAATCCATTGTGGTCGATCATCAGCGGCGATTATTTAAAGTTGGATAGCGCGTGCTCTCGCGCAGGCCGGTACCGCGCGGCTCACACAACGTCCGCGGAGCGTCTGTCATAGCTCACGGCCCACCTGACCGCTTGTCTCGTCATCGCCATACCACACCATACACTACACCATACCACGATACCCTTAGCCAACCACCAAAACTTAAAACTTTGCACGAAATTAGTCGGTTGACTTTCAATATAAGAGCCATTTAAAATCTTGGTCTGTTGAGGGATAATGAAAATGAATGATGCTAAATTTTGTGAGTTCGGCCGATTTTTTTTCTTAGATACCTACCTATTAATTATGGGTCAGTTTAGAGATAGTTGCCTACCTATCAAAGTGGTTAGCAGAACAGGTAAACTAAAACTAGTCACTTTTGTAAATCAGTTGATGAACGTAGGTAATGAATTAGTGGCAATTTGGCAATAACTACTTGGGAGGCTTAAATAAGGTAAGTATGAAGTTATAAAAAGTAAAACCATCGTTGAACACTTAGAAGAGTTTTATGTCAAGAATGGGGAATGTCCGAAAAAAATCAAATTGGCTGAATATTTTCTCATAGTTAGGATAAGCTCCCTTAGTAATAGAAAAAAATTCAGAATTTTCGGTTGCGTGAAAAAATAAAAAATAAAATTAAAGTCTCTTCGACTTCACAAATAATATAGGAAAGTAACAGCAGAATGGAGATTATACCTTTGCCATCACCTGCCACAACCACAACATGGTATAAAAAAAATATGTCAAAACAAATTGCCAAAACTTTTTTTTAATTCTTGTTGTCATAGTGACAGGTGTTGGCAAAGGTATAATTTCCATTCTGCTGTTACTTTCCTACATTTGTGAAGTCGAAGAGACTTTAATTTTTTTTAATTTTTCACGCAACTGAAAATTCTGAATTTTTTTTCTATTACTAAGGGAGCTTATCCTACCTATGAAAAATATTCAGCCAATTTGATTTTTTTCGGTCATTCCGCATTAAGTTAGCATACTTCGACCTACATGTACATAATTTCCGATAAAGTTTCGCAGACTGCTACGTAGCGCCTGTTTTTTTTTTTCAATTTATTTAGGATAACAAACAACTGAACAAGGAAATTACATACACATAGCACATTAATCGGTTCTTTGAGTATTTGTACAGTCAACACCGTTATCCACAAATATCTGCATAAAGTAATTGCTAATCTAGTCTGCATGAAGTAAAAATCTGTTGTATGTTAATTAATACCTACATGAAAAGTAAGCAATTTTACGCATTACTTATTTATTACTAATATAATTAGGTACAGTCAATGGAGGATACTTGAGACTACAGTATTACTTAGGACATTTCGAATGATAATTTTTACCCGACTGCAAGAGGGTTATGTTTTTCGCGCGTATCTTGTATGTTTGTATGTAATATTCTTTATTACCTCATATCTTTTAAACGGCTGAACGGATTTCCATGATTAACATATCGTTAGATTTGTCTTGCCAACCCAAGTGTTCTTAAGAAAGTGGCGTTACAAGAAAAACCAACATGGCGGCTGCACGGTGCTATTATACGTAGTGGAAAAATTTTTTTTTTAGAATACTGCAATATGGGTGTCAAATTAAAGGTCTCATTAAAAGGATTTCAAAAAGGTATATCATGATTGTAATAAATAATAACTAAAAAGAAATAAATAAAAAAATAAATTTAAAAAAATTAAAAACCCTCCTGCATAAAAAGTCAAGTCAACTGAAAAGATGGAAACAAGATTAAATATTAAAGGCTACATTATAACATGCAGTCGGAGGCATATAACTCAAATCATTAATAATGTCACTTTCTTTATGCATGCCTCCGACTGCATGTTATAATGTTGCCTTTAATATTTAATCTTGTTTCCATCTTTTCAGTTGACTTGACTTTTTATGCAGGAGGGTTTTTAATTTTTTAACTAATTATTATAGCAACATTTACATAGTGCTGGAGCAGAGAAGTTGCTGTCAACATCACGGAAGAGATAAAGTTTTAACAGGGTAGGGTAGGTACGTAAAACGTTAATATTTTTCGTGTCCTAAGTAATACTGTACTCTCAAGTATCCCCCATTGACGGTACTAATAAATAAGTTATGCCTAAATTTATGCGGTTCCCTAAGAGCACAGATGCTCTAAGAACCTAAGACGTTTAAAATTTTTTGGTTTATATTAAGAACAATTTATTAATCCTACATATTTACAAAAATTTAGCAAAGCAATTACCTATAGGTGATAGACTGATAAATCATCACTAATGTTATTTATCGACTGATTATGAATTGAATTCAATTTCAATGATTTCTAATTAGAAAGAAAAAATATTGGTAGGTAGCCATAACCACCAACAGAGTCTGAGATTAAAATCTACTTCCAAATTAAAATAAAAAAGGTTTGCAGAACTTGTACACAATTAGGTACCGAGTACTTAGAACATTTTAGAACCATTCTAGGTTCCTAATTATGAATCTATCACAAGTATCACACAAGTAAAGTAAGGTGAAATTTGCTCCAAAGTGATTTAAATATGCCTATCACATATTAGCCAGAGCCATAAACGACACTCGGCGAGTCGAGTGAAACGTTATTTTAATATAAACTATCAGTTGATTTGTCCGTGTTATAAAACTTCCTACTTGTGCAACAATGCCTTTTGGACCCTTGTTGTTTCACTGTATGACATAATATCATCGACTTGAGAGAAAAAATTCTGAATCGGTAATACGATTCAAACTTTACTAATCTGCGATGTCTTATTCGGGATTCTAAGTTCAGGACATATTACGGACAAGTTTAACAAATATTTGAGAAGGATAATTATCCATTTTCCATAGAGAAACTGACGCATTTTAGAGTTCCTTACCTCAAACAACGGAACCCTAATCGGATCAGCTTCGTGTGTGGTTAAATACATACATTTGTTGATTACACTAACAAAACCAGACGAAGCGCTCATGGCGGAACTTGACAGACTGATCGTACTCGATCACGTTTGTTAAGCAACGCTCGGTCTGGTCAGGTGTCGGATTGGTGACCGTTAAGTGGCATTACAATTGAGCGCTTCGGAGGGCACGCTATACCGTCGGTCCCGGCTGTTCAGGGTTGGAAAAATCATGACTTTTTACAAAAAATCAAAAATCACAGATTTTTAAAGGCTTAACCTTTAAAATCCACCTAAAATAGTGTGTGCAACCACAACGCGCTTTTTGTTTTACTTGACACTTTAATTTGGAAGAAATACGAGTAAAGATCAATGAAATAGTTTAAAATGCCTGGTGGAAGATATAAGGACGGATAATTTGGCAATTTCTTTTAGGAAAAAATCAGTATTATGTATCTAACACAAAGGAAATTTTAACTTATATTTGTATGTGTCTATCCATTATCTAAAATTTTATTTTTATTTTTTTACACAATTATGAAAGAAAAAAGCAATTTGATTTAATCAATGATTTTTATTCAAAAAATCACTTGATTTAAATCGTTATTTAAATCATGATTTAAATCAAAGTGATTTAATCATGCCAACCCTGCGGCTGTTGTCATCTGATAACAGTCGTTAAGCCAAGGGTGTTTGAGTTTATCAAGCCGCCTTCCAGGCGGCTTGATAAACTCAAACACCAGAGATGGCCATTAATCATTCGATAAGAAGAAGACTAACAAAACCCAGGATAGATGCCTCTGCCTCTCCTGTCGGGCCTGGATCACAAATGACCGTTGCGCGTTGACCATTCTTCATTGATGGTTTCATTTGTGTACCTATCATACTAACTGGTGAGTGGTGACTGTACCTGGCGAGGTCCGCTTCCATCTGCGTGTATTTGTCGATGGTACAGATGCCGGCATATAAATTGGCAAGAGAAAGATGAGACAAAAGATGCGCAGTAGCCATAAACACTAAGTTTATGGCTACTGCGCATCTTTTGTCTCACCTTTTTCTTGCCAATATAAATGCCGGGCAGTATAATATGTGCATATGCAACACACAAACATTGCAAATTGAATAAAATTAGTAAAAAAGGGTTTACATACTCTTCCTGTTGGACTGAACCCATGTCACTCACTACGCAAGCCTGCAAGCAGAGCGTGTCGGCGCAAGAACTCTACCACCAAGGCCACAAAATGACAATTTATTTTGTGATTTGTCGAAATCAGGAATCGAACCTGGAAGCCTTCAAAGAGATGGCTTGGCCAGTTAACGTGATGGATGCTTTGATGACTTATTCTGTTCGTCTGGGACTAGGGCACTAGTCTTACGTGACTTCGCTTTGCGAAGGGGCGCCAGCAACGGCGATACAGAGGCGAGCGGGTTTTAATAGATTCGGCGTGTGATTTAGTAGGTAATGTTTCGTCAGCAAGATGAAGAGATAATTCCCTCATCACGTCACGCTGAAGCCGGTCGCTTTTCCGCGTGGCCAGGTAACTGATAGTGACCTAGATCAACAGAGTTCGTCAAAACATCCGTCAGCATCTGTGGACGTCGTCGTGCAGTTGACAAAGATCTAATATATAAAATCGTTAAACCAGAACGAGACAAAAAGCGAGATGGCGCTCTACGAAACTTTCTTGACACGTTTCTTTTAAACGGCACAATATTTCTCGGGAATTTGTGTGTAATTCGATTCCTTGATGTCGGGAATCGCGAAAAACCCAAGAAAATATGACATTGGGTGTATAAATTTTGAATTATAAGCAATATAAAATCGCAAATTTTCGTAATAATATAAGTAATATTATTTTCACAGGGTTGCTTAGTTACGATTTCTCTGATTGTCATCTCAATTGTCATGTGATTATCATTAGAGCATGCAACATTATTATTTTAATAATATAAAATATGATAGGGAAATCACGTGTTTATTTAGTCGATTAAATACATATTGCCATCAGTTTCAATTAAAATTTAATAATTTCAATTGTGTATAAGTACGATAAGAAGTTACGATGCGCAAATTATCGGCGAAAGCGCTATGAACTGTTTCGGCAAGGTTTCGCGAGTTTCTGCGTCCAAATGGGGAATTTGATTCCGTTCGCTCAGAATTTATACCAAGGAAGCTGCAAGGGAGTCTGTGCTATGCTACGCTGCAGCCGTATGGTACCGATGCTCCTCAGTTTTTATTGTAAAGAGAGCTTAGCTCAGTACACAGAGAACGGCGCTTATTTTATTGACGAAAGCTTATAGGACGTGTAGTTCCACAGCGTTACCTGTGCTTGCTAAAGTTTTCCTTGCTGAACTTGAGATTTTTCGGGCGGGACCATTTGCGGAGGATGAGGAGGGGAGCCTCCTGGCTCCCAGGGAGTGCCGAGAACTAAGCAGATCCATTAAAGAGGAAACCGTCGGTCTTTGGCAGGAACGATGGGACTAGAGCGAAGGCGGATGCGAACTCTATATAGGTAGATTCATTCTCGATATCGCAATGAGGCTCTCCGGAGATTGAACTAGATTCCATCGTCTCTCAACTACTGACCGGACATGGGTGTATCAGGCAGTGACTTCGGAAGTGTGACACCGGAATAGCCAAGCTAGCCAAGATCACGCACTGTGAGATTGACCAATACAGAAACTGGACCCGTTAATAACCGGAACCCCATCCATATGTTGCCGTGAAAACTGGAAAGCACTGCACGAGTTCGCGCGCATCTGGTACACCATCAGAAGATGGTTTGAATAAGTCTGAATTCCGTCTGACGCGAAGTGCCGTTTTGTGGAGCCTAGATCCAGATAGGGGAGAGTTAAGAGATAGCCAAAAAGAAAGGACAGAAACAGAATTTGTATGGGGAGTCAAAAAAGTGCAAACGGGGAAAGCACTCTCCTGAGATTTGGTCCGTATACACTGAGAAGGTGGGAAGGACCATGGGTTGGTGGAGAATTGCGTCTATGGTAGAGGTCATGTACTGTAAGACCTAAACTGTTCATTTTCTGTAAACTAATTGTTTACAATTTGTAAATACTATGTCACTTATTCTGTAACTAATCTGTACATAATTTATTATGTAAATAACAATATATGCATTTAAATCTTTTCAGAGCATAAACAGTTTAACAATTATTTATTTATTTTTTTTAGTTAGGTAACAAACTCATATAAAATCATTTTTAAATTAATATTTGGAAAGAAACAGACCTTATAGTACCATAACTTGATACAAACAATATAATAATTGTGCAAGATTGTATCAAATGCTATTATCTTTAACAAAGTACCTTACCTACCGATAAAGATGAGATAAGTAATACAAAAATACAAAAAACAGAGACAATTTCATCTACGACTATTACAATATAGTCTTAACTATTTTTTTATGTTTATTTTATCTTGAATAACAGTTCACCCACTTTTTTCTTAAACAAGTTTCATGAATTAGCAAAGATGTCGACTCCATTCAATAGTTGGTTATAGAGATCGCAAGATCGTCTGAAAAAGGCATTTCTAGCATAATTAGTGTGACATGAAGGTACATGAAAAGATTATTTTGAACGTGAGGATATACGAGGTACTCTGAGTTTAACTTTTTGTAGTAATTGAATGAGCATCAGCAATCAGCTGAATGAGCTGAATCTATATGATTATTTATGTAGGTAGATTACAAATTTACAGATGATTACAAATTTAGTACTTATCATCACTGTGGTTTTGAAATAATAAATTGTTTGTCACAGTAAGTATAGTTTCGTCCACGCGGGCGGAGCCGCGGGCAGTCTCTAGTATAGAATAATTGACAGATGTCTTACAATTTGTAACATATCAAAAAAATTGCTATGGCAAAGTACTTACTAAAGTGCTAAGCGACTTTCATTGCGGTCCCTAGAAGTGGATTAAAACCAATGTTTTATATGTTGTTAAAAATTTAAATTTTACAGGTAGTAGTAAGTTTCCAATTTGTAAACACCTGGCACCTGCCTGGATCTAATAAAAGCATTGTTTTTAATTTTAGTTAGAAAAATTGTGTGGGGTCTTTTTAAATAAAAGATAATGTTAATGGTTTGTTTTTAATTTATTTGATATACAGGTCATGAATACATCTAAAGGGTCTACTTCTGTACTGTCATTTATCTGTTTCTTGCCATATTCATCCACAAGTTTCATGTGTTGCTCCAAATTCTCAACATCATTGGTTTCAGAATCAAAATATTTGTCCTCCTCATCTTGAGAAAGTTGTTGTAAATCATCATACTGTTCATCGTTGTCAATACTTTCATAATCAACATCATCCCTTCCTTCCATAAAACTACTACACATTTCTTGAAGGAACTCCTCTCGCAATAATCTACGCTCAGGAGCACTAATAGTGGTTTGTTTTCTGACTTCAGGTTTGTGACTAGGCCTTGTATCAATTTTATCAAAATCTCCCCATTGTTTCTTAGAACATTCTTCGCCAAATTCACCCCACTGTTTATTAACTTTTACCTGGCCTTCTTTTTCAGTCAATGTTTTATCATCATCTACAGTCTCATTCGAGACCATTTCAGTTTCTGCAAGAATTTGCTCATTTTTTGTTTCTCTCATTTGATTGTGATCAACCGTTTCTAAAATTAGATTAAGTAATGTCAAGTTTTCTCTATCAGCTCCATCACGCTCTTTTATTTCTTCCTCGGTGAGGTATTGGCCCACTAACTGTTCGTAGAGCAGTGGATTTCGAGACATCATTTCTTTATCAGTAAAATAATCTGTTTCATCTTTAAGTTTTTGTAAGGCTTTATATCTTCTATTTCTTATTCTTTTATGTTTGCTAGCTTCAGAATGATACACTCTCAAATCTTTAAGACAACCTTCATAATTATGTTCCCTATTATAAGGCTTTATTTTCTCAAAATATTCCAAATGGTTTGGAGCCAAATACTTCCCAAATTGCAATAGAAAATCAGTTGGTGATTTGTTGAATAGCTCGCAGGCCATTTGAATCTTTTCGCTTGTCCTTACCTCAACTTCGTCTTTATGTGCATTTTTGAACGATATTTTTGCACACCTAACCAAGTAATCAATAATATCGTGGATCGGGTCAATTTCATCTGCTTGATCCTCTTCATTTTCAGTTTTATATTGAATATTATCACAATCCATTTTTTGTCAATGAAAGTGGAATCTAAATAACATTTGATGCTTTGAAACGTCGGAGAATAAAGGGATTTATAATGGCAACTCTCTTTGCAGAGATCACAACATTCACAAGACAACCAAACCAACAATTTATTTCACAGATTTTCTTAATTCGCACATTAATTATTAAAATAAAATCTACTCGATTGCTTGAATAATATTGGAAGCAAAGAAAGAGAATTTAATTAATCAAAATAAAGTACAAGTAAACAAACGCGGCGGACAGCAGAAAAGTTCAGAAAATAAGAAGTTTACTTGACATTGACAATCTTCTTGGCAAAAAACCACAGAAAAGAAAACACGTTTGGGTGCATTCCAGTACTTCATGGCGACCGATGACTCGGCGATTAGTTTTCTGGAAAGCACAGGTGGATTCCAGCAGATCAATCGCTAAGTCAAATCACAATAACCGTGGAAATGGAAAGTAATATTTTGCTTTTATTAATGTTCAATTTTATTTTTTAAAAATTGTAATTTAAATTCTACTTTCCATGGTTAAAGAGCGCGATGACGACAGCCCCGTGTGACGTCACTGATGGCATCATAACATCCGCCATCTAGCGCTTACGCCACCCACTCATGCTCCGAACTAAATCACTGTGAGCGTCCTGTCAAACCCTCGCTCCCACTAGTACACCCGGCTAGTCAAAACCAAGACTTGTTTGTTTTGTTTACCTCAGGTGCATTTGTATTAAAATTAGAATTTATGATAGCTTTTCAATAGAATATGAATGTAAGATTCTTGCAGGTACTATCAATGATATTAGAATTTTTTAAAAGAGATAGATAGGTTACTTGCGCCTTCACACTGGCAGCTGAAATCTAAGCTAATTAGCACACCCTGAGCGTAGTCTCACGAAAGCATTGACATTTTGAGTTGTTCCCGAGAAACTTAATTTTAATGCCATCCTGTGTAATGTGAATGTGAAACAGTAGAAATTACACAAGTAAGCTTTCAATAATTCTAAGGATCACATTTCATGCGCGTGTTTTATATTTAAGCTGATTTTCGTTCATTCTTGTAGATTAGAAATACAAAATGTCAGTAAAATTTATCCTAAAAATGTCTGTCTTCTCTTATATAAAAGTGAAGGGGTGACTGACATATCAACGCCCAGCCCAAACCACTGGACCTAGAGACTTGAAATTTTGTACATAGATACTTTATACAGTGTAGGCATCCACTAAGAAGGGATTTTTGAAAATTCCACCCCTGAGGGGGTGAAATGGGGTTCAAAGTTTGTATGGAAAAAAATATTAAATAGACATTTCGACTTGAAACTTCTTAGAAGTACTTCTTACAACAAATAAGCAAACACGTGTTTCGTTGTTTCCGAAAATCAACCCTTTAGGGGGTAAAAATTGCTAAATTTATAATTTAGGCTTCTGGATAGAAATCTAACGCAACGTATATTGTTATTATTAGTATTTTAACCTCTATGGGAATTAAATGAGGATGAAATGGGGTAAATAAACCTAAAAACAGATATGGATGTCGTCATTGGGGTTTTCTGGTGTGACGATTGCAAAAATGACATTTATTTTGGAGTCCAACACGGTGGACATGATTTAACCCCTAAAGGGGTGAAAATGGAGTTCAAATTATGTATGGAAAAAGAATATAAATTGACATTACAACATTAAATTTCGTAGGGCACTTCTAAAAATAAATAGACCAATATATGTTTAGTTATTTTGAAAATCAACCCGTAAGAGGGTAAATGGGGTAAGTATACATAAATCAATATGGATGTCGTTCTTGAGGTTTTATGGGATGGTGATTGCAAAAATGACATTTATTTTGAAGTCCAACATGGTGGACATGATTTAACCACTAAAGGGGGAAAAAGGAGTTCGTATTGAAAAAAAAATATAAATTGACATTACAACTTTAAAATTTGGAGGGAGAGGGTGAGATTATTGTAATAGAATAGCTTTTGCCCGCCAACCAAGCGAGAAGCCTCGTGCGAGGCCCGCCACACGCAGCAAACGTCTTGCCTCGCGAGGCAGCGCGCTTTGTGGGAACTCACCTAATCGCGTAAAAACGGCTGGTCGGATCCTGGAATCCTGGTTGAAGGTTCCCTAATGATTTTCTCTAATATCCACGCGGACGAAGTCGCGGGCAAAAGCTAGTAGATTATAAATGTATAGAACGGAACGAGGCTACGACAGTGCTCAAGCATTCGCTCCCATTTACCAAGAGAAGAATAATTTATAAATAAAAATTAAATTAAATTATATTAATTATAAAAAAAATATTTTAAGTAAATAAAAGAAATTAAAAATAAAAGACACAAAAGAAATAAACTGTATGTATTTAAGGGTAATTAGATGTAAACCTCTATACTACCTACAAATCGCATTTCTTAACCGATACTAATAAAATTAGGCTAAAGTGGAGTGCCAGTTTACTCGTTTCAAAATTGCTAGTGGTGAATTGGCACTATCTAGTTCCAAAACTAACAAAGCTTGTAATATGGGTGCTTTTACTACCTATATACTTATTATACTTAGATGTAACACCCAGATCCGATCGAGGAAATTAAAATTTATTCTTCTTCTTGCGAGGTCTACAGTTCATAGAGCCACTAGTTTTATCGCTTGAAGTAAAAGGATTCATTATTTTATTCAGACATCATCATTGTAAGTACCTAACTCATAGGAATCAACCTATCTAAATGTCTCTTCTGTGAACTATTTAACGACATTCTATGATTAGTAATGACATTCGGTTGCGGACAATTTTTGAAGTCGCATGGTACTGACATAACATATCTTTTTAATTCTATGGTACTATACATATACAATTTATCCACCTATTCATAAATTACAAATGCAAGAAAAATCTGTCAAGGACTAGTCCTTGGTCCTTGACAGATTTTTCTTGGCAGCTGCCATTGCAATCTCTTTAAAGCAACTATTAACTTAATTAATCACAACAAAACTTCAAACAAATATTAGTTCGGCAGCCCCGACGGATTTTTCTTACATTAAAATTTGTAATTTATGAATAGGTGGACTAAATTAAGATTAACAATTTTTATGGACACTATAATAAAAAGGTTGGAATTTGAGGTTCACGGGCATTCCGAATCATTGACAGGTCCCAACTATCATGAGCGCGATATCTGAATCCGTTCGCTACGCCTCACGCCTGTTACTTATCGCTGTTTTTCAGCAGCGCTAAAAATTGATTTAAGTAGAATCGGAATGCACCCTTTATATTATACTATACACACTGTAGTGTGTGATAGATAAGGGTGGTCGTTATAACAGATAACGAGTATATTATAACGATATAAAATATACCCATAACACCTAATATAAATTATATTATTTTTCTGCTACTAATATTTTATGATGAGTCAAGCGCCATCTAGGAGAATGGAAGGAAAGAAATAAATAAAGCATGCTCTCAGCATTGATTTGAGCTTGCTTTCGCAGCTTCGCTCGCTTCTTGCTCTGCTTTTCCTTTCCTTGTATGGCGATTAGCGACATCTAGTTTTGCAATTAAAATTTTTATTTTTTTTTATTTATTTTTTATTTATTAAGGAAACAAACGGTCATACATAATACAATTATTTTGCAATGTTATATGGATCCAAAAAAAAGACCTATAGTTCCATTAAAGTATACAAAAAAAAGTAGTTACAACAAAACCTTTAACAATAATCAATCCACGGCGAAATAAATCACACTTAAGGTGTGTTATAAATATATATTAAATGAGTTAATAGTACTAAAGTAATAGTAGGTAGGAAATTAATACATAACAACATTATAGGCATGTTAAATTGTTTGTTTACAAACAAAACTTCCGAAAAAATGGTAATAATGGTACAGACAACGGCACGCTAAGGTCGCTAAGCCACCACAACAGCGTATTAAGTTCCAAACAATATTCGACCATAATATAATGCCAAGATATTAATTCAAAAACAATTTGCAATTTTTATAAGTTCTGTGCTGCTAGCCTAAGAAAGTAGATACAGAATGATGGCTGGTAACAACAAATGCCAAATAATTATTGGTTGGTTTGACTCGGATTTAGCTGTCATTTAATAAGTTCCAATTTCTATTTACCTAAATGTTTTTTTCAGAGATCTAATTGTACAACAAAATATATCCACGTCCTTTAAAAGTTCACATTTGTTGTAAAGTTTACAAGCACGTTTTGTAAACATATTAGCAACATAGTTAGTTCTACTTGGTGTAATGTGAAATAAGTCTTTTTTACGACAATTGCGCTCACGCCCGCGCGGCACCCTGAAGTTAATCCTACCAAGCAGTGAGGGGACATCGAACAAACTGTATATAATTTTGTATAACAAAACCGAATCAATGCAGTCGCGTCTATTCTGAAGATGTTGCATTTGGTTGCGCTTCAACGAATCGTCATAATTGTCAGAATTATATCTGGAACCACTACCGGTACGGTAATCTAGTGCCTTAACAAATTTTTTTTGAACCTTTTCAATTCTATTAATATGTATAGCGTAAAGTGGTTTCCAGACCGCAGAGGCAAATTCAAGGCGGCTTCTTACAAAGCTGTTATATAGTATTTTATATGTCAGAGGGTTCTTAAATGGTTTACCAATGCGCAACAGGAAGCCGAGTTGTTTGTACGACTTGCTAATAATGGAATCAATGTGGGGTATGAAGGTCAATTCAGAGTCCATAATAACTCCGAGATCCCGAATTTGGGTCACTCTATTAAGAACAGTATCACTAATTTTGTAGTCGTAAGATATTGTCTGCTTTTTTTTGTGAAACTTATAACATGACATTTGTCCAAATTTAAAGATAATTTATTTTCATTACAAAAGGTTTCAAAATTTCTTAAATCAGCCTGTAACAAATCACAGTCGCCAATATGACGAATTACCCGGAAAATTTTGGTATCATCGGCATAAAGAAGAACTTTTGAATTAACAATTGATTTAGACACATTATTTATATAAATATTAAAGAGTAATGGACCCAAATGTGATCCCTGCGGGACTCCCGAAGTAACAGGTTTATAATTTGATATAAATCCAGCAAGTACAACAGCCTGACTCCTATTCTCGACATATGACTTTATCCAGCGAAACAGATCGCCGTGTATTCCGAAGTGCCACAGCTTTTGTAATAGTGTATAATGACAAATTTTGTCAAACGCCTTGGCAAAATCGGCATAAGTAGCGTCTACCTGACACGAATCGCCCATGGCATTAAGAATGTTTTCAGTGAAAGTCAGTAAATTAGAGTCAACGCAGCGACCCCGAAAGAAACCATGCTGTTCATCGATAATATGATTACGAACCACCTCAAATAGTTGATCAGTGACAATTTTCTCGAGAATTTTAGGGAACTGACTTAACTTGGATATAGGCCGGTATTTCTCAATATCCTGACTTACTTGGCCCTTTGGAATGGGAGTGATCCACGCTTGTTTCCATTTATCAGGAACACAGCCCTCAGCGAATGATTTGATAAATAGTAAAGTGATAGGTGGAGCTAAAGTGGCTGAACATTTTTTTATGAAAATGGGATGTATGTCGTCAGGCCCCGAACTCTTATTGACGTCAATAGAGTTTAAATATTTCAAAACAATTTTCTCATTGATTTCAATTGAATGAATATCAATTACAGAATTACTAGGGGGTTCCAATGAGTCAACGTTAAATGAATCGAGCTCCGACTTTTCAAAGACAGAATGAAAATGATCGTTAAATAAATTACATATCTCATTACCCTCAGAAGAGACAGAGTCTTTATACTTCATAGTTTGTGGAAGGCCCTTATTTGATTTTAATGATTTTATGTAAGTCCAGAAATGTTTCGCGTTAGATTTAATTTTTTGTTCAGAATAACTTACAAAATTTTGATAACATTCTCTCTCTATTTTTTCAGCTCTTTTACGTAAAGTTTTGAAACTATCATAGTCAAGGGGGTTGTTATAGCGCTTCCACAAACCATGATGTTTACACTTGTCTTTGAGGATTTTTTTTAAAGGAGTACTATACCATGGCGGATGTTTATTAGATGAGTTATTCCTAACTCGTGGCACATACTTAATTATAAGAGATTTTAGCAATTCATAAAATTTTGACAAACTATCTTCCATACATAAATTTTCAAAAAAGTTAGACCACTGGATTTCTGAAAGTTCAAAGTTAATTTTGTCAAAGTCAGAAGCGTTATAATTTAAATGATATGAGTGCGCAGGCTTAAGGTTAGGAATATAGTGTAAATTAAAGTTTATGTTTAAGGATTTATGGTGAAAGTCCTCATTAGTTAATGGATCAATGCAGTGTGTGATTACACAATCAACATTGCTAAATATTAAATCTAAATATCGATTATTTGAGTTTGGAATACAGTTATACTGATTTAGACCACTAAAATTTATAAATTCATGTATAAATTGTGTTAAAATATTACCACTTGGTATTAATTTCATTCCCAATGAGGAGGTATGAGGTTCCCAACTAGCTTCAAATATATTAAAATCACCAGTTATAATAAAAAAGTCGTTTGGGTGATCATTAATTAACTGACTTGCAATATCGAAAAATGTACTAAGTGTATCCCTTTGACATGACCCGTGGGGGATATAAATAGAACAAATGTTCAGATAACGCGATCGCTTACGTTGCACTGGTATTGACGAGGAAACATCACTGTCACTCATATCCAAAGGAACAGAGACCCATACACAATCGCAGGAAGCGCGCGGGGGCACGGGCCAGTCTCGGCGTAACGGCAGCAGCTCCCCATGCACGGCTATGGCCGTCCCCCCGCCTCGTTCGCAACCACTATCATCCTGAGATCTGTCACAACGAAAAACATTGAAACGCGTATCAAAATACTCACGGTCGTAGAAATTATCTGTAAGCCAGGTCTCAGTTAAGCAAATTATGTCATAATTAGACATAGCAACCTGAGAAAAAAACTCTTGCGACTTAGTTCGAAGGCCCCTCACGTTTTGGTAATAAAGGTTAATATTTTTTGTAGTCATAACTTAAATAACATTTGATGTTATTTTGTTTTAAAACTTCAGGAGACGTACGCAAAACTTCAGGAGACGTACGCAATATTCAGGTATTGCCTTTATTCTAGCAAAATTCAACTTTATTTCGTGGCATTACGTACCAATTTTGATATAGCACCTATAAATATCACCTAATAATTATAACACTTGGATATGTTATTTTTTCTGTTATGATATTAATATTATTCGTTCGCAGTTCAGTCGGTATATTATACTGCTGGTCTACGATCGTGAGGTGACGCGACGCTTGTGCAAGCGTATATTACGAGTTACCTAAGAATTTTTATTTAAATCCTAGTAAAGTTGTTTACATCATAATATTATAGTGTTAGGAAAAGTATATTAATAAGAAATATTTTTAAGTATGAACCTATCTACCTAGTTCAAGAATCAACTGAAATGCCGCGAGTGGGACAAATTGGTCTTATTTTACTGTTATAGATACTGTTAACAATAAAATAATCTAGACACTTCCAAATACATATTTAATTAATATTTTCACAAATTAGTACACGTCTGTCACTTATAGCAAGCTCCGGGAACTGAACTGTTGTGGACGCTCCCAGCGTCCCGTTGCCTTCCTGCATGACGTCACGGCTCATATTCCTAACAAGGCCATACTGACGACTGCTTCGCCCTCGGAGCTCTAGCTAAAATAAAATGAAATACAGGAGAGGGGGTTATGATCCTCTCACCATCTGCCTTCTGCCTGACTTTTGTCAGATATATGTTCTGCCTGAATTTAGTCAGATATTTGTTATACCTGACTTTAGTCAGATATTTGTTCTGCCTGACTTTAGTCAGATATTTGTTCTGCCTGACTTTAGTTAGATATTTGTTCTGCCTGACTTTAGTCAGATATTTGTTCTGGCTGACTTTAGTCAGATATTTGTTCTGCCGGCCAACTTTTCATATTTTCAAAAGTGACCGTCACTCTGTGAGTGCTGCCATTGGGTCTCGTTCCTAACACTTCAAATCGATCGTTCTTTAAAACTTTTGTCACTTTGTACGGAATGCTCCGGAATCTGCCTTTTAACTTTTTGTATTCCAGATTCCCTTCACTAATTCGAATCAAACCTATATCCCCAGTTTTATAAGGAGATTTCACATAGCGTTTGGCATTGAACCACCGCATCTGCCGCTTTTGATTTTCATCCAAAAGGACTCTCAGGTCCAGCCTCTCACCTGCCTCTGTGAGATTATTTATCAAAAGCGCCTCACACACCACTGTCAACTTACAGCCGAACAGCAACTCGTTTCGAGTTCTGCCAGTGACCCTGTTCACCGAATTATTCAACCTTACATAAAAGCTCCCGTGCTATCGCACGTGTGACCCTCAGGTCCTGCCTCTCACCAGCCTGCGTGAGATTATTCACCCATAAAGCCTCACACAGCGCAGTTGGCTTATAGCCAAACAAACATTCGGAGTTCTGCCTCAGTGACCATATTCACTGCGTTATTCAACACCTGCTGTGTGGCAGCCAGAGCTTCACACCAGTTTTCTTCTGGTTGAACTCTGATAACAGCGTTCAACATCATCGTCCTGTTGAGACGCTCTACCTGCCCATTTGTCATAGGCTGATTAGTGAATTTATTACTGACTGAATCTCATTTTCATTACAGAAGCCCTTAATGGCCCACGAGGTAAATGCTGTTCCTCGATCGCAAATGAGTCTACAAGGTACTCCGAACAAATACGCCATAGCCTTCAAGGCTTTCATCACGACATTCACGACATTGGTGCTCGTTTCAACCATGGCTTCCAAAAAGCAGTATTTAGTAAAACCATCTTGTAAAGCGATTATGCACTGGAATCCTTCCTCGCTTTTTACAAACGGACCAAGATGATCAGCATGTACCACTATAAATGGAGTTTACCCATTGGTATCGGATGTAACAGCCCTGGCTTACGGCCAGTATCACTCTTGCCAATCAAAAATTTAAAACAATTGCGGACTTTTTTTGTTACAACCTTTCTCATCCGGGGAAACCAGTATTTACCCCGAATGGCAGCCAGTGTTCTATCGACACCTTGATGTCCGCTTTCATCATGCATAATTCTTAACACACCTCCATCTTGCATTCCGTGGTACAGCCCATTTGGATCCTTCCGGCGTCTTCCTGTAGAGATGTCCTTCCTTAATCTCGTAATCATTAAAATATTGGTTACAATCTCCTTCGTCACTTCCTTCTTTTAGTACACTGACGATTCTTAACAATTCTTCATCAGCCATTTGGCATTCAAGTAAATTTTCTGCCGTTGTAATTTCATAAATCAGACAAACAGGATTACGGCTCAAATAATCAACGTGCGTTTACCCGTTTGCCGAACCACCATCGAGCCACTCGTGGATTTATTTCCTTCTTAGTCATAGTAGCCCTGACCGCGCTACAGTCTGTTACCAATTTGAATTGTATCCCAATCAAGTACACTCGAAAATGTTTAAGTGCTTGTACGACTAGACTGCTAGAGTTTCTGGATCATAAGAATGATATTTGCTCTCATTCGGTGACGTTCGCCGACTGTAGTAAGAAGCTACCGGATGTAACTTGCCATCTTGATCTTTTTGCAGCAATATTGCCCCCAGTCCCACACTCGAGGCATCAGTGTAAACTTCAGTTTGCGCCGCAGGATCATAAATCTTTAGAACTGGCCTTTGAGTAAAGATATATTTATTTCTTGGAATGCTTTCCGACTGAATTCCAGTCAAAATTAACGTCCTCCTTCAACAGGTTTTACAGTGGATTGACTTTTTTTGCAAAGTTATAAACAAATCGCCTGAAGTAACTTGCTAGACCCAAAAACTGTCTTAGCTGTTTTGTCATCTTTGACGGTAAAGCCCTTGTCACACAATTTTATGGTGACTAGGCTTCACAGTTCCAGCCATTATCTCCCTTCCCAAGTATTCTACGCTTGTCTTGAAGAATAGCTATTTTTCAATGTTTAGATAGTGTTAGTTCAGCTTCGCGCAGACGCAACAGCACTTCTTCTAATTTCTTCAGTGATATTTCTTCACAATTTATCTCTTAATTTGAGGCAATCTGCGAGGACTAGTAAATACTAGTTTTTATTAAGAACTAAGTTTTATTTCTAGCTAAGACACTGTTGAACATCCAATGTCTTTTAATGATGTTGAAACGCGATCTCAATATCAGTGCATCAGTTCTTAAAAATCTTTTACACCGTCCTTGGATAAGTCACCAGTTTCAATGTCATTCAACTGAACCGGTAACACGATATAATTCACATGGTTAGATTGTTCATACTTGATGTAGACGCCGTCCTTGTAAGCTTCTATCTGTACACACGGATATTTTAATATGTCCCGGTCAACTACACACCTCACTAATTAATCTACAATCTGTTTCTCCAACTGCTGCTACAATGCTTCGATTTATTCCGGTCATAAGAGCTGTAGTTGGTCTTCAGTGCAAGCCAAGTCTTTGCGCTACTTTATTTCGAATTAAAGTTACAGAGCTTCCTGTGTCAATTAAACTTTGAATAGGCATATTATTAAATATAACATATACTCGTAGTCAACATCTGTACCACCTTATCGGTGCATAAGAACACCGGTTATAATTTATTCAACTGTATGTCCGTAGCGATGGCAATGTTTACATTATCGGCCCATTGTTTATGTTAGAGTCGGGATTAAAGGCGGCCTCTTTCTGATAGTTTCGTGTGGTCGGAATGACCTGTCGCGTAATCGTTAGTTTCGACTTACATTCAATCGCCTATGTCCCGGCTTGCCGCTTTTAAAACAAGACACCTTTGTTTTATAATCGCCCTAGTGACGCGAGCGAGATTTGTACTCGTATTTATTTTTAGATTGTGAAAAACTTTTCTCATTATAGTTTTTAGTATTATTGAAATTATTGAACGTGCTAGTGATGGGCAGTGGATAAATATCCTAAAGGTAAAAAACTCGGATATTTATCAAAAATAGATAAATATCCGTTTTTAGCCATTTTTAGCGGATTTTTATCCAAATATGCCGGATAAATATATTCAGGCCTGAATATACACAATAGATTTGCTTCTTGTTAACTACATTTTTGACGAAAACAGTATTTTGTGCTCGAAACAATGTTTTCTTAATTTTATTATCTGTATAGCGTTGTACGTAGTGATGGGCAGTGGATAAAAACTCAAAAGGTAAAAAACTCGGATATTTACCATAAATGGCGGATAAATATATTAAGACCTGGGGGCTAATTGTCTAATTCAATAAATCTATAGCAATCGCTTTCGTTTGACAGATGGATGTGACACATTGCTGCATTTCTTTGGTAAGTTTTTATTTGACCCAAAAAGAAGCTTCAATGTGTTACATCCTGAAAGCGATTGCGATTGATTTTTAAATTAGACAATAGAAAGGCTGTTCTATACACTAGTTTTGGTCCCACGTGAGGCCCCGCCCCCGCTACTAACCCAACCACGATGACAACTGTACCTGGCAACATATAACAAGCGCACATTGAGGACTGGTCCCTAGGCTAAATGGTGTCGTTTCATCGCCCACAAGTCCCTTGTCAACGACGTGATTACCATCGCAATTGTGTTGACCAGGGTATGCTGGCCGACTTATGGAGAGGGAGAACCCATTTACGATGAACTGTTTTTTCAGGAAGAGATAATACCAACGCATAATCCAAGATAGCGGCCAGCTTTTTTGTTTTTGGGCCGATTTCGATAAAACTTTGTTTAGGGCACAATTTTTAAAAGAAAACAGCAGAGCAATATTGAAAATGTGAAAATTCAAGATGGCGGTCATCTTTTTTGTTTATGGGCCCACTTCGATGAAACTCTGTTTTTTGTACTATTTTCACAAGAAAACCGTTGCGCTCAACGCAATGTTAAAAATGATAAAAATGCAAGATGGCGGCAAACTTTTTTGTTTGTGGGCTGATTTCGATGATACTCGGTTTATGTACTATTTTGACAAGAAAACAGCAAAGTTATATTAAAAATGACAAAAATCTAAGATGGCGGCCAAACTTTTTGTTTGTGAGCCGATTTCGATGAAACTCGGTTTTTGGTATTATTTAGACAAGAAAACAGCTACGCAATGTTATAATTATGAAAAATCAACGAGTGCGGCCAACTTTTTTTTGGGCCGATTTAGATGAAACTTTGTTTGGGGCACTATTTTTAAAAGAAAACAGCAACGCAATATTAAAAATCTTAAAATCTAACATGGCGATTGGCGGCCAACCTTTTTGTTTGTGAGCGGATTTCGATGAAACTCGGTTTTTAGTACTATTTTGACAAGAAAACAGCAAAGCAATATTAAAAATGACAAAAATCTAAGATGGCGGCCAAACTTTTTGTTTGTGAGCCGATTTCGATGAAACTCGGTTTTTGGTACTATTTAGACAAGAAAACAGCAACGCAATGTTATAAATATGAAAAATCAACGATGGCGGCCAACTTTTTTTTGGGCCAATTTCGATGAAACTTTGTTTGGGGCACTAATTTTAAAAGAAAACAGCAATGCAATATTAATAATGTCAAAATCTAACATGGCGGCCAACCTTTTTGTTTGTGAGCGGATTTCGATGAAACTCGGTTTTTGGTACTGTTTTGACAAGAAAACAGCATCGCAATGTTAAAAATATCAAAATCCAAGATAGCGGCCAACTTTTTTGTTTTTGGGCCATTTCGATGAAACTCGGTTCTTTTGTACTATTTTGACAAGAAAACAGCAACGCTATTTTAAAAATGTCCAAAAATCAAAGATGGTGGCCAACCTTTTTGTTTGTGAGCTGATTTCGATGAAACTCGGTTTTCTGTACTTTTTGACAAGAAAACAGCAACGCAATGTTAAAAATATGAAAAATCAAAGATGGCGGCCATCTTTTTTGTTTGTGGGTTCATTTCGATGAAACTCAGTTTTTTGTACTATTTTGACAAGAAAACAGCGCAACGCAATGTTAAAAATGATAAAAATGCAAGATGGCGGTAAACTTTTTTGTTTGTGGGCTGATTTCGATAAAACTCGGTTTTATGTACTATTATGACAATAAAACAGCAACGCAACGTTAAAAATATGAAAAATCAAAGATGGCGGCCAACTTTCTTGTTTTTGGGGCGATTTCGATGAAACTCAATTTTTTGTACTATTTTGACAAGAAAACAGCAACGCAATATTAAAAATGACAAAAATTTAGGAGGGCGGCCAACCTTTTTGTTTGTGAGCTGATTTCGATGAAACTCGTTTTTTGTACTATTTTGACAAGAAAACAGCAACGCAATGGTTAAAATTAGAAAAAGCCAACATGGCACCCAATTTTTTATTTGTATGTCGATTTAGATGAAACACGGTTTTGGTACTATTTTAACAATAAAACAGCAACGCAATGTTAAAAATATAAAAAAATTCACGACGGCGGCTAACTTTTTTGTTTGTGAGCCGATTTCGATGAAACTCGGTTTTTGGTACTATTTTCACAAAAAAACGGCAACGCAATGTTAAAAACATAAAAATGTGAAATGGTGGCCAACTTTTTGGTTTGTAAGCCGTTTTCGATGAATCATCGAAATCAGCCTACATACAACAAAGTTGGCCACTATCTTGGTTGGATTTTAACATTATTAACATTGCGTTGTTGTTTTCTTGTCAAAATAGTATCAAAAACCAAGTTTCATCAAAATCGGCCCACAAACAAAAAAGTTAGCCGCAATCTTAGATTTTTGATATTTTTAATATTGCATTGCTGTTTTCTTTTGAAAATAGTGTCCCAAACCGATTTTCATCGAAATCAGCTCGAAAACAAAAAATTTGGCCGCCATCTTGGATTTTTCATATTTTTAACATTGCGTTGCTGTTTTCTTGTCAAAATAGTACAAAAATGGAGTTTCGTCGAAATCAGCCCACAAACAAAAAAGTTTGCCGCCATCTTGGATTTTTGACATTTTTAATATTGCGTTGCTGTTTTCTTTTAAAAATAGTGCCCCAAACAAAGTTTCATCGAAATCGGCCCAAAAAAAAAGTTGGCCGCCATCGTTGATTTTTCATATTTTTAACATTGCGTTGCTGTTTTCTTGTCAAAATAGTACAAAAATCGAGTTTCGTCGAAATCAGCCCACAAACAAAAAAGTTTGCCGCCATCTTGGATTTTTGACATTTTTAATATTGCGTTGCTATTTTCTTTTAAAAACAGTGCCCCAAACAAAGTTTCATCAAAATCGGCCCAAAAAAAAGTTGGCCGCCATCGTTGATTTTTCATATTTTTAACATTACGTTGCTGTTTTCTTGTCAAAATAGTACAAAAATTGAGTTTCATCGAAATCAGCCCACAAACAAAACAGTTTGCCGCCATCTTACATTTTCAACATTGCGTTGCTGTTTTCTTTTAAAAATAGTGCCCCAAACAAAGTTTCATCAAAGTCGGCCCACAAACTAAAAAGTTGGCCGCCATCTTAGATTTTTGATATTTTTAATATTGCATTGCTGTTTTCTTTTAAAAATGGTGTCCCAAACCAATTTTCATCTAAATCGGCCCAAAAACAAAAAAGCTGGCCGCCATCTTGGATTTTTCATATTTATAACATTGCGTTGCTGTTTTCTTGTCAAAATAGTACAAAAAACCGACTTTCATCGAAATCGGCCCAAATACAAAAAAATTGGCCGCTATCTTGGATTTTTCATATTTTTAACATTGCGTTGCTGTTTTCTTGTCAAAATAGTACAAAAAAAAAGAGTTTCATCGAAATCGGCCCACAAACAAAAAAGTTAGCCGCTATCTTGGACTTTTGACACACTAAACATTGCGTTGCTGTTTTCTTGTCAAAATAGTACCAAAAACCAAGTTTCATCGAAATCGGCCCATAAACAAAAAAGTTGGCCGCCATCGTACATTTTCGACATTTTTAATATTGCTTTACTGTTTTTTTTAAATAGTGCCCAAACCGAGTTTCATCGAATTCGGCCCAATAACAAAATAGTTGGCTGCCATCATGGTATTTTTTTTACAATATTAACTGGTTTCCGAACCCTGCGTGTCAAGTAAATTTTGTGACAACCCTTCCGTTTTTGCGTAAAACTACGTGCTACGTACGTTGGGGGCTGGGTGTGCTAGAGTCATCGAACGAATTCATTCATAATTTTGAAGTAGTTTGAGAATTCTCAGGATGTAGTTTTCATTCTTCTATTGCATTTTTTTGGATTTCTTAATTATAATGCACTTCAATAGCACTTATATTGTTTAAAATTATTAACTACCTTTATTTTAATTTCAAAATTTACGTGACATATTAAGAAAAGGGTTTTAAAATAAATATTTTATTAGGATGGATAAATATCCGTCCTTTTGGATAAAAACTCGGCTAAAAACGGATCTTTATTGAGTTTTTATCCATTTTGAGTTTTTATCCGGTCAAAAACCCATCACTAACGT